>OZ020485.1:24068045-25397379 GCA_963971405.1 Psococerastis gibbosa
AAATGAAGCATCCCAAAATAAAATAAATTCGACTGGTGTAATAAACCGTTTTTTAAAACTATTGGCCAGCAGGGTTAGCACTGTGCAACGTAAATTCAAAAATCTTCCTGGATAAGTGTAAGTTATCCTAAACAAACCCTAATGAATATAAATTTACTTACAGAAATTAATATACATAATGGTCTCCTTATTATTCAACTTTGTAAAACTCACTGTCGCTCAAGGTAAAAATTAAAATTTTACGTTCTATTAAAAAAATTAAAAGCCGGTTTCGGCTTGAGGGCGTGACACGACATCTTTGAGTTAAATGCAATATTATTTATATACAATCTAAGCCATCGTAATGATAACAATACGATTTAGTCCGCATATCCGCAAAATATTATCTGCCTGTGTCCACGCCAAAGCTCACTCCACCTACAAATTGACGTTTGATGTTCCTATGCTATCATTATAATTATATATACATATATTATATTATATATAATTATAATACATACCGATTAAAGAATACACTAGATACAATTTAGTTCTCAACAAAACAATTTAAACTAGATAGGATCACAGTCACCACAGTCACCCCCGAAAAAAAATCCTGCCTACGACAGTGTACGATACGCCAGGAAAAAGGGAAAAGGTTTCATTATGCCAAAAAGTGAGAAATTGCCATTGTTTCGAAAACTGTCGGGCAGGAAAGTTACACAAACCTGGCAAACAGTTTTTCGGGGTAACCACGGACATGGTCCATAAACTGCGACATTATGACGCTGCAATAAAAGTAAACCGCTGACATAATTACGCTTTTATGTTGGGCACTGGCTATGATGGCAGCGCCGCAGTCATTAATTTCCTGGTCGCCTACAGGTGTGCATTCTACACCATATTTTTGTTCATTTGGGGAAAATTTTGTCGTCAGCGGAGGAAGAGATCAGCATTTGTCGACGAATTATTGAAATTAATGAATTTAAAAAAATTCTCCAACAAGCTTAGCACCAACGCAAAAGAATTAAAGGAAAGGACAACTTATCCGAAAATAATTGTTAATTAGCCCATATGGCTATCATGGCTTCATGGCTAGAAGTAGGTGGGAAATTTTTTTGAGTTTCATCTGCTTTGGATTAGTTGGGTTAGTTTTAAGTTAACTTTAGCTTGAATAAGTTTTAATGCCGCATTCAATTGATGCTTAAATGGATCAAGTCGTGTGTGGCTATTACTAACACCATTTGGCCACAGTTTTGGAACTTGTCCGGTGGAAGGAGTTGCTTTACTGTGGAAATCTGGTGTTTCAGGCGGCCAAGTATCTCCATATTTTACCTACATTTTACATATGCAGAAGAACGCACTTCTTCGTTCTACTTATTCTGAAATGACAGCTATACGATCAATATAACAGGTGAAATTTAACTTTGTGCAAAAAACTGTATATATTTTTTATAATATCCCAGCACCTTCCCCGCCATAATGGTCTGATGTCGATGATTTCAATATTGAAATGAAAATGTTTCCAATAAAATCAATCAGTTTTTCTGACTTCTCTGGTTGTGCCGTCATATTGAAATAAAATCTGATAGATGTGCACCACAAAAATAATATAATATTCTCTTCAAAATGTCTGACTGTACCTTTTGCACGTTTGAATTGGATTTAACGCTGATGAAATTCAATTTAAGTTTCCAATGGATACCTGGACGTGGAAAAGCATTTGCTGTCTGTAGTAAATACACAATGATCTCCATATTCGTTACTTTGCACAGGTATCTTACTTTGCCTCAAGTAAACACAGGTGAAATAGCCTGATTTGTTTTGGCCGCTTGAAAAATTGTTGTGCATAAATGGGGTCCGAAACTTTGGGTTAAAGACTCAATTCTGTCTTTGTCCCCTGCACTATTAGAATTTTCTGTCTGTAGTAGATACACAATAGAGTCCATATTGGTTACTTAGCACAAGTACTTTACCCCCAAGTAAACACAGGCGAAATAGCCAGTTTTGTTTTTGCCGCTTGAAAAATCGGTGTGGATTAATGTGGTTCATAACTTTGGGTTAAGGACTCGACTTTGTCTTTGTCCCCTGCACTACTACAATTTTTCCTGTAATGACCCCGGCAGGTCGTATATTAGGTACCTGTGCCATTGGAGATTGGGTAAGCCCAGAACGAGCAGAAATATTTCTTCATATCGAGCATATATATGAGCGTGAACCCAGCAACTTCTCGTTTACTGTAGACTACCTAGGAGTCACTTCCCCATCGTAAGTGTTGCATACCGTAATTAAAAGGTCCGGTGGAAGAAGGCGTTAAGTCACATTTAAAAAATAGTTGTCACTTTTTTCTGTGCACAAATTAATGTGGAAGGATGGTGGGTAGCCCGTTATCCTCAAATATCCGCACCTGGTCGAATCTTCTTATGATTCTTCAGTACTCGTACACGACATCGCGGACTTTCTAGAAGCTCTAACTGCAGAGCCTGAGTCAAATGGGCATTTTAACTGGAGCGGCTAGAGTGAGTGAGACTTGTCACATTGCGGTGTCTGATAAGGCCAATTAGGTGGCCGAATGACCGCAGACCAGGCCGGCACTGCCCCCTTCCCCTCCATGCCCCCTGCCCTGGCAATTAACCACCAGAATGGTGGTGGCGTTGCATCTCACCCTGCACTAAGCAGTGGGAATTTAAGTATTTCCCGAGTTAACTGGGTTTAAGGCATGGCAGGCCTACTCAAATTCAAATTTTACTATGGCTTCTTCATCCAAGATGGGCGATCAACATGGCAATTGTTGTCATTATGACTATACTAGGGAATTGTAATGCAGTGATTTCTCGTTGTCTTCTGCATACTTATGCTTCACTGATTTCCTCTGTCTTCGGGGTCAGTTAACGGCTAACGCCAAGAGTGGGCTTTGGATATAAAGTAAAGTAAGTATTTCGTGGCTGCAAGACGTGATCTCATTAAGTGCAAAGATAATACGAATATTAGAATGAAGACGTGTCAATAGGCTGAATCTGTGATTGGTCGTGAAAGACGTGACAGGTGGCCCTGAAATTCTAACAGTGTCCTTGGCGGGACCGAATGTCCAAAATTGTTCCTACATTGAACTCCATCGATTTAACCAGTAGCAATAAAATTAAAAATTCAGAAATTCTTGAATCACGCTCCTAATCTAATTTAAAACTAATTACTGTTAAGCGAAAATGTTCAATTTATTAAATAAAATCAGATTTAAAGACCAGGCACGGACTTTTCTCACGAGTAATGTATGAGAAATGAACAGTTTTGTGACTATCACTGTGATTTGTTTAGGTTTTCTAAGCTTTTAATAAGGTACGTAGCGAAAGCGAGGCGCGAAGCAAAGCGCCATATTGCCACCCGCGACACGGCACATGACTTGTCTCATATTTATTCCCCTTTATCTATGACTTTTGAACATGATACCTGGCTACTATATGAAGGTTCAAAAAACCCGGTTTTTGATTGTTACTTAGTTATGAAGTTCGTGGTTTTCACACACAGTCTGTTGATCTTTTTGATCTACGGTAATGAAATTAACATGCAACTTCTCTATTGCTTTAATAAGAACCTAAGCTAGTAGGGAGCTGAAAAAGAAATACAACTTCTTATATGGATGCAACACATTTTCTTTCAGAGCTGGGGGAAAGAAATTCTAACTCATTATTGAGGGTGAAAGTTTGTCAACATTTTCTTTTTCATTTTTTATGGCACCGTACTTTTAAGTTTTAAGCCTGCTATATTACTATAATGTACTGCTTTCTCCGCAGAAATATTTCAGGCGCTCTCTTTAATCTTTCTTTTTGTTTACTGCATATTGTTAAGGGAAGCGCAATGGGCAATTAAATTGCATTGCGCTGGTTAAAGACAGAATTTATTTTCACATGGTGACATAATACAGAATTGTAATTTTCTATGTTGTTGGCGTTGTTTTGGGAGTTTTCAGTTTCATTTCATAATAATTTTATTATCACAGAGACATTTCTATAGTCTTTCTGTGATATTACCATGTTCAGATTTATTTGTGCTTTCACTTACAGAACATTATGGTTTAAGATTTGAGGGATTAGATGGGTCAATGATTCTCCCCTCCCCCCCCCCCCAAGGGCGGGTCCAGGACAGATTTTCGGATGGGCCATTCCGGGGAAAGTGGGTGTAGCCTACCAAGCCAAATTAATTTTAGCGATTGTGCAATTGGTGTGTTTGTTAGCGAAGGCCCATTAATTTACAGTGCATTACTTGAATAACCCATGCGCCTGATGCAGATAGATAGTAATGGAATGGGGGTGTCCCCCGGAGGAAAAAAATTGAAAATATAAGGGCAAAATAGTGGGGTTTGACGCATTTTCACAAAAGTAATAATGCTTATTCATATTGCTAGAAATAGGGGGCCCGGGGGTCTCCCCCGGAGAAAAAAATTGAAAATATAAGGGCAAAATGGTGGGGTTTTACGTCTTTTAACAGCAGGAAAGTAAAGATTTTTTAAAGCTTACAAAGGAATGCTTAAAGGCTAATTCATATTGTTGGAAACAAGGGGGCCGGGGGTCTCCCCCAGGGGAAAAATTTGAGAATATACGTTGGAAAATGACCACACAATAACATCAATATTGCTTACTATATGCCCTCTTAAAGTATTTCCACCCGCCGAGATTTTATTGTAGCAAATTCGTGGATTATGTCTTCCAATTCCAGTGCCTGTGAGGTCTCCGATTCAATAGAGAGAATATTATTTAGATATATATCTTTAAAAAAATTTAATAATTTTTAGTAAACAGCAATATAAATTATAAAATTAGTATTTATTTTTTATTTTGCAAAAAAAGTGATTTTATCCAGTGCTTATTGGGCCAGGTGCGAGGCCCCCCAAACCGCGAGTCCTAGAGCGGTCGCTCCATTCGCTCCACCGGTAGGGCCGGCCCTGGGGACTGGGGTGGGGGAGAGTAGGTAAGCTAGCTAAAGGCCCGAGGCTACTATAGTAAGTATTGTATACCGAGCTTATGAAAGCAATAAAGCAATACTTACTGTACTTTTTTGTGTCTGGGGTAGAGATTCCTTGTTTCAGATCTCAGCCAAACCGACGCCATCGTCGGTGCATACACAAAAGAAGAGGAAGGTCTCTTCTCGGTGGTGAAAGGATTAGCCGCTAGATGTTTCCACTTAACGTTGCCCGGGGTACGCCCGATCGGTTTCTTGTCCACTGTATAAAACCGAACTTCGTGGAGGCTCCTTTCTTTACCCCAATAAGCAATAAACTGAATTTTGGTAAATATAACAAGTGGAAATATAGAAAGAACAGAGCAAATTTATTTTTTATTAATTTAAAAACGACCTTTTGAAGGGACTGACAACGAATGAAAGTATACGAAAACATTTTGTGGATGATGGAATTTTTCACGACGGGGGGCGGGGGTGGTCCTGACCCCTGGATCCCAGCCCCCCCCCTCCCCATAAATACGGCCTTGCTGGGCTTCATTAAGTACCTTAACTTTAAATTCGGGTGATTGCATACAAATTAAAAAATGTAGTCCTGTTTATTTTTATTTAGGTCGGTTTGCTTACTGGGTTGGTTTGTAATAGTTCTTTTATCCATAGAAAACAGCTATAAACAGATTAATAAATAAGTATCTTGTCTCTACCATAGTTTTTGTGTACATGGTCAGTTTGGACATTTTTGGAGGTTCAAAATCAGATATTTTTCTCTTAAGGTCAGCTTCTGTATTTAAGTGCTTTCTTTAACGGACTGTAAGAGAGAGTTTCCTACGTTTCCAATGGCTTAGAATAAGAGCCTCGGATGGTCTATGTTATGAAATTCAGACAGTACAAGATTGTTCTTCTTACACCACAATATAATTTTAATTATATTCTATTGTTTCTAAACAATTAACAGTGCTTTTGTTTCACAACTATGGTATCTGGTTACTATAAACTGTAACATAATAATGTTCAAGACATGCTGTTGCTCTTCGGGGATGTCTTGATACGAAGCCCTCGTAAACCGATTGTTATCATGGGACTTATTTAGTCTGGAAACTATTTGAACAAACCTTCGATTGACGCTCTCAAGTATCTGCAAACAGGGCTGCATTTACCCGGAGAAGATCACTGAATATATTGTGCAGGGATTACACAGGAGGAGATCCCCCTTATCGTTATGTGTTCCTGCAACACCCATTCTGCTGACGTGTTCTGCACATCTTCAGGGACCGATAACGGGAAGGGGTTTCATTACGGAAGGGCATTATGATAATTAAGGCCCTATAAATCCTACCACCATTATAATTTCTATGGCATCGAAATTATTATTACTCGTAGTATAATTATTATTATTAATATAATAAATAATTAAAAATTACATGATAATGCCTTATTTCAGCAGCACTGTATAAGTCCTTGGTCCCAATCAAGTGCAAGCTTGGGGATGTGGACATCATCTTCTTCTTCCTCTTCCTCCTCTGCAGAGAATGCGAGTGAAACCATATGCGAAACCTATGGATTCATTTTTACTTAATTTTTTCCATACAGACACAGTTCTGCAGGTTATGACACTGGCATCGGTTACGAATTATGTGCCAACTCATTATTAGGATAGTGATTATTTATTTAAGCAGTGAGATGGGTGGTAAGTCGGGAAAGTCTGACCCAAGTCCCTTGAGATATGCACCTCTTCGCTGTTGCCTTACGGTAACTCGAAAGTCTTGGCTGTGTTAAATATTACCTACCTCCCTCAGTGAAATTTTACTTGGAAATCACGAATTTTAAAGTTGTTTTGATTTAGTGGCAGAAGTTTCGTCCAAGTACTCCCTTAGCTGCGTACAACTTGACACAAACAATAGACAAAGTATTATTAAATATTCAGTTTTGACCGAGAAACTAAGTGTAACCTAACCCTGTGGTGCATTAGGGGTGCGTTTCGAATACTTAGCCAATGGCATAGATTGAGTAAACATAGTGCTTCTTGTTGGTAGCCCTGACTTGCAGCAATTTCACTACTTACCAGTCAAATTTACTTCACAATTGCTAAATGGAAGGATTTTTTTTTCATTTTTGTTTACAAACATGCATTTTGTAATCAAGGCGAAATTGTAAACATATTTATAAATATTGGAGGAAAAAAGTACTTTCTCCCTTATTCTTTCATGATACCTTTCCTTTGCTTTTTAGCAAAGGAAGAGATGGAATACCACAATTCTTTTATAAATTATATTCAACCTTTCTCATTGATCCAATGTGGTATATTTGCAACTTGTCACTTAAAAATAACAAGTTTCCTACCGTATGGAAAAACGCCATTGTATGCCCTATACCTGAAACGCCGATGGCGAAACAAATTAATCAATATAGGCCAATTTCACTTTTGAGCACTGCAAGTAAAATATTAGAATCTATTCTGTATAAAAAAAATTATTCAACAAGTGAAATATCTAATTTCTGAGCATCAGTACGGTTTCATGAGTAAGCGGTCAACAGTGACAAATCTAGTGAACTTTGAAGAAGAAATTATTTTAAGCTTCAATAATAGGCTTCAATTTGACGTTGTGTACACAGGCTATCGCAAAGCCTTTGATCTAGTTGATTTCGAAGTCCTACTAAGGAAATTAAGACAATTTGGATTTTCTGATGAACTGATAGAACTCTTTCACTCTTACTTATGTGGTAGGACACAAACAGTATTATATAATGGTAGTTACTCGGAAACCTATTCAATTAACTCATCGGTACCACAAGGATCAAATCTAGGACCGTTATTTTTCCTATTAATGATAAATGATCTACCAGAGGTAATAAGAAGTTGCAGTTGTTATCTATTTGCAGATGATTTTAAACTGTGTAAAAAAACTACTGACAGAAATGACTGTAAATTACTCCAAAGGGGTTATCTTTGACTCTAAACTAACGTTCGAAAACCACATAAGTAAAAACGTTAATGAGGCCTATCGTATGTTAGGATTCATCAAAAGATGCTTGGTTTATTTCCTGGAATGGAAAACGATTATGGTATTATTCAACTCATTTGTTCGAAGCAAGGTTGAATATGGTAGTGTGGTGTGGAATCCTTACCACCAAACCAAAATAAAACAAATTGAAAAAGTGCAAAAAAAATTCTTAAAATATTTGACGAGATGAAAGTTTGATAAAATTGATCCCACATATATACCATATTCTACTCTGTTAGAAAAATATGAGGCGAAGAGTCTGTGCACTCGACGTAAAATTGCTGATGCCATATATATCTATAAAGTATTAAATTAGAAGACAATCAAAATTTCTTGAGCAAACTAAATTTTATTGTACCCCAGTTTCTAACAAGAAATTTTAACTTATTTTACCGCAAAACAGGATTGACGTAGCCATAAATTCTCCAATAAACAGGCTCACTCATTTACTAAATGATCATGACACCTTAGATCCAATTATGCAAAGCTTGGAATTATTCAGAGGAACTTGTAACCAAATTTTATTGTAAGAATGGTCGTTAGGATATATTTATATATTACGTTGTTCTTTGGTAGTTAGGTAGGTTTTTTTTATAAATTTAAATCATTTAATAAGAAGTTACAATAGGCTATAAACAGTAGGAATTTTTGTTCTTGTTTTTTCGCTTTACATTATGTAATATTTATACACATAAGGGCTACGGCTGTGTGATGTAAGAAAATTTTTTCTATTTTTCTATTTTTTCTATGCATGTATAAGAAGTATACCGATAAGTGAAATGGGTAACGTTATATTGGTATTTTTAATTTTTTGCATTGTAATGGTAACAATGGAAAATCAGTTTACCGAATTTACCAAAAAAAGCATCGAAGTTTGATAATCCCCATCCTCCATCCTCTCGAGTGATGTAGGTGCGAGTATAATATTGAAATCCAGAAGGAAGACAGACAAAGACTCGCTGACGCTCTAATGGATTTTACACTTAAAATTATGTTCAAGAAATAAGGAGGCTTACTGGAAAAGAATTCAAAATTTTTGCTTGATATTCATGCCGAAGGAGATATTGTCTATTTGTTTTTATGTTTTAAACAGCTTAGATGCTTTTTGTTTTCATCAGTCAGTACTACTGATTGCTCCTCTAGGGACTGAATTAATAATGTGGTCATTGGAGACGTTCTCGCTTGTAATCATGTGAAATCAAAAGTGATTCATGCGCTCGGGCTCTCCCAAACTCACAAAACCCCCCACGTAAAGTCAAATTTTGGAAAATAATTGACAGGGACAAAAACATAATAAATAAACAATTGCATGCGTAATTCAAATAGATACTGTAAATAATTTTGTTGATGCATATTCCCTCAAGATGTTTTCTCATAGATGGTGAACCGCTGCTCGACAGGCTGTGGAATTGTGTTCCAATTCATAGCAGTGCGCTAGTTGGCTCACGAAAACGTTTCTAACCGTGGTGAGAACGGCCCAAGGTGCATTGTATATTGTATCTTGCCAGAATATAAATTATAGGCATCTCCATATAAAAAAACGTAATAAATATTCCTTTAATCTACTGAGATTTATTATCCCCTGTTGAAGACAACCAGCTCCAAAGAGTAATATTTCGGGAGCCTTGGCTGAAGCTCCTAAATGCACTTGCGATGTCTTCCCCTAATGAATTCCAAACTTTCCCCGAGTCGCTTATTTCATCCCTAAGTTCATCCTCAAGTTTACTCACACTCAAATTAACGCCCTAACTATCGCCACACTCGAAAAGTCCCGTTAGCGCTATACGAAAATTGCCATTCCGAATGTGTCTTCCATTTGTTTGTCTCAAAGTGGAGCTTATCATATGCTCCGTCATGGTTACGCCTCTTTGTATTGAGATTATTGTGCAGCACTGTAGGGGTTACAACACAACATTTAATTGGGGTTGGTAGTTAGTGTTGTTTGAATCTACTTTGAAGTATTACGGGGTTGCAAACCTGAACAACTTGTTAGGAACGGCTAATTGTCTCTTTACCACCCCAAAGTAGGCTAATAACCTCGTGTAGTGGTTGATCAGTTCCAAGAATTTGAATGTAACGGAACTGTTTATACTCATCATTTTCCTTGAAGACAAAGAGGATTCCGATCCCTTGAGAATTGAACTAGAAGGGGCATATGAAGTCCCATACTTTGGGATTGAGCTAATCGTGTCAAAATGTTGCTCGGAGTTAACCTACTCTCTAAATAGACGGAATCACCCCAACTATCTAGTCCAGAAGTCCTTATTACTTGTGGAAGCCTGTTGATTAGGCTACTTAATGTATGTTTTTAATTTTAATAATTTAAAAGCTTTAGTTATAATTTATTTATTTCCTCCCCACATTATCCTTATAGGGAATTTTCGTAACCTTGAAAACAAACATATTTGTCTCAACCACTCAACTTATCACTCAACACTCCAGTTTCAGGATATGCTATTGAATTGGTTACTTACTGTATTCTTTTAACCTCTTTTTAATAATTTGAAAGCTTTAATTCTAATTTAATTTTTTCCTTCGCACATCTCGTTATCATTAGAGAAAATGTTCGTAACCTTGAAAACAAGCGTTTTGTACATATTTACCTTAACACTCAACACTAGTTTCATCTGCTCTCTTGCTGATGGGGAGTGTGATTTTCAGGATTTTATATCGGATGTAGAAGAGATGGATTGGCATTAATTTTTTGGCAGAATATGCTAGAACTTATTTTATTATAGTAATAGTTACTTCTTTCCTTTTATAAGCTATTGAACGAGTACTTTGACAACTGCGAAGATACGTTATTCTTTTTTCTAAAAAGTATGATTAATTTTCTATAACCCCTGGTACACACGAGCGATTGGCTGAGAAATTTGCTATGGGAGCAAATGGCTTGGTGCAAAACCCCAGAGGTTACTTAGCTCATTTCGGTCTCTGGCTTGTCGCTTACCTCACGCAAGTGAGATTTTCCCCTCGACACGGCAAAGATACGCTAGATAGGCTAGATTGTAATACTTATTTTGAAAGAGGAGGGAGTGGGAGATTTTCATGAATAACAATGTACCAATGTCAATAAATTGAGAGGGCTCAAGTCGTGGGAATCGACAGATGATTTTAAACCCACAGGTTCCCCCTTATGGGCTTCTTTGTTTTTTTTTCATGGCAACGGTAATGAATTTTCAAATTTGATTTCAATTACCGCTATGAATTGTGACAGGCGTTGGAAATAAAGCAAGTAATAAAGTGGTTGGCGAATAGCATACTGGAATAATGTTCGAAATTTATAACTCAAACGAAAACAATTAATCCTTCTTAAGCATGCAAAAGTCATTAAACATTAATAAATTTAAAAAAAAATGTAATTCTAATGCATGAATTTCTGTGAAATCATATTTGAAGAAAATCTGTTGGGAAATAAAAACGTTTTCGATTGATTGCGAATGATTTGGTACAGGGTAAAACGCGCAGCAGATCAACCCCCCTATTACACACTCCAATATTGGAGATCCAATAAAATTAATATGGGCCCAAGAAAAATTGGAAAGTGCAATACCTAAATTCTGATTTAAATAGTATACTTATAAAAATCCAAATCTTTCTTTGATCGAATAGTTATTGAACCGAACAAATATTTGATTGTGTAATCAGGGCCAATTGGTTATAATTATAAATTCGCCAATAAATTGACGTTTGATGTGCCTATGCCATCATATATGAATATAAGAGTAACACCATAACATCTAATGAATGCACTATATACAATTGAATTCTCAAGAAATAAATTTACACTAGATAGGATCACAGTCGCTACAGTCACCCCCGAAAAAAAAACCTCGCTACTGGCTTGCCCCCTTGACAGTTCACAGGAGCATTTTAGTATTCGCCTTTTGAAAAAATAAAGTGAAAAGTGTTTTGAAACCACCAGTATTAAACTAGTCGGGTCTGATCTCTTGTCAGTGCCCCCCCCCCCTCTTTTGAAAATTCTAAAACCGCCACTGATTTAGGTGCTGTATAGTGTATATGGACTAATTATCGCTTGCACCGGCTTACCGTATTAATATTGTTGTAGGACCAGCTTGTGCTCTAAAAGTTTAAAAATAGACTTATTTTAAGCCAATAAGAACCGGTCCGAGTTTACTCGAACATGCTTTACAATTTATCAAAATTAGTTGATAGAGAAAATGAGTAATTTCATGGTGAATAATTTTCCTATGGTTAAATTTCCGATATCTCGGGGGGGGGGGGGGGGGTTGTCCACCTGATGTCACTCGTCACTAGTGGTGAGGTAAATTCTAGATAGGTCAGACCATTACCACACAGCAATAATACTGGCAGGGCACGCAATGCATTTGAGCGTGAATTTTCTATCATTTTTTTTTACAAAACCAAATACTTCTCTGGGAAAGCAACCTGTCCGGTTTCGTTACTCAATTTAACACCTAAAACATGCCTGAAGGTAGAAATCATCGATAGAAAGGTTTCGCAAAAAAATTATTTTTTAGTCATTTTTCATTAAAATTTAGTTATTTCCATTTTTTTACCCCCAGAAGCAAGGGGCAAGTGACCCCACGCATTTCGTCAATATTAATAACGGCTACAATATATGTGTATTTAAAAGAGAATCGTTGGAGCCATTTTTGAGAAATAAATTTTTTAGATGTTTTTTTTTGGATTTTTTTGAGAATAAAACCCCCCCAAATTAAGTTAGCCCCAAATAAAAGAAATATTCCGAGGCATAATTTTTGTGAACCTACATGCCTAATTTCATCAAGATCGACCGAGTAGTTTGCCCGGAAATCGACGCACAGACAGACAGACAGACATTTCGTAAACACCACTTTTTTGGGTTCCTGGGACCTCAAAACGTGTAAATCCGTTGAAATCTCGGAATCGAAAATTTCGACCGTCACAAAGCGTTCCTTATACTACGTATAAATTGGAAAGCAATAATGTGAAATATACTATTGTTGCAGATGATCCGATGTTGCATTGATGTGGAGTCACCATCATAGTTCCTGGTAAGCTAAATGAAAAAAAATGTATATACAGTATAATTTTTTATTTTTGATAGAGGTCTAGGCTTTTGTACTGTATTATATTGGGCTACCTATATTATGATTATTATATTATTATTATTATTATCTATCTCACGTCCAACGCAAGCCCTCACTTACCGATAATATAATTACTCTGTCATATACCATGAAAATATAATATAGTTATTGCCGGCGCGGGGCCTGTAGCAAATTCTGTCTAGGGTCCCTTAGTTTGCTGTAGGTTCTCAAGTTTATGGTATTCAATAAAACAAAACTGTTACAAATAAACTTTTCCGGGTTTAATATAGGCTAAATATGGACAGGCGTTGGAACGCGGGGCTCCCAAAATTCGTGGGGCCCGTAGCAGTTGCTACTCTTTCTACGTGGCTAATCCAGCACTGAATATAGCATATAAATAAATGCAAAATTTAAAGTTATGGAAATAACTGGGAACGTTTAATTAAATATTGTAATTAACTAATTAACCTGCAGACAGTTGTTAGAGAATGCCGTAGCTGAGGAAAATCGTAATCAAGCTGACGTGACCCCATTTCAACCCTTGTGCCTTTCGCAGTCAAATGTAAATAGTGGTTGGCGACTCTTCAAAGCCTAGGCGGTGAAAGCTTTACCGCCCTCTAACTTCTTCTCTATGATATCCCTTAATATAATAAATGTTACTGCTCATTTTAACCTCATTTCTAATGTAGGCTATTAAAATTTCTTCTTACCCAGGAAATTACGTAAGCCATTTGAATACGGTATTAAAACTAGCCCGATCGTTTGAAAACAAAGCATATGCTTAGTCAACTGCTTAGTCAGAAGAGCACAAAACGAATGGTTCTGCCTGATGGATCTAGAATCTGTTGCAATGAACAACAATTAATCTCTATCAACAAACAATTAGTAAATTCATTTGAATACATTCTTATTACTTTCTGCTTACTCCTTGGCACTGCGGCCTGTTCTGCCACATCGCCCCAGCCTGCGCGGTCCTGCGCTCTCCTTCGCTAGTCAACGACGCCAAGGGTCGCCAGATCCTCCTCGACGCCAAGGGTCGCCAGATCCTCCTCGACATCAACCATCGCATCTGTTGCCGTCCCACTCGTCTTCTCCCTTGAGACACCTTGTGTAAGGCTGCTCTTGTAGACCTATTGTCTGACATTAGTTCCACGTGCCCTAGCCACCTGATGCGGGCTCTCTTGATTTCGGCTACTATCGTAAGTTCTCGGTATATCACGTAGAGCTCGACATTTCCACGAATACATCACTCCCTCTCTCTACAAATCATACATACACATCATACATAATCAATTTACTTTCATGGGGCATATTTATCGATCATTTACTGCACTTATTCCCGGATAAGTTTATCTTTTGCGTTGGTGCTAGATCTGCTGGCGCCATACGGGGCTAATGGTGCGCTGGAAATAGGCTATATGTGTACAATTATTGTAATGACTTTCACCAGAATTTGAGATTCCTTCTTGCTATATTTTCTGCTTCAAAGGGCACGTGAAATAGGCTGTCCCGGGCCACTCCAATGGTGTATAAAATAGGTCTTGCATTTGAAGTATGCACGGTAGGCCAACTATCCTCAAATATTCATCGAATACACTGTTATTTTGAATTCCGCTACATGATACAATCAATAATGTAGTGTAAAAAGTTATTATTTATTTATTAATAATATACCTGGCAATGGACCTGCTATGGCGATCAGTATTTACCTAATTCTTGGGGGTTAAAAAAGTAAACAAAACAATTTTGAATAGCACTTTCCATTATTAAATTGTTTACATTCTTAATCCCAGGTTGAGATGAAAAATAATTGCCATAGTGGGCCCGCAGATGCAGAATTGACGGCACCGTATCCTATCATTTTTCTTGTTTTATAAAGAAATTTTGTCTAAAAGAAAATTTGTAGTACCTACTTACGTAATAATAACCGAGGGGTATTTGAATAATATTGTTAATATTGAAATCATGTACTACCTTCTTAGGTCCTTCAAGAAATGATACCACTCTCCTCCGCTAGATTTTATAGCTTTGTTTACCGTCGTTAGGACCAAGTTTATTGCAGTCGTTATTTGTGAATATCTCACATCCATCTCCTACGGCTACTTCGGTTTTATGACGAAGCCACTAAAATTCGTTCGAAGCTTCCTGATGAAATCTATGATTCTTCTGTTCTCCCATTGGTGGACATATTCCTTAGTTAGGCCCAACGGGGTTTATATAAACCGAAACCTATGATTTTTGCTGCGTATGCATGGGCTGCCATTGGTCATTAATTCACCTCACATATACTGTACATATTGATTCTAATTGATAGACACAGAACTTAAGAGATAAACTCAGGATACGAGAAATGTTAAGCAGGTACTTATTAAACAAAAAGGTTTTCCCGGCTGGGGTTTGAAATTCTATCACCATGGGCCCTGGGTATTATGTGAATATACACAAAACTTTCAAAAAAAATAATTTGCTTCAAATTAAGTCCCAACCTGGCACTTTTGAATTATGATCATTCGGTGAGTATCACAATCACAGTAGATTATTTAGTACTGATTACTTATAGGTTGAAATCTGTTTAAAAATTAAAAATATCCCAATCCTGACTGCCCTACTATGGCGATTTGGGATTAACTTTAACACCGGGAATAGAATTAACTTATTGTAAAATAACCCCGCCAGCGTTAAAATAAACCACAAGGTGTTAGCTATTAATTCGCATTAATCCAATTGTTTTAAACAAAAGAGTGCAAAATGTGCGGGAAATTCAAATTAAATTGATCTTCGGCTATATTTTTGTTGAGTTTTCAATTTATTCTCCCTTGGATTCAGACACATTAATGAAAATTCTTCTTATATTCCAAAATTCTATCTGTGCCTTGTAATTTTTACTAGTATTTCATTAAAATTAAAAAGCAATGCAACCATTTAGTAATTTGAATTTCCCGCGCAATTTGCAATCTTTTGTTTAAAACAATTGAATCAATGCGAATTAATGGCCAGCACCTTGGGGTATATTTTAACACCATCATGAGACACCTTGGGGTTATTTACAATAATTAAATTTCATTCCCGGTATTGAAGTTAATACCAAATCGCTATAGGTTATCTTGTATTTTGGGGAAAATAGTTTTATGTTAGAAAATGCAGATAAGACGAAGGTTTTCAAGACAAAAAACGCAATTCGAACGTTTTATAGACGCTTCGGTGACACTTTGGCTTCAGAAAATGCATATAAAACCTGCAAAATGCAATAAACTGTGGGATTGGATATAAGTGACTTTCACCGGCGCTATAAAGCTTTTTATGGTAACTCAAATACTGAGAGAGCGATAAAAATATTTCGCTCTTCCTTTATGTAATTTGGCGCGGAAAAGAAGATTGCAGTTGAAAAATGTAAAGTGAGAGATCCAGCTTTAGGCTAACAACATGCTGCCTTCTTTTTGGGAAAGTGTACACAAAATTGACTTTCCATAAATAAATCGCTTCAGATTCAAAGGAGGCCACGCCTTGGAAAATAGCCCAAAGCTGCCCAGCTTCATTTTCAAAGAAATACTCATTTGCTCAGTAAACAAAAAACTTTCGAACTCGTTTATGTCGAGTTAATATAAAAAAATGCTCATACATCGCATAGAAATCTTGAATGGTTCACTAAATTGAGAAAGCAACTTCAAAATAACTAGGACGAGGCTGCAGCAGGAAAGTAAATTTCACTTTTTTTAAACTTCTAATTGTTTTTAATACACTGTATTGTGCTATTAATAATTTACGTAACTGCGTAATGAATTTTAGGCCTTTAGCGAATGAAATTAAAACACTCTTATATTATATCGACTTCCATGGCCAGGTGGTAACGTGCTTGCACTTGTGCGAGTCTTTACACGCCATGCAATCGGAGACGTGTCGTACTCATCACGGGTAATAACCTACAGAGGCGACTGAAAAGGTCAATCGGATACATTCATTAAATTGTTTGTATGCGATTTATCTTTAAAAAAAAAAAAAAAAAAATATTCATCCCAATGGCAAAAATTAATGAAAACCACTATGCAGCATTTAGACGAAGTCACACGGAATACATTTTTCAATGATATCCTGTGAAGCCCATGTAAAACAAGTGGTATTTTTCATAATTCACCTGGCAACAAGTCTGCTGAGCTTTGCAATATACCCGGGAGCAATAAGCAATAAAGCATATTGCCTAAAAGCATTTGTACACAATGAGTACAATGAAGTATCGAGTCGGAAGCGGAAACATCTCTCTGATTCACTCTCTTGATACGCGGTCTGATTGGAAACGACCGCCCGTAACAAAATCACTCTTGTATTGTCCTCGTATTACAACGGGTCGCTGCTTGCTGTAATTTTGTTTTGAAGCCTACTGCTGTATATTGATGTCCACTTAAGTCGATTCTTTCCCTGTCAGTCCATATACATTGAAGTGACTCATGTTTAAGGCGGTTATTCTACCGACGTCAATAGTAATAGTAATTCTGATATTGACGTGGTAGCAGACATTTTTTAGACTGTCTATAATGTCTGCTACCACGTCAATACTACAATTACTATCACTATTGACGTCGGTGGAATAACCGCCTAAGAGAATTGTAATTTTGCCCTCTTGGCCAATTTCGAATCTTGTATATACTCGTATATTCAATACATTAATATTTTGTATTTTATTACCCATGCCAGTGACAATAATTTATTAGTCCAAGTTTTCACCAAGTTAGTCGATTGCCTATTTCAACTATTATTTTACGGTACTGTAAGCAATTTTGAATTGGAAAATCACGGTTTTAATATCAGATTAATGAAAAGAAAATTACAATTGAAGACCATCGGGAAAGAATGATTATTGTCCATAAAAGTAAGTTTAGAGAAAAATTGATTTTTATAGGTTTCTCACTCATCGTTTTTCCCCTGACCGAGGATTCTTCAAGCATCTTTGTAGTTTCATTGTTTTTGCCCATTGGAAACATCGGATTCCTCGAGAAGAACTCCGCTAGAAAATTGTTAAGTTGGCAAAATTGACTGTTTTGGACATTCATCATTGTGGTCTTCAATTGTTAACACATACATCTAACAATTAAACAAATACAACAAGAAACAATTAAAATTTGCCTAAATTTTACAAGTCCTAGTTGAAAAACTACAGAACATTCCTTTGAAGTACAGTAGAACTCGAACTATCCGAATCAATTGAGAACGGATCCTATTCGATTATCTTTTATTGATTAAGGGAGTAGTATTGTATAGTACAGTACTGTTCATAAATGAGAGTCAAATTTTACTGTGTATCTCGGTTGTGGTTAAGCTGTTGGGCTCTCCTTTTACCCGTTTTCGTTCTAGCGTCGAATTAATTTTTTCCCTGAAACTGATTTAGGTAATCGGTGTTGTGGCGTTCGGATAGTTGGAGTTCTTGAGTAACTCCCTAAATAGTTATTTTTCAATAAATCCAAGAGAAGCAAGAGTGATGTACTTAAAGTATACATCGACATTTTTGCGAACCGTAGCTACCTTTCCTGTCTGCACAAGTTTCAATTTAACCATTTGTTCAAAATTACAAGTACCGGAAATTACTGTTGTCCTGTAATCAAAGAGACAGAGTTTGAGTTGATTGATTGGAAATTCTTTTGATCAATTTATTTACAAATTTTAATTATATTTTCCTCGTTAGATTTTACATCTGGCTATGACTGTTTTTGCTATTGGGTCGGAGTCTACATAATGACTTTTTGTTCTATTACAAAGCCTGCCTAGCTGAGTTAGGGCTATAAAGCACTGTCCTACATTTAAATAGAAAAGCCAGGGAACTCCTGGTTTACATGCCACTTTTTTTTTTTTAATTACACCACAGCACTAGGCTTCCGCCATCAGCCTTCTTGCAGCCCAATACAACACATAATACTAGGTTTAATAATAGGTTTACATGCCCTCCGAAATATGGCCTGAAAATGTAGCTAGTGTGGGACTCAAAACAACTCTTTCAGGTCAAAGTCAGAGTCCGTACCAATAAATTACATGTCCTGAGTCTACTCCGTCTTGAAGGCTGAGCACTAGTCCGGATTTATGCACACATGCATAATATTGTTCAGTTTTGGGCATGTTGCTGACTACAAACTCCCAAATAAAGCAGTTGTATGAGTATCCTGTACCTATGTGCTCAGGCCTAGACCTTTTAGGGTTTAAACCTGAGGAGAGGATCCTCTGCCTTGACTATTGGTCTGTTTGGATGTTGAGTATGGTCAGAAACACGACCACCACAGTAACTTACTACCGAGTGAAAATTGTAATAAAATAGCCTAGGCAGAGTCATTTTGTCCCTCTACTTATTCTTCCCTATCATGGTTAATATGCTGGGCTTATTTGACACTACATTGAACAACACAACTACACTGCAGAGGTGTTCAAACAATCACTGTCACAACTGCTGTGGTGTGGCACATTTGTAGAGTATAACTCATACAGTTTAGCGTCTAAAACCCATAAATCAATACCCCTTTAAGGCCCTTTTCCTTATTCCATATAAAGGCTAAAACGAAGAAGATTATTGCTTTCCAATTTATATGTAGTATAAGGAAAGCATTGTGATGGTCGAAGTTTTTGATTCCGAGATTTCAACGGATTTACACGTTTTGAGGTCCCAGGAACCCAAAAATTGGTTTTTACGAAATGTCTGTCGGTCTGTCTGTATGTCGCTCTGTCGCTCAAAAATCATGCCTCAGGAAAAAAAAATTATTTTGGGCTAACTCAATTTAAGGGGGTTTTATTCAGAAAAAACTCCGAATAAACGTAATTTCTCAAAAACGATTTTTTTTTAATTCACATATATTGTAGTCGTTATTAATGTTGATAAAATGCGGGGGGTCGCTTACCCCTTGATAGTTTGCTTCGGGGGGTAAAAAAATAAAATTAACTAAATTTTAATAAAAAAAGACTAAAAAATATTTTTTCTGCGAAACCTTTCTATCGATCGATGACTTCTACCTTCAGGCATGTTTTAGGTGTTAAATTGAGTAACGAAACCGGACAGTTTGCTTTTCCAAAAAACTATTTGGTTTTGTGCAACAAAAAAAAATTTTTTTAATGAAAGCAAATTCATGCTCAAATGCATTGTTTGCCCTGCCATTATTGCTGTGTGGTAATGTGTTGGTCTGTCCTATCTAGAATTTACGTCACCTCCAGTGACGTCAGGTGGACGACCCTACCCGTGATACCCGAAATTTAACCATAGGAAAATTATTTACCATGAAATTAATAATTTTCTCTCTCAACTAATTGATAAATTGGAAAACAAGTTCGAGTAAACTCGGACCGGTTCTTTCATTATGTTCTCAATATTGTCATCAATCATTGTCCTTTGAAATATAAATAGGCTTAAGAAATGGATTGTCAATCCTGCATCATATCTTATACCGAGAAAAATGACCGGGCGAAGGTTGCAAGACGATAAGAAAAGGTTGAGTTTCGAGTTACATTGAATTGATGGAGAGAGATGGATCATGTGGTCCAACTGCCAATGGTCCATTCTCTTCTGGAGAAGAAAATGAAATAGGCACACCTGATCAGAAAGGAGGTTCAATTCCATTCTTATCAATTTAATTGATACGTTCGTGTTTATTACGATCGTAATCCAATCATTATATTGCTATAGTATCCGCCTACATTACAACATCACATAACTAAATAATTGAGTAAGGCACGTATTACACTGTAAAACATTTTATACAACATATTTTATAAAATATTTGAAGAATGGGTCTTTTATAAAAGAAAGTTTCAACAGTCCAACTGAGCTTCGCCATTTTGGAATCTTCTCCAAATCCTTTTGTAAAATGTAATGCCAACCTATTACATTTTATAAAAGAAATTTTATAAAAACAATGTTTTATAAATTATGGCCTATTACACTACACTATCAAAGATCTTTGTCAAATAACTTTTATAAAATGTTTTACAGTGTAAACCTAATAAGAATGATTCTAATATAGGTCATGCAGAGTAGTGGTACAGACCAACCCTAAAGGTTGTTGGTTCGAGTCCCGCAATTACTACATTTTCTGGCCATGCTTCGGTGAGTATGTCAAGCAGGCTTTCCCGAGCCTTCCTAGTTGAGTGTCAGAGAGGGGTTTATAGCCCTAACTTTGCTTTGCTTTGCTTTGCAATAAAATAGAACAAAAAGCCAACATTTATTTATTTTATTTAAATATATTCACAGGCAAAGGAAAGTTGTCGATGGCATGGTGAGGTTCGAGATCATGCTACAATATATATCTGCACAGTCTCGAAGGCAACGTATAGCAACAAATGAGTGTTCGTGTTATAGTAAAACTACGCTGACTTGAGTCATACGTCACAGCAGAAAAATGACGGTAAGTAGACTGAGGCATGCTATGCAATTTTTACGCGATCAACAAGTCACCTTACAAATGATATATACGAAGGCTCGCATTGCATATATCATTTCTAAGATGACTGTTGTTCTCTTAATACTTGCCTCATTTAACTTACCGTGATTTTTCTGCTGCGGCTGCGTAGTTTTACGCTGCTAAGCATTCTATTACCAACCAAGATTGTGAGTACATGAAATTATTTAAAATTTTGTATTTCGCGATCAGATGAAATTTGACCGTCTTAAAGACAGTTCAGTCTTGCAATGTAACGAAAATTTATAAACGGCGTTTTTGCCAACCTTAGTCACTTCATATTGAATGGTATGTTTTTGAACGTCAATTTAGCCTAAGATAAACCTAGTCTAATATCTCCTACGTTGGTTTTTCTGAATTTTCTTACCATAAAACAGTGATGGCCTAAAGACGCATAAAAGCCGGGTATCATCTTCTCGGTGGCTCAATTCATTTTTAAGTAGAAAAGAGGAGGACGTGATCAACAATAATGGATCTTTCATCTCAGCTTGGATATTGATCGTCAGCGATATTTTGCTTTAAGGACCTTTTGACTAACACAAAACCCCAGTTTTTATGCTCCCCACCCCTATTTGACCTGGCTTTTTACGTTCTTCTCATTCATAAGGATTGTAATGCGATGGCATTCAATAACGGTATAACTTTGTGTTCTTTTAACCAGTATGACAATGTTGGTGTGAATTTTATTCCTTTTCAATCATATTCAAAGGTGGATCTCAATATAAGAAAACTTGTTCTGTATAATCGTTGGCTGTAATGGGAGTTTTATATGAGTGTGGAATAGTTTAACTTATACTATTTTTTGCCCCTTGTCTAAGCCAAAATACAGGCCGGGGTATTACTCAAGCCAACAATTAGAGCATACAGTGTGGTGATTGAGCCCAATTCTTGACTAGCGCGTCTACCATGCCGTTTAGTATTAGCTTAACCCTAAAGATGTAAACAAGACAATTTTTGAATACAAAAATCTACTCTAAAACTGTTCTGTTTACATTTTTAACCACAAGTTCAAATATTATTAATAACGACATGGTATAACCATCCCAGGGCTGGAGACCGTTATCAGTTATCAATATGGCTGCTAGTGTAGCCTGCTCAAGAGAAGTACGCAATTTGGCGGGGAAACCCAGTGATAAGTGTAGCCTGCCCAAGCGAAGTACAATGTTTTTGACCGGGTCCGGTATCCGTTCTGCTGTGCTGCAATGTGTAAGACTTCGACTTGCGTTGGTACTTATCTCTGATAGTTGGCTTATGGTTAACGGGTGCCTCGTAAGGCATATTATAGCTCCAGTTAATGTATTTCTATGAGTATAACTCGTATCTGCACTTGGTTAAGTTATGATCTCGCCTGTTGCATTGCGTCAATGGTACGCTTGTCCATTGTCGCTTGTAGTCGGTGTAGGTTGACATCGAGGACGCATACCAGTTTGCCAATGGCCAAAAATTGATATGGAAACAATACAAATAATGTCCGACATCCATGGGGTCGTTGACATTGGACAAGGGACCAGTGGGCCACTATAGGATAAGTGGATTCATAAAGCGTTCTTCAGGACATCATTAGATTAGAACGGCATGGAAGGCCCGCTGACCCACTTAAGAATTAAGGTGCGGTAATAGAAAATGATCTATCCGACATGTTGAAGAATCAGTCCTCGCTTCCTTGAAAGCAAACTTTCTAATGATGGCTGGCGTCAATTCCCTTACTTACTTACCGTGGGCCACAATTTGCCCAATTTCTTCTTTTTTTTCTTTCGACCCAATCTTCAGATGATTAAATTTCAGAAGACAATTAGCGTCTTTGGTTGGGAAAGGCTAAATTATTTTAATTTTATTTACCAACAATATTAACCACGGATTTATATTAATAATTAATTGATATGTATGAATAGTTCCCTCAGTGTATTATTACTTTCCTCTGTGCACTTACGTAGGCTATACGACGACACTACAGATGACATGTCATTATAACCTCATCATACAAAATACAGTGCCGACCTATCAACAATATTTATCTAGTTTTTCCCCCAGTAAAGAACGATTTAAGAGCTGATTTTCCCTTAAAATTGAGAGATAATCGTGAAGCGTAAATATTCTCGCATGATAAGGCATTTGGCCAAGTCTATTGGAAACGCATTTAGAGCTACAGAGGTATCGGCTAACTATCGGAAACCTCCCAGCGAAATTAATGCAAATTCCGGGAAAACTTTGATTTCGAAAGCTCAAAGTTTCAACTTTAGAGAGCCATTCTGGAGAACCGATAAAACTTGAAAGCGGAGAAATAAATCTCGCCTGCTTTAATTGTCCAGCATTCCGAAAATCCTATTTTGGTTTTTTCTTCTTTTTTTGGTTAGAGAGAAAAAAATTAAGTTTATTGGACCCATGAGAGCAGAGGCGTTTGAACACGTGTATCCCACCTCGCACATCCCTCTATCATGTTTATTAACCTGTGTTGTTGCTGGAATTACCGCCCCATTCATGGCTTTGTTGGTGTCCTTGCCTGCCGAATCAGTAAAATCCAGAACATCAACCGTCCTGTTAATAGCAGTCATGTAATTTATTATGTCGTCTCTTTTAATTCTGTTGGAAAGGTACTCGACCGCATTCAATCGCATTCGGAAATGCTGCGTACTATATAATTATGTACTACATTTTCTTGCTTTCCAATTTATACGTAGTATTAAGGAAAGCTTTGTGACGGTCCAAATTTTCGATTCCGAGATTTCAACGGATTTACACGTTTTGAGGTCCCAGGAACCCAAAAAAGTGGTGTTTACGAAATGTCTGTCTGTCTGTCTGTGCGTCGATTTCCGGGCAAACTACTCGGTCGATCTTGATGAAATTCGGCATGTAGGTTCACAAAAATCATGCCTCGGAATATTTCTTTTATTTGGGGCTAACTTAATTTGGGGGGGTTTTATTCTCAAAAAACTCCAAAAAAACGTCTAAAAAAATTATTTCTCAAAAACGGGTCCAACGATTTCTTTTGAATTCACATAAATTGTAGTCGTTATTAATATAAACGAAATGCGTGGGGTCGCTTGCCCCTTGATAGGTTGCTTCTGGGGGTAAAAAAAAATAAAAATAACTAAATTTTAATGAAAAATGACTAAAAAATAATTTTTCTGCGAAACCTTTCTATCGATGATTTCTACCTTCAGGCATGTTTTAGGTGTTAAATTGAGTAACGAAACCGGACAGGTTGCTTTCCCAGAAAAGTATTTGGTTTTGTAAAAAAAAAATGTTTTTTTTTTGAAAAAATGATAGAAAATTCACGCTCAAATGCATTGCGTGCCCTGCCAGTATTGCTGTGTGGTAATATGTTGGTGGACAACCCCCCCCCCCCCCCCCCCCCGAGATATTGGAAATTTAACCGTAGGAAATTATTTACCATGAAATTACTCATTTTCTCTATCTACTTATTTTGATAAATTGGAAAGCATGTTCGAATAAACTCGGACCGGTTCTTTTATTTTATTTTAAGAAGAAGGTTAATCGCATGCAAACATTTTAATGAATGTATCCAATTATTTATCTCTTTAGTCGCCCATGTAGTTTAGTACCGTGTTGAGTTACGACACGTCTCCAATCGCATTGCGTGTAGAGACTCGAACAAGTTCAAGCACGCTACCACCTACCAATAAATGTATATTTTTGTATATTTTATAACCGTCTTCATCATCATCATCTTCTCCATAAACAAGAATGTAGTGTGCCTAAGTCAAAGTTCTAAGACTGCCTGACTTAGTGCGGTTCCCATCATTACTTGAAAAGTCTTGGTAAGGAATAATGCACCGCCCACGATTTCCTACGGATACTTTATATGTGATTGGGGACCGGGCCTAAAGTGCTTTTGAACGATGGGACGTAGTTGGCTTTCATGAGAGTCTTCTCAGTGAAAATGCAAAAGCTGAGGGTCTGAGTAGCCGTCCTAGGAACACAATCTGCTGTGTATTAGTGAGCATTGGCTCAAGAGTGAAGAGTGTGATTTCTACCAAACCACTTCAAATCTGCAGCTAATCACTGCATGGTGCAGGAGTGAAAAGGATAGAGGTGGAACGGCCATTTATGCAAGCAGCGACCTATGTGTCAGGAAATTGGACGCCAACCGCTTTTGTTCAGAGCAAAACTTAGAAATGTCAGCCATTGAATTAACCGATTTGTCAACCCTGGTTGTTTCTCTGTATAGGTCACCTAATGGATCTTTTCCAATTTTTTTAAGCAACTTAGACTCATTCCTCTCATCACAAAGTGGTAAGCACAAGACTATAATCCTAGGGGGGGATTTTAACGTACACTTTAACACTTGCAGTAGACACGAGATTGATCTCACAAATTTATGCCGAAGTTATAATCTTTTTTTGACGAATCGTGAGCCGACAAGACTGGATAATTGCATAGACAACATTTTTACAAATCATACTGAGTTTACTGTTTCTGTATCTGATCCTACTGTTGCAGACCATAAAGCTGTGGAAATGTCATTAAACTTCTTTAAACCAGAGTTACGCGTTCCTTCTTGGTGTGCCAATTACATATCTACAACCAGGAAAGTAGACGAAAATAATTTTCATATTCTTATCTCGCGACTCAATGAAATAAACTGGGATATTGTAATAGAAAATGCTCATCCAACTGCTGTTAGTAAGTTCACTTCTTTTTTCAATGTATTAACCGACATTTTTAATAAAACCTTCCCCCAAAAACACATACACACGCCTCAGTTAGTCACAAAGAAAAATCATAAGCCGCCAAAAAATCCATGGTATACCCAAGACCTCAGAAATATTAAGGAATATCTGCTAACGTTGAACTATAGGTTTAAAGAAACCCTAGATACTGATTCCAAATCAGCGTTATATAGAAAATACCTGCGAGTTAAAAGTATTTATAAATACAAATTAACGCAGGCTAAGAAAAATTATAACGTAGAAACAATAAATAAAGCCGCAAACCCATGTAAAGCCATGTGGGCCCTTGTTAACGCCCAGGCCAAAAAGCGACAGACTCCATTATGTCCTATCAGCCCTGATGAACTAAATAACTATTTCTCTGAGGCGGCAGATAAAATAATAAACAGCCTCCCACCCAGTAATACGGACCCTGTACTTGGAGTTACCAGTACAGATGTATCTTTTTCCACTTGGGCACCTGTAAGTTGTCAGGATGTAACCAAAATAGTAAATGGCCTAAAGACGTCTCAGAGTGCAGACTCATATGGGTTTTCGTCGCTAATACTTAAAAGTATCATTGATACTATTGCCACGCCTCTTACTACTCTATTAAATATCAGTCTGAAAGAGGGAATCTTCCCTGATGAGCTTAAGATTTCCAGAACCGTGCCTATACATAAGAAAGGAGATGTATACTCTCCAGGAAACTATAGACCGATATCAATTGTGCCAGTTATCGGTAAAGTACTAGAAAAAATTATGTGTATCCAACTAGTGAACTACTTTGAAAAAAATGAATTGTTCAATGAAAGTCAACATGGTTTCAGGAGAGGTAAATCCACTTTCAGTGCTGCTTTAGAAATGGTTCAGGAGGCTCTAGACTGCTTCGAGGCAGGCGACTCCTTGGGCCTATCTTTCTGCGACCTAAGCAAAGCATTTGACTGTGTATATCATCCAATATTATTAGGTAAACTACAACGCTATGGTGTACGCAACGTAGTACTAACAATACTGACGTCTTATCTAGAAAACAGAACTCAGTTAGTAACCGTTGCGGGAGCACCTTCCACTCTTAAGTCTGTTAGACATGGGGTTCCTCAGGGCTCTGTCCTGGGTCCTCTACTATTCCTCGTAATGATAAATGATCTTAAAAACAGCACTATACTCTTTGCGGATGACACCACACTGAAGAAAAGAGCCTCGTCCCCTGAAGGTGCTGTTGCTGAAGGACGCCCCCTTCTAGAAAAAACAGCTGATTGGTTCATTAATAATAAGTTCCAACTAAATGCAGACAAAACCCAGCATCTTGTTTTGACACTAAAGGCATATCCAGACAACAACAGAGCGGTTAAGTTCCTGGGCTTTCATTTAGATCCAACTTTAAGTTGGAATATCCATATTGATCAAATATGTAAAAAGTTATGTCGTATTACATACCTCTTCAGAAAGTTGAGGAATCAAGTTACTTCAACTCATCTTCTGAATACATATTATGGATTATTCCACTCCCATATAAATTATGGTATTTTACTCTGGGGGCACGCTCCTGCTGCAAAGGATATACTCCTACTACAGAAGCGTGTGTTGCGAATAATAACTAACAGCAGATCTAGAGAGCCTTATAGGCCTATTTTTTCCACCCTGGGTATTCTTACAATATATGCACAATATGTACTCAATAGCCTTATATATATAAAGGAAAATCTAGTTAACTTCAGCAACAGATGTGATGTTCACAATTACCCCACTAGAACAGCTCATCACCTACAAATCCCTAAGTGCAGATTAACAAAAACAAAGAGTAGTTTCCCAAATTTGGCCATTAAGTTATACAACTCCCTACCGAGGTCAATCCAGACAGAAAATCTGCCCCAATTTGGAAAAACTGTTGAGTACATATTAAAAACACATCCCATATATTCCATAAATGAATTTTATGAACTAGTTTGGAGTTAGGTATAGGCCTATGCACTGATAACGAAACCCTCGTGGTAAATTATTAATGTAATATTTATTATTAATGTAATATTAATGTAATATTTATTATTAATGTAATATTATTGTGATAGTAGTGTAGGCTGTAGCGTGCAACCCTACCTTTTTATATGTGTATCCAGTTTACTGGATATACTAAATCTTAATATTACGATTACATATCTTCTTATTATTATTTATTAAATTTTTTCAATTTATTTATTTATTTGTAAATCCGCCATATTTGTTTTGTTCAATTAACCAACCTCCAAATATCACATTCGGTTTAAAATAAATTAATTTTTTCTATCTTTTATTATTATTCACAATTTAATTATCGCCAGATCTTTTAAAATCACAAAATCATAAAGTATCTATTATTATTTATTTCTATTTATTAATAAAAATACTTTTATTATTATTATTATTACTTTCAAAAAAGTTTTTGACGAGAGGTTGGCGGCCGGTTGAATTTGCGGTGGCTTGTTAGAAAATGTTACGAAAGAGGATGGCCGAGAATTTCTTATAACCCGATTTGGATTTTAAAAAAAAAGAAAAAAGAAATGAGATTTTAAAGAAGGAAGAAGTCATAAGGATGATGGCTGGCAGGAGTTGTGGTGGCATGGATTTGATTTCGACGATGATGGGCTAAACCCCACCCGGAAGGGGGTGTTCGGACTCCGCTCCCTCCTCAGCCCAGACAATGTGACGATTTAGGATTGAGCCATGAGGTGATCGCTTACTTTTTATTTATTGGAGACGCTTATTGGCCACGCTACTACAGGTGCTCTATTTTTCTATATCTTAGGGTTTCATAATTCTATCAAGAATATAATTTCTGTTAATTAAATCTTGTTGTAATTATTTCACATCATTCATTCCTCGATCCTACAGCCTCTCCTAAAGAACCCTAAGCCGGGGAGAAAACGCAACAAAGTGGCTCACACCAACGTTGGGGCCCGAGGTTGTAGAATGGTTGGAATGATTGTTGTGAAATTGTTACGAACATGATAATCTTATTTTTAAATGGATTGTTGACAAAAGTGATATTTCTAGGCTAGAACAATAGTTTTGAAAAGATATAAACAACAGTAGGTTTGAATTAGTTGTTGACAAGTGATATTAATAATTTTGGAAATGATAGTTTTCGAAAAGATAATAACAAACAGTAAATGATACTTTTTAAAATTCTTAATCATGGCATTTATATTTTTGAAAGATGTTCGCTAAGAAAAAATAGTGATAATAAAATGTTTTGATTGTCAACAGGGCTTAGGTTACGGATAATCTTTGTGCTGTTGTGGTTATAATTACAGTTTCGTCAATTCGTCAGGGTTGAGGACGGACGGATCCAGAGGAGTCAACATCGGTTTTATGTAATTCAATCTATAACTATTTATTTAATATTGGGCCTATATAAAAATTATCGTCATTTTACTTTAATTATAGTAAACCATTGATAGGAGTTTGTCCTTTCTGTTTGACACGGAATATATTTGACTTGTTTTGTGCAAATTGGCTCAGTTATCAGCATTGGGGTAGTTCACACACTCTTGGTCGTAGTATTGTATGTATGGAATGAATGATAAGGAAGTATTAATTCATTATATTAATAATAAGCACGTAGGCCTAGATAGGTTACCAAAAGTGGTATAATATATACCAGTTAGTTTTCTTTAGTCGCATTCGTCTTGGGTTTGAGGAGGGGGTGTTTAGGAACACCTACTTCCCTTTTTATGATAATTATAAATAATAAGTGTATTAATAACAATTATCGTGTGAATTACTTCACGTAAGACTATTTAATATTACGATAGACATTGTTGTGGGAAAAAAAAAATATATATTTATATAAATATATATAGTGAAAAGTGCGAAAGATAATGCCGCGAACCCTAATACAGTTTTTGAGTGCCACCAGTAAGGCCCGGCTAGAAGAGATCGCTGAACAGTTAGGATTACCGATAGAAGGCACGAAGGAGACCCTGAAAAAGGAATTAAAAAGCCACTTCTTAGCGACACCGGAGTCGGCAAACCAGTTTGAGGATATGGCAGACGTTACCATTGTACGGCCTCCTTACTTAGTGGTACCATTAACATTAACACAGTATCTAACCAACTGTGATGGAGAGAAGCTCGAGTCATTAGCCACGGAAGTCGGATGTGAGTTACCGGCGGCTGATCTGGAAGAGCAACGACAATATATGAAAAGCTACGTGAATGATCATCCAGCTTGCCTAGGCGACATTGATAAATTTGCAAATTTGCAATTGGTAAGTTCACCATTACCCGAGACTCGACCAACAGACTTGGAGCCTGAGGAAGAGCTTTCCCACGATCAAGGAGAGGAGATACGGATGGAGAGAGTACTGAATCGAATCTTCAAGGTCAATTTAGAGTTGCAACGCGATTTCCTGCGACAGGTTCTTCCAGGGAGAAGCTCTAGGCCACAACTAGAAATGTTTTTAAAAGAGGCACGACGACGCAACATCACGTTCACCGGTGCCGACGGGAGTCTACCACTTTTTTTTAACAAATTGAAAGATTGCCTTGCCCTTCACCCACTAACAGAAGACGAAAAACTCCGCGCCATACCTACGCTATTTGACGGGCCAGCCGCTCGGTGGTACGCCGGAAATAAGTATGCACTATGGACCGAACTGGAAATGGCGCTGAAGAACGTTTACCTGCCGGCAGACCATCAACTCAAGTTGAAGGTCTGTAGCTTGTCGAAGGACGATGCAATTGAATAGGCAGTGTAGACTTGAATTGGTTTGTATTGCAGTGCTTCGACTCAAGTTAGAGTAATTTAACACACAGTGGTTACAATATGAGCTGTGAGACGAGAACGATACATGCTTACAATTAATATTGAATTTGATCCAGCCTGCTTCCATATAGAAAAACCAACTCTGTGTCCACAGCTAAAGGAGCTGATGAGACACAGAGGGTAGATTAAAGATATTATTGAATAAGAGAAATAAATACGTAAAAGGAAGATTGAGGAATATTGAATTATCTGAATGTGAACAGCGCCATCTAACGGGAAAAAAGGTGAAGCTGGAAGCAGACTGGTTATTACACATGTGGGACTAAGTGGTCCCCACATTACCCCCCTCCTAAGACTGGAAGTCGGAGAAATGTCGTGGAACGTGGACGTGACGACCTGAGCGAGTGGTGCGAGTCGGTGGTGTCGGCACGACGTCAGTGGCAGGAAGTGGTGAGGAGACCTTCTCCTGAGGTTTATCTTGAGCAGGATGCTGATGCGGGGGGTTGATCGTAGACTGGTGAGACGGTTCGTCTGTACTGGCATTAATGTAGGCCGGCTTGACCCTGTCCATTGACACAGTAACCGCACGACCGCGGCTTGAAATCGTAACTGTTTTGTCGGTGCGACTTAACACAGGGAATGGTCCCGCATAAGGACGTTCGAGGGAAGCACGGACGTGGTCTTGTCTCACGAAAACGTGCGTGGCCTTGGCAAGGTCTTGTGGGATGAATGTTTGATGAGCCCCGTGTCTCTTGACGCGAGTGGGGCGTAGTGAGTCGAATTTCCTTCGAAGTGAGATGAGAGTGTCCGCTGGACTCTGATTTGAAGGAGGAGTTGTCAGCATCTGTCCTGGTAGTCTTAATGGTTCACCATAGACCAGATCTGCTGGAGAAGCTTGAAGATCTTTCTTAAGAGTGGCGCGCATGCCCAGTAAAACTAGCGGAAGGGCTTCCGTCCATTTGTCATTGGCATGACACATAATGGAGGCTTTGAGTGAGCGGTGCATACGCTCTACCATGCCGTTGGATGCAGGGTGGTAACTGGTAGTCCGTGCATGGTGAAATCCGCATAATCGAGCCAGGTCAGCAAACAAATGGCTCTCAAACTGTCGGCCGCGATCTGTAGTAATTGTCTCCGGGCACCCAAACCGGCTGATCCAGCAGGAAATGAGGGTTCTGGCGACGTTTTCGGCGGTGATGTTCACCATAGGAGCGGCTTCCGGCCATCGCGTGAAACGGTCAACGAGTGTTAACAAATACGTGTAGCCTTCCGACGGTGGTAATGGGCCTACAATGTCGAGGTGTATGTGCTGAAACCGTCGGTCAGGCTGAGTAAAGGTTCCAATCGCAGTGAGGGTGTGTCGATGTATCTTGGACAATTGACAGTTGACACACAGACGAGCCCAAGCGCGGCAATCCTTACGGATAGAAGGCCATATGTAGCGTTGGGCAACCAGGTTAGCAGACGCTGCTATTCCTGGGTGATGTAGGCTGTGTAGGTGCTCGAAAAGTTGTCGACGTAATGGTTTGGGCACAAATGGGCGTTGTATGTCTTGACTAGAATCGCACGTAAGGACTGAATCAGAGCCCGGAATGGGAACATCAACGAGGATGAGGGACGTCTTTCTACTGGACCGAAGCTCTTTGAGTTCTCTGTCGTCTTTCTGAGCAGAAGAAAGTTGCTCAGGAGATACGGGAGTAGAGATTGCTTCGATTCTTGAGAATGCATCAGCGGCCAAGTTGTCCTGCCCAGCGATGTATTGGATGTCCGTGGTGAATTGAGAGACGAATTCCATTTGCCGCATTTGGCGAGGTGAGCAACTTGTTTTTGGATTCTGAAAAGCGTGCGTCAACGGTTTGTGATCGGTATACACGACAAAAGCGCGCGCTTCTAGCAGGTAACGGAAATGACGAATGGCGTCGTGTACCGCAAGCAATTCGCGATCGTAGGCGGACCATGTTCGTTGGTTTTCTTTAAGTTTCTGCGAGAAGAATGCCAATGGCTGCCAATGATCGTTGAACCGTTGTTGGACTGTAGCTCCGATACTGGTGTCTGATGCATCTGTGACTAGTGCAATCGGAGCCGTATGATCTGGATGCGCGAGTAGGGTGATGCGTGCCAGACTGTGTTTGCATGAGCTGAAAGCTTCGGTAAGCTTTGTTGTCCATGGTATCGTAGCGTTCCCTTTTACCTTGTCTCCAGATAACAACGTGTTGAGTGGTGCTTGTTCGTTGGCTGCATTTGGTAGGAACCGGCGGTAGTAGTTAATCATGCCAAGGAAACGGCGTAGATCTTTGAATGTCTTTGGAAGAGGGTATTCAGTGAGTGCCTTTACCCTGTCTGGTAGGGCTTGTGTGCCTTCTGCTGACACGAGGTAACCAAGAAAGCTGATTGACCCAACGCCGAGGGTACACTTGCTAGGATTAATGACTAGGCCATATTCTCGGAATCGTTGGAAGAGTTGACGTAGGTGTGATTCGTGCTCCTGCTTATCACTCGATGCAACCAGTACGTCGTCGATGTATGAATATGCCCACGGGAGGTCGCGTAGGATGTTATCCATGAAGCGTTGGAAGGTTTGAGCAGCATTGCGAAGACCGAATGTCATGAATGGGAATTCGAAAAGGCCGAACGGAGTATTTATTGCTGTCTTTGGAATGTCACCATTGGAAACTGGTATCTGGGTGAATGCTTTGACCAGGTCTATTTTGCTGAATACGGTTTTTCCTCGCAATTCTGCACTGAAATCTGCGATGTGGCGGACTGGGTACGCGTCAGGAATTGTTCGAGCATTGAGCCGTCTGTAGTCCCCGCATGGGCGCCATGAATGGTCGCTTTTAGGTACTAGGTGTAATAATGAGGCCCATGGGCTGTCGGACGGACGACATACGCCGGTCTGGATCATGTCGTTGAACTCCTTTTTGGCGATAATAAACTTGTCCGGGGCCAACCGGCGTGGGCGAGCGGAGACGGGAGGTCCGTCTGTCGTTCTAATGTAGTGGACCGTGGAGTGTTTGACCTGGTCTGTGGGTTGTCTCGGCCGCGTGAGGTCGCTAAACTCCTCAATTATTACTTTTAGACTGGCCGGGGTACTGTGCGGTATTGTTAAGGTAGAAACGCTAGGTTGCTTGGAGGGGCTTTGACACAGGTTCGCCTTGCGATGCGTTGTCCCGTCGATCAGCTTTGAGTTCTGGAGATCCACCAGCAAATTAGAGGCTGCGAGAAAGTCTGCACCGATGATGGGTTGCGTGACATCGGCAATGATGAAATTCCAACGGAAACTGCGTCGTAATCCCAGGTCCAGTTGTTGAGCTGTTGTTCCGTACGTATTGATGATTGTGCCATTGGCGGCAGTCAGCTCGAGTTGAGTACGACGGAGCGGTAGGTTGAGACGGGCACGTGGAAAAACGCAGATGTCGGACCCTGTGTCAATGAGATAACGTATCTTGGTGCAAGGGTCCGTGATAAGAAGGCGATGTGAGGTTTTAAGCAGGTGTGTAGTGGCGCAGGCAGGCCCTGCCTTTACTGGCTGCGATCGTCGTTTTTCGGAAATCTGCATGGCTGCTGGCACTTTCTGGCCTTCCTCCCATAGGTTTGGTGGTAAAAACACCAAGTTGGGTCTTGTTTAGGCGCTGGTGAACGGAACTGGCGCTGGAACCGTGGCTGTGTGGCACGTTGTCCGTATCTGTCGGCGAACTGTGCCTGTAGAGCCGCGACGTTCTCTGTTAACGTCTTCAATAGGTCCACAGGGGCCATTGTGCACTCAAGAATCCGGTCACGTGTTGCTGAATTGATGGTGGCCATCTTGTCGGCGAGGTTCGCGACGTCACCTAGTGACAGGTGATCATGACCGATGATTGCCAATTGTATAGCGTGCGGGAGGCGAGACGTCCAAATGGTGCGTAAAACCGAGTCTGATATGGCTTTCTCTGCGAGGGCCCGCAGTCTCCGGAGAAAAGAGCTGGGAGTTTTGTCCCCTATGTCTTCCGACATTAGTAGCTGAATGCGACTGCTTGCTGGAAGACTCATTCGTTGGATTAACTGCGTTTTTAGCTCAGTGTATGGGTTTACTGGTACTGGGGCAGCTAACAAATCTGAGATCTCGCTGAGGGTACTTTGGTCGAGCGCTGAAAGGACGTGGTAATATTTCGTCGTTTCCATTGTGACCCCAGCAAGTGCGAACTGAGCCTCCGCTTGAGTGAACCACAGTGCCGGTGACAGGTTGGCCGACTGTGTCCAGAAGGGTGGAAGCTTGACTGAGACTGCCATCGTACTAGCAGGGCCTGTCATCTTGGTTGTAGCCGTGGGTGTCGGTGTTTTGGCTGTAGCAGTTGTGGCTGTGGTCTGCGGCATCTTGCAGGTTGTGGCTGTGCTGCTGCGGTGAATGTAGCTGCTCTGGGGTGGTTTCCACCGCCTATGGCCGGATGAGACGTTCTGGAGGCTGGAACTGGAACTGGAACGGGCTGGAACTGGCTGGAAGCTGGAACTGGCTGGAACTGGAGCTGGCTGGAACTGGAGCTGGCTGGAACTGGAGCTGGCTGGAACTGGAGCTGGCTGGAACTGGAGCTGGCTGGAACTGGCTGGAACTGGAGCTGGCTGGAACTGGAGCTGGCTGGAACTGGAGCTGGCTGGAACTGGAACTGGCTGGAACTGGAACTGGCTGGAATTGGCTGGAACTGGAACTGGCTGGAACTGGCTGGAACTGGAGCTGGAACTGGAATCTGGAAGGCTGCTTGTTCCGTTGTCGAGGGTCACCAATGTAGCTTGTCGAAGGACGATGCAATTGAATAGGCAGTGTAGACTTGAATTGGTTTGTATTGCAGTGCTTCGACTCAAGTTAGAGTAATTTAACACACAGTGGTTACAATATGAGCTGTGAGACGAGAACGATACATGCTTACAATTAATATTGAATTTGATCCAGCCTGCTTCCATATAGAAAAACCAACTCTGTGTCCACAGCTAAAGGAGCTGATGAGACACAGAGGGTAGATTAAAGATATTATTGAATAAGAGAAATAAATACGTAAAAGGAAGATTGAGGAATATTGAATTATCTGAATGTGAACAGCGCCATCTAACGGGAAAAAAGGTGAAGCTGGAAGCAGACTGGTTATTACACATGTGGGACTAAGTGGTCCCCACAGGTCTTACTATATACTAGAACGATGGGAGAACACGAAAAGGTGGCCCACTACATCGCGGCCATGAAGGCACTGAACGACGACCTCGCAACTCCACTCAAAGAAGTCGAACTTGTACCGTTACTCATGGCTCACCTACCCCCTCGACTGGCTAGTCTTGTAGGTTCCCAACTTACGGTATATACCTCAATAAAATCCTTTGAAATAACTTGCGTCGCGGCGGAGCACCAACTGGAACAACAAACGTCCTACGTTCCACCGACCAACGCTATGCTATGCAACCCTCTCTACGGTGACTTTGGAGCTTCAAGACCACAACTCCTGGCGCTGGCTTCTCCTGCCAATATGACCACTTACAAGTGTAGGGGTTGCCGCCTGTTTGGACATCGGGAACGAGACTGCCAAACCACTTCTCGTCCATTTTGTTATCACTGTGGCAAGACGGGAGTCCTATCCAGCCTTTGTACATGCCGGCCACCGAAGTTAAACAGCCAAGGGGGCGTGGCGAGGCAGGTGACCACGACCCCCGCAACCGAACAACCTCACCAACAACAGTGAACAATCAGCCATCGGTGCAGATTGATTTGTCTTCTTGTGCGAACGCGCCGGACCCCCAGAAACGGTACTACATTAAAGTAGACATGGGTGGGATTCCAGTTATTGGACTTATTGACCCCGGATCGACTCACTCTGTCATCTTAAGTGAGTATTGGCATGAATTACAAAAAAGGGGACATCACATCCGCGCGGTGTCGGCAAGCGCGACTGTTGCCAATGGGGAAGAAGCCGAAGTAGTCGGGTGTGTCAAGATCAACCTCATTGTAGAAACGGACGCGGGACCCGCAAATTGGGCAGGAGATTGTTACCTTGTGAAGCGTCTCTCTCATCCTCTAATTGTGGGGATGAACACACTGCAAGCCCTCCGAACCGTCATTGACTTCGGACAACATCGAGTAACTCTTCAAGATGGTGCAGCCCCTACTATCATTCGTGCTGACGCTTTTTCTCTACACTGTGTGGATGAGGTGGACGTCAAGGATGTGACCATTGAAGACCCAAATATTAATGAAATGGAGGAATTCTGCCACAAGGACTTAACACCCGTTGACAGAGCCGACTTCAATGACTTACTTCGCAAATGGAAACAGCAGTTCCTCACTTCGAGTGGCAAGTGTGACCTCGTAGAGCATCGAATGTACCTGAAGGAGTTGAATACGGTGCCGGTCAAACAGCGCTACTACCCGATGTCACCACCGGTCCTGGAGATTGTGCATCAGCAGATTAAGAAATTACTAGCAGACGGCGTCATTGTTCCGTCAGAGTCTGAATGGGCGTCGCCTGTAGTTCCGGTCCGCAAGAAAAACGGCGAGATAAGAGTCTGCGTCGACTACAAACGTGTAAACGCCTTGTGTAAATCCAATGCTTTTCCTTTACCCCGGATTCATGAGTCTCTGGACCGTCTGAAAGATGCGTATTTTGTATCTTCGCTTGACCTCCTGTCGGGCTATCATCAAATCCGCGTAGCGGATGACACCAGACCTTTAACAGCTTTTATAGTACCCAATATGGGTCTTTTTGAACATGCCTATGCACCTTTCGGGCTTAGTACGATGCCCGCGACATTCCAGAGTCTGATGCAGCGAGTACTTCGCGAAGCTCAAGAGTTTACAATCGTATACCTAGATGATGTTTTAATATTTTCCCGTACCGCGGAACTACATAAGAAACATTTAGAAATAGTTTTCCGACTCCTCCGTCAAGCCAACTTAAAGGTAAATTGGACAAAGTCCACGTTCGTCCGATCTGAGCTCATCTACCTCGGATATCGTGTGGGAGGAGGCATACTACAAGTCTCCGAAGACAAGGTCGTCGCGATCAGAAATTATCCAAGACCAACGTCTGTAAAGGCCGTCCGCGCCTACCTAGGAATGGTGGGATGGTTTAGGCGTTTCATTCCGAGTTTTTCCGAGACTGCCGCCCCGTTGAACCAGCTGCTACATAAAGATACCCGTTTTGAATGGACTGAGCAACGGGAATCTGCCTTTCAGAAGTTGAAGGATTGCCTTACGTCTTATCCTGTCTTGCGCTGTCCTGACTTCTCTAAACCATTTCAGATTCACTGTGATTCTTCGGACATTGCAGTTGGAGCTGTGCTGATCCAAGAAGAAGACGGAGTGCCCTACGCCGTCGCATACACATCGAAAACGTTATCCAGTAGCCAGCGTAATTACAGTACGACAGAAAAGGAGTTGTTGGCGGTACTACATGCGGTCACTACCTGGTCTTTCTACATCTGGGGAACGCGATTCACCTGTGTGACGGATCACCTGGCTTTGAAATGGATCCGAAACATTCCTAACCCGAGCGGACGTCTGGCCCGTTGGTTAGTTACTCTAAACCAGTTCGACATGGAGATCCTCCATAAGAAGGGTTCCACTCATGTTGTTCCTGACTGCTTGTCACGAATGCAGCCTTCCACCGTCATTTCCGCCTTGACGGGAATTACTGCGCCTTTACCCGACTTTAGTACCATTACGGATCCATGGTACCTCGCCTTACGTAAGAAGATAGAACAGAATCCTACTCATTTCCCGCAGTTTCATCTTACTCCCACATCCATTTTCAAATCCGTTCGAGATCGACTTACCAAAACCGATGATCTTAAGTTACTTGTACCATCCGAGTTTCGAGAGGAGTTGATTAAGCAGCATCACTCGTCATTACCGTCTGGCCATCTCGGAATCAATCGCACTCTCCGTCGCATCGCTGAGAACCATTACTGGCCAAGAATGGCCCGAGATGTGCGCCTCGCCGTTCGCCGATGTCTGGATTGTCAACGCCATAAACCACGCAATACCACGCCTCATGGGCACATGCAGGTGCACCCGCCATCACTCAAACCATTTCGACTTCTGACTTGCGACTTAGTGGGACCACTACCCCGCAGTCGCGGTGGCCATCGTTATATCTGTGTCTTCATTGACTCGTGCACAAAGTGGAGTATAGGAGTCCCATTGAAATCTGCGACTTCGAAGACTGTCGAAGACGCCCTGTTCAATCATGTTATCATGCATCATGGAGTACCGGAGATCATACTGGTGGATAATGGATCACAATTTACTAGTAGGCGATTTAAACAATTCTGTGAAGACCACCATATCAAAATACATTTCTGTCCGCGTTATTATCCACAAAGTAACCCAACTGAAAGATATAATCAGACAATCAAGACCGCGCTGGCTATTTACGCTAAGGATAATCACCAGCTTTGGCATTTACATTTACCATTTGTTCTGTTTGCTCTTAGAACGTCGGTAAGTGAAGCAACGGGTTTTTCTCCATCCAAGCTAGTCTATGGCAGAGAACTGCGCTCCTTTTATGAGTTGGCTGCAACTACTGATAATTCTGATTTAATGCCATTTGATCCTGTCACCTATAATGGCACTTTGACCACTAATCTTGACGCTCTCTATCAACGGGTACGATCCACCGTAAGGAGGGCTAAACAACGACAGGCGGCACGTTATAATTTGCGAAGGAAAGATGTGACCTATCAACCGGGAGAACTAGTGTTTAAGGAAGATTTTCACCAATCTAGTGCTATTGATAAGAAAACAGCCAAATTTTATCCACGATGGGAGGGACCATTCATTATAAAAACAGTGCTTTCGCCAACGCAGTATGAACTGCAACGCATGAATGGTACTTTGGCTGGACGTTGGCATGTGTCTCACTTGAAATCTGTGTTGACCTAGACTATAATATCGTGGGTTCGACTGTGTATTGTTGTGTACTTAAAATAGTATATGAAAGAAAGAGGGGGTGTACCCTACATATTTTTTTGCTTGTTTTAGTTGTCGTCCCGGAGGTGATTAATAGTTAGTGAGTTTAGTACGACGTTGAATAGGAATGTCCTGGTTGTTTGAGTTTTGAGTACTCCTGGACGTATTAAATTTTGGAAAATGATTCGTGAATCGTTAATGGGGGGTGAGCTTTCTATCCTTCCATGTCGATTTGCATTGGAGAATGAGGTTGAAAAGACCATGTTTGGATACCTTCTGTTCTGAGTTTGGTTTTTGGTATAGTTAGTGAATTGATCAATAGTTGGGTGGGAGTTTGTTTTCGAGTGTTTGATTTATGAGTGTGTGTGAACTCCCCAATGTGTAATTTTTTTACGGAGGGTGGTCCGCTATGACCTTTTGAGGGCGATCCTAATGCTATCGCGAGATGCTTAGTATCGACGTTTTACGTTCTGGAACTCCCTTCTGTACTCTGTCACGATGGGATAGTCCGGTCTTTTTGGGACCGCGAAGTCCCATACCATATCTCCTCAGCTGTTCTTCTTTCTCTCTGCTCCTACAGATGGCGCCCAATCCGTGGATGGATGTTGTATGAATGGGATACGAATGGTGTATGATTGGTTTTTCCCTCTTCTGTAGCGAGGTTACCCGTCAGTGGATCGGTTAAGATGTTCTTTAGGTTTTAACCGCTCAAAGGTCTCGTACTGGCTCAGGCTAGTGTAGATCCCTTCCCGTTGTTCCGTTCTTTTCTTCTCTGTTTTTCTGGGGATCTTTGGTTCGTGTGGTGTTGACTTCTTGGGGGCGATGGGGGCTTTTCTCTCGTTTGCTTTCCTAACGAGTGTAGGTTTGAAAAAAAAGGGGGGGGGGGAAAGACCCTTGTTGTAGCGTGCAACCCTACCTTTTTATATGTGTATCCAGTTTACTGGATATACTAAATCTTAATATTACGATTACATATCTTCTTATTATTATTTATTAAATTTTTTCAATTTATTTATTTATTTGTAAATCCGCCATATTTGTTTTGTTCAATTAACCAACCTCCAAATATCACATTCGGTTTAAAATAAATTAATTTTTTCTATCTTTTATTATTATTCACAATTTAATTATCGCCAGATCTTTTAAAATCACAAAATCATAAAGTATCTATTATTATTTATTTCTATTTATTAATAAAAATACTTTTATTATTATTATTATTACTTTCAAAAAAGTTTTTGACGAGAGGTTGGCGGCCGGTTGAATTTGCGGTGGCTTGTTAGAAAATGTTACGAAAGAGGATGGCCGAGAATTTCTTATAACCCGATTTGGATTTTAAAAAAAAAGAAAAAAGAAATGAGATTTTAAAGAAGGAAGAAGTCATAAGGATGATGGCTGGCAGGAGTTGTGGTGGCATGGATTTGATTTCGACGATGATGGGCTAAACCCCACCCGGAAGGGGGTGTTCGGACTCCGCTCCCTCCTCAGCCCAGACAATGTGACGATTTAGGATTGAGCCATGAGGTGATCGCTTACTTTTTATTTATTGGAGACGCTTATTGGCCACGCTACTACAGGTGCTCTATTTTTCTATATCTTAGGGTTTCATAATTCTATCAAGAATATAATTTCTGTTAATTAAATCTTGTCGTAATTGTTTCACAACATTCGTTCCTCGATCCTACAGCCTCTCCTAAAGAACCCTAAGCCGGGGAGAAAACGCAACAAGGCTAATATTATTGTGATAGTAATGTAGGCTAATATTATTGTGATAGTCATTTTTTTTTGTACTTTAATTTTTGACGATGTGAATCCAGCTATGTCCTGGCACTTAAACGGATTATACTGATTCTGATTCTGATTCTGACTGTGAAATGTGGACTACATTTCACCCCCGAAGCTAAAATTAAAATTTTGTTTATTTTTTGACGAGACAATGATGGTGGCCTCGGGTTTTTCATAGCCACCAATTTCAGCCCATGATGGATAAATCCGTAGTTTAGGTCAATACGTAACTGGGTTAGGTACCGGTACTTCGATTTTCAAAGTTAGGTTTTTAGAAAATGAGGAAATCTCAAAAATTAGCATTCTTCGGATTAGCTGTTGTTAGTTTTTTTTTTCAATTGACAAGCTATAGGTATTTGATAGGGTACTTACATAGAGAGAGTAGTTTTATGCATTTAGCTCACTGCTGAGGAAGAAAAGGCTAAAAACCTTTCTACGTTGGTACCTTGAGGAACCAAAGTTACAAAGCAGTCCAACTCTGTTGAAACCAATGATGGGAAAGGAGAGAGGCAATCAACTTAATTAAACCCTTTATTAATGATCAAAGACTTTGAATAAAAACCTTCCATTTAATTTGGCAACTTTATAAAAGGGTCGAAGGGTCACTGCTGAGTGCAAAACTTGCCGGCACTCTATCATCTATCAGCAGTTATTAAAATTTGTATTCATTCAATTTTAATGCCAATAATTTACTGAGCTCTATCCATCCTTGACCAAGCATGACCTGATTATCTTGTTGCAGAGGTACCAAAGTTCAGTTTAAAATAAGTAAGCATGGTTAACGTTATTTATCCCATTGACAAATATTCAAATTCTTGTTGGTCTGATGGAATTTGGTAACTGTATGAGACGGGTATTGAGTTGCTGGTGAAAGCCGTGGTGTAGTGGGTAGCGATCAAGACATTCGTATAGGAAGTCACGGGCTCCATTCCGCCACCTATTCGCTTCTGTCTTCTTCTTCCTGCCCCTTAGTGCCGCGTGCTCATTTCCTGAATGGTTGGTCGGTCGGTGAAAATTATAATAATAGGCGTTCGTATACAATATACCGTGAACTGTTTGGTTTTTATAGTTAGACATTGTTACTAACACTTCTAAGTTTATTTAAAGAAAATGTGCCCGAATCCGGGAAAAATGAGATTAATTGATATTAATATAGTGCGGGCATTGTATGATTTTTTCCTGTTTACATTAATTAAATTCCTGAAACAATTACCTTTAATATTCATCTCTTGGCATTAAAATTGGTGTAGCCCAAATTCTGGTTCGTATGTGGCATTTACTGTCTTTTTAGTTTAAGTCTCCTTTTAATGTCTCTTCTATCGAAGATTGGCGCGACCAGCATCATGGCAATTCGGACCTTGGCTGCTGCTCTGAAAAGGGAAGTCGTGCTCTTGCCAAACCACTAGCTCAGGGTTTTCAACCAGGATGTTCTTCTTCTGCGGTGAGCCATCTGTTCTTTTATCTTCCCTTGGATTATTACATGCAAAGGCGTAACTTTTCGTTCCTCATCATATTGCCAAAGTGTGTTAGTTTCCGCTTTAGAACTGCCAGCAGCAACTCGACTTCTGTATCCATTCTTCTCAGGACCTCAGCATTTTCACCTCAGCATTTTCACCTCAGCACCTCCGTCTTTTTAGTGTGTTAGCATAATCAGAGTACCACTCACGATTAGCATGCCAAATTAAAGGTCTCAATTAGAGCATTAATTTGATGTGTTACTTGTGATATGTTTACATTTGAAAATTCCGAATATCCATCAATACCCTCCCCCTCCCCCCCTTTCGGGCCCTAATATTTTAAATTAACCAAAAGATAGATAATTATAGATAAATGAATAGAGATAAATGCAGTGTCCAGGCGGTCTGGAACACCCTGTATTATGATAAATTTAGATCAATAAAGTATAAATAATATTGTTAAGGGAAATCAGTGTGGCATTGCTCCCAAGCACATAAAAGTCAATTTCTCACGCTGCTGGGATTTTTCAAAAGGGAATGGCAGAGAGTCCCTCGGAAACCTATTGGAGGTAGTTACATGTCTTTCTTCGTGAATGAGCTGCCCCTGGGGATCCATACAATGGTATCCTGCAGCGAATTTCTGGCTGTACCACTGCCACATTATATGCAATATATTGCAAGTTATCGTATCAGAATTAACGTTCAGAACAACCAAGTTAATTGGTTGATTTCAGAGTAAGTTGCAAGGTGCCTCTAAGAAAATCATTTAGAGTCACTTATAAAGGCATGTAGAGTAGTGGTACAGACTCCAAGTTTCACCCGAAAGGTTATTGGTTCGAGTTCCAGACTTGCTACATTTTCTGGCCATGCTTCGGAGGGCATGTAAAGCAGGCGGTTCCGAGTCTTCCTAGCTGAGTGTAAGAGAGGGCTTCATAATAAAACCAAAAAGTCTTTTATTTAAGGGACCCGGGTCCAGGGGGGGGGGACCTTATAGTTGTAAAGAAGTAGTCCACGACTAGTCCCAGCAGGGACTTTTGTTACCCGATCAGAGAATAACCTTCTTAATTCTTAATCTAAATTCTAAATCCAGTCTTATTGCTTTTCTATGTGCAAAATGTCTGGCTTTACATTGCATTGGCATCAAGGTGGTAGCGTGCTTGTACTTGTGCGAGTCTCAACACAACTTGCGGTCGGAGACGTGTCATAACTCGACACAAGTACGTATTAGGTGACTTAGTAAGGCGATTAAAGAGGTTAATCGGATACATTCATTAAATTGTTTGTAAGCGATTTAACCTTCTTATAAAAAAATAAAAATATAAAAATGCCCCAATGCATTGCATTTGCATACCAAACCATTGTTATTCCTCAGTGTTATATTAGTCGGCTCAGTCTATATTTTCTAATTGTCCCATCATATCCAGTGCTTTATATAGGAACTATGGAATTACTACAAATAATATTATCTATTACGTTACCTATACTTATTTCCATAGCCTAAATAGAAAAGCATGTACTTTCATTTATTTCATACAATAATAATTTTAAAAAATACTTGCTGTGTGTACATTATGTATTATTATTATTATTATTATTATTATCTTTATCTACATTATGTAGCCTACTGCATGTATATTGTCATAAAAACCGTATAATGCAAGTTGGAGGAACTTTGTGTTTAAATTTACAAAGTGATTCACTCATGTTGAATTTCTCTTTTCTCATATTGTTTATTAGGTCAGACAAACATTGACAATAAGATCATTGAAGCAAGTACTGTAAGCAACTTCCCTCTCCAGTAGCTACAAAATGTAAACTATGTGTCGCATGTTCGTATTTATTGTACTATAGAGCAATTATGAAAACAATCATTTGAAATGTGTTTATAGGGCGCAATGAATTCAAAAGAACAACACCATCAAAGAGAATTCATTTATTAAATAATTGTTTGAAATCTGGCCTCATATTGTACCTATACCTATATACTATACCTTACTAGCACTTTTACTCTTTGTGTACTTTCTTTTGCCTCAAAGGGAGAAAATATTCATTTGTACGACTTTCTTCAGTAATGATGTGGCCTGGCATTTCACTTTCAAGCACTCTCAGCATTCGTATTAATGGAACTTTTCTTCTTCTTCTACGTCTTCTAATGAGATTGTTGGGCAGCCTATTCATGAGTTTTTTCAACATATCCCTTCAAAGTACTTGAGGCCTTTTTTTCAGTTATAAGTTTTTTTATTCAAGTGTATGACAAACGTAGTATTGCTTTAAATTTCAATGCGTTCATAAATTTTGCAGGAGGTATAGCACTGTTGAAATTAAATATTTTCGTGTGATACATTATTTTTATTTTATGTATTATTATTTACTGTACTTGACTTGAAGGCTTTTGAAGTAACGTATCAGTGAAACTTGAAATGCAACAGACCTTACTCAGTGGCGGCGCTAGAAATTTTAAGGTGGGGGGCCATGGGGGCATGACTTCTATCTGGGGGGGGGGGGGCCAATGAAAAAACAAAACATTTTTCATTGGAAGTAGGTATAATGAAAGTAAGTAAAATGTAACCAGTTTTAATTCTGACGTTTTTGAATTACTAAAATTCTGCCAGGCCTAGATATAACATGTAAAATATCTCATAAGTGGGGGGGCCAGAGAAACTTTCGGGGGGGGCCAGGCCCCCCCGGGCACCCCCGTAGCGCCGCCACTGACCTTACTACATTTAAAAACATAGGTTACATTAAAAAATTAATAAAACCACTTATATACTGTAAGACCGATATTACTCTATATACGCACCGTCCAGAACACTTGGACTCAATTTAAATTTATCCCAAGGATTCTGCCTACTTTCGCCTGTATAGAGAATACAAAAAAAATAGAAATCACATGGCGCGCCATTATAATACATACGCTTAAGCGAACGGTTAATGAGAAAATGCCAATTTATTTACAACCCAAGTAGCTTATTTAATTATTTTCATGCACTACACCAGCCGAGATTTATGCCCGGTAGCCTGGTACTAGCTAATTCACTGACATTATCCCTACTAAACGCAATGTTTAAGTTGTCAGATATTATTTTAAAATGCTTTAAAATTTTATAATTCAAGTAAGTAATTTCTGAGTGGCGGCACTCAACCAACACAGTTTCTGCTATAGTGTTAACTAGTTTGTTTAATCGAAAGGAAAGTCTTAATTAAATTATCGAATCGAAAAACATAATTATTTAAGGCTGAGTGTTCAAAATGTTTTGTAAACAAGAAATTTTACTGATTTTTTGAAGAAAATAATTTATTGCTCATTCCACAGATACAAAGATAACAAAGTGAACAGATAAAAAACTCATAAAAAATCCAAGTTATCGCAGGAAGTTTATATTTTCTGAACTGAAATATGATTACCTTAAAAAAATTGGATAAAGAGCCTTAAACCCATTTTGTAGCACAGTTGTAAACCTGTAAGGGAAATGGACAGCTTTCACAGAAAGCTCGTATTTTTTAAGATGTTTTCATCTGTTCCCTTTTATATCTTTGTGGCTGTGGAACGAGAAATTAATTAATTTCGTCCAGAAAGTACGATAATTTCATGTTTACAAAACAGTTTGAACACTCAGCCTTAAACTGTACGTTATATGGAGAATATTAGAATCCGCCCTAAAGTGTCATTAGAACGAATAGTTCTTAAACCCTAATTAAGTGTTATTGTGCAATACAGGTCAATTGTACTGGAAATGTCAATTACTTGTACAGGTTTCGCTGCCAAATCTTCGCCATTCCCGGCAATATATGGGCCTGATACTGATGCGGGGCTGGCTCGTATCCAGGCGACATAAGCAATAAGGGAAGGCGATCGCCGATGCTTTATGAGTATTGCGTGGGCATGGAAATGACATGGGCTCAGCAAGAACACCGTTCGCTGACTCAGTTATACCATCGAGCCGGACAATTCTCAGCACCTGACAGCTCCGACCCATCCTTTCTCAACTTCTGTCCAATTAGCTCCTCGCCAACTTTCCCCCAACTTTTCGCTCTATCAACATGTTGATTTTTCAAGCTACCCCTGTTGGATTTATACCTTTTGCATTTAGTGGTTTACTGTTTTCTTTCAAGTTGGTTGAAAGAGGAGACCGTCATAGGTCAGATAGCGGGGTTGTTGAACATGTAAACTTTGAAGACCGTAGCAAAAATCGTGAAAATATCTTCGTTGTTTTCTGTTCACGGGCCGCCACGAGGGAACGAGGATATGTTGTTTACCAATGCCTACACTTGGGACAGATTCGAGATTTGTCCAGTGAAGCGTTTTTTAGATCTCTCTGCTATGCTAAACTTCGGCCAAAAGTCTTCTTAAACTTGTCGAACTTGCTATAACAACCGTCCTGTAACACATACCGCAGACTCTAACCTTGAACGAAGCCCGTGTATTTATTTAGAAATTGAAAAAAATAATGACAAAAATATTCTATGAAGCCTTTTAAAACCTCCAAAACTGAGTTTTAAATTTAATACAAAATTAAAACTGACTATATTATTACAAAGGCTTTTCGGACGACCGACCAGGCCTAACCTGTCATCCCGGATTCTACAGCTTCGTCACATTTTAGTGTGGGTGGCTAATATCTACCTTCCATGCCAGACCTCGGATATGTTAAGGCCAAACCAGAGGGGGTCACGTGACTGGCCTGGAAATATGACTTTGCAGGGGGTTCCCAATACACGTTTTAAACCGCAGGGGCATTGTATTAATCGATAGGAGGGACTGGTATACGCGTAGACATGCTTACGCTATCAAGCCAAACTAAAATTACTATTACTATAGGTCTCAAATTTGTGCATGAAGCATTTAAAAACATACCTCTTAGAACATTTTTACGTGCCCCACCGGGAAGAAAATCCTCCAACTTTTGTAATTAAATTCATATGCCTTGAAATATGAACACTTAATTTGACAGTAAAGCGCCAGCAATAGGTAAAACTGCAATTATTTGAAATAATTAAAAGTGAAATACGGAACAGGTACGCGACGCGGGGCTTTGTTTATAAAATGGATATTCAACCATCCGGTCCATCCCGTGGCTAGAGACCGTTATCAATGTGGCTGCTAGTGTAGCCTGCACAAGATAAGTACGCAATTCGGCGGGGAAATAGCCTGCACAAGCTAACTACTAAACTAGAGTTTTTGACCGGGTCCAGGTATCCGCCTTGCTATGCTGCAGTGTGTAAGACTTCGATATTTTTTGCGTTGATACTTATCTCTGATAGTTGGCTTATTATATGGTTAACGGGTGCCTCGTAAGGCATATTATGGCTCTCGCCGCTCCAGTTCTATTATATTACTATGTATTCAACGCTCAACGTTCAAGGTCAAAAGTCTCCGGTTTGGCCTTAAAGACACTAATAAGTCACATGTATGTTATCATTTAATAGACCAATAGACGTTATCCAGCCATCAATATGTTTCTACTATCCGGCATTAACAGGAAACTGAACAAATCAAATCCTAGTAATTTAGAATCTCTAGTTAATGGAACCTAATTTGAAGTAGCATGAAAATTATCTGAATAGGACACCCTTTACAAGAAAAGTTAGAGCTAAGAGGAGCATTTGTCCACGTCGGGAGCATTTAGCGTAGTCCGGCGCCCCAGCATCACAAGATGGATGGGAAGCGATTGCGGGCACTGGGTCCAGCGTTATCCCATTTTCCTTCTAAAAATTCCCCTTTCATATTTCCTCCACAACCCCTAAACCATTTTCCCTCTTACGTAAACGTTTTCCAGCCCACTCCTCTTTTGTGCCACCTATTATCAACCGGGCGTGTTAAAATGAATATTGTCGATAATTTAAAACATTTAAGGCAGCCCACGCTGTATTTTGCTAGCGAGAATACATGCATGGTCTATAGGTAATTTTTATCTTTAAAAAAATCGTTCGGTACCTAAATTCAGGCTATCCCTTAGAAATTGATGAGATCAACATTACTGTTATAAGAATTTTTTACAAGGTTAAAAATTACGTGGATTATGCTTAGTTATCTTTGCTATCTATGGTAACTTTTGCCCTCCTGGATCGCGTGCAGCAGCCCAATGTATAGGTAATGTGTCCAATCAATCCAAAATTTGGCTCTCCACATGATAATCACTGCACTTAAGCGTTTTTCTTCTCCCACACGATGTAGCACTTACCCATCGGTGAACCAATCAAGCGACGTGATATTTAACAGTGTACGGTAGCACTTCATGCGCTCGAACGAGACGTTAATACCTTCTTATTAGTACCAAGATATACAGGTATAGTATGAGTAGTTCCATGGTAAATAATTTTCCCAGGGTTGAACATTTAACATATATCATACCAATATGTTTTAACACAGTTATGATGGCAGGGTATGTAATGTATTGGGACATGAATTATCCGCAATTTCACCAAAAAATTATTGTTCGATTTTGTTACTCTATCGTATTTAACACCTAAAACAAACCTGAAATTAGAAATCTACGATAGGAAGGTTCTGGAGAAAAATTATTTTAGTTTTATTTTAGTCTTTTTATATTTTGCCGCCTAAACCAAACTATCGTGGGGCAAGGATTGAGGAACCCATTGGGTTTTGTTTACATTAATAAGATTACAATAATATACTGTATGTGAATTTAAAGATACTCGTTGAAGATGATTCGGAAAAAAAATCCGTATTTTTAGTTTTGAACCCCCCAAACTTGAGTTAGCCCAAAATAAAAACATTGTTCCGGAGACATGAGTTTACACACCTACATGTCAAATGTCATCTAAATCCACCCAGTAGTTTGTCCACAAATCGACGAACAGACAGACATATTATATACCTACAGAGAGACAGACATTTCGACCATCACAAAGTATCACTAACGTTTAAATAGGAAACCAATTAATAAATAAAAATAATGATACTCGACAACATAGCAAGCGCGTGAGAAAAGCAGCTCTTTCATTTACTCAACGCAAAACAACAAGCCACCCCTGCGTATTTTAGCAAAGACGTCAAATAAGCTGGATGCTAAAGCATAAACAAACACAAACAAGGGTATGTGATGAAAGTAGCAGGACAAAAGCTACATCAAAGAAAATAACAATGTAACCTCTTGAAAACACGGGCAATTTCCTGGGGGTAACTGCCAGCATGGCGTAGGAGGTGTAAAAGGGACACTATCCGATCAAGTGGACGGGCTAACACAATTACTAACTGTGCTCTAAATTCTGAGTCAAGCGCTCGTATGCGACCGGAATTCACAGCTTGCATTTTCAAAGCTTTTAGGTTCATGTTAGGCCCACATTTTGCAATTACGGCCACCCCCCACCCCCGCCCTCGCCCCATACGTTATTGGCACAAAGTTAATTTTCAACGGAAATATCGATCGCAGGCTTATCATTTAGATATTAGTACAATGAAGTGTTTCCTTAAAATGTTTTTGCTTAGTAGCCCATATGGCCGCCACTAACACTGATTGGCCACAGCTGCAAAACGCGCCTTCTCCAGTTTTTTTTTTTTTTTTTTCAGGAAAGCCAAAAAACTGTTTCATCCCTGTCCAATAATGTTTTAAATGCAACATAGTCAGCCCAATTGGTAATTTTTTGGTTGTGGTGTCACGTGGTCCAGAATGAACATCACTTATTGGCCGCGTGGAGGATAGGCACGTTCGGCAGGGACAGGACACATGGAGAAGATTTGTTTAACGATTTTTTATTTATTTTAATTACACTGGATAGGATTCGTTTTGCAACATCGTGAAGATCTTTGTGCATGTATACAACGCCGGCAGAGGATTCAAATGGCATATTTAACTCAATTATGATGAAAAGTTTATAAGGCGCGTTTTGCTATCGGACTACTCATCAAGGCCGTGCCCAAGGGGTCCGGACCCCCTCCGAAATAAAAGGGTTTTACACTGGATATAGTGGACTTTCATTAATAAAATACATAAAAACGTTAAATCATTTTTTTGGACCACCATCACCCCCCCCCCCCCCCAACAAAACCTGGGCACGGTCTTGCTACTCATGTAAAGATTCACGCGATGGAGAGTTAGCTGGAAAACATTTAACCGCGGTTTTGATGAGCTTCTGACGGTTAATTTTCTAATCAAGCAAATTCTTTATGGTGCTGGAATTTATAATTGTTTCGATATTATCAGTTAAACTCAATATTTATTGTATAAATATCTCTGGAATGTGAGTGGCTGAATTTGGGGAGGAAGAAGTGTGTACTTAAACTTTAAATTAAACTTTTTTATTGGCCCATTGTTATATTAAAATTAATAAAGCTTAATCAAAATTCATCAAGACTAATATTTTTAGGGTCCCTATATCCTATATAACTCATAGATAATTCAGTAGTGTAACTGTAGTGCAATAAAATACGAACATGTATACAGCTTTCACCAATTAGCGGGCTAATTATTTCAAATTTATGCACAGTAATAATTTTCTGAGGACTGATTAATTATGATTGTTTTCAAGGGAGGAGTAGGCTATATTAAAATATTTTGTAGACAAGGCATTGCCGTGAATTTGTGGCGAAATTGCATAGTTCCTTGTTCCCCATCAGACATCAGCAACGATATGAATGTGGTCAGATGAAAAATTCATAAATTCATTCTATTTACCCGACTGATTTACTACTATTCTATAAAATAGGTTAGAGCCACTTTATACCTTAAATAACAATATTCCTGCAGCCTGATCGGGGCGTTTATAATACCGGTATTTATTTAATCCACTGGTAAACAAGATAATTTTATAATGGAAAGTGCTATTCAAAATTTGTTTGTCTACAGTTATAATCCTAGGGTATTTATTTAACCCCAGTATTATAAACGCCTCGATCAGACTGCAGGTAAGAAAATGAAAATTCACAAAGTTCACATTTTATAATGGATTTTTAATTTTTCATCTGACCACTTTCTTGCCTTAGTTGCTGTGAAACGATGAATTCATTAATATTGTTAAAAATTCACTACAATTTCTTTTTTACCAAATATTTTGAAATACCTCCCTTACATTACTTGTAGGAATACCGATTGAGAACACCCTGCATTTCGTTGAAAAACGTGAGATACCGCCTCCAATAAATGATAATAATAATATGTGTATTGAAATTTTTTTTTACATTACACAGATCAGCAGTAGCCACAACAGCTACATAGCTGAAAGAGAACCAACGTACAGTATCACGCAAATGAAAAAATAGAAATAAATAAAACACTGCATTACATAATAAATTAATGAATTAATTAAATATTTTTTTCACTAAATAAATAAAGGATTTATGAGGACAGGAGGAACACGTTTTCTACTACACACAGCCAAGTCCTAAGTTGACTGGCGAAAGTTCTGGGCTTCATGTCAGGGTCAAAATAGGACTTATTATGAATATATAATATTATGAAATTAATGTTCCTTTAACGAACGAATCGATTACGTAACAGGTATTAGCAAACGCATTAAAAGTTTATTTCAGTGAAAATTCGTTTACATCAGATATGGGGATGTATGGACCTATCCATCATTATTGATAATGTTGGATGTCAATTTCGTATGATATTTTGCTTTTATAATTCCAACGAAGAGTTGCAGGTTGTCATAAATTATCACATAACAGTGGATTTTAATAATGTAATTGTTGCATTTTAAAATTCAGTATAATCGTAAAATAATGGGCGTAAAACAGTATATTGATTCAGCAAGATGGCCGTTTAATATTCGGTATTGTAGAGTAGATGTTTATTAATACATCTGCCCATACGGTGTCTATTTTTCATACCTAATTTTTAGTAAGTTTATTGCTTTCCAATTTATACGTAGTATAAGGAAAGCTTTGTGATGGTCGAAATTTTCGATTCCGAGATTTCAACGGATTTACACGTTTTGAGGTCCCAGGAACCCAAAAAAGTGGTTTTTACGAAATGTCTGTCTGTCGCTCTGTCTGTCTGTCGCTTTGTCTGTCCGTCTGTTCATCGGTTTCCGGGCAAGCTACTCGGTCGATTTTGTTGAAATTTGACATGTAAGTTTACAAAAATCATACCTCGAGACCATTTTTTTATTTTGGGCTAACTCAATTTGGGGTAGTTTTATTCTCAAAAAACGTCTAAAAAAATAATTTCTCAAAAACGGCTCCAACGATTTCTTTTAAATTCCCATGTATTGTAGTCGTTATTAATTTTAATTAAATGCGGAGGGTCGCTTGCCCCTTGATGGTTTGCTTCTGGGGGTAAAAAAATAAAAATAACTAAATTTTAATGAAAAATTACTAGAAAATAATTTTTCTGCGAAAACTTTCTACCTTCAGGCATAATTTAGGTGATAAATTGCGTAACAAAACCGGACAGGTTGCTATCCAAAGAAACTATTTGGTTTTGTGCAAAAAAATGTTTTTGATAGAATGAGAACGCTCAATTGCAATGCGTGCCCTGCCATTATTGCTGTGTGGAAATGTGTTGGTCTGGCCTATCTAAAATTTACCTCACCTCCAGTGACGTCAGGTAGACAACCCCCCGATGTCCGAAATTTAACTACAGGAAAATTATTTACCCCGAAATTACTCATTTTCTCTATCTACTAATTGATAATTTGGAAAGCATGTTCGAGTAGTAAACTCTGACCGGTTCATTTCATATCTTTTCAGCTGTAGCACGAGGAATTAATTAATTTAGTCGAAAATACTCAGGCTTCCTTTGTTTACAAAATAATTGGAAATATCTGCCTTTTTCCCGTTTTGTGTCATGATGAGGCTGTACAGCATGCCCAGGAATTTATGATAACGGAACACCGTGTTTTTCCGATTTCATAAATCGTACGCCTTTGATTTCATTTGGGCCACTTTTAATTTCACCTATAAGAGGGTGGTAGCGTGCTTGTACGTCTTGTGTGAGTCTCTACACGCCATGCGATTGGAGACGTATAACTCAACAACCAACCTACAGATCGGGTATAGCCTGCTCATTAAATTGTTTGTATGCGATTAACCTTTTTGCAAAAAAGAAAATAACTACCCCATACCTTTACGAAAATCAACTGCAGATAAAATCACAACATGGTGATTTCCTTCATAATCTAAATAGCTCAGTGTCGTATGCAAGAGAGACTGATGACTGATTGGTACAATAATAATGTTTACACACTTTAATATTTATTTGATCTATCGAAGAAATATTTGGAATGACTTAGGCTATACGTTGAAGAACGATTTGAATCTGAATTTACGTAGGTACGCTTTCCCATTTTTCTTAGACCCATAGTTATTGGATCTAGATTTTGGTGTGTAAAAGGGGGCATTCACGAAAGAATTTTCTTCCCTGCCAGTAAAACAATGCAATTTTTTGTTCGCGGCACCACTGCGTTTAACACTTCACCATTTGCTGCGGTGCTGTGCCTGTCTGTAGTTCCATAGAGCAGACAAATGTTGATAATATAGTCTTAACTGAATGTGAACTCCTATTGTAGTGTTTCTACAGTGGGATATGGCTGACTGCAACATGTCAGATGCATGTTACATATGCGGCCGCACAGATGCACTTTGACATGTCTGTTAATCTGAGGCTTCATGATCTTTCAACATAACGCTGCCCCTCATCATTCAAGTCCATACTCCATATGCTGGCAAAAAGCAAATTTACAGCTGACGTTACAGCTTATTTGTATGCGCTCATTTGTCAGAGTCTCCGCGATGATCCGTGTCAATTATTGTAACAAGGATTTATTTTCTGTTACCACGATTTTCCACAAGCATTTCTAGTTTTTTACGTAAATTATGTCATTTGTTAAAGCGGTACTGAATTTGGCACTGTACTTGTATGTGGTCGTCGTAAGATTGTTATTTTTTAAGACAATGATCTCAAAAGTTTTTGTAAATAATCGACCACCGGGTTTTCATGGCGATAATAATCAATTCATAGATATAACATGAAAATGGTCAGATGAAAAATTCATAACCAACATTAACGAGGAGGCCAATGTTATATATACCATATAATATTGCAATACATTAATATAAGGAAAAATCTATTTAAAAAAATACAAGCTTTCTCTGAATAGCTGAATAACTTCTTTTACATATAATGAGCATTTAGTTAACGAAGTTAACATGGAGACAATTTTGTAGGAACATTATCAACAGAATTTACTGCAGATCGATCGATCAAAAGTGACCCATTTGACACGATGCGTCGATTACTGCGTTGTAGGTAGCCCAATACAAAAGTATTGCTCTAAGTACAATAATAACTACATACGGTATACAGTAATGGCCCACCAAGATAAAGTAGGGACTTAATTGCTGTTAAACGTATATGGTATGTGAATCTATTATATATCGAAACTGTTTCCACAAAGTTAGTATACTTCAACCATCTCCCCCATGGTCGTTCATAAAATCCGAACATCAAAAAAATTAGGAACTCAATAATAACGTAAATAAAATATCGTACAAACTGATATAAAACGAAATGTATTGAAAGTTTTTTTGAAAAAAAAACACCGGAAAATGTAATAATAAACTCTCCTTCAAGTTGAAGATCCCGAAAAGCAGCGCAATTCAAAGTCCCTGAGACGACTATCGGTGTTTCTACGACATCATGAGAAAATCAATTTCTAAACAGAATCCCTTCAATATTTCAAATGGTTTGAACGACGTTTCGTGTATTTTTGAAATTTATTCTTGAGAGGAAATGGTAAAATCACTCAAGTATGAAAATATCAAGTAGTTGACATTCAGTAGATGTGCGTGAACTTTAAGTGTCGGCTATACTCTGGTGTCTATGAATTCAAATGTTGAGACTGTATTGTCTTAACCATTTTGTCTTCACACCAAATATATTGTATACGTGAAAATCATGCTGAACGAAACTATGCTAGACACTGCAAAGTTTAGGTCCATTTTTAAGTAATATGTCACTTCTTTCTAGGTACAAAAGACATTCAAACAAGCAGAAGTGTGCAATATTTGAATGAACAACTGAACAAGGACTGGGTTCGACCATATCACCATCAGCGACGTTGAAAACGGTGAGTACCAGCAATACAATATCACCGGAAGATATGAAGAGTTGTAGGGAGGTGGGTTTGGTGTAGTGGTAAGCATTCCTCACCGACAAATTGGAAGGTCGGATTCGAATCCCGTTCCCGTCATTTCATATATACCTTTCACTAATTTGAGTACTGTGCATTACTAGTGGCGGACCACAAGACAGGTAAATGCTTGAGGTATATTTTTGTGGTGATTTTCAAAAACGTGTAAGCTTATTAAAAAGAATCTTATTTTATGTTCCGTTCCCATTTAATAATTAAAAAAAGAAGTCACCGGAAGTAACTACCTACAATCTGCTGCCACGAATTTTTGCATTGTTACGTTGATAGTGGCGATAGTGCCTTTTAAATAAATAGATATATAGGTAATAATAAATAAATAACCTATACCAACTCCTTACTCCAAAGGTCGACAATGGGACTTTAACCTAAAATACCCGCAAAATTACTTATGCTTGTGTCCGCGCAAACCCTAAGTCCGCCGCTGTGCATTACGTTTAGACGATAGTGGAAAGAATTCCGAGTCCCTCATATTGGGGAGTAATTGAGCTACCAGGCCGACGAGGATGGGAGATCCATAGTAATGCTTTATTTTTGTTATAACAAATTGTTAGAAAAAGACATAACATGAATTCACTATTTTATGCATTGTAACAGGTCCAGTGTGCCTACTGTAGGCAGATAACAAACTAGTACGGACGCATTTAAAACTGTTAAGTTATAATTAGTTTTGTATGTAATTTTGTTTGCAAACAGTAGGATGATGAAGCAGTAGGGCTGATGGACCGTGGTCGATTTGTTAGCATACTTCCAACCGTTTCATCAACATCTGGGGTTGGCATCTTCAGCGGCACTACATGGACTTCTTAGATTGTGTCTCGGAGGGTCAGCAACTGTCTGGTGGTGCAACTGAAAACTTTTCAACTTGAAGGAACTGTGAACTTTGAACTAATGAGCGTCGGTTGTACAATCCTAGACGTTACCATTTAAGATGTCTCCCGACGAAACGTTTGTACTGTTCTACTGCTTCATCATAATTTAACTCCGACTAGAAAGTCTTTGTAACTTCATAATATATTAAACAGCAGAGCAGCTGCTAGCCTACCAAAAAATCTCGTACAGTTTGCAATACAGCATTTCCATCAGCAGCCCCCTTCCCCTAAATTTCTTTACTTTACACTAGATAGAATGACGGTGCGCAACCTTTTACTACATACTATAGGATCGCAGCGCCTCCCCCGAAATAAAATCCCGGCTTCAGTCCGGCAAAACAGTTTATTGAAGGTAAGAGCCAACAGAACTCAGAATTCAGAAGGTAGCGAGATGAAAATTGTGAAATAGGTTTTCGATCATATAGCCCTGCAGTGAGGCTGTTGGGGGATAAACTACCCAAGCCCACATCCTCCTCCCTCCCCCCGGGAGTAGTAAAATGCCATTTCGCGATTTAAGTACCGGAAAATTAAAGAGCTGAAGCTCATATGTGAATAACATTGATTATGCCCCAGCAACTGTCGATCGATGCGCGTATATGTGTTTTTGATTTGCTTTGTCATGATGTGAATACTACTTTTCCTTTCAATGACGTTTTTTTCAATTTTCTCTTCAGCAATAAAAGATTTCCCCCATTCCCTGTTTCTCATATTTATACGAGGGTTGAAAGAATTCAAATGGGGATGAGATGTACTGTAGGTTGTAATTGGTATAAGGTTTCTAATTTGCATGCGCTTTGAAAACTGAATATTATTCTCCAATTAATGTCGCATTTCCTTTCTACTTAATATTCTCCTCTGCATATTTTAAGGGAGAGAAAGTGAATGGATTTTAATGTGAAAAGCAGATTCTGAGTTTTTAACTGAAGTAGGCGACTAATAAAATTCGAATGTAAAAGCTAATCCAGTAGGCTATATTTTATTTCATAGCATTATCGTACCGTAACTACCTACCCACTCGTATATTTACATAACATGAAAGTAATGGTAAAGCACAGTACAGCCGTTGCACATTAAGGTACCAATTTCACTTATTCTGCGGACCTACGACCTATGCCGTTTAGTATCAACTTATTATTGGCGTTAAGAATTTAAACAAAACAATATTGAATAACACTTTCCATTATAAAATTATTTTGCTTACAATTGTCCCAGAATAAGTTAAATTGGTACCATTACTATACAATTTGATTCAATTAGGCCTGATCCGACGAACGATATTTAAAAATTAAGTGACGCTTATTTTGCTATTAATATTTGTATTACTAGTAGTGAATTAGCTCACGCAAGCTAACTATAATTCAGCCGCTTCAATAATAGCAAAAAAAAAATAATATGATAATTGTCACTTAAATTTTATCAGTATCAGTCGTACTTAACATTAATGAGCAGCGAGGGACCAGTATTAATCGATGTAATTTTAATCGTAAGGAGCCAATGAAAGGGGACAGGGAGCATTTTGAAACAATCAAAAGAATCTGCATAACTTTGTTATGGACCTATTTGTTATTGCTTTCCAATTTATACGTAGTATAAGGAAAGCCTTGTGACGGTCGAAATTTTCGATTCCGAGATTTCAACGGATTTACACGTTTTGAGGTACCAGGAACCCAAAAAAGTGGTTTTTACGAAATGTCTGTCTGTCGCTCTGTCGCTCTGTCTGTCCGTCGATTTCCGGGCAAACTACTCGGTCGATTATAATGAAATTTTGCATGTAGGTTCACAAAAATCATACCTCGGGACCATTTTTTTTATTTCGGGCTAACTCAATTTGGGAGGTTTTTATTTTCAAAAAACTTCAAAAAAACGTCTAAAAAAATTATTTCTCAAAAACGGCTCCAACGATTCTCTTTTAAATTCACATATATTGTAGTCGTTATTAATGCTGACAAAATGCGTGGGGTCACTTACCCTTTGATAGGTTTCTTCTGGGGGTAAAAAAATAAAAATAACTAAATTTTAATGAAAAATGACTAAAAAATAATTTTTCTGTGAATCCTTTCCATCGATGATTTCTACCTTCAGGCATGTATTAGGTATTAAATTGAGTAACGAAACCGGACAGGTTGCTTTCCCAGAAAAGTATTTGGTTTTAAAGAAAAAATGTTTTTTTTTGAAAAAATGATAGAAAATCCACGTTAAATGCATTGCGCGCTTTCCAGTATTGCTGAGTGGTAATGTGTTGGTCTGACCCATCTAGAATTTACCTCACCTCTTGTGATATATTATGATAAAGAATGGGGCTTCCATGATAAAATTCAGTTTTTTTTCGAACTAACGCTTTTTTCTGCCTTTCAATTGAGCTATAGTGTCTGTGCGGAAATCATCTCCGTAGTATACAAATCACTAGGCCTCCAATACCTGGACTTTATTGGTAGGGTGTCTCAATATTTTACCGGTGCATGCGCTTATTATTGTGTGAGCAGAGATTAAAATGTTGGACCGGCCAACAAAACCAGAATGGAGGTAAACAGAACGACAGCCGGCAGTAGAAGAGGGTAGTGGGGGGGAGGAGTGGATTGCCTCGGGCGAGCTGTCACACTAAGCTATGAACTTATGAATAATACAGTGATCTTCCTCTCATGAAAATGTTTATGTCATTTACGGCAATTGACTGTTGACATGGAATCTCCTCGACACACAGTGCAGTCTACACTACCCTGTCAGTCAGTCATGGATACATGGCACATACTGTACCTAGGTACAAATTACAAAAGTGGATTTCCTTTTATGAAAATATTGATGACATTTACGGCAATTGACTGTTGACATGGTATCTCCTAGTGTTATGTGAATCATAACGTGCGGTCATGCACAGACCTACAGTAGACACTTGCAAATACATTAGTCAAGACCGTTTTATGGTAAATTCTTCTTAAACTTTCATTTGCCGCGGAACCCCCTAAAACATATTATAGTTGGGTGAACCCCAATCCATTTTAGCTTGGCCGCCCTCATACAAAAAAGAATCGGAACATCAACAATAGGTCCATAAAGATTGATTATCGGCTTTACTAACTTTGAAACGTTACTGAGGAGGAATATACCGTAAAAATATAAAAATTACGTGACTAAATAATTTAATTCTATCTGCGCTGGCTGTGCCGCCGACCCCCTGGCATGTGGTCACGGACCCCCAGGATCCCGCGGATCACACGTTGAGAACCTCTGCTAGAAGGTATTGTAATACATAAATATATGTAATTTTATAAGTATTAACCCCCCCCCCCCAATTTAGGAAATCTATTGTAAGTTAATTTATTACGCTCTGATTTAATACATATATTTTTCCTATTTTGACCCACAATTATCCTCCCCCCGCCCCGGTTCGAAAAAACGCGGCTTCCAGGCATGCTGCTGGCCAGAGCATCCCGAAAAACCAGTAGTCAAAGCGAGACCCTCACTCATGGACGGACACAGAGGGGGTAGCTTCCCCCACCCCCCAATGTAGTAAATCTATTGTAAGTTAATTTATTACGCTCTGATTCAATATATGTATATGTTTACATATGTTTTTCCTATTTTGACCCACAATTACTCCCCCCCCCCCCCCAAACAAAATTGCTGGATTCGTCCCTGCCCTCACTGGGGCTGTGGGGTTTCATTTATTGGTGACATACGTAAACCTGTATTACTCTCAATTTGTAACAAAACATACCAGTCCTGTCTTAAATAAAACCAGAGGAGGTGCCAATTTATTCAGTTCATTTTATTCAGAACTTTTTCTTAACCACAAAGATTGATCGCACAAAATATTAATTAAAATTCTAATTATTATAAATTTTTTCGCACCAGACTTAGCTCCATAATCTTCTCACACCTCTGGTATAATCAAGTTTTACCTCCGAGTAAAAACTTTTAAACTGTCAAGAGAAGCTTTGATGATGGGAGGCAAAACTTGGGGCACTTTGATTATCAAATCATGGTTCACTGAAGTTAATTAACTGACATTCTTTTTTTAGAACTCCCATGAAATTCGCATTTTTTAAATGACGTTTTTAGTTGAAATGTTTCCATCGATAGTAAGTTAATCAGTGATCCGGAGTCTGAACACTGAAATGAACTTGGTAAATTCTACATGTAGCATGCAGCGCAAGGCCGTGCCCAGCTTTTCATTTCGGGGGGGGGGGGGGGCAAAAAACATTTTACGTAATTTATTATTGAAAGTCCATTATTCCCAGTGATAAAACTCAAATAAATTTATTCCAATTCTTCAAACAATACAGGTTTACATAAAAAAAATTTTTTTTTTTTTGGGGGGGGGGGTAAAATATAGCTGAAGATCATTCTATTGTTTAAATAGACACAATTTGAATTTTCCGCGCTTAGCACTCTAGCGACGATTACCAACATCAAAAATTAAAAATTCTGAAATTTGCTTTTCATTTATTTTAAACAATTGAATTCATACCATCACGTGACATGGTATTATATTACCCCCCGGATTAAAATCGTCATGATCAGCCTGCAGGGGTATATTTGCCCAATTAAAGGATTATATTGCATAATTACTCGTAGTGAAGATAACATGATTGATTGTCGGAATAACAATTAATGTTTTTCACAATACATTGAGACACCTATATGCAGTAGGCCTTTAGCTGCTTGGGATGGGGAAAAAATAAACCATTAGCGATGGACTAATCCAATGGTCCCACGAGCGCGGAGTTATGGTCATTATCTCAGCATGCAATCGGGACTTGTTGGAAAGTTAAAACTTTTTCCAGACAATGATACATTTTTGAGTGCTGCAAATGACAAGAATGAAATATTTCTCTGGCAGCCGGTTCTTCAACTTCGCAACAATAATATTTTGCGCCTTTACTTTTTTTCATCACAGTAAGTACGTCAATAATGAGTTTATTAAATTTTGTTACATAAATAGCCTTCAGCATAGAAGGCAAATACGGTATGAATTATTTTAAATTCGTAATTTCCTTTTACCCATTATTTAACGCCTAGTAATTAATTAACTGATATGATCTGGAAAAAATCATTGGTAATTTTTAATTATTCCAATTAATTCCAATGAGGGTATGTCTACAGCGACTTTCCTGAATTCATTTTTATAGTTTTTTTTTCTGTTGCTTGGGTAGTTGGGTCAATCTCCTACATTTAAATCTTGTGATTTGAATGTTTATCAACACAATGCCTATTCTCCTTTTTTCCTATTTTCCTTTTTTTCCTATTTTCCTAACGTGTTCAATTTTAGTTGCAGCGACAGCACCAACGAAAAAAAAAGAATTAGTTAACCGGGTATGAGTGTAAATTATCCATAATAAAACCCAAAGACTGTAAGTTTACTTGTGACGATTAAAAATTAAAATCACACATCGTTTATCAACAGAGATTAACTGATGAGCAAACTTTCAAAACAATCCATTTTCGTAAAATGTTCTGGAAACACGAAAAACATATTTCGGCTTAATTATAACACATTTTTGTAAAACCATAGCTTGATTATATTTTAATAACCACAAGTAGGGCCAGCATAATATATGATAGATTTTCGCTGACAGGTAATGAAGATAGCGCCATTTTTATTTTGGATTTCTGCCGTTTTGAAAAAAATCAATGGCTGCACTTTTGAAAAGAAAAAAATTGAAAATTTGAAATGAAATTAAAAAAAAATAATCCAGCATATTTAAAAAAGGATAAGAAAACCTCTTATAAATTACAATCGGTGTCTTCCTCGTTGAGAAAATCACATTCTACATCATTTTCATCAGCTATTACAACAACTGGCGGTTGCCCCATCTTCGGTTAAAATCGCCTTATACCAGCGCAAGTCACCGAAACTCTCCCAATCGTCACCATAATAAGCCCGCCCCTTCCATTGTTGATGGCAAATAAAATAGCAAGGCACCAGCAGGGCACTCAGCGCACAGCTTTAGATAATCGTGCATATACGTAAAACTAAGAGCCGAAGAAAGGAGCTCGAGCAGTCTAGTGGAAGCTGAAAAAACGCAAATCAATATTTAGGTGGAACAATACTGCCATTTGTTGATTTTCTGCGGAAAACCCCGCCTTCAAAGCCGCTTTACCACAATTATTTTGGAGTTGTGCCTCTTTGAAAGAAATTCGCTTATAGTAATAGAGAGTAACATTGGATATGTTCACTTTTGATCGGATCATATTGACGGATTTGTTAAGTGATGGATTTGTTCCGTTTTGACGGGGATATAAGATTTTAACCATGCAGAAGACTGGGTTAATTTTTTTGTTGTTTTTGTTTTGATTAGCAATCCTGATTCAACTCATCTTCAAGATGGAAAATCGATGAAAAAAACAATTTTTCATTTTCATGGATTTGTGCCGTTTTGAAAGTTTGCAGTTACTGCTGTTCATTATTGCATATGATGGGCGTAGGCGGAACTTCTCATTTGTTGATTGAGTCAAACAGTTGTGTTGTCTGCTTTGGAGTAGGTTACTTTCAATAATTCCCAGGGTAAGTTATTCTTTTCCGTTGAAGCTATGCCTGCTGGTGTCCCCTAGTATTCTTCTTCTTCTTCTTCTTCTTCTTCTTCTTCTTCTTCTTCTTCTTCTTCTTCTTCTTCTTCTTCTTCTTCTGGCTCTACAGCCTTTGATAAGCTTTGGCCTGCTCAACAACACTCCTTCAGTCATCTCAGTTTTGTAAAACGCTCCACCATCTACGGCCTCACAACTCGCGAATACATTCACAATGTAAAAACTGCTGAAGCAAACCTAGACTAACGATGCAAATATGACAATATACAACAGGATAGTCATGTGAATATCCCAGTTTGTTGCCGTTGAGAGTGCTAAAATGAGAGGATCATCGAATGTTGACACAAAATGTAACGAAATTTCTTCTCAATAATAATGAGACAGACTGGTATGGGCTCGAGGAAAATTTTTATATAGAAAATGACTCAATAAAAAACGGATAGGAAATGTTTTTGGATGATGAGAAAAAGTGAGTCGTCAGCGGGTTGTGATGAGATGGAGAAAGGATGAGTAGAGGGGATGGGGAGAGAAAATTTGTATAGTCAGGTAAGCAGTGAATGGGGTGGTTCGGGAATCCTCTCGGTATTCCATTTCGCTTTTGTAAAATAAAACCGGTAAAATTAAGTATAGATAATTAATTTGTTCTTGTTATCTTTTTATCGGTTATCGAATACCTAATCGAGGGTTCGTTTCTATGTAACCTATACTTACTGGACTCGTATCTGTAATTAGTTAACTTAGTCAAGTCATGCTTTCGCCTGTTTCATAGCGTCAATGGTAAGCTTGTCTCTGCTTGTCCACTATCGCTTGTAGCCGGTGTTGGTTGACAGAGAGGACGCATGCGAGTTTGTCAATAGCCAGAAATCCATCAGTAAGCAATATAAATCATGTCCGAAACCCATGGGGTCGTTGGCATTGGACAAAAGTCCTTCAGGGCATTATTATTTTTTTTACTGGAACAACGCATACGTATAATTGCGACTTACAAAATCCAAATTGTCAATGCCCAGCTATCACTAAAGCACAAACGACGAAATACCTTGGCGTCCACTTCGACAGTGATATGAAATGGAGCAGCCACTGAAAATCGATAAACGGAAAATGTCGAAATTTTTTAAGACAACTTTTTTACCTCCGCACGGTCTGCCCTCAAAAAATTTTAATCCAACTATACCACTCACTTTGTGAATCTCGGTTAGCGTATGGTATCCAAGTGTGGGGTGGGACCTTTGTTACAAATTTAAATTCACTTGTAGTTACCCAAAAATACCTTATTAGAACAATAGTCAAAAAACCTAGAACTTGGCCATCATTCCCTCTCTTTGCGTCTCTCGGTTTATTCCCGCTGCGGCACTTGTTCTTAAACAAGACATTGCGAATTTTTTACTCTATCAGTGGGGACATGGTACAGAGACCCAGACCAGCAAATACTAGAAGAATTGAGCACCTTGTAGTACCAAGGGCATACATAGCAAATTTTACCAAATCCTACCAATATATAGCACCAAAATTATTTAACTTACTTAATATTTGTCCTGGGTCGCTGTCAATAAATAAATTATCCAAATTCGTCCGGGAATGGCTGATGAGACGGGAAGAGGTGGCATCTTTATTTGAAATAGTGGACTAGACTGTTATGTGTTTACGAGAGATCTGTTATTAATATGTAAGTGTAGTTTAATAAGTTAAATTAAGTCTAATTGATTTTTTTTTCTTTTTCTTTAGTTTTAGAGTAGGGTAAATTGTTATAGGTCTCCATGTGGGGCTTTACAATTATTGTATTTAAATTGTTCTATTTAATACATTCATTCATTCATTCATTCTTTCTATAGCCAAATGCAGCTGATCTCAGATATACTGTATGTACGTATATATACGTACATATGTATATATACATCCCCGATTAAACCAAATTCCAATCCTAATTATAATGGTTAATTATAAACTTCATTAACAGACTGTATAAGATTTTTTCGTAAGTGAAGCCGAGAACACAAGAAACATAAACGCTGTCTTATTTCTAACATGTCCATTCTACTTTAATCTAGTCCATGATTGACAACAGCTAGTTTGTCAAGGCTGAATTCGTTCGGGATCTTCTGTCGGACCGAATCAAGAAACGATGGACCGGGCTGAACCGAGAACCGGTCCGACAATACATTAAAAATAATAAAAATCTTTGGGGCTGGGCCGGATTGAAACGAACAAATCAGCAGATCAAAGCTTTTGGTTACATATTTCGTGTTATAGGGATAGGGTTGCAATGTTTTGATGATATTGTCGATACGAAAAATATAAATTTATTATGGCTACTTACCACTTACCGAAATCATTCCACAATTATGATTACAGTAGAACTGCGCTGAGTTGAGTCACAGGTCACAGCAGAAAAATCACTGTAAGTTGACATAGGTACTGTTGGCATACTGTGCAAAGTGTAACGTGAACAACTGTCATTCTACAAATGATAAATGCAATGTGAACTTCCGTACATATTTTGTAAGATGACTGTTGATTGATTTACCCTAGCATACGATTATGCATCAGTGATTTTACCGTGATTTTCCTGCTGTGACGTATGGCTCCACTCAGCGTAGTTTAACAATAAATACAATAACACTACCCACAGGAACACGTTATTATAATTAATTTTTCATTGCTGATTCCAAAGAAAATGGTGTTTCCGAGTATAAGAAATTACAAATCAAAATCATCAATCTTCGTCAAAAAAAAAAAAAAAATCTAATATTCTGTGGTATGACCATGTAATATTCTGTGGCATTGTAGGCAATTATTAAATGTGAGTTTAAAAAAGTCACAGTCTGAGAAGAGAGTTTGAACCCTGTCAGCCCTGGTGTCCTGGTAACGACCACGAGGTTAGTTATGGAAACATATGAACCCGTCTTCTTCGCCATAATTAGAAGTGAGGTTTTTGGCGAGATTATACCTACAAAAGCGCTTTGAATGAAAAGTAGCTCTTTGATGCGGTTTCAAAAGTTGGATAATCAGGTACACATTTCTTACACTTTCTCGAAAACTTGGCAGCTCCAAGCAGTTTTCTCGCCCTTTTGCCTTTGAAGTAATATTCAACGTCTGTTTACACGTTGCTTTGGCTCATTCAAGTCTTCTGTCAACTGAAATTACTCCCATTTTATTAATTTATTCGTCTTCTTCTGCCGTTATACCAATGCTAGCGCACAAAGAAGTTTCGGATATGCTATTATGCTATGGATATATTTACAACATATTTATCCTAGCATCGCGTGTAAGCTGGTACTGTAGTTAACCATGTGAAAACGCATTGCTTCTTCTTTGAACTTCTGACTTGCAGCATGTTATGAAACAAAGTGAACAATCTGTATCCTGTTGCTGCTATGTTCGAATGACCATGCACATGAGTCTCAAAAAAACTGTTGGAAAATGCAAACATTAGCAGGTCTGATCGGTGTTGACAAGTTTATGGGAGGGTTGTTGAGTGGCTCTACGGAGACATACGATATACGTATACATACGTATGACACCCGGACTATAGCGAAGCAAAATCAAGACTTAGTGCATGGGCCACGGGGCTACCACAGCTTTACATGAGTTAAGGAGTTAAGAATGAAAAACTAATATTTACTGCAAGTTCATTAGGTACCTTGTAGCGCGAAAGATTTAAGAATTCACCAACAGAACTCTCACAAATCACGATATGCTGTATTTGGATGAAAATCATGATTCTCCAAAATCGCCTTCATTTGTTTCTAGCACGCCATCAAACCATGTCTTGTAACTTCTTTATCTTTACATTCAGAATTTTCCCTCAGGAACGTTTGGTGAAGGAAATTATTTCATTCGCTGAATGTTGATGCCTGGTAAACATGATAGAGGGAATGAAGTAAGCGAAAAAGTGGCGTGCAAAAACATCAGCTTGCGAAGAGGGGAGGGTTTCAAAATTTAATTAGGTGCATCGCGTCTTTTTTGTATAAATTTTATTAAGAAGCTGTGATAGTTTGGAGGTTTGAAGGAGAAAAAAAATTGAGGGAGCACCCCGAAGCGACACAGCGCAAAATTAAGGTTTTTTTTCTTATCTTTAACGTTAAAATTGTTCTTCGATCAATTGTTCCAAAGTGGCATTTTTTTTTAACAAGGAAAGTTGTGTGCAGCTTTCAAAGGAGGCTCTTCGGAGTTTTCAAGATCGCTAATGACGAACATTGTTCTTATTAAAAGGCTAAACTGTTTTGCCCGACAGTACGCCTTTTTTTATTTTTCTCAAAGATGATTATATTATTATGCCAATTTCCTTGCAATGAAAAAGTTGTGAAAGGGAGGAAAGGAGCGTTTTGAAATTTCCTATAAAGTTTAATGGAAGAATTTTCTTCCCAATTCCTAAAGACTAATATCCTCTGAGTTATTGGAATCAAAACGGGTCGAAGTTTTCATTCGCGAAAATACTGATGCATTTTAAAATCATAAACTTTTGAATATACAGTAAGGAGACTTCAGTGCTAAAGCTTAGTATGGTGCTACCAGAAGTTGAAGATAGTGCAACACAGAGTTTCTTCGATTTTGAAGTTATGTATTTACGAAAAAGGCAAAAAGCAATTGGAAACCTGTGTGATGTGGTGTTAGAGAAAAATGCCAAAAATATCATGACATCTTAACATTCGAAGAGGTGCTCCAAGGGATAAACGGTGGAAGGTCCTTAATTACCTTAATTTCTTTGAAGAGAGCCAAGTGAATGGGGCACCTGATCAGATATTAAGGACTCTACCATAATAGAAAGCATCACTGGGGACACCAATGCCCGGGGCCGACCAAGGAACTTATGCAGAAGATCTCAAGCGATATATGACATGTAAAGCCTACATGGGCCTCAAGACAACGGCTCAGGGCAAAGAAGAATGGAGAATACGATGGAACATTTTGCTGCAAATCAATCGTTTGGTTGCGACTTTCCCTTTAATCTCAAGTCCTTTCTGGTTGTTAAGTCCAGTGTGAGAAAGCGGGCCTTATATACAATTATATACCGTACTATTGTAGATTTCTACATGGGAAAGGTTATTTTGCTGAGAGTCAAGTGAAATGAAATGCGGAACAAATTTCGAATGATGCAGAATAGAAATTAGTGAATATTCAGAACATATGCTGCTAACAAAGCTCATAGCGCTCATGCTCATCCATTCAAATTTTACAAACTAATGGATGGATCTATTTTGCTCTGTAATGTTTTTGCAGCAATACAGCCACGGATTTTTGAGCTAACCCTTATGTTTTATGAAATGTCTGGCTTTTGTAGTTTTTACTAAAGTGGTTCATTCCATTGTAATTTCAGCAGAAATATTTTAGTTCTGTAACTAAAAACATGGGTATGCAAACTGTCACATTTACCAAGTGATTAATTAATTTGAGCTTGTCGATTAACCTTATGTAGACGTAGCAAACCTGAAAACTACCTACAGTAAATGAGAAACAAAGAAATTCAGTTGATTTAAGGAAAATCGGAACGAACATTTTAATTAGGAGTGTATTTCACTTGTCATATTTTCTTCATTTGTGCATTAAAAAATGCAGGCGGTCCCGGGTCTTCCTAGTTGAGTGTAGTTAAGGAACACATTAGGGTTGGGTGGTCCCTGACCAGTTGATAACTTTTTCCTTTTCTGTCAAGAATCGAGCCATTCCGTTTCCTAGTCTAGTTCTCAACCTACTTGGCTATCCATGACACAAATATAACAAAAATAGAGATTATTAATGTAATCAATTTTCTGTAATCAAATAGGTGTCGCCCAGATGTAAAAAAATGTGAGGAGCATGTATACATGGACTCCGACTTTCACCCGGTAGGTTGTTGGTTCGACCCCCACACTGGCTACATTTTATGGTCATGCTTCGGAGGGCATGTAAAGCAGGCGGTCCTGGGCCTTACTAGTTGGGTGTAAGAGAGGGCTTTTTAGCCCTAACTCCGCTAGATCGGCTTAGTAATAGAACAAAAAAGTTAATATTTATTTATGCAAAAGGCGACTCGTCAATTGAAACTGTAAATGCACGAGAGAACATTTAAAATCTAAAAGCTTCTAATAGTAAATTATGGGATGTAGTATTTTAATTAGTGTTCTTTGATAATATAGGTATCATATTAGACGTTTTATTACATTTTTTGTAGCAGTCAATGCGACAATTCCAGTGATACCACCAAATAAACAATTTATTGCTTTCCAATTTATACGTAGTATAAGGAAAGCTTTGTGACGGTCGAAATTTTCGATTCCGAGATTTCAACGGATTTACACGTTTTGAGGTCCCAGGAACCCAAAAAAGTGGTTTTTACGAAATGTCTGTCTGTCTGTCTGTCTGTCTGTCTGTCTGTCTGTGCGTCGATTTCCGGGCAAACTACTCGGTCGATTATAATGAAATTTGGCATGTAGGTTTACAAAAATCATACCTCGGGACCATTTTTTTTATTTCGGACTAACTCAATTTGGGGGTTTTTTATTTTCAAAAAACTTCAAAAAAACGTCTAAAAAAATTATTTCTCAAAAAGGGTCGCTTGCCCCTTGATAGTTTGCTTCTGGGGGTAAAAAAATAAAAATGACTAAATTTTAATGAAAAATGACTAAAAAATAATTTTTCTGCGAAACCTTTCTATCGATGATTTCTAACTTCAAGCATGTTTTAGGTGTTAAATTGAGTAATGAAACCGGATAGTTTGGTTTCCAAAAAACTATTGGGTTTTGTGCAAAAAAACTTTTTTTTTTTTTAAAAATGAAAGCAAATTTACGCTCAAATGTATTGCGTGACCTGCCATTATTGCTGTGTGGTAATGTGTAGGCCTGACCTATCTAGAATTTAAGTCACCTTCAGGTGGTGGACGACCCCCTCCCCCCCCCCCCCCCACGGTGATATCCGAAACGTAACCATAGGAAAATTATTTACCATGAAAATAATCATTTTCTCTCTCTACTAATCGATAAATTGGAAAGCATGTTCGAGTAAACTCGGACCGGTTCTTTCAGTTGACAAATCTCCTTCTCCGTTCATTTGCTCCTCATGTATGCTTTGCTATCCTCATTACAATTACATGCTATGAATGGTATACACGACAAAACTTTCCTTTTACATCAAAGACTTTCACCTATAAAGATTCACTAGTTATCTTTTCCTTTACTTGGATTCTTGGGTCCTAAATTTAGCCAAAGCTGGTGATAAAAATAACTAACACCCAAACCTGTACTTATGTTAAAAAATAAATTACAAACATAACCTCTACATGCAACCGAATCAATAAGGTAAAGAAATTTTCTACCTACTAAAAAAATAACAGAATGAATTGTCTTTCAGTGAAAAGTATAAGGGACACATGGTTTGGACACGGATTTCATATAAAAAGAAATAATGGAGTTTTTTGCGAAAACAAAATAGCCTGGCTGTGAGACCTATAATAAAATCTCAACTTTACGGATACAATGCTTTTAAGTCCATACCGTGTTGTATAAAAGGGTCATTCTTGGTTTTGGAGTTCATCGTAGCTTTTCCAGAAATCTACAGGGCTTATTATTGCCCTATTTTTCTCTATTCCGGTGTTTAAGAAAAAAACATTTTTTCTAGAAAGAAATGAGGCTACTATTTTCGGTATTTACGTGGTACAATAAGGCGTCTTTCGCTGGAAATTATTTGTCAACGCAATGTTGAAAATTTTAATTTTAATCTTTTATTTTATGATGGTCCTTTTTTATGTGCGTAATACCATTTGGTATTGGAGACTTGTAGCCTATAGGCAGCCCATCATGTTGGGAGTTTTTTCATGTTCAACACACTCCATATTTGTTTGTTTTTTTTATTTTATGCTTACACTCACAGCTCTCTTTGGGCAATGGGTGATGTTGTGGCCCGCCAAGCGTTGAATAAAAAATATTTCATATTATTAGCATTCATACAATTTAAATTTTCAATACATAGACTAAATATGCTAAAAAATTTGAATTTTACATTGGACATGTTAGGATTGTTTAAATAAAATTGCACTTTAAATTACAATGAATTTCGCATTTCATTTCTGATCATACATAGATTGCCATAGTGCAGAATGCTGTTCAAAGGTCCAAAGATCTATGTCAGCTCAACTGTCTAAATAATAATATATAAAGCTAGGTCGTAGGCAAGGGGCCCGGCTTATTGGGCTACAGCCCAGCCCCTCCCCCCAAAATGAATGAAAAGTTGAGAATTAAATAAATCTTACGTACGTTAACGTGAATACGTCATCCTCTGTAAATTATAAACTGCTGTTAAAATGCGAAAAACCCCACTATGCACTTATATTTTCCAATTTTTCCCCGAGAGTTCAACACCATAATATTTCTATACAATCTAAACCGTTGCAATGATAACATTACGATTTAATCCGCATATCCGCCGCATATTATCTGCCTGTGTCCGCACCAAAGCTAAATCCGCCAATAAATTGTCGTTTTATGTGCTTTGTGCCTATGCTGTCATATATACGAGGAACACCATAACCTCTAAAGAATACACTAGGCCCGATACAATTGAGTTCTCAAGAAAACAATTTACACAAGATGGGATTAGTCACTACAGCCACCAAAAAAAATCCTGGCTACGGCCTTGATATACAGCTTACAGTACAGTTTCTAATGTTTCTTGGGCATAAGGTTAAATTAAAGCTGTGGATACCCAAATAGAAGTGCTAGAGAAAAGCTGTGTCTGTATGAACACAGACTGAGTGAGGCTTGTGGTAAATCTGCGGCTTTGCCTCATTACCTTACCGTAATTGTTTTTACAGTCAGTCTGCTTTTACTGCTTCAATTTTCGTAAACTCCACTTTAAACATACGTAAACTAATTAGAATTACTATGTGAAATTAATAATGAAAACGTACAGAAAATTAGTTTAACTGGCCAACTATCCATGAAGCGAGATACTAGTTTGATTTTACCCCATATTAACTAATGTTTTCTATAATTAACATTTTGGGTGCTAGTTTTGCGGTGAAAAGTTAACACCGAGTAGATTTTCAATGTTTGGTATGCATGGTTCTTTATTTTATTGATAGATTAATTTTTATAGGTCCCACCATCGCTTGAAAAGTCTCAGTAAGCAATACTAGATGGCACTGCCACCTACTAATGCATGGCGGTGCCGCGCAGTATTCATTTCTGAGAATTTTCAAGCGATTTGGCCCTTCAGCACATCGTCCCCGTATCTTCGCTATTCAATAACCACTCTACACCCTGCCAACTCCCATCAAATCCGCACGTGTTTGCTAGCGTTCTTATGGAACCTTGCCAATCCCAGTTTGGGTGTGAGCGGTCACTGAGATAATCGATCATGGCAGTCACTGTCCAAATTTTTCATATTGGTCTCTGATGGTGCAAATATTAGTTACCTATTTCAGCGACGAGATAAATATGACCTGAAAAGTACAATAGTATAGTACCTATATACATACAGTATAAATAAAGGTTTTAATTACTGTACAACGGTTGCAGTGCTTCATTAAAATACTGAAGTAAATACTGGAGTAAAAAATACATCATTATAAATTAAAATAGAAAAGTTTTTCTCTAAATTATTAATAATGGTTTGTCTTGTTTCAGATGGAGCCAAGTGAAAAAGAAACGGAGTAGCCATGCCACTGCGTTATATTCTTCTCCTGCTGATGTTTGTAGTAAGCCCAGGATCATGTTGTCCCGATAAATGCATCTGCAAATGGAAAGGAGGGAAGCAAACTGTAGAGTGCCCTGAAAGAGGATTCACCACCATTCCCCTCGGCATCGACCCTGGCACCCAAGTCCTCGAGTTTTCCGGTAATAATTTACCGAGCTTACCTCGCGATCGTTTTGAGCGCTTGGAACTAGTCAATCTACAACGTATCTATTTAGCAAGGTGCAAGATATCCAATATAGATGACCGAGCCTTTAAGGGTTTATCCAACCTCGTTGAACTTGACCTATCATTTAATCAACTTACTCAGGTACCATCTAAAACCTTTGTGGACTATCCAGCGTTAATGCGGTTAATTATGAATGGAAATCCAATTAGAACATTGCACTCGGAATCCTTCCGGACGCTACCTCTACTCACTACTCTTGAGCTCAGTAATTGTCAAATTGAAACCATTGAAGATGGATCGTTCAATGGTTTAGAGACTTTAGGGTGGCTTAAATTGGACGGAAATCGGTTGAATTTCATTAGCGGTGAACACATTCTACCAAAGGCCCACCATGGTGTTGCGCTGGAGCGAAATCCTTGGCAATGTGATTGTAGACTACTTGAAATTCATAATTGGATAATAAACTATGATGTACCACATTCCATAGAGCCTAAATGTGCTAGTCCTTCCCGGCTTACAGGAGAACCCATCCGAAATCTTGAAGTGGGTGATTTGGCATGTCTTCCAGATGTGTCACCGACTACTTTGTATCTTGAAATAGCGGAGGGCAAGAATATTTCTTTACTTTGTCGAGTGTCGGCAATACCGGAGGCGAGTATATCATGGTGGTTCCAGGGGCGGATACTGCACAATGATTCAACATTAGCACCAGGATTTCATTTTTATTACTACCTTGAAGAAGGGCACGAGGAAAAGAGAAGTGAACTGTTCATATTCAATATTAATTCAGAGGATAATGGAACATTTGTTTGTGCTGCAGAAAATTCCGCTGGCCGTTCTTATTCCAACTATACAATTAGAATAATAGTTAAAGAAGAGCCAGTAGTTGGACTAATTGTGTTTCCCTTTGAATATGTAGTTGCTGTTTGTGCCGCTGTAACGTTGTTATGTTTGATTGTTCTCATAACCCTAGCGGTTCTGCTGTTGCGTTGCCGTAAGCAAAGAAGACGAAGGAAAAAGAAGGAAAGAAGTAAAGCAACCGTGCAAAATAGAAAAATAATGCCTAAGGACCAAACTGGGGCTTCTCCAACCAAAGCCAACGGTATAGTTGTTGGAGACTGCTCACAAGATTTAGTGTTGGGAGCACAGGAAGACAATCCGGATCCGAAAGATGCCATTACTACGACAACCTACCCAGTTGATCAGAATCCAGACCTCATAAATGGCATGGCTTCACTAACTAATGAAGACGGTTTCATGCGGATATCAGGAGCTGTTCTGATCAATCGTTTGGATGCGCGGTATTTGCCACAAGCTTACCTTCAGCAGCAACAGCAGCAGCCACACCACCATGCTGTTGACGTCCATCTGTCCCCAGGACGGTTTTTAGATGGTGATGGCTACCCAACGGATTATGGACTGCCGAAGGTACCTTTGATTGTCGCAATACCAGAGCCACATATGTCTTTCTATAGAACATTGCCTCACAAAAGGCCGGGGAAGTTGTCAGCTGCGAATCCTCATAAGAGATTCGCTCGTGAAGCAGAGTTCCTATCTCAAGGGCAATACGAGTACAATCCTGCCGATGTGCGCTACACAATCGAGGGATATCCATGTAACCCATCCGGGGTGTATCTGCCCGACTGTGACGGAGTATTCATTTCGCCCCCAACCTCCTCCTACAAGACTGAACATTGGCAGCATTTCCATGCTAAGAAAACGTTGCCTCCAGATGTGCACCCCATGCAGCCTGTGGCGCAGTGTTCCGTGGGTGCTCAGACTAATCCTGTGAGTGACTGTGGTGAAGAGACAGGAGTGAAGTTTGCTGCACATCCCCTTCATGTTACTCAACCTGTGCTCACAGAAAGTCCTGACGAAGGTTACGTTGGGGACGCTGTTGAAGCTACGGACATCTGACGACTGCCTAATCAAAGTCCAGACGATGGTGATGACGTTAAACTATAAAAAGGTAATTTATATTTTTTTTTAGGCTCAGGCCACAATCAGGTTAAGAGTTTCTGTATACGATGAGTCCTCAGTCCATCACAATTTTTAAGCTTCATTACGGGTCAAAGATTCATTGGGATTTAACCACTAAATACGTCTTGATGACTGAATTTATCAATAGAATCAAAGTAAATTATGTAGATACCTAGACTAAAAGATTATGCTTGTTAAGACTGACCATTATTATCACTATGAAGCTCACATTATTATTAGGTAAATACAGAGTTCAAAACCCAATACTATAAATTCAATATTGTACCGGTACTGTATTGCAGGATCTACAGTATTATTGAAAGCTACCTATCAATAATATCTCATTTTTAATTAAGAAACACGTATTGTTTATGCACTAGACATGCCTGTTTATTGTTTCAGATTTTGGCTGCGCCAAACGTCACGACTGGAAATTCATAAAGAATATTTTTGTAGAATTGGTTCACAAGTCACTTGGTCAAGGTTTAGCCTAGACTACTTTGGTACTGTACGCAATTCTTATATTATTCGCGAATGGCTCTTGTTTAAGTGCAATACAGTGGCTAATTTATAGACAATGGGGCACATATAGCATTTTAGAGAAAAAAAAATGAATGTAAGGCAACCTTTAGGCCACAATGTAAAATTTTCCCCGCGCTAATTTTTCAAATTTGAATTACCTAAACCCATTCTTATGGGAAGACTTTATGAGCTGTCTTTAAAAGTTTGTAAGTGTGCCATATAAACGCGAACTGCGCTAAGTGTCTAGGATTTTGAACAAATTGTGTTAATAAGTTAGAGAGACACCCACTATAATTATAGGGGTATTCACATACCAGTGGTAAAGTGTGACAAGTTAGGGAGAATAGAAATCAATATAAATTGTGAAGAAATAAACATGAAAAACAATATATTTAATTATTGTTCGTTTATTTAATTTTCCCACTTTACCACAGGTAGCGCTGACTACGCCTAATACTTGTATGACCTTACCGAATAAAGCACATGAAAGATTACCAACCTTGCCCACTGTATTATTTTATTGTACTCCATAATACAATAGTACCTAGGTAGATAGCCTAAGACTCTGCTCAATTCAACATTTATTCAGCAAAAAGGTGAAATTTACTGATAAGGAGAACATTTGGAAATATAATTTAATGGTTAGATAGCCATGATTTCTATGTAGCTGATTTTATTTCAGACACATTTGGCAAAGAAAGAATCTGATATCGATTAATCGCTATGCCTACTACCCGACCGCAATAGGGTGGCACTTGGAACACTTTGTCTATTCGAAAATGTCCATAAGCGGAACGTCGAGTTTATTCGATTTTTATAAGCGTTCCAAAATAGCAACTGAACAAAAATTGCAAAAATGAGATATTATAGATATGTACAGTATGTTCACTTTAATTAATGAACTACAAAAATTTCGATTCATAATTGATTAATTAATGTAATTGCTATACTTCTCAATTTTGAGAGAGAAGGATTTTTCGAGCTATCTATTGTCACATAATAGTGCATTACCGTAGTTCAATATTACTCAATTTTGATACAAACTACATGGATGCATCACTATGCTGTTATTAAAATATACGGCAACGTTTCCAAAAAGCTTGGAATCGTTTTTTTTTCAATATTTTGCATGAAAACCCTCGCTTCACTCCTACGAGGCATCTGAAATCTTATTACGCCGGCCATTACTACACATATCACTAGAGCGCGATGGGCGTATTTCTCCCCAGCCTCGATTTTTCAGAATCGTTTCAATTTAAAACATTTTCATACCGTCATTAAATTCACGGAGAAATTGTGTAAGTAGCTAGGTAGCCTTTTCTCATGCAAGAATTCATCTTGGATTTCAACGATTGACACGTCAGGGCAGTGGTCAGCAAATCTTCTTTAGAAGTTTAGTTGGTAACATTTATTACACTAAATGAAACTAAATTATCTTTTAACTTAAACAAAAACTATACATGTTCTCGATTTATATAAGAATTTTAATTTATCAAAATAAGATGTAATATTTTTATTGCCAAGTTTTAAAAGAATGAAAATATTATTGCGCCTTCCGTGGATATTTGGGCCGGTCCCGCACTTTAGAAGCCAAAGAGCTACATGTGGCTCTTTATGGAGATGCACTTTGCCGACCACTGCGTTAGGTAATACATGCAAAGTCTATATACCTAATATAGCTGCGTCTGGGGCCCTTGATCTCACTTTCCGCGAAACTTTCAGAATCCGTCATGTGTTATATCCTGGCAAGGTGAGGTGGGCCCAAAATATCGTTTGCTTATTCTACCTTTAGGTTACTAAAAATCAAACAAATTCAAAAACGTAATAACAAAATATTGAAATAAACCATGATAAGCCCATTTTAATTTTCCAATTGATTATTCATCAACCTTTATTCTTTGCGAGGGACATGATTTTGAACATTTTCGGAATTTCAATCTAATATTCTTAGATATTGCTTCATGAAATATGAAACATGGCTTTCACTCCGCTTTCTAACTAATTTTATAAAATATTACCCTGGCAACGAACGGAAAGCGCCCGGTTGATTACGTCGCGCCGGGTTAAGATGTCTGGCGGCAGCGATAAAATTGGTCGTTCCTTCAATTGTACTAGTACATTCACTATGGACGTCAAATTTTTGATATTGCATTTTCTGGTGTTTTCTGGTTTGTATCTACTGCAACCCTATATTATTCATTTTCAGGCTTCTGCTGGTAGTCATTAATGATTAAGTGTTTTTCTTCTATGATAATGACGTTGCTTACACCATGTTTTCTAGGTATTATTTTGAATAAATAAACCGTTAAAACCTTTGTTGAATCCCTAATAAATCAAAGCATGCATTGCACTAATTACAACATTCATTTAAAGCCATTAAACGACCCAATAGGACAATGCTTGCTGAGTGAACAAAGAGAAGGACATTTCAATATATGTCGAGTAGTATTCTTCAAACAACGAAGTGCACCAAGCTTTCTATGGAGAGCGATCAGGCATGCAAGTGGCCAAGGGGAGGGGGTAGACCTATAAAATGAAAGGCTGAACCGTTCATATGACAGTACAGATATTGTATTACGCTAGTTTCATATACCTATACAGTTTAATAATGCATTCGCGCATTCGTTGTAAATTATTGGAACAGCTCAGAAATAAAACATTATTCATTCCATTATAATAACAGTTAACTTAATAAAATATCCCACAAAAACACATAAAATTATGTCACAACCCGTTTCGACTATTTGCCATTTTCATTATTCATTTCCTGGTATTATTTCCGCATTATTGTGTTCGTTGGCATACCGTGTATGTCCCAGGTTACAACATCGGTTACAAGGCCACATCATGCTTGCTCACCGTTGATACCTAAAAAAAATACCTAATATAAAAGCTGCATCTTCTTATTTTTTTAATGCTTCCTCTATCTAAGATTGGCGATCATCACGGCAATATTAGTGATGTCATGATGATTGTAACAGGGATTTGTAATGCAGTGGTTTCCCGTTGTCTTCTGCATTTCTATGCCTTGTTGACTGTTGACTGTTCCAGTGTTCCATGACTTCCTCCGCCTTCGGGTAAAGTTTCCCAACTGTCCTAAATTTAGTTCCTCTTGTAGGCTATTGTAAGCCTTCCTTCCAACAAAAACTTGGTTGTCTGTAAGTCGGTTGTAAAGTCGGTTTACGGACGATAGTTTCACGTGACAACCCCTAAATTAACTTAAACTTAATTAACTAATTAACTTAAATAATATATGGCTGGAAAGAGAAAGAAATGTGGAAAAGCCCTTAAGTACCGGAGTTTGAATTTTTTAAATATATAATAACGCGGCCGAAGGAGGCCTAATTATGTTGAAAATCGTGCGCACCCCCTGACGTTTCACACCCCCAAAGCCAAACCCCTTGTTTTATCACCACAAATATAGCATGCCCTGAAAGAAGAAGAATAGACGAAGACATGGGCATAATTTAAATTAAGATAGGCCATCCACAGCAGCCCAAAATATTGCTTTAAACCCGCCCATGCAATTCAAATGGGATTGCTGGAAATGCGTCAAATATATCAAATAGTAAAACTGAATATGTGTCTGCAAAGTGAAAGAAAGGTGGAAAAGAACTAAAGTAGTTTGAAGTTTTCAAATTGATATTAACACCCCAAAAACGCGGCTGAAAAAGGCCTATTTTCGATTAAAAATTAAAATCGGCAAAGTCGCGTCAAATCGGGCGCACCCCCTGACGTTTTACACCCCCAAAGCCAAACCCCTTGTTTGATCACCACAAATATAGAATGGCCTGAAAGAGGAAGAATAGACGAAAACATGGGTATAATTCAAATTGAGATAGACCTTCTACATCTGCCCAAAAAGTTGCTTTAAACCTGCGTTACTGACCCGCGACCCCGTCCCGCGTTCACGTCAAAAAAACCGTACCTTTCTATGTACCAACAACACCAGCCAACTCTAGGAAATTCATGTTTAACACGTAACAGACAGAAACGTACTGAGTCAGAATAATAACGAATGCACAGTGTTAAGACATGATCCAACACATTCAGCGGTACCCTCTAATACCATTCCAGCCGTTCCAGCAAAGATCCAATCTGCAATGCTGCTCCCTAAACAGCAGTAGACAAAAGCACCATCCTCTGCACTCTGCAGTACCTATAATGTACTGTAACTGTACATTTCAGATGTTGGTCTCCTCTGTGTTTGTTTCGAGCAGGGTTTTATTAAATAAAGGGTTTAAAAATGTACAAGCTAACCCAATAAAAATGTGCCGGGTCAAACGAAACGAAAGGTCAAATAATGGCTGCTATTTATCTTCGCCCTGCAAAACAAATGACTAGTTGAGCGGATGGACTCTGGAATCCAAAACCCAAAACCCCGAGTTTATGCTCATTTCTTCCTTTTCCTCAATCTAACCAAATTTTTTTCTCTCTCGATTTATTACCGAATGTCGGACATAATTTTATCTCTGAGTTATACCTTCTACTGTAGTAATACTGTAGATGTACCATGGATTGGCACCTTAGCCAATTTGCAATAAATCTTGTGAGTGCCGGGAAATTTTTCAGTTTGTGACGAGCTTCTGGTAAAATTAGTTCTGTACCCATTAAATAAGGTAGATTGCTCTTTTTTGCTGACTATACTAATTTCACTGCAGTATACTTTTTTAGTAGAGTTACTTGCTGCTTTATAATATATCATTGTACTACTGTACGATTATACGATCGTAAATTCACTGTGGGAACCCAGTGGGTACTATTAATCTGTTCTTTTTAAATAAAAAGGTTAATCGCATACAAACAATTTATTGAATGTATCCGATTCACCTCTTCAGTCGCTTCATTAAAACCTAACTTAATAGGTACTTGTGTCGAGTTACGACATCTCTGCGATCGGTAGGTGTGTAGAATAGTATTTGTTGAGAAGCCAGCTAAAATTCTGCCATATTTCATTTAGATTGTCAACAATCATGTAGGCCTATAAGACGTTAGAAAATACTCCCCTGGGTGCCTCTAGGTGCCCCTGGCCGCCTCTTAACCTTACAGTACAGCACAGCCCAGTCATTTGAAATTGGTATACGTACAGTATATTTCCTTCGCCTTATTGAATGTGGATATGATTTGTTATTCACGCTACATCTATTTTTTTAAAAATAAATACACGGATTTTCCATCTTCAATCTATCTGGTAGCCCAGCCATTATTTAATTATTAGATCAGTGAAACATTAATTATGGTAAATCCACTACACAGTACTAAATTTTTCGCATGTTCGGTGGATAGAATCACTGCTTATATGGTGCCGCAAAACCTGGGCAATATATTTCCAAATACTTTTATTTGCTTTTCACTAAAAATCACTTAATACGTATCAAATTATTACTAAACTAAATATAAAGTTGAAGCATTGTGATTCTAATTTTTTTCGAGATACAATATCGTTAAAAAATTATTATTCATTTTGTAATTTGCCCTTTGTGAGGCTACCTTTGTTGGGTTTTATTCTAGAGCCACTTCCACTATGTGGAGACGGGTACTGCCGTTCTCTGTTAAGGCGGGGTTTCCATCGACCTCTCATTGCAGAATGCAAAGACATTGATGTGGTAGCAGAAATTCAAGACTTAGACGGTATTCCACCGACCTCTCATTGCAAAATGCAAAATTGACGGAAATTTTTGTTTTACTCTATGCCATAGTTAAAATTGATCAATGATCATAGAGTAAAATCACAAACTAAAATTAAAAAATGGCGTCATGGGATATGTTAAGTACAAACATTTTAATAGATTTCTATAAAAAGAAAAATTCAAATTTCCGTCAATGTCATTTGCATTCTGCAATGAGAGGTCAATGGAAACCCCGCTTAAGTCTTGAATGTCTACTACTACGTCACCGTATGTGTATTCTGCACTGAGAGGTCGGTGGAAATCCCGCCTTAGTTTTATCTTATTTCAAAGCAAATCCGTTGGATTCTATGGGTGAGTCCCCCCTTAGCTTGAAAGGTTATGTAACAAATATTGCACGGCACCGCCTTGCAATGGAAGATGATGTTGCTGTCCAGTATTCCGAGACTTTTCAAGGGATGGGAAACAATAGATCTTTCTCATAAACTGTGACTATAACTTGTAATACAATATGTCCAACGAAAGACAGAGCTTTCATTATGTTTGTAATATAACATGGCTGACGAATTATTGCCTATTAGCGAAATTAATTATCAAATGTGAAATCTGTGGTAAGTCGGCAGCTTGTCCTGTCTCTTCAAAACGATGCCCTTCATTGCGTTGTTAGATTAATCGTGAACAAAATTGAACAAGAAAATAAGTAAATTCCTGAGACTACGTGTTTTACTGTAATTTTTGAAACTGTCAAACGAGAAATTAATTTCTCATAAAGATAACTCGTCCGCCATGTTGTTTTTAGGTTAGAACTCTGTATCTTAATTAATTAACATGCAGTCCATGCACTGATGCTCTAAGTGTCTAAGAATTTGCGTATAGGAACCATGGAAGCAGTATTTTGCTGCGTACAAACCATTGTGCAGTCATATAATAATAAAATTGTATAATTACAGTGTTAAGGGCAATGTGACTTTTTCTACGCATTGAAACCGTTTTTACGAGTAGAAAAGTATGTTGTGATAAGAAAAGCTGTTGGTCAAGTAGATGATTTTGTATTAGCTTAGTAAGCAGCCCTCTGCTTCACTTCTTCCCTGTTTAGGTAGTTTACACAATGGAAAAATAAAGCAATGGTTTTTACACTAAAAATTAGTGCGTATCAATTTCACCTAGCTTCCCTTCGCCGATGAGTAAGCAAGCTAATAGGAATATCGTATATCGTACTGTATAATAAAACAGTAAGTCTTTGGCACCTTAAAGTCACAAGGGCGTAACCAACATTTTTGGCGAAATTTGATTAGATTTAGGGACCTTCTCATGAGCTGTCTTGCACATATCGAAAAAAAAAATCAATCCTGATATATAAGGCTGAAATTTTCGATTTGGAGAGCGTATCTGACTGCTTGCTATGAGCGATAGCATCTTTAAACACTATTATTTCGAAATGTCGTTTTTCATGGTACGCGCTTCTGACTTTATAGGGTGACAATATCCTGAAATAAATGAACAGAGTATTTCAGGCGAACGGCAACAAACGTCCGTTCAATTTGGAGCAAAATTAACCCATATATTGTTATACCAAAAATGCACCCTCCCAGCAATGGGAAGTAGGAGCGACGATGATTGTGACCTCCTGAATTTGCAACCCCCCAATTACGCCTATGATCAAAACCCACTGCTTTAGGTACACCGAGAAGAACCTTTCATAGCAAGTCACTGATATTCAAAACTCAATGTTTGCAGAAGTGACAACATGGACAATGAAAATGACAGGACCTGGCGATGTGCTAGGTGCAGCTACTCTGCGGGAAAGGGCGCGACATGGTTAGGGTAGGTACCGCTGACAACACGTCAGCGGGAGGGGGCCACATCTATCCCTATCTCCTGCTGTTGTGTCACAGCATTTCGTTCTGCGGTAGCCAGCTAACCTCATGAGCAGTAAATTTTCCGTCGTGTCAACCAATAATGAGATTGGGGTATCTGTCCGGGTCAATTAAAATCAGCATTTTGATTTATATGGTACTGTAGGTAACTTCTGATACGCGGATGCTCGTAATAAGGTGATTCATTTTATGTCGTTTTCAGAGTTTCAGCTGAGTTTTTCAATTAGTCCCACCATAGCTTGAAAATGATCGACAAGGAACACTGGAGTGCAGTGCCGTACAGGATTCCTTGCCAATCCTTTTCAGGCTATGGTGGGAGCGGTACTTGATAAGATGGGTACTTGCTGTGGGTGGAACTAGGTAGACTACGTAGATTGCAACTGACGTCATTTACTTAGGGTCGAGAAGTTGCACTCACTACGGAATTAGGGTTTCAAATACTAGCCACGCTATAAATTATAACAGTGCCTATTCCAGATATTTGGTTTAAAAAAAGGTATTTTTGACTTAATTAATTAATTCCTCATGCCTCATGCCACAGCCGCAAAGATATTATAGCCTAATAGTATTGTGAAAAATTAATTAAAAAAATTCACGCATGCTTAAGAAATTGGCAGTTTGTAACTGAAATAATATTACTCTAAAAAAACATAAGCTCATATTATATACTGTAGAATAGTCGTACATGAGTCAGGTAAATAGCTTTGATTTTTTAGAATCTGTTTATTTTTACGAATTTTACATAAGACCATTTCCTTATCTTTGCGCGAGGAATTAATTCATGTGAATTCGTAGAAGAAAAAAAACCTCTTTTGTGTACAAAATATTTGGATATTTCTGCCTTAATAGAAGAAGGCTACCAAACCAAACCCAGTCTTCATATCGAATATAAACAAATGACGGCAGATCTAATAAAAACTTGTATTGATGAAATAACCACACTTTTTATATTACGAAAAAATCCCCGGAAGAGTACCTTGAAAATTGTAACAATCCCTCAATTTAGCCAAAGCTGGTTTTTCTATCTTATTGGATAACAGGAAAATTTTATTGGTGGGTTCTGTGGAAAATCAAATCCTGTGCTGATTTTCTTTGAATCATCTTTTATAAAAAAAAAAGTAATCCAGAAGGGATTTTATATAGGTACTTTTCTTCGCATTTCACATTGCCAAACCCCATGCTGAGACTACGTGTTATGAGAAACTTAGTATTCTTTACATCAGAACTTCATTGAAGAAATTAGACTTTGGTCTAGTAGTAGTAGTAGTATGGTTTGACACAGTCCCAGGCCACGGTGTGGGCCCATAGGACTCACTGACTTTGGTCTAAAATTACATTTTATTCCTTCTTTGCAACATTTGAGTAGGCTATAGCCTAATAGCCCGGTCAATTTGGACATGAAAATGTAGATGAAATAACAAAAATTTCAACAGAGCCAAATTTTGGTACAGACCTTGGGTTTACCATTATAATTAAAACGTCGAAAGTCCTCATCGATACCATTTGGGCTTAAATAGTTATTCGGAGTCAAAGGTCACAATTTCCGGTTTTTGTTTTTTCTCGAAAACGGTAAGTTTTGATGAATAGTATAGCTTATACAATCATGAAAGAGACACGAATAGGCATGCTTAACTACCTTAATATATATAGCCTACACGTGACTGTATGTGCATATTATGTGGAACGTGACTTACAAGAGCGATTCTCAAAAATGGTGGTCCTTAGAAAAAAAATGATAGAAACGTTTTTTTATTCAAAACTTAAAGACCTACCACTTTTTTGATAAAACTTACCGTTTTTTAGAAAAAACGAAAAACCAGAAATTGTGACCTATGACCCCGAATAACTTTTTTAGCACAAATGGGATCAATGGGGACTTTTGGCATTTTATTTATGATGGTAAACCCAAGGTCTGTACCAAAATTTGGCTTTGTCGGAATTTTAGTTATTTGAAATGTCCTAATTGACTAGGCTACTAAGTCCCCAAGCCAATAAATTAACTGCTCTAAGCAGACAGAGATAACTGCGTACATTCTCAACAATGCAATCGTCTAAACTTTAAAGTGAAGCAATGAATGGGAGCTAACACGGGAAAGTGGGAAAGAAAGGGTAGATAGATGGCAGCAGCTATTAACTGGGAGAGGTCAGCGAATATTTCTTCTCACGCGCGGAGCTGCTGCCATGCAGAAATCCTTGGATCAATTTATCAGACCGCTTAATATTCCTCTCATACTTAAATCGCATTGAAACTGAACGCATTAGAAACCACTCCTTCGAGACCTCAATTACTTTCAAATAGTTTCCCTTCCACTTTTCTGGGTATAAAATGGTTTTTCAAGATTATAATGGGTTACACTGACAAAGTTCCCCTGATAGCGGTTTGGTTCAATGAATCAATGGAGGATTTATTTTCTATGCATTTCATTTGGTAAATTTGCGAATCTACAGTTATTGAATATTGATGTTAGTGGCATACCTGCTTATATTTGACTATCCTGAAATTTCGCCACATCAGAGATTTATACTCGTAGCTCTGGCTTAGATTTAATAAATGTTTATGGCAGGTAATACAAGACCTATTGCAACATACGGCTCAGAAACCTGGAGTCTTACTGTCAATGACATAAACTCCATTGACTCCCAATCTGCAATCCAAGCACTAAGCAAAAATACTCCGACCGACTGTCAAAGAACAATACAATGCCGCACGTCGCTCACTGACCTGATATCCGTCGGTTGGACCGTATGGCTCCAGTGGATCCCAAGCCATGTCGGAGTCAAGGGAAATGACATGGCCGACGAGCTGGCAAAGCAAGGAGCTGCGGAGCCGCAACCCATTCAGCCCCAATCCTTGAGAGCCGCCCGCAACCACATTGACATCACTATCTCGCGCCAGACTTCAAGTCGGTTGAAGAACGAAAGCGAAGGAAAGCAATGGGCGAGCTTAGCGACAGATAGAGCAATACCGCGTAACCTAGAGCGGCACGCATCTGTGGCCCTATTCCGCACTCTGACAGGGCACGACTATCTACAAGCCCATCTCCACAGAATCGGCGTAGCAGATGACGACAACTGCCCCCTGTGTCAGGCAGGAAGAATGGACGCTAACCACCTTCACCACTGTGCCCAACTCCAAGCAACACCGAAGAACATCATCAGTCTCTACTGGGAGGCTCGACGTCGAATGGCAGAACTGCCACGGACGGGCGTTGGATAAAAAAAAAAAAATTACATAAACAAACTGCGAGTATTGGAAATAATGGTAATATGGAGGATCTATTAATAGACCCCACGCAAAAACGGAGAATGGCGTGTAAGAAACAACGCCGAAATAATCGCAATACTCAACGGAGAAGACATAGTCCGACTTATAAGCGCAATACCCAAGATGGCTGGGACACTTCATAAGAATGTGTCAGACGACCGAAAGCCGAACAAGATGTACAAATAAAGCATGACAGGAAGATGACTGGCGGGACGTCCTCGAAACCACTGGATTCATGAGTTAGAAACTGATCTTCGCTAGTTGGGAGTCCGTAGATGGTGGGGAGTCACACAAAACCAGGAGCAGGCCAAAGCTCATGAAGGACTGTAGATCCCGAAGAAGAAGAAGAAGAAGAAGCCGGCCATTTATCCACAATTATACGTACACATGTATAAGTTCAAATGGCAATGTTCAACAACCAATTTGTAAAAGTGGAACATGAGGCCAGAGTTAAGTGTAGATTGTAACCAGGCGCCGATCTAAGGGGGAGGGGCTATGGGGCTATAGCCCCCCCCCCCCCATTAGTGTCAGAGGATCGTCGCCTCTGCCCCTCTGGGATCTATATTCCAGCCATACTTATGGACGACCCGGCGACGAAACTTGCTGAGTGCTTGTCTGGTCCAGGCCCAAAACTGCTGACGGTTTTCCGCGAAAGCGAGTGGCGAGTGGACAGTGACAGTGGTGACATCGCCGTATTAAATAGACCCCAGAGGGACTTTGGGGGGCAGACTGAAGACGGAAGGGACAGAAGGAGGAACCTCTCAGGACTCAAGGACGACTTAAATAATTAAATAAATAAATAAAAATAAATTAAAACGAACTTAATAATATATATATATATATATATATATAATAATTATAGTATTTGTCATTATGTTTATAAAGTGTCGGGCACCGGCTGTATCCTAATGGCGAGTGCCTTTTTATTTTACATTTAATATAATTGTTGTATTCATTGATTGAACCTTGTCTTATGATATCGTACCCTCAATCCTGCGACACAATAAATAGTTTAACGATCCCCAACAGGAACAACAGCTTGCTAATACAGAGGCTAACAGTTTAATCTACAATAATTAACATCGCCAACATGAGGGTCCTCAAAATGCGTAAAACCCCACTATTTCAGTCCTTTTTTCACCAATTTTCTCCCGGGGGGTACCTTTAATTCATATAGAACCCTTATTGCTCTGAAAATGCGTAAAACCCCAATATTTCAGCACTATTTAAAAAAAAAAAATCGAAATTTAATCTTAGCCCCCTACTTGATCTCATTCTAGATCCGCGCCTGGTTGTAACTTATATTGTTGCACTATAATATTGCGTCTTGTGTATTTTCATATTTACTGGTCAGTGGTAAAGGCAATAACTTATCAATCAATCAATAGCTATGAATTCATTGCCATTCATGAGCCATTCGGTGTAGGACTAGACAAATGATGAGAATGGACATGTAGAGTACTGGTATAGACTCTGACTTTCACCCGCATGGTTGTTGGTTTGAGTCCCACCCATCATGCTACATTTTCTGGCCATGCTTCGGAGCGCATGTAAAGCAGGTGGTTGACTTAGTAATCCAGGTCAGTGGTTCTCGCCATATATGCGCAATGCAACAAAATCGTGCCCCCAATGTCACAAATTTGGTTTGTACGGCAGAATTCGCAGAAAGAAATCGACTCTACCGAGTTTATTGGCATTAATTTAATTTAAAAATTACATTGGACTGTTTTTTATAGTTATTTCTTGCTATCTAGACATTTGTTGAAGTTTATTTTATACATACTGCATACTCTTGCCGTACAGAGGGTTCAACCTGAGCTGCACGCACTGGTGAATGGTGGTAGCTATCCATTTATACATATAGATCAATGTAGTAATCGAACAAAAAGTCATTATTTATTTATTTAATTTTTTGATTGGTTTAAGATAAGGCATCATTCGAACTGATAACGAAAATTACAACAGCAAAAAGCACTTAACTCTTGTCACCATTTCATCCCTTTTAAAATTGCTTCCGCTCAGCTCTGGAAACGTAATCAAAACGGAAGTCAATCGAAACAGAATGTTATATAAAGTGAAAATGAGCTGTGCTGCGGTAACAAATGGGGTTCTAAACAATCTTCTTTGTGGCTTGTCGTAACCAGCTACATTTTCAAAGCAATGACCACGAAATCTTATCGCGATTGCTTTCAATAAGGTTTTAGAGTCGGAGGGAACTTATTTCTTAACAATCCAGTATACAATACAACAGAATAGGACTTTATTGACGGTATTTGTGTGTTGAGAAGTACTGTAGTACTCACATGCCTAACATTTATGATAAATAAGTTAATATTATTATTTTCTTATAGAAAGGAAAGAGATTAAAATAGATGTCTGGACTCGAGAGCTCTTCAGTTGCTTCTTGTAGGGGGGGGGGGGGTGTTGTTGTAACACCCCCGAAATGCTATAAAATAATTTGAAAATGTTATTTTTTTGCAAAATTTCAGCTCTGCATCCATTTCATCTACAAAAAGAAACTGGTTTTTAATTATTATCTACTATTTCCTTTATTTTTTTAATGTAAAACACCGTCAAGTAATATACGGGCGTAGAGGTCTTACGACAGCAAATATTTTATGTTTTAGTGTCACATCTCCTCTTGAAAATCATTTCTAAAGCCACATCTGCCGAGTCTTAATATACGGTACTGCACATGAATGTCAGAGTGTAAAAATCTCAGGCCTAGAAAAAGTTTTGATCGCTTTGCTCATACGAACATATGATGTCATGTATACGGAAAAGCAAAAATAGAGAGAGAGACACGTGAAGCAGTTATGCATAAATTCTGACTTCGTGACGTGGTCAGTCCGGGTAATGAGTCAAAGCCCGTCACCAACAGCATTTGACTTTGCCGAATCCCCTGTTTCACCTTTTCAGAGAGGCTCAATAGATCTCCGGGTTGATAGGTAACTCTGAAAATGATGGGGGTCCATGGCCTCCGGGTTATTCCGAGGGTTAATTAGCTGGCTTCCGGAGTGAAATCAAGGTGCCCCCTTCTGTGCGATTGTCAGTGACAATGCGAGGTAACTGCTGTGCACACTGCTGACAAAACCCCCGCGGTAGTGCATTACCATATTTTATGGGAATATTTTGAGGGGTGACCGACTGACAGCAAATGCAACGGCAACAACAAGCTACCGGGTTACACATTCATTCATGGCCGTAGCCAAGGGGGGGGTTCATGGGGGTTCAAACCCCCCCCCGACATGAACTGGCTTCATACTAAATAGAATCGGATTTTGAGAGGACAAATAAAAGCCACTATGTAATACCCAATGAAATTTCTAACCCCCCCCCCCCCCCCCCGAAAAAAAATCTTGGCTACGGCTTTGCATTCAGTGAATTCATAAAAAAAAAGTATTCATGAATAAAAGGTGGAAGAAAATGATAAATGTATTCATAAGCATAGAGCCTATTCCATTTGTTCCATTACCTAAGTCCAGAACCATCTTTTACTTCTCGAAACAAATAATTTTCTTCCCGAAGCATTTGCTCCAACTACTTGAAGTAAAAGTTTTTTGAATTCCCCTGATGATTGTATAGTAGATCCTGTATTATTTAAGTAGTCTGCAGTAGGATTTGAAACACACAGAAATTAGAGTTAATTGAAATTGAGAAGGAAGTAGGCATAGGCTACGTAAAATCAGCCAAATTCATAAAAAGAACTACTTACTTCACGAGTAAAAGGTAAAAGAGCTGGTAAAGGTATGAGCATGTTCATAACCCAATAATATTTTTACTTATTAAAATTGGTTTCCGGAGAAAAAAACTCGAGATACGTACAATAAGTGACGCTTGTGGCGTAGGGAAATGCTTGAAATTATGAATACAGCCCGACCTTTATTAGTGAAGAAAAACGTTTTCTCCTGAAGTACATGATCCTGTTCATAATGTTTATGAATAGAAACACAAGGACCTGCTCAAATTATGCTAAGCATCAGCTTATGCATATTTTTATCTATTCTCAACGGCATGATTTTGGGTTTCGTAAGAATTAGAAATGAAATTTAAAAATAATACTGTATGACTACCAGAAATAAATTTAAAGAATAAGACGACCGTGGTTGCAGCAACTCGGTGTTTCTCATTTGGCTGTATTTTTATTTGCCCCATCTCTCTGTGCTTATGTTAATAATGATATGATATAGAATAAAAAATTTAGGTTTATGTTTTCAAAAAAGAACAATAACGTGTAGGACCATGATCCTCGTTGGGAGATTACGATAATTTGGCAAAACGTCTGAAGTGGTCTCCTTGTGAAAATGCTTAGTCTGTTATCGATCGCAGTAGAAAAATAACCTTTCCTTTGACATTAGTAATAAAAAGTCCAAGTATAAGTTCACCGGCTGAGACTGAGCCTCATGTCAAGCAGTGAGACGTTTGCTTCGAATGAGAAATGGCCTCTCAAAATTGGAGAAATGGAAGAGATGACTTTAGAGGTAAAGTCTTAGAGTTAGTTCTTTCTCCATTTCTAAATGTCCCATGGACCGAAAGCCATTTCTATAAGTCGACCTATTTAAATGTAGATTTCCAATTGTAGTCAGTCTGTTATATGACAAAGTAACCAAAAGTACCGCATGGCGCGCGTCATCACTAAATTTAAATTTTGATGCGTTACGACTGACACCTGCAGTATATGCCAACGGCCTTACCATGTTGATTCCATTAGAGCAGAGCATGTTTCAAACTGCGGCAACTTGGTAGTGTGCAAAGCGTTGGCAGGGGAACCTGGTGGGACATGATAACGCGCTTAGGCAGTGCAAGTCGAGTCCTGGTCACCTCCGATCTAATCGTGTGACTTTACCATGTTCCCCAAGTGGTTCGGAATCCACCATAATCAGGAGGTCCACCCTGTTAGTCAACTCCCCTTTCCCCGAGGTGATAGAGTCTGCCCTTTGGGTGCCTCAAGTTAACAAACAGACTCACTCCCCCCGCCAGGCTGACAGGGTTGCTTAAAGCAGAAATGCTGAAAGCAGGCGTTAGAAACAACAACACACCTGCAGTATACGGCGTTATTTACATACGTATTACATATCTTAAGGTGCGGGAGAAAGTTAAACGAAAACCTACAACACGAGACAGAGGGGAGACCTTATAAGGTCAGTACCACAGAGCCATGTGTAGACCCCATACTACAAGACTGCCTCGAACTGCCCGGGAACCGCAAGAAAGGCGACTAACTTCCCTATTTTCCTTAGAGACCATCTCTTAGACTCTTAGAGAAAACTTTCTATACTGTCACTGAGACACTAGCATAATGACAATGAGAGAACTACGGTACCTGATTTTGTCTATTGACTTGTTTTAAACTTGATTGTACAATGTAGGTACTGTACTGTATATATTTATATTTACGTAGCCTACAATAAACGAGGTAGCGTAAAAACAGGTGAAGAGGGACTCATTTGGGTGAATCCGGACAAAACTTCGATGTTAGATTTGAGGCTAAAATAGAAGCGAAACCTTTATTCCTTTGTTTTAGTTTCCTTGTGTAGTTTCCTTTGCGTTAGTCACGCTTCTATGAAAAGCTGAGTTATATTGTATTTTCAGTGATCAACAGTGTGGAGTAACACCCTCGCGTAAGATGAGGAACTAATTTAAAAGTACTTTGAAGCAATATATCCTGTATATAAGAGAGTTTTGTTGCCAGGAAACAAGGCACTGCTGTATGTCGAATCAGATCTAAAGACAACTCTTGACTTCAAGATGTCAGCCACAAGGGAGTAACGCTCTCGCATAAGAGGAACCATTTTGAAAAATCGACATGACGACATGAATGAATCAATGAACGAGAAAAGTACTTTGAACTAATTTATAAGAGAGTTATGTTGCCAGGAAACAAGGCACTGCTGTAAGTCGGATCAAATCTAAAGACAACTCAAGACTTTAAGATGTCAGCCACAAGTGAAAGACAAATGTTAAAGGTACAAGAAACTTCTTTACAACTCAACTTCTCAACTGTTAAGAATCACTTGAATGAAAAATGTTTTTCATCTCTTCCTGCAAACGAAGCTTACGAGACTGTAAGATGATAGAACACCAGTCACAATATCGCCTCAGTTGGCTTGTTTTGGAAAGAAATTTATGTCAGTTCCCTGCTCTACATTTCTCTGTAGCACAATGAATAACTTTGCTCACCGATTTTCTCCTACATAGAAATTTAGAAAATAAATACAAAACACCTCTGTAGTAGCCTATATTTCAGGCATCAGCTTCAAAACAAGTGAACATGTGGGCAGACACCCCTCAAAATTTTTTCGACTTACTTCAGACATAAATAATTAGATTACTCGTGACTTCGTGGTATTTCATTTTAATAAACAAAAAATAACAAAAACTTGTTATAACAACCCGAATTAGTAAAACCCAAATAATCGTTAAGAAATTAACTTTGTCTAAGAAACCCACATGTGTTAGTATATAATCAGAGACAGCATAAGCCCTTACCTTAAAGTTTTACATTCAGAATTATCTCTCAAACTTCACTTTTTAGAATGGACCACCTTCCAAGATCAAATATACACAAAAATTAGTGGCATCACTTACAAAAAACGCACAACACTAAATAAAAAAATAAAAGAACTGAGTCAAAACCAACATAAGAAATCCAACGGAATACATCACACATCACATCGCGACACGAAACATCAGATGCGCAAGACGAACGAGAGTTCTCGGTCTAACCCCCTTCATCGATCAATGCAGACTGGGGTAGGTCAAGGCCTCACGCCTTCAGCGCAGACACTCACTACACTACCCATCACAACACATAAATTCTATCCTCGTACCGTCAACTTATCTAACACGATTTTCAACACAAAAGAAATGGAACTTCTCAACAAGGGCCTCAAGTATTGCCCCGATATACAGTAGGTCTAAACAAAAACACGTTAACCAACTTAATGTCAGACTCTGAATTTAGCCTACAAACCACAGTAATGAAAAACACATAGCAGCAGATATTCTGAAAAACGTCAAACTTACACACAAAAACGATAACACTAAATCTATAAAAAAGAAACTAGCCCAAGATAACCTTACACTCACCAAGGCGGATAAAGGAAATTCTATTGTCATTTTACCTACCCAAGATTATGTTTCTAAAGTCTTAGACCTCATGTCTGACGAATCCACATTCTTAAACATAAAGTAGACCCCACAAACAAATTCAAAAAATCCATTAAACAAAGCTCTTATACGATACCCTAAGATATAGCCTATAAATTTACCAACATGAACCCCGTAGATCCTTCATTTTTTGGTCTGGTTAAACTTCATAAACCCAATCAACCTATCCGCCCAGTAGTTTCGTATAACAGTATAACGTATAACAGCCAGCAAAGTAGCTAGTTTTCTCAACAAACACATTCGCAAGCTATCAAACTTCACACCCCGCCACACCACACTCATTCGAGTTGGTTTCCCGCCTTAAGCACCTTTCCTCATCCAACAATGTCAAACTGGTCTCTTTCGATGTCAAAAATCTGTTTACTAATATTCCCCTACCCGAAGTACGTAAATTAGTTGCCCAGTCACTCTATCACAATAATACCTCGAACAGCCTTATTTCTGAGACCCTCCTTCTGTTAGACACTTGCACTCATCAAAACTATTTCCGTTTCGAATCCGACTACTACCAACAAAAAATAGGCCTACCTATGGGTTCTTCCCTTTCTCCCCTTCTTGCTGAAATTTTTATGGATAACTTCGAACACAAACTTCTGCTCAATAAAAATCCCCTAGTTAAATGCATATCTTTCTGGACAAGGTATGTAGATGATATCTTCTGCATTTGGACAGGAAGTAACAGACAACTAGACAATTTCTTAAGTTTTATCAACAAAATAATTCACCCAAAAATCCAATTTACCATGGAAGTAGAAGAAAACAACTCCCTGAACTTCTTAGACCTCACCATCACCAAAAATAATAGTACCCTAGACTTCAAGATATTTCGTAAAGAAACCCATAGCGATAATTTCCCTGTTGGTTCTTCTCACCCATTCCAGCACAAACACGCAGCATTCCATGGTAGAATTTTTCGACTCCTTAACATCCCCATGAATGAAACTAGGCTAACTATAATAATGACTTAAATACAATAAAACAAATTGCCCAAAATAACAATTTCAATCTCAATCTAATAGACAGAATCCTACGACATCACAAAATCAAACACAACCTCAAACTAATTTACCCCCCAGAAACCCGGAAACCAATAAATCATATTTCAGGATACAATACATAGAAAAAATCACAGAAAAAATAAGTAACCTCATTTCTTCTAAAACAGAGAAAACACCAGCCCCGTACAACCGCAACAATTTAGCCAATAAACTCATGAACTGCAAAACCAAACCAGAAAAGGAAAAAGGCAATGGAGTTTATCGTCTAAATTGTAACGATTGTAACGCAATTTACATAGGCCAAACAGGCAGAAGCTTTAAAACTAGGGTCAGAGAACATATAACAGGTATAGGAGACACCAACACCAACAGCACATTCGCGAAACGCCTTAACTCGGAAAATCACACATTCAATCCTCACAATTGAACAGCCCTACACAAAATAAAGAAAAGTTACACTTTAAATTTTTTTGAAAATGTTGAAATCAAAAGAGCTTTACACAATAAGGAAAAATTAACAAACGACATAACATTCACACAATCATCCCCTCTAATAGATCTAGCTAGTAGGTTAGGAATAGGTAACCAGCCACGCCCCCTCCCACCTCCTCCTCCTCCCGCTCCCAGTCCTATATAAACGAAGGTTTCCTCTCCCTAGTCACATTTGCATCTTCGCCTCGAGTTGAGCAAGTCTCAAATCGCAGATAAAGTGTAACTGTGCTAGTGGGTTTCCCTCTGTAGATGGCAGTTCTTACCGAAAGCGCTCAAGGTTTTATACTAACACAAGTGGGTTTCTTAGACAAAGTTAATTTCTTAACGATTATTTGGGTTTTACTAATTCGGGTTGTTATAACAAGTTTTTCTAAAACTTTGGTTATTTTTTGTTTATTACTTCAGACCTCGCATTTTGGTAGACCTCACACTTGGCCTAACGTTGAGTATCTAGAAAGCCACTATTTCGGACCTATCTATTCAAAACCTTTTGTCCGGGGAAACCACGGTTTTGCAGTTTTATTAATAAGTCTGTAAAATCATTATTTTTTTACTGTCATAATGCGTAGAACCCCATTATTCCACACTTGTACTTAAAAAATATATTGTATATCACCTCGGGGGAAACCATCGGCCCCCCAGTGATGTAGATCTGTAACCGTCTGCAAAATCAAAACTTCACTGCTGTCACAATGCGTAAACCCCACTATTTTGCGTCCATTGCTACAAAACATTTCCTGCTGCTAGTCCTGCCACCCACTTTTCGCAATTTATAGTAAATACAGTAAACTTACATAAATAAATTCCAAAAAAAACTACGTGGAGTCCTGCATGTGGAGTTAAAACTTTTCACCAAATCATCGGATCTTCGGTTCGGACGGAATTATAGCAACTGACAATGACCGATAATTTCAGGGAGTTTGGATAACTATGGCATTAACAAAAAAACGTACAGTAGGTACCATGACCATGTAATATTCAATGCCATGCTGCATTTATCAGATATTTAATTTCAATACTATTTTATCTGATTGAAAAATGAAAATCATGAACTGTGCATGTTGTAGGCATAGGTCTATCTGTAGGCTATTACTTATCAAGGGCCACGGCCGAACGGGTCCATAACTATTGCAATTTTCACCGTAATAACCGTAATTTTACCGTAATATATGGTGCATTCTATTAAACAATCTGAAGAGCAGTGGCGTAACTACAATTTGTGGGCCCCGGTGGAAGATAAGGCATATGGACCGACAGTGACACATACTAGTCCGAGGTGGACGCAGCGACCGGCAGTGCGGGCAATTGCCCCCACCCCCCTTTGGAAGGCAGTTATATTCTTTGCCTCTGAAATACAAGTGTTAACTGCACTCAAAATGCGTAAAACCTCACTATTTCAGCCCTATTTTCAAAACATTTCTCCCGGGGGGGACCCCCGACCCCGTTGTCCACAATTTTATCAATTCCCTCCGGTAATATAGGACCCTTATTGCTCTGAACATGCGTAAAACCCAAATATTTTAGCCCTGTTTTTCTAAAATTCTCTCCCGGGGGAGACCCCCGAGCCCCCTTGTGCACAATTTTATTAATTCCTCGTAATATAGAAACCTTATTGTTCTGAAAATGCGTAAAACCCTAATATTTCAGCCCTATTTTAAAAAAAAAAAATAAAAAGTGCCACCCCCTTTTATGAGGTCTGGGACCGCCTCTGATACTAGTAAATTATATAGATGCGCGTCAAGCCGCCGAAATTCAAATTCAAATGCTGCATTCATTTTAATTTTTAATTTTTTTTAAATTTTTGTTGAGTAAAAGTCTGCTTTAATTTTTAAATTGTAGTTCATGACTTTTAAAGAAGATACATAGTATGTATAAGTATGTCTAGGGGTCGCTCCCGGGCCTCGGTGCACTGCACCGTTTCGCTCCATAGTAGTTCCGCCCAGGGGCGTAAAGTTGGGGGGGGGCACGGCCCAACTTGCCACCCTAGCTCCTTTTGGGGGGGGGGCAAATTCCCCCCAGCCTCGAGCATTGTAAGACGTAGTTCATACTTCATGGTCCCCTTTGCAGCAATATGAATGTAAGCATTCCTGCTTTAGCGTTGTAAAATCTACAGCTATACTTTACAACTATTAAAATGCGTAAAACCCTACTATTTTGCACTTATATTTTCAATTTTTCCTTAAATCCTGCCTGATGACGTCATAAGGTCTACTTTTTGGCCCCACCATCATTCTAAAACTTTATGCCTCTGGTCACTTCCGCCACTGCTGAAGAGGTCACCGAAGTGCTCCGGCTACAGTAGCTATGTAGGCTACCCGCATTGCAATAAGAGTGATTTTACCTAGTTTAAATATTGATCAATTTTTGTGCATTGATTGAAGTTTAGAATAATTATCCCCACTTCAATAAAAGAGCGAATTAGAATTTCACGTTCAATTGAAAAATTCCTTGGCAATTAAAGCAGCCCCAATGTGCAGCAAACGTCAAACAACTTTATTACATGCAACAGCCAATCAATTAAAATTACTATTCGTGTTACATGCTCTTCGATAATAAACTCAAATATTTCATATGCGAGATCAGCCTCTGTCACTTAAAACTATTTAAAAAATCTAAATATCTAAAAAAAATTTCGGGCACAGGGTCATACACTCTCATAAATAAGCCGATGGAGTAAAAGGAGTGGAGGGGAACATATTCAACGACCTCAGAAGATAAATATATTTTTTAAATAGTTTTTCGTTGTTACAATTTTTGATATTTAGCAAAAAAATATAAGTATTTTCTAAATATTACAAAGTTAAAAAGGAGACGACTTTATTTATTTGAAATATTGTATAAGTTCCATGACCGAATCAGAAAAAAGGTACATGACGTGGTTTCAATAGATAAAAAATTGAAATGTTACCTGACCTAAACCATCGTTTATAGCTTTTATGAAAAGATTCAGGCGATATTGCCCAAAAAACGCTTTACATTATAGAGGGAAGAAATATGGAACATTTGACAGGAACGGGATTTGAATCTCACTCTCAACAGTCAATATACTGTCCACCTCCTTATAATGTGAGTTGAATGTGTACTCTTATATGAGTACACCACAATTGCTGTGATTTATGATAAGATACGATATTACTGAAGATTCAGCATATTGCTGCTGGAATAGGTGGGTAGGTAGTTAGGTAGATAGCAGAACCCCATTTAATTTGAATAAGTTGGGCCTAGTAGGACTAATAATACCAATGTAAAGCAATTGGAAGACAAGTTGAAGAATTTCGGAGAGATGTGTTGTTAGTAGAGACTGTTGTAGATGAAACTTTAAGTTATACAAAGTAGGATTTGGGAGATATTGGCGTCCTGGGAGCGCTCAATCCCTACAAAGCGCCGTGATGAAAGGGATTCTCTCGACAAATTGTACGCAACAACTATTTCTGCCTGTTCCATCTTTGCGTTCGGCGAAGAAAATTTGCGGCAAATCAAATTGTCATGAAGCAGCACCGCCGTGATAAGTTAAAAGACCCTAACTACAATAAAAAAAATTACAGGAACCGTGAAAAACTGTTCAACGCCCTTATGTAACCATCATAAATAATTGCATTTTATCTTATGGCGCTATGGAAAGGTGTCTTCCCCTTCTATGGAACCAAAAATGTCAAAAATCTAATTTCGAAAGTCGGAACAGTTAGAGACATTAAAGAATCTGGGTTAAAGCGCACTTTCAGACCACTTTCGACCACTGTCCATCCGGCTTCTACTGATTCATCGTCAACAGCCGTTGTAATTATATTTTGTGCATATATTTTACAAAAATATAACTTAACCTCACTGTATCATTATAGAGTATTTCCAATTATTCTTTATTATTTTTGATTTTGTACTAGCCTATTCCAATTCCAAATAACCTTACAGCTCCCAAAAACAAAAATGATCACATAATATAGACATGTTGAAAGTATACTGGCAGTAAAAAAATAAGTAGGCTATTCTACGCAAGGCCGCAGCCAGGGAGGGGGGTTTTGGGTGTTCAACCCAGCCCCCCCCCCCCCATCCCTGAAATGCGAACAAGAAAACAAGAAAATGGCATAGGGCTAATGAAACCCAATATGTACGCTTGTGCATGATGTTTTCTCCTTGTTTTTAGAAGAAAAAGATTGAAATGTTTTCCAAAAATAACCATGATACGCTACCATAACTATTGTTTTTTAGATTTGCTATAGCCGAATAAAAAGGTAATCGATTCTCGTTGAGTAAAATCCCACTATCCGATATTTCCCTCCTAAATTTTATGTCTGTAAAATCTTTACTGGGTTGTAGAAATGCGGAGAAACCCACTATTTCTCGCCCATACGATATATGTGAAAAAAATTCCCCGGGGGAACCCCCTGGGCTCCTGCTTGCATCAACGTAATATTTAAACTGTCAAACTGCTGTCAAAATGCGTAAAAACCCACTATTTCTTAACTAAATTTACAGAAGAATTCCCAAGAGCCCCCCTTTGTGGAGTAAAGGCAATATTTCTTTGACTATAAAATCTATACTTTCGAAACCTTCCGAGTAGGAAAGGGTTTCGAGTAACCTAAGGACAACCAAAAATAATAATCAGATCCAGAATCCTGGCTACGGCCTTGATTGTGACATCAACAATACCTTTAAGTTGGAGATTCGTGACGGTGGATTTTAGGGAAAACCGTCCGGTTTTCGTATTCAATTGCTGCAGCAGACTTAATTAAAAAGTGTGAGTGTAGAGACTCCCCGGACTCCCCCGGCGCCGTTTGCGACCCAATTATGTTATCCACCTGTATTTCCCTAAACCGGCTGCTCCCGAGATTTCTTCCATTTTGTTAGCAATTTATCTCTTGTCTCCTTTCTTTCCTTTCAAGACAGAAAGTAATTTTCTACTGTAACTTAGTGAAGTTTCTCCTTCAGACTAGGTACGGTAACGTAATATATGAAATTAATTATTTCCCCAGTTTGAATTCATAATATGTCATCTTGGAATTAGTTGATAGAATTGGAGTGTAATTGCGTAGGGTAGTTTCATATCGGATTTCTGGAAGTTGAACTCCATTGGCCTTTAAATCATAGGCGCTTTAGGGAAAAAATTATTGGGCCTGCGCAGGCATATAGGACACCAACGTAAAAATATATTAACTAATCCGGGGAATTATTTAAACCGTTCAAAAAGTAGCGTAACGAGGGGTGACTCCCCCTCCCCCTCCACCGCCACATCGCCTAGGGGCTAGGGGTGCCAAATTAGGCCAAAAATATGCATGCTATTGTATATAAGAAAAAAAAGAAAAAATTAAGTAAATAAAAATATATATACAACTCAATTATTTGGACGTCATTGTGGAATTGGAGCTTATACAGGCAGCAACCTACCAGCAGGCTGATCATGGCGATTATAATGCCGGGGTTAATATAAAACCCTGGTATTAGGCCCTAAACAAGATAATTTTATAATGGAAAGTGCTATTCAAAATTTGTTTGCTTACAGTTTTAATCCCAGGAGTAAGTTAATACCATAGAATAATATTTACTATAGAATGCTAGTCGGTATAGGGCCGTCTGTGATTCCAAATAGGAAAATCACATGAGCCGAGTCACAAAATATTTGCGTCCCAGTTTTAACCAATCAAATTAATTTATCAAGAAACAATTGTGAGTGTATTCGAACGTTCTATAAAACTTGGCCTACTATTGGCTGCCTGTTTTGAAGTCAACATTCATTTTCAAAACAATAACAACGCAGCAGAAATGAGTGGGTTTTTGATAAACAAAAATGATAAAAATTATTTATTGATTCAAATTTCAATCTCTACAGCAATACCTACTTTACTAATAAAATAAGTTCGGTTGTTGGATTGAAAACTGCAAACTATGCTACACATTATGCAAAGTACAGTAGGCCTACAATGATACATCTAAAAGGTAAGTGAGAAATTTATATTAAACCCATAATAGCTTGAATTCTTCTTAAAGTGTTGCATTGTTGCCGTCTTGTAGCCAAATTAAGTCACTTAGCACACTCCCCAAACACACCGAGTGCAACAAGTTACTGTACAACCTACGAGAAGCATTTTTAAGCCTTTGCATGCATAGGGCTTGCGAAGTAATAATTTGTGACAGTGTCTTCCCTCTATGGGCCCACTGCAGCATACATTAACTAAAACAAAATATGTTGTCTTATTTTAATTGGCATGTATCGGTAGGCTAATATTATTGACATTTTTAGGGCAACCGATTTCGAGGAACAGGAGCAGAGGAGGCGTCTCGTCCCGCCACAGAAAATGTTGAAGCAAGGAAATTCGAGTGGAAACTTTAAGTTAATGCAAGACAATTTCTACCAGAAGGAAAAGGTCAAAAATATTAGTTGTGTTCCTTCCTCTTCACTGTAAATTACTGTATATTTGTTATTACATTAATGTTATTGCATTATGCTGTATTTTAAAAGCCTTTTCCATGGAACTCACCTTGAGTTTTCACTTGTCACCCATGGCTTACAGAGTCAAAATGAAGGGAACATCGTGGGTGTCACCGTATGGCGTTATATGGCGTATAGTGGGGAACTACCTGTCTGAATAAATAGGGGTTGTGAAAATGTCCAATACATGGTCTACTGTGACAGTATGCTAACACGACGCAAAGACTTTTTTTGCCACTTTCCCCATACAGGGTTTTGGTTTAAAATGCCAAACCCCCAGGGAACTGTACGAAAAGGCCCTAATGAATGCTTGCTGTAACGTGAAGTATTGTATGTGATACTTCCATACATTAATACATACTGCGTAGGATACACGAGCATTTTTATTTTTTAAATATTCATTGACCATTGTACTGTAGATGTACCTAGGTGTGCGAATGATACAATAAACTAGTTGGTTTCATTAAATTTGGGTCATTATAGATTTATTAATATGAAATGACTCATTAAATTGATATTGACTACTACATTTCAATTTTTAAATTTGTGCGGGAAACACCCAAGCGCTACCAAGTGGCCAAAATCCGAAAGTGGGACGCAAATATTTTGTAACTTCAATCCTGTGATTTCATGAAAAAAATCACAAAGCCCTGAAATACTGCATCCTATGTATAAGCATAGGAATGCCAGTCTGCTTATTTCGATTGGCAGGCTATGGTTAATACCAATCGCCATGATCAGCCTGCTGCAAGAAAGCGGTTTTATAAACTTTTTGACAACTTTTCTAAGGTTGCCACATGTGATGGTCATAGGTCTTTATCTGAATGAAACTTAATAAAAGAAACAATTTACGAACAACAATTTCTCAGGAGAGGCGCTCTGTCCTATAGGTGTCCACTTAAAGCCCCGCGATTTTGTAAAAATTCACTATTCTGCGCCTATTTACCCCCCGGTTACCTTGTTCCCAATTTTGTTAATAATAATATAGTCTTCGTCTGCAAAATCTAAAGTTTTTTGCTGAGTAAATGCAATGAACCCCACATTATCACACCTACAGCTTTAAAAATGTTCCCCCAGGGGAAACTCTAAAAACGTTAAGTAAAACTGATCTCATTTGATATGAAAAAGGAGCTCATCAAATAGGAAAAGACGAGATGTACTGGTGTAACCAATAACTTGCCGGAGTCGGGTAACATTGTTATAAGCTTGATTTTGGCTGTATTTGGCTTATAACGAGAAACACCAACTAACGCTTCGTCACAACTGCAGAATCGTTGATTGACTCAGCCCGGATGCCCATCTTGCTTGCCTGGTTTTACCAAGTCAAGATTTTTAACATCAATATGGAGATATGATTGAATCAATTGTTTAAAAGTCTAGAATTGAGTTACCGTACAAGAGACGGCAAGGTATTTGAAGGGCCTGGAAAAATGTTGACCTTTTTTTTTAAATTTTCGAGCTGCGGGAGAATCCAGGATTTGTTTGGATTAAATTCAGGTGAGGTGTTGGTAATCTAACTCGAGCACTTGCCGGACAAATTAAATGAATTAGTAACCAGCCGTTTACGTTAACTCGCTTGTTTTATCCTCAGCGCCTGGATTTCCTCTGATTTAGTTGCGACGTCTCCGTTAGGGCTCGAGTGTTAGGGCTGGACAGTTAAGCAGGTGAGTAGCATCCATCTTTGGCTTGTCGATCCTGTAAAAAAGACCCCAATGCGATGGCGAGAGCATCGTGACCAGTGGAGATCCTGAAGGTCGTGCTGGCACCTACGACCCTTGGCATCACTGTTATTGACGGTCACGACTGTTATATAAACTGCTTACTTTGATCGGGATGCCCACTAATCTTATACTATGCTTATATTGTACTATTCATTTAATTATCAAAAAATGCATATAGTCTAGTACCGAATACAAGATTCTACGTTCGTGGCTAAAGGTTAAACAAAGCCACTAAATCGAGACTTAGAAAAAAATACTACCAATTTCTTACTTGCATTTTTTACTCACTTCTTAGCATACGTATCCAGTATGTGTGGCGTATGCACAATACTACCCTATCATAGCAAGATCGCATTATAACGGAACTAGATTAAGGAGACTGGAATTCCCCTCCCCAGAGCAAATTTTGTAATCATTCCGCATTTGTAATTGCTGCTAGCTTTAAAGCTCGGGTTTGAAATTCTCTGTCAGATAGCATTCGTCCTTAACAAAACTTGTGAATGTTTAAGACGTCTTACCACACTTAAGCAACAATTACGAATTGAGAATGAGCAATACTAAGGCAACGAACCTAATTCAGAGCAATGTGAGTTCCGATTATTATTTTATATTGACTACCGCTATAATTATCATAGTGACATAGGTACTCGTGAACTCGTCATAATCACTGTTATTATAGACTTAACAGTATGTGAGTACCAAAAACGCGAGTTGCGGTGGATGGATACTATGAATATGTTATGAGTATGCTACGAGTATATTTTAGGTCATAAATTAAGGCAGAGTCTGAGGTGGGAAAAGCCAAACGGAAGTAAATAATCAATTTTTAAATGAAATATCGATCTTGGAGCTATAAAATGTCACAATGCTTAATAGAAATCTTCCTCTGCATTTCAATGTTTATTATGTGGCCGTCGCTATATATTACCGGTATGTAATTTTACGTAGGAGAAATGGGTCTTTCTCTCTCACCCATAAAGGGTTTTTTTTTTAATTTCCAGTGCCACTGCCACGTCTTCTTCGGCCAATCAGAACTTCAGTCAATTGGCACGTCTTCTTCCAACCAATTTGAGCGCGCCTAGCAGCCACGACAGAATTTGTTGTTGTTTGGATTATTCCAAGGGGTCCTTCGAGTTTTTCGAGGGAGGGAATGTCAGTGGAACCCAAGCCGTCACTAACATATATGGGCCACAGTATTACAACTTGATTTGTAAAAAATAATAACGGACACTGAGGATGTCGGGTAGAAGGGATACCAAAACTGTGGCCAATTGGTGGTAATTACGGCCACATAATGTACATAAAAATCTAGAAAAAAATTTCTTATTAATGAGGCATATTTTTACAGCTTTACAACTGACATTTCACATGAAATTGGAACGTGGAATGTGAAATCGGCTTCTTCTTCTTCTGGCTCTACAGCCCTTGATGAGCTTTGACCTGCTCGACAACATTCCACCAGTCATCTCGGGTTTGGGCAACGCTCCAACATCTACGGACTCCCCACTTGCGGAGGTCAGTCTCCAAATCATCCTTCCAGTGTTTTCGAGGAATGTGAAATTCACTAATTTCATCAAATTGCCTCGGCTATTCTTTTTTATAGAAAATTTCTCTGCCTTATCCGCTTTTTATATCGATTATTACAACTACAGCACATGCGAAAATTGGTGCCTACAAAGTTTTGACCCCCTTTTCTTTCGGCGCATATTTAAATTCCCTACAAACTATGATTATGGCATTAATTTCGGGCTGAATGTTGAAGCATTTATGCAGAAGACAGCACTAAAGGGAATAACATGAAGGAGCTTCATCTAAGTTGGGTGCTTTCATCTTACTAGAATCTTGCGGGAGCTTTATCTTAAATTAAAACAATACGTGCTTCTTTAGAAATCCCAAAGAAGATTCTGTGCAGGTAATAAAAATTTCCATTATGGAGATAGTAACGTAACCGCTTCTATTTCAGCTATTTCGTCTAAAAGTAAAAGAATGAAATATATAAGAATAACGTGAAAAGGAAGGCTTGGCAATAAACGTTAAGGTTTTCCTCAAAAGAATTAGGTGAAAGTTGTAAGCGTGAAATTACATTATTATGACATGGAAGGAAACCGTGGTAATTTCTCCAAGAATCCAATCAATCACGTTGTGCTTCCTCTTTTCAATTCTTTACGCAGTGATTTTTTTCTACTTTTTGAAATTAAGCTTCCTGCACAATGCGGATTTCCACGAATTGTTGTACGAATTGCTGGACGTCCAGCAAAAATCAGCAAATGGACGATAAGGCTCTGGCGGAAATTTAATTTGAACTGTGTTCTTCTGTTTTATTAAAAAATTGCAAGTCAGGTAATAATTCTGGTTGGCATAGCTTAATTCTTGTCCAGTTTTAGTAACATAATGAGCGATTTGTGTGAAATTAGAGGTTCTAACTCCGCTGGGGGGGGGGGGGGTAAATTCAGCCATTATTTATTTATTTATTGAAGTAAAATTTCTTATAGGAGTGCTTTCAAATTCTGATCCGCAACATTTCTGTCTGACGAAAAGCAGTGGCACTATGTTGTTTGTTGCGAGACAACTTGTGTTGCGGTTGTCCGCCAGGAGTCTCTAGTCTCGCTTGCCTTCGAGTATCGGAGAAGAGTGAGGCATACCTTCCTCTCGCTTTCATTGATTGGCGCCGCGCGCGATGAGTACGATGATTTTCCATACTATCTATCTTAAGGAATATTCGTAAGTATAAGTACGTATAAGTATCGTAACATGGAATGTTAATGTTGTGTTTAGAGCTCTTTTAGAGGGTTTTCAGTGATCTTTAGTAAATTGAAAAAATATGTACGGAAAAGGGCTGAAAGGCAGGTGATCAAAAATCGTAATATTCATAATATATTCATGGGCGTCACCAGTAAGAGGCAAGGAGATTGCCCCCTTAGACGTGCAAAAATTATTTATTATCTATAATAGTTTTATTATTTTTCACTTTTTATCAAATGATCCGTAATTTATTTATTTTTTGTACTGTACAAGGTTATTAGTTAATAACCTTGAAATACTACGTACTCTATTGTGTTGCACGGTGCAACTGTGCAAGGTGGTACTCTATTGCCTCTATTTAGTTGCACGTGAATAAAACCAGCCAGTTTTATAAATATGGCCACGACCTTCTTCGATATACGACGTAACATATACAAAACTATGAACACCCTAAATATTTTTGGCAAAAATGAATGAACTGTATTCTATTGTAGCATAGTGTATCGCTACCGTACTTCGGAAGATTAAGAACACAACTTTAAATCTATCAATTTACAGAAATTTAAGTTTAAGTTTTTATATATAATGAATTAGGCTACCTATCGGTTGACGGTTCCCGCAAAATAGAAGACGACACAACTTCCCTCACCCGGATTATATACGTACCGTACACTACATTAACGTAAAATAGTTTTTTAACAGTATTTTAGCTTTATTAAGTCGAAATCGACAATTTTTGAGTTGTGTCTTCTTTCTTCCGAAGTAGCGACATGTGGAAGGAGAACTAGAGCACTCACATGCGATTTTCATGGCCTTTGATGGAAATTCAGGAGACTCCAAATTATAATGAATAAGAAATGTCCTCCGACCCGTGGGGCGGTTCAACTTGTCATACTGCTAAAGCTAATAATGAGCCTTCTATAATTCAAATTCAAGTTCATAGTGTTATTCAGAAGGCGCTACGCTTTGATATTGGATAACAGATCAAAAATCACTGTACTTGATACTGCAGGTTTATTAATAGTTTTTACACTCGGTGACTTGAATAGTACTGTATATAAAAGCACATAAAATAAGTAACTCATTCGTTACAGTGCAACTTCAACATGTCGACAGTTGTCATTATTATCATTATGTTGGTAGTACAGATACAAAACCATGCAATTTCCCGAAAGCACATCGGTAAGAGATTATGTGAGGCGGGGATTCCACCAACGTCAATAGTGATATTAAATGTTTTTGACGTGGCAGCAGACATTTTTAGACAGTCTAAAAGTGTCTGCTACCATGTCAAGAAACATTTAATATCACTATTGACGTTGGTGGAATCCCCGCCTAAGCTACGTTAACTTTTTTTCGGCTGCTTTTTTTTTATACCCGTTACCCCTTGGACCCGATGCACAAATACAGTTTTCAGCTGAGGCAGTATACTGACGCTGCATTCTATGCTAGGTATGGACGTCATGAAACGGCATTTATACACCAACCCATATCCGTTACCTCTACAGTATTATAAAGATATTATAAAGAAAGCTACGCTGAGTTGAAGCATATGTCACAGCAGAAAAATCACACTAAGTTGACTGAGGCATACTGTGTAAGTGTAAAGCGATCTACAGTCTTCTGACGAATGATATTTATGAAAGCTCGCAACGCATACAATCATTTGTAAGACGACTGTTGCTCACGTAACACTTGCACAGTATGCTTCAGTACGGTATCGTGATTTTTCTGCTGCAACGTATGTCTGATCTAGGGTGCCCATTCCATTGACCGGCCTAAGTGTAGTTTATCCATAGCAGGGGTTCCCAGACTTATATCTGGTGGTCCACGGGCCAAAGAAAGAAATAAGAAACTGAAACAGCTGAGTTATTGGAAATTTGAAATAAAATACAAGTCTTGGCACTGAACTATAAAATCCGACCGGTACCAGCCCTAAACATTTAATCAGTTATTATCACGTAATTGTAGGCATAAACTACTTGATCTTGGTCCTAGAATGTAACGATTTTCCTGTCACAGCCATGGTGGTCCACGGAAAAGCATAAAATGATCTAGTGGTCCACAAGCAACAAAGGTCCCTGGGAACCCTAGGGGCTAGGGGATCTATAGTAAGTCAGTACTGCCACAAAACTGGATTTGTGCACCGAGGTTAAACAGCTTTTTATTTACTGTTTTTATATTTTTAGTTTTAATATGGTAGGCTAATATACTAGGCCTATTACAATAATGCATCAACATTTTTGCTACGCAAAAATATTAATATTATTAATGCACCAAATTACTTTTTATAGTTTTCGCCCTGTAATAAGAAATAGAATACGATGTGGGCTAGGATAAATAATCAATAAAACAAGTTGACCTGACCTGCATTGATACAAAAGGGCCAAGATACATATATCCGTGCATTTTAAAAGCTGGGTTCGATCGAAATTTGCTCCGCATGAACCTAATCTACGGATTATTTTCTTGAAGCGGATTGGATTTGAAGCCCCGTCGACTTTATCAAAACAAGCAGAATGTAAAGTGTACGGGAACTATGAAAATCACCTCATTTTTCTTACTCGAAAATAAAATTCCGCAGGCTCGGGGTGATGGAAGAGGGGCCATTGATCAGCAGTGACTGCTCTGCCCCAGGGGCATATAAACGGCACCTCTCACCCGTCAAAACCCAAAATCATGTTTATGTACTTAAATAAATTTATTGTGTTTTTATGCAGCATTACGAAGCATATTCTAGTGATTCCAACGACCAGCAGCAGTAATACCAACGTAAAATATTTAACTTACCGAGAATACGAGGTAAATACTATAATAAATTATATGAAAATGAAATACATCAATGATGGCCTTTTTTTGTATTCGATGCGTGCCGAAACCTGTGATTAGATCGTGTTGAGACTTTGGTAGGATGTTGGACTGAACGCCAAGGGCGGATTTTAGGGGCGTCAGGGGGTCTGGACCCCCCCCCCCAAACACTAGATAAACATGGGTTTACAGTGGGAATTATAAATAATAATGTTTTTTATTGTTATAATCCACTGAATCTGCCTGCTGACCCCTCCCCCCTAATTAGGAGGCCAAATCCACCCTTGTAGAACGCTGGAAAATGTAAATATGTAAATTTATAAATTAAATTAAAATCGTTTCGATGTTGAACTTTGAGTAAACAACTCAAAATTACAGTACTTACTTACTGAACGTATCCGGGCCTAGCCGCCTAGGACACGTTAATCCGGGCTGAATGGCCTTCCATTGGCATCTGAATGTCTGGGATGTTTTATTGGGTACACCTGTAAAAACTTGAGATCCATATCTATTGTAGTATAGGTCAGGAGAAATATGTAGATCAAAAGAGGACGAATAGGGAAGGTGGAGAGTGGCTCTAAATAAATAAATATTGACTTTTTTGATCTATTACTAAGGCACCTAACGGAGTTGGGGCTATAAAGCCCTCTCTTACACTCAACTAGGAAGGCCCGGGACCGCCTGCTTTACATGTCCTCCGAAGCATGGCCAGAAAATGTAGGAAGTGTAGGTCGGTACAGAATGACGTCTCCTACCACCTCCCCAAGTGAATTTGCTTCAAAATAATTAATTTACTCGCATTTTTAATGCGTCGGCAAGCTAAAGGCTCAGACTTCATTTATACGCCCACCGAGTTTACATCACCTTCAGGGTTGTGGGTGTAAGATGAAACCTACGCTGTGCCATTGTATTTAATATATTTGTGGTCGGCAACGGGATAGGCATTACAGCCATATATTTAATTCATTATCACCCTATTCACCGCAGTGTAATATTCCTAAGTGCTGACTATTGGCGTTGAGCAGTGAAAATTATATGGACAACAGATGAGTATACTTACATGATGTATACCGTACAGTAGATTCCCATTCATTGTCTTGCAGTAGGGATACAACCGCCCAAGGCCCTCAAAATCCGATTCTATCTAGTATCAAGCCATTTCATCATTTCGGGGGGGGGGGGGTTGAACCCCCCCCCCCTTGGCTACGGCCTTGCAACCGCCCTATGGTAGCCATGGGTGAGACTATTGCGTTCAAACCTTGACCGACTTCCTTCTGTCGGTATATACTAAAAAAGCAGGTTTCCATTTCTCATGGCTCACCTTAAGAAGCAGACATTTCAAAATGTCTTGAAAGCAAAGGACGCTTCTATTGTATATGTTTTACGAAATTAATTAACTCCGCGTTTCAAAGCCGGGAAGATATGAAAATGGTTTTATGAAACATTCGTGAAAAATACAATTTATCTGATAAAGCAGACTATGTATTTACCCGTCTGAATTACAAGTAGACTCTACTCTGTAAAACCTCTTGTAATATTTCAGGTGTAAAAATGTAAATTTACTGCGAAATATTTTTTAATGATTTTTTTCATCAATTTCATACCTTTACAGTTGTGGCTCGAAAAATTAAATAATTTTATATAAAATGTTTATTTGTGTAATGTATGTAATACAATATGTGTATGTGTATTTGTATAATTAATTAAATAATTTTATAAAAATATTTGGAAATTTCAGCCTTAAAGGACAGATTTTAAATTCTGTTGTAAACGAGGGATCTCATGGTCGTGTACTTTTTGAAAAAACTAATTAATTAATTTCTCGTTCTACAGCCGCAAAGGTATGAAAGTGGGCAGATGAAAAATTCATTAAAAAAAATACCAACTTTCTTAGGAAATTTATATTTTCTCACCTGAAATTTTATTACTTCCGAAAAAATAGAGAAAATGCATTAGATGGATTTTATAGAATAGTAGTAAAATCATTTAGGGGGAAATAGACAGCTTTTAAAGACATCTTGCATATTGCGTTTTATTATCAATTTTTAACAGAAAACTTTCCCATCTTTTCGGCTGTGAAACGAGAATATATAGTAATTAGTTCCGCAAAAAATTCACGACCATTCCTTGTTTAAAAAACATTGTAAAAAATGTACATGCGAATGTCCCATGCGTACATTCACAATAATGCTAAACTGTGCAGTAACCACTACGATATAAGCCTACTTCTCTCGGCAAATGCGACAAACGTAAAGTAGCAAAATTTTCCCGTTTCGGTGCGGATTCCCTAATCTAAAGCAATTGCCTTTACAAAGCTCTGTACAGGAAAAGTCGGGGAGACGAGTCAAAGCCCCTCCCGCTGGAATTCCAGTGGTGTCTTGGATTACTTGTCCTTGACCCCCTTCCACCTCACAGTCCTCCCCTGGGAGCACCAACTTCGTTCGACTTGTAACATTGTCTTTCACCAAATTCATCTTTGTTACCATTGATTTACTGGGTACGAGTTCTTTTGCTATTGCCAAACTTTATTGTAGTGCCTACAGCATGCATATATATACTATACAGTAGCAACTTTTACAAAATCTTACACAGCACTGAAATTACTTCACCTTCTAGATGTTTCCTCGGAGTCTTTGTCCATAAATAAATTCATACGGGAATGGCGAATGAGATCCTTATTTGAAATAGTGGATTAGCATTAGACTGTTCTGTTTGCACTTTTCTTTTGTGGGATTTGTTAATTATGTTTAATTATATTTTTGTAATATTTTGTTTATTACATAGGTTAAGGTTCTGCAGTGAGCCTACTATGGCGATTATTTTTAATCTGGGATTAAAATGTAAACAAGATAATTTTTGAATGGAAAGTGATATTTAAAATTGTATAGCTTACATTTTTAACTCCAACAATAGGTTAATACTAAACGGAGTAATAGGCCCCGCCGTTGACCATAAAAACTTTTGGGTACTTGTTTGTTTTCAATACGCATGCTTAATTATTTACTTGTTTTTGTCAGCTTACCTTATAATTTAATATTTAATGTCCCATCTCTACTACTATATACAACTATTTTATAGTCTTTTATGCAATACATATACTACCCATCCCGTGGCTGGAGACTGTTATCAATATGGTTGCTAGTGTAGCCTGCACAAGATAAGTACGCAATTGATGGCAGGGAAAACCAGTGATAAGTGTAGCCTGCACAAGCTAAGTACAGAGTCTTTGACCGGGTCCAGGTATCCGTTCTGCTATGCTGCAATGTGTAAGACTTCGATATTTTTTACGTTGGTACATATCTCTGATAGTTGGCTTATGGTTAACGGGTGCCTCATAAGTCATATTATGGCTCCCGCCGCTCCAGTTAATGTATTTCTATGATACTACCCGACCACGATAAGATGTTACTTGGAACACTTTGTTAATTGTTTATTCAAAATCTTGCATAATCGGAACAACGAGTTTAGGCCTATTCAATTTTTTTACGTGTTCCCAATGTCGGGTAGGGTCGTATTTTATCTTACGGTATTCCGAAATTAACGCAGCCACATAGCACTCTTGATTCTACAGCACATAAGTTATTATTTTTTACCGTTAAATCGAGTGTTTTTTCTATTTTAGGTAGTTGGAAAACTACAGAGTCAACTTCAGCAGCCCGATCATGGCGATTTGGGATTAATATAATCCCGGGATTTATTTTTTAATACCGCAGTAGTAAAATGATGGTAAAATATGCGCGGGAAATTCAAATTAATAAATTATTAGAATACAAGAGAATGGTTGCATTGCTTAATAATTAAATTGAAGGAAATACTAATAAACATTACATGTACAGGCAGAATTTTGAAATATAATAAGCATTTTAATTAATGTGTCCATATCTAAGGGAGAAAAAATTGAAAACTCACCAAAAACATTAATTTATCAATTTGAATTTCCCGCGCATTTTTCACTCATTTGTTTAAAACAATTCAATATACCCCTGTATAATAATATTCCAAATCGCCATGATCGGGCTGCTGAAGATTTCTAAGTCTGGCGACACCTGTGCATGGTATTTATCCTCGACACGCGTCAAAGTCAACAATCTTCTGAAGTTGACTTTGTTTCCATCCAACTACCCATTGGACCATTGGTCTTAAATACAAATTACAACGCTAATGTACCTTTGCAGGTGTATAATTTTAGGATTGTGTTTTCCTGTTTGATAAAATAAAATATGTTTGAATAAAATAAAATAAGTTTGAATAAAATAAAATTCATTCATTAAAATGTACCTACCCAAACCAAATCATAATATGCAGTAAACCTATGAAAAAAAGACATGTGTGCTAGGACACATGGTAGAAGTGAAACTTCAACGTGGAAAAAAGAATCACAACGTACAAGTGGAAAAACGAATAGCAACAGACAAGTGGAAAAACGAATTGCAACGGACAAGTGGAAAAACGAATAGCAACAAAAATTTTACTTGAAGTTTTACGGGCAGGTTTTCACATTCGACCAGCACATTAACAATCTGCCCGTAAAACTTCAAGTAAAAATTTTGTTGCTATTCGTTTTTCCACTTGTCCGTTGCGATTCGTTTTTCCACTTGTCTGTTGCTATTCGTTTTTCCACTTGTCCGTTGCGACTCGTTTTTCCACTTGTCTGTTGCTATTCGTTTTTCCACGTTGAAGTTTCACTTCTGCCATGTACCCTAGCACACATGGTTGAATTTAATACTAGACGCTCTGCCCATTTGGGCTTCCGCGCTCATGTTGTTGTCAGACTCCAGCCCTGTGTTCCGAAGAGGAGGGTTGACATAAGGAATGTTATGACGAGAGAGGTGACCCTCTCGTCATTTCCAAGCAGGTGTTCCAGTGTGAGCGGGAGCGGCAGAATGGCTCTGGGGCCAGCGTAACTCACAGAATTACATTACATTTCTGTTCAGGAACAATAATTATGAAACAAAATTATTAAAATTTGTTGCGGCTCCACACAGAATCGCAGCTATAAAACGAAGATGGTTGACAGTGATGAGCCACGAAGAATCCTCCTCGGGGTAAAAACAAAAGATGGGAAAGAGCGTCAGTTGCCGGTGATTGATTATGTAGATTCCTCGGTTATTTTTACCCCCAGTCCAGTCTAATCACCGTAAAGTCCTCCCGCTCAGCTCTTCAGCTTAATTGAAAATTTCAGCTTCGTTCTAAACATCCCCCACTTTACCCGAATTATAGAGGTTCCGTGAATCACAGCCTCCTTTCTTATACCCTTTACATAAATTTTGTTAGCCCAACTAAGCTATCAATATACTGTATATCTCTATGTTCGAGTTAATTTTGCGAAAACAACGATCCCTCTCACAATATTCTACGTGATAAGTTTTTTGTACTGAACTGGGAAATGGGATGTTGTTATAATTCCAGGCCTACTTACGCGGCGAAATATTTAATTACTTGTACTACTTAGCGTGATGTGTCACGCTAGTTTGCAGCAATTTGTAATTTGAAGTCATTTAAATACAGTATTAAAGCTAACCCGCTCCAAAGCCGACGACATTCAGTCAAAAAATGCGTCTACGTCTAGCGCAGGCACGTATACAGGATCTGCATGTTAGCCGAAATTTAGTGCGAGCACCACTAAAAGTAAAATGTTAGAATGTTGGGAATAGTGTGTTTTACGCATTTTAATTATAGTAGTAAAGATTTGATGTTTATATACGAAGATGCATATAATTGATACAGGGGGCCAGGAGTCTCCACCGGGGGAAATGTTTTGGAAAATAGGCCCAACATTTTGCATTTTGCATTTTGACAGCAGCTAAGTTATGATTTGGCAGACCATCCAAGACTTATTGAAATGACTTCAAGCCGGGAGTCCGGGGAGATCTTTTTAAAAATTATAGTTGAGAAATAGTGGACTTTTACGCATTTGCAAAGTTACGACTATGAATTTTACATACAGACGAAGACTTATTAATAAAACTGCCGGCAGGGGTGCTCGTGGGTTTCTACGAATTTGAAAAATAGGCGCGAAATAATGGGATTCTTGATCCACAACGTCAGGCAAAGCGTGATGCTTGTACCAAAGCACGAGGCCTGGTCCGGTCACCGCATTAACTCAATGTGTCCAATGTAAGTCAAAAAAATACAAAAACAGAATCTCTAATATTCCCCATGGGCCAAACAGTTTGTAACGTACACATGTCTTATCTTAATCGTAAGATACAGAAATAAATGAATTCCTAATATTTTATTAATAGTACTTACCGAGTGAAGCTATTGAACATCTCTTAATACGATTTTATATTACGATTCGGATAATGAAATACCTTCTAAACTCATAACTCTCCTTCGTCCACAATTTGCATAATGTAAGTTTGCAACTCGGGCACCAACAAATTGGTATTATTTATGACCAAATTAAAACTTTGCTGGAATATTAAAATTAGGAGCAAGAGGAAAATGAATACGTAAACAAATAACCTTGTAACCGGGAGATAATACAATAATTTCTAGATGTAAAGTAATTGGTTTGCTATATGAATCTGAGTCAATAGATTGCAACGAATTCGTATTAATTGTGAAGTTTACGCGGCGTTTGACCACAGTGTTGGTCAACATTGATCCCATTGCCCTCAATTCATAATAAGAGAACGATTCATTAATGACTGTTTGGATTAAAGAAGTTACACTTGTGTTTAAAGCCTGCTGTGAAATGAACGTAATTATAATCCAGTCACAGAACGCCACCTAGAGGGTGATTCTCACGACTCTGAAGCAATTCCCACCCTGATAGAGCACCAGTATGATAATAACATAATGAAGCCTCTACATCATATGCCTCCGGTAAAACAGATCAAAACGAAAATCGCCACGAATTGGGAGTTGCGTGGCAACGGGCTCTAAACTCCGTATAAACCGAGAATGGAAAACAGACGGCGACAGGGCAGGTTATGAAACCAATAAATAGACGAGAGGATGATCTGAGGATGATATCGGAAGGGGAAGACGAGCGGATATCTGCAGAGAGGTGGGCGAGAGGCTAAAGCTCACACCGAGCTCCAGCACTGGAACAAGAAAAAGTAGGTACAAAGGATACAAACAATAAGTTAAGGCCATCGACCAAGGCCCGCTATCACCATCGATTGAAAAGTATCAGCCAGGAATATTGGACAGTGCCGCCATCTGCAAATGTTTGTCGGTGATCCCGTGCAGTATTTCTTACCGAGACTGTTCAAGCTATGGTCAGTGAGTACCCCTGTGAGTGCCCCGGTAGCTATCCAAATTGAGGAGAGCTCCCCTTCTCCTTGGAGGTTAGCTGTCTTCCTGCAGCCTGATCATGGCGATTTTAATACCGGTATTTATTTAATCTTCTGGTACGGTATTAAAAATGTAAACAAACTAATTTGGAATAGCACTTTCGATTATAAAATTATCTTGTTTACATTATTAATACCAGGGGATTAAATAAATACCGGTATTATAATCGCCATGATCAGGCTGCTGAAGGTGCAAAAATTATTTTTCAATTTAATTTATTGTATATACAGTTTTTCACTTTTTCTTCATCATTGTGTGCAATCGGCTCCAGTGTGTGTGAGCCTCCTTCACTCCTGATCTGTCAAAAACTCCTCTGGTACTATTAACACTTTTTAACGAGTGTAATACACAATTAATAAGGTGCATGTACAGTATGTGCCTAAAACTAGCCGGGAAGAATGGCCACCTACAACTATTATGGCTCACATGCGTACATACCCTTACAGGCTAGTCTCCCTCCTTCCTAGCCCTAGACGCCATTGCTAGGACAACTGAATGAATATTCCTTGTAGTCTGCATGGTACGTAGGCAGGTGTGCAAAATAAGCGCAAGGATAACTGTATGTATGTAGTCTACATAGGTACGTAGGGCAAGTGGGCAAAATAAGCACGGTAATAAAACTGCCACGCAGTGAACAATTCATAGGTGTTTTTATAAATGCTTGAGAGATAAATAATTCCAACTAATCTCGATTGGAACGTCAAAAGCGTCTTATGAGTTATGATGTTGTGCACAACTATACTAAGTTTGACAGGAGTCCTGCGGCTATGCCATGCAGATAGCTGAGACAGTGGTTACTGTCAGCTACAACTTGAACTATAAACTTAGAATTTGGTATAAATCACCCAACATGTGTCCCATTGCTTTCTGTTTCCCTCCTCATTCATTGTATTTAAAGCTTTTTATCGTCAGCTACAATATGGATGCGAATAAATCAATGAGACGTTCATTTTTATATTTTTTGTTTTAAAATTGGTGGTTTTCGATTCATTACAATTCTTCTATACACGGTAATTTGTTCAGAGCCGGTTTTACCATGTGGCGAGTGTGACAAAAAACACAGGCCCCGCGCCATGGAACCACCACAGGCCCCGCGCCATGGAACCACCACAGGCCCCGCGCCTGGTAAAACAGGCTCTGAATTTGTAATGTTTGTTGCAGTTCATTATAGGTACATACGGAACTCAGATACGACAACAACTTAGGTCATGACCTAGTCAAAATTTCCAAGAGGGCGCAATTTTAAGGGAAAATGTCAAATAAACAAGTTCGCATCATTTACAATATTAGGCTACAATATTATTTATTGATCATTTGAGAATTGTCAATTAGCCTATTAAAATTTTTACATTTGTTCAAACCACTGAGTGTTGGAATTCGCTTACTAATTTAGGCTAAAAATAACCTACTAGTGTACTATATAGTAAAGTGAGAAAATTATGTAGGCCAATGGGATAGGGGCGCGAATTTGTCTCTTGACCTAATCAAAAAAATTGTGTAAATCCGTGCGTGACGGGACTGATCACTTGTATTGTGTTGACCATTGGAAAGTTGGAAGCCATTATATCGAGCATAGACTATATCTGGTTTTCATACAGTACCATAAACTATATTTAAATAAATAAATAAATAATAATTTATTTGCAAACAGACTTAAAAAGTCCAATAAAATGCAAATCTTGTACAGAATTAGGCCTACAATTTAAATTCCTTCATGGTATAATTTTCTGAAGGAAATCTTTAATAAATAAATAAATAAGGACTTTTTGTTGTTTCTATTACTAAGCCAACCTAGCGGAGTTAGGGCTATAAAGCCCTCTCTTACACTCAACTAGGAAGGCCCGGGACCGTCTGCTTTACATGCCCTCCGAAGCATGGCCAGAAAATGTAGCCAGTGTGGGACTCGAACCAACAACCTTTCGGGGGAAAGTCAGAGCCCGTACCACTACGCTACATGTCTTGATGTAACCTAATCTTGTCTCAGACAAGCGAAAACTCTGACGAATGAGGGGCATTGTAGAGGCCGTAGCGACTTGACCACGGCTCTGTTTGAGATGTTGCAGTCAGAAACATGTCCGGCAGCTGTGTTTTTCTTGATCAATGAAAGTAAGGCACCCATTAGGGTTGGGTGTGCCTTGACCATGTTTTCTTTTATGCTGAGTCTTGAACCTCGACCTTCCGTCTCATAGTCTACTTCTCTACCAACTATTGCTGACCATCGGCCAACGGGTATTTCAACAGGTATTTCCGAATAGAAAATAAATTTCAATTTAACATAAAATAGGCTACATCACAAGCCTTAAAATATTTACCAATATCATTAGGTTTCGGTTAAATGTCATCCAGACCATGACCAAGGATTCAAAGATCCCCGAAGTCACATCATGACCTACCTGCAACTTTCACCATGCACGCTATATTAAGAAAGCATTAAAAACTATAAAAAAAACAGCTCATGAAACAGCAGAAACTTTGTCAAAGAGCTACTCCATAAAAACTATACTTAACAAGTACGGTATATATGCGTAAATAAAATTCTCTTTAATGTCATACAAGATGTTTTACTAGCACTGCCTAAAGCAAAGGGTTATCACTCGAGCCTTTTCCCGGGGGGCTGTTCATTAGTGAGTTTTCCTTTAGCTTTGCTTTAATTTCTTGTTGCTGTGGTGGGCAAACAGGCCGTTGTCAAGGAAATCCTCTGTGGGACGAAGGGCTGGGCTGCGTTGAGAAATTTTAACGAGGTCATTAACTGCAGAAAGCATTTTACTCCAGTAAAAAGTTATCTCAAATGCATTCACCTCCTTCCCCCCCCCCCCTCTCCCTCTCCCATTCTATTCTCCTTAACATTACAGCACCGGCGCCACTTTAGATAAGAGTTGTGCATAAAATGGTTCTTATAATATGAGCCACAAGACATTGGTGAGGAATCGGTTTAAGGAGTAGTTCAAGTACTGCGCAGGTCGGAAGTTATTATTCAGCAATAATTTGACATAAGGCAGCCATTTTAACTGAAACTGCACTTGTATATTTCAAGTGCAAACTGAGGCAAGTCGAATTAACCCTCTCTGAATTTGGAAACTCGAGTTGCCCGGTTTCGTAATTGTTTTTCATTGTTACTTTAAGACTCTGGTGATGCGATAATGATGAATAAAGGCGTGGAAAACAAAGTATAGTATTATAGATATTCATTTAATAGATGTCATCAAAAAATCTACGAAATAAAATTCTCATTTTGTGTAGAACAAAACAAGTTAAGTGACCCTAGTTGGCACTTGTACCGCACAATAATCAGCGCAAGAAACACCACATTCACACATTGTTAGTGACTCCAACCATGTGTTGGGAATTTTACGGACAATAAATCCATTTGGGACCCTATTACAAGATCGAAGATAAATTGGCCTAATTTGACGGATTTAATTGTTGAGTTGGAATCGCCAATAAGCTGAAAAACCAACAACTTGCTGGACAAGTACAATACCAAATGCGCAATACATACAGAATGAAAATGGTTCAATGAAAATCTGAGGAAAGGAATAAATTGTCCTAAGGCGGTAATTTTCAAGAACATTCTACACCACTCTTCCAAAGTGGAGATTCAAGAAAGGAAATATTCGTTGTTGGAGGCAAGAGATGTCCCGAGGTTTAAAAGTGTTTCTCTTTTTATCCCAGGATTGAGATAACGTTCAATGAAGCGTAACTGAGAAGTTTGAACGATATCAGCTAACTTACTCCCTAGCTTTCCGGCTAAGTTGCCAAGTTGCTTGCAACTAACATTTCCAGTAAAACTTATTCCAACTTGCATGGTTCACCTTCCTAAAAAGGGATTACAGCCTAACTTATGGCTTATCGTAAGTATTTTAAGCACGCTTTCTGCCGCGGTTGCGGCTCGATTCTTCCACATCGCTCTTCTGTATACCTATTTGTAGTTACGGTACACAAGGGATCCATTTCATTTTGCTACACTTTTCAGGGTATACAAGCCGGCAATTTCGTGGCCAGGAATAGTCCAGTTGTTAGAGAAATAGACTATGAAAGGAAAACAAGAATAATAAGTTTCCGCCTGGCCAACCTAATGGGTCCCTTACCTTCATCGGTATAAGAAAAACGTGGCTACAGGACATGTTGCTAACCTCAGCATCCCAAATAGAGCAGAATTCAACATAGGTTCCTCTACCACTCCTCAGGCCTACACCCTCATTAGGTTTTCGTGCCACGGTTTTTTTTATAGCAGGCCATTCATCAGCTTGTATGTGATATGAAACATTTCAATTTGAATTCAAAAGGTGACTAAGAATAAATAAAATAGTCTCCTTTTAAACTTTGTAATATTTTGAATACATATTTTAAAAATATTATATCTTAATTACATTTTTAAAAAAACACGACCGGTTTCGACATTCTTGAAATAATTGAAATAAAGGAAAGCATTAATTAGGAATAAGCCCCTATTTTTAAAGCTATAGCTTGTACACTAATTACTTGTTTTAATTTAAATTTTAGGTTCACTTGACGATGACATAAGGTCGAAACCGGTCATGTTTTCGATTTGTTAGTGTAATATTTACTAAGAAGTAATCTTTTTAAAAATCTGTGACTGTGAATGATTCAAAGGAAAGCTAGGTGGAAATTTTGAAACAGAAAATCATGCTAATTAAGTTACACAGAAATCTTGCACTACATTGCAGAATTAAAGGCTGTTTCCCCAACTTGAATATTCTGGAAGTTGAAGGCTACAATACAAGAGCAACGAAATAATATTATTTCATACATTTTTTTTGGATTGATGCGAATGAATAAAAAAACAAGACTTTTCAATCAGATTAAAAGTTTTAAAATTTATATTTTTTGTTTCTTCTCATATTTTATTTCTGTTTCAAAATTAACAATCATGCAACTTATATCGTATTGTAGCCCGCTTTTGAATTATATTTATGATCATTCATTTAGAAAAGAAACTTCCTCTGCCGGAGGCTCGGCACTTCTCACCTAGCCTCCGTCGTTGGCGGGCAATACGAGCATTCCATCATGGGGCAGTCGAATTTTCGACTTGTCTCCCCAATGCAGTGCGAAGGATAGACCAAGATGGATTTAGTGAATAAGATTTAGATAAATTAAAAAATATTTAAAGGTATAAGCAATCCATCGATGGTAGATAGTTAATTAGTATACTTAGGGTTGTTTTACTTACTGATATTTAGTTGTTTTCTTACTTGTTGTGGTTTTCAACCTTTTCTGAGCTCGGTATGGAAGATCACCTTTCTTGAGATAGATTCTTGCATCTAAAGTAGCTATGCAGAAGCAGTTGAGGATTAAATAATATGATAAAGGTAAAAGATTTTATAAAGATTATAAAGTACTGGCAACTTTTGGTTGCAGATGTACAGAGACAGATTTGTGTGGACTTGAAAGAATATGATAGTTTTTCATAGGTGGCGCACGAGTCGCCAGTCACAGGTTAGGCGCCAATATTTAAATTGTGACTAGATGGTCATACAAATATGGAAACTTAAGGGGATTGTGAACGTTGTTACTATTGCAGGAGACCTATTGTAGTTAGCCTACTGGATAATGCTAATATGCTAATATTGGACACGAAGTGATTCACGAAACGACGTGTCTCAGAGGTGAACTGGTGGAAGTACCGTCAGGATTATCGCCAGAGAAGTCCCGGGCCAAGGGGAAATTATGCCTCCTCCCTAGAGTTGAGGTGATTTACTATAAATTATAAACTATGGGAAATCCTCGATGGAAAATGCTAAACCAAAGGCACGAAATATTATAGGAGGTTTTTAAGCATTATTGCCCCCCACCTTGAGCCAAGGAAGGTATAGATGAATTAGCTGGGAACATAATTTGGATACTGAATTGGACTCGTTCCCATACTTGATTCAGTCAAGCTAACGCCTGTCTGTTACACTGTCAGAGCATGTCTCAGCTTGACTTGTATCTGTACTGGGTTAAGTCATGCTTTCGCCTGTTCCAATGCTTGTCTCATCGTGTTCATTATCTCTTGAAGAAGGTGTAGGCTGACATCGAGGACGTATGCCAGCGGTTAGAAGAGGTTATTTTTTTAAGGACTTTTTATGGACCCAGGCCTACTTATAGTTATAGTATAGTGGCCTATAGGTCCCCTGTCCAATGCCAAGGACCCCATGGATTTCGGACATTATTTGTATTGTTATTATTATATTATGTCTCAGCTTGTCTATTGTCACTTGCAGTCGGTGTGGATTGACATCGAGGAGTGAACCAGTTAGCCAACGGCAACATTAATAGGAGACAATGCACACCAGTAATGTCCGAAAAATCAATGTGGTCGGTGGCAGGGCAAGATTCAATGGGCCTGCGTCCACAAGCCCTTCAAAATTATAATTTTGCATATTGAAACTAAAGAAGGAAGTTTATTACAATTATTCCATAATATGTATTACATAAATAAAATCGAACGAATTCGGTGTCTCGTTCATTTCAATTGCTGGTTGAACAGCACTGAATATTATGCGTATTTATTGTAGGGTTATAATTTACGTTGCCAGGTCTGAGCAATGATCAAATTCTCCGCTTAAACTGAGACTAACCTTTCACTAAGATGAAAAATAGCGCAGGTAGTATACAATACCTGCAAAATTCACGTTACAGTAATTAATTTTGAACAGCCAGGCAGCAATAAAAAATTAATAAACTCAGCTTGAAAATTTCCCATAAATTCTTTAGCCCATATTTTGCATCTGCAGGATGAACTCTACAAGTTGAGTATCTTTTCTGCGTTACATTTTTTCCCGTTAATGAATTAGTCAGCAGCATCCTCAACTTTCTCAGGAAAGAGAAGTTGTTGTAATAAATAGGCCAACGCAAGATTAATTAACGAACCTCTCCCGGATTTTAATAATAAAGTTTCACGATTTAATTTTACTACGTACTTTTAGTATTTGTTGTTTTTTCGGCCCGCGGCAGCGATTAGTTTCCTCGCTTCGGAAAATTTTTGAATACCTGTGAATAGCATTTTTATTTCTCGGTATTTCCATTTTATTATAAATTACGTTGTGTAAGTTAGGGTAAAGCTTGCAAAATTTCATGGGCGTAGCTGACTAGCGCTCCTAGAATGTCGGTGTCTCAATTGAAGTAGATCAAAAAATATAGAAAATATTAAAACTAAACTTAAAATATGCATTTTGTATGTACTACTGTACTCATGGCCGTGCCCAGGGGGTTGGTCCATGGGGTCCGGACCCCCCCCCCCCCCGAAATAAATTTTTGTATGTAAACTTGTATGGTTTGAAGAATTTGTGTAAAAAAATGTTTGGACCCCCCCCCCCCCCCGAAATCAAAACCTGGGCACCGCCTTGACTGTACTAATACATTAATTAGTGATATTAATTTCGTTTTCGTCATTTTTACATTAATGCATGGTTTTTTTATAGGGTTCATATGGACACCCTCCACAACCGCGTATTTGCTCACTACTTTAGGTTGGGGGTGGGCTTTCGGCTTTCCATCTGCAGAATTTTGGGCTAGCTTCGCACATGCAAAATTGCTTAGTAGTAATAATACAATATAGTAGCTGTTGTCTACGTACCAATAGAATTGATATTTTGAAATAGTTGTGCTTTGATAGTGTAGAACACATAGTGTAGTCTGGAAAGTAGATACGAGTAAAGATACAGAACAGGTACCCGTGATTATTATTACTTTTAGGTTCTCGTCAATAAAGAGACCGTAGCGGACAACGTTTAAAATTGAAAACAAACACCTCCATGTGAACATATTATTATAACATAATACAGTTTAGTTGAATATACTATAGATATACCGTACTATGCAACTACGACGCCTAGTGAAGTCGCCATTTCCATGGTTGCCTCTGTGACCGTGTTACCAAAGGAACTACCCACTAAATTGCGCTCGCCGTACTGCTCAATTCCTCTTTCATGTCGATATGGAAACCAATAAAGCAATATTTAAAACTAATATCAGGCCCATAATATTATCCGCGATAACAAATGCAGGAGTACCCGAAGCAACGACTTCCTTGCTAAAATGTTTTCGTCCGAGATTTCCTCTAATTTCAAAAAGTCGATAATGGCAATTATTTTTCTTCATTATGTCTTCCTGCCAGTTTTGTTCCCTTATCGCATTTCTTTTGTTCTTACTTCCCCCGGAGTTGCTTTTTTGGATTATCTAAATTACAAAATTCAACCACAAGTATCCCTATCGCTCTCCTTCCCGACACTTCTCTTTTTATTGCGACTTCCGACTTGATTGGAAATTTGTCCACATTTTTTATGTAGGCTAGCTAAACATGGTACAATTTTCTTTATTTATTCTTATTGCTCTGGAGGAATGATATCAGATGAAGTGTAGAATCCGGGCTGTCGGGGCCGATCTGAAAGCATGCTTCCAAACTTTTCGTCAACATCAGCGGTCGACATTTTCAGTGGTACCACGTAGAATTCTGAGATATTCTGAGTATCTCGGAAGCTACTCGTATTTGTATGTATAGTCCGTCAAGGAGATGTGTAGAATTAATAGGTTATTGATACGAAGAGGAGGGGTGTTGGGAGGCTTTTGTTTCTCTCTCTTCTCACAGTATTGAAAAAGAAATGGTAAATTACAAGAACGATAGATGCCGCATTAAAGCGGGGACCTAATAAGAGCCAGAACGGTTATGAATTGAACTACACACCTAAAAAGTTGAGTCGATATTTTTCATGCGTCCAAGTCTGTATATATTGAACGGTGAAATTGTTGAAACTTGTTTTGAGCGAGAAAGGGCAGAGTTTCTTTCTGATTTTTCTTTTCTCACATCAATGCTCAGCTGGTGAAGTTTCCTGCGTGTGCTGCTTTCGATTCAGCAGTTTCTCACCCCCCATACTTTTCAATAGGAATGGGGTAGGCTAAAAGTTCACATCTTAGCTTTTTTCCCTTATCTTACAGTTTCGTCAGGCAGGTCCATAGTCTATTATTTGGTAACCAAGCAATATAGTAATACTTTGATTTAACTTTCTGAACTATAGTGGCCCTGCGCGTCCCAACGATCAAACACGCTAACGTAAACATGATTTACTGGGCAGTATAGTAGGTTAGTACAATATATCTTTAATGAATCAGGGCATTGTTGTTCTCGTAGCCTGGTTCAATACGATCGACATTACACCCCCTCTGCCCAAACTCCTTTTCCCGATAAGTCCATGCTCAAACTGAACCTTCCATAGAAAACTTTGGACCCGATTCACCGATTTAGTCTTCGAAAGTACATAGGCCTATTATGTAAATATATTTAGTCTTCGAAAGTAAATATTATGTAAATACATTTCACACTAGTATAACGTACTATACATCTATGACCTCTCCCCCTTTCGAAACTCCTCTTTCTAACGCGCTTATGTTCAACCTGAAGCTTCCACAGAAAACATGGTCAGAAAAAACACAATAACAACTTCCATTCCGGGAAACATTCTATGACCCTCTATGATCGTCTATGCTCCCCAATACTTCCCTTTTCAAGTACGCCTATGCCCCAACTGACCCCCTTTCCAAATAGTATACATAAAGAGTAAAAAAAGTGTGCGAGTGTTCAGATGTAAAGTAGCAACCCTCTTGCATAAACCATCGAGCTACTACTACTTTAGTCCCGTATGCACTCAAGCACATGCTACTCCGACAGCATTAACGGTGACTGCAAATATCTTGTGCATGATTATTTCTGAAATGCTTTGGGATATGGTAAAACATGGCAGAGGACAAATTTACCTTTTGGATTCAACAGTCAGGCAGTTGGTCGCAGTCAATTTATTTAGCCTACGGTCTACTACATGATTTTAGTTCTGCTACAATAGGCATATGCATGCAATATAATACGGTAACCATGTTTATTTGAAATACTTTTGCGCATTACAACAGTGCGGCAGCAATGTAATGTTCTGTTTCACTCAAGCGGGCAAGGGCAGACCCACCATTGGCCACACAACGTTTTTCCTTTTCGATTCCGAGATTTCAACGGAATTACACGTTTTGAGGTCCCTAGAACCCAAAAAAGTCGTTTTTACGAAATGTCTGTCTGTCTGTCTGTCAGAGCCGCACGTAACAACAATTAATAAGAAAAAAAGTCCTGAAGAACATAGGCCGTGGCTTAATATTATTAATAAAGATATATTTATTCCTCAATAATTCATAGTTACAGCCCCTCCCAATATAATTCCTATATGTCTGTTCATCGAATTCCGGGCAAATTACTCGGTCGATTTTGATGACATTTTGCATACGGGTTCACAAAAATCATACCTCAAGACCATTTTATTTTTATTTTGGGCTAATTCAATTTGGGGGGGTTTTATTCTCAAACAACTCCAAAAAAAAGTCTAAAAAAATTATTTCTCAAAAACGGCTCCAACTATTTCTTTTAAATTCACATATATTGTAGTCGTCATTAATGTTCACAAAATACGGGGGGTCGCTTGCCCCTTGATAGTTTGCTTCTGGGGGTAAAAAACCAGAAATAACTAAATTTTAATGAAAAATGACTAAAAGTGATTTTTCTGCGAAACCTTTCTATCGATGATTTCTACCTTCAGGCATGTTTTAGGTGTTAAATTGAGTAACGAAACCGGACAGGTTACTTTCCCAAAAATATATTTGGTTTTGTGCTAAAAATGTTTTTTTTTTCATGATAGAAAATTCACGCTCAAATGCATTGCGTGCTCTGCCATTATTGCTGTGTGGTAATGTGTTGGTCTGACCTATCTAGTCTTTACCTCACCTCCAGTGACGTCAGATGGACAACCCCCCACCCCCCGAGATATCGGAAATTTAACCATAGGAAAATTATTTACCATGAAATTACTCATTTCCTCCATCTACTAATTTCGATAAATTGGAAAGCATGTTCGGGTAAACTCGGACCGGTTCTTTGACCATGCACTAGATGGAATGAGCTTTTTTTGACAAAATAGGCTAAATCAAATAATACAAAACAAGTTCCAATTTAAAACCCTCCCGAAAAATAAAATTCTATACCCGCTTATGGACTCTTACTTTGCAGTCCCTAAAATATACCTCTTGATTGTGCTTTCTCATACATCGGGTATAGTCTACGCAAAATAAGAAAAGTATGGACATGGAATGTTTTGATCCTGTGCAACACTATAAAAATATTCCTTGCACCATTTTGTGTTACCTTGTTGCATTGGATGCAAGGCATAACAAAAATTGTGCAAAAAATATTTTTACAGTGTTGCACAGGATCAAAACATTCCATGTCCATACTTTTCTCATTTTGCGTGGACTATACCTATGAATGTACTGCCCGCTCATTTCGTAAAATTTGTAAAACATGAGTTTATAAATAATTCGTGAAATTAATACAGAGGGGCGCCGTGGAGATAATAAGGTAAGAATCGCTTCGGTAGACGATTTCAATGTGAGTTAAAAGTTTAATCAAGGCACCTGAAGGCATTTTACCCTTTTCGTAATCACTAACACCTGCAGCATTAATTATTTATTGTATGGGCTTCAAGTTTGAAATTAGCCGCTCTGGAAGGTTTCTAACTAGAATATAGTCATCACGTCAAATAATGAACGCTTATAAACTCAGTAAGTTATTATAAATCTGTAGTTTTAGCTGATACGGTAGGCATCGTACTAGGCACCCGCTACGTTATCTAGGTGCACTCAGGTGCAGTAATAGGTGTATGCACACCATCATCAGTTTTTGTACAAAGTTAAATTTCACATGAAATATCGATAGCACTTTATATAGAGTTATCGTTGAAATTATATTTTATAATATATTATAGTAAAGGAGAAATGTAAATGTTAATATAGGCTAAACGTGTGAAAAAATGGATAGTGGGTGGTACAATTGACCTTAATATTGTGAAATGTCAGATGCAGGTAGGTATCAGATAGGTAGTGCTTTGCAAAATAACAGCACACCGAATATTGCTATTTATTCTGTACAGCAAAAGATTTAAGTCTAACGAATGAATCATTCATTGGAGCGGAAGAGACAGCAAATTCAGAAGGAAAGCAGATAAATTTGCGTACGTGTGCAAGAGGGGGAGGGGGGATCCATCAGGTTTAATCAATCACGCGCGGACTGAGATGAGAATCAGCCTCAGATTGCAGCGAAATTTCTCCAAAGTTTATTTCAATACCCCTTCAATACACTCTACTAGAAAAACACCCCACTAGGCGTTTTTTTTTTCATAAAGTGAAGTTTCTCATAAAAAATCGGTACCGATCATATAGACCCATAATTGAAATGTCATAAAGTAGAAGAAATGTTCCTCTTCATTTTGATATGCAGTGTGTGAACGCCACTAATACCATTTATCCACCGTTTTGGATGCCGGGGAACTAACCTAACCTTGAAATTTTTTACGCCTCAAAAACTGTCGTCAAACGGTGTTAGTGATTATGAAAAGGGTAAAATGCCTTCAGGTGCCTTGATTAAACTTTTAACTCACATTGAAATCGTCCACCGAATTCTTTCCGATTCTTACCTTATTATCTCCACGGCGCCGCTCTATATTAATTTCACGAATTATTTATAAACTCATGTTATACAAATTTTACGAAATGAGCGGGCAGTAGGCCTACATTCATAGGTACCCGATGTATGAAAAAGCACAATGAAGAGGTATAGCCTATTTTAGGGACTGCAAAGTAAGAGTCCATAAGCGGACATAGAATTTTATTATTCGGGAGGGTTTTAAATTGGAACTTGTTTTGTATTATTTGATTTAGCCTATTTTGTCAAAAAAAAGCTCATTCCATCTAGTGCATGGTCAATGAACCGGTCCGAGGTTACTCGAACATGCTTTCTAATTTATCAAAATTAGTAGATGGAGAAAATGAGTAATTTCATGGTAAATAATTTTCCTATGATTACATTTCCTAGGCTATATCATTTTTTTTGCACAAAACGAAATAGTTTTATGGGAAAGTAACCTGTCCGGTTTCGTTACTCAATTTAACACCTAAAACATGCCTGAAGGTAGAAATCATCGATTTGAAAGGTTTCGCAGAAAAATTATTTTTTAGTAATTTTTCATTAAAATTTAGTTATTTTTATTTTTTTGCCCCCAGAAGCAAACTATCAAGGGGCAAGCGACCCCCCACATTTTATAAACATTAATAACTACAATATATGTGAATTTAAAAGAAATCGTTGGAGCCTTCTTTAGGAAATAATTTTTTTAGACGTTTTTTTGGAGTTATTTGAGAATAAAAACCCCCCAAATTGAGTTAGCCCAAAATAAAAATAAAATGGCATTGAGGTATGATTTTTGTGAACCTATATGCAGAATTTCATCAAAATCGGCAGAGTGATTTGCCCGGAAATCGATGAACAGACAGACAGAGCGACAGAGCGACAGAGCGACAGAGCGACAAAGCGACAGAGCGACAGACAGACATACAGACAGACAGACAGACATTTCGTAAAAACCACTTTTTTGGGTTCCTGGGACCTCAAAACGTGTAAATCCGTTGAAATCTCGGAATCGAAAATTTCGACCATCACAAAGCTTTCCTTATACTACGTATAAATTGGAAAGCAAAAAATTAGCTCTGCGACAGAAATTAATAAAAAAACAACAAAAGGAAACATATGGCACGAGGTGGGCTACAGCAGATGTTCATAAGTTAAGCGAAGGCAAAGAAAGTAGAAACTTTGGAAGTAGGTTAGGTTAGGTCGGGTAAAGTCGGAAACTTTGAAATATACGATTCCATGGCAATTATTTTTCTACCGTAGAAAAACTGGAGTTCTATTCCTGCTTTCCCTTAGGGAAATCCAAACACAGTGAACACCCTAAACACATAATAACTTAATTTATTATTCTAAAACATATTAATAAAAACCCAAGTATAAAAATTAAAAGTAGAATAAATGTATAACAAAATATTTTATTCCATTCCTTTGTATCAAAATGTAGAGTAACATTTATTCTACTTGAATATGGGATTTCATTTATGACTTTTTCGTCGATATTCAATGAGAAATTTGACTTCGTACAATAAACAGGTGCCTAGTGGGGTGTCCGACATGCTCTTAATAAAATAGAGTCCCCTTACTTCTTACTACTACCAGGTCATCCTAGTTGAGTGTAAGAGAGGGCTATATAGCCCAGACTCCGCTAGGTTGGCTTAGTAATAGAACAACAAAAAGTCAAGATTTATTTATTTATTTATTTACTTCTGCCACAGTATAAATTCAAGTTTCAATAATTGATGTTGTAAGGATCGTCGGAGCGGTAATATAGTACCATAAGGGGTTTTTAATTTTTGGTGCTGCTATTTTTTAAATAATTTTAAATTAATTGAAATTTTAGACCCAGTAGCCTAAGTTTTGTGAAATTATTACACCAAAAATCAAAATTAACTTATGATATGATGTATGAAATAGTCGTCTACAACTTGAATAAATTTTGTAGTAAATAAAATAATACTAATATCTATTGCAAAATATAGTCCCCATTTTCAACTTATCATACAATTTCCTGCAAATGTGCAGCTATGCAACCATGTTAAAATCTCTTCCTACTATTAAGAATCTTAGAAAAAACTCAAAAGATTTCACCACCCGGCACCCATGATGTAGGTACAAAATTTATATACCATGCGCCTAAAGCATCCAACTTTGGATTGAAAAAAGGTTCATTGACATCAGAATTCTCAGCAGCAGGTAGAAGAATGAAAAGACAGGTGACGTTGGAAAATGATTTGGGTGATTTAGAAAAGGGTGTGCGCTGACCCGCGACGGGAGACCTCTGTGGCAAGTAGGTAGACAAAAGGAGACGGGAAAAATTGAAGGGGAATTTTCATTTTAAACCTCACGTCGTGCCCTCTGATGAGCAAACTCAAAAGTGTGATTGGGAATTCTGAACAGCTCATTTCCAGGCACAACATAAGCTGAACTCGCTTCCTGCTGCTCCAAAACAGACGCAATCTGAAGCTTACAGTCTGCACGTAACACACTCTGTCTATTCCTTTGCTGTAATTAGCCAAACATTTGTTTCAGCGTTTGCTGAATTCTCCCGCGGAAAAGTGTGCGGTGAAAGCTTCCAGCGAAAAGATTCTTGGGCCCAAAATTTAACCAAGTTAGGCCTGAGCATAAGTTTATGTGTCAACAAATAAGTTTCGCTATTTTAAGGACACAAGACTACAGTTATCATATTCACAGTATACTGTTTGCCACTTAGCTCAGCGATCTTCACCCTTGCAGATTCTGAGTGTTTATGAATAAGCGGCACAACTAATGTAGTGTACCTGTCAGCTAGCAGATCAGTCTCATCATTACTTAATTAAAAGCCAAGTCAAGCAATCGTAGGCTATGGCTATTCGATTATATTCTAAACAATTCATTGAGGGCTGCGCCCTTAGGAATGGAGGGATCTTCTTTTTTTACCACTGCCCTAGTACACTTGCGATGTTGTGGTCAGCAACATGTCCGACCACCTCGTTTTCCTCTACTGCATGAAGGTTTTCGTTTCATAGTCAAGTCCTCTATTAAGTGGGCTACGCTGGTGCACACATACTGTATATATACCGATTATGCATTAGCTTCAAACAATATTATTACATTACTGAACAAATTATGAAAACACTACCCGTATGCGTAATCTAATGTCTTCTGTTTCTACTGTTGATAAATAACTTTAACGTTTCCATCGTGTTCACTATACCTATATGGCAAGGTACTACGTTCTATCCTATCGAGTACGGTAACCTAAAAAGACTAATAAACTACTGAGGCAGTGAGGCTAGGCCTATGCAAGGATTCCTGTTGATTAATAAAATAACTATTGGTTTATTTGCAGCCCTACTGTATTTGCAAAAGATCTATTGGCCACTGATCCCACGACTTAAATAGAGATTGAAAGGACATCCACTTGGAGGAAAGGGCGCACTGCGGTGGTTTAATATGGCTGTGTCAAGGGGAGGTCCCTAGCCCTTTGTTGTCCTTTTTCATACATATTTAGCAGGGTTTGCCCAGGAAAGAGTCAGAAAACTGACAGCAACAACACTCAAAGCGCCTTCCACTGCTGTAGCCCCTCCTCCAAAATAAATAATGAGCTTACATAGTAACGACCCCATGAGCTCTTTCATACATTCCTTTTCTTCCGAGCTCAATCCTGCACAGATATTCGATAAACACAATAATTTCTTCAGTTGCGTCTATATATTGGGGGGGGGGGGGAAGATTAGATCGGATCCAACTCTATCAACTTGTTGCCGTGGGCAGGGGCCCCACCCAGGCGACGTTGAATTCTACCAACGAGGCAACGATACAGCTAAACACTCACTGAACATCTATTAGATCGGGAAAATTACGTATTTACAACTCGCATTAGGTCTTACACTATCGCCACTGAAGGTCCCGTAGTTTATCGCGTAGCTGGGGTAATATGAATTATAGCTAACGTATAAGCTAAATAGCCTATATAAACATTTATCAAGATAAACTATTAGATTACCTACCCCAGCCTCCTCGATGAAAAAACGAAGAAGGCCCCCTGTAATAAATAAAATATTCATCTATATTTGAAGGAAAATCGAGTAATACCCAGTCTCACCATATGTTCTGTTACAAACATTTTGTTAAATTAATCCAAAATTAAGGCAGCAATAGATCGTAAATTTTTAATATTTAATAATCAATATTTCAGCACTTTAATACAAAAAAAAAGTATTCGAAATGGCCGCCTCTAGCTTTCACACAGGCCGGTGGGGCCATTCACCTATAGCGGCACGCAATGTTTCTTCGGATAATTCTGCTGCTGCTGCCACTAGAGACTTCTTAGGGAATCCCAATTTCGATGGACCCTAGAAAAGACCTTGGCCTCCAAGATTAACCACAATTCATAGTCCAGGGGGTTGAGGTCTGGGCTAGCTGAAGGCCAATCTTGCGCCTTTATAAATGCTGGTATTATAGCACTATTGAGAACTCTTTGCCTTGTGTGCTGGTGCAGAATCTTGCTGGAAGACCCAGGGCTTGTCGTCAAATAAGGTAGCCCTAAGGGGTTTCACAACTGACTCAAGTACAGTTTCTTGGTAAACTTTGACGCCTTTTTCATAGACATGAAGCGCGGTCACGCCTTTGCAAGGCACACCCCACCAAACCATCACTGACGCTGGATGGTGGCCTCGCATAATCCTCGGAACAACATTTTTCGCTTTTTGAGATGTCCTTGCGTACACCTTGTCATTATTTTCGTTGAAATATTCTTCCACAGTGAAAATTTTTTCATCTGTGAAGAGGATGTTTTCATGGCCATTTTGAGCGTGCCATGAAAGTATTGCCTTAGCTCTTTGTAGACGCGTTGCCTTCATACGGGCCATAAGGAGATGGCCCATTGACCGACGATAGGCCTTCATGCCTAAGTCATCCCTGACGATACGGCAAATGCTTCTTGCCTGTATCTTTGTCTCCCAGCTCATCACATTCTGATTACGCGTGGGTTTTCCCCGTATGCGCTCCCTGATCACTTTGATGGCTGCTGGAGTCGTTACTGTCCGGGGGCGTCCAGTTTTTCTCCTGTCTTCGATGCTTTGGGTTTCATTGTATCTTTTGATGCTACGATATACAAACTTTCATGAGGAGAGCCGAGGAGTGAGCATCTAGAAAATTTGACTAGTAGTGTGGCCACATTTGAACAGAGCAATTACTACCACCCGGTCCTCTTTGCTCCCTCGTAAGTCAGCCATTTAAAGTTGTATTTGGTTGAAATTTTAATATTTTGTACATAAAATGATAAGCTTTGTGAATCATTCATTTATTTACAACAAAAGTGTCTACTTGATTAATTTATTAATATTACAAACTGTGTAACAGAACATATGGCGAGACTAGGTACAGATAAAGTAGAATAATAACAATCATAATAAATTAACAACGTATTAAGGTGATGCACTTAAAGCATAAGCCTGATCAAAGGCGAGTAATGGAATGCCGCAACGTACATATTTTTAATGGCATAGCCACGCTTAGAGGCAGTACGGTAGGCACTCATTAATTTGAGTAGGAAGGAACGGTAAGATATTTTTAATCCATCGGATTCATTACGGCGAAGAAAAATATTCCAAAGGCGGAGAAATTTGTAAGGTTCCTTTCTCTGTATTTCATTAAGATTATATCGGACGATTTCAATCCCCTTCAGACAAATTCTAATCGCTAATAGACCGGATTTCAAAATTTAATTCAAGAAGAGAGCTTACGGCTTTGAGTATAGCCTAACATTTTTAATAACCAGCGGTGTTATTACGGATTGCAAAATTAGGGTGGCTTTCTATATTTTTATGAAATTTTAGTGAAATTACGTTTTCGAAGCTTTAGCTTGATACTTCAGGGGCAAATATTTCACACATGTTAAAAGTTTTGGCAGAAAACTCGAATTTTCCCATGTGAATGGCAGGTTATGCCCATTGGCTAGTAAACTTGCGAATTTGTTCATAAATGGTCAAATGTACTTATTATAGATAGTTTTGGCGATCACAGTGACCATAATTTTAAACACTCACACACATCCAAAATATCGACTTCGATGGCCAGGTGGTAACGTGCTTGCAGTGCGAGTCTTTACACGCCATGCAATCGGAGACGTGTCGTACTCATCACGGGTAATAACCTACAGAGGCGACTGAATAGGTCAATCGAATACATTCATTAAATTGCTTGTATGCGATTTATCTTTTAAATAAAAATAAAAAAATAAAAATAAAAAAATGCCGTTTCAATATTACTATATTCAAATTCTTCTTCAAACCAACCAACGGATCTCCCGAATTGCCGCAATAATAATAAAGTAGAAATGAAAGTAAAATTATTGAAGTAGGGTTGTTGACGTAACCTGAGCCTATAGTGCTATGACACCACGACCCCTATTATAATCTTACATTTAAATTCAAAGGTAGTTACATTATTCAGGACATGTAGAGTAGAGGTATAGAATCTGGCTTTCACCCGAAAAGTTGTTGGTTCGAGTCCCACATTTGTTATACATTTTCTGGCCATGCTTCGGAGAGCATGTTAACCAGGCGGTCCCGGATCTTCCTAGTTGAGTGTAAGAGAGGACTTTACAGCCCTAACTCCGCTAGGTTGGCTTAGTAATAGAACAAAAAGTCAATATTTACTTATTTATTATTTGAAAAATATGACATTTCTATACAATTAAAATAATATTTAATAGGAAGATTTCTGTTGTTAGTTCATTTGATAACTTTTATAATCAATGTAAATATGTAAAAGCAACTTAGTAATATAAGCCTAATTAACAGGAAAGTCACCCGATAAAAAGGAAGCATAAAATATCACTCACCTAGCCTGGGTTCAATTCAAAAGACTTCTGCATTTTATGCAACTCCACCGCCTATTAAGCCACTAGAGGTACATTTAACAATTCCTTCTTCAAGTGCCCATTGAGAATGTTCATTATACGATTGCCTTGTCCGCACTTCCAGAGATTACGGAGAAAGTATACAATATCCATGATTAAATAAAATAATCGGGTGATGTCTAGAAGTTTGGTTGATTATTGCCCGTGATATATTTAATTAATCTCGTATTTAGTGTAGGGTAGCCCATTTCCAATTTCCGCATCACCCAAACTGAATGTCCACGCTTCAGTATTTTAGTATCAGAAATGAATGATGGCAGAGCCGATTTCACTGCAGGAGAGAACTACCACGAGTGTCTTCCTCCATCTACTGGCTCGCATAGCGCAGAATGTACAATAACCACTTTGCAACATAGCAATACAGATAGTAGAGACAGTGTTACTTTCAACCTAGTCATGGTACAATGTTTATTATTTCTTTAAGTTCTGAAACCTGCGATTCAAATCATCGAAGTCAATATCGTCCATGCTTGATGAAGTGTTTGAAACGTGGGCATCGGGAGGCAGGTCGGGCATATCATCGGGCACACTCGGTAATTCGGGAAACAAGTCCGTGTTTTGCGGCTTCCGGTCGGACGGCGACAACTTCCCGCGGGGCGTCGGTTTTGGTTTCTCGTTGTTTTGTTTGTTTTCATCCACTGACTTGTTTTCATCCATCGACTGCGGAGGGTCATTTGCTGTAGCATGATTATATGATGGAGGAGGAGCCTCATAGTGCTGAAACAAATCATTGCATTTTAAAAAGTAAACTAATTTTAATATGTTTGTTATGTTTCGGCTACATTAATTTGGACGACAAAATATTTGGTTAAAATTTTAAATCAACCATAGCCGGCCGCCATACCAAGTTGAATCTAGCGGACCAGAGCAGGTTCAAAGCTGCTGATAAATTGGTCGTGTGCACAGTGCCGGTAGGGAAACATGGTAGGACTTGTCCTGGTCACCTCCGAACTAATCGTGTGACTTCACTGTGTTTCCCAAGTGGTTCGGAATCCACTATAATCAGGAGGTCCACTGGAGTCCTATGGGCCCACACCGTGGCCTGGGACTGTGTCAAACCATACTACTACTAAATCAACGATATTCAAACAATATTCTTATTATATATGGCCAGCATATTAGGCCAGCAAGTGTTTGCTTTCTGGCAGGTTATTATAGGCAATTTCGACATGTACATATTCAGTGAGACCATTGGCCATTGTCAAAATAGAGTGTGTAGAGTTTAATTGCTCTGATTGCAGGTTGCTTCATGTCAATAGTTCCAACAAGAACTGTGTTTCTACAAGCTATGCCATTGGCTCGTGGCAGCTTCATTTATGACATGTCCCTCATTTACATAAAAAATACGGTTTGGTCATTTTTATTTTTTGCATTTATAAATAGTAATTATTTCTTCCATAAATCTTTAATATCATATTAAAGTTTGAATTTAATTAATTTTTACTAAAAGAAAGACAAAACGTTCCTTTGTTATCAGTTTCAATCAAAGACGCTGATTGGCCGAACGATTTCGCAGTATTCTAGGGCCACTCAGATTCACAATACATAGCTTCATGGGAAGTTTCAATATTTTCAACAATCAACATACAAGGCTACACAACTCTAAGTATAAGTTGTATCGTGCCTGTTCTGGGTAGTGTGAGTCTCAGCCTTCATAACTTAAGACCAATCTTACGAAGATTTACTCACCAGAGGAAAATTCCGCGGTTTACCCACCATTTCGTCGGCGGGAATGTTATAAGAAAACGCAGCTGGTGGAACGAAGGGCTTAGCAGGTGCCGAGCCACTTGGTGAAGGCATCACGAAACCACCTACTCCGCCTTGCTGAGGAGTTGACTGAAAATAATACATCCTGTATAATAACATCAATGTATAGTGTATTTAAACAAAAGAAATATGTACAAGCAAGAAATTCCGACAATTTCCCAATAAGCATTACACTTAAAATATTCTGTTTAACATTAAGTTAGAAGTTGTTTCGTCTTGTTTTTGATCTTCTTGTGCCTTTGATTGTTTATTACTAGGTACTCACCGGATAATTAAATGGATGGAAGTCAGAAGAAGTTGGGAGTGCAGGCGGCTGAGGAAACCCCCTGAACCCAGGAGGATCAACTGTGCCGCTACCACCACCTCCTCCTAGATTATTGGTTGAGTCATCATCAAAATTTACAAGTAGGTTTTCGGCGGCTTCTGCTTCTTTCATAACCTAAAAAAACAATGAAACCATTAACTTTCCAATCCAATGGAAAATGTCTAAACATTTAACGTTAGATAAATTCATATCAGTTCAAATGTCACTGGAGGGTCCTCATTAATGTATCTTAGCTCTCAAAAAATCGCAAAAAAAATCGCGGAAAAATCCTTCACATGGAAGAGACTACTAAATAAACACGATTCAGATGAAGAGCCTAAGACGGATTGCTGGTCGAACAAGGTGGGACCGAATCAGAAATGACCGCATCAGGCAAGACCTGCAAGTGGATTCCATAGAGAGAAGATTGGAGAACAAGCAGTTGCAATGGTTTGGCCACGTCCAAAGGATCGACGAGAACAGGACAGGTTGGCGGTAGCAAGGTCACAGGGAAGGAAGGCAGACCGAGGACAATCCTCGGGGAAAGGATTGAACAACTCGCCGGAGCAAGAGGGAAAACAATGGCCGACCTCAAGGCGTTAACGTCCGACCGGGGCGAGTTCAGGATATGGGTTCGGGGCGACCCCCCCACTAAGGGGGAAGAAGAAGAGACTACGACCACACGGCGGTGTTTGGCATCTGCGTATAAATGTTTACCTTCGTGCATGTATTCTAGGGCGATAATAGCGAAGTTGAGGTTGATTTTAAATAATCAATAATTAAATAATATTCGGTAGAGGAACTGTCCCACTTCATAATAATAGACATATGGTCTACACAGCACATTCATTTTCACGGCAGCAAGTTGACACAGGTAAGTTACCCTAAAAACCACATTGGCCATGAAACGCTTTGAAAAGTCATTGCTTACCTTTCGGTCCGGCTCAAAAGGCACGTTGTAGTTTTTCGAAATTTCAATTAAATACTGTTCTACTAAAATCTTAGGTGGAGCTGACACTCCAAGTCTTAATTGGAATTTTTCATTGACACCATTGCTCTCACTGCTACCTCTGCATTTTTCTACAAATTCTTTCCCATATTTCATAGCTAATTGATCACAAACTGGTTTCATTTCTGGCACATCAGCCACTAGACGGGGACCTGCCCAAACTACACCGGCAATGGCCTCCAGAAGTCCAGGGTCAACATTCCTATAACAAAACGTAAAAAATTTATTTGTAAATTGAAACAAGTTGTAATTTGTGGGGGGGGGGGGGAAGAGTCCTGCCCTTGCGTCAGTTTATTGGATGCTTTGTGAACTCGCAATGTTTACCATACGGGAACAAGTTCATACTGATAGAGTGGATTTTATTTTAAAAATGGATTTTCTAAGTGGATGACTTGACAGTGGAAGTGGATGTTTTCATTAGCTATTACAAGCTACAACTACTACTGTCTCGTTAAGAAATACTGCAGGACGCCAGACAGCACCAACATGCATTGGCAGAACCATTAATGCATAGCCTATATTATGTGTGTATCTTATAAATTTCATTGATTGGAGCCTTATACCAACCCTATTGTTAGATTGGGTAAGGTGTTCAGAAAATACATTGGCTACAATTAAGCAGATAAATAGATAACTTACTTCATCTGCTGTAACAGTCCAAACCGAGCCAACAGTAAATCACAATACATTTCCAGCATTTCCATGCCTTCAACTATATAATCTTCCCTTATAATATGCTCCACTCTAATTCTCGCTCTGTCTACTTTTCCCATAGCTATGTAATCAGCAATCTCCTTCCTGGACTTTTGTGTCAGTTCAATTTTCTTTTTCTCCAGAAGCTTCAAACGGTTTATAGCAAGACGAAGATTGGTCTTCAGCTTCGTATAGTTGGGGCCACTTGAAAACATTTTAAATGTGATTAAATTTAAATGAATAGAAACCAAGAAATTAGAATCTAATCATGTCACAATATATTATACAATTACAGTATTTTGAATATTTGAATGATGAATCATAAACATACGAGAAAATATTTAAAAAGCACAGACACTGAGACACAATTTAACAAAACTTATTTGATCCATTTTAATAAAAAAACAACTAATTTTTCATTTTTGCATTTAGAAAATTATTTAATAAATATTAAATATATTAAAAATAAAACATTTAATCGTATTAATACTGCATTCAGCATTTTGGTTTTGTGCAATCCTGAAAATCCTGAATTTTAAACATGGCTGATTGTTGACGTTTCCATCCAATCCATCGCTTCGACGCTTGACGCTTCCATTCCAAACAAAATTGAAAATTTGGCTGCAATTAACTTCACTTCAACAGCGATTTTTTAGTATAATTTTTGACCAGCAGCACCTTCTTAGTGTTTCTTATTTAGCCGTAGCCAGTAAGTATTACAGATTGTTGAACTCTCCTAATTCCATGGTCGATGGATCGGTGATCCATATTATTATACCGTTGCGTTGGCTTTTTACCATTGTGTGTATATAGCAGGCCTATGTCGCCGACTGCCGCCACACATCAAGTCCTCAACGCAGTGTTAACCGGTAGTTTAGGCAACCTAATTTGTTTGTATGATCACTGAAATTTCTACTTATAGTAACCTCCCCTAGGCAGTTTTCATGCAGACCAGCTGCAATTGGGTTCACAAGAATTGTGAACTTTTTCAATTAAATTTCCAGAGCAACAAGCCATGAAGTATAATTATAAAGAGACTCAACAATACCATGGTTTTTAGAAACAACATAAATATATGTGCCACTTGACATCCGTGCCAACGGCCTTACCATGTTGATTCCATTAGAGCAGAGCATGTTTCAAACTGCGGCAACTTGGTAGTGTGCAAAGCGTTGGCAGGGGAACCTGGTGGGACATGATAACGCGCTTAGGCAGTGCAAGTCGAGTCCTGGTCACCTCCGATCTAATCGTGTGACTTTACCATGTTCCCCAAGTGGTTCGGAATCCACCATAATCAGGAGGTCCACCCTGTTAGTCAACTCCCCTTTCCCCGAGGTGATAGAGTCTGCCCTTTGGGTGCCTCAAGTTAACAAACAGACTCACTCCCCCCGCCAGGCTGACAGGGTTGCTTAAAGCAGAAATGCTGAAAGCAGGCGTTAGAAACAACAACACTTGACATCCTATGATTTAGATTAAGAGTGAACGTCCCTTAGGAAATTGGCAGCCCGAAATTTGATTTTTTAATAACTAAGAAAGTTATTAAAGATTTGGCTCATTTAAATGGTAGAAGCCTACTTCATACATCATATAATAGGTTATTACTAATTTTTTGTTTTTCATGGTTTCTACGGTATAGAGTATAGCTCATTAACATGTGTTGTTACTCTGTTACAGTTGTTGATGATCAGCTGGTTATAGAACATAACTGAATTATGCGTGTAATAAATTGGAAAACTAACCGCATGCTAAGAATTTTAGCAGTTATTTTAATACTAGTTCCAAATTTATACCTTTTGTACGTAGCTTCCCACAACACATTAAATTCATCCAACAGTCTATTTAATTCTGCTGGAGCAAAAAGACAGAATCATGGCGTAAGTAAATTTGGTTGAGTAACTAGTTTAGAGACTTTTTACATAATTCTTAAATTATAATCGTAAACAGTAATTTGTCTGCTTCACTCCCATAGCGGATAGCGCCCGTAGGCCGTGGGTTCTCTGATGCTATATACAAACTAAATAATATAGCCTCCCTATAAGGTAATTCCTATGTAGATTCTTACTTGTAGAAGGAGTTAGTTAGTTCAATGGAAAGCTTATCAAAAAGACATTTTGGTTCAGATGTTATCTTTGGTTGAAGCCAATATAACAAGACACTACGGCAGACAGATCAAAATGATGGCTTCCATCGCTGATAATGCAACAAGTGCTTCTAGCTATATTTATTAACACCATATTGGTGCTACTTGACAACCAAGTCAGTAAATATACTTGAATCCTCTACTTATATGCTCTTATTTACAAGATTCGTATTGCTAGACAGGTTACCACATCTACACAACTATCTAACCAGTAACCGAACAGGCCTGTGAGCTTCAATGCATAAAGACAGTGCTTTATTCCACATATTGCAGTATTACATGATATATGAATATATAATGTATATATGAACACTGACATTTAACTAACGTTGGTTCAAGAGATAACCTCCTCGTTATCACCAAAATTAGAGGATAAAGAAAAAACTGGACTTGTCGGTTAAATATAAGATAAGATACAATACATTATTGTTAATGACTTACAATACTATGCAGTATAGTATGATTTGATTTGAATATCGGCAAAATGATAAATCTTAAACCTTATAGTCCTAGAGATGAGAAAAGGAAATGTTTCAAATTTATACCTTCAAACCATTGTTGCAATTTGTTCAATTGATAGGCTAGGCAGTGAAAGCTCAGTAACTAAATAAAAATGCAGTCGCTCGCAAAAATGCTAACTGAAAACTGTTTATTCGGTTTATACAGAAACCCCGGTTAGCAGCATCTACTGGGAATTTCGAACCCGAGCCAGAACAGGTGGAGGACGCCCCAGGAGAAGGTGGGAAGCGTCATGTTCTTCGCAGTGACCAGGCAAACGACGTTTCTCAGGCTGTTTCCGATTATGGCATGAATATGGTGTGCTCTGATGAGATTTCACTGGAACGAGCCATTCCTGATACCAGACTTCCCGAGTAAGTAGCTGACGGTTCGTTCGAAGCATACTAATGAGTATTACCTGGCATTTAATATATGTACATATGTACTGAATGTGCGGTTCAGGCAATCTATTAAACTATTCAAACTAAAATTTCTGGCAATAAAGACAATATAAACCAACTTAGCGTAGCTGGACCGCTTATAATTTGCAGCTAAGTTATAAGTTCATCTTCTATATAATGCCAAAATATCACAAATTAATATTGGAGAGAGACTATAATCTATATGTGGCTCTTCCCAACAGATTGAAAAGGTCCTTGTTTATCGAAATGTAATAAGCTGGATAATATGACCGATCGGTAGCTTAGTCGCTGATAAGCGCTACACAACGTAATCTAAAGCTGCCTTGCGCAATTAATTTAGTGGATTATCTAGTCCAGATGTATCCAATATGCCTATCTTTTAATTTTGTCTATGATGAAATCTTCCATAAATACTCAAGTTCTACCTGTGTGTATGGTAAAACCCAATATACAGGAGGTTAATTTATATTTAGGATACGGTATTGTCGGTATTATTTTAAAGCAAAATTAATTTTTCCTCAACCGAAATTGTGATACTAATAGTCATTGAAAAGTGAAACATAATACAGTATAGAGTAAAAAGATGTGATTTAAATTGCCTCAACATTAAATTAAGATCAAAGCAAAAGATGCTTTTCTATAGTAGTATTAATGTTCCTTGTGCTGGTTTAGGTGCAAACGCTGGGTGTATCCTGAAAATCTTCCTAAGGCTTCTGTCATTATAGTGTTCCATAATGAGGGATGGTCAACCCTTCTTCGTACCGTGCATACTGTTATCAAGCGTACGCCGCCGCAATTTCTAGAAGAAGTGTTAATGGTGGATGATTTCAGTGATAAGGGTAAATTTTTTTCATCCGTTATGTTTAGCTTGTGATTTATTATTTTGAAAAGTCTTTTATGGACGGGGTGTACGACAATGACATTGGACATATTGCGTATTGTTTCGGCATGAGTTTCTGGCCCACGTTCTTGATAGATATCAACCTCACCGGCGACAACCAGCGACAATGGACAAGCTGATTTACACATTGTCATAAGCGTGAGCTCGACTTAACCAAGTTCGTGAATGGGGCTTGTGACAGACTTTCTTTTCTGTAACTTTCAATGATCTTTCTAGGTTTTCTCTGGAATTTTTGAACACTTTTAGGAATTAGGGTGGATTGATTTAGTAGCTTTAATAGTGTGGATCCGTCTTTTGTTTTAGAAAATTTGAAGGAAAAACTGTCCGAGTACATTGACAGGTTCAACGGAAAGGTTCGGCTGATAAGGAACACTGAGCGCCAAGGGCTGATTCGATCGAGGTCTCGAGGCGCTGTTGAGTCTCGAGGTGAGGTCATTGTGTTCCTAGACGCCCATTGCGAAGTCAACGCTAATTGGCTGCCACCACTTCTGGCACCTATCTATTATAACAGGTTTGTATTCAGTGCTAGTCTAAAATCATTAGTCTTTGTACCTAAAAAAAAAACCTGGGCCTACTTCTAGTATAGTGGTAGATTAGTTCTTGCCCAATGTCACCGACAAAGTTAATTTAATGTCAGTGTTATATATACCATGTAATACTACAATGTAACCGACACCATGGTTTTCCGTGCATTACTGATGTATTGTTTTGGTATAATATAATTTTTATTTATTTATTTATTGGCAAACTGGTATACGTCCTCGAAGTAAACCCACACCGGTTGCAATCGATAATGGACAAGCTGCGACAAGCTTGCCATTGACACAACAGGTGACAGTCGCATACGTTAGCTATGCTGGAGGAGCTGTTCCGTGCTTTAGGGCGGCCCATGCCAGTAGACGAGGACTGTAGATTTAATTGTTAGTCGCTTAGTGGGGGTCACTTTTAAACGAAATCATTCCATCAATGGTAAATTGATTGTATTATTTCCAGGAAAACGCTGACTGTTCCTGTAATTGACGGGATAGATCACGATACGTTCGAGTACCGACCTGTGTATCAAAATGGCCGCCATTTCCGTGGAATATTCGAATGGGGAATGCTGTATAAGGAGAATGAGCTGTCACCGGAAATAGCCAGTCAGGATGGCAGGAAATACAACAGCGAGCCGTACAAGTAAGCACTGTCGTATTCATTGCTTGTATAAATTACGAGTTAGAATAATGTTGTGGGCCTATTTAATTTGTAACTGCTTTTTGGACCTTGTAAAAATTAAGCTATTGCATTTTACTAGAGAAATATGAATTCAGCGAGGACCTAACTGTTTTCATTGTAGATCGCCCACCCACGCTGGAGGATTATTTGCCATGGATCGCCAATATTTTCTGGATTTGGGACTTTACGATTCTGGTCTATTGGTTTGGGGCGGAGAAAACTTCGAACTGTCTTTTAAGGTTTGTATTTCGGTTCCACCTTGCATTTTTTGATTAAGCTAATTCACTTAGAGGGGTGATAGAGATCATCATCCTGTACAGACACCGTTGTGGAGCCACTCCAATATTTCGTGCGTATTCAACTATGCAAGCTGGAGCCAGTTTTTGCCCGGAAGGGAAGGTCGAGGTTGTAGACTAGAAATAAAAGAAACATTTTCCACCACCCAACCCTAATGGGTGCCTTACTTTCAGCGGTAGGGAAAGAAGGCGGCTGCCGAGCATGTTTTTGACCACAAAATCCCAAATAGGGCAGTGGCAAGAGAGAGGGTACTGTACCAGTCCTTAGGTCTAGGTCCTCATTGGGTTGTCGTATAAAAAATGTATATTAAACCTTGGTAAACCGCCCACGACATTGAGATGAATAAAGATAAAGAGTGACCTACAAGGGTTATCCCGTTTATTGTCTTCCAGGTCTGGCAATGTGGAGGCAGTATTTATTGGGTTCCTTGCTCACGTGTGGGACATGTATATCGCAGTTTTATGCCGTACAACTTTGGCAAACTTGCCGAGAAAAAGAAGGGACCTCTAATAACAATCGTAAGTACTATGTAGAGTTTTCGTATATACTACGTAATGTGTTAGATAAATAAATAAATAAATAATGACCTTTTGTTTTATTACTAAGCCAACCTAGCGGAGTTAGGGCTATAAAGTCCTCTCTTACACTCAACTAGGAAGGCCCGGGACCGCCTGCTTCACATGCCTTACGAAGCATGGCCAGAAAATGTAGCATGTGTGGGACTCGAACCAACAATCTTGCGGGTAAAATTAAGAATCCTTGCCACTAATCTACATGTCCTGACTGTTAGGACTGTAGGAAAATTACCTTACAATTTCTAGCCGATTTATCATTTTTTTTTTAGTTTCAAAGGTTAATTTATTGAATATGAACTCATCAATAATGAATAAATGAATTTTTTAATTTTGCTTTCCCGATTATAATACCAGCGAAGAGTCTGCCGTATACCTTGTGAAAAAAATCCCAATTTACTGCAGATACAGGACAGGTCTTCATTGCATTACGAATATCCACTGGAAAGGCACAATCTTAAGAGGAAGTGGACCCCCTCATTTTTCCCTTATTTGTACAAAGTCAAATGCGATGTTGGGATACTCCCTTAAAACAAAACTAAATTTAAAAAAGAGCGTTAAATACGAAATCAGGTTGATAGTATTAGAAAACCCCCCTCTTGATTGGCTTAATTGTTGAATTGCCGTATAGCTAAATTATTTTATTCATTATTACTCGAAAGAAAATACTCACAACGTTAAGTTTTTCTATAGTTTCATTACTTTCTTCATGTATTTCAACTAATTTTCTCTTTAATCCTTACAATGTTTTTCCGTATATTTTATTTTTTAGAATTACAAAAGGGTCATTGAAACGTGGTTTGATGACGATTACAAACAGTACTTCTATACAAGGGAGCCACTCGCCACATTTCTGGATATGGGCGACATTTCTGAGCAGCTGGCACTTAAGGAGCGCCTTCACTGCAAGTCATTCAAATGGTTTATGGACACCGTCGCGCCAGACTTACTGGAGAAGTACCCGGCACTTCCACCTAACGTTCATTGGGGCGAGGTAAGCTTGTTGATACTATTTCTAATAATATCGTATTATAGATTTTGCCATGTTAGAGAAGAGACGCATTTGTCATTCAGTTGGCCATAAGTGTGCTAAGACGTGATTTGCCTCAATATCTTAAAAACATAGTTTTTTAGACTAAATTGGCTTTCTTTACCACCATCATAAAGTAAAATCTCTGAAAAGTTTTTCACGTAGTTGTTACTATACCAGAGCCAGAATTTCAATGGTGAATCATTATTAAGTGACCACTAACAATGCGTCTTCAAAGAAAATCATCACTATTTTCATGTCTAAATTATTTAAAACGAAATCCCACGTATTCAGCTAATGCCTTGCCAATGTTATTGTCTGTTTGTAAACAAAGACGTAAGTGCCTTTGTTCGTAAGGCTTGTCATACGATACAATAATGATAAAGTTCCGATTGGAACTTGGAATTGAACTTTATGTAGTTATGTTAAAATCTACCCTTTGCTATGCCCTGTGGAGGCTGGACTGCTAAAAAAGCCTCAGTCAATAGTCTTGGAACTAGTAGACCTCTAATAATTTATGTTAAGAGACAATTGGAAGAGGAAAAAAATCGAATTCCACCTACAATATCGACCGTAGAGCTATAAAAATGTCTCGTTGGTTGGAAGAAGTGTTCCTCTAAATTTTGATGCACATATAAAGCCATCACTAACACCAATTGGCCACAGTTTTGAAACATGAGATTTGAAAAAACTGTCACTGAGGATTACGAGTGAGTTAAAAAAAAAGTGGCCAATTGGTGTAAGTGCTGGTCACATAATGTACATCAAAGTATAGATGAAAATTTCGGTAAGGAATGAGACATATTGTGTAGTTTTAAAATTAGATTTAATTCAACAACGGACTTTGGGGTGTCTGAATGTCTGTTAAAGCTGAATTTAGCGGAACCATCCTAGATAGCCAACCAACTAGTAATGTTTTAGGTTGAGAATGTAGGAGGAGGTCTTTGCCTAGACACAGACGGCGTAGACGCAATTACTCAGATTATAGCCAGAGACTGTGAAAGTACCGATTTGGGAAGTGATAACCAGGTATATCTTTAGTAAATTGGGGTACTTTCTGAAATTTTCTATTTAAAAAAATGGAAACATTTTAAAGACAAAACACAACTTTTACGACAAAGCTAAGTGTGTAAATTTTCCATATTATTTCATTTATCTCTTTATTGACCTTCGGTTCTTCTTTTGTATTTGACTGGTCGGCACATTCAATTCAGTAGTTTGACCAATTTTAATCATTTTCCTGTGAATTTAGCAATATTTTGAATTTAATGTTGGTTTTTTGTTAATAGAACAAAATGTTTCCATTTTCCGTGTGGGCGACGTGACCAACCTTCCTATTCCTTTGTTTTCGTTCATTCTTAAACGTCTGTCCTATACTTTTGTTTGTAGCTGCGGAACGCTGCTACGCAAAAATGCATAGATACCATGGGCAAGGGTCCACCCTCAGTAATGGGCGTGTCGCAGTGTCACGGCTTTGGCAATAATCAGGTAAAATATGGCTTCTTCCCCTGTCCTTTTGTAAGTTTCTGCTCCGCTAATGTTCGCTTTACTTTAAGACGTCGGGTGCTGGGTTTCTCTGACGATTTTGGAAGCTTGGGTAAATTTTTATATACACAATGAGAATAAGCTTAACTGGTGGTATTAGATGTAAACAAGCTCTTGTACAAATCTTATATTAATGTGTTAAGTTATGTTTGAAAAAGTCTATAAGAAATGCATGGAGTGTCATGTCTATACCATTTTTTTTAGTATTGTGGTGTTTTTCCAGTATATCTAAATCCAACTCGGTGCCGAGCGCAATTTCTCGCTGTCAAAACTAATTAATGGTTTGGGGGGCTATTAAAGTTACAATTTTATGAGTCTAGAAACCGCGCTTTCAGCTCAAAGACGTTGTTGCAAAAGATTACACTCTTTTTTCGACTGGAAACTCAAACTCACAGCAATGCATTTTCCAAAAACACCACAAGGCACAATGTAGACCTGTTTGTAATATCAACCGGTGCGGTTTCGGTGAGAGTATTTAGTAGAATTTCAAAATATTGTAATTTATTTTGCAGCTTTTGAGACTGAATAGCAGAGGACAATTAGGAGTTGGGGAGCGTTGTATAGATGGGGATCGGATGGGGATCAAGCTTGTGTTCTGCAAGCTTGGCAGCGTTGAAGGACCCTGGCAGTATGATGAGGTATTGATTCAAATTTGTATGATTTTGGATGATTTTGACATAGTTGGTAGCTTGCTTGTACTTGTGGGAGTCTCTGCATAGCTACCATGCTATCGGAGACCTGTCGTAACTCAACATAACACCTACCGAGGCGAATGAAGAGTTTATTCGGATACATTCATCGATCCGAAATAGGGTATCAAGATAAACTGAATTTGATGGGAGTCGAACTATCGATTTATGCCTTACTGGGGCATCGTATTAACCACTACGCTACGAATTCCACCGCACTCAGCTTAGACAAGGTAACTTTCTAGGATACCTTCAAAGTTATACGGTTTAAGCTGAGTGCGGGGTAGTGCGTAGTGTAGTGGTTAACACCAGGGGGATGTCACTCCATGTTAAAAACTTAATTTATCCAATACGGCTAACCTCAGTTCCGCTGCCAGAAACGAGAGGCGCTGTCTGTTTCCCGCCAGTATTCAAATTATCCTACTTTTCTTAAATAAATTTTTAAGTGAAAATATTTCCAAATTTTAGCTAATTTAAATGCAACCTCACTTAAATTCAGCTCTACCATCACCTTAACTTATAATTGCAGCAGTGATATTCCATATTGAATATGCAGCGAATTTGTCGAATAATGGCCGAAATCAAATGGCATGGCGATTGTTTATTTGTGTACATTTCGGTCATGCGCATCCGTCAAATAGCAAGTCAGTAAGCCACTTTTAAAATTAATATATTTTTATATAATTAAAAAATTGCAGTTTCTATTCGAAAATAATTATAATGAATAATATAATAATAAATTATAGAATATAAAAAGGGGGAAAGAAGGTAATATAAGAGGGGAAAAAAAGGGGGTCCATTGCCCAATGAATTATTATATTTCCGAACTTTTTACAGAACACCAAACTGCTGCTTCATAGCGACCGGGATAAATGTCTTTCCCTACATCCGCAGTCGCACCAGCTGTCTCTGTTACCATGTGACGAAAGCAACGTCTACCACCAGTGGAGTTGGAAAGAAGTTCATCCAAAATGGTAACCATTGTGATAAGGTAGGCTTATCTCATCATTCCTTTCGAACAAAACGTACTGAAATGAGCTTTTAATCGTAGAATAACTATGTTGATGATTGTTGGTGGTTGTGAGTGCTTTTATTCAGAAAACATGGACATCGTTGCGTTTTACTCAAATCTCAATCCTAAATCGGCATTTATGCAGCACAACTTACACCAATGGGAGGCAAGTATAGCAACACACCTTATTACGCTGTATTATTGCTGTCCTATTTATACGATAGTATAATGAAAGCTATTGATGATCGAAATTTTCGATTTCGAGATTTACACGTTTTGAGGCCCCAGGAATCAAAAAAGTTTTTTACAAAATGTCTGTGTCTGTTTAAGTTGTTAAATAGAGTAACAAAATCAATTGAGACAATTGGTCAATTCAACTAACACTTGCCTACCAAGTCATATTGCAACGGGAAGGGGCTTATATCGGCTTTGGAGGAAAGGCAGATTTTAGTGAAATTATGTGTAAGATAGAATAAACTTTAACAGTGCCAGCAGGCCTACCATGGCGATGAATTATGATTAATTTACCCCGGAAATTACATAAACCATTTTAATGCTGGTGTTAAAATTGCCCTGTCCCAGAAGTCGAACTTCATTTTGTTTTTGTCATGTCGGTACCACTGCATGTGTAGCTCAATTAATCACTTTCGACAAAAATCTGCAATATTAATTTAGTCTACTTGAACTATCGTAATTAATGTTTCATTCATTGGGGTTTGTTTTAAAATAATTTAATCTTATTCCCGGATTAGTTATTCTTTAATAAACGCCATGATAGGCCTACAGTTATATTAGTAACTTGTTTAAAAAAAACTACTAGCTGCCAACTTATTAGTGCTATATTGATGGTTGTTGTATTGTATAAATTGTAGGATCATTATCGTACGTATTGTAAATAAGTAGTGAAAAATAAGTAATAATTATGGACCTAACCTAACCCAGGCCATAGAGGGCTGGAGGGGATGTTAACTTAAAAATCATTGGAGTTTAAGAGTGTACAGCCCATAGGAAATTGGCAACCCGAAATTTATTCCTTTTTATTTTATATTTAATTAACTAAGCATGTTATTAAAGATTTGGCTCATCAAAGTTGTAGAAGACTACTTCATGCATCATATTATAAGATATTTTTAATTTTCGAAATTGTAGTTTTTTCATAAACATGCAGATATTTTATAAACAATAACTTTTCACGTAAAAGCGATTTTATAAAAAAACTACAATTTCAAAAACTAAAAATACGTTATTATATGATGCATGAAGTAGTCTTCTACAACTTTGATGAGCCAAATCTTTAATAACATGCTTAGTTAATTACATAAAAAATAAAAAGGAATAAATTTCGGGTTACCAATTTCCTACGGGCCGTACACTCTTAAGCTGTTATTTTTACCTGTATTTTAGGTATAAAGTATAACTTATTCTGAGGTTAGACATAAAAACAAAAGATTTTTACAATGAAATGGCTCCTCTAAAATTGTTTTGTTTAGATTTTGGACTCTACAATAATCTATACTTAAAACGGCACGGTATTATTATTATTTACACGAGGCTTTCCCATGCATCTGCGCCGTTGTACCGTAGGTTTGTTTAATTAAGATGTGATTTGTGGGCTGTATTGTAATTAATTTACAAAGATGGGGCTGTATATTGGTTTCAAGGTTTGTTTATTGTATGCTTGCCCACAGTTTTGGGCCATGTTTCGAGAGTTAGGTACTGATATAAGTATGACAACAAAATTGATATTTATGTTTTTTGACTATACGAAACCTGTCTATTCTCTCATTCTAACACGTGCGAAATGCGATAGATTCCAGGGATTGATAATAATGCTAGCGGTATTCAAATTATAAGATAGGCTTTTCTAGATTACCCCTACAGTATGTGACACAAGTGACAGTCCTCATTAGGATTCTTGGCACATATGCCTATTTTGTCTTTACATTGGTATTGACTGTTCAATTTCTCATAAAATTTATTCAGATTTTATTTTAGGCTGCTATTCAACTTATACCTTTAAATCTTCTCCTTTCCGTGTACCTTTAGGTAGAAAGTTTTCAGGAGGTATCCACAATATACTGTTTATGCACATGATATGGCGTCTTGACCTCTCTTAATATTACAAATAGTATATTGTGGAATAAGTAAGATACTTGGTCTTCTAGCGTGACATGATGTTACTTTAATGAATGACAGAAGAATGCGTATTTTGAAGAACCAGTAGAATCCGGGCTGATGGGCCGTGGTCGAAATCAGCCCGGATTCTACTGGTTCTTCATTCGACTCCGGCCGTGAAAGCCTTTGCTGTTACAATGCGTATTTTACACGTGTGCATATGCGTGTAAGTAACAGCTTTGATTGACTCAGTTGTCAATTTTCGTTAAATTTTTCATGATTACATGTATAGTTTATTTATTAATTTTTTTTACCACTAAGACATCATTATACTCTGTGGCCTTCTTAGAATGATATTACATTCTTTTAACTCTAGTCTTCAAATTTCCTCCCATTACTGAATTTTTAATTCTATCGTATTATTATATGATATTACCATATATTATATTAAATTCGTTTGAGTTATACAGAATATTATATCCTAAAAAGAAATCAAGTAAAAACTTTGGAGACGGGACAGATTGTGCAGTGGTAGTTAACACGATGCACGAAAATCATAGTGGTTTTGAGTCCCTCACTCCCCAGTTTTTTCTTAATTTCTTTTTTTTTAAATATAATTCCACCCAATACATTGTATTTGATTTAATTTATTATTACTCCATTCAAATGTTTCCTAAGTACCAATAAATTATTTTGATGGTTCGACTGCATTTATTTCTCTAAACCTTACTACTACCTTACTGCTACGAACATTTAAAAAAAATTAAATTAAGGAAAAACTAGCAATAGGTTAAATAAATAATTTAAATTATATTTACAGGAATTAAAATAATATCAGTACAATTTTGGATGTTTTAATGTGTGACATCGCAGTCCTTGCTGGTTCATCCTCTTGTGTCTTTGCGTCTTTGAGTTAATGGAGTTGAGGACATCTGAGTCGACTGTTGGTAAGGCGGGGTTTCCATTGACCTCGCCTTAGCCACGATCCATTGCAACTACCGAATTTATGTTTACTCAGATTATTATGGCCATTTTATTTTACGCCTAATTTGTGAAAGTCCGTATACCAGCCTTAAGAGCTGCGGGGGATAGTATGAGCCGTAAAAGCCCAGTATATAATTCTACAATCTGTACTTATTAGTAGAAGCGAAATGTGGAACTTCGGTTTTTTGCTCGTGCTTCAAATTGTAATAAAGCACATGCCTGTTTGGCATATTAACAATCATAATGGGACTATTATTGATGTCACTATTTCTGAAATTGAACACCTCCTTGTCCTTAAACCTATTGACTTTACGTATGAATGGCATATGTTTGTAATGGACTGTTTCAGCATCGGGACTGTTGTTGTGGTGAAATAATTTAGGGGACTGCTGAGTAGTTTTTGCCATGGAAGCTTCAGTCGTTTTCTGAAACCACGCCTTCGCTGTAGGCTTCTTTGTTCTCTCCGTTGTCGTGCTGAATATTCCTCGAAGCTTATACTTCTCTGTTGTGCTTGCTCTTCGCATGCCACTTTTCTTGTTCTTCTTCCTTTTCTTTTTTTGTTTGACGGGGGACGCTTCACTGATGTGACGGTACTCAAGAAGATTGGTCTCTGCGGGTAGATCTGGAAAGTGGGGCTCTTGCGGGACCTGCAGAGGAACTTTGGCGTTCGGTCGGGGCTGCGTTGGGTTTCTGTTCAAGAAGGGCAGGCTCTGGGAGATGATGGACGCCATAGCGGAGATGAGATCTGGCACGTTCACCTGAATCGGCAAAAAGGGCACGCTCTCGATGAAATCGCCTAAGGAGCTCCAGAAGATCCTGGGTTTTTCTTCCTGTGCACGCAAGTGCTGCCTAATAAGTATTCCAAATTGCTTTCAAGGAATATTTGCGAGGTTAATAAGCATTTTAATGCCTCTGGGGCACACCGTCCATGCGGGTAATTTTGTTAAACGATTGGTATTACTGCAGATGAATGGCACCATGTAATTGGTTTTACTTCAATTACTGAATGTTAAGAACTGAGAACTAAATGGTGGTCCCTGTTAGCGTAGCGGATATTCTCAAATAATTGCGTTATATTAATTTTCCCCCTTTGACCCTTAAATTTGAACATGTGCAGATTAGTGGCGTGGCGTTCTACTTTACATTTACAGTATGTTATTTCCTTTTTGCCAAAAGCTAAATACTAACCTAGTTGTCGGAGCACTACTTCATGCTCTGATTGACTAGATATTAGATGCTATTCTCCATGCAGCATGCAGTTAATAATAAGATCTGACGAGTATACAGAACTATTCCATTCAAAAAGGAAAACATGCGACAAAGCGCATCTTGATATGTTAACTGGTGTTGTTTGGATCTGACGTCATTGACATATAAATAGATTATACTCATATATATTATATCTATGGAAGGCGGCTCCTTCTATTAATTCGTGGTGTGCCACTAAGTATTACCCTACTTTAAAAGCAAGAGACACCCTAGCGCAGTCTTCTTATGGATTTAAAAGCAAATGACGTCCGATCCAGACATGTGACAACACAGGTTTGGCTTATTTACCTACCGTAATATTAGGGGATGCTTCAGACTGTCCAATATGACCGCCAATGAGGAACATGCTCTCCGTAATCGGTTGCAGGTGCGATGCGAAGCCTGGTGGAGTCACCTCAAATTTACTGTTGCCGCTGTCGTACAAAATGAGCGGTTCCTGTGGACTTGTGGTAGCCCTCACTGTGGTGGTGGTGACGGGCGGAGCTGGGGTCGTGAATTTCAGGACAATGTGCTCGGGTAGGGGGAGAGGTGGCATGGGCTCCGGGTCTTTTTTGACGGTGCCTTTCTTGCGCAACTTGTGCATGACGTAGTCTCTGACGGACAGAGAATTAGAAGGCGCTGGGAAAGGGTCGCTAATTTCGTCGAAAACGTCACTCAGCATGTCGTCGCTACTGGAGAAACCTAGAAATTTGCCTTGCCTGAAACAAGCATACTTTATGCAAAGAAATGCCTTCATTATTTTCAGTCTTAGTTAATAAATATATGTTCCTTGAAATGACATCATATCACAATTCACATGCTGTCACACTTGCCACTGTTCCTTTGACATTTAGGCTAAAGTGCGCGGCAGCAGTTACCTTAGACCTATAGTTACGCTACTCCTGTAGGCTTTGTAGCACCAACGCAACAATATTTTAACTCATCAAGGAATAAGTGTTAATTAGCCTATATTAACGATGAATATAAATTGACTTAGGTTCAAAAATAATATCCGATAAGTGATAAAGGACAGTATTGTTTGCCAACAAGGATTAAATCCTGATTTTTAAACACAGACGGAAATTTTTTGGGACATGGCACCTTAAGAAAAACTTTGTTGGTGCTACGCCTGCTACTTCATAAATTGGTGATTTCATACTCTTCTCTTGTCTTTTCTTGGTATACTGCAATCCAAAGAATGCCATTTCAATATTCAGTCGTCTAAAATGAACCTTAAAACACAGCGTACCTGTCTTCTTTTGGACTAGTCGCCGCCCCTCTATGCCAGAAAGCCGCCATCGTTGCTATGATAATAACGAAATTCTGGAACCGAAAAAACAGACCATAAATTCCTTAACTCAAGTTATTTTATACAATAATAGACAGATTTGAAAATGACGAAAAATAACACACAATTTTTCCCTTGTATCATTAGGTGAGAAGCCATGCCCACGTTAATTTGCAAATGGCGTGTACTTGGGCCATTCTTATTGTTTCTGAATATCATCTCAACAACTGCAATCCGGTAGCCTGTTGCTTTGGAACATGTTAATCGTGGTAGAGTTAGAGCAACGAAGTTATCCTGATTTTAATTATCAGAAGGATGACCTTATTAAAGTTTAGATTGAACCTATAGCATTAGGTTAGACTACACTCCTTTTGTGTAAGATATCCGAAACTTTCTTTCTTGATCCGGATTTGGTCTCATCAAACATTTTAATAGTGGAATGTAGGAAGAACACCGCGGCGCGGGCTCGACCTGAACATGACCCCTGTAACAACGCCCAGCCGACACCGTCTTGACATTCATAGCCTATCTCAATCGTAGGTAGGCGTCAAATGTCAGCATTTGCCCGGATATGGAAACTTTGGGGCATTGTTATTTATTTCCTTCTTTTTAAAGTTGCGGGAGTATAAGAATATGGACAAATTGCATATAGAATTGCCTGCTTTGATTGGATTGTCAACTCCCAATTATAGTGTCCATGATTCCCTTATGGAGAATCCACACTCTGTTGATTGGTTGGCTTGGGTGGAGCATACTTTGCCGCCATAAATATGTTTTTTTTTTTTAATTTACAGCAACTATCTACACCCAAATTGTTGGCTAAAAGTCCAATAACAGCTTACTATAATCTACTAAAAAGATTACTTCCTTATATTTCAAATAATCATCAGTGCCAATTGCTGTTACGTCGTAGAATGCATGAAATATAAAATAAAAAGTGATACTAGGTTGCAACCGGTTTTGCAGGTATTTAACTTTGTGGCTCTGGAAGTTAGTCTGAACTATGGATACTGTCCATGCTTTGGGATGCGTAAAACAAACAAATTTTCCAGCCAGATTTAATAGCCCGGGGTTGATACATACTGACATGGGACAATACACAGCACTATTCAGGGCCGTGCCCACCACCCTCAGAAATATATCCGGCACCTCCGTTCTCCATGCATTGGAACATGTACCTTAGTCTGCCCTCGTCCCTCAAGAGCCTCTGTCCCATGAGACAAAATCTGGTGCTTGTAGGCGTCGTTTGAAAAGTATTTTATATCTTATACAATAATTGTGCCATTATTTCGACCGGTTGGCTTTTGGTAGCCTACTTTATTGTCATGAGACATGCAGTGTGGGTTCGTCTTCGCTGGTACTTTGCCATCCAAGCCTCAAGAGGGACAGGTTTGATGTGCAATTAAAGTAGACTACGAGGCCCATGGCACGATTGAAGAATGGATGTGTGCTATATAACGTTGTTGGTTGATATTTTCTCTTCGTACTTATTTATTATGAAAATACTATGTTTACCAAGTAAATCTCAATTTGCTTTGTTTTACTTTCCATAAATATGATTACAAAATGGGTACCTATATAAGTTCTTCTTTGCAATTGTTATGCAGTATTGAACTCAAATTATCCGAATCAATCGGAACCGGCGCAAAAAAAAAAAAAAAATATTTATTTCTTATAAGCTAATATGTATGCATTTTTATTAATTAAATGATTACCGATAATAGGAAACTGTTCATAAAAGAAGTCAAGTTTTACTGAAAGTGCTCTGTTTCCGGGCAGCCAAGTCGAGAGTCCGCTTTTTTGTATACATATGATGTCATATGTCTGAAAGCGGTTCGGATAATTTAAAATAAATTGCAGCCAATTCAACAGGTATACATGAATACAATACCAATACGAAGTTACAGTTTCTCTAGGCGAAAGCTGTCTTAAATTGGTCCCTTACGTTGAGTAATGAACACAATGCAACTGTAATGACAATACCTATTTCATGTTAAATGGTCGTAATTTATTCCAGCTCAATTGCTGGGGACTATTGGGATAAGCTTGTATTCCACCTGCGATGGTTCCAAATTTAAATTTTATAATGATGTTAATGGTGATTGATGATTTGGGTGTCACACCAGTCCTTTAAACTAAGAGCCATTAGGAGAGAAATCTAGGATTAAAATATGAAGGAGATGGCATGATGGCCTCTGGTAGGCTAACAACCTGTAACACCTAAATTTGTATGCCCCTTTAAATCTCTGGGATCGTCTATTCACACGACTGTGTTCAGAAGGTATACCGAGCTCAAGATCAGGACAGGACCAAGACAGGATATGTATAGGTAGAGTAGTGGTACAGGCTTCAACTTTCACCCGAAAGGTTGTTGATGGTTCGAGTCCCAGACATACTGCATTTTCTGGCCATGCTTTGGAGGGCATGTAAAGCAGGGGGTCCCGGGCTTTCCTAGTTGAGTGTAAGAGAGGGTTTTATAGCCCTAACTCCGCTAGGTTGGCTTAGTAATAGAACAAAAAGTCTATTATTATTATAATATTCACGCCACGTCTTCTTGACAGAGGATGCCTTGCAGCCACGACTGGATTTGTAGATGTATATAATTGTCCTAGGCTTGCTCTGATTGGACGAAGAAGGCAGGCGGCATGTGGCAGAAATTAAAAAAAAAATCCTTGGCGGGAATAAATTTCCTATCTCTCTAGGCCGGCCTAGGGACTCTCATTTGCTCATGAAATCCTGTGATATGTCGGTACAGATATGGCTAAATGTAAAGGGACGTAGGGGAACGGAGAAAGGTGCACAGTCAAGTGCAGTTAGCCTGGCAACGCTCCATCCGCATAGGTGTGATCTTGCAAAAATCCTCCAACGGTAACAGTGAATTTAGCACATAAAATTATTGGTCCGTACCATCTCATTCTGCTAACAAAGAAATACGTGATGCGATTCATAGGTGAAGAGTCGACAAGACCTATTAACTTATGGGTTTCCAACAACCTATTGTGTTCTTTTAATAGCGTTCACTCTGGCATACTCCTGTATGCGTTCAAAGGCAAATGATTGACTTTAGAAAGTGGGTGATTATAAGGGGCCGTTCGATTAAAGTTCGGTAAGCCATCAAGTAGGCTAACTAATCGATACCGTGTTGGCACCACCGCCTATTTGACTGTTTATCCCTTAACCCCTTTTTTCCTCTGTTGAAACCAGTCGGATTTGGTAACTGCAGCCTTTTGGAATATTGTAACCTGGATTGCCTGCTTTTGTAACCTGACCTCTCACATTGTGCCCCTCTGGTAACATCTTTTCTTAGCACAGGCAGCTGTGTCTGCAAAGTCTTGTTTTTCGTTCCCGTCCCACTATAACAACCGCCTCACAAACCTGCCAACTGCTGTGAGACATACAGGTATTTTGCACATTATGACAGGTTCTTTGGCATGGATCATGTACACGGTTATTGAGACCATTGAACAGCAGCACAGTGTTCAGATTGTCCACACTGACAAGTTGCTGCAAATCAGAGAATAGAGATGGCAGCAAGAAGCAACAAGTCACGTCATTGGCTATTGGAACCTTGTAGTAGTAGTAGTAGTAATAGTAGTACGGTTGGACACAGTCCCAGGCCATGGTGTGGGCCCATAGGATAGGGGACCTCCTGATTATAGTGGATTCCGAATCACTTGGGAAACACAGTGAAGTCACACGATTAGTTCGGTGACCAGGACAAGTCCTACCATGTTTCCCTACCGGCACTGTGCACACTACCAAGTTATCTGCATCTTTGAAACTGCTCTGGTCCGCTGGATTCAACTTGGTAAGGCGGCCGGCTCTATTGGAACCTTAGGGTGCGTTCAAAATAAGTGCCCTGTCTCCCGTCAGAGCCGAATTTCGTTTTTTATTACCCAAAATTATTTTCGATAGCATACACAGAAACATTAATTGTGTGTAGAATTCAACGTAGGCGTTCAACATTCGGCGATAATATATATATGCTTCTGACAGATTTGTTAAAACATATGTTTAATTTCCAAAACATTTCACGTCCGAGTCTGAAATCAATTAGCAAGCAGGCAATAACCCCAACGCCTCAGCCTGAAACCTGAAAGTAGTTTTCGACAATCATCTTGTCGTTATTAACTACTGGCCGCAGCCAAATGTCTGCAAGTTTTAGAACTACCGGTCTTGGAAACCCTCCAGCAATTTTCCGTCTCCGCCCTCCAGTAACTGATAATTATCAATTTCTTCGTACGTTTTAAATTGTAGCTTATGACATGTTAAACGTTTCTGCCTGGATATTTATATTTAATTTAAGTTAATTAATTGCACCTCACATCAGTAGATTGCCCAAAAAACATGTCAGAACGCAAACACTTGTGGGAATTGGCTGTTGTGATAGGGGGTTGTTGAACTCAGTATATTCTATAGACTATTATTTGTTATTGTTATTATGACTTCTTATGAATTTTTATTTAATTGTCTTGTCTAATGTCTATCCATTTCTGATTCGTCAGTGTAGAAATTGGTTGCAACCATATCTGCTCGTGTACAGCGTTACTGTTCAGCAATGAAATTTATAATACCTAGCTGGGAAAAACTGCGCTGTCGCAAAGACCACTGAGTTGTACCACTGGACTAATAAGTTATTACATGTACCGTACTTTTTTACTTATGATAGTACTTTAGTAAAGCAAGTATCTTATTTCCCTGACTACCCCAAGTATCCCCACTGGTTAACCTAAGATAAGATCTCAAACTAATGACGATTACGATAATGGTCACCTTTGTGCGTCTTCGCTAAGTCACAATAATATTAGGTTTATGTCACTGTCCTGTCGCTGATCTGTAGTAAATAAACAGTTGATATTTTTATTTTTGTAACTTTTACTTGAATTATTAAAATTATCCAAATTGTAACTATACCGTCTACGCTAAAATTGATAAGCTAATTACTCACCATTTTAGCGTCTTTGAAAATGTAGGCGTTGCACGTTACTACACAACAACCTCGCAGGTCTGCAAGAAGCACGGTACTGTTACTGTGAGGTCCAGTAGGTACCAAAGATCAGGTTTTCATGCCTGTCACCTCTCTATTTGTTCTCCCCAGTTATTCCATAACAACAACAGTGGCTCACTTTTCGTTTCTTCCATCGTATTGCATTGTTGCCGGCATGTCCGATGTTTAATACTTTCTAGATGTCGTTTTATGACTTGTTGTCATTGTATATGACCTCGGTTTTCTGGAGAAAGAGCAAATGTTCCAGCAGACAAAGTCTTGTGAAGACGGCAATTTCTCGGTGGAATAAAGTCGTATTGACGTGTTTTTTTTTTTTTTTTAACTGTGTGGTAAGCAGTTTTGTGGGGTGATTCCGTAATTGGTTCCAAACCGCACATGAAATCCTTAGAGAGGCTAGGCATTTTCGAATTTCTGGCGTTTCTTCTTTAGTTTTCTGTTGTCTTTCCGTTCATAAACCAGTTGCCCAGTGTATACAATTTAGACTGCATAGAAATTACTCTGATGGCGATCACTTTTATACGTCCTTTATCGTGTCTTTTCTTCTCAGGATTCAACAGAGGCAACACACTTTTGTCGTAAATCTCAACTAAGAGTAGCCGAGTAACATAACATAAATGCTACACCGGCTGGCATAAAAGAAGGAAAACGCCGTTGTACGACAACCCATTAAGGGTTTATGCTTGAGGACTGGTAGAGGACACTCTTTCTTGTTTACTGCTCTATTTCGTTAATATTTTCAGGTGGGGGGGGGGCAGTAAACAGGCTCTGCATAATTAAAGCCAATTATACCATAAAACAGCGAAAAGTCCATCTCCTAAACCTAACTAAATTTTCTTCCAATACAGCTGTTTCATGAGATGATATTGCTTATAGTACTGTAAGTGACAAACGGAGGGGTTAAAAATCAAGTTTCACAGGAAATGCCAACAGTAGATGAGTGTTGACATTTTAAGGTAGAAGAAGTATATAAAATATTAAATATATTTTGGGGCCGTCACTATCATCTATCGGCCACTGTTATTGAACTTGGTTTGTAACAAATAACTGATAGGATTTCCAAAACTGTGGCCAAATTTCTCACAACCGGCTCCAGCTATGTTTGTTAAATTCACATTTTATTGTCGTTATAAATGTAAACAAAACAATAGGTTGTTTGTCCTTTTGATAGTTTAGTAATAAAATAAATAAAAAAGAAAAAAGAAAAGGAAAAAAGAAAAAGAAAAACTTTCATGAAATTTGTAAAAAAAAATTAATTTTTCTGTGGAACCTTCGATCGATTCTCTCTAACTTCAGGTATATTTTGGGTGGTTTCGCAAGTAAAGTTTTGGTTTTGCGTAAAAAAATATTTTTTGAAGAAATTATTGATAATAATTCATGCCCTCAATACATTGCATACCTTACCTATGCCCTGCCATTCTTACTATGTTGTATTATATTGGTCTGCCCGCTCTTGGCTGTGCAATCGTCCCATTGATTGCTTTGGGAAAGTCAAGGCAACCCACATTTAACCCTAAGACAATTATTTACCATGGAACTACTCATCACTTAACAATTTCATTTCATTTCATTTCATTTCTGTCGGTATCAATACTAATTGATTAACAGCATGTTAGCATGTACTGGTTCACTCGTACCAGTTCTTCCCTTCTCTACGATCGATATTTCCTGTGATTTTGGATTTATTTATTTTTCAAAAAAACTCGCTGTCTATTAAACATAAAAAAAAACATTAAACAGACGAATAATATTGTAATATTAAGAGGTCTCGGACTGGCCTACGCTAAGTTCACATAAATAAAGTCATAGAAGCAGTTAGTGCGTTACAGTGCCTTTTCACACTTTTTCTTGTTTAGACTGCTTTTATTGTGGCAGTGTGAAAGGGTAATTATGCGGTCATCACGGAAGCGTTTAGCCCTTTGGCTACGCTCAAAAATGCTTTCTCCCGAATTGTTAGTGTTCCTCCTAAGTACTTTCAAGCCTCACCATGACCCCGACCTTGTTCCTGTCATAGCCCACGCAGTACGGTGGGCCCAGGCCCGTAACCAGGATTTTTTCAGGGGGGGGGGGGCTGCGGTACTATAGAATATAGAATGTTGTGAAATGTCGCACATCTGGAAAGTTCAATTCTATCTAGTGCAATACCAAACCATTTCGAGCCCCCGGGTTATGGGTCTGGTTTGCACCCGTTTTCCTTTTCCTCCCACGCACGACCATTTTTGCTTTCCAATTTGTACGTAGTATAAGGAAAGCTTTGTGATGGTCGAAATTTTCGATTCCGAAATTTCAACGGATTTACACGTTTTCAGGTCCCAGGAACCCAAAAAAGTGTTTTTTTTTTCCCTGTGGGGACAATTAATTATCTTTCACACCATTGTCCATTGCCCAGAGCTTGTGGAAACACAGTGCTCTTTGTAGGTAATCAAGACTTGCAGCAACTTGCTCTTCACCCAGTCTGAACAATGTGCACCCAATATACTGCTATGTATACTGGCCTGAATAACCATGTCCAGTAATCTGCCAGACTTGTGACACTTATTGTTACTGGGAGTTGGTATTTTGTGTGAAACGGTTGTCGAGTTGCCTCATTATGGTATTGGTGGGAATACCCCGTGGAACCTTAGGGAAGCAACAAGGCCGTAGCCAGGGGGGGGGTTCATGGGGGTGGCTTGATACTAGATAGAATCGGATTTTGAGAGGAAAAATAAAAACCACTATGTAACACCCAATGAAATTTCTAAAGAAGAAAAAAAAATCCTGGCTACGGCCTTGAGAAGCAACCTTTCAAAAAAGTGCAATTATATCTTATTAAGCAACATACGCATATACCTACATATAACACCGACTGGCTTAAACGATGTACTTACTCGAAAAAGTCCCGCGTATAAAAAAACCATACTGAGTAAGAGGGCCACGAGATACTGTACTTGTGATGGAAGGTATAAAATGGCAGATATTAAATTTACATTTAAAAGAAATACCTATTGTACATTGAAGAACATTTTTTCTGCTGGAATATTGTAATAGGGACGATCGTTTCTTCAGAATCAATTTAATGTTTTATATTCCCTTTAGTTGCCTTCTAGGCTATATTTCTCATTGCCTAGTGCACTTATCAGCTTGTGTCTAGAGAAAGTGGATTTGACTAAAGTTAGCATTAGTGTAAGAGTGAAAAGCGCAAATTCGCCCAATGGAAAATATAGATAATTTTCTTTCTTTCATCCTTCTTTCCATAAAATAAAATTTCAGAACATGTCGTCGTGCGCCTTATGCTACTGTATATTCTAGATGAAACACACATTTAAAATGAAAGTTATTTCATCTTCTTTATTGGTTATCACGAATAAGAAAATGCAATATTTAACAATACATAAATATTACGATCACACCCACATCAATGAAAGCAACACATAGTCAAAATCTATTTGAAATTGAATCGGACGTCTGCATGTAACAGCCTACATAGACGAGCACAGTAAATTTATCTTCTTACAGACATATTAATACAAAGTTTTATGTTAGCCTAATCATCAATATCTTAATATTTAAATAAAGTTCCATCAAAGAATGGCCTTTTAGGGATGTTATAGAGGGCGAACTTCGAAAAAAGTATTTTTCACAGATTGGCCCAAATTACACTGTTAATATCTGCAAGCGTGGAAATCTATGTTTATAATTGCATTAAGCTTGATGATTCACCATAATGCAGATAGTCAATGCTGGGTATTACATGGTCAATAATCTACGTGTGATTTTTTTAAATATAGATAACAATAATAAAAAAATACATCAATTTAATAATATTTGACTTTTTTGACTTGTATCCGTCCGGTTTTGAATAGCACTTCGCATTCTAAAAACTTTTTGTTTGCTTATATTTTTATCCTCGGTAATAAGTTAACTTAGTACTTTGTGCTGTGGCTGCTGAAGGCCAAGCTACTTATCTTCATAAGACTACCCGCGAATTACTGTGTCCGGGAAAACCCGCAAACATAAGTTGAAGACCTCATGTACGTTGGTTCTATGGTATGTTTGATGTATTTTATATTAAATATCCACATGCATGATAATAATTAGCAGTGTAATTAGACCCCTTAATAGAAACTATATTTCACCAATGAATTATTGGGAAACGAGGAGGGATTCTTCAAAATTACAACTTTTTTAAGTCTAAACGACAGTTGACCGGTACCTGTCATTCGATTCTTTGTAGATTATTAATTATACTGTATTTCGAAAAGACTCGTTGCCGTCGGGGTTAAATGTCCATTTCGCGATGCACTATATAGCACGTTAAAAAATTATAATATAGTGAAGTTTCATTTCATTCTCTTATACTGGTGAGATTGTATAGCCGCATAGGTGCTGTGGCATACCACAGTATAGAACTTTTCATTCGCGAGTAAGTCCCTACCATACGTACAAAAATAATAATATACCGTCCTGGGGTAGCAGTTTAGTTTCAGAGGTAAATTGCTCTATGCATTACATTCTATTATTCTAAGCCTTAACTCTAGAGTTATCAAATACGGTATCTAGCTATATTTTGCAAATGCGAATGATATTAAAGTAGCCTATGTATCGTAGCTCGTTAATTTTAACAACAATGTGCGTATGCATGCATTCACAAATAATACTGCAGGCCTCAACATGAATGAATGTGTACATGCTACAATTAGGGTCAATTTTATTTTTATGTAATTTTAAGCAAAAATGCACCATCAAAAGCACCATGTTTGTAACCAGCTCTACTATGCTCTTAAATCTGGTCACTCCGACTTTAGCCCCATATGGGACATTTTGGGCGAAGCCATGTTTTGCTTGTTACATTGTGGCAATGGTAAGCTTGTCTCAGCTTGTCCATTATCGCATCTAGCCGGTGCAGGGTGACATCGAGGACGTCTACCAGTTTGCCAACGGCCAAAAGTTAATTTAATAATTTAGGCATTTTGAGCCACTCTGTTACAGATTAAAACTTTTGGGCCATTTTTTCTTGTGCTTTTCTTACTTGTATAAGTACACACATTTTAAGTAGAATTCGCGTTACAACGGCTCATCTATCCGCGGTTACATCCCGATTGAATAAACATAATTTGCTATCAAGCACTTTTCTCACAGCTCTATGGCAGTGTTTTGGTTAAAATAGAAACCTGTGAATATAAAATGGTATCCTACAAGTATCATTCTATATGCAATCTCTCTCTCATACAATATATATATTTATTTATGTATTATAATATGCTCAAATTCTTATGTCTATGTCTGCCATGTTAACCTCCTCAATTTGTCAGTAACTTTCATAAGAGGAAATTATTACCTACGTCTCTATGTACATACATACAATGCATAGAAACTGTGTTCATGACTTTTGCTACCTTACAAAATTTAAAAACAGGCTGTACTGTGTTTTGTAAACTAGTGGAAGTTTAAAAACCGAACCGTTTATTATGTTTCACCTAACTTACATGTATTTCAATGGACATCTTTTGTTTGCACCCAACGAATCAGATCATTCAAATAACTGGCCCAACCAATCAAAATATTGGGGTTTGACGTCGTTTTTCTACAGAATCGTATACAAAAGATCTGATATACGTAGATGTATTTATAATTTATTTGCCTCGCTGCACATATGAGAAATCTTCCACCATCCTTTGTCCTAACTCACGTCTCACTTTTTTTTTCTCAGAACCTAGACTACCCATAAATTTGTTTAAAAGCACATAGAGAATATTAGTTGAATATCTGGGCAGCATTAAATACAATTATACCAAAAACACAACATAAATTGCCAATGATGAGTTTTTTTGACATCACTTTTAATGTACGTACGTATATATAGATGCTTAAGAACTTCATGTCAGCCCCACCCCCTCCCATTTTATATTAAAATTTTCTCCATCACTTTGGTTAATTCGTATTTCGCTCTTTTGTACAATTAACACCAATCTATCTCTAAGTCGTCTTAGAAAAATTACCATAATGCTAAACACTGAGACATAAAGCTTAAAAAACGTTGCTGTTTTCTGTGAATTATGCAGGTAAATCTTGTAGCGCAGCAAAATGCAAAATGTGCAAAATTAATGTTAATATTCCAACATAAATTATCACACTCACGACAACATTTAAATTTTACAAGTTAGTAAGCCTGAAATTTAGAAGCTGACCATAATAAGTCTAGATGGCTGTTGCTAGGTGGGAAAGTGCTGTTAAATGTATTGGCACAGACGATGGTGGGAAGGAGTTTATAATTTATAAGCCTGGCGCATCATTAGATCGAAATAAATATCTTCATCTATTGAAGCGCTGATTCCTGCGTAGTAATTCACGAACTCCTCTTCAGTGACCTGAAACAAAATATGGAAGAATTAGAAGTAAAATATTAAAGTTAGATACGACTACGGGTGGTTGCTGAGTGGTGTTCTTTGCAATGTTTTATTGTATTTGGTATACATACAGTAGAAACTGATCTAGCAAAACATCCCAATGTGCGTAATTATAAAATTTACATCAACTGGTTTGGTTTTGAAAGTAATATCCTAAATGGGACAGACCTATTTTTCGACATTAGCGTGTGGGGGGCGATAATAAGCGTCGGACGATTTGGCGCTCGATCTTGGGATGATCCGCTTACGTTTACCGATCGCCCTTGTGTGGTCTTTGACAGCGCCTCTAACTTGTCGCAGATAAAGAGTCTGAGCTAAAAAAATACATGCTTGTGAATATCTTGGAATCCTACTAATTTGGGTCTGTATTTTCAGCTCCGGGGAAAAGAATAGAGTCAAATTGTCTTTGGTCGTGGCTCTGTTTGCGCCCCTTGACCAAATTCCATAAGTTGGTGTCAAATATTCGGGTCGATGGTTTCATCACATATTCCAATATTTTGAGTTTGTACAGCAGCGAATTAAGCCCATCAATTATGATACCATTTTCTTTTTGGGAACGAGTAATTAGCTTTTCTGGGTGGGGAGTTATTTACGTTTGTATCGTAATAATGATTTGCGAACGGAAGTCGGGGTTTCAAATTTGCCGGTAACGACCTCAATAAGAGACGTAAAATCGATAGAACCAACTTCCGCCGTGTGCTGATTGATTGCAGTGCTGACGATAATGCAGGAAAGCTTAATATATTACACCCTCGGATAACTTTCCTTGTTGTGTTGCACAATTTTGTGTAAAAATACTTCAACACCATAAACATTTCATATTCTATAGTTTTTTAGACAGGTAGCCAAGATGGACTATTGTCATAGGCATAGTTGGTTTTTCGTTAGGCAAAGGCCCTTCAATAGCGAGTGGGTGCGGGAGTTGGCCAAACACAAAATAAACATAGAATAAGCTTGTCGTTCCGTGTTCACATTAGGCAAAGTGTTTCCTTCTTATAAGCCTTGTGAAACTTATCTTAAAAAGAGAGTACGTTCTATGTAAATAAAAAAACTGCAAGATTTTCTTATGTTCGTTTTATGCCTGACTAGCTCCCGCACCCGCCTGCTATAAAAGGGCACTAAGAGAAGGATTTGCCGCTTATACCCCATTTCAGCAACACAGATTTTCTCAGTTGCCATGACAACGTTAAATATCCCGTAATGGGAGTTTTATATGGGTGTTTGACGTTGCCAAAATTATGCGATACAGAATAGCTACTAAGCGGCTTAAAGTAATTGAAGCGCCTAGAGCCCAAGGTGTGCAAGTGACAAAAATAAACATTCGAGATAATTGAGGCTGTTTATAACCCAATTAAAAATATGTAGTTAAACCGCTTTTCCATGAATTCTAGCATTGTCAAAATGACAGATTCCGATGTTCCTGTTTGTTTCTAGGATAAAGAGCAGCTAGAGTAAAGCATGGTGCACTTAACTCTAAAGCGCAGAATATGTCACTTGCACCCCTTTGCTTCTAGACGCTTCAATTAAGCACGTCAGTTAAACCGACTGCTGACCACAACTCTATCCGTCCGTAATTTGCGTGAGCACAGATGACAGGAATTTACGTGAAAAAATGAGCGAGAGCGGGACTCGAACTCGGGTACCCATCTTTTTGATCTCTACACCAATCTCATTTATTTCCTTTTGTTCATGATTGCGCACAGATTGTGTTATGGCAAGCTTGTGGGTGTCTTTCAGAGTAAGAGGATCCCCTAACAGTCCTCATGTCTAGACTCTCAAATCACCACGGCAATGGGAATAAAAAAGAGAATAATTCACAGATTCAGACATTGCTCAAATATGTGCAACTTAATTTCCGTCTTTTCCTATATGAGGAGACAACGCCCTGTGCGTGACTATCCTAAGTAAATATTGTGTTTTACAGTCTGCTTCAATTTGTAGGCATTTCTTCCTGTAATAATACGAGTAGGTCCAGAATTTCCAATTAGAACACTCGTAAGGCGACTCCAGCCGCCCCTCTGACAGTTAAAACCGACGAAATACTTTTTCAAAGCAAGGGAATTCCATCGGCAGTGATTTTCAATAATATTTCCCTTAGAGCCCTTAAAGTGACAATCTGTGTTAGAGTGACTAACATTACCAGAAACTTGCAAGAACATAAAGCCACTGTACATTGACCATAGGCGTCCAATCATAATAGGGCAGGGTAGGAAGGCAATTGCCCTTGAAATAGGGGCGGGATCGGTCCTGAAACGCCCCAAAGAGTTGGGCTCGGTTATCACATTGTATAGTTGAAAATTAGAAGAGAAAAACTGGGCTTACCGGGATTCGAACCCACGATCTACGCCTAACCTGGGCGAAGTCTCAACCGCTGCAATATAATGTACGCTGTATAGTGCTATAGTATGTTGTGTGATAAGGCAATGAATGCCCAGGTCCATCTTTCGGTGTAGCCATGTGGCAAAAAAAGGGGGATAATAATGTGGATACAACCACAGGATCGTTTCTCAATTTGTTTGCGAAGCTGTTATAAATTAAATGTGGCATGTCACTGCTACCAAACTCAATAATGACGTACTACCCAGTCACCGCGTTTCTGTGCAACTTTAACATCCAAACTGCATTTGTGTCTGCAGCGGATTGCTTATTTTGTAGAGAAAATTTTCTGTAGTGAAGTAAAATGACTCTACGGTGGCACCTCGAAAACTTGAGCGTGTCATTTTATACAGTTTTGTCTCCATTACTGATTCTCTATGGCTATCCTGTGCTAGTGTTCATGTTCTACATCCATATCATACCTAGAACTTTAGTAATCCTCTACATTGTCTACACTTACTTAACATACGACAGAAATTTCAATGGTGGCTATAAGTCAAATCTGGCTTTTGTTCGTAAATACCGCAAACTAGTCAAGTCTTACTTCCCGGGGAAATGCGTTATGCTAGGAAAAATGCCAGCAGATACGAAACCAAACTTGTTATTGGGCATGCACCCTCATGGTGTGTACGCCGATAGTTTCTTCTTCCTTTTAGAGGAAAGTGATGATGATTTTAAGCAATATTTTGAAGGTTATAAAAGTTTAGGTTTCACTATGAATGCCAATATTATGACTCCGTTGCAAAGAGATTATATGCTGGCGATGGGGTGCGCCAGTGTTACGGAGAAGAGTATGATGCATTGGTTAACTCACCCCGCGGGAGGACGTCTTGGGATTTTGGTGGTAGGAGGCTTACGGGAAGCCTTGTTTTGCCCTCCTTCAAACGGCCATGAGATTGTTTTAAATACCCGAAAGGGATTCTGCCGAGTCGCCCTGCAGAGCGGAGCTTGGCTGTTGCCCAGCTACACTTTTGGGCAAAATGAAGTGGTCGGGACTGTGCGATTTTCCGACAACAGTTGGCTGCGGAAGGTGCAATATTTCATTTACGACAAAACCGGGATGACAGCTATAGTAACGAAAGCTTCGTGGATTAGTCGATATGTGCCGATGATGAGCCGACGAAGGCCCCTAACATTGGTCATGGGGGAACCAATTCCTGTGGAAAAGGTGGAAAAGCCGACCAAAGAGCAAATAGATGCGCTACATGAGAAATATGTGCAAGGTCTTCGGGAACTTTTCAATTCGCAGAAGAGCACGTATTTATCTGATAAGAATGCCGAATTAAAATTATTATAAAGTGTTTGTTAAGGAATAAAGTCATATTAAGAATGGTACTTATTAATTCTCTGATGTGCATTTATTTCTGCTTTCAACTAAACAGGCCCTATGGAAATCTATTGTTCCTGTTTTTGATACTGCGATTGTTTCTTCCATAGACATGTTGCCGGTATTTTTTAAAGGAATTTTTTGGCTTCAAAATTGGGACTTAGTGTACCTCACATAATTTCATGAAACCTCTTCTGAAAGCCTTTAAATTTCATGTTCTTAACTTTAAAGCCAAAACCGCGAACCATATCCTACAAGGGACGTTACGCAATAGAGATTTATCCAGTATATACTGTATACCGTTAAGTCACTAGCGTCTTACAAATATTGTACAGTGAGCTTCAAAGTTCCTTGGTCACTCCCCTACCAAAATATGAAATCACCTGGCCATACGTAAACACTGAGCACTGCCAGCTAATACTTCTATTCAAATTTCTTTAATTGAAAGAGCCGAGGTTCGGCTACTATATTCATTGACTATATAATACCATACCTGTCATTTACGTTTTCAAAGTAGCATGCATCCAATTTCGAATGCCCCGCTAAAATTAATTCAAGTGTCGTAGACGATACTGACGGGCCATGTGACGTGTCCTCGATAGTTTAATTTTGTCATAAACACGCCACAGTGCTCTGCTTACCACAGGAAATTCTTAAGACATAGTTTCCTGCCTTTACGTGAGCTCAGGGCTTCCGCCTGTTTCAGATTTATGTCGGGCAGCCTACCCTCGGCCATAGCTCCCCTCGAGAAAATAACTAACATTTCTGCTTTATCGCTGACATGACAAAGCTATAACTGCACTGAAGTGTCCCATTAGGTTGGCTTTGGCTATTGCAAACACTATTCAGGACATGCAGAGCAGTGGTACGGATTTCGACTTTCACCCGACAGGTTGTGGTTCGAACCTCACGCTAGCTATTTTTTCTGGTCTTGCTTCTAACGGCACGTAAAGCAGGTGGTTTTAGGGGGGGCAGGTCACCCTCTCCTCCTTTCCTTTCAGATCAGGGAGGGGACTGATTGATGGTTATAGGCCTATTTCTTCACTCAACGATCCTAGGATAATAAAATTATTCGCATAATCCGCACCTATCAATTTTTTACAATTATTGTTAACAATTGTTGAGTGAAGATGTCACATTTGAAAAACAAAAATACTCTTGAAAATGGTGTGTCTGGTCACCCTATACATACTGCATTTGAAACATAGACTACTAATAACCTTGATATGCAATAGTAATACGCTGTGAATTGGACAAAAATTGTGAAACCAGAGAAAAATCGGTTTTAGGCAGTCTTGGAGATCTAGAAAGTATGAGAAGAGGGTTGGAGACCTTTGATTAACACATTTTACACTACGCCTATACCTACCTTAATTCAATCCTATTTTTCATCAAAAAGTTCTATAAGCTAACGATTGAAATTTACTGAAAACCTCTGTCTTCATTTTGAGGAGGCAGGAAAATGTAATCGTGCGTTTCCCCTTTTGGTCATATTTCATGTTACACGCGGACGATTTGAGCGCCGGTTATTTACTAAGAAATTTATCATGGGTGCGAATTGGTTGATGCAAAACCGCACAGTCTACTTCAGGAGCAGATTTCTGTCGCTGGATGGCCGCAGGTACAAGGTTTTCCTCTCGACACGTCAGCGGCCAAGAAATCTTCTAAGAAGTGCATTCAGAAATAAACAGTTTTTTTTTTTTTTTGCGCCAACTGATCGCCAACCTATTTGTTCCCATGACAAATGTCTCAGCAAATCACCGGCGTTCGAAACGTCCGTGTGTACCAGGTCTTAAACAATGCTTCAAACAATTTAAAAAAAAATAGACTTAACAAATGCTTAGCTTCTGTGGTCGGATTGGATTGGAAAATTATGTGCGAAATAGGTACCGTAGTCAGCTTCTGTGAGATAGAAACTGTTTTAGCCAACTTTTCTGACATTTCCCTGCCCCCATTCAACAGTGCCTAATGAAGGTAGGGCCCCAATTAAGACACACAGGCAGAGATGAGTAGGGTAGGATCACCATGACGACGCCCACCATATCGGCTGTCGCTATGGTGACGAGTCACATTGGCTGCCAAGTGAGCTAACGGGAGGCCATCGGCAAAGCTTGTGGTGCTCTTCTTGTTGGAATATATTACTTACAGCAAATTTTTAAAGTGAACAATCTGAACACTGTTCATCCTGCTGCTTCTATGTTTGATGGTTTCAATGGCCGTATGCATAATAGTTGCAACTGCCAAAAATACCCATCGGCATGTGCAAATGTGCAAGTCTAACAGGAGTTGGCAAGTTTGTAGGGCGGTTGTTGAATGCTGCGCTACGGGGGCGAATGATACTCGGACTATAGAGAAGCAAAAACAACAGGGCATAGTCCAGGGGCCTTTTTTCAGAAATGTTTCCCAATTTTTTTTTGTTTTTAGATATTTTTAGATATTTGGGGGGGGGGGGGTACAGTAGGCAATGCCTCAAAGTTTCTCCTGACAGAAGAAGAAGAAGAAATAATACAGACATCTTCGTACTAATTAAATTTACAATTTATATGTTTAATAAATTTCCTCATTAAATTTATCTGTAGAAATTTAAAAAAAAACTATTTTGAGAAATAAATGTGTATAAAATTAATTATTATTTTAATAATAATAATTAAAAAATCGAGAGCGGGCAAAATATAGATTTTTAAATGTTTCCATATACAATACTATTATAACCACATTTTCAAAGTTTTTATAAATATTCATTGCCTGGCCCTGGATTCCGAGGTACTACAATATAATTATAAAACTTACGGCGCTCCACTAAATTCTGAGTTGCATAATTCACAATATTAATTTTAGTGAGTCGTGAGATACATATTAAAATTGAGAGGCCTGGTAATTTTCTCCGGGATGGGGGGGGGGGGTAATACCTCCAAGGGGTGCCTGAAAATAATACTGTGTGGACTATACATCTTAAAGGTACTCTGTGTGACAATTCAGGGTACTAAGGATGAACGAGGCTGGAATAAGCCAAAAACCCCGCCGTAAAAAAAAAAATAGCTACAGATGAATCTCCCTAAAACGGCAGTTGGCGGGGTATTAGACCCCCGACCTCAAGGATTAACTGTGGGTTACTTACTTTGCCATCGCGAGTGCTGTCTCTTTCAAAATTGGCAAGGAAAGAGTTTAGAATTTGTTCCTCAGTTTCCTCCCCACTTTGGAATTTGGGATGAAACCTCACGGAATAGGTCCCACGGAGGTCCTCTGATGTGAGGACTCCATCTCCGGATTTGTCCATTTTTTGAAAAGCTTCATTAACGACTTTCAGTCTCGTTTCTGACATGCTGGGCTGAAAATTAATATTTCCATATAATAACTGGCGCATTTTTTTATTTTTATTGCATGATTTTTTTTAAGAGGATATGCTACGTAGAAAATTGACACCCCAAAATTAAATACTTTTCATTTTTTATTTAATTAACTCAGTAAGTTATTAAAAATTTGGCTCATGTAAGTCGTAGATGTTGAAGACTACTTCGTGCATCATATAATCGGGTATTTTTACTTTAAGGTTTTGTTGTTCTTCCAAAAATCCCAGAATACGCGAAATTTTAGTCCTGTCCTGTCTGTTCTGGTGTTTATGGAAAAACTAGGTAACCAAAAATTTAATATTACCTATTATATGATGCATGAAGTAGTCTTCTACAACTTCCATGAGCCAAATCTTTAATAACTTGCTTTGTTAATTAAATAAAAAAATAAAGACAACACATTTTGGGGTGCTCATTTTCTACGTAGCATGTCCTCTTAAGAACTCCTATAATGCAAATCCCCTATGGTTTTATGATTATGCAACTGTGCTCTATTCCACACATTTCTAAGGTAAAAGTAAAACCAATAATTTTATTTGAAAAATCATTTACATTGTATTTCCTCATTTAACAGATAGAATTGTTTTTTCATTATTCAATCAAACCCGTAAGGGGAGTGTGGTGCGAAACTTTTCATGTGCGATTTTATGATGCTTTTCAGTTCGTTATTGCGGAACCAAAATTCGAAAAATAGAATCACTCTCATGAAAAGATGGAATAAAATATCCCCATTTAAACAAGTGGGTTTCTTAGACAAACTAGAAATTTTTTAAAGATTATTTGGGTTTTACTAATTCGGGTTATCGTTACAACAAGTTTTTCTAAAACTCTAAGTTTTTGCTTTTTGTTTATCCCTATTCCGAGTGCCAAATGTAATGTTGGAAAATTGATTTAAGTGCCAATCAGTAGAGTGACACATGAAATTTGTACTGCATATCAATATTAGACAGTGCAGTATTATGATTCTGCAAAAATTTCCAAAACTCACCCTTAATGCTTTAAGAAATTCATTAACATCAACAGATCCGCTGTTGTCTTCGTCAAACCGATTGAACAATTCTTGGCATTCCTCTTTGGTAAATTCAGCTCCCGACTCCTGGATGCCATTCTGGAACTCGCCCAAACTCAGGCTACGGTTTCCATCATCATCCATTCGCCGAAACACTCTGTAAGAGGCAAATTTAATGTCCAGGGTTAGTTTCGCCTTTGTCCCTCTCTGCAATAATAAGGTTGTACAAAATTGTCGGGACAAGTTTTTGTGGGTTATAGGCTACATTGAAGTCGCAACAGCTTTTCCGCAGCCGAAGAAGTCTAATGCTTTCCCTTTACCCAGCATGCTTCCCAATCAAAATCAATTATGCTGCCCATCAAAATGTAGAGGAATAGTTCTTCTACTTTATTACGCTTTGCATGTCATTTATGGCTCTACAATAGATATTTTCCTTGAAGTTTTATTTTTCAACCAGTAACATTTCCCGTTTAAATTTCTTAATTTTCACAGTTGTGAAAAAGATAATAATACGACAACCGCTCGATAATTTTAATGTCACTTTTGTTCTCAATGTACGGTACACCATTAGTATCTGTCTATCAATCTGAACTTCACGTGGTTATGTAATGAACTTTTCTCTCTGTCGCATATAAAGCGACTTCGGTGGCAAGGTGGTAACGTGCTCGTATCATGTGCGAGTCTCTACACACCTTGCGATCGGAGACGTGTCGTAACTCGACACCCTATTAAGTAACTTAGTGAGGCAATTGAAGAGGTTAATTGGATACATTCATTAATTGTTTGTACGCGATTAACCTTTTATTTTATAATAATTAATAATAATAAAAATAAATACCCGTGTTTTCTGTATCTATGACTTAGGTTGGTTTTCTGATGCTGAGATTTCTAGTTAAGTCTGTCCCAGTTGAAATGTACCTAACATTTAATAGTTGTGTGTATGTATATGAAATTATGGGGATATTCTACTAATATGTTTAGAACTTTCTTTTTCTAACTTGTATTTGCTCGATAATGGCTCCATGGTAGAAGCTTCCGAAAGTGAATGCCCACCCTAAAGGCGGTTCCCATCAGCGGTTGAAAAGGATCAGTAAGAAATACCGCCTATAAGTTTCAAACGGCAGTAAAGTGGCTTCGAAAAACTGTATGTAAATTAGGTGCTCCCAAATGAAGGAATGAAACTGCTCTTTGCTTTACCTTACGGAGCATTTTCGCGCCTATAATAGCACTGAATAAATATATTAAGCCCTTTCTATTGCATTCTACTTCTTTGGTGATGTCCTAAATTTTATTGCCTTGAAGTAGGCTACAGCAGGGCGTAGTTAGGGAGTGGGTACTGTGCGTACCAGGTGATCTGTGAAATAGTCTGCCGTTCCTTAAAATCCGACCCAACAACAGATAGATGTGTTTCGACTCTTATCGATGCCTTATGACGTTGGCATAGCAATTATCGATTGTCCCATTTTTGTTGCCGTGCTGAGGTGCATACGTGTATATAGAATATAGGGGTAATTATCAGGTCATTACGATTTTTGCGTGGGCGATGTCGAGTGTAAATTACACGGTCAACATGACAATTTTCGGAAGAAATAGGACTGGTAACAGATTTCACATGAGTATAATGATATGGGTTTGGTATATGTACTGTACAGTTTTAAACGTTCGTCAATTATTAGGCCTTTTATTAGTCGTGGATACCACACATTTACTGGAGCTAACTACCCATTCATTGTAGGCTACTTACATTAAGATTACTTACCGCTCATAAACCCAATTAAACCAATATTGGGGTTGTCAATCGGTGTTTCCAGTAGGACTACTTCATTGGGTAGGTATAGTAAAACTGCTGAACGTATAGGCTAAATAAATAATTTTTGCTTTCCTACTTATACGTTAGCTTTGCGATGGTTGAAATTTTCGATTCCGAAAATTCAAATAAATAAATAAGGACTTTTATTGTTTCTATTGCTAAGCCAACCTAGCGGACTTTATTCTTTATTATTATTATTATATTGATCCAATGCAATACATTATATTGATACAATAAAATCATATACCGCAAGGCTTCAGTCAGCCCGTGTGCGGTTTCGCTTGTGGATATACAGTACATGTAATTCAATCGCAATACAATACAGTAGTTAAATAATTAATTGTTGGTTAGTAGTATTAATCAAATCAGGTTAGTTGTATCAGTAGATAGTTAGTAAGTTAGTAAATAGTTAATTCAATTAGTAATGTTTGTTAGTAATTAATTTCTATTCGCAGCCATTTCTCTTAATTTCTGTTAAAGATCAGAGTCAGAGTCCGTACCACTACGCTACATGTCCATGGATTTACCTACTCGTTTTGAGGTCCCAGGAACCAAAAAAGTGTTTTTTTACGAAATGTCTGTCTGTGTGTCAGTCTGTTCACCGATTTGTAGGCAAACGGTTCGGTGGATTGGAAGAAAATTTGGCAAGTCGCTTCTCAAAAATCATACCTCAGTTTTTAAAAAAATTAAATAAAATTCACTTATATTGCAGTCGTTATTAATTTAAACAAAACCCAACAGGTTGTTTGCCCGTAGATAGTTTGGTTATGGGGCAAAATTTTCATGAAAAATATGTGAAAAATATATTTTCTGCGGAACCTTTTTACCGATGCTTTCTAACTTCAGGTATGTGTTAGGTGTCAAATAGAGTAACAAAATCCATCATCCCAAATCCCAAGCAAAGTTTTGCATTTGTGCAAAAAATAATTTTTTTGAAGAAATTATGAAAAACCCTGCCATTATTACTGTGCCTGCAGCTGCAGCCTGATCGAGGCGATTATAATACCGGGGTTAAATAAATACCCTAGGATTATAACTGTAAACAAACAAATTTTGAATAGCACTTTCCATTATAAAATTATCTTGTTTACATTTTTAATACCAGCAGCCTGATCGAGGCGATTATAATACCGGTATTTATTTAATCCCCTGGTAATAAAAATGTAAACAAGATAATTTTTTAATGGAAAGTGCTATTCAAAATTTGTTTGTTTACAGTTATAATCCTAGGGTATTTATGTAACCCCGGTAATATAATCGCCTCGATCAGACTGCTGGGGATTAAATAAATACCGGTATTTATTTAATCCCCTGGTAATAAAAATGTAAACAAGATAATTTTATAATGGAAAGTGCTATTCAAAATTTGTTTGTTTACAGTTATAATCCTAGGGTATTTATTTAACCCCGGTATTATAATCGCCTCGATCAGGCTGCTGGAACGTTCAATTCTATCTAGTGTATAGCCAAAAAAATTCGGGGGGGGGGGGATGCAGCTGGTTACGGGTCTGATATATTGTTTAGGCTGATGCTGGGCCCATAACCTGTTCTAATTTAGATAAGTTTTAAGTAAAAAGTAAAGAAAATTTGATTGAACATTTTTAATTATTCCTTCTTGTTTGTTTACAATAACGCATCAGCAGATGAGTTACGCAGTGGAACAAGAATGAGTAGACTAAAACTAAGTTTATTTCCAACAATGGTGGGGATTGTGAGGAAACTTGTATCACGCACTGCGTCCATTGTATCAGCCATTTGCTACATTGCAACATTGCGTAGGTACACTTTTGCGTAGGTACACTTTCGAACCGCAACAGGGTGTTTCAATACGCTAACCATGAAAACTACTCACTGAAAATCTAAAAGGCTTGTGCATACGATATTATAATAGTAATACCTTCCAAGACCTAGAATGCCAGTGGCTCCTCTTGACAAGCAGACCATCCTGAGCTTCTCAATAGGATCTTTGGCGACAGCAACCTGTCGCAGACACTTGTTCATCATTTCCGACTCCTGTCGTGTTACTCCTGGCTGTTTTCTGTACATTGTACCTGAAAAAGTGGTGATGGTGATCTCAATGTCATTCTAATTCGCCGAAATTTGTAAATTATTATATGATACAGTACTGTGGCAATGTGGCATTCAGCGGAATTGATAAAAATAAATATTGGCTTCCGTTGCTTAAGTTCAGTTCTCATCCCGAGGCAAAACCTTCTCCTGAAGCATTTGCTGCAAATTTGTGAAGTACCTACCTATACTAATACTACCCGACTACAATAGGATGACATTGGGAACACTTATAAAAATCGAATAAACTCGGTGTTCCGCTTATGCAAGTTTTCGAATAGAAAAGTGTCCCAAATATGTCATCCTATCGTCTTCGGGTAATACTTCTTTTTCAATATCCATTTGTCATTGAGCGTTTTACTTTAAGTAGGTGTACATTAAGGGCCGTGCCCATTATCCTCAGCAATAACTCGGTAAAAACTTTACCGAACCATAGGAACGAGCACGACCCTTAGTGAGGTGATGAGGATTCTTATATGTACTCACTGTAATTAATCCTCTGCTTATCTTACACTAAATTGTAAACACATGCCTGGTTCACACTTGACTTCACCCACGAGAATATTTACAGTGTACAAATTATATGAAGTGTCAACGCTGAAACTACGTTTATGCAGTATCCTCTGTTTTGGTTAGATTAGATCCTGATACGTTTGATTATCTATCTACCTTATCTATCCGTTATCTTTGTTGTAACCAGATAGGATTGGGGTATACTCTCATGTGAAACCATTTGTGAATGTGACATTGCCAGGCAATGGACTTCATTATGTGGATATTTTCATTTTTAGAGGATCAAACACAAAATTATGCCTGGACTGTACAGGCTAAATAGGCTAAGCTATAGTCTGATTGTCATAAGTTTGACCATCCGGGGTTCTGTGATTCTAACTCACAGGCAACATAGGAACTCTGTCTTACAGTCATTAGGGACAGGATGTTGGGCCGCATTAAGTAATTTTTAATTTGGGGGATTACTGATTATTTAAAAATTCAAACATGTCGCATAGTTTATTTATGTTTAGCTCATTTTGTTTTGTGTAATTATGATAATTCTTTGTGCGGAAAGAAAAACAGTTATAAACAGAAAGTATCCCGTCTCTACCATCAATATCATTATTAATTTATTATATTGCATGGTTATTGTGAGACAAAAACCTGTTTTCTTTTTTGTGATCTTAGACAGATTGTAAGGTAGATCGAGATAGTTTCCTAATCCTATGGGTTAGAATATGAGACCATTCATTGTCAATTACGCTGAAATATTTCAAATTTTGGATAGACTGGCAACGACTACGAGTATACGCTGCCAAGTAGTAGCCCCCTCATTGGTAGCTACTGTATATTCATTGAGCCGGAATAGGCACAAGGCCGGCAGTTTAATAAATATTAAAGTTTAGCCTTGATTTAGGAGGTCAAGGGGCGGAAATAGGGTGGTAGTCGAGCAAAACATTTTGAAGGAAGTCACATTTAATAATGTATGGGCTCATCGATTGACACCGCACATTCAGACACTCGCATTATGCTCAGCCCTTCTGCAATTATCTATCCTAGTAACCCCAATGCACCCCTAAACCCCGTCACTAATACAGACATTTTATTGAAGCTATATATAGTACTACAATAGCCGATATACTTCAAATTGGTCTAGGCTATACAGTATATTTTTCTCGCGAGTAATTAATTTTAGAAATATCAAAATAATCTAAATTGGATTGTAAATCCATAAAATACCCGATTGTAAAAATAATCCAATCCGATAGACGGCAGAGATCTATTTATTCAAAGTCAACTTAACGAGATTACTGCTATAATGCAAGGGATACAAAATAACCACCGAAATTGTGCCTAAAAATACACAATCCTTACTTCATATGGTACAAAATGCAATGCAATGCAAAAATTACAGTATGTTATGCCACAAGACTGATACAAAATACAGTCTTCCCTCTCCTCTGACCGACAGAATGCCACGTGTTTATGTTAAATTACGTTATATTAATTTTATGCTACTTTGAGGCCCGATCCGACGACTAATTCTTAAATGAGAAGTCTCCAATAGAGTGGCTGGGGTTCATTGTGTTTTGGTTTATTGTATGCTATGTTGTTAACGTATTAGGTATGCATTGATGAAATGCGTAGATTTGGCTCAATTTGACAGCTTATAAACCTTTAATCAGTCAATTTCCCTTTGAACATCTATTGTATTTGCTATTTAGTTATCTTCCTTATCACTTTGGACACAAACTGTCTAGTCTAGGATTTTTAATTTTATTAACTACTGCAAGCAACATGCAGTTACAGTGTACATATACTATTGGCTACGTACAGAGGTGCTATATATGGCATCTTAACTTATCGTACTGGGTATATCAATTAAAGAAGGCCTAAGGCAGAGATTTTTCCGTGAAACTGATAGGCGACAGGAATTTACCTACCGAATTATGAAATTCATGGAAAAATTAGAACGACCAATAATGACAAACACCTTATAATATGGTTTATGAAATAGTCCTCTATTACTTGAACTGACTAAATGTTTAAGTACCGTACATACTAAATTAAATAAAAGAGATAAGCCATAGACCAACAGTTATGGGCAGGATCCAGGTTTGACGAATATATATGCGGCCACTATATCAGCTTCCTCTTAGGCGGGTATTCCAGTCAATCGTCAATGAAAAATCGAAAAATGACGTAACAATGACGTAAATTGACGTGGTAGCAGAATTTTTAGTATGTCTTTAATGTCTGCTAAAACGTCATTTTTCAATTTTTCTTTGACGATTGACGTATGTGGAATACCCGCCTTAACATCTTGTTTAAATGTGATATATTCTAGCAAAGTTTTACTCAAGCGTCCAACTCAACTAGCATGTCAAAATAACACCAAGTTACCATGGAGACAACAATAATTCATAAGGCGCTTATTCCACCAACGTCAATAGTGATAGAAAATGTAGTATTGACGTGGTAGCAGACATTAAAGACAGTCTAAAAATTTCTGCTACCACGTCAATACTACATTTACTATCACTATTGACGTTGATGGAATAAGCGCCTAAGATACATACAGCTTTCGGTGACTTAAAACTCAAATTGAGGCGTATAGAAGCAAACACGTAGCCAGGATTATATTTCGGGAGGGGCTAACTACTAGGGGGTTGGGGGGGGGGGTTAAGTAATACCCCCAGTAAAACGGCGGGTCAAGTCTTCCGTAATCTGCGGAAGTATATTGCACTATCGAATCTACTGTATATACTATACACTGGATCGAGCGAGAGCAAATATAAATACTAAAAAATCATTTTTTTCCCTTTTTTTTACATTTCGGAAGGGGCTTCAGCCCCCAAAGCCCCCTCCCTGGTTACGTGCCTGTATAGAAGCCAAAGCGTATAACAGCAATTTTTGAATTTTGAGATAACTGCACCAATAATGTCTTCCAGAAGCACTTATCTATCTTAGTAGTCAATCAGTAAAACGGAAGCAGGCTCAGTTGCGGAATAAAATGCATTTGAAAATCAGTTCATCAATGAAAAAGATTGGTGTTTCTTAACTTCAAATGCGTTTATCTCAAAATGAGTTTGACCGCAGTTATGGATACGCTTTGGCTTCTATACGCCTCAATTAGGAATTAAATAATTAATTGTAAGAAAATAATTCCGATTTTTTTGGTAAAATAAAAAAGTAGGTAGGGCCTACATATAGCCTCAAGGTATAGTGTGAACTGCGCTTTTAGTCTTAAACGTCTAAAATTGGCAGAGTCCGCATTTGTAATTAATTAATTGCAGCGTGTTTTGAGTGAAGACATGTTATACAAAACAGTAATTTTCTTACCTCGATTGGGATTGATGCCAATGGTGATTGACATGTTATCCATTTCGGAACCTACACAGATTATAGCCGGCTTTTAGCTTTATCTTACGCAAATTTAATTTCACCTTATCGCATGTTATCTGCGATTAACTATAACTTTGACCAATTTCACGAGTGACATCAAATCACAACAAGGCCCATGCTATAAGGTATTATCAAGGCCGTGCCCAGGTTTTGATTTCGAGGGGGGGGGGGGGTACAAAAAATTTTTTACGTAATTTATTAATGAATTAATGGATGAATTCTTCAAACAATACAGGTTTACATAAAACAATTTATTTCCGGACCCCTTGCACTACCCCCCTGGGCACGGCCATGGGTTGTATAATAAGCTCCGACCGGACACACCTAATATCACCTTTTTTTCTTCAAAATAAAATTTCACATGAAGAAATGTTTCTGAGCATGTGGGCATCCCTATATTACCGCACTGTTGGCTAGAGTTCGACTCTAGAGTCAAGAGTTAATTTTTTTGCCGCCATCATGGTTTTTAGCAAATTTGTTCTAATTTTGACATACCTACTACTTTCATCAATCTAATCGTTGATTTCGAGCAAACTATAGCTCACAAAATGTGGTCCCCACAGCTCTTCGCGGTTTCATTACCGCCATATCCTTTTAAAAAAAAAAAAATAAATAAACAATTTCCGTGATCTAGGCCACCATGCCTACATCTACAAACCTACTAAATTTAATCAAAATTACATTAAAACAATTATTTTGGCCGCCTAAAGTCGAAATCTGGGCCACTGTAGGTGCACTGCACCAATTGGCGACAGTTTAGGTCTTTAGGAGCTTCACCCTCACTATCCTATTTTGATAGCAAATCTCATTCCATAACTGGGGCCAATCGGTGATATTGACGGTTACACATTGCATATAAAAATGTAGTGGAACATTTAATCTAAGGGAAATAACATCATGGATACTGCAGGTCATAGTCAAGACATGAAAGGTCACACTTTCTTCATTTTTTGGGCATGAAAAGCAGGCGGTCTCTCTCTGGCCATCCTAGTTGAGTGCACATTCGACGCGGATTAAAGAAAGTTTCACTCTGAATTGTGACTTGGTTTTCCACTGCTATACAGTAGTAAATATTTAAGATTTACTATTATTGTGCATTGATAGGCTTACTATATTTTTGGGCTTCAACCCCGGGCAGGAAACCAAGTGCTATTCTATCTAGTGCAGGCGCGGATCTACTGGGGGGGGGGGCTATGGGGGCTATAGCCTTTCCCACTAGGGTCCTCAAAATGTGTAAAACCCCACTATTTCAGTCCTATATTGCACACATTTTCTCCCGGGGGAGACCCCTGGGCCCCCCTTGTGCCCGATCGTATTCATTACTTATAATATAGAACCCCTATTGCTCTGAAAATGCGTAAAACCCCGATATTTAAAAAAAAAATCGAAATTTAATCTTAGCCCCCTCCTTGGTCTCAATTTAGATCCGCGCCTGATCTATTGTAATTATAAACTTAATTATAAAACGTTCAAGGCATTATAGTTAAAGGAGACAATAGATTTAGTGTTAATCGTTATTTTTTCATTTCATATCATTTCATTTTCTTTTAATTTTATTTTATTTGTCAAATTTACGTTTTAATTTCTCGTGATATTTTAAGTTTTTAATCCAAAGGACTGGAAAATTATTAAACCCGGACTGCCCGGGCTAAACCACGTCCCAACGCAGAGTGAAACTTTCGTAAACTTGTGTTGACTGTAAATTCCAATCCAAAATATTGGCCTAGGAAAAATTGGAGCGCGTATAACAATGAAAAAAATTAACAACCAAAATATTTCTTCGATCTAATAAACATTGGGTGGAATGAATATTAGAGTATGCAATCAGGACCATTAGACGAATTTTTTTGGTTCTGCTAAAGTGTGATAAAATCAACGACGGGATGCTGCAGAAGGATGTTGCGAATGCATCATATCGATCGAGTGACCTTTACACTCACTTTCTTTCTCCCTCTCTCTCCTCTATCTTTCTCTGTCGTGAAACAGCTGATCTCATTCGTCGTCGTTGTCGTCGTCGTCTTCCAAGAAACTCTGAATCCCCCCCCCCCAAAATAAAAAAATATATAATATGCTTTGGTTATTGTTACCGTCAGAGATAACTCACGATGTGTACAGGCTAAAACAATGTTTCTGTTACTTTTATTAAAGACTCCTCAACACATTTCGAAGATAAGCTCGAAAATTGATCAAAGTGAAGGCCCAAGCCAAACGATACAGATAGGTACTGTAGGTATACTAACCACTTATATAGTACTTAAACCGTACCTAGAAATAATATGATATAGGCGTCAACAGTTTTCAAATCGGCAATTATTACCGCCCATGACGTCTGAAGATGTATTTTGGAGATTGCGTAACTTTTAAATTAAGGACTTCCTCCTTGTAGGCTACATGGTATGACTTTGTCTTTAAGAAAGAAAAAACATGAGACCATTTGCTAAAGCAGTGGTGTCCATCATAATAAATGTTATGATAGCATTTAAATGTTATGTTTCTGAAACAATACACCACCTTAAACTCTATAGTTATAGCCCACCTACTCAGATTTTTTTTAAATAGGCTAGTACTAGTAGTAAAATATTGCACTGTAAATAAATTAAGGTGGTAAACCAGGTTTTTAAGATTTGAATTTTTTTATGGAGATTCATCTACCTATTGAGATGGCGACCAATGTTCGACTTTCGGAAATTTTGTTCACAACTTTTCATTTAATGACCCTCTGCGCCTAAAACCACCCTCCGTTCAAAATGTTATATATATACAGTATAGGTGTATGTATATACGTATATATATATAGGTATACAGTATGTATTTCGATTTTAGGAAACACACAACTTCCGTAGGTACCTAAATATTATCCGATTTTGATGAAATTTGGCACGAAAATTGATCATGCAAATGCCATGATCGAGTTCGTTAACTAGCTAGATCCACTATTTTAGTTACAAGTTATTTTAGTTACTAGTTACAAGATGGTGGCCGATTGAAACCTTACATAATTCATATCTCAGTCAATATTGGTCGCAGAGGAATGAATTAAAATCTGACTGAAAGCCCGTAATGATAATGGCAATAACCTCTTTTTACGACAAATCAACCATTTTAAGATGGCATCCAGTCAAAGTAAAAATAATTTGATAAATAAAAGTTCATAGTCGGCATTGTGGTTCGAAATTTGGAACATGTGTGTTGATGTTGTGGTCGGGAAAATAATGAAGTATTATGAAGTAACATTTGTTATTACATACATAGCGTAGGTAGCGTAGAGGAAAAGCAGGGTCTGCGGTATCTCCCTACTCCTGATCGGCCAGACCGAAATGGATTTATTTATTTATTTATCTTAAATTACATCTTAAGGCAGTGATTTCCAAATATTTTTTCACAAAATTAATTACTGCACATTTCCTTCCATTCCTACTAACCTACTTACTTCCAAGGCCGCATTGATATGATAATGGTGTAATGAAAAATCATAAAAAATATACAAGCTTTCCAAAAAAAGTATACTAAATTTTATTTATCCGATTGATTTACAACAATTCTTTGAAATCAGTTTAATGCAGTTTATCGTGTTTATCAATAGTAATAACATTTCAGAAGCAAAACTGCCGAAATTTGGGGTACCGTACTGTACAAACTTTTGAATTTTTTAATGAGACCACCTTTGGGGCTGTGGTACGAGGAATTAATTAATTTGGTCAAAACTTCCTGGACCTCCTTTGTTTACTAAATATTTGGAATCTCTGCCTTGAAAGCTAATCGGACAGCCCCCCCCCCTCCCGGTACGCGTTTTTTACCGTTAAAAAAAACTAATTTCACATGATAAATCTATTGTAGGGCTATCCAAATAATATCGAATCCCTTACAAGTTCGAATAAACCCTTACTCCTCTACACTTTGATGCATGACATACAGTATGGGCGTCCCTAACGCCGATTGCTGATGGGGATGGCCACTGTTATCGAACTCATTTCTCCGCGGACGGCCAACGCAATGGCCGTATCAGGTTGCATCCATTAGAGCAGGGCATGTTTCAAACTGCGGCAAACTTGGTAGTGTGCACAGCGTTGGCAGGGAAACATGGGGGGACATGATAACGCGCTGAGACTATACCAGTCAGTCGGTTTTTTAGATTTAAAAATAATTGCCATTTTGCTAAATTTTGGGGTGGTCCGGACCCCCCCTGACCCCCCCCCCCTTGGCTACTCCACTGCCGTAGGCCTACACTTTTAAAAATCCCCATCCGATTGCTCAAAAAGAGAACGCACCAGTAAATCAGGGCAGAGGTGTTTGTAAACTTATTTATCAACTGTAATATACAAATATATAAGATATTATTTGCACTCTGTTTTTACAAGTCTAAGTGTTTTCATAATTTTTCATGAAACTCATCCCAGGGAATTTTTGTCGGTACTATACGATACGAGGTTAATTTTAATTTTTTAAACCATATGCCAGTGCCGGGAGTGTGCGTAGTCTAGGGGGTTTGCTTCAAGAGCTACAGCAGGGACGGATCCTTGGGGGCGGTCGCCCCCCCCCCCCCCCCGAGAAAAATAAATAGCTTTATACTAGATAGAATGGACTTTTGAAGGAAATGAAGAGAAATTGTTACTCAAGTAAGGGAAACGCGATATTTTTCAGTCATCGCCCCCCCCCCCCCCGAAAACTTTTTCTGAAATCGTCCCTGAGCTACGGCATGCTTTGATAACACACCAAGCAATGCAACATAATTCTTATCTGTAGGCTTACACCGGTACTTCATGAAAATATACAACCAACCAATGTAATAGGTACCTAACACTAATGAAGAAAGGACAAGAGAATCAAATAAAATATGGAGCAGAAGAGGTAGAAAAATAAGCTACCGTACTCCTCACGATACAACAGCAGTTAAAAACATTAATCTTGCCTAACCTGTAAAATGCAAATCGATAATTAATACTGAGGTAACATACGCTATCATGCAGCCCGGCCACAATGTTCCTAGACCAATCTTCTTCAATAGGCCTTTAATATAGCTACCTATGCAACAGCTTCACTCACCTAAGAGTAGGCAATGAACTGTTGTCTTATTAGGGTTCTAACATACCGGTAAGTAAAAAATAAAATGGTTGCACATACGTACCGGTGGCTTTGGTAATTTGGTTGGGTGGTAGTTGTCGAGCGCCGAACGTCTGAACGGGGACTGACGAACGCGACGTCGCCCTGCAGCTGATCCTCAGGGGTGGAGCGGATGTAGGTTTCAGGGACATCTCCACCTCGTCTACGCATGATTCCAGAAGCGACCTGCACAACGATGCGCTCACTGTCTGTTGCAGGTTAGCTTACCTAGCCTACCGATATAGCCTATCACAATAATTGAACATATTTTTCCGATTTTGTTACTTGAACTGATTTAAAAATTGGAAGAAATAGATTCGATCACTCTGGACCCCCCTCCAATAACTATTGTACATTTAGAAGGATTACAAATTTGTTGAAAGAGCATTTTTGGCAAAAGTAATTCCTTGACCTACAGATGCAAAAATATGACAACACATGTGTTGTAGACTACCTATTTTGTCTAATACTGATATATTGTGTTCCTGGCATTACAGTAGCAATTCGTCCATTTGTATCTTTAGACTGGGCATAACCGCATAACACCAGTACAGCGTTTTAATTAATAGACAATAGGGCGGCATTACTATTTTGATGAGGAGTTTTCCTGCACTTTAGTAAGTATGCAACCTATGTTAGGAGACATTTCTTATGTAAATTTTAATCTACAATTTTAACTACCTACCCATATATTTGAGTGTTATAGAAGCAAAACAGGCTAAGTCCACAAATGTCTGAAATTGAGTTTTTGGCGCCAATAGATTCGTCTGGTTGAAATCTATCCATTGAATTAATTATCAGAAGCTAATTCGGGCATACTTCAGCGTAAAACTAGTTAAAAAATTGGGTTTAGATGCAATCACAGGCACTTAGCTACAGTTTTTTGGCTTTCCTGAAATATTAACTAAAATGGACTTTGCCCGTTTTTCTTCTAAACCACTCATTTATTCTTTATTCTTATACTTTAGTTTCTTTCATTTATAGCCATCTCAACCAGGGAAATTTATAATAATGGAATACCACTGAATATTGTGTTTTGTTTTTACAACGCCTGCTTTCCGCATTTCTCCTTTTAATCCTGTCAGCCTGGCGGGGAGAGTAAATCTGAGTTAACTGACATGGTGGACCTCCTGATTACAATGGAATCCGAACCACTTGGGGAACATAGTAAAGTCACACGATTAATTCGGAGGTGACCTGGACTCTACAAGAACTTAGAATACTTATGCGCGTTATCATGTCCCGCCACGGTCCCCTGCCAACGCTGTGCAACAAAGTTTGCTGCAGTTTTTAACCGGCTTTGTTCCAGTGAATTCAACATGGTATGGTGGTTGGCCCACTGAATATTGTAATAACGTACGGTACCTGCACAATAATTCAAGTGGACCTTAAGCTAATTACTTACTTTTACTTTTTCCGCGCAATTTCCTCATGGAGGGTCGGCGGCAGAGCTGCGGCGTTTCCAGTCGTTTCTGTCTTGCGCGTCCTCCCTTGTGAGCCCGGTTTCTTGCAGGTCGCTTACAATTTTCCTCTCCAGGGTGAGCTTTGGGCGCCCACGTGCTCGGCGTCCAGATACCATCGCCTCTCCCACTCTTCGTATAAGCGCTGATGCCTCTCTCCTTTGCACGTGTCCCCACCAGCTGAGCCTCTTCCCTCTTAGTTTTTGCACCACGTCCGTTGTTCGCATTTCTTCCCGAATGTCCTCGTTTCTGCGCCTGTCATTTAATGTTACGCCAAATGCCCTCCGCAGCATCCTCATCTCCGCTACGTGGATCACTTGTTCTTCGCGTTTACGCACGGCCCAACACTCACCGCCATATATCATACCTGGCCTGAGCTTAAGCTAATTAGTTTTTCTCATATTCACAATTGATATTAAGTAATGCCAACAACTTTTTTAAGAACTCTGGTAAAGGGAAGAAATGTTGAAAATTAAATTCTCCTTCATTTCAAAAATTGACAGCGAAAAACACCATAGATGAGATGACCTACAGCCTACAGGCCATCTGGCGTGAGCATTGAACATAACTGGGGAGAAGTAAATGAACGCCAAATTTAGACTTAAGTAAGTAAGCCAAATATTGACTTGTGACTAGTGTCATGCATTGAAAGAAGTGACTTACAGTGACGTTTTTCCATCAAATACGATTTTAGAGATAATTAATACATTACCTTTGCATTCCAATAGTTTAATACAGGAAGTCATATTCAACTTAAGAGGATATGCTGCGTAGAAAATTGGCACCCCAAAATTAAATACATTTCATCTTTTATTTAATTAACTCAGCAAGTTATTAAAAATTTGGCTCATCTAAGTTGCAGAAGATTACCTCGTGCATCATTTTTACTTTTCGGTTTTGTAGTTCATCCAAAAATTCCAGAATACGCGAAATTTTAGATCTGTCTGGTATTAATGAAAGAACCAAGTTACCAAAAATTTAATATTTCCTATTGTATGATGCATGAAGTAGTCTTCTACAACTTCCATGAGCCAAATCTTAAATGACTTGCTTTGTCAATTAAATAAAAAAATAAAAAGTCAATAAAAACAACAAATTTTGTGGTGCTCATTTTCTACGATACGTAGCATGTCCTCTTAAGCCTATACTCAACATACTTTGAGTGCCTTTTAATCAAGCAGAATAAAATCACTATTTCATCATAGGCAAATGAACATAACTTTATTAATAAATTTGTTTAGGATGTATTCTTTAACACTCATAAATGCACTCCAAAATTTTAAGTTCAAAGATAGTCACATACGGCACTACAATATGCTAAATATTTTCGTTCTCAAATTTACCAATGCATACAAATGACAAGAGCTTCCTTTAAAATTTATGAAATCCTAGATATTGCTATGATTGTCCTTAACATAAATATAGCAATGCATAGCCTTATAGCCCATTTGTAAAAACAGGGCGAAACTGCCAACTGCAAATCACATTTCGACTCAGGTACATGTATTGTATATTTAATGTAAGGGAAATATTTTACTTTCAACGATGTCTTGATCTTGAACATACCGTATATCAGTAATGCCAGAATCATAAATAACCGGTTTTCTTCGAAAATCATCACCTTGACTAAGATACAAACCACAAAAGATCATATAAAGTTATAAATATAACAAATCCGGTGGCTCGGTGAGTATTCGTCCAAATCCTTAGACAACTTCTACTTCAGCGCCAACTTTGATAAGTGCAGCTTTAAGAGCTTCAGCTTCGTCTTTCCCGATATCTGCCTTGACTACTGCGGGGGCACTTTCCACGAATTTCTTCGCCTAAAAATTAGTGATATTAGCTGGATAGCACGACTAACAATATATGGGTATGATTTACATAGATTCACAATAGCTGAAAGCCTCAAAATTTGGCTTGACTCACAATAATTCAGTTGATGTAAAAGTTAGCAATGAGTATTTCCTATGTTGAAGTTATTTGTTTTAAATTCTGACTTATGCTATCTGATATTTTCACCATCCTGCCTCAATTAAAGCGTTTTAATTATACGTACATTGCAGTAAAACTAACTGTCCACGAGTATCGTACAATTTTGAGCAATTATAGTAATATTTTAGTTTATTGTACGTGCACTTTTCGGCACAGCAAGTGTTCATTTCAACCAAGTACAACTTCGACAGAAGTAAGCTGTGTACATACCTGCACAAGGTTCATTCCTTCAATGAGTGCCTTGATTTCTTTAATAAGAGGCACCTTCTGTTTTTCATCGAATTTGGTTAGTTTCACTGTGAAACTTGTTTGGGCGGCTTTAGGTGCTTCCTCTTCCTTAAATACAAAATAAAATACATAATATACTATTTTTTTTAATATGGCCATGAGTCCAGGGCATGAGCTAAAAGAGCAAAATGAAATGAATTGATATATTATTAGGCCATTATATCCACATACAGTACAATACAATATTATAGTAGAGATATAGTATGTGTTCGGCACCGTCAAGACAACAAATAAATAATAAATTTACCTAATCTAGGTTAAGGGATCCATGAAATTACTCACAGAGTAAAGACAACAGAGTACCTATGCATATAATAAAGGCCTAAGTAACTGAACTTTTAGGCGACCCACACTCCTTAACAATGGACTTACATTTCTGCTGTGTTAATAGTCTATAATGGCAAAGGTTTCATAGTCATGACTCTTTTTTGTAAATAAAATATTATATAAATAATGTCAGCAAGGAGGGAGGTTTGTCGCCAGGAACTCGCTCACCGAGTAAGGGCAACAATTCATTAGGAGACCCCTCACCTTGCTCTTGAAAGCGTTAGGGGTAACGTTGTCTCTTTTTAGACCCTGTGGGTGTTAAACAGCCTAGAGCCAAGTTGGGAGGGTCCCTTCAGCATTACAAACTTACTTCGGCAGGTGCGGCGGCCTGGGCCAAAAAGCCACCCATTGGCATTATCGGAGCATCCGGCAAATTTAGCCTTTTTTTCAGCAGATCGCTTAATTCTGCAACTTCAATTAAATTGAGAGCTGTAATGCTAGTAATGATTTGTTCCAATTTAGGAGAGGCTGCCTTTGAAGGTCCTTCCGGTTGCGGAACAGATAAATTTAAGTGGGTTGTAGTTTGACATATTCTTCTTGCAGCAATTCTGTAAAAGATACACAATTTTAGTCAAATGGACGGCAATAACATAGAACATACCTCTTTCTGCCTTGTCGTGGAAAACGTTATTAAAATGCAGTGTTTTTTCGTAAAATGTTTACCAAGTCTTGAAATCATTTGATATTTTCTCTTTTCTTAACTTTCTTAGGGACTGAAGTTATGCAAATAATTGATAAATTTTAACAAACAAAAAACTATTTATTTATTGCAAACGGTAATCCCATATGGAAAAATACTAACGTAGACATGAAGTCACCAACAAACAGGCACAGAAGCCAGTAGGACTATTTAAGTAAGTCGTAAGTGACAGCTTATCAAATTAGTTTTAACTATAAGTTACCTGGTTAGTTAAGGTTAAAGTTACCACAGGTAGCAGAATAATGTAAGCAAAACTATTTTGAATGCCACTTTCCATTGTAAATTACCTTGTTTACATTTTTAATTCCAGGATTAGATTAAAAGTAATCGCCATAGTAGGCCCAAAGAAGTCATTACATTTACAAGAGGATGTGCGAAGTGGTTTACTCGATAAGTGGATGACTTAATAGTGAAAGTGGTTGTTTTTTTATTAGCATTCTTGCTATTTCTCCAAACACTACTACTACTACTGCATTACATTCTATTCGTTTCAAAGTAACAATAATGTGAGTTCTAGCAGGAATAAGCCTTATAAAGAATAATAATAATCTAAACCTTTTGTTCAGTAAGATAATTACGACTGTAGTTACCGTAGTATAAAAATATAGGCAGATGTGAGTTGGCTCACTGCTGTGTGGAGCCAATCGCAATTTCTTCTTGCTTTCATCGGCTGAATAAGGCTCCATTTTAGGTAAGCCAATTAAACTCAATGTAAAATAACTCGCTCAAGGTAATAAGACCTACTGTACAAATACAGTATGTTAAGGACCTAAGCAACCTAAGGACCTAAAACTAGTTACTAGGCTTCAAAAAATCCCAAACCAAAAGGTATTATTATTATAATTTTATGACATATATTAGACTTATTTATAATGTGAAGGATACTTACAATCTTGAAAAGGTATTATATGAATAGAAAGCTTTCTTTAAGCAGACAGTCATTTTTACTTTCTAGTTTTTCACGCCGGTTATGAAAAACTAACCTTATCTCATCAATGCACTGCCTTTTAAATATAAATTTTAAAATTGTTATTTGTTTATTTTCTTAATCAACACAGACTTCAAAAATAGAAGTAAAGAACAGAACTGCTATCTAGCGGGAAAAGAAGAAACTACAACTGGAGTTGGCCTTGGCGGGAAAAGCTTATTCAGTCACTTTTATTAAAAATGCAACATGTATGATATTTTCGTCCATTATTGAAGACAAATTCACAAAAGGATTTGGAATAGCCCCCTTAAAAGAATTTATAGGGCATTGTATAATGTAAAGCAGTGGTTTCCTATAACCTTCTGCATCCTAGCTATTATGTTGTTGACTCCATAGAATAAATATTGGTTGACTCTTCACTGAGTCCCTCCGCCTTCTGGGTCAATTTCAGAACCCTAGGTCAAAAGTGTACCCTGCACAGAAAAGACTAGACTAAATACTATATTTTTCGCTTATATTATATTATATCTTCATCATGAGAAGGTACAGATTTGGGATTTTCGTCTTCGCCTCTGAGACATAAGGGTAGTTGGTGGGAATCCGCCGTCCCTAATTGCACTTCTACACTGTCCCAAAATAAGTTTAGACGGATGTCATCGGGTCTAGATAGGCTGCCGTACCTCTACCTTACGCACGTCTGCACCTCTGAAGTCTAAACCGCAAATTTTAATTGACTAAATCCTAAGCCTTATTAATCTGCCCGATTTGATCTTACCAGCAAGCGAAGCTAACCGTGCGAATAATATGTTAATAATTAGGCTTATTCACAAAGACACAGACCTAAATCATTTGTATATTCCCACAAGAACCCTATGGACGGTAATAACTAACAAACTTATTGCTTGAAATAGGTAATCCAAAAAATGAGTAAAATTGTATAATTTTATACTTTATTAATTCGCTTCAAGGCAGTCAATAGTTTATATCAAACTACAGTATATGACTCACAATTAATTTCGATCAAATTTTAACAAAAAACAGAGTTCTGTCAGGAAACAAGGACTGATCCTAAACTTAATTGCCACATGGAGTAGGCATAAAATATTTTCCAGCAAAAATTTTGCACCATAGTTTTCCATTACACTTACACATAATTTTGAATTTAGCAACCTTAAGTAACAGTCAGACTGAAAATGCTGCATCTATGACACCATAGATAACTCGCTCCAAGAAATAGTAACAACATGAGTTATCTCTTTGGTTCACGCAGTTTTTTCTTAACAAGTCTATTTTACAATAAAAAATTACATTCTCCTTACCCATCAACTATTCTAGACTAAAATCTCCCATAATTAAAAAAAAGGCAGACAATCTGAAGAGCTGTTTTAAACTTAGCTGGGCTAGTTGATCTAGGATGCATTCAGGCAACAAAATGGTTTAATGTAGGCTGCTGTGGTTTTCATACGTGAAGAGAACGGTTTCTTAATTTTGCTTTAATAATTTCTAATAAGTTGAACTGTACCATACATAGCGTAATAAGCTTTCGCAATTCTAAAATGTCGGAATGACAGTCAACACCACAGCAGTTCTATTACAGTTAGGTTCTTAAAGTTTATGTACCAAGACGTCTAACATGGTAGATGTAAATAGCAGACATAATTAGGCAATAGTATATTCATGGCCCCGAAAGGCAGTAGGCTATTTCCTACCTTCACAGATGGATAAGGAGAGCTGTGTTTAAAATTGACTAAAGTCGTTGTATAAGTTACAGGACAATTTATACATTACAGCTCACAAAGCTTGGCATTCACACTTCTAAACTCTGACTATAAATCATACGACTCATTATTTACAGATCATTCTACAGAAATCATACAAAATACTACATGAGGACAATATTTACAAAAACAAAATGACGGTCAAGGAAGAGAATTGGTAACTTTCTTGGAGCCACTGCTGTAAGAACTAGCCAATACAATGGAACTAAATATGCAAGCGTATTAAAATCTGGATATGATAATAAATGGTTCGTCAACAAATAGGGCACAGTCAAATGCAGTTTCTAATCTATACTAAGACCTGAACACTAGATGTGTTTTTGCTAAGATAGGCGATTCGTCCCATAAGGTCGTCTAGCCTGTCATATCCTCCACCAAGAAGTGATATTTAGTTCCATGTAGGGCTATATATCGCACCGGACTCCTAGTACCCACTCGTACAGACAATTTACAGATTTGTGAATAACTTAGGAAAGGTAAACTTAAATACACTATATGGTGCCGGTTTGTAAAAAAGTGTAAAAGAATCGTTAAATGGTTGCATGGCCGTGGGTATGGCAGACTTCTAACCCACAAAGCATTCCAACAGTATTGCAACGTTTGGCCAATAATAATTGCTTACAATATGGCACACAAAATTGAAATTATGAAGTAAATTGTATATAGGAACACGGTTGGCACTAGCCTGAGGTTAAGGTAAGGTCCAGCATTAGAGCTGGACCTCCTCTATCACACGTACTCTTCACTAGGCTTTGGCGACTGCGATGGAAGCCTGAGCGACTGGACGCGACCGTTGACTGCGTCCGGCAATTCTGCAATGTCTTTGAACACTCCCACCAAGCTCTCAAAGTTAGGGCCCCAGTTTAACAGGTAGTCCCAGCCAAGAGCTGCTGCCGAAGACGGCGAGCCATTGGGAGGTCTGTACAGCAATCCTCCCATATGTGTCGACAGGTCGTCATCGGAAGCTACCAGCGTGCTGAGTGACCCTCGAAACGACGAGTCAAAACCGTCGTAGGCTGGCGATACAGGAGACTTCGACGTGATGGCAGTGCTATCAGTCATTTTGCATCCCGTTATAGAGTTGTTGTCGTACTCAATTTCAGAACATGTGAACGAATCATTACCACTTTCGTCCGTACTTGTTGACGAATTATTATCAGGAATGTTGTTTGCGTTCTGTCTTCGAGCTTCACTCGATGAGCTGACTGCATCTAGAGTACTTACGAGACTGCTACTCCGACAGTTAAACCTCTCTATCTCTTCTGTTGTTAATCCCATAGGAACTGTACCTTTTCCAGCACTTCCATCACCCGGCGTTGGATTTTTCCGACTAGCTGACGAACTCTGTCCACTAAGCTGACTCATTACTGGGCTATTTAAACTACGTTCACTATTGCTATGAAGTACATCTTTGCCAACTCCTCCCGACGATGAGGTCGTTGCTAACAGAGCACTTTGTAGGGGCTTCCCGCTGATATCACTAAGTGTCAATATGCGGGGTTGCTGCGACGAAAGTTCACTACTAGGACTTAGTCGCGCAAGGGGCGTACATTTATTGCTAGGCTGGGAACTAGAGGATGGGGGAGGGGGCACTAGAGAGCGTGGGGAGTCTCGCGAAGGAGGCGGGAGAACTGGGGCCGTGTGCCTGTGCTGGGGAGTTCCTCCTCCGTGTTTGTGGTGGTACGTGGAGGCAGGTATGTGTGGGGGAGTTGCTTTGTACTTTCGAATTCCTCCTTCACGGTATCCTTTATAGTGGTACACAATGTCTATGTCACTAGGAGCAATAGAACTTGCATTTTCTAAATCATAGTGCTCAGGGATATCGTCTGTTGGAGGAGGCGGTGGATGATGTTCATCCCGGAGTGGGGATTTACTAACTACTTCTCGTTCAATGATGTCAGGCCTAGGCGGCCTCGTTGTTTCCGGGCTATGTATTTCGCGTTCTTTGTATTTTTTAGAAATTAGCTCAGGGGCCACTAAATGATGACCACGGATAACATCACCACCCTCTGATAGATAGCCAACATTAGCCTCTCCATGAAGCCCTCGTGATAAAACGTCGCTTCCTCCAACCAGTCCTCCTCCACCTGCTACCAGAGTCGCACCTCCACTTTGTTTGCCTCCTCGTCCTACAGGTGCTCCTCCCTTTTCTTTTTTCTGCCTTCGGAGATGGAATACGACGAAAGAGACGAGGATAGCAACAAGCAGAGTGACGAAGAAGACGATGACGAGTGTGACTCCTATGCTGAGAGGGTCGGGGGCTGTTGTAGCGCCAATGCCGACAGGGCCAGAACATCCGTGGGTTACAGAGCCGACCGCTATCACTTCAGATAGGATGCTGCCAGAGCCATTAAGGGACTGCACTTCATTGTTGATGGTGAAATTAGAGATGCACCCTTCGAATCCTGAAAAGCCACAAAATAGCCAATCATTATAAATACACTTATAGCTACAGCCAGAGCAGATTTTAAGAAATTTTCACTGGGTGGCACAAATTGAAATCCTATTCTATATAGTGTAAATTTCACTTGTATCCACCCCCCCCCCCCTCGCCTCCATAAATAAGTTCACATTAGGTCTATTATTTTTAATAATGGGTAGTACCTGGTAGTTCTAAATTATCACACTTTTTCAAGATTACCAAAACCATTTGATATTTCAAAAATAAAAATAATTTAAATTGTCCAAATACGTAACTTTTGACTATTTTTTTTCTTTTTCTTTTTTCTAATTTCTAGTTTTGTTAGTCTTGGAATTTGAAATTTGTGCCCAATTTGTGTGGGGCAATATGCCCAAACGTAGGGGGAAAAATCACCTCACTGAGGGGCACGCTTGCCCCAATGGGACTTCCTTAAAAGCCGTAGCACGCTAGCATATTTTAGGGGTTAAAAATGTAAACAAAATAATTTGAGAGTAGCAATTGGCATTATAAAAATATTTTGTTTAATGGATTTACTATTGTACTTTGTAGGCTATATAACTTGATGCCTGTGGCTGGACTGAGGTAGTCTACTACAATAGTATGGAATTAATTCCAGAATTCGTAATCTTGCAATCTACTATCAACTGAATCCATAGGTTACTGATCCAGGCCAATACTTCCTACTATCAAAAAAAAAAAAAAAAAAAGTGAAAGGTAGAGATGTAGGCCTAGCCAACCTACATTTATTTATAAAAAAGGGTCGACTTACCTTTAGGCATTGTGTCTGGAGAATGGAACACCTCCTTTCGCACACCACCCAAGTACAGGGACGTGAGGTACGCGTCCAGGAAGTCGTGCACGCCCGCCGAGTCGAGCTCGTCGCCGACGCGTTGCCCGTCGACCAGCAGACGAAGGCCCCTGTTTTGCGAGTGAAGCGTCATGTTGTGCCACGCCCCATCCACGACAGCCACGTCGCTGATGCTCATGTTAACTGTCGGCCCGTTCACTCCTACGTGCGACGAGTACACTAGATGGCCGTCCATAAGCTGGAATTAACAAATTTTATGTTAAATAGGCTGGGATATTATTAATTCTGAGACTGTGAATGAAGTTTGCATAGTGCACTCTCGTTAATTGTGTCCGATGGGCCCTCACCGTGGCCTGGGACTTTGCCAAATTTACTACTACTATTACTACTACTGTCTTTAATTATACTCTGTGCTGCATATGTAAAGTGACACTTTCTAGGAGATTGGAGCGTGAGCTGTTACAACAAACACTTGGGCGGCTATTCCACCGACGTCGAATTTGAATGTGAATGTGTTATGACGTGGTTGCAGACATCATTAATAAGTCTCTACCATATTATAACTTAATTTATAATAGATAAGTTAAGTATCTACATAATAGTCTCTTTAAAATATGGCAGAGACTTATTAATGATGTCTGCTACCACGTCATAACACATTCACATTCAAATTCGACGTCGGTGGAATAGCCGCCTAAAAGTCTAACGATGATACGTTGTTATAGAAACCGCGGGTGTGTTCCCTACATTATACTGCAATAAGAAAGTTATTTATTTATTCTAAAAAAGGTAAATCTTATGCAAACAATTAAATGACTGTATCCGATTGACCTCTTCAGTCGCCTCTGTAGGTTAGTACCCGTGTTCGTTAGTACACGTCTTCGATTGCATGGCGTGTAGAGACTCGCACAAGTACAAGCACGCTACCACTTTGCTATCGAAGCCGATTCAGCCATATGACTAAGTTTCGCGAAGTTACTTTGGAGACAATTATCTTGTAATGTCTTGAAAATGGAGCGCAAACAGTTTAACTGGAAAACGCTTCCTCTTCTTCGTTAGCATTTAACTTTACCATCTAACATATAGGCTGCAAAGAACGTACCTCAACTGATGTGAAATGGCGGTTCGTCGTAGCGTAAAAGAGTAGGCCATCCTTTTTAACTGTGCGGAACATGAGGCTGAGACTTTTGGGCGGTGAGTGAGCTGGAGTAGTGGGGGCCACAAAACGCCGCGTTCTGCCACGCCGCGTCCATTCTGTTGAGCCGTGGTATAAATTGTCTAGTAGCTGCATCCGCGAGTGCTTCTCAGATATCTGTTGAAATAAAAGAGGCATTGTTTAAATATTTATACGTTACTAACGTAAAGCTTTGTGATAGTCGAAATTTTCAATTTACATGTTTTGAGATCCTGGGGACCCAAAAAAATATGTGGCAAACTAATCGCTGGATTTTGATGTAGTTCGGCATGTAGGTACACAAAAATCATATCTCGGGGAGATTTTTAATATTTTGGGCAAAGTCAATTTGGGGGGGGGGGGGGGTTACAACTCCGCAAAAAAAGACCAAAATATGTTTCTCAAAAACGACTCCAAAGATTTATTTTCAATTCGCTTTCATTCTAGTCCTTACTAATTTACAAACAAAACCCACCGCTTGACCCTTGATAATTTGTTTCAGGGGGAAAAAAATGAAAAAGGCTCAACTTTCATGAAAAATTACTAAAAAATCATTTTTATCGTGAACCTTCTTATCTACGATTCCTGACTTCACTGTATGAGTTTAGGTGCTAAAAAGAGTGACAAAATCAAAAGGGTTGCTTTCACAGAAAAAGATTTGGTTTTTTGACGAAATTATTGATAATCCGTGCCCAAATGTATTGCATTGCATATCATTACCAGCTTTTACAATTATTGCGTATATATTGAATTGTCCATCCTAGCTTACGGAATTGTCTTAAATCAATCAATCTAGTCGAGGCAGCCAAAATTGAACGTTAGAACTATTGATTGTATCGGTATTCGGTACCCTTACTTCCAGATCAATATTCAAGGTTCACTTGCACCGGTTCTTTGGCATAGTGACAGTTACCGGTACTCGTATACCTGAATGGATGTACCTGTAATGAAAAAGAGCCCAGCCTGTCAATATTGACGCCAAACGACGCATCGACCTATAATGCACAAGGGGCGAATCTGTGCTCCAAAGGAAACAATGTCCCATAGAAACAACGATGTCAACTTTACCACTCATCATGCATGTGAATAGCTCTGACAGTCCTTAGGCTACCTATGTGCCTGCCCACCTTGAATTCCAGAAATGCGCCATCAGTAAGTGTGACAGGCTGCAGAGCGTCACCGCAGTTCTTGGCCAGCAGAGGTCCACAGAGACAATGATGAGTCCTCCATCTATCGAGGCAGCGGCCTGTGCCGCAGGGCGCAACGTCGGCGTCGGCGGCACAGGGCGACCGCGCGCGCCCGCACGTGGGCGACACGTTACGCGATCGCAGAGGGCTGCTCAGGTTCAGCGTCCGTCCGTTTATCCAGATACTGTGGATGCAGCCGACGAAGTCGTCCGAATGGACCTGTCCCGGTCGTTCTAGCACTGGGTCTGATGTTGCCAGGCCTCCGACGAGAACGGGCTGATTGTTGAAGTTTAGAGTTCTGAAAAAATAAACAATACTTTAGATAGGCCTAGATTTTTTTACACTATTTTGTAATGAAAGCATAATATTCGCAAAATCGTTCTCCAAAAATTAAAATATTCTCAAAGAGGTTTTGTCAGTTTCAACTCCTTAGGAAACATTTCTTCGAAATCAATCGTGATCAAAGTTATTTTACATTATATATTATTATATTGGCAAAACAAGAAGCTTTAAAATAGATACCAGCAAATGGGCGATCAAAATCAGCATAAAAAAAGAAAATACCTTAGGGGTACACTTTTAAAATCTACCTTACCCAATTTACCAAGGCTATTTGACTTAAAGCTACACAAATGAATTGATAAACATATAGCGACACAGGAACAAGTAGCACTAAATTGCATTATCGCAATTTTGAAGGGAATGAGAATTTTCTCAAGAATAATCCAAACTATGATGACTATTATCAAATTAAGTTTTGAGTAGGTCAAACAAAGGCCACCACCACAACATTTCTGCGTTTACAATGCATTAATAAGGTAAACAAACTTAGGTAGGTACAAATCGTACGGGTATTTTCCGGTATAGGCCTACATTATTTTAGAATCCGCTTATTATTATTGAACTTGTCGTACAATTGTGAATCAGGGGATACTTGGCAAGTTAAAAAAACTCATTTGTTTTTTGCAAGAAATCAGTCTTTTGTATTCAAATTGTATGTTTTTCCTTATGCACCTCACTAAATTGTATTGGGCCAACGGCCTTACCATGTTGATTCCATTAGAGCAGAGCATGTTTCAAACTGCGGCAACTTGGTAGTGTGCACAGCGTTGGCAGGGGAACCTGGTGGGACATGTTAACTCGCTTAGGCAGTATAAGTCGAGTCCTGGTCACCTCCGATTTAATCGTGTGACTTTACCATGTTCCCCAAGTGGTTCGAAATCCACTATAATCAGGAGGTCCGAAAGAGTCTGCCCTTAGGGTGCCTCAAGTTTACAAACAGACTCACCCCCCCCCCCCCACCAGGCTGACAGGGTTGCTTAAAGCAGAAATGCTGAAAGCAGGCGTTGGAAACAACAACAACACTAAATTGTATTGGTATTGTTCAGAGGCGGTCCTCATAAAAAGGGGAGGCACTTGTCCCCCCGGAGAATTGTTTTGAAAAATAGGACCAAAATGGTGAGGTTTTACGCATTTTGAGAGTAATATGGCTTATATATTACAAAGAATAAATATAACTGTGGACAAGGGGGGCCCGGGGGTCACCCCCGGGAGAAAATTTTAGAAAAATAGGGTTGAAATAGTGAGGTTTTGCGCATTTTGAGTGCAGTAACACTTAGATTTTAGAGGCAAAGAATATGACTGCTGTCCAAAGGGGGGGGGGGGGGGGCATTGCCCGCAGTGCCGGTCGCTGCGTCCGCCTCTGTCCGTCGGCCTAGGTAATTCAGTGCTCCCAAACAATAGACAAAACTTGTCACATCTTTGCCTTATGCCATTTTCGCGCCCAATAGCCATATCCCACTCTTAAGCATAAATTAAGTACCTACTAATAACTAGCTTACTCAGATATTTTTTCTAATTTATTCCAAAACAGGTAGTTTATCGTAAATTTTGTGAGACTGATGTCGGCTCATGACAATAACTTAATGTTTCCTAAAGGCTATATTGAGGGCTAGGCATCAACTATTCGTTGGCCATTCCCATATAGAACGCTCTCCAAATTTATTGATGATTTGGATAATTCATAATTGGGGGCGCAGCGAGTTAAAGCAACACTTAGACTGATGCCCCACGTGACAGCCGCTAAATATTACCACCGATTAGAATAATGGCGGGGACTGCGGCAATTTATCCAAGGAAATCAGCGACAGAAACTTCCATCTTGGGGCTTTCCATAACTCACATTCGCTGACACGTAAATATAAAAAGACTCGTCTCAGTTCCCAAACATGTCCAAGCCCTCATTATCTAAGCATAAAGTTAAACGCATTGTCCATCATTAAAATTAGAATATTCTGTCTTATTTATGAGTTAAAAAATATTTTGGACTTGTATCAAATTTCATTTTTTAAACTTAATTTATTACTCTGGTATCTGAAACAAATTAGGCTGAGTCTAACTCTATGATTTCTGGATTTTTATGAGGGAATGTAATTGTTGCCTGAGGTGAATTCGTCCTGGCCTGTCAAGTCTACTAAGATCCATTGCAACACAGATGCATGTTATCTCGTAAAGTTTAAACATGCCCAGCAGTGCCTACCCAGGTCACAAAGATCGTCCCACGTCTAAATTTAATGCGCGTTGCAAACAAAGTTTCCCATGCCAATGTTAGAATTTTCTTTCTCTTCTTCAATAGTTTAAGACAATATGAAACGTACTTTAGATATTGGCAACCGCCGGACAACCCAAAAATCAGTATATAGTTTATTATAGTACATATATATTATATTTATTATTAATTTTCAATTAATTAATTTTCGGTATGCAAGTTGGTATTGGAACACTATTTCATACAAAATATCTTAGGGCATGTTTAATTAATTAATTTTTGGTGTTGTGATTTTTCCATGAATTTTACAATGCATGAAATTTCTCCAGTAATTTCAGTCCTCAGTAACACCAAAAATTAAAAATACCGTACCTTACGATATGATGTGTGAAATGGTCATCTACAACATTATGAGACCAAATCTTTAATAAATTACGTATGCACATTATTATATGAGACAAAAATTGCTTTTGGACTCCATATATCCTTTTGCATGCTAAGGGCTATGGATGCGCAAAACACCGCCTCTCTATAGTCAATACCTACTCCCACCTCCTTGCTGGTGCATGCCGGTAACCTCGCATGATGATGGAGATCGGGTACCCTACCCCGATGGAAGTCGGAATGTCTGGGCTGACGGGAGAGGCATGTGGTCCTCCTACAGGGGGTTGGGCGTGGGGCTAACACCGCCACCCCGGAAAACCTCCAAACGATACGAACCACACAACACAGCCTCGGAACCTATTACACCTTAAGAAGACGACACGTTTTGGCACTTGGAATATTCGCAGCCTACAGAAAGCGGGGGCTTTCGATAACGTGACGACAGTCCTGAAGGACTGGAAAATTGAGGTATGTGCCATACAGGAAGCGAGGTGGCCTGGACAAGGCTCCACACGCAAATGTGGTCACACGATCTTTTACAGCGGAGACGACAGAGGACGTAAGATTCTCGGAACAGCATTTTTAATAAGTGACAAACTAATTGGTAACGTACTACATTTCCATCCTATCAACAGCAGACTGTGTGTCCTGAGATTGAAAGGGAGGTTTAAAAACGTGTCTATAATAAACTGCCATGCGCCTACCGAAGAAAGCTCTGAGGAAGCTAAAGTCGAGTTTTATGAGGAGCTTGAAAGGCTATACGAGAACCTCCCCAGATATGACATAAAAATCATTGCGGGAGATCTTAATGCCAAGATAGGGAAGGAATCATTTTGGCAGCCAAATGTGGGTAAACACAGTCTACATGACGTAACCAATGACAATGGAACCAGGGCAGCTAACTTAGCATGCTCACGAGGGCTCTACATAAAAAGTACAATGTATGCTCACAAGAATATTCATAAGCAGACATGGAGATCCCCAGATGGCGCAACCTACAACCAAATTGATCACATCTTTATAGACAAGAGGCACCACAGCAACATAACAGATGTGAGAAGCTATAGAGGTGCAGACGGGGACAGTGACCATTTCTTAGTTGGCTTCAATATAAAGTACCGCATAGCTGTGAGAAACCAACAGCAGGTCCCCACACGACCTGGCTGGAATCTGGAGAAGTTGAAAACAGAAGAAGGCAAGAGAGATTTTCAGATTGAACTGAACAACCGTTTTAGCATACTTTCTCAACGAAATCCGGAAGACAGCTTAGAGTCCGACTGGCAAGAGGTAAAAGAGGCTGTAAAACAAACAGCAGACAAAGTACTAGGAAAAAGGCGGAAAAGAAAGAAAGCCTGGTTTAACCAAGTCTGTGAAAACGCTGTCACTCAGAGAAAGAGGGCATACCTAGTTTTCTTAGCGGACAGCGTAAAGCGAGAAGAGTATCATGAAACTAGGAGAGTCACTGCATCTATCCTGAGAAGGGAGAAAAGAAGGTACCTCAACAATAAGGTCGATGAAATTGAAAGAAATAGGATCGCGAACAATGGCAGGGAAATGTATAGAACCATACGGGTGATGCGGGGCCAATATCAATCAATCCCCACTATCCGAAACCAAGCAGGAGATCTGCTAAGCAACCCTACCGAGGCTCTCACCCAATGGCGAACATATTTTAACGAGCTACTGAATGGGGACGTGGGTACGGACAATCATGAGTCCGCCAGGTACCAGACTGCAGAACCTTTTACACCCGAACCATCTATAAATGAAGTAAGAGACGCCATGAATAGACTGAAAAACAATAAAGCGTCTGGAGTCGATAACATCCCGGCAGAATTATTGAAGAACGGTGGAGAAACCCTAACCACGAGAATGCATTGCTTACTCCTAAAAATTTGGCACAAGGAAAAGATCCCAGACGAATGGAAAGAGTCCATAATCACTCCTGTCTTTAAAAAGGGGGACAAGTCCCAATGTTGTAACTATAGAGGGATATCACTCCTGGCGACAGGATACAAAGTATTATCCAACGTGCTGTTGTATCGCCTCACACCGTATGCTGAAGAAATCTTAGGAGATTATCAAACAGGTTTTCGACGAAACCGATCAACTACGGACCAACTTTTCACTATCAGACAGATTCTCGAAAAATCCTGGGAATACGGTGGTGAGGTACACAACCTATTCGTCGATTTTTGCAAGGCCTACGACTCCATACAACGTCAGAAGATGTGGGAAATCCTAGAGGAATTTGGCATCCCAAAAAAACTACGCACAATGGCGAAAATCTGTGTCGACGGATCACGAGCTAGGATCAAGGTGGATGGCAAGCTCTCAGACCCCTTCGAAGTACTCACGGGAGTAAAACAAGGAGATGGCCTATCACCATTATTATTCAACCTGGTCCTAGAAAAGGCGGTAAGACGCGCTATACAAACACCGGGCGGGATCGACATGGGAGTAAAGATTAAATTTCTCGGGTATGCTGACGATCTGAACGTCATGGCAGAGGCAAAAGAAGAAGCCGAGACCACAGTGAAAGCCCTTGAAGAAGAAGCTCTGAAGCTAGGTCTAAAAATAAACGTTGAAAAAACCAAGTACCTATTAGTGGGAAGAGACCAAGATACCTGCACAGGTCGCTTTGAAAGAGTGCAAGATTTCAAATACCTTGGGTCCATCATCACGTCCGACAACAAGATCAGTCAAGACGTTCTTAACAGAATTAAATCAGCCAATGTAGCTTTCTTCCAAACAAGAGCACTATTCTCGACTCGGATTCTATCATGGACAACAAAGATCAGGCTTTACAAGACGCTAATTCTACCTGTCCTTATATATGGTGGTGAAGCATGGGCCCTGACAAAGAAAGAATCAAGAGCGTTGGCTGTTTTCGAGAACAAGATGTTACGGAGAATATTCGGAAGAGTTTTTGAAAACAACAGTTGGAGAATCCGAACGAACGAAGAAATCCACCAACTCTTCGGCTCGCCAGACGTCACACAAATACTACGAAGCAGAAGGCTCCAGTGGATGGGACACGTCGTCCGTATGCCAGCGGATAGAACAGCACAAGCAGTATGGATGGCATGTCCCAACAGAAGAAGACCTTTGGGGCGTCCGAGACGACGCTATGGCGACCAGCTAAACGAAGATATACAGGAAGTTGGCCTTCGGGCCGATAATTGGTGTGATCTGGCGAAGGACAGGATCCGGTGGCGTAGTGTTGTGAATGCGGCCAAAAGTCCCCCAGGGCTGACAGCGCCAACTTAAGTCAAGTAAGTCAGTAAGTCAATATATCCTTTTAAGCAGTAATGATTTTTATTCAATGCTGATGGTATTATTTCGGGAATGCATTAAACGGGCTATAAAGCAGCCAAGAAGCAGGCAGTAAGGTAGCCTAACCGTGAATGAGTGAATCCGTTTAAGATCATCCAAGTAAGTGTGTACATAGCCTCTTATATTACATAGGTTTTTTAGGAAATTAATGTTTACTTAACCTACAGTATATAATATGCCTATAGTATTGTAGTCCATAACATAGCAATCATAAAATTGTTTTCACTTGTATTAACAAGATTACGTTAAGAGTGTACAGCCCGAAATTTAATACTTTTTACATTTTATTTTATTAACTAATCAAGTTATTAAAGATTTGGCTCATTAAAGTTGTAGAAGACTACTTCATGCATCATATAATACGATACTTTTAATTTTCGAAATTGTTTTTTTTTTTTCATAAACATGAGAATATTTTATAAACAATAACTTTTCACGTATAATCGATTTTATAAAAAAACTACAATTTCGAAAACTAAAAATATCTTATTCTCGTATGATGCATGAAGTAGTCTTCTACAACTTTAATAACTTGCTTAGTCAATTAAATAAAAAATAAAAAGTATTAAATTTCAGACTGCCAATTTCCTTCTTCCATTTAAGAGTGTATACAGCTCGTACACTCTTAAATAGAAACCCCAATTTACGAAATACAAAAAATATTGGTCAGCGGATGTGAATTAGTAAAATAGCATATTTGGGCAAATTTTAGCTGGGGAAAATTCCCCTTGGATTAAAAAATGTAATGGAATGACCAAGTTTAATCAGGGGAGCAATTATAATTTTCCCGAAAAATTAAAATCAAAGCCATGATTGGCACTACAACAGAATCGTATTATGGTATTTCTTTCCATGGCTAAGCATAGGAAAAAAATATCCTTGCCTGCCTGCCAGCTCTACACAAGTCAAATGTTTACCCCCTGGATATGTATGGTCAGTATGGATGTACAGTACGGATCGGATCAACAGTGAACACCGCCAAATTGCAGAATATGGAAACGAGCGGTAATAAATAATTCCAACCCGACATGGAGTGATTATAGGTAGTAAAAAATAAGCAAAGTGGACACTATGGTGGATCACAGCAAATTACCTAAATAATTGCGTTGCTGCAAAAGTTGTCTATGACCGGGGCAAGGAATGCTGGGCTGCCATTCATCCCACAAAAATTATAGAGTTTTAGTCGAAAGAACCCCCAGCGGTGATGTTTGGAACACACTACCCTCATTATTTATATGAAATAGTCCGTCATGTGCATTCCACATTAATGCGAATTTATTAGCAGTAATGTGAGGTGTCGCGCAGAAAAGTCCGGTCTGGCCGCAAGCTCCGCCTGTCGGTCCGCCCACCAACCATGCCATCAAACACGATACAATAAATGAAGGTAACAACGAGTAGGCTGCATCATATTAGCAGGTGTCGGATTTGACTGAAAACTCACATGAATACCGGAAAATAAGAATAACTACCGCGAAAAGTCTGAAAAATTTATAGACGAATGTAGAAGGGGATTAAATAAGAAACAACAACTTCTATTGTATACATTTCCTAAAATATGTACCTAGGTAAGAAACAAATTATAGCCCTATATTGTGTAGGCATCGTAGTTTCCAGATTATTTCATATAACATTAGGGTGAGTTCAAATTCGGCCGGAGGTTTCATTGTATTTAATTCACAAGTATATTTGAAAATATTAAAATCTATTGATAATTTGCAAAATTAAAATTTTCTCTTGTAGCAGGCACTATAGAAACTCATTGAGCACGCTAAAATGGCAAGAGAAACAGACAGTTGAAGTTTTCAAATGACAATCTTCAATCTGCCCCTTACCATTCAAGGCGTAATTTTAGTATTTATAGGCTGCGCATGAAAACATTCAAGACAATGATGATGACAGTAATAAAATGTGAAATATACATATAATATAAGTTTGCTGTGAAATTTTCCAAACAATGATTGATTTGTCATATACTGCAATTACGCTTTCATAAAAGAATACTGAGTATATACGTATCTACAAGCTGTAGTCGTCAAAGTAGCTGAGTTTCTGAGTAATGGCTTATGATCTCAGGGGCGACGACGCGAAAATCGATAATCTGTGCCACCTCGTGGTGAAGAAGCGGAAGGAAGCGGGTAATAGGGGACCGAGTTTGAGCCGGGATAAGTGAAAAACATAGTCTTTTCTTTCTGTGCAGGACACTCTTTTGTCGTGGGGTTGGAAAACTGACCCCGAAGGCGGAGAAACTGAATGCACCGTGCTTTGGACATTGATTTTAATTTTATTTCAATGTTTAGCTTTTGTCGGGAGAATTCGCCTGAGTAAAAATCAATCGGTAGTTCAAATCAGATTGTGCAAAACCCAATATTTCGATACTACTGAATATGGTGAATTAGACGTACAATTTTAGGTTAGATTTTACAAAAAGGCATCGAGAACGTTTAAAGTTGGGCGGACAAACAAGTCTTCCTCCACTTTAATGACGAAAAACTTAAACTGGCGGTTTGAAAAAGGTGGGCAAAGGCATGAGCGGGTCTTTGCCCAAATCGTGGGGCAAAGACCCGCATTGCAGACGTTTGCGGGAGGTCTTGATCATCAGCCCTGGTGATATTTCCGTCTTTCTTTTTGGCTGATCCAATATACAAAGGTAAGATCTTTTCTTAGTAAGATAAGTGGCTGAGAGATTATTAGAATTTGTTTGAGGTGGGTTCGTCTGAGGCCTTACCGCCCCCCCCCCTTAAATTTTTTTCCAATTTAAAATAAATGAGAAAACCACCCAATTTATGGTTTTCTATTACTCAACATAGACGTATAGTATTAAATATTTGAGACATTTTTGATTAGGTCTAGATTTTCAGCATATAGGGTGGTCTGAACTGAACTGGAAATTGTGCAATATAAATTGTGGTAAAAAGGAGAAGTTCAATCATTGATGCACTTAGCTGTCGTTGAGCCGATTTACGATTATTAGGTCACTCGGTAACAACCGCACAGTGTAAATTCTACCCCTACCCATAGTTATGACTTCCAACACTATGCAATGACTGTCTCTCTAGATTCTAGTAATTTTCCAACAATAAACCATAACTCTTCAATACTCTCAAGTAGTTCTTACCGCCTTAAACAGAAATACAAGTTTACCTATAAAATAATAATTTATGACAACGTAAACTCGACAAAAAGAGAGAATTTACATACTGTTTAATTTACTCACCCTGTAGGTCCAATGTCATCAGTGAAACACGAAGAATCGCCAGCGCGGCACTCTCGACAAATATCTCCATTTTCGGTGCAACTTGCGACACTCAGCGACATCACTCTACCATTCCTTGTTGCTGTGAGCTTATGCCACTCACCCGTGGCTAAGGAAATGTTGCCTCGAGGAACAGTGACTGATGTAATGGCAGATCTAGCTCCCCCATAGGCGAAAACAGCTTTGCCTCCAACGAGTTCTAAGGCTACAAAGTCAGATCTTCCACCCGTCTGTCCGCCGTAGTTGTAAAGAAGAAGAGAGTCCGGCTTGGTGGTTGCAAATGTTATTGTTATGTCGTTTGTGGTAACATCTAAGGGGGGGAAAGTCATAAACGAAAGTTCTCCAAATCCGTAAGTAGCTTTTTCGCAGTGACGGCCATATCTAGCTTCTGGACAGCTACATCTATATCCAGGCTTTAACGAAACACATAGCCCACCGTGTAAACAGGGATTGGGGCGGCAAGAGTCAGCGGCGGTTTCACAGTGGTTGCCTCTGTAGCCAGGTCTACAAAGGCAAAAGAAGCTGGCTCCATCAGGGCTGGGTTGGCAGGAACCACCGTTTCGACAATGACTCCCGTCACAGACATTACCACGTTCCAATTCGCAAAACTTCCCTTCTCTTGCTGCAGGGCAAGTACATGTAAAGTCATAGCCCTGCCTCCTGCAAACACCACCAGCTTGGCAAGGGTTTGGTTGACAAGGATCGTGGCGCCTCTCACACCGTTTTCCCGTAAATCCATCTGGACAGCGACAAGTAAAGTCATGGGACACAACCGGACTAGTAAATACTATGTTCTGACTGTCGGTAATGCGGGTTTCATCCGTTACCCGGATTCCATCACTGCAACCTCCTCCGTTTTCGCAAACGGATTTTTGGCAAGGCGAATATCCAATTGTTATTACTGAATCAAACATCTGTTGGAGTGCTTCTTTACTTTTCGACAATTTCTCGACTGATGTTCCTTTGTTGGCGTAGGCTATATTTCTTTTTACTGCCATTGTCAACTCAAGGCCGGAGTCAACTTCGTTCATGCTTAAGATTTGTACACTAGCTCCCAATTCCGAGTTACGCCTCATTGACTCTAAAAAACTTTTATAATAATTACTGAGAAACCGGGGAGACGTCATATTCTCAATCCGCAACGTAAAGCTGTTCTCAATGGTTGTATTGTCAAAAGTAAAGAATTCAACGAAAATTTTAGATGTGACATCTGCATGACGGCCGTCATTACCCGAAACTGTTAGAGAATAGCGAATACCAGGACTAACAGACACTGTGCTCAGTTCACAACCGTGTCTTATTCTCAGAGCCCCAGTCGGCATCGAATGTATTAACTTGCATTGATAATCCCCCGAAGTGTCAGCATCGTTTGGATGCACGTCAGCGATCTTCTCCGGCAGTGAAGTACCAGCCACATAATGCACTAGCACTTCAACAGTTCGAGGGGAGCTTGGGCTATCATTTTGATCCAAAACAGTTATCTTCAAATTGTATTGGGATTTCATTCGAGGAGAACCATTGTCTTCAACTTCGACCTGCAATGAATAATTGTTAATGATTAAAAGCTCCGGTCAGGGCGATATCAAGTAACATTTAGAGAACAAACAATGAGTGTTATATTTTAAAAATTAAAATTTTGCTATTGGCCTATAATGATGGGTGCTAATTAGTTTAGTAAAAACTAAAACTATATGTTTGCGTGCACGGATAGCCATAGAGAAAACTAATCTGAAATTTTAAATTCAAACTCACCATAATATCGAGCTCTGGATTGGCCTCGCGATCAATAATCTTCGTAGTTCTCACAACGCCAGTTTCCTTCTCAATTTTGACTAGTTTCTTGTGTCTGCCACCAACCAAGTAGTATGAGAAGGGGGCGCCATTCAGGGGCAGATCGGGATCCGTGGCAGCTAGGGTCATGATGTTAGTATTTGGAGGCTCATTCTCAGTGACGTAACCAACAAGATTTGCAGCATCAAACATAGGTCCGTTGTCATTAACGTCCCCCACAAGAATCTTCACAGTCGCAGTTCCCGTTTGTGGTGGGACACCAACGTCAATAGCTCCCACCGATAAAGTGTACGACGCTATCTTCTCTCTGTCCAAGAGAGCCGTGGTTTCAATTTCGCCAGTTAACGGATCTATTTTGAATGCTTTGTCTATATCGCCACTAATAATCGAATAGGAAAATTGGTTGTTTTGGGGGCGAACGTCTGTGTCTGTAGCACTCACAGTCAATATTTTTGTACCTGGTTGAGCCGACTCCAAAACGCTGGCTTGATAAAAAGATTGGGAAAATTCAGGAGGGTCATTTCCGTCCTGTACAGAAATGACAACTTGGGCTTCATCGGTATCGTTACCTCGGATGCTTCCAGCATTTTTCGCTAATACTGTGAGAACTATTCTACTTTGAGTTTCTCGATCCAGCCTTCTTGCAACTGATATTACCCCAGAATCGTGTGAAATGCTGAATCCTTTATCATTGCTTGACCCAACTAATAAGTAAGCAACCTTTCCATCGTCACCACCATCAGCATCCGTTGCTAGAACTGCGCCAACACTTGTCCCAACGTCGCTACTTTCAGATACATCGAAATGGAACACAGGACGGACAAATTTTGGATAAAACTCGTTTACTCCAGTTACAAAAATAGTAAGTTTTGCTGTTGCAGACATAGTGGAGCCAGGATTAACTGCAATAACTTCCAAAGAATACTGGTTCCTTTCTTCGTAGTCTAACCTAACAATTGAGGATATTAAACCAGTCACACTGTCGATCGAAAACAGATCTTTACCGGATCCCCGAATAATTGAGTATTCTATAATTGCATTTTTTGGAGAGTCGACATCCTTGGCCTCTATACGGAACACAGCTGTAAGTGGAGGTGAATTTTCTGGAATGTATGCTTTATAGGCACTCTGGTTAAAAACTGGTGGATTGTCATTAACATCTGTTAGAGCAATAGTAATAAAGGCAGTTGCAGAACGAGATTCAAATCCTTTGTCAGTCGCAGTAATATTCAAATGATATTCTGGAACATCGTCATAATCCAATGGCTTCAAAATTGTGAGAGCCCCAGTTTTTCTATTGATTCCAAACATGTTCTCCTCGTTTGAGCCGGATATTGAATATGTAATTTGCCCATTGGGTCCATCATCATTGTCAGTAGCGGCCACAGTCAGAATCACAGAGCCAACAGGGTCATTTTCAGGAATTATAACCTGTGAGCTCAGCACGGAAAATACAGGTGGATACAAATTGTCTCCTGTCACAATAACAACTACCGTTGATTGATCAGACTGAGGAGGCGCTCCTTTATCGATAGCACGTACTTGGAGAACGAATCGCTCTAGAAGTCGACTATTAGCGATTGATTTGGTAAGAGTGACCCATCCGTTGTCTTTATTGATTTTAAACAAGTCTGAACCATTACCACCAACGATGGAGTACTCAATTTCAGCGTTGACGCCATAGTCACTTGAATCAATTGCTTCCACATGGAGAATTTTCAATCCAACTCGGGCTGTTGCTGGCACTGGGCCACTATATTCAGAATGAGTGAATTTGGGTGGGCTGTTATTAGCGTCAACGACATTAATGGTTACCAAGCACTCAGATGACATTGGAGGCTTGCCATTATCTGTAGCCAGTACCGTAAGTGAGTACTGATTTTCTGGTGAGTGGCCCATAGCTGTATATTTATAACGCAATGTTCTCTTGGAGAACAGTTCCCCACTAGCCGGATCAACGGTAAATAAGTCAGAAGGATGTTTCAAGGAGTAGGAAATCACTGAATTGGGGCCATGCTTATCACGATCTGTTGCGGTTACTTGGCCGACAAAAACGACACTACTTTGCAATTCTGGGAAATTAAAGTTATGATAGGAATGTTCAAATTCCGGAGCGTTGTCGTTCTGATCTTGAATCGTTATGGTCAAAGGAGTTTCAGCCTTCCATGAGCCATCGAAAGCTTCGACTTTAAGAAGGTATTCGTCTTGCAACTCACGATCCAAGGATCCTGCGACAGTTACATTTCCAGTTATTGGATGTATTGCAAATTTCTCACCAGGGTTTTCAGTGAAAGAATATGTGGCGTTTGCGTTTTCTCCGACATCCTGGTCAGAGCTAGTGACGCGAATAACGAATGTTCCCGGTTCAGCATTCTCGGTTACATTCACACTAAATAGCCGAGTAAATTTGGGATAGTTGTCGTTTTTATCCAAAACATTTATAGACACTGTAGCAGTTCCTGTCAGTTGAGGATTTCCATGGTCAATGGCTAGTACAACTAAGTTGTAGGTAGGGGTTGTCTCTCTATCTAATTTCATTTCAGTGGATATCTCACCAGTCTGCTCGTCAATTGAAAAAGTTCCATCAACGTCATCAACTAAGCGAAATGAGACTTTTCCATTTTGCTCTGAATCAGCATCAGTTGCAGTTACAATGCACACTGTCTGGGGTGGATATTCCTCTTCTAATATCGTTGCGTTAAAAAGACTTTGATCCATTTTTGGCGGGTTATCATTAGCGTCTGTAACATTGATGATAAGTTGAAGAACTGTACGAAGTGGTGGATTGTCCGAGTCTTTTGCTTCAACCCAAACCTCATAAGTAGGAGCCATTTCAAAGTCGAACCCCCTACCAGTAACGATCACATCACCCGATGTTTGATCAATGCCAAGGGCCTCTCCAATGTTTCCTCCAGCTATTGCAAACCGCACCTTACCAGCAGCACCTGCCTTTGGAGATGTCGCTCGTAATGATGTGATGACACGTCCACCATTAGCATTCTCTGGAAGTGTAAAGTGACGTTCAATGGGGGCATTAATGACTGGAAACATATTGCCCTGCCATAGCTTGACCGTGAGCTCCACACTGGTCGAAAGAGGTTCCATTCCACCATCTTTAGCTTCAATTTCAAGGCGATAAATCTGGTCGGTTGTTCCTTCCATGGTCAATTCAGAAGCAGCAGCAATAACTCCAGTTTGGGCACTCATGGAAAATCTTGCAGCATCTGGCCCTCTCAGTGAGTAAGTAATTTGACTGTTGGGCCCACTGTCTAGGTCGAAAGCTTTGGCCCCAAAAACAAACTGACCAGCTTTGGTCCTATCTGGAATGTAGACAGTATATCTAGAGCTCCCGAATTGTGGGACATTGTCATTTTCATCCAGAACAGTAACAGTGAGGTTAACAGCAGTAGCATGCGGTTCAGTGTCACTACAGTCTTGAGCGACAACAGAGAGAAAGTAAGCAGGATTACTTTCTCGATCCAAAAGTGCCGATAACGTGATTAGTCCGGTTTTCTCATCGATCTTAAAAACATCTGCGCCGTCTCCGAGTAGACTATACCTGAAATAGTGAGAGTGATATAGTTTAGACAAGGTAAATTATTTCACATCTAATTTCTAATTTAATGAGGAACCCCATGAGGAGTTTTTTAATACAACTATACGGATAAGTAGGCGTGTTAGATAGGATTACAACAGAAATCAGCGAGAGTACAAAGTACTTTCATTTAAATGATTAAGACAATAAATGGGCCCATCCTTCCGATACTCCAGAGCTAAATAAAAGAATTGACTGCTCCTTTCTATCGGCAGTCAGAGGCTGACTTTTTCGTAAAGATCCTGAATAGTCGTTACTATTTTTTGCATGCACCGTTGTACTGGGCTACTGGTACTTACCTTATTTTCGCATTGAGACCTTCGTCTAAATCAGTGGCAGTAGGTTGAACCACAGGCGAACCAACAGGCGAACCTTCAGAGATAAACGCTGAATAGGACTGCCTAGTGAACACAGGGCTGTGGTCATTCACGTCTTCAACTATTATTCTGACTGTGCCTGTTCCCGTCAAAGGAGGTGCTCCTGAAACGTAAAGAAAATCCAATTTTAGTCACGGGAACAAGACTAGAAAAATTTAGTGCTCCTGTTACTTGTCGAAATACAGTAATTTTTGCTTTCCAATTTATACGTAGTATAAGGAAAGCTTTGTGATGGTCGAAATTTTCGATTCCGAGATTTCAATGGATTTACACGTTTTGAGGTCCCAGGAACCCAAAAAAGTGTTTTTTACGAAATGTCTGTCTGTGCGTCGATTTCCGGGCAAACTACTCGGTCGATTTTGATGAAATTCGGCATGTTGGTTCATAAAAATCATACCTCGGGATAATTTTTTTTATTTTGTGCTAACTCAATTTGGGGGGTTTTATTTTCAAAATATTCCGAAAAAACGTCTAAAAAAAATTATTTCTCGAAAACGGCTCCAACGATTTATTTTAAATTCACATGTATTGTAGTCGTTATTAATGTTGACGAAATGCGGGGGGTCGCTTGCCCCTTGATAGTTTGCTTCTGGGGGTAAAAAAATAAAAATAACTAAATTTTAATGAAAAATGACTAAAAAATAATTTTTCTACGAAACCTTTCTATCGATGATTTCTACCTTCAGGTATGTTTTAGGTGTTAATTTAGTAATGAAACTGGACATGTTGCTTTCCCAAAAAACTATTAAGTTTTGCCCAAAAAATTATTTTTTGAAAAAATGATAGAAAATTCGCGCTCAAATGCATTGCGCGCGCTGCCATTATTGCTGTGTGGTAATTTGTTGGTCTGACGTATCTAGAATTTACCTCGCCTCCAGCTGGACAACCCCCCCCCCCCCGAGATGCCCGAAATTTAACTATAGGAAAATTATTTACCATGAAATTACTCATTTTCTCTAGCTACTACTTGATAAATTGGAAAACATGTTCGAGTAAACTCGGACCGGTTCTTTTATCGGTAACCTTAGTTTGCAGCAACTTGCAAGTCCGACCAATCTAAACACTGTGCATCCAATATGCCTGCTATGTTTGATGCCCGTATAGGTACCTACATGATAGATATGTAACCTGTAACCTATCAGACTTGTCATACTTGCTACTCTGAAGGGATTTGGAAAACTGAGTGAGGCGGTAATTCAGTGGCTCCGCTATGGTAGGAATATCCCGACCATCGCGAAGAAAAGAAAGAAAATAGCTTTAAAAAATCCCCTGGGAGGAATAATAGTATACTGTAATAATAATAAGTATAGTAGAAATACTCTGAATGGGACACAATATAAGGCTTGCGTGCATACGATACGCTATACTCCAATAATTAAGAAGAAAAGAAAAAATCCAATGCCTCTTGCAGCCGGTGTATCAAGGATGTCTACCAGATTGCCAACGTCCAAAATTCAACAAAACAATACCAATAATAATCTGAAAATCAATGAAGTCGTTAGCAGGGCCAGGGCAAAGTTCAGTGCTGGGCAACTACAAGCAATTGAAGCAATCCTGATTTTTCACTTATGTGTTTTCTTTTTCTTCGCACATACTTTCTAATAATTTATCACACAGAAAAAAGAGGCTGGAAAAATATACTTTTGATTCCATAGAAAAGCATGAACCGAATACATAAAATGCGTTTAATCCTGTGGAACCTCGCGGCAATAGCATGGAGATTCCCGATATAGGATCGCTTCGTGACGGCTAAATAATAATTCCAAAGGAAACGACAACGAGGCCTCGTGACTTAGGAATCAATCGCGTCTACCGCACGTGCAACAACTCTGCACGTGTATGCCCCGAATTATTCCAAAGATTTATAACTCTCAAATTAGTGCATATGCCGTCGAATTAGAGCTTGAGAAGAAAGTCTGCACACAGTAGCAAGCCTAGCCCCAACGGAAAAGAATAGCCTATCCGGAAATATGAGTAAATGAATGTGGTTTATTATTATTATTATTAATTAATAATAAAAACATTGGCGTAAAATTAAAGTATAACCAGGAGGCAATCCACCAGGAAAAGGAGGTGAGATTTCCGACGCTTCGTCTTTCGAGGAGGCAGAAATACAGAAAGGTTGCATTTCAGACTTGCAAAAAACGATAACTAGTGCCTTTTGATAGGAGAATGATTTCTAAGGAGTAAGGACCATAATATCAATTTCAGAGGTGGTAGCCCGCAGGGTCACCTCAAATTTAACCATTTCTAATGATGGATTCCAGATTTCCTGTGATTTCTGCGATGACTCATGAGCCCGCATTGAAGACGTCTCGTGTGAAACCGCCTTAAGGAACCAAAAGGCCTTCAGGTGGTTAACACACCATAGTGGTCCAAACGCGTGGGACAATCTTTTCAAATTGTTATCGCTCTTACTACTCAGCAAAATGTAAAGTGCACAGGTACTGTAGTCGTAGCCTTTTGAGGTTTTCTCAGGTTAGTTAAGAGAATGCACCTAACGACATCGTAAACAAGGTGAAACTGTAAATATGTTTATCAGCAGTAGAAACATGTAAGTGTTGCTGGTGTGTTCATATTATAGCCACCACAAAACAGCTACTACACGACTACTTAACTAAAAGCCTAATTTTATCATTCAGTCTAATCTCGATCTCAAACACAAGCCATACTTCTCAAGAAGAAAACTAGGAAGCTAAACAGGCCATAGGGAATCAGGAACTGTCAGTCAAGAGATTTTCCTGTTAATCTTTAAGAATCACGTAAGCAGAATCGTCAGTTCAAAGATTTCTCGGGTGGGGCTGGGGGTCAGACAGGGTGAAAGGGTATTGTAGAATTTTAAAGCTCATGATAAACTTCACCTACATCGAACTACCAATTTCTTTAATTCTTTATATATGTATATCTATAGTAAGTTAAGCTGACCCTAAGGTTCCTAAACAGGGGCGTAAATTTGGCGGGGGCACGGTCCAGCTTGCCCCCTCCAGCTTCTTTTGCCCCCCTCCCCCCACAACCTCGAGCATTGTAAGACGTGGTTCATGGAGAACCCCTGGCCCTAATGCAGCAATATGAATAGAAGCATTCCTTTGTTAGCTTTGTAAAATCTACAGCTATACTTTACTACTATTAAAATGCGTACAACCCTACTATTTTGCACTTATATTTTCAAATTTTTCCCCCGGGGGAGTCCACCTCTTTGGTTAAATGCAATATTATTTCCACACAATCTAGACCGTCGTAATGATAACATTAAAAAACATTCTAACTACGCCCTTGAGGTCCTACATCATTCGAAGTTCAGAACTACCAAACGCTTTAAATTTTTGTGAGTTTGTGATTCCGTGAAAAGGGAAGCCTATGCATGAAAAATATCCTTACGAACAACCTGATGATGATATAATTATAAGGTATAGACCTACTTAGTTTTGCCCCCGCCATCATTTTAAAACTTTACGCCTCTGTTCCTAACACCTTCCGAATCACTCATATTTATATTTCAATTTTTTTAAAGCTTACCATTTGGACCCCAAATGATGCTCCTGCGCATAGGCGGTGTCGAAAGACATAAAAAGACAATGGACTGCCAATGACGGGAAATAATAAGAATTCAAAACTTCCTATGGCACCCAAGAGAGCTAGCCACCTCCCTAAACGCACATTTTTAGCATATAAAAACCATTAAAGCGGATTGGTGAAATGTACATTTAGTGACACGCTGTTAATATGGGTGATAAAGTGCGAGTATCGCGTAGCCAAGTGACAACTTTTACAAAGGGCAGAGGTCTTGGAGCCCAGTATAAATACTGCATATTTTTGATTTATTGCGCGATTTGTCCGCGAGGTGCCGCCCGTGCGCTTTGTTGCTGATGGCTCAGCATTCCATTCAATTAAGGCTTGCTTGGTTATAATAAGTAGGACTAAAAAGTCACTCGAGATTTATTGGTGTGGCACCCCCATACAATCCCGATTGCGACGGTCCCCCGCAGATAAAACCCACACACTCTCTACCAAAGTCTTCACAATAATATTATTAAAATTTAAACTGTTTCCCCCGCTTTCTTATGTGTGTGTACGCAGGTTATTTTGTATACACAGTTAAATCGCTACTAAGTTCATAAGGCGGGGATTCCACCGACAGGCTAGGGCTAAATACAAAAACGGTGACGTGGTAGCAGACATACAAGACTTAGGCGGGGTTTCCTCCGACCTCGCATTGCAGAATGCAAATGACATTGACGGAAATTAGAATTTTTCATCTATAGAAATCTATTAAAATGTTTGTACTTAAGAGTGTACAGGCCGTAGAATGGTGTTTGGACCTAAAGCAATAGGGCCTTTTAAGCATGTTTAATTAATGCCTTTATTACATATCTACCATGATAACAAAGGTAAAGATGTGGGGTATAATATTAACGATTTACAATTTTGATATATTTAGTCACTACGGAGAAAAAAATTGTTAAAAAAGGCCAAAAAATAAAACAGAACAGGGAATTTGAGATCTTACCGTTGGTAATGTGGCACTACAACATATATTTAAGGCAACTAAATTACAATATCTAAGAAATTAATGAATCACATTTTACTAATTTCCATTAATAGCATAATAAATAAATTATTTATATTATCTGTTTACATTTCAAATAAGATGGCTGAGAACAGAAAGCTCATCTGTTGTGAAACTAAGCACAATCGACGTGAACAATGTTGTAGGTAATTTCCAGAAGATGTCGCACTGATTTATATGTCGCAGTTTTGGTTTTGTTCTGTTACGTTGTTAGCATTGCGTTCAGAGCTTGTAAACAAAGTAATTTGTTAACTCTCGCATTATTTCATATTTTATGATTTTGTCCATTGTTTTCTTGGCGTACTGAGAATGGGTAAATTTAAAGGCCAGAAGGAATATGAAAAAAATAGACGGACGCGAGCATATCGGAAAGGGTTTAAAGGCGTAGCACCCCATAAAAAAAAGGAAATGGAACGGTTAGTACATGTTGTTATAAGAAATGTAGTACGTATCTGTAATTGCTATTTATGTCTAGATAGATCGACAGCCAATTTAAAGAGGATAGTGATCTTTCGTTCTAAGTGAGATTTGTATGTGGGGACCTCATTTTTATTGTAACCAGTCAGGAGCAACCATGGGCATAGGCGGCTATTGCATTTGTCAATATTCCCACATTTGTGCATCAATAATTGATGCGATTTTCCACCGACAGGCTAGGGCTAAATACAAAAACGGTGACGTGGTAGCAGACATACAAGACTTAGGCGGGGTTTCCTCCGACCTCGCATTGCAGAATGCAAATGACATTGACGGAAATTAGAATTTTTCATCTATAGAAATCTATTAAAATGTTTGTACTTAACATATCCCATGACGCCATTTTTTAATTTTAGTTTGTTTATGATTTTACTGTATGATCATTGATCAATTTTAACTATGACATAGAGGAAAACAAACATTTCCATCAATGTCATTTGCATTCTGTAATGCGAGGTCGGCGGAAACCCCGCCTAAGTCTTGAATGTCTGCTACCACGTCACCGTTTTTGTATTTAGCCCTAGCCGGTCGGTGGAATCCCCGCCTAAGCAACACACGGAAAACTTCTTCGACCAACATTGGCAATGAGTAACGCGACTGAGATGAAAGAGTCTGCCCTTAGAAGTTAACAGACTCACTCCCCCCGCCAGGCTGACAGGGTTGCTTAAAGCAGAAATTCTGAAAGCAGGCGTTAGAAACAACAACTGTAATGCTACTCTTATAGATTTTACGTTTTCACATTTTTGATATCTCCATTTCTTTATAGCCTATAGGATAAAATGGTTAGTGATGCGATCGAAATTGTGTTTCAGAACAAAGGAAAAGCATAAGAATATAGAAAAAATTTGTACTTACTGACTCGTTTCATGTTCAATATCAATGCGTGTCAGTTGTACTATAGTTTTTTAATGATCGCTTGTTATTCAGGCGCTTATTCCACCGACGTCAATAGTTCACTATTGACGTGTTTGACGTGTTAGCAGACATTAAAGACAGTGTAAAAATGTCTGCTACCACGTCAATATCAGCAATATTTTGACTATTGACGTCTGTGGAATAAGCGCCTTAAGCAATAAGCAAGACCACTACTACCCCAGTGATGCATTTCATAATAGGCGGACTACGCGCGCGCGCCTAGGGTGGTAAATACTAGGGGTGGCCAAATTTTGGGGATAAATAATCTACTTTTGGTGTAGGGCCTACAAAAATAAAAGTTTAACAAATAATTTTAAGTTATTAAAATGGCCCCTGCACAGCGACAGCGCTGGCGCTAAGTGAAAGTCCATCGAAATGCCATTTATAATAATAATAATAATGCGTGTATTTATTTAAATAAAAAAACAATACACATTTTACTGAACCGGTGCCACAAAACCAAAAAGGCGCGTTGGGATCACCACACAATTAACTGTATTAGGTTATTTACTAGTTCGTCACACTAACAATATTTTTTTTAAACTGTACATGTGAGTAGACATACAATATAGTTCTTAATGATAGACAAGGTAGCATTTCCATTGTATCCGGCCCTGATCATTTCATTGTAGTAACTCAAACCTCTATAGTTAACAGAATTTCTGCTGTGTGTTAATTTGTAATTAGGAACCGTGAGGAATCCACGTCCTGTTTGCCTAGTGCTTATGTTATTAGCAGAAATTCTGTCTACATTGGAAGTTACTCAAGTTACTTACAATCATTGTCAGTAAAATTTTCTTGTATAATAGCTCAAATGACAAAATTCCTAACTCCTTAAATATTATCCTCCTATACTAACATTGTAACCTGTTTTATTGAGCATCTTCATGGCAAGTAACAATTTTTTTAGTTTCCAGCACCAACCCAAAAACCGATTCCATATTGCAATATAGATTGATAAAAAGCATAATAAATATTTTATGTCAAGTGTTGCATAGTTGGCATAGAGAGTAAATTATAGAGTCCGCGTCGAGTGTCATTGTCGCAGTACTTGATAAACGTTTTACGTGAAAACGGCGCAAAACAAAAACGTGCGTAAAGAAGGGCCCAAAACCTTTTCGGATTTCTTTTTTGATAGACATTTGCCGAGAACTTTTCTACATTATCAGCTGACGGGGCATGTATTGGGGACTTGGGGTAATCTTAGTGACATCGAGGAGGGCGCTGACAAGGGGGGGGGGGGGCATACTTTGCTGCCTAGATGCGGCAGATACTTAAAATACATCCCTGACTATGCCCGTCTATAACAATCCGAAGAATGAAACCAATCATAGACCTATAAAAGCACAAGCATACTTTGTCACAACTCACAACATGGCTACAAGACTACAAAACTGTCCAAATAACGACTCTTCAGGCCTATAACAAAAAATATACGAACATTTAGTAAACATTTATGGGATTAGTGGGAACACAAACACCGCGTGATCACACAAAAGCCCAGCAAGCGAGTGCTAAGCCTTATTAATAGCGACGCAGGATTAGGAAGGCCTAGTAAGGGGGCTTGCAAATGGACGCGGAACAATGTGGCGTGGTAATAGAGAAAAGCGCAGAGATAGAGGAGGTGTCGCGGCCAGCTCCGAGAGCTATTACTAAACCTTCGGGGGGTCGCCAGCCAGTCCCCAAACTCTGTGCACATTCGTCATTTCCAATGGTCTTCGCGTTGGCCTCCACAGTGGACATCGTGGCAGAAACGGAGCCAGGATAAAGTTGCCTACGCGGTAGACTCGCACACGTACCTGGCTAAGTTCAGCTTTCGCGTATTACATTGTGTCAATGATGAACGAGTTTCTGGTTCTCCATTTTACGCCAGCAGCAGGTGTAGGTTAACCAGTCCCCCCCCCCCCCCAACGAACTGGGAAATGCAAGACGAAATTAAATAATGCTAGGTGTTGAAATGCATAATTTACCACCAGATCTAATAGATGTTTGGGTCAAAAGTGAGCGGTTAGCGGTTCGGTTGGTATAATTCAACGTCGTCTCGCGGTACCCGTGCCCGCAGTGATAATTTAATAGCTTGAGCCACCCCCCCCCCCCCCCCAAAAAAAAATTGTATAGGCTATACGCCACTGAGACTAACAACAGAGACATGTCCCATCTTGAGGTAACAACAACAATCACGAAAATCAATAGGCCAACATAGGGCAGAGTTCAATAGGCCGCTAGTGTATAGACCCTTACAAAAGAATAGACCCTTAGACAGGACTGGCCTGGCCTGACCGAAGTGATTTTGTAAAGGATATAAATAAGGGTATACTTTATTTAATGGATACTGTGCGACGACCGATCAGGAATTAAAAAAAGATGAATTTGAAATGACTAGAGAAATGTTCGTACATTCGATTCATTTGTTGGAATACATATAGTGTTTCATTTCAGTTAATTAAATAAATAAAGACTTTTTTGTCCTATTACAAAGCCAACCTAGCGGAGTTAGGGCTAAAGCCCTCTCTTACACTCAACTAGGAAGGCTCGGGACCGCCTGCTTTACATGCCCTCCGAAGCATGGCCAGGAAGTGTAGGACTCGGACCAACAACCTTTCGGGTGAAAGTCAGAGTCCGTACCACTACTCTACATGTCCTGATTTAATTGCTGGTCAGGCAGTAAGATTAAGGTCTAGCGACTAGCGAGAAAGGAAAGAAGCTGATTCTGTAATTATTCTCCATAATGTAAATTATTCATAACATTTTTAAATTCAAAACTAAGTAGATTTCGAACGACCCGTGGGTACAAAATTTGCGGTATATTAGCAAAAGAAGGGGAAACCTTGGTGAGTATAAGTATTCCAGTCTGTGGGGAACATGCAAGCCCAGTGAGGGATAAAAACGGATCAGATTTCCCTGCGAATTTCCTTCCATTCAAACCTCTTTAGAAGGGGACTAATTTATGGGGTTTAAATAAACAATATTGCTTGGTCCTATATTATTTAATGTTCTTTATGCTATGAAGAGGGTAGGGAACCAATACTTTTGGAGGAACGGATAGTGGTTACAGTTAGCTTTACTACGCATCTATTACGTAAAGTAAGTTTAAATATCACTAACTTTCAAACTAATAGAGCTCAGGTTAGTTAAAATTTTGTGCTTAGACTTAGGGGTCTCCCTACATAAGAGAAGAAATTATGAATAGTTTCGGATATAACCAACTTATCGAAGTGCAGTAATAAGGGGAAAGTGTTTTAAGTACGGTATTTATAATTTAAAGAAGAAAAACAAACTGCAATCGAAAACAAAAATCGAAATTTAAACATCTGTTTAAAAACTGGTTTGATATGGATTGACAAAAGCATATGCAGACAATTTCAAGCGAAAGACGAACATCGTGTTGCCCACCCACGGCATGGCAGATGAACTGTAGCGGGGCATGCGCGCGGGGAACAATATGATAATTGTTTAACAACTAATTGCGCTATCGTGATAGACCGGACACGATCTCACGGTACCCCCATATACTCCAGACCACATCACGTGTACCAATATGACAAACCGAAAGTCAGAGCAACTTACATATGGGGCTACATTCACCGATTTAACTGCCGCAATCGAATTTATATGACTGTTACAAATTTAATGGCGGTAGATTCGGCAACAAATAAGATTACATTCCAGGTTCAAGACTCTGAGGTGTTATATTGGCCCGTAACACACTGTCAAAGGTCCTAGAGGATATCCTATTAAATGCTGCTTCACGGAAGGCAACAAACAAAATTTATCATACAAATCAGCACTCAATTTTGGAAGGGGTCAAGCCATGAAACCGTCACCCCCCTCCCTGTTCAGATCCTACGGGGTTTTGTACCTCCTGAACTAGTTCGTCTTTAATATTAAAATGTTAAGCCTGATTGACAACTTACGGAGCACTAAAGGAGTAAAGCTTCACAAAATGTCTATGAAATTATATGACCATAAGGGTCTATATATATATATATATATATATATATATATCTATACTGCACTATATATTTATGATATGTTGTAGAACTATGAAACTACTTAGCTACATATATAGATTACTTTTACCTCATGACTTTGCTTGCAGTACTAGAAAAACAAGTTACCGAGTTTCGCTTTCATTAACAGAAAGGTGTAACTTACTAATAATAATGGTTGACATTTCCACTATCATCATTAACACTTCTATGGTATTATACCCCCCCCCCCCTGGAAAATATTCTGCCGGGGCCCCTGATGGTATACTATGTACTTAACAGACATCATCGCCCACGCAAATGGTCGAAAAATCACAAAGAGTAATTTAGGTACGATACGAAAAATCGCTTAATGTTTACGCCGGAGGGTGACATTCGTACAGATTCTGCAAAAGCTCTCGAGTCATGTCCAATCAAGGCTATTAAAACTGATAATCGCGGGAGTAAAAAAAGGCAAGCCTTTGAGGGGAAACCATAAAGATTTGCGATTAGAGATGCTCCGGCACCGAGCTCATCGACAATTTAAATAATTTGGAAGTTAAGGAGAGGATAATTTGCTGACTATACGCGCACCAATGGCAGACCGAGGGCGGAGCGGAGCTATGCATAATTTTGTTATTTAACGTCAGAATGTTCCCCCCTCTCTCTCTCTCCTACATGAAACATACATTATGCTGATAAATGATGTATAAAAAAATGGCGTCTGCAGATCGATAATTCAGTTGCAGCGCGGTGTTTTACCATGGGCTAAGCAGGTTCTTGGGCCAGCCACGCTACATGCCTGGCCGGTTCGCCGCGAGGGGTCCCAACATTCCACTAACTCCTCAAACAGTTGTTCAAAAAACACGCAGACCGACACAGTAGCCGGCGTTTTTATTTCCAATAATCACGCAGATAGCAGGCCAGAGCGACAAGGCAGATGAGACTTGGATGGATTCGGTCTGGATATTTGGTTGGAACGAACAGAGGACCGAAAAGAACAATACATTGAAAATAATTGAAATCGGTTGGACCGGACGGGATCGAAAAAATCAGCGGACAGTCCGGCCAACACTAGAGGAAGGAATAGGCTCTAGGGGCAGTCAAAAAGTGCGTTTTTACTTCCAATAATCACGCAGATAGCAGGCCAGAGCGACAAGGAAGATGAGACTTCGATGGATTCGGTCTGGATATTTGGTTGGAACGAACAGAGGACCGAAAAGGACAATACATTGAAAATAATAGAAATCGGTTGGACAGTCCGGTTAACACAAGAGGAAGGGGGAAGGAGTAACCCCCACCCTTATCATGATGGTAGAGTCTGTTTAGTTTCACAGATTTACATGGAACGCCCCTTCTTTAGGGCTTTGAAATGGTGAGAACGTCCTTGAATATTCGGCCGAACATAAAAATGTTGTTGGATTTGATTAACATAATGCAGCAAAGTAGCCTGGGCCAATTAGAACATAATGAATATTCCGAGTTAGTTTGATTTCTCGTGCATGAGAATATACTACACCTTGTCAGTAGCTAATGAGTCGTGACCATCAATTTAGTTATCAGTGCACTTCACTAGTAAGGGGCTACCATCAGCGCAATCAACGCTCAGTACACCAAAAATATTGTACATATTGAATGTGCACCTCGCTAGTAAGTGGCTTCCATCAGCGGAACTCAACGCTCAGCACACCTACAGTACATATTGGATATATATGTGCACATCGCTAGTAAACAGGCTTCCACTCAACACTCAGTACACTTATATTGAATGCGCACCTCGCTAGTAAGTGACTGCCATCAGCACACTCAATTGCATCAATAAACATAATAGTCTCCTTAGTAACTTTGTAAAACTATCACTCATTGTGTAAAAAAACTACTTTGTGAAGTTTTACGTTACAAAATAAAAAACACAACCGGTTTTGGCTAACACCATCGTCAAGTGTCAGAAAAGACATTACATTTATTTAGTTGTCTAATGTTTATTAGAAGCTGACGTGAGTTTCGTCAAACAGCAGTCTTATTATTATGTTTTTCACGAGAAATATAGAATATTACACCTCAATCCAAGCGTTCAATCATTCTAGTTCTGGTCACAAACTTCAACACCCGCACGAAAGTTTCGCATCCTTCCATGTGCGCTGTGCAAATACTAGTACAATGAGAAGAGCGTTCACTGCCAAAAGTCCTAAAATAAGGTTTTGTTAGTAAGATAGGTAATTCTGTCACTCCTCGGGGATACAGGGACCCATCATAATCCATAACGGTGACAGGGGTAGAACACTGCCGGATTAAGCCAGCGGGGGGCCTATAGCAAATTCTGTCAAGGGGCCCTTGGTTTCCTGTAGGTTCTCGAGTTTAGGAAATTAAATATAACAAAACTGTTACAAATAAACTTTTCTGGATTTAATATGGGCAAAATATGGACAAGGGTTGGAGCGCGGGGCCCATAGCATTTGCTACTCTTGCTCATTCCGCACTGGTTCGGTTCGTTCAACCCCCCGCCGTTGTCATTTGCCCCCATAGTAACGCCCCCTCACCCGTAATAACAAGCCATTGACAGCAGGCCATTTTTTGGTCGTCGCTACGCTAACCATGTGCCAGTGGCCAACGATGAATAGAAACGTTGCAACCTGTTTCGAACATTGTAAAAAACAACCTCACAATTGAATAATTATTTTAGGAGGATGAAGGTCAAGACGAAGCTGAGAGTGAGTGGCGGGCACTTTACTAATTAGGGGTCATGCGCTCGGAATGATGTGCAGTTTGCGCATTGTGCCGCCTAACTGTAGCTGCCCCCCGCTGCGGCCATACTTTCCAAAAACCTAATGGCCTAACGGTCTCCCCGGCCTCCCCAGCTGGACATCATCTCATCAATGCTAATCGATTTCACTTCAATGGGCTGTGGGCCCGTTTTTCACGCCTATCTCTGATTGGAAATGTTGTCATTGTCATTTGAAAACGAATTCTTGATTATTCACGTGTTTTCTCCATATAATTATTAGGCGAGCTGTAATTCCCACGCCTTTTTTATATTATTGGTCCCTATGATAATAATCTATTATCTATTAAATCCTGTATGTATATCTTTTGCTTTAGTTCTGGCAAAGATTGAAGAATCCTTTCTGCTTTTTGGGCACCGTTAGGTTAATGTTAATGCTATCCGAGTGTCCGCACTCCACAGTCTATGCTCCATAGTCGCCGCCTATATATTTTAATAAAATAATGTTGTAAACCCTATAACTTATGGAGAAGTATAAAAAGTAAACAAGGAGGATTCAAGTTGTATGGGTATAGAAGGCTATTTCGTATGACATATTTTAAGGTATTTTTAATATTTTTAGGTCCAACAGTTCTTCCATGAAAGTTACTGGGGACTAAAAATTCCCCCATGGAAAAATTATAACAAACAATTTTTAAAAAAATTCCCGATAATATGATGTACGAAATGGTCTTCTACAGTTCTACAACTTGAATGGACCGCATTTTTAATAACTTGCTTAGTAAATTATACAAGAAATAAGTATCGGATTTTATACTGCTATTATTATACCAGGAAATACTTATCATTTGCAGGGGTGTAAAATCAGCATATAAAAGCGTAAATTTTAAGGCAGGCTCTTTAAACAGCCACAAGCCCAGCATATAACAATTATATTCCTGCTATGAAGGCCCTGTTAGAAATATTGCGTTGTTGTTGTTTTCGATGTTTTCCCGGACCGTGATGGTAAGGATCTCACTATGCCCCGGGGAAAAGTTTCCCTTATTATATGTAGAGTCTCGAACTTCGAACTTCCGGTTCATAACCCATCTCTCAGTCAACAGGACTACGCTAGAGGCCCAGAATAACAATAGAAGCAATTCAAAACAATTTCGCGTGCTCTCTCCGGCCATTAGAAAAGCCCCCGAAGAAATTAAGAAAAAAAAAACAATTGAATGATTATTCGGATCGTGCATGCGACCCCTCCCTCCAATAGTAAATCATATGGCCTTTCAAAAGGCCATCTCTAGGGGCATTCATTAAAAAATGTAAGGCCCCGCCACGTGTGCCGTGGATAAGGGCCCAAACAATTGAAAAGTCGGTGCAGAGAGTGGGGCCTCCGGGGTTCCCCCACCCCCCGAAAGTAAATCACAGTGCCGTTCGAGCTCCTCCCGGGCGCCGATACCATCTACGACTCGGCTTTTATCCAAGTCTCCATCATTACCGTGTAATCCTTAATGTCCTAAAATTACACCACCATCATTCCTAAATAATTTGTTTAAATGTAACCAACAATATAAAGTTATTCTTTAGCGCAACGCCTCATTTGGTTGACTTGGTCCTTTTGCTGCACATGGTTTTGTTCTTTTGGATCATTACATCGCCTTAGAGAGGATATATGAGAGATATTGGTCAGCACTTTATCACACAAAAACCAGTCCTATATACATTTTGTATTGCTGCCATAATTTTGTCGATTGTTGTTGTTTCCAACGCCTGCTTTCAGCACTTCTGCTTTAAGCAACCCTGTCAGCCTGGCGGGGGGAGTGATTTGTTAACCTGAGGCACCCTAAGGGCAGACTCTTTCACCTCGGGGGAAAGGGGAGTTGACTGACAGGGTGGACCTCCTGATTATAGTGGATTCCGAACCACTTGGGGAACATGATAAAGTCACACGATTAAATCGGAGGTGACCAGGACTCGACACGTACTTATACTTAAATAAGCGCGTTATCATGTCCCACCATGTTCCCCTGTCAACGCTGTGCACACTTCCAAGTTTGCCGCGGTTTGAAACATGCTCTGTTCCAATGGAATCAACATGGTAAGGCCGTTGGCTAATATATATTACATAATTTTGTCGATTGTATAAAAAACGTTTTATGAAAGAATGTCTCAAGTTGAAATTTATTTTTTTCGATTCGATTTTATTACCGTAAGGTGAGATACCTCTAGGAAAAGAGTGTATACGCTATATAGGATGAACCTGCAGTATGCAGGCCAGTAAATCATTATGCGCGGGGCGCGTGTATCAAGAGATTTTCGATTTTATTTTTTTTACCGTTGGAGGGCATTTCTGACTAAATTAATCAATTCCCCATGTCATGAAAAAGGTCTAACAAAAAATTCATATAAAATACTAACATTCGTAGTAGAATTGCATTTTCGCACCTGAAATATTATTACTATAGAGAAAAACAAGATGCATTAAACAGATTTTATAGAACAGTCGTAAATCAGTCGAGTAATTGGTCTGTTTTTTTTTTAAGGCTTTTATTTTTTACAAATTTTTTATACGACCATTTTGATATCATGATGGCTGTGGAAGAAGGCATTAATTAATTTCTTCCAAAATACCGCAGTATCATTTCAGTTCATTTCATTACAAAATATACGGTATTTCGAAATATCTGCCTAAAGCTGGCCATTCACGAGGCCTCCAAACGGACTCACGCCAAGCCAAATGGCGCGTCCTGTTCCATTTGGCGTTAGCGCCAATTAGAGGGGTCATGACGACTACGCTGAACCAGTCGCTTCAAATCTTTCAAATTGTACAGTGTAAAAGTACCTCTTCCATATCGTCACACTGTACAATTGAAATGATTTGGAGCGACTGGTTCAGCGTAGTCGTCATGACCCCTCTAATTGGCGCTAACGCCGAATGGAACAGGACGCGCCATTTGGCTTGGCGCGAGTCCGTTTGGAGCCCTCGTGAATGGCCAGCTTTAAGCCCTAGGCCGTGCCCAGATATTTGTTTCGGAGGGGGTCCAATTATTCTTCAAGTATTTTGTTAAGGCGGGGATTCCACCAACATCAATAGTGATAGTACATGTAGTTTTGACGTGGTAACGACATTTTTAGTATGTCTTTAATGTCTGCTACCACGTCAAAACTACATTTACTATCATATTGACCTAATGAAAGTCCATTATATTCAATGTACAGTCCTTCCATTTCGAAGGGGGTCCGGACCCCTTGGACCACCTCCCTGGGCACGGCCTTGCTTAAGCCACTACTTCGGTCGGTCAGCCAAGGCACTAACTTCCTAGAGGAACAACTCGATTCCTTCGACTACTCGAGGGAACAAGGATCGGATCGCAGACAGTCAGGGTGAATTTTTATGTGATTTTTATTACTCAAATACTGAACATTCGCTTTGCCCCGAAAAAGTATGCGATTAAACTATTTTAGGAAATAAAAAAATGCTACATAATGTACAAGTATTCCAGACAACTAGATTTTATAGAGGCTCGTGGAAGCTGCTACAATGTAAGATGTGGGCAGTACGCATCACAACCACAATAGACCTTAAAGTGGTGATGGAACAGGCAAAATTGTTCATACATCATTTTCTCAAGACGATAATGTATAGCAATCTTCATAACACTGCGCACTGCAAATCTTCGGAATGATTGATTTTATGTCCTCCTAGGCAACATTCCGAGAACCTCATTCAGCGCATCCAACGTAAGATTTAGCCTGAACGTAGGTAATAGTTGGGGAGTAGGCACGCAACGCCATTTTATTTATTATGGGAATGGGGGGCCGTAAAGTCGGTTTTCGCACTGTCGTTAGACTTCATCAGCTGGCCTGTGCCCCCATTTTCAAGTGAATACTCTAAAGACCTTGGACAGGTGATCTCTTAGGCGCCCATTCCACCGACCGGCTAGGGCTATTTACAAAAACAGTTACGTGGTAGCAGACATTCAAGACTTAGGCGGGGTTTCCACCGACCTCGCATTGCAGAATTGACGGAAATGTTTATTTTCCCCTATGCCATAGTTAAAATTGATCAATGATCATACAGTAATATCACAAACAAACTAAAATTAAAAAATGGCGTCATGGGATATGTTAAGTACAAACATTTTAATAGATTTCTATAAAAAGAAAAATTATAATTTCCGTCAATGTCATTTGCATTCTGCAATGCGAGGTCGGTGGAAACGCCACCTAAGTCTTGAATGTCTGCTACCACGTCACAGTTTTTGTAAATAGCCCTAGCCGGTCGGTGGAATGGGCACCATAACAAGATAAATCGGCGAAACTGGCTATTCATGTACTATACTATTATTTCCGGGAAATAAGAACAGGTGCAAATTAATGTTCGGACGAAAATAAGATACTGGGATATTAGTGCCAGTGTTCAAAAAATTCCGAAAAGATTAGTTGGGCGACATATGTCTATTCCCATTCTCAAATTCATCATATTGGTGTCGTGAGCAGAGGATTATTTAAATAATGTTGAAGAGTCTGGTTACGTTGGGCCTTTTTTTCTGATTGTAAGTTGCACACGGGCATTTTGTAATTGCCAATACACCTGTTTTGTATTTTAGATACCCTGTTGTTCTCTCTGTCTTATCTTCCTCTTGTCAGAGTTATGAATCCTTCGTGTTGATCACATTAATCACGCCCTTTACTTTCTATCTAACTGAGCTACCGGTAGAACACGACAGAGACCACCCTTGACAAGGGTATTGGAGTGTCGATTTGGATGGGTTAAGAAATAGTCAACTGTGATATATTATAGGTCCTTGAGCCTAGTGAAGCCGAGATTTACCTATCCAAGTCTAACTCCAGTATTACCTTACAACCTGCAGCATGTTATAATTGTCACTGTAAAGACTTTTGATGGAAACAATAAGTTATTGCATTAAGTCAATACAAGAAAATTGGTAAAGTGATAACCTATTAAACAATAAACTTGCAATAATAGTACATGAAAGTCAGTCACCCTACGTGAGTTTACAAAACCACGTTTGGAAGTCAGCCACGCTTGCTTGTAACATATCGCGGCGGCTTTTTGCTTTCCAATTTATACGTAGTATAAGGAAAGCTTTGTGATGGTCGAAATTTTCGACTCCGAGATTTCAACGGATTTACACGTTTTGAGGTACCAGGAATCCAAAAAAGTGATTTTTACGAAATGTCTGTCTGTCTGTTCGTCGATTTTGATGAAATTTTGCATGTAGGTTCACAAAAATCATGCCTCGGAACCATTTTTTTTAATTTTGGGCTAACTCAATTTGGGGGGGGGGGGGGTTATATTCTGAAAAAAAAATAAAAAAAAAAAAAACGTCTAAAAAATTATTTATCAAAAAACAGCTCCAACGATTTCTTTTAAATTCACATATATTGTAGCCGTTATTAATGTTGACAAAATGCTTGACCCTTGATAGTTTGCTACTGGGGTCAAAAAAATAAAAATAACTAAATTTTAATGAAAAATGACTGAAAAATAATTTTTAAGTGAAACCTTTCTATCGATGATTTCTACCTTCAGGCATGCTTTAGGTGTTAAATTGAGTAACGAAACCGGTCATGTTGCTTTACCAAAAAATATTTGGTTTTGTGCAAAAAATTTTTTTGAAAAAATGAAAGCAAATTCACGCTCAAATGCATTGCGTGCCCTGCCATTATTGCTGTGTGGCAATGTGTTGGTCAGACCTAGACCTATCTAGAATTAACATCACCTCCAGACGACTCCCCCCCCCCCCCCGAGGTATGAGGTATCCGAAATTTAACCATAGGAAAATTATTTACCATGGAATTAATCATTTTATCTCTCTACTAATTGATAAATTGGAAAGCATGTTCGAGTAAACTCGGACCGGTTTTTTTACGTTGGTGCTATGCCTGCTGCACCTGTAGCATGAACGGAAAAGGATATATTATCCTAAATAAGCCCATTAGTGGAAAATGTATCATTTTACGTCGAGTCTCAAACCTCAACCTTCCACTTCCGAGTCTAGTTCGTACCAACTCAACCAACTTCTGACCAATAATTCCTCCACAAAAACAGCAATAGCAATCCTCAGCTTGTCGAGTTTATAAAGAAGTCTATGCTTAAGAGCCCGTAAAAAATGCAACTTTAGTCTAAAATCATCAAAAGCGAACTGTCCGTGGATTTAATGAATTAGCCGCTAAGCATACCATGCACACCAGTCATTACAAGGCCCATTAATTCAGTAGAGGAGGTGAACCCCGCCATATCGCTACTAGCATCACAATAAAATAATTTGTCTAAATTTACAAAATTATTGGTCATCATAATTATGCGAGGCATATAAGATTATTAATCTGACAACTCCATAATATTATAAAAAGCAAATGATTGATGAAAAACAATTATGCATATTCATAAGTGGCTCCCGGACAAAATCCTACTCAAGTTGACCATCATTGATTAATGTTAGAGATGCTACAAGTTGCTTACGTGACATTCTCTCTCAAAGGGAACCCGAGATAACGCACATGGGCAATTTTGTTTTGATTCCGATCATTTAATATCCATTTTGACACATCAAGATCGGGCCATTTATCCTACTGAGCCTAATGTGGGGGAACTCGAACATGGAAGAATATTTTCTCACATTTGGTGTATTGATCGCTGGTATTTGTCAGGAAGGCGGTGCAGCTTAAGGGGATGGAGTCAACAACCTTCTTTCATAAGACAGTTCAGCTAGATACTGTATGTAGGTAGTTAAAACAACTTCGATACCCATTACTATCCAATGTATTGTAATATTAATTTTGGCCAATGCAGCACATCAATAATGCACGGACACGGCTACCAGATGAATTTTCAACCATTTTATAGGATAGCCGATAGAGGTACAGTTTGCATTTCACATTCTGCCAGTCGCGATTTGCTGATGTCTTTTCCATTTTAGGGATAGGGTCGGTGCAAAACCACAGAGTCTAATTCTGAAGATTTCTATGATCCGGCGTGTAGAGGGGAAAACCGTGCAGTTCTGTGCGGGCGGCTGAAATCTTGTGCTAGCCTTATGGCTACAGTGGAAAAGACGTCGGCAAATCGCGACTGGGAGAATCGTCCGTGTGTACCAGGCCTAAGGGACAATCGGAAGAGAAAAAGCAGTACAGGTGTACAAAATCAAGTATCTCATGAAAAAGGTGATAATGGAGCTGTGAAAATTTTCACATCCCTTAGTAGAAATGCCCCTCTACATTTTTATGTATATTGTGCCCGTATAACACCAATTTGTTAAAAAAAAACGGTTGGTGAGAGCGTCCGGAGGAAGGAGTTCGAAAACTAATCGATATTACGTCTTATATCGGAGGTATTATCAAAGCCTCCATCGGTTTTCGGACATTATTGGTATTGTTTCCGAATGAACTTCTAGCCATTGACAAACTGGTTCACTCCTCGATGTCAACTCACTCCGACTACAAGTGCCAATGGGCAAGCTCAGCCATGCTTAACATTGACATTGCACCTTCCCTCGTACATATAAACGCAAAAATACATAAGTCTAGATTAGGAAACGTGCAATACCATCCATTCGGCAATTGTATTGTATCGTATTGTATGACTGGTCTCACCACCATGGTAATAACACCATTAGGCCCTAACAATAAAAGCGTGCGGAGCCGGCATTGGATACCGGGCCGTCAAGGACCCTTGAAAGAAATAAAAGACAATCCGCGCGAAAAAGTAATTTGGCCTATCGTCGATTTTAAACAGCCAGAGCCGAGGGATCGGACCCCGATGACCCCAGCCGTTCCGTGCTCGACCGTCTCATCACTTCTTTTGTTATCAATTTACAATATCTTTTATTATTATTATTCTTACATGACATTCCGATCCATAAAGCTCATCGCGACAAGCATTCCAGTCCAGATTGTAGTCATAATTGTGTAACTTTCAATAGGGAGAGAACAGTTTTCTTGTTCTACAGGATATATAATGAGGAAGGTTAGTTAAAGAGCGCCAGAATGAAGCAATTTGTCTGGAGATTTCCGTTTTTTATTGCAGTCTTTAAGCTGTCTGGTAAGGATAGGGGTTTGAAATGCGTTGCTGCACGGATAGGAATAAGAAGTAGAAGTGATGGAATTGGCAATGTATTGAGATGAGAAGGGGTGGAAAGAAAGAAAGAAAGGAAGAAAGAAAATTGTCTTTATTTTCCATATGGGCGAATTTTGGGCCTTTCGGCCCACTCTTACAATTAACCCATAATGTTAACTTAAATAAAAACTTAAAAATAAAAACTAAACTAAAAGCGACCATTTCCACACCATTTATACAACATTCGTACATACTCATAAAATAATTGTGACACGCAACTCTTAAACTTATTTAAATATTTTTCATATCTGATTGGATCCGGTAGGGAAGAACCATTGTTGAAGAGAACAGCGCGATGGTGACTGGCAATGGTTCGGATAACAGCAGGTGAGTGAGGAAATGGCTGTAGGAAGAATTAGTGGGAACACGAAGAGGAAAAAATGCAGAAAGGAGACTGAGGACGATCTCAGAAGATTGTGACGGGTAGGCAACCAGAAAAATTGTTAAATAATCAGAAGAAGAGAGCCAGGAGGGAGTGGAAGAGGCGCACACATGGGCAACAGTAGTTGATTATTGATGATGACGAAGTACTTGAACGGGTTTTATATTCTACGAGAACTACCCCAGGTAGCCATTGTGAAACTTTCATTTTGAGGGGAGAATATGGCAATGGGCAAATAGACAAAAAATAGCAAATTTGTAAAATTACTGTAAATCCTAATACAAATTAAAGTTGGGTTAGGACCAGCAGCTGCAACATGCGGATATTTATTCGTAACATTAATGCTATTAAATAAGATAGAATGCCATGTTTAATTACGGTATGTCTAGGAAGGTAGGGAAGACAGGCAAAAAGTTCAACAAAATGGAACCGTTGCAAGGCAAGACCATATGGTAATAGGACGAGCAATCAATGCAAGGAAATGACTTAAACAAGCTTTTGGTTCATCAAGCATCTGTTGCAGGTGAATACAAATGTCTAATTTGAAACCCGTATCGACACATTGAACTGACACTGATTCTAGAAAAGGTGGGAAACTGTTCAATCACTCTGAGACCTTTCAGATGAATATACATGGAGAGTAAGATTCCGGAAGGAATCGGGTAAAGAGCCAAGAGCGGTGCCGACCACGTGTGAACTCTTAGCGACAATAATTTCCAACATTTTTCCTTTACTATTCCTTCATGTAGTGTCACACCTGATGATGATAAAGATCTCACAACAAGGGCATTGCGAGTCTACTCAAATTATCAATAGGCCTATATTGTGATGTGATAACAGAAGCAAGCCTGCAAGCCCATCTCATCTGATGATCAAGATCATCTGAGAGTGTGCACTGCCTTAACCCAACCTACCCCCGACATTACAAATCTCTACTGGGAAGCTCTGCGTCAAATAGCTGAACAGCCATGGACGGGCGTTAGATAAAAGAAAAAGAAGATGCCAAATAATGTATAATGTACCGCATACCTAGTTTTATTATTTAATTATTATTCTATAATTAATATTAACATCTTATAATACTAACCTAGCAACTAAGATAGAACCCATCACGGGCCACATGGCCTATAGGGCTCATTTTCTAATATGTATATTTTGTATTGTATTCTTAATTTTGAATATATTGATTGATTGATGTGATAGAATGTGAAGGGGTATCTGCATGATAACAAGCTCGCATTCAATGCTTTCATTTATCTGCTCAAAATGAGCTGTAGCTAACGTCAACACCATTGTCGCATACAGGGCAAATGCAGATATGCCCATGTGAAAAGGCATTTACGAACTAAAATACAATGGACCACTTTCGTAAAGGAAAATCACTCAATAGCTGCATGCACAGCCGTCATGTCGGATTTCAATACGAAACAGGTCCTTTGCCTTCCGGTAAACAGACAACTTACCGGTATCCATGGCATGAAGAGTGAGCAGGTACTCGGCCTGGGCCTCGCGGTCCAGCGGTTTCAGAAGCGAAATAACACCAGTCGAAGCGTTTATCCGGAAAAGCCCGGCATCTCCCTCCTTTAGGAAGTAGCGGACCTGCCCGTTGTACGGAGGTGTGTCAGCGTCATAGGCGCGCACTGTCAGCACAAACCCCCCGGGGGGTATCACGTTCTCCATGACGAGCGCGAGGTACGGCGAGTCCAAAAAGGTCGGCGGGTTGTCGTTGATGTCGGCGACGGCGATGGATATGGTGGCGGTGTCGTACCGCGGCATCGTGTTCACAGCACTGTCTTCCGCACGAACACTGAGCACATACCGCGATTTCCTTTCAAAGTTTAGATTTTTCGCGACGCGCACCACCCCCGAGTCTTCTGAAATGCTAAAATCCCGATTTTCATCTCCAGCTACGATGGAGTACCGTACGCGGCCATTTGATCCCTCGTCAACGTCTGTTGCTGATACCTGAAATAATAAATTATGCTACAGTAATGTACAAACTTGTTGTCGTTAAAGTTACAATCAAAATAGGGGCTGATCATAAAGGTTTTGTGTGGTGCTGGCGTAGCTACCAATGAGTAAACGCAAAGGCACTAAAAATGGTCAATGGTCGATACAGAAAACTTCAACAATCGGATTCGGAGGCAAGGTGGTACCGTACTGCGAGTATCTACACACCATGAGATCGGAGACGTGTCGTAAAACTCGATATAAATATCTATTAGGTTACTTAATGGGGCAACTGAATTAAATTGTTAGCATGGAATTAATCTTTAAAAAAATAAAAATAAAATAAGAAGAGTTAGTAAGTAATAGGTATAAGTACAGTATTTATACGGATGTTCCAATTCTACTATTAATATTATATAGTAATAGCACAAAACAATTTATTTATTAGGAAGTAGTGGACATTTTTCATCACAATCTGATCAATGGTTTCGGATCCTGCGTCTTTTCCTGCTGTAAGCATACCATTGGTCATGGCTTCATGGACATGGCAAAATCAAACCACATGAGAATTTTTCTCTGAATAATCCAAATTATGGCTACATTCAGAAGCCCGTATTCTCTAACATGATGCTTTACATGGGCTATGTAATCCTGTCCCACTGCAGCAATGGAGATAGTACTGGACTTCCCACCCCTCCATGTTGCAGTGGAAACTTCAGCAGAAATGGCATTACTAGGAGTGGATGGGCAATTAAGAGAGACTCAGCCTCTCTGACTACGTCTGACCACTGCCTGGATATGCCATGCGATAGAATCCATCCAAGATACTGTCTTAGGAGGGAATTCGAAACTATATTAGGGACAATGAAAGAATGCTGCGAATCAGCAGGAATTCTAAATAGTCACACAATCAAGTGGTTTACTGATGGCTCTAGGCTAGGAAGTACCAAACCAAGAACAGGCCTTGGCGTCTTTGGTCCTGGGGTTAAATATCTGGAGTCTCTTAGGGAGACAACTATAGTCTTGCAGATTCTGCAATGAAGGTGCGGAGGACCAGCGATGCGATGCGATGCAATCGCACGAAGAAGAGCAGCATGCTCGGAAAGCTTGCAGTTACATGTAAAAGACCTACCACTTCTGAATCCCCTCAAGATCCTGGCTCTCGTGAGGGAGATAGGCCTCGAGAAAGTGATGTAGAAGTGATGCAGATACTTTTTTGTAGGGGGCACAATAGGCCAATAGGCTTAAGTGCACACAGGTAACACCTGTACCCCAATTTATAATTTAAAAAAAAAAAAAAAAAATGGTTTCGGATCGTACCGGTGACAAGCAACAGGGGTCATTTCTATGCTACAACTACCGTAAACTATTACACTGATGAAATAGTAAAATTGAGGCTGAGCTGATCAGAAAACTTCCAAACGTTTCATGAAAATCAGCGGTCTGCAATTGATAATGGCTACTGAGCCTTCAAGATACAATCTTAGAAGGTGATCGAAGATGACGACCACAGATGTTGACGAAACGTTTGGAAGTACGGTTTCAGGACGACCACGGCCTACTATCCCGGATTCTGCTTCATCATCTGACTTCGGCTGTGAAAGCCTTTGTAATAATTACTCTCCACTGCACTGCTAAATATGGATGTACTTAAATACAATATTATATTTACTGCAGAATTAATGCTTGTTGCAACCTACTTTCCACTCGCCCGTTACCATAATCTTATTGAATTTCCAACACTAACTACCATAGCGAGAGGTTCATGACACACTTGTTTCCAATCATTCGAGACTCTGACCAAAGCGAAACTGAATAGCAATTTACAGTTCGTTGTCGCGGTACAATGATTTGATTCCTCCGACGCCTGGTGAGATAACGCGAGGGCCCCGGGCCACTCGGCAGATCCCAACAATTGACAATAGGACAATTGTCGAGCACCGAGCGAAGGAATGACCTAAAGCTAGGCCATCGTTACAGCGAGCCGCGTTAACCAGCTTAAAAGTTTCTCGGAATAATTTGGAGTTCACAGAACGGAAAACTATCGACATGAAATTCATCGACAATAATTATTATTTCAATCACAATTCATAGGGTCTATTCATTAAAAGGTCCCACCCAGACACGAATCGACACACCATGGGGCATCTCCTTACAAGTTCCACGCCAGTTGTCTGTAAATCAATGTTACCATTGAAATTCGCGTAATTAATCGAAAGATGAATGGATGGACGCAGTGGCGGAGCACTACCGTTCATCATTGTTGGTTTTAATGTTCTTTATTGCTTTGAAACCTAATGAGCCGGTAGACTGCAGCGAAAATCATGGCGAGGGGTAAATGTGCTTTACGCATCAGCCTGTTCTTAGTCTTTTGTAGGCTTATTATTGGAGTCGCTAGGCATAAGAAATTATTTAGTTGTGGTGCAATGATTTTTCCACTCAACTGATAGGGGGATAGACAGAAAAGAACCAAATTGACAAATTCATGGAAAAATGATTAGAGAAAAGGCTAAAAATTAATTTTACCTGTAAGACACGAGCACCAATACTGGCGTTTTCGGGAACTGAAGCGCTGTACTGCTTCGGATCGAAGACCGGGCTGTTGTCGTTTTCGTCGAGAACTGTCAGAAGTATCGTCTGTTTTGAGGAACGCGGCGGGTCGCCACGGTCTCGAGCGGTCACTTCGAGGGTGTACGACGACTTGGTCTCACGATCGAGTCTGCCGGTCACGCGAAGGAGACCGTCCACGGGCCCAAGACTGAAGGGGCCCGCACCGGACAGCGAATACTCCAGATAGCTATTTCGGCCCTCGTCTCTGTCGATGGCCTTGACGGCGAGAACAACGGTGTTGGGTGGAATGTTCTCCATCACTGACGTTTCATTTGGCGTGAGAAATTCTGCAGATTTATCATTGACGTCTTTTAGGACGATCGTCACCTAGAATGAAGAAAAAAAGGTACTAGAATATGCTGGTAAATGAAATGGCACATAACACGCAGCATGGAGATGGCACGAGAGTTATTATTACTGACCTTGCATTATTGCAATTGTTATGATAGCCCTCAAAATATGTCGTTTGAATTGAATAATGATGGAAAATGTCTTCCCTTATTTCTACTATAGTACTATTCTGTGAGTGGGAAGCTTCTGAAACCGATTACTGTTCTCATACGTTAATTATGGAAACATTCCAATGCAATTAAGTCCAATAGTTCTGCAAATAGGCTAATTGACAGACAAAAAGTTGGCAATGATGGGTTGCTAGCTACATTACATGGCGGTTCATAGCATACAGTCCTTGAATGAATCTTTCAGTAAAAGACAAAAAAGCTTGGGGAGTTAATTTAATCTTCCTAGGTAAAGCTGGGATTACACCGGACCGCTAGCATGTCGTCAATACAATTACTGTCCACAAAAATTGACGACATGTAACAAAAAAATATGTTGAAATGCGTTGACAACATTTCCCACCAGAAGTCGGTAAAATAATATGAAAGTATGTTGGCCACATTTTTGGCGACTGTGTTTGGGGGACTATAGCCGCGTTTGAACCGGACTGCCGTGAACATGTTGTCCACAAAAGTTGACCGTATTTTACAAAAATCAAACAAAAAAATGTTAGCGACTTTATTGTGTCCCGACTATTGTTGGAAACGTTTGGATAAACGGGATATTCCCATTGACAGAGATGACATCAAGAAATTCATAAATTTTCAATATCACCGATTGTTCGAATAAATTATCTAATTACCCACAATAATACCTTAGCGATTTCAATGTATAGCAACCTATTAAATTGGAAACCTACAGGTTCGCGATGGGCTCTTTATGTTTGGGAATGCGTTTCACGGGTACTTTTACGGCAGTTTAATTTCATATTCGGACACAGGTAATCATGGTTAGTAAGTCATGGATCGTTGATTTCTAACTACTGATCATCACGACCTTTATTCCTCCCCCCTAAGTGAAAGTTACTTTTCTTCCGCTTAGGGCTATTTTGCAACAGACTTTGAGTGAAGGAATGTATTAATCTAGCTGACCTTAGATATTTCCCCCTCCAAAAAAATCTGTTGGTTTATATTTGTTAAGTAACTTCTTATGGGAGGGTCTTGAAGTCCGGATTGGTATCCTTTTTGTGTGACGAAAACTGTGGGCAAACTACTCGATGGATTTTGATGAAATTCGGCATGCGCACACCTATAAAGTATTCCCCTCTGGTTGTCCCTTATCCCAACTTGGTTACGCCTGTTACATTATGGCAATGGAAAGTTTGTCTCAACTTGTCCATTATCTCTTGTAGCCGGTGTCGGTTGACATCGAGGATTTGTACCAGCTTGCCGAAGGCCAAAAAAGCTACAGAAACAATCTCCCAATACTTAAACCATAGGGTCGTTGGTATGGGTCAAGGAAATGTAGGACCATTTGATCAGGACATTCTATATTTTTGTCTTAACCCTCACTGTCTCCCCTGAGTTCCGCGGTATTCAATATGAGACTGCTGGCTATGCCTGGAATTTTTTTAAATGAAATCTTCATAAAAATGTGAAGAAGTGGAGTGAATGATCATTGCACGGATTGAAAGCGTGGCAATGCTCGCTCACGTATCCAGCGCATCTCTTAATGCTTATTACTGCGTCAACAACCCCCTCCAAATTAATGGTACATCCATCATAATTTGTCTCAAACGGTTCCAGTCGAGCTCAATTTCGGGTTCTTTTGTGAGACCGCTTCAAAATGTCACCCGTTCACCCTTCATTAGATTTGCCGTATTTACGGATTCACCACGGTATATTTGTTTTTTCTGTCCGCAAGGTTATCCAGCCTGCATCTCCTGCCTCTTGAATGCTGGAGATTTTGTCCCAATGCTGAGTCACTCCCAGCTCTTTACACTACAATGGTTTATGGTTGGCTGGAACCAGGTACGCGGTTGATCGTTTAAAAAAGAAACTTGTCTATCCCTAAATTTGGGCTTAAAATGTTATTTGTAGCCGTGCCGTCAACTCTCTGAACAAGCTTGAGTGGTTCAAATGAGATTTTATTTAATTGAATTTCCAAAATAAGACGTTCACAGTGCGGCAACTCTAATCACGCCTAACAATGTCGAAGTCCCAGATCTCTATGAAGGGCAAACCTAGGAAACTCCTCAAAGCAAGAAAATAGAGCAGTATAGATATAGTCAGGACATACTGTATGTGGAGTAGTGGTACAGACTCAACTTTCACCCGAAAGGTTGTTGGTTCGAGTCCCACACGTACTACATTTTCTGGTTATGTTCCGGAAGGCATGTAAAGCAGGCGGTCCTGAGTCATCCTAGTTCAGTGTAAGAGAGGGCTTTATAGCCCTAACTCCGATAATGGAGATAATGGCTTAGTAATAGAACAAAACGTGAATATTTACTTATTTATCTATTTGTTCCGTAACTCAAATTTGAACTTACGGCGACTCAGCTTTCGAAAGGCCACACCAACCACGTGTCGGGAAACTTATATTACGAACGAAAACAAATAAACTATCGGACCAATTTTTGAAATTAAAACTCCGGCAACTTCGGTAAACTGCAGGAGAATTCCTATTTAACATACGATGAGGTTAACTATTAAGAGAAAATAGAAGCCTTAAAAGTGAAAAATTTAAATATCCCAAGAAATATCGATCGTACAGCTGTCAAAAATATCACATCCCTTAGCAGAAATGCTCATCTACATTTTAATATCTGATATATGACCGTCTACAGAATAATACACACCGATTGGTCACAACTATTGAGCATCATTTATGCCAAAAACTGTTGGTGAGGTCGCGCGGAGGAATGAGTTCTGAAACTGTGGCCAATCGGAGTTAGTGACGGCCACATATCATGTATCAAAATGTAGAGATGTAATTCTCCTCAGGGATGCGACATTTTTGATAGCTGAACAATGAATATTTAATGTGAAAGTTTTACTAATTACGTTACCTGGACTGTTGACGACAGCCTCGGCTGGGGTGGTGCTGCCATATCGGTGGCGGTCACCACCAGGTTGTAGAGTGACTTCGTCTCACGATCCAACGCTTTCATGGTAACAATGCTGCCGTTCTCAGCGATGGAAAACATACCATCGTCGTCCCCCGACGTTATGCCATACTCAATCAATCCGTTGGCACCTGTAACAATGTAAACAGCGCTTAGTGAAAATGAAAAAAAAAAAAACTATGAAAAAGGTAAAAGATGGATACGATTTTTTAATTTATTCCAGTGATTCAATCTAAGGGTAGAATCAGGTAAAGCATAGGCCGTTATCAAGGGCGGATCCAGTCGAAAATTTAGTAAGTTTAAAAGGTAATTTTTGTTGAAAAGTTTAGTCTAATTCAATTTTTTTTTTTTTTACTAGGTATTTAATGAATTTACTAAAACATCGCCATTACAGTGAAAAATTTAAATTCGTTTTCAAAATACCATTCTTGAGTAATTATAGTTTTGTCATGTAAACTAGTTTCGACTGTTCTTTCATATTATAACCTGATAACAAGTAAGAAGGTGTATTGAAAAAACATGTCAATTACACAATACTTACTTATACGTATGCACAATAATTGCAGGGTCAAGTGACCACCAACAATTTTCCCTACCTAGTACCATATTTAAATTAAATAAGAACTTAAAACAATTTAACACTACATACAACTAAACTTACAAATGTATAAAAAATCCACAAAATCCTAAAAATGAAAGCTTGCAAAGGAGACAACAGTGTATTTCACTATTTCAAATAAGAATTTTCTACCTTTCCCTTTTCATCAGTCATTCCCAAATGGATTTTGAGAATTTTTTTTGTCAAAGACCCAGGGAAAAAGGATTTATCGTTGCGGGTGAACAGGTCATTGTAGCGATTAATTTGAGTAGGCATTAGATTGGAAGATTGACACCGGCCAGCATCAACTTCTGCAAATCTGCAAAGTTGGTACCAGTTGGTAAGTGTAAACATGTAGCACCAATTTATCCATTTATCAGTACAATTTGATTTAGTTTGCATTACTTCGTCCATATCGAAAGCTGATGGCCAAGTGAAGTGTGAACTGCGGTCGACGATGAATATTGGACAAGGAATCGTAACGTGTAAACAGTATGCACTCTTTCGATTAATTGGAACAATAAAAACGACGAAAAATTGTCATTCCCATCCATTCATTGCCATTAGGCATTCTGTCTGTCTCTACATTAAATCTTCGGACTATTGTTCGAGCGACTGCACCAGACGGACAATTTCTACACTTAAAACTGCCCAACGTAAAGGCTACCACAACAATTAACACGAGAAAAGACACAATTCCATCGTAAATAACCAAACATCCGGCAAGAAAATGCTCCTGCTGAGAGTCTTCCGGATAGATGCGAACCGTCTGCTTTCGGGAAAAGATTTAATCAGGTATCGCCCTACACAACACCATTAATTTGTTCAACATATAAAGCAACAGTGCATTGTCCCTACATAATTTGTAAGTGTGCAGTCTGACCTGCACCTAGTGTTCTTATTGGGAACGGGGTCAAAAAGGAAATTGGCGCTTTTGGGAAAGTAAAGCTAGTAAAGGTTTGTATTATACCGAAAATTGATATAAATTCCTATTAATTAGTACAGTCTCAACGCTCTCAGCCACTCTGTAATTTTTTTGGGTTGCTCCTCGTACGTACCTAAATGTAAAGGCAGAAACTGAGTAGAAACCTAAGATGGTAGTTTCGCACTATATTTAGATAGGATAGTGTTTTCATATTTTGTATGGAAAGTCACCACAGAACGTCTGATACTACTGTAAAAGACAAAACCCACTGAACACAATAATTCAAAACAGTTAATTTGTTCCGACCTTAAAAAGTATTACCCGTACAAGAGCATGTCTATCCAACTGAAGTGCGCTGTTACATGTATAAAAACGGCTACCTACTTGCAGAATCGCTGTAATATACGATATGGCAATTAGGAAGCGAACTCCGATACAATACATTGTAGATAGGTACGCTCACTTCGCACCCCAGGCACCCAGCCTCTGCGATTTGCATGTGAAAGCCTTGGTATTCTGCTAGACCTCGAAGACTGACAGCTGCACGTATAGCGTGCTCCTTGTAACTTCTCGGCCTACCTCAGGGTAGGTATCGCATAGATATCAAATACGCTGGCTACAATTCATCCAACTATTGTATTAGTCTTGTAATAGGTGGAACACAACTTCGTAGGAAAGCAGGATAAAATTAATAAGATTGGATGATATAATAGGCTACTCGACAGTTGTAACCATAAAATATATTTATAAAATAATATATATATATATATACAATTTGGGGGGGGGGAAATAATTAGGGTATAAAATAAATCTACTAATGCATTAAAATATATCTTCCAAAATTGTCTAGTAGCCTATTGGTAGCACGTTGCCCTGTAAGTCAGTCATAGTAAATTCACATACCACACTCGCTATGTTTTCACGGTTTATTTCCTCGGGGTGTAAGTTGAAGAGTTTTCGAAATTATAGAAGATGAATGTACAAGCATTTAGCGTATGGGTAACCTAGTAACCAGGCTTGCTTTTATTTTATCAACATCGTACGATGCTGATTGACCCCAAATTATGCTAAGAACATGCCTCTGCCGACAGTTATATTTTAGTTCCTCAGCTTGGTCTACTTAGTCAACATCCTCTTACCATGCTCTTCGATTCACCTAAATCGTAAAACATACTGTACTGTTTAATGTATGTAATGTACTGTCCGTTAGGTTGGCTTAGTAATAGAACGAAAAGTCCTTATTGCTTTCCAATTTATACGTAGTATAAGGAAAGCTTTGTGATGGTCGAAATTTTCGATTCCGAGATTTCAACGGATTTACACGTTTTGAGGTCCCAGGAACCCAAAAAAGTGGTTTTTACAAAATGTCTGTCTGTTGGTCTGTCTGTTCGTCGATTTCCGGGCAAACTACTCAGTGGATTTGAGTGAAATTTGGCATGTAGGTTCACAAAAATCATACCTCGGGACCATTTTTTTTTTGGGCTAACTCAATTTGGGGGGGTGTTATTTTCAAAAAACTCCAAAAAAACGTCTAAAAAAATTATTTCTCAAAAACGTCTCCAACGATTTCTTTTAAATTCTCGTAGATTGTAGTCGTTATTAATGTTGACAAAATGCGGGGGGTCGCTTGCCCCTTGATAGTTTGCTTCTGGGGGTAAAAAAATAAAAATAACTAAATTTTAATGAAAAAATGACTAAAAAATGCGAAACCTTTCTATCGATGATTTCTACCTTCAAGCATGTTTTAGGTGTTAAATTGAGTAACGAAACCGGATAGGTTGCTTTCCCAAAAAAATATTTGGTTTTGCCCAAAAAATTATTTTTTGAAAAAAATGATAGAAAATTCGCGCTCAAATGCATTGCATGCCCTGCCATTATTGCTGTGTGGTAATTAATGTGTTTGTTTGACCTATCGAGAATTTACCTCACTTCCAGTGACGTCAGGTGGACAACCACCCCCCCCCCCCCCGAGATATCGGAAATTTAACCATAGGAAAAATATTTGCCATAAAATTACTAATTTTCTCTATCTAATAATTTTGATAAATTGGAAAGCATGTTCGAGTGAACTCGGACCGGTTCTTTATTTATTTACTGTACAGTAGGTAGCTGGCCCTAACGTAATGACTTAGTTTCACCTTTTGTTCTCTTGCCCAGCGGTTATGACGCCGCCCCGGTTAGGCGTAGATCGTGGGTTCGAATCCCGCCAAGCCCAGTTTTTTCCATATCCTCTAATTTCGGTTATAACGAGGAGGTTACCTCTTCAACCAAAGTTAATTTAATGTCAGTGTTATATATACCATATAATACTACAATGTATTGAATTCTCTTGCCCAGATATTAGGGTTAATTTTTTTCTATACGTTTCAAACTTGAATTACTTTTTAATTGTATCAATTTCCAAACAATCACTTTTTTTCGATACGCCACAGGTCCACTATTGCAGTAGTGAGTGTTACAGGCCACGCATGCGCTCAGTTAAATCAAGTGCGAAACGTTTAATTTATTATAATTTCTAAATTAGTCACGATGTTTCAATTATTTGAACAAAGGTTCCCAGACTCTGATTCTAGGAATTACTAATTTTTTTGTGTTTTCATAATTGAAGATTAAATATCAGCTATCAAATGTGACAAGTTGCTTATCTTTCAGGCATTTTTAAGGTTTCACGGTCTTTTTTTTTTTAATCCCTATTTATCATAATTCTCCCGATAATTTATGTTCGACTTGTTTCATGTTTCATGATTGCCAGAAAATTCTGCGATTGGCCCAGGAGGTAAGTTAGTGGAAAGGCGGGCTAAAATAGCAAGATCCAAGGTTTGATTCCCGCCATTTGACTTCAGAATAAGGTATAATTTTATTTATTGCCCCCGCGCACCCCACGAACTATACTGTAAGCACAGTGCGTAATGAGAATGTCGCACCGGTATGATTTCTCTATTACACGAGACAATTTTATCCATTCTGATAATGTCGACTTCAAAGAACTCACACAAAAAAATGCTGTAATCTTTTAAAAAAAATTATGTAATCAAACTAGTAAGGCTTCTCGATTACATTCATACATATCCATAATGCACTGATAAATCTTTTCTATTATCGGTGTGCGCACATATCGGTGTGCGCATATATAAGAAACTGCCTAATTTAATAAAGTCACCCAAGAACTTAGCAGAGTTCAGAAGGAGTTTGAAGTGTTTCCTTACTCAAAAGACATTGTACATTATCCAAGAGTTTTTTTGAATAGGGAAGCACTTTGAACTTTTTTCGGATTCGGTTAAGTTCTTGACTGCATTGTGCATTGTGTTAACAGTTATTATTATCGCTATTGTATTGAAAATCGGTATAGACTTATCTTACCTATTCCATCAGAGACTTAGAACGGCCAAGGCCCGTATTTATGGGGGGGGGGGATCCAGGGGTCCGGACCTCCCCCCCCCCCCGTCATGAAAAATTAAAAATTACTTGCTGCTTGATACAAAACAAACCAGAAATATAAACAACATGAAAATATAAAAACAAACAAAAAACGAAAGATGACTAAAACTGTAAAATAACTTCCAAAGTGTAAAGAAATAAAAACGCGGGATATTGTTAGCGGACGTCTTTCTAGTTACACGATTCTTTTGCTTGTGCCTTCCGACCCCCCCCCCCCCTCCCTCCCGGTCGCCAAATCTATAGCTAAGGCCTTGAGAACAGCACCTGTCTCTCTGCGGTTAATTTTCGTGTCACAGTACTCTCGCAAACACCCTGTATTTAAATTGCACCTTTAAGTCGTCTCTTCTTAATGAGGCTCTTCTATAATAAATATACTGTTAAGTTTAATGGCGCAGCAGCGCTCCCACAGCAATGCTGGGTTAACGTTGCACTGTAAAGGCTTCAACATTACAAACGGACTCTTTTGTAAACATGCTGAATGCTGATAGTGATAATTATTGTTCATTTATAGTGTCACGCAACTATTTAGCATTGAAGTTGCACTGCTAAGACTTCTCCGCCACTTACTGAAACTTACTTAACACTCACTAAACACTGAATATGTACAATATGTACCTTCCTGCTAGTCTACTCTCCTCGATGTGGGTTCTTTTAATTAATTTTTGATAACTTTATTGTATGCCGCGCTGCAAATATGTTGTATTTAAGTAAAATTTCTCTCCTTTATGATGGCTTTAACATGTTTATAATCCAATAATTCTATTGACACGCATAGTACCCACGCGAATAAGAAGTTTTAAGAGCACTACACGTGTGTTTTTTGTGCAAAATCGATTTTCAAAGGAAATATCGATCTTAGAGCCATCAAAAATATCCACTAAATTAGCAGAATGCTCCTTTACATTTCAATACATGTCCAACTCAGGGTAGTTCTGGTTTGCCTCCTCAATTTTGAAATTGCGCCTCTTTACATATACAGGTCTTTGAGTTGACGCATGCGCATTTAAACAAGACAGCTCTCTTAAGTTTCGGGACAGGTTTGAAGTGCACGAGTTGCGTGAACCTTGAACAGTCATCAAACTGACAAGTGTGCTTCAGGGCGCACAATTATCCCCACGACGATGGCATCAGGTGGAACTGTGCATTACGTGAACATGGGTGAGATACCGATAGCCCCCGGGCCCATGCAAATACATTTCGAAACCCGAAAATCAGATATTACTTGATCAAATTGAATGTTACAATGAGGAACCGTTACCAAAATTTACATACAATGGGCGTAACTTACACCACAAATATTTTTACGAGGCTCGTAGAGGGTCACGTGCTTTTAAATTTTACTAGGGTCATGCCTACGGTAGCGTAGCTAACATTTAATTTAGAAATGTAACAAATATTTAGGTTAGGTTAGGTTCCGTATACATATTCAGGAAAACGTTTTGTAACACATTTTATTGGGACACTACACCACAATAACCCCCATTAAATTGAAATCCCTCACTGTATAATAAGCTAATACGCGGTTGGAAATTGAGCGTCACTCTGCTAACTAAAACTTGTCTGTTCCAAAAAATAGAGAATCAAGAAAAACCGGACACTTTTATACATTATTCGATGCTTCAGATCAGTGTGACTGAACTCCCACAAAAATATTTACGCAAGAATTCTGTTTCACGTAATAAAGCCTTTAATTTAAGCCCCCACGTATTAGCTTATTATTCAATGCAGCAGGATTTTAATTTCCCACATTCCTGTGCTTACGTTGCACTGTAAAGGCTTCTCTACTCCATGACCTACTGTACTCCTCTTTCAAGCCCTCTTTCTAAGGAAAAATATGAGTTGATAGAGTTACTGACTATAACTACTCTTGTGTGCAATTCATGCTACTGGAAAGAAAAGCTATCGACGCTTAAATTTATAATAATAGGAGCAGTAAAATAAAAATAATACCCAATCAAGAAATACCGGGATTCCCGGGAGCAGAAAATAATCCGGGATCTCGTGAACCCGAATCCCTTGATTGCGAATTGCGGCCTCTAACCATAAAATTGCCTTGTGAAATGTGTGTCGTACATTGGATTTGGTTTTTTGAACATTTTCATAGTGGAGTATCCCCGATCGATTACTTAAAACATAGTGGCATACTGTATACAGAACACTGCAGCAATAGTAGAGGCATTAGAAAAATCCATCCCTCATCGAAAAATTATACTCAGAAAAAGAACTAAAAAAAATCAATTACCAGCGTTTGCAGACAAAAAAAATTAGATTTTAGATAAATCTCGCCTGAAAAGAGGGAAGCGAATTGTATGGAAGGTATTGCTCTGTAAGTTGGTACTCCACAATTGTTGTTGTTAAATTAAAATTCTTAATAATTATCCTGTCAATAATTAATTACAATATACAGTATATACTATATATATATATATACAGCCAAACAAAATGTAATACCCTATTTATCGATTGAATAAAAATTAAGAACAAAATGTCCGTTTCATCGATTCTATCGTATCATTTGGCTTTTTAAAGAAAATTAATGGGGAAGGATGGCAAGAGAACAAAGTCTACCTTACGTAAAGACATGTTCTAAAAGCCGTCATAATTGCTCAAAACATGGAAAGCAGCTTTGAAGGTGAGTGCCTTGAGCAATGATAGACATCCATTGCAGCGTTTAATGACGCTAAATCATCATATTGGAGGGGTACGAAAAATGAGCTGAAACAGCCCGTGGGCTAGCCGGTTACATACTTCCCTCCTATGTTTACGAAAATCGGCCTGTCGAAAAAGGAGGAGAAAACATCACTGTAAGAAGTCGATTTGGAATAAATTAACGATCTTTCCTAAATGGGCTACTTATGCAGACCTCAAGGAGGACTATTAAAAAATATTTGTAACATCTCGCATTCGTGGATTTCTATTAAAATTATATTGCAGCAAGAGACTGCTGTAGCTTGTTTAAATAGTGATAAGTAGTTCATAATTTTCGTTTTTAAATATAAAAGATGAATTTCATATAAGCAAGTCAATGAATATTTCCAAATAACTTCTTCAGTCCTTTCTGTAAGTGATACCCGTGTTGAGTTACGAAGGGTCTCCGATCTCATGATGTGTAGTCACAAATATGAGCAAGCTACCAACTACGCCATAGAAGGCCATAAAGGCTTACATAGAGTCATTGAAAGTATTCCGAAAAAACCGGTCCGAGTTTACTCGAACATTAAAAACCCCTTAAAACTCAACTGTATATTCTGGAACGAACAGACCAATACATTGTAGCAATAGTAACAATGACACATGGCACGTAATGTATTGGAGCCTGAATTTTCCATAATTAAAAAAAAAAAATTCACAGAACCAAATACTCTTTTGGGAATGCAACCTATCCGGTTTTGTTACTCTATTGAACACCTCAAACATACCTGAAGGTAGAAATCATCGATAAAAAGGTTCTGCAGAAAACTTATTTTTTAGTCATTTTTCATTAAAATTGAGTTATTTTTATTTTTTTACCCCCAGAAGCAAACTATCAAGGGGCAAGCGACCCCCCGCAATTTGTTAACATTAATAACGACTACAATATATGTGAATTTAAAAGAAATCGTTGGAAGCGTTTTCGAGAAATAATTTTTTTAGACATTTTTTTTTAGTTTTTTGAGAATAAAACCCCCAAATTGAGTTAGCCCAAAATAAAAATAAATGGTCCCGAGGTATGTTTTTTGTGAACCTAAATGCAAAATTTCATTAGAATCAGCCGAGTAGTTTGCCCGGAAATCGATGAACAGACAGACATACATACAGACAGACAGAGCGACAGACAGACATTTCGTAAAAACCACTTTTTTGGGTTCCTGGGACCTCAAAACGTGTAAATCCGTTGAAATCTCAGAAGCGAAAATTTCGACCATCACAAAGCTTTCCTTATACTACGTATAAATTGGAAAGCAATTAGGTCAATATGAACTTATTACTCAAAGACTCAAAGGAAAGATAAAATACAGAATAAAACCCACAGACTACATGGATGTTCAACTAGCCTACATTTCAGCTTGTATATATATATTATATGAATATATAGCATATGTAAAGCTATGGGGAGTGGAATCGAAAGGAATAGGCAACAACATGGCGGCGTTTTTTTGATCTCACTTTCCATAGCTTATGTAGCTCTATTTATTGGAAATTTCGATGTGAAGTAACATTTCAAAAGCCCAAACCTTGTCAAAGCGCACGAAAATATGCCCATAGGCTGTGGTCAGATAGTCGATTTTTTGGCGGGTCCTGAACAATTTTTTTTTTTTTTAATTAATATATAAAAAGATAAATCGCATACAAACAATTTAATGAATGTATCCGATTGACCTTTTCAGTCGCCTCTGTAGGTTATTACCCGTGATGAGTACGACACGGCTCCGATTGCATGGCGTGTAAAGACTCGCACAAGTGCAAGCACGTTACCACCTGGCCATCGAAGTCGATAAATTGATAGATTGATTTTAGTTAGGTTAGTATTGCATAGGGTACCTAGGCTATTGCAATTGTTATAGAGTCGTTGGCACAGTTACGCAAAGGAAACAATTATCCGAGCTAAACAAAAGGCATACCCCGTAAGATACAAAGTGAAAACTCACGATACTATAGGGAATCTAACTGGATTCGCCTATTCCAGTAACACTGCACACTGTAATTGCAAACCTAAACTAATCGTATTCGAATAATAATTTGATTAACTTACCGGCGTCCATGTCTGTGGCGCTTACAGTGACGACGCTTGTGCCGACAGTGACATTTTCGAAAACTTCGTCGCTGTAGCTCATGGGGTCAAAGAGCGGGGCGTTGTCGTTGAGATCGAGGACATTGACGTAGACGGTGAGTGTGGACGACAGACTGGGCTTGCCCATGTCTTGCGCCTGCACCACGAAGATGTAGTGCTGCACCTGCGAAGGCGAGAAAGAAAACCGTCAGTCATGCTCATAAACTGACAATCAACAGTTCACACGAATAATTGGCTGGCAACGGTACTGCAATAGTAACACAACTTTTGCATTAGACTCTCCAAGTCTATCACTGCTGGCTGCAAATTTGCAAAAATTAACTGGAATACGTTAGAATTTTGTTTCTTTTTGTACAGTACATACTGTAGCCTGTTTATTACGTACTTATTTATTCAAATGCAGGTGGTCCGAATTGGGTGGGTCAGGCCTCTAAAAAATGTAGAGACAGAGAACCAAGGTTTTGAAATTTTCATTTGTTAAGACCATTGGCACAAGTAGGATATGGTATGCGGAACCTACATGGAAATTGACAGATGAATGGAGAAGGTGGAAAGATTTGCTGCAAACCAGAAAAACTGTAGTGTTACTTGCAGCCGTAGCACGAACAGGAAAGGTTAAGTTACACCGGGGTATAGGTTTAAATAATCCTAAATTACAACTGATTGAGAGAAATTTAAATTTAGTGACACGATTGAATTCAATTGCTATTAATAAATTCATTGTGACTTTACAGTATCTTTAACAAATAACAGGGGGAAAAACTATTTATAGGGGCCTCCAACTAGATAAAACAATTGCAAGTACCGCATTGTTTACGAACCTATAACCCTAAACTAACCCCCGGTTAGTTAAGCCTCTGGATTAGTTTAGTTTGCCCTTTTCTGTTCGTGCTGAACCTCAACTTATCGAAGTCGAGATCAATTCAAAAGAATTTGGAGCAAATATTGATGGTATGATGGTAAAAAATTATAAAATAAGTCTATTTAAATCACTAAACGACGATTAAAATATTATTATATCTTGGGCATATGATTTTGTAGGCGATAAATAATTGCGTAGTGGTACAGTGCCTTTTTCCAAATTGGGCAACTGAACAGGAAAAGTTTGAGTTTGGTTGTTTGATAATGGGCGCCAGAGTTGATGGGCAGCGTTATTGGATTAGCACGGTGTAGCGCAGTGAATCGTAGCATTCCAGATTAGGTACACCCGCCGGAACAGTTAGACCACGGCCAGCTACCATTGTCCCCACTCACACAATACAATATCACGTGCAAAAGTAACTTGACTCTCGTGTAAATTTCAAGTTTTAATTTTTTTATTTTTTTTGCGGCCTATCTAGCACCTTGAAGACAGCGTTAGGTAAATGAGTCATTATAGAGGAAGGATGCGTATCTACACAGGTATAGTGGTCAGGGCCGTAGACAGAGTGGCAAGGAGGTCAATCGGCCCCACCCTTAATTAATGCGTAAAAATGACCGCTATTAATTATTAAAAACTAGATTTTTGATAAGTCAAAGCCCCCCCCCTCACTTACACGTTCCTTGTAGCGATGAAGACTGTTACTTTCTTTTACGTTCGGGCCCCACGGCTGATGTATTTTCTTGCCATTATTTGAAGAGCATGTAAAGCAGGTCATCCTGAACCACCACAGTTGAGAGGGCTTTATAGCTCTAATGAGGTTAGCTCAATAATTGAAAAAAAGATTGTATGGAGCGAGAATGTTTCAGATATTGAGCACGTTGACCGGGAAGACCGAGACTTGGATTCAAATTCGAGTCTGATGCCATTTTCGCAAGCTCTATTTTCTCCACACCTAAATGTGGGATGTCCTGTTGACTTCAATTATTTGGGCTACGGAAATAAGACGAGAGAAAAAGTTAAAAGCTCCAGCTCCACTTTCGAAATATCCTATCCTATGCCTATTATTGATATGCCTATGGAAGACACATTGACCCATATGGCCGTATCTAATAATGCTACAGTTTCCTGCAGCTTTGAACAGACACTGGTGGATTTAACTTGGTTAGCTCATACTAATAAGGCATCGGTTTAAATTCCTGATAAAAGGGGGTATTTCTCTAGGTTCCATGGTTATAAACAAACTTACATCTTCGTAGTCGAGGCGCGACGTGAGTGTGAACACCCCGGATTGCAAATTGAGGCTGAAGACGTCGTTGGCCCAGTCGGAGACGACCTGGTAGGTCACCTGGCCGTTCACGCCCTGGTCGTCGTCCCTGGCTGAAACCTCTCCAACTCGGGCTCCTCGAGGGGTGTTCTCAGCGATGTCAAAGGAGTAGACGGGCTCCGAGAATGCTGGAGGGTTGTCGTTGGTATCCGTCACCTGCAGAAAAATAAAAGGCTGAGTTAATTTAATTAATGCCTTAATTCGTATACAACGTATATATATACTGTATATAATAACGTATCATCATGATTTTTTTAATAAAAATCTATTACTTTATAGTGGGTAGTGGTAACGAACCGGAAGATGGAAGGAAGAAGACTACCAGGGAGGCCGAGAGTCACACTGGGAAGAAAGAACGCCGGGGATATGACAAGTTTGGGGCTCTCCACCGAGGACGCACAGAACAGAACTGATGTGGAAACGCTGCTGTCGTGCCGCCGACCCTCGATGAGGATAAGGCAAAGTAAATGTAAAAGTAAGTGGTAGTGGTAATTATATTACTGGAGAAGATAGACCAAAAGTGATAGATAGGAAAACTGTTTAACGTTCCATGGGCAACCTCGATGTCATGTGCACTCGTGGTAGAAGCTTGCTCTCACCACGACTGGAAGTAAATAGGGGAAAAAGAGTTGACTTTATAACCTCAAGAAAAAGAGTAATACACTGATTTTGATATTATTTAGAACGGCAACATTGAACATACTGTAATACAGAATTCAGCGTAGACAGCTTCAGTATGGCAGAAATCGCTTTTTATACGTCAGACCCACACATAGACAGGGACAAGCCGGTCAACTATATAACTAAACTACGAAAGAAAAGATAAAAATAAAAGTAATAATAACAGCCTGCAAAAAAGCAAAGCCGGCAGAATTGCCTTTTTCAGCATAAAGATAACCCGCCTATGCAAGAGCAACATCATAAGTGCTACATTTAGGATTCTTATCCGTGTCTATCCGCATATGCTGACAACGCCGCACACATTTGAGCAATGGCTCAAACTTGGAGAGCGCTTTTGTTTTATGTGATACTGCGGGGTTTTATAGCAGATGGGATCTTGAGAAACCCGACTTTTATATAGACTGCAACCAAGATTCATGGCATTACAAAACAGAAGGAATGTGGAATTGCCAGCCCTTGCTGTGTAGCATCGCATGCATGATAATCACTGACATAAAACAGCAGGGAGAAAATAGATAATATTTTTAAATCTCCATTTCAGGGCAATCATTTTTTAATGAGTTTGCCAGACAAATCTCAATGTTATTTTCCCTTCAATCACACGGGGAATGGAAAATACCGAATTCCACCCAAGTTTGCCATCGAGTTGGTCGGATAAAAAACTGCTTTTATCGAGTTGACTGGCAGGCCTTGGTAGTTGCACCGAATGCATTAAAGTTGCAGTGCATTCTGTTCAAACCCGGTTTGGAGAGATAGGGAGAGTAGGTTTGGGTAAGGTTAGTCCTGGAAGGTCGCCGTATTCATATGACAACTGCAATAAACTGGCCTGACTGCACAGAATTTGCATCGCGCGGGCACTCTCCCTCTCGTCACTATACGGCCATTGTTTTCCTCGTCTTGCAATTCAGTGTTAAACACATTAAATTATTTGCACTGCAACTTTGTTATTGTATCTATTTAATAGTATTTTATTATAATTTCCGCGAGTATAGGAATAAAATCATATGGTGTCACATGACAGCTACAGTACGACTGTTGCATTAACTGGATTGCTTGAGAGAGTTTCACTAACAATCAGCTCAGCTTAATTACTTAGAAATATTTAGACTGCCACGCCTTAGGGTAAGAACTACTCCACTAATATTCAGCTAAATGAAATACGGATAGTAGTAACCTTTTATTACATTATCAAAAAGACAGTGGTAGAATAAGCATTGTAATAGAATTTTCAGAGTTTTATGATTTCTGCAGCTATGATTGAAAGAATAACACCTAATTGGTGAAAAGTTGCCGTGGCACATGTCCACTGGCTCCATATTTAAAATTGGCGATAAAAATGACGTATCTCTTCTCTATAGAACTATAGTCCATTAGACAGAGAACCGCCCGATGAAACGGAAGGTCAAGGTTCGAATCTTGACAAAAAAGTAAAATTTTACGCCAGACTTGGGTTAACTCAACCCAATGACTTATCGTCAATAAGGGGAAAAACGCAGCTGCCGGGAATGTGGCTGACCACAGATCCGAAATAGAGCAGTGCTCAAGAGAGAGAATCCCACACCGTCTTTATATGTATTTTAATTTTATAGAACCATACCAAAGTTTACGGTATTGGAGTTGGTATCTTTATAGTACAAAATGATCGACTCTATGGTAGGAATACCCCATCCAAGCAAAGCTTAAAAAAATTGCATCATATCACAGATATATAGCAAGACGCCGAAAGCACACACCGACCTGCGTATGTACTCAAAAGAGTCCCGCACCTGAAACCACCTTAATACTTTAAATCATAGAAACGATTTATCGTTATAGTTTATATCATCCGCAGAGGATCTATGCAAATAAAACTTCAACATTTCTGTGATATGTAGACAACCAACTACGTGCAATAACAGTATTAGGTAGGTCTGTGCCGTAAGCCGTATCCCGTAAGGCGTATATTCCACTAGTCAATATTCCTTCATTTGTGATTAAAAATAGTTGAGATTTTTGTTTTAATTAGACTATTACGTAGATACTTAACTTATCCACATAATAGTTTCCTTAAAACAAAAATCTCAACTTTTTTTAATCACAAATGACGGAATATTGACCAGTGGAATACACGTCTAAGTAGCATAAATATATATACGCAAATTGTATAAATAGCAGGAAATATGGATAAAATCAATTTATACATTCTTGTGAGGAAGGATAGCAGAATTTATCAGGGATCGTAATGCAGCAAAAGAAAAATGTTTTGTGGAATACAATATAACTTACATGCATATAATAGCGATATGCATGAAAGGAGCTGTGTGTATGCATCTCATGACAGTTGCAACTTGGTGCATTTTATTACCTGACAGAGCCCTAACAAAACAAATAATACGTTTAGTTGAAGTGCAAAAGTCATTTCATCTGAAAAATATGCAAGAGATCAGGTTGCCTGCGAGTCTTCAGGTTCACAAGTTCCTATGCGTTGTTGCCAATTCTATTATAAAGACTCTTCTTCCCCACGAACTGATCACTAACGCCATTATTCAGCAGATGGGGAACTTTATTGAATATATGTAAAGAAAATATATTGTCATATATCTTTATTTGAATTTTACCACCTAAACTGTATTGCCACTTGTTTTTTTATAGTCTGTGGTATTTTTGTTTGATCTAGATTCTGAATGATTAAATATGGAGATTTGTGTTTATGTATGTTCAGAATATTAAAAATTGTATTATAAGACTAATTACTAAAAGGAAAGGAATTGTGAAGTGGGAAACAATAAACTTAATATGTTGTTTCTTTGTTTGCAGGTATGTGTTTAGATAATAGGTTGTTTATTAGTGTTAATTGTTTATAACTATTGTGTTAACAATAAAACACTTTGTTTGCAGAGCAACACATATTGATGTCTTTTATTTCACAAGTTCAAGACTATATAAGCTTATAAAACAACATATTTGTTTATGACAAGCTGAAATAAAGCATTGAAGATGGAAAGGATTCGTTTCACATTTGCCATTATCCCAGGAAGTGATGCCAAAACCAATATATATGGTATAACCTCAATAGCTACGAGTGAAAATAAAGTGTACGCAGTACCGGAAGAATTTCAACCTATTTCTTTTCACAAGGAACTAACAAAAACAGCAGTGTTTACAAAGGTAAAAAACAGTTTAAAGAAAAGACACCAAACCCGAAAAGTTTGGATAACAATGACTGAAGAACTTAAAAAAACATACATAGATGAGGATGGAAATATACAGTTGGAAGATCAATACTTAGAGGAAATAGAAGAAGAACAAACTACCACACCACAAAACAGAGAAACAGAGGTATTAGAAAAAATATTTGAATAATTACTTCAAAGTACACAAGAGCCAAAACAACATAACCTAAAAAATATTGCAGAGAAGTTTGTAATTGAAAAATTTTCTAGTAAACATTCAAATGCAAGTCAATGGATTGACACTTTTGAAAAAGAATGTTTACGCTTTAATGTGGTAGAAGATGATAAAAAGATAGAAATATTAAGATTATTCATGGATAAAAGTTGTATTGATTGGTATAGTTCAATGATGATTAAATTAACCTTAGACTCGGAATGGGCAATATGGAAAAAAGCATTTTGTGAATCATTTACTAACAAAGGTTGGAACCAAACAACTTATGCCTTATTTTTTAGATATAAAGAAGGATTGTTAATAGACTATGCCATAAGGAAAGAAAAATTGCTACTAGATATGAGAAACTCAATTGATACAGGTACTCTCATAGACTTGATTGCTGCTGGTTTGCCCGAACATGTCCTGAACAGGATTGACAGAGAGATGCTGGAAGAAACAGTTGACCTTTTTAATGAACTGAGAAAGTTAGAATATTTAATAAAAAAAAGTAATTTTTCTACTACAAAAAAATATGTGAACTCAAGAGGAAACAGTAGAAATGAAGAAAAGACCCCATGTAAAATTTGTGAAAGGCTAAATAAAGGAGCCCGTTACCACCCTGAGGCCTACTGTTGGTTTAAAACTGTACCAGATGACAAGACAAAAGGAAAAAATATAAAACATGCAAACAATTCAGTGATAGAAGCCGAGTTACAAGAAACGGAGCAAAAAAAAATTTTAGTGACACCATTAATAAAGCTAAAATTATTGATAAATGATACATTAGAAGTCCACGGAGTATATGACTCTGGATCAAATGTTTCATTGATTAATTCAAAGTTAATAAAACTACATGGAAAAAGAAACAGTATCAATGAAGCAAGTTTAGTGACTATTAATGGTGTCAAAAAGACAAGTGGTTTAGCAACCTTAAAAATTAAAATACTTGATATGGAAAACCAAGTGGATATATATGTTATTGATGAACAAAATTTTAAGTATGATTTTTTGATAGGATTAGACATGATACAAATGTTCAAGTTAGTACAAAACGAAGATTTAAAAATCACTCAGAAAAAGCACTTACATCAAGAAAATATAGAACATATGATAAAAAATAGTAAAGAAGAAAGAATAAATAATAAAAATATAGAAAAAGAGTACAGTATTAATTTTAATGAACATGTAAATGAAGAAGAATTTGATATACAGATAAACCATTTAAATGAATATCAGAAAATAGAAATAAATAAATTGATTAAGGATTATAGTTCAGTTTTTGCAAAGAATAAATATGATGTTGGAAGTGTCAAAGGATATGAAGCTAGAATAGACCTATTAGTAGACAAGTATTGCAGCAAACGGCCCTACAGATGCACTGTGGATGATAAAAAAGAAATGGAGGGACAGGTTGCAAAATTATTAGACCATAAACTTATTGAAGAATCTTACAGTCCATTCGCTGCACCTGTAACACTAGCCTTTAAAAAAGAAGAAAACAAGAGATCCAGACTGTGCATAGATTATAGAGACTTGAACAAAATAGTTGTACCAGAAGCTCAACCATTTCCTATTATAGAAGATCTAATCACAAAGACAAGGAACTGCCAATTTTTCTCTACTCTGGATATAAACTCCGCATTTTGGTCAATCCCCTTACGTATAGAAGACAGAAATAAGACAGGATTTGTAACACAAGAGGGACATTTCCAATGGACATGTCTCCCATTTGGTTTGAAAACAGCTCCGGCCATTTTCCAGAGAATACTGAGTAACATATTAAGAAAATATAAACTTACTGATTTCGCCGTAAATTACATAGATGACATCCTCATATTCTCAAATTCATTTGATCAACATATATATCACCTAACACAACTACTAAAAGCAATTAAAACAGAAGGATTCAGACTAAAATTTAAAAAGTGTAGATTTGCATCAGACAGTGTAAAATATCTGGGCCATATAATTGAAAATAATTCTATCAAACCCATGAAAGATAATCTAGTATCAATAAAAAATTTCCCTATTCCAAAAACACAAAAAAATGTAAGACAGTTTCTTGGGAAAATAAATTTCTATAATGAATACATACCTAGGAGTGCCATTACATTAGATCCGTTACATAATTTACTTAGGAAGAATCAACCATTTATTTGGTCTGACCAATGTCAAAAATCATTTGAGAAAATAAAAAACCTTCTTTGCTCACAACCAGTTTTAGAAATTTTTGATAGAAATTTACCCATTAATATTTACACCGATGCTTCCATAGAAGGAGTTGGAGCAATTTTAAAACAGACACAAACAAACGGAAAAGAAAAACCAGTGGCTTACTTTTCAAAAAAATTGAATGCAGTCCAAAGAAAAAAGAAAGCCATATACTTGGAGTGCTTGGCCATAAAAGAAGCGGTACAATATTGGCAGTATTGGCTCATCGGAAAACCATTTACAATTTATTCTGACCATAAGCCACTAGAAAATATGAACTTGAAATCAAGAACTGATGAGGAACTTGGGGACTTGACATTCTATTTATCACAATATGACTTTAATATAAAATATTCACCAGGAAAAACAAATTTAGAAGCAGATTGCCTTAGTAGGAATCCTGTTTTGGAATCAAATGAAAATATGGATGAACAATTAAAGATTGTAAATTTGATTAACCTACAAGATATTTTAACAGATCAGAAAAATAATGAAGAAATAAAGAAGAAACATAAAACAATTGTTAATAGACAAAATATATATTATAAAATTAATAGAAACAAAGAAAAATTTATTTTGTCTGAAGAATTCAGTATTAAATTATTAAAAACTATACACAGAAATCTTTGTCACATTGGAATAAAACAAATAGTAAAGACAATTAGTCCGCTTTATACCGTAAGAAATTTAATTGAAAATATAAAAAATATATGTAAACAGTGTGATGTTTGTATAAGAAATAAATCAAGAGGACAGGGAAAATTTGGGTTTATGTCTCATTTGGGTCCAGCCACAAAGCCTTTCGAAATAATGTCCATAGACACAATAGGAGGATTTGGAGGATCAAGATCCACAAAAAGGTATTTGCATTTATTGGTGGACCATTTCACTAGACACGCATTTATCCGAACATCGAAAACCCAAGGAGCAAATGATTTCATTAATTTACTTGCCAACATATCAGAAACAGAAGATATTGGTATGCTACTTACCGATCAATACCCCGGTATAAACTCAAAAGAATTTAAAAATTTTCTGAAAAACAAACAGATAACTTTGGTATTTACTGCAGTTAATTCACCGTTCTCAAATGGTCTCAATGAGAGGTTAAACCAAACTATTGTAAATAAAATCAGATGCAAAATTAATGAACATGGAACTAAGAGAGCATGGACAACAATCGCTCATGAATGTGTGTTGAAATATAATGAGACCTATCATTCAGTAACTGGTTTTCCACCAAGTTATCTATTGTATGGTACGGATGTCAACATTTTACCTAAAGAATTGAAGAAAAAAAGAACATATAATGACTGGATTAGGGATAGGGATATAGCAATTCAAAATACAATCAAATCACATAATTACAACAAAGAAATCTTTGACAAAAATAGAAAATGGCATGAATTCAATGTTGGAGACATGGTTTTTGTAGAGAATGGAAATAGGCTAAATAGAAGAAAACTTGAAGAACTAAGAATTGGACCATTTCAGATTATTGAAAGAATTTCAAAATCAATATACAGAATTGACACAGGACATAAGAAAACAGAGTCAAATCTATTCCATATCACTAAACTTATTCTAATACCCAGCATCCAAGAAGATGACGACATGAGACAAAGTAGTGGAAGGGGCTAAAAGAACATCTACTCCTGGAGATTTCTTTCCCCGTGGGGGGGGAGATGTAAAGAAAATATATTGTCATATATCTTTATTTGAATTTTACCACCTAAACTGTATTGCCACTTGTTTTTTTATAGTCTGTGGTATTTTTGTTTGATCTAGATTCTGAATGATTAAATATGGAGATTTGTGTTTATGTATGTTCAGAATATTAAAAATTGTATTATAAGAGTAATTACTAAAAGGAAAGGAATTGTGAAGTGGGAAACAATAAACTTAATATGTTGTTTCTTTGTTTGCAGGTATGTGTTTAGATAATAGGTTGTTTATTAGTGTTAATTGTTTATAACTATTGTGTTAACAATAAAACACCTTGTTTGCAGAGCAACACATATTGATGTCTTTTATTTCACAAGTTCAAGACTATATAAGCTTATATATATTCTATAATTTTTTTTTTTTTTTTGTAACTCACACTAATTTTGTGCCGATATTTGTTGCATCTAAATAAAAATTATATTTGACCTGAATGAACACAAATTAATTTATAAATCGAGCTGCCAACATCGGATCTGCATTTGGACATTGCACCCCAGTAAATTCAGACTACGAACTTATCGCTTTTTAGGACCAAATCGGACCCCACCACTACTCGTTTTTAAACAAAGTCGAATTCCCTTAGAAATATTCGTTTTAGAGCTATCAAAAAAGAAACAACCCTTCGAAGAAATATTTTTCTACATTTTGATATATAATATGGGGCCGCCACCAACACCGATTGGCCACACATTTGGGACTTCTTCCTCCGAACTCTCTTTCCAACCATTTTTTGTACAAAGTTCTGTAATAGTTGCCAATTGGTGTTACGGACGGGCAAGTATCATATATCGAAGTGTAGAAGAGCATTTCTGCATAAGGGGTGTGATATTTTTGATAGCTCTACGATCAATATATCATAGGATATTGGATTTTTGTACACTTGTAACGCTTTTCTCCCTCCGATTGACTCTTAAGGCCCTCCTGTATGATTGGGATCATTCGCCTGGGGTTGCGTTCCTTACTGCTTTAGGGGAAGGTTTTTTAACGTAATTTAAAGGGACCCCGAGCCGAGCTTACCAAAACGTATCTACTAATATAGTATCTAATTTATGTCTCGAGCAGATCAAATAGAGTAGGCCGGACTTCAACTTATTGTACATCAGGCGATCTAGCGCCAACCAAGAGTAATAGAGAGGACTTTGCAGTCTTAACGCTTCCGTACTATAGAAACAGACATCCACAAAAAATCACATTTTTTATTTATTTGTTGTTATAAATGCACTGCGATACAAATAAAACATCAAATTGAAAATAGTATGACGAAACTTTGGCAGAAAATAATTAAAAAATCCTGTTATCAACAACATTACATATATAATTTATTAGATTGTGGGCTAAATGAATTAAGCAGGCTCGCTAATAATAAAACCATATCAGATATATGCTGAACAAAGCACCTAGAAGCGTTAAAAGCATGGGGAAATAGAAGGAAGCCCAGTCAATTTTTAATGAGAGAATAACAGGTGTAACCGTAAACGAACACCCAACGAGAGCTTATGGACATTCATCAACTCCCTGCTCCAATTCGACTGACCCTGTTTGTTCAATTTTACTGTAAGGAATGGTCCAGTTTGTAGATAAGTAGACCATAAAACGAAAGTTCGAGGGTTCGAGACTCGGCACAAAGGAAATTTTCCACCGGCCCTGGGTCCACCCAACCCTAATGGGTACCCTACTCACCGATAGGGAAAAAACTGGGGCATGTTTCTGAAAAAAAAAAAAAACAATCTTATTCAAGAAAGAGGATCTTCTACCAGTTCATAGGCCTAATGAGCAATAATAATAACAATGAGCAGTGGTTTTGTTTTCCAACGCTTGCTTTCAGTATTTCTGCTTTTAAAGCAACCCTGTCAGTGTGGCACGGCGAGTGAGCCTGTTTACTAACTTTAGGCACCCTAGGGGCAGACTCTTTCACGTCAAGGAAAAGGGGAGTTGGCTGACAGGGTGGACCTCTTGATTCTTCTTCTTCTCGATTGGTTTGCAGCGAATGTTTCAATCTCCTTTCCACTCTTGTCTATCGCCCGTATGGAAAATAAAAATTTCTTTCTTTCTTTTGGGTGTCCTGATTATAGTGGATTCAGAACCACAATGAGTAGTGGTGCCACGGCTTCTTTCGTCATTTAGACTACTACCGAAAATTCAAGAACCACGATTTTTTTATTAGGTCTTTGATGTGAAATTTTGTATTCATTTTCTATCAGTCACCACAGTACTTGACCAGCTGATTATGTTATGAAGGGGAAAATTCAAGTGCGGCACGAGGAAGCCTCTTCTATTGACCCTTTACAAAACAGTTCCCTGGAAACTTCACATAATAACAGACACATTTATCATGAGTGATGGATGACAGATTCCCTGTTAAAAGTCTGCCCTCACTCTCATAATCCTGTCCTCAATTTTGTCTTTTTATCATTCCAACTCATTCGTCGTAAAAAGATGGCGCGTATTTAAATAGTCGAGTGGAGCTTTTTGTTTAATAAGAGTTCCAGCGGTGACGAGCAGGTACCTTGAGGGTTGGTATAAGAATGCATTGAAATCCAAGTAGGCTCATTCACATACCAAGTTTGGTCAATTCTATACCTGACTTCTTCGTTCTCGAGTTTTTTTGACAATCAAATTGAAACGGAGCCTTTCTTTGGCCAGGAATGCTTCCCGTGGAATGCCCGTCCCATACTAATATCTGTCGAGTTTTTTGGTCGAGTTCCCAACAGCGCACACATTCTTATACCCTTGCCCGGTCTCAAATTTCTGGGAATGATTATTATTATTGTTCAGTGAACAATGAAAGTGGCTAATTCTTATTATGAAATAAAATGTATATAAATAAAATGGGTGTGGGTTGATTTCCACGAAGTTCAACTCTCTAAGCAACGTACAGCAGCCTAAGGAATAACAAAAAATTAGGCTCTATAGTCTATACATATTGTGCTATCTAATTTCACTACCTTGGTGGTGCAGTGTGGAAGCTGCATAATTATTTGCCAAAAGAGCTGAAAATAAACATCAAAATTGTGCGGGTACCACGAGAATGATTAAGAACAAATCAGACAGTTTTTTTTTTCAAAGTAGAATTTTTCATGAAATATCGATTGTACAGCCATAAATGAGATGGCGTTAAGTAAAAGAAATCCAATACAACATTTTGATACATAGTATGTAGCTGTATGTAGCCTCAGTTTTTTAAGTTAAGATAAGTCAACGCATTAAAAAAATATGGCCAAATGGTGTTAGTGCCGGGCATATTATGTATGAAAAGTAGAGCTTTGATGGCTTTATGTTCCATTGTCATGAGAAATTGGACTTTATGCAAAAAAAAATGACTAGTGGGGTGTCCAATTTTTAAGTAAGCAACGTACTGTATGCACAGTAACCCTGACTGGCAGACCAGACAAACGAAATTACTCCCGACAACAAACGATTTTACAGCCATTGAACATCAAGGTGACTGCACCATGGTACATACTTGCACGAAGGTCTGCATAATGAAAGTGTCACCTACCGTTAATTTGACGAGTGCATCCGAGTACTGGACACCGTCATGCGCCCGGACCAGAAGCCGATAGTGGTCGTGGGTCTCCCGGTCCAGGGAGTCGTTGAGACGCAGCACTCCGGTGCCTGGCTCCAGCACAAACCGACCGTCACCTCCGGACAACAGCTGGTAGCTGATCTGGCCGAGGGTGTCAGGGTCAGAAGCGCGGATGGTGCCCACGACGCTGCCCGGGGGAAGGTCTTCCGAGATGGAGAACTCCAACTGAGTGTCGCGAAAGGATGGCGGACTGTCATTCTTGTCGAGAACGGACACCCGGACCTGAAAATAAAGCAGAAATATGCGTTAGAAAAGTTGAAAATCTAGGTAAATTGTTTGAAGGATTTGCAAAGAATTAAGTATCTGGGGCATAACAATTCCAATCATGCTCGAAACTAAGCTATGGTTCGGTACGGTTCGTCCTTGAAGCTCGATTGTCAGTAAGTTGTTTAAAAAAATATGGTTTGCGAAAGCGGGGGGGGGGGGGGGGGGGTCAGGCTTTGGCCTGGTTGCCTGATCTTAATTTCATAACTTTGACCATCCGGGGTCTCCTATTCTAACCCATAGGCAACATAGGAGCTCTGTCTTACAGTCATAGCCGGCCGCCTTACCAAGTTGAATCCAGCGGACCAGAGCAGGTTCAAAGATGCAGATAACTTGATCGTGTGCACAGTGCCGGTAGGGAAACATGGTAGGACTTGTCCTGGTCACCTCCGAACTAATCGTGTGCCTTCACTGTGTTTCCCAAGTGGTTCGGAATTCACTGTAATCAGGAGATCCACTGTCCTATGGGTCCACACCGTGGCCTGGAACTGTGTCGAACCATACTACTACTACTACTAGTCATTCGGGACAGGACAGGATGTTGGGCTGAGTTGCATTAAGTACATTAACTCTTATGTCGCTATGTATAATAATGTTTAGCCCAGTTTTGTGTGTGGGTGCAATTGTAATAATTCTTAGTGTGCAAACAGAGGCAGCATGAACAGGTTATTAATGGATAAGTATCTTTTCTCTACCATGAATATCATGTGGCATGGTCACTTTCAGACGAAACAGAGTTTTTTTTTAGATTTAACTAAAACTTAAATGGACTGTAAGGCAGATAGAGAGTTTCCTATGTTTTGTATGGGTTCAATCGTTAAAAGAAGAGACCACTGAATGGTACGGTTAAGAAATTCAGGCTATAAGTTGAGCCTAAAATGTCAAGCAAAGCAACCCAAGTTTACTCTTCTAGCCCAAGTTAGACTCATTTACGGCAGCAACATTCGCCATTTTCATAGTTGGGCAAGTACAGGGGGAGGGAGGAGAGTTGTTTGAAAAAGCTGGACACTTATTGTGGGCCTCACTGGAACAGATACGCACAGGAAAACTCAATTGCCGAACATCAGCCGCGAGTAAATATTGAAATTGGAAGCTAATTATCAAGCTAAAATAACGAGTGTGCAATAAATTGACAATCAATAATACGAATAAAATGAATAACCTGTCGCGGCCCCGGACGCTGGCGGCTAATTTCTCTATGTAAATCTCAAACACTAATGACCAGATATTTTTCGCGAGCGTTTTTAACGTAGTACCCCTTGTTTAGGCCGATACAAATGGTCTAGTGCGATTTCGTCTCTTTTTAGTACGGCCGCGTAGCCGTTGAAGAAGGCGTTTTACGATACCTACTGTACTTTCAACCGCATCGGTTATTTAATTCAACCTGAAACTGTTGTTGGTACTTTAAAAGGTAAGGACAGATGACGAGTTTGGGAGATTATCTCTACCAATGCTCGCTAATACAGTGAACGTGATAGCTTTTGACAGCTCTGCGAGCGATATTTCACGATGTTTAAATAAATAAATAATGTTCTTCTTAGACTATACAATCAATGCATAGTATACAAAAGAATAAATAAAGTAAGTTCGTCAAATAAACAGTTTCAGGTAGTTAGTCATTGACAGTGTCGAAAGTTTGAAGTCTTTCAGTAATTTTGGGAAATTATAAGCATTTCCCGCCGCTTTTAGTTCAGTTGAGGCTTCGGAAATAGTAGTAATAGTAGTAAATTGTAGTGTTGGATCCAGTCGCTCACTTTTGGTTGTGCGCGAAGCTGGCCTTATAAAGTCCCCCCGTTGCCCCTTGTTATAGGTGTGGGCGCCCCCCCCCCCCCCCGTTTGATTCGATTTTTAACCACTATACGACTTTTACCTTCCGATTGCCACTAAAAAAATCAATAGTGTCGGATGTAGCGTCAAACCAGGGGTGGCCACAGTCTAGAAACTATGTCCTCTTAAGCAACCCGAAGTATTCAAATGGGCGTCAAATGGGAGTTCACGGCTCCCCGCCCATACATCTCTAACTGCTAGTACTTAATCACACATTCCCTGAAAAGCCCAGTCACGTCGCAATCGAAATCGCATCTTTGGGGGGTTATCACTGCATTACACTGCGTACACCTCATAAAAGTTAGCTCAAATACGCAGACATACCGAATAAAAAGCGGTTTTCACCACAAGCCTCAAATCATACATTCCACATTCGTTTCATATTGTCGTCGACAAAAAACTTGTTAAAATGGTATTAATGACTTGTGTATCTCGGATACCACAGTTTGCCAGGACTGTTTTTAGCGTAGAAAATATGCTTATTGTTAGCTTACGTCCGTCACCTGTCCAGGCCCATCGCAAGTATGATAATGATAACATTTTTGTGTTTCCTGAGGCCATGCCGATTCCTAGGGGTATCCTCTCTTGGCGGTTACCATTCTTGGAACGGCGTCTGCTAATCTTTAACGGATGGGTTTCGGTTCTTTATTATGTAAACCAGAAACCGCAATCCTATCCTTGCTCTCATCAATGTCTTCACTGAGAACAAGTTTCCGTAGAAATTAACAGGAAGATTCCCAGAGGCTTAGCAAAATCTTCAGGAAACCGGGGAATATGAGAAAATATCAATAAAATCACAACGGGAAATAGGTAATGGTTTAAAATTATTTGCTTACTTTGTATAGAAGAGCATTTCTGCTCAGAGATGTGATGTTTATTAACAGCTCTATGATAGATTTTGAATATACTACTATATTAGTATATAGGTACAGTATGTGATTTTATTCACTTGTAAGGCTCCCCCCCCCCCCCCCCCCCCCCCGATTGTCTGTTACGAGAATGGCGGCTTGTGTGGAAAATTAGGTGAAGCAGAGTCCCGATGGTCCTCGGCGGAACCCCCAGATTTTTTTTTTTAAATTAGTGTGCAAAATATATGTCTAAATTAAAATAGTCAGTACTTTTTACTTTACTATATATCACTGCTTAGGCCTAAATATTCATCGTGCCAAACTTTACGAAATTTTCTTGTGGACCTTTACTATATTTGGGGCAGGTTTGGGTTATGTTCAGCCTTCATATGAATGAGTCTTTTTTCAGAAACAGTGACCTGCCGTAAAATAACTATCTTTAGAAATTTTGAATGACGATGACAATGTATTTATAAGAATGGAATCATGCTTGCAGGCAATAGCATACAGTTAGAGCCTGTTGCGTTCTTAGGATGTTAAGTCTAAGCTGAGAGCTGTGGTCGCAGGTTGTTGTCAGTCCATAAATACCTAGCAGAGAGCGGCCGTAAATCCTACGTAAACTTGACGTCTTTACTGCCGTACCAACCAGTCTGTGGCCAAGCCAAGCTCCGTAGTCTCTACTTCTGAGCTCTATGAACTCGCATTGCCATGAGATTGACACCAGTCCCAATATCCCTCAGGCTATATCCCTATATGCCTACAAACCAACGAAGTATAAAGCCTGGAATGCTTATTTCCCGTACCGCTGCATTTGTCGCTATCTCATTTAAACAATACTAAAGTGGAAAGCTTTGTGATGATTAACGTTTTCGATTTCAATATTTTAGCGAAGTTGAACGTTTGTTTTTAAAGTGAAAACTTCTTTAGCGGCGTAGAGCACTTTTGTATTATTTAGATTTTAGATGAGGGATAAAAAGGAAAATTGTAATGAGAGGAATTGCAATGTAAGAAGACTACACATCTAGGGTGTGTTCAATGATAAACGAAAAAACCCGCCTCGTGATACCGCCTGATTAACTTATGAAGACCTATTCTGAATATGTTTTTTTAAAGAGCGTCTGTCTGTCGGTGCATCAACAGCTTGTGGGGAAACTTTTCGACGGATCTGATGTCATTCTCGATGTCCATGCTTCGAGTCCATTCTTTTCTATTTTCTAACTCAATATTACGACCAAAAAAGCAAAAAGCTGCTAAAACGAATTTCCTCAAAACTGGCTGAATCGCTAAGGGAATTAAAAGTGGCCTCAATTGAAATAAACGGCTTTAAAAGTGTCGGATTATACTAATTGATAGTCGAGGGTACTAGAAGCAAAAGGTTCCAGTTCCATTTTTTTTTTTTTTTTTTTTTTTTTTTGCGATATTAAGTTATTGGTATCGTCGAAATCGTCTAGTAAAGGATAACAAAGTGACAGTGTTGTTAGGAGCAAAATGGGACTTCCTAAGTGTTAAAATGTAGCGTGAAAGAATCAGATTCCTAAGTACGTTATCAGCTAAGCTACAGTTTTTGGTCTCTCCTGAAAATTTAGTTAAGTGGAACTGGAACCTTTTGCTTCTAGTACCCTCAATTACAAAATCATGTACGAGTCCACACGTACCAGTTCTTTAAGTTTACGTTGGAGCCAGGCTAGTTTTTAAATCTTTAGAAATATCGTCATTAAAATCATTAGATTAACTCCTCATCACACCTTAAGCTGCAGTGTGCCCTTACATGGCCTTTCAGGTGGAAACCGAATTCCTGCAGAAACACAATTATGCAACCGTGTTAACACCCTGTAATATTTCTCTTGTGATATTTATTTCACAATATTCTGCTTCCAAGGGGAGGTGAATGCCGATCACCTATTCAGCTGCACTGGCATCGAGGAAGAAAACCGAACCAAGACTCAGGAGGGATTGGCCTGGCTCTACTACGCGGCTCAGCGTCAAATGGCCTACCAGCCAAGGGCGGGCGTTGGCTGAAGAAGAAGAAGAAGAAGATTATATTATGTGCAATAAACGGCATGTAATTTTGTAAAATATTTTACAATGGGAGGTAGTATAGTAATAGTGCTACCGAAAATTCCTAAATATTATATTTCCCCTAATTATATGCTAAAGATGACAAAATTTAAATAAGTTATCAGGATGTATGTAGCCAAAATCATTAGGTACATACTGTATGCATGCTGTATAGACAGTATATCACAATATCGCAGAGATGCGATTCGCAACGAATTGGGAAACAATAATTTGTTTGGTTAGTAATGACTCGGAAAAGAAAAAAGACTTCGTCGTCTTCAAGTGAATATCGAAAAATAACTCGGTTAGTGAAGAACACCACCTCATTTATAAGAGAAACGTTTGAGATTTCAGAAATAAGAGTGACCCAAAATGGGGAGAATATTCTTGATAAATGGTTTCAGATGGTAGGTACCCTCGCTTGGTAAAAAACTTAAAGCTTGGCAATACAAACTGGGTTCTCCTTTATTATTGCATTGAGTCTAGTCAGAACCTGGTACATGGAGTCACGTACCGTAATTCGAATTATTTGGACCATTTTTTTATTAATTTTGAATGAATTCCAAGGCGTTGAAATGCACGCGGAAACGTAAAGGCGACGCCCTAGTCACAAAGGAGCATCCCGCAAGCTTGTTAATTCGTTTTTTTCTAGACTTCCTACGCAGCAGCCGACACCAACGCGGCTCTCATTACAGCCATTAGCAGATAAACAAAAAGATGCAATGCAAATTTTAAAAACAGCTTACCATGCCAACTGCAAATGGCTCAAAAGTCACTGCCAAATCACAGAGATAACGCCGCGCCGTGTGTACCTTTCAGTCTATCATTCGCTGATCTGAGAAATCATCAAATCATCAATCTAAAATGGCTCACCATAGAAGGCGTCAACCGACCTAGGCGCCCGAAAAAAGAGTATCTGCAGCAAGTGATGGAGGATGTAGGGGCCAATGCATACGTGGAACTGAACAGGGCGTGCCAGGATCGAGGGGAGTGTAGGCATCGATGCCACATGTTGCTGCCAACCAGCCAGCCGGCTGTAACTTGAAGAAGAAGAAAATAGCCCACAGTCCTCAATGTCTCAATAAGCAGTCAGGAGGCAATCGGAGAGAAAAAGGCCTCGAAGGTGCCCAAAATGTAATATATCGATCTTAGGGACTGTAGAGATGTCAAAAATCCCTTTCGGTTCTGGCACGGCCAGGAGTACCGGCGACCAAAAATATGAAACCCACATTACGAAGTGTTTGATATTCCATTTATAAATCACAATGTTATTCAGGAGAAATCCAAGTGTATGCGGGCGCCTATGCAGACAGAGGCAGATTTTGTCGCTTAGACGCCCACTAGCTTGGAAACAAAAAAAAGCTCAATATTTTTAATATGCGCCAGTTTCACCTTAGGGCAAATTTGGCCCTGCGCATGGAGGTAGCCTATTCCGAACACAAAGAAAAATAAATTGAAATAACGCGGCAGCATTTCATTATGAGATGTCCGCGCAGCTGCAAAACCCTTTATTAGCAGCGGCAGGGTAGCCTTGGTACATGCATCCGTACTGCTTTGTTTAACTAGAAACTTTTATGATCATTTGCTTTTGTCTGGGGAACTTTTTTGTATAGATTTATGACCTGACTGCTGGAGTTGCAATATTAATTTATTTCTGAAGATGTCATTCATTGAGTTAATTAAAATAGGATAAGACTTCAGTGAATGGCGACAGAGTCAATGTGATGTGATAGGCTATAGTGCATTAATGACTTATGTCATATCTGTTTACTCCATTACTAAGCAGCCCTAATATGCCGTTTACAGATTAACTTACCACCGGGAATAGGATTAAATTATTCTCAATAAACCGGCAATCGATTCGTTTGTTTTTAAAAAAAAGACGAAAAAATAATAGTATTGTTTTTATTTTCCATATGGGCAAATTTTGGGCCTGCAATTAACCCTTGAATAAATAGTACAATTAAATTTAATAAGTTATTGGAATTCAAGAATATGGTTGCATAGTTTTATAATTTAATGAAATACAAATAATCATTAAAATGTACTTATCCGACCACTTGCATCATTCCTGGGATTAAATATGTAAACAAAACAATTTTGAATAGCACTTTCTATTATAAAATTATCTTGCTTACATTTTTAAATCCAGGTTAATTTAATAATAAACGGCATAGTAGGCCCCCTGCAGGCTGATCATGGCGATTTTAATCCCGGGGGTAATATAATACTATGTCACGTGATGGTATCAATTCAATTGTTTAAAAGACAAGCAAATTTGATTTTTTTTTTTAATTTTGGATGTTGGTAATCGTCACAAGCGCGGAAAATTCAAATTGCGTCTATTCAAACAATTGAATGATATTCAGGTATATTTTTGGTGAGTTTCTTCTTTTTTCTGCCTTATAGATTTAGACAACGATTTATAATCCTTAATATATTAATTCAAAATACTAAAACTTGTTTATTTCTAGGGAGATACTGTATGTGTTTATGTTGCTATTTATATTTGCTACAGCAGCGTCGGGTCCATCCCGTGGTTGGAGACCGTTATCAATATGGCTACTACTGTAGCCTGCACAAGAGAAGTACGCAATTTGGCGGGGAAACCAGTGATAAGTGTAGCCTGAACAAGCTAAGTACAGAGTTTTTGACCGGGTCCAGGTATCCGTTCTGCTATGTTACAATGTGTAAGACTTCGATATTTTTTGCGTTCGTACTTATCTCTCATAGTTGACTTATGGTTAACGGGTGCCTCGTAAGGCATATAATGGCTCCCGCCGCTCCAGTTAATGTACGATATCTTTATGGTCGTGTCAGTTCAGTTCTTTAGTATTGCCAACATCACAATTTAAAAATTCAAAAATTTGCTTTTCATTTATTTTAAACAATTTAATTAATCCCATCACGTGACATGGTATTATATTACCCCCGGGATTAAAATCGCCATGATCGGCCTGCTGATGCGTTTATATGCGATGTAGGTAAGTATGAATGTTTCCATTCGAGAGTTAGCGCCCAAGAAAGTTTATTTTATGTGTGAGCAAAATTTGTGGAGCTGTTACTAGTATAATTTAAAGGCGCTGTGCTGTTCGACGAAGATAGATCAGGTACAACAAGTACAGACATAGCAATGCAAATGTAAGCAACACTTGAGGGAACACAGCCAAACACGTTCTACTGTACTTTCCGAACAATACATACCGCGCTCTTAGAAGCCAAGATTGTACAGGCGGAGAGCAATTTACAGAATTTTCTACGGCACAGCAACACAAAAGCTGGGGGACAGCTCCGAGTTCTATTCACACATTCACACTATTTATTACACACAACTTTCAAGTGGGCACCACGAAATTCACCAAAATAAAAGGGTAAAATTAATCATTCTAGATAAATGAAAATCCTATCTCAAAATAACAAAGATCAAACTGGATAGGTCATTAGTTGTAAGAAGACGGTATTCGACGACCCTGCGTTTGCAACGGGAGACCCCAACTTAAACTGATGGTCTGGTACCCTAAAAAAATTGTTTTCACCTAGTAACAGTTCACGGATGATTTTGTCGACTCTTTCAAAGTCCATGAGATACAATGTGAGATAGACAAGCTTGCAGCGCCGCATTCAGGAACAATTCCTTGGACAACCTATCAACTCAACACTGTCTCAATGGTAGCTTTTTGTCCTGTAAAGGAGACGAGGAATTCCTCATTACTCGGCTCAAGAGTGACTACAGTAGGTGAGAGAACGCGGTTCTAGGCTACAGTACTACAAACCATTTTACATTTTCCTCATGCGTTCACTTGGTTGCAAAATTCATTTTTTTAGGGAATGCTTACAGGTTTTCATACTGCCAGTGTCCCTTTGATGCAATAATTATATTATATAGTACGTTTCATTTCCTTTTTTAATTTAAGTTATCATCACTTTTAATAAACTTGGGGCATCAAAAATAAGTATTTGTATAGTTGTAGTTACCGTACAAACGAATAATACTGGATATTAATATCTTTGATGAGCCAGTCCATTAAAGTAATTAATGATTTATGCAGTAGTTAATTTCTTGTAGTAATTCCAGTTTGCTAATTGGATCAATTCCACTAAAAATAAAGATATACATACTCAAATCGATGATAATTGAAGACAATCGATTGAAGGCACAAATACTTGAATACCAGTATTAATATTATTATTTTTTAAATTACCTCACAGTGTTGGGGTAGTCAGTCACTTAAGCTAAAATTGTAATAGGGGTATTAATGAAGCGCGTAAAAAAAAACCGATCAAACGATCAGACCCCCAATCAAAATCGTTGAGCTCGTAAATATTTATTCCCACGATTAAAATACAGAAAAACGCCCAATGTAATTCTCAGCAATAGGGGGATTCACACCATGGTATTTGGCATGCTGAACTCTGCAAATTTAATAACAAAGACTTTCACCGCCGGAGTTACTTCATTAAGCGTTTTGATGAAAACTTTTCCCTAAAACTATTAGCATAAAACATCAATTTAGGGAACCCCGGGGTTCAAATATACCTATAACAATATAAGTATATAATTTGCATTAACTAGTTATCTACAACAGTATTAATTAAATTGTTAATAACTTTCATAGCAACTTGAATAAAAAATTAGAAGTGTCAAACCCGGGGGGACCAAAGCCTAGAACGTACTATGTCCTCTTAAATGCGTTGGACTTTGGAACTTGTTGGGGCGAGATGAAGCCGAAATCTGCCAATTCAGAACGGCCATTTTCCCCAACAAAATCTCTTATAAACTAACATAAAACTATATCGTGAAAATCCTATCAGATAACATTTATACAGCAACAGTGTTACGAGTGGCAAAATGTAAAGCAACACAATTAGGCGAGGCTATTCTTCTCCTAATATGCCCCCAATTTTGAGCTAACAACTTCCCCGAACAATAACCGGTTCGTGTGGGAAACCATCTCGATAAAGTTGACCACTGACAGCCTCCTTTATGATAATCCCGAGGATACTAAGTATATTCCACAAGTACTTGCCTCTATCGTGCAGGCTTTAAGGATTCCATCCAGTCGCAATACAATACCACATTCCTACCATCTTCAAGTTTAATGCAAACACTGCCCGCCATTCGCTGGGCCGTCACTTTTCTAATACCGACCTCAAATAACAAAAAGAACCTTCACTCGACGAGAAAAAAAAATCAAATAAAAAATAAAACCTTAATGAAGTTATTTTTGAAAGACTAGTCTGTGAATTGAGGTAATTGAAAGATGCAAGTAATACTGGGAAACGAGCCTGATCGGGATGGGCAAATGGTGAATATAGGCGCAACGAAAGCTCGTCATAGTTCCTGACACACGAACAAGCGAGCATTTCTTGAAATCTCAAACAGGTAAGGTTCTCTATATCAACATCTGACAAGATGCTGGCCGCAGCCTCATTAGTAATTTTGAACTTGGTCTCAGCCGCGCTTGCTGGTGAACAAGATTTACAACTGAATTTCTATCCATGCCGAATAGTTCGTCGTTAATATGGAAAGAAGGTGTTAAAGCATTTTAAGGTAATCCCCGCGTAATGTTTTCACACCAATCAATGTTGCAGTTGCAAGTTGCATGGCCATAAACCTTTGCATTTCATGCAGAATTTCAGTGCCGTTACGGATTTCGCGCGGATTCACATACTCATCCATTATGAATTGACTGCGATTTCTTTTATGGCTATGTGAGAGTGAGGTCAGTGGTTTTCTATTCGCAAAGCGTAACACCAACGTAAAAAATAACTCACCGGGGAATTATTTAAACCATTTAAATACAGTATTAAACCTAACTCCAAAGTTGAACACATTCAAGTTTTTTGTCATGTTGGACTCAAGAAAAAATGTTCCTACTACACTGTATAGAATATTTAACAATGAACAGCAGTAATTAATCTCTCTCAGTTGACAAACCATTTTTAATTTAATTCTTATCAGCTTTAATTCTATTTACAATAATTCGGGTTCACTTCAGATAATTTACCCTTATTCCCGGATAAGTTGTTGTTGTTTCTAACGCCTGCTTTCAGCATTTCTGCTTTTTAAGCAACCCTGTCAGCCTGGCGGGGGGCGTGAGTCTGTTAACTTGAGGCACCCTAAGGGCAGACTCTTTCACCTCGGGGAAAGGGGAGTTGACTGACAGGGTGGACCTCCTGATTATAGTGGATTCCGAACCACTTGGGAAACATGGTAAAGTCACACGATTAAATCGGAGGTGACCAGGACTCGACTTATACTGCCAAAGCGCGTTATCATGTCCCACCAGGTTCCCCTGCCAACGCTGTGCACACTACCAAGTTGCCGCAGTTTGAAACATGCTCTGCTCTAATGGAATCAACATGGTAAGGCCGTTGGCTATAAGGATAAGTTATTATATATAATTAATATATATAGCGCTGATACTACGGCTGCTGATGCAAATCTAGGCAATGCGACTGAAATCAACCAACTTGTTTTAAGGGGTGAGGGAAAAAGGAAACATTTAGACCAACAACAAGCAATGATTTTCAATCATTAATTCATTAATATCATTTATCATTAAAATCATTAATACCTTAAGGGATAAGGCATTAATGATGGCAAAACAAAAACTAACTTATTTTTTCAATGAAAAATTCATGTTTTGTGTCAAAAGTTGATAAGTATGATAATTATTGGTTTGTTCCAGTAGGTATCATCTGTTGAGTACTATCTAACGGCGGGCCTACTAACTTGGGATTAAAAATGTAAACAAGATAACTTTAGAATGTAAAGTGATATTCATAATTGTTTTTTTTTACCTTTTTGACCCTCAATTTAAGTTAATATCAAACGACATAATAGACTCGCAGGTATAGTAAAATTCAATTCTCCATAGCACCATAGGGCCGCACGGAAAATTCTATTTTTTTTTTTTTAAATAAAAGTTTGAAATGACTTACAAATATAATATATTATTATATTATGATATAAGAATATGATCGATTGCATTAGATTTCGCTTCTAACAATTCTTTGATTTCAGGAAAAATCGGTACGTAACAAAAACTAGTCTCTGATTTAGTGAGTGGTTCTGACAACATTTTAAGGGTACAGTTATTGACTTGCCATTGAAGGACATGACTGTGTTCGCTAACAAGGTTAAAATGCTTTTTTTCAACAGTTGATTAATTGGCAATAGCCGTAGTATGAATGATTGGGATGCATTCATGTGATCCCAATAACTATGCTCTTCAAAGTGTCCCAAGACCTACTATATGTCAGCTCAAATAATAATAATAAGGGTACACTTGATATTCTAGCATAAGTCAAAAAGATCTAAAAAAGAACTTCATTTTATTCACAAGGAAAAGTAGTATTTGAAAATTCCGAGGCAAATCGAGTATTGACTATCTGCAGTACGTTTGTGCTCATTTGAATCGATTTCCGATTAGTATTTTTTCTTTGCATAAATAACCGAGAAAGGAGAGTTGTAGGAATTATCTGAACTGGCTTGTTTACAACAGAATAATGATAAAAGTACTTTGGCTCACTTAAAATCGAAATAGTAACACAATCTAGCAACAGTGGGAACTCGCTAGTGGGAAAATGATAACTACAGTATGAAATCGTACATGCATAAATAGCTGAGGCTACTAATTCTACTGAAAATAAACAGCAATTTGTCAGTAAACGAAACGAGAAACGTTCCCAACTGCAATCTGAAGGGCTGTAAATAAAAATGTGGCTCTCATAACTGAAGCAAAACGTACGCTTCATATAAATAATCAGATGTAAAACCATATAAATTAAAGAGGCTACATCTCGCAGCCCAAGAACGCTCAAAACCGCAATATAAGCGGCCGGGGACAGGTATCATTTTACATTGGAATAAGGCTCTGGGTGTTACCATTTAGAAAAACGCATGAATCTCATCATTATGAAAAGGGACCTATTATTATCTAAGATTGCAGTACCTATGTACTCAGCCTTTGTCATTCAGACATATTATTTAACATTTTATCAAATGAAAGTTTTGTAGCCAGTAGGTAGGCATGGAGATCTTATACATTTCCAATACGTGGGAACGAACTGCGTAGCCTACATTCAAAACAATATAAATAAGCAATGTGGGTTGCGCAGGAGTTTGAGGAACGAATAGACCTGCAATCAAGGCCGTAACCAGGAATTTTGACAGTCAACAGAACAGTAAAATTCCTTTTATACTTCCAATTATGAGTAACACATGTTATAGGTACCCTGAAAACAGGGGGGCCGGGGGTCTCTTTCGGTTGAAATTTTTTGATAAAATCGGCACGAAATAGTGGGGGTCTACGCATTTTGATAGAAGTAAGATTAGGTTTAACTGCAAACGAGGGGTCTACCCTGTGGAATTTGTTTTTTTTTTCAACAATTATCTTTCATCTTTGCATCAAAAATCAAGGTGGCTCCTCCGGGGAACTTTTAGAAAAATTACCCTTCATCCTTGCATCAAAAATCAACGTGAACCTATATCTTCAGAAGCAGTTAATGGCTCTTAATCGCTTTCCAAATGTCACATTATCGCTAGAGGATACAAAAGACCTGATGCCATTGGTACTAATAACCCACAGCTCACGTCAGTAGAATTTGGCACCAAGGGCCCTGAGTTACAGTCTCAAGGGTCACACTTCAAGTGACAAGTGCAAAATCATCTCAAGACAACAACTGGGAATCCAAAGCTACCGGGCGAGGCTAAAATTTTAAGTACCGGTAGGTGTTATGAACTTTGCTATGTTTAGCAGTATCCGTAATACTTGGTTTATTTATTATTTATATGATTAGAAAATAAATTAAAATATAATAAAATATAAAATAATAAAATACTTATTAAGGAAGAGATTTCAAAATATTTTATAAACAAAGATAAACCGACTAATTTTGACGAAATTATTTAATTCGCGGTTTTAAAGCAAAGATTGAAACTGGTCCTACGGAAACTTCATTAAAAAATATACAAGCTTTCGCAAAACACGACGATATCGATTTTAAAGAAGAGTAGTAAATAACAGATAGTTATTGTCGTTCGCTTTTTGAGAAAGTTGTATTTTTCGATTTCTAATAAAATTATAGGGTTAGGTTGTCCATAAGGAATGCTCTGTAATGGTCGAAATTTTTTGTTAAAAACAAAATGTTAACGAATTTTAATGGTCCAGAGGTTTTACGAAATGTTTCTCTGCATCTCTGTCTGTTCATCGATTTTAGGACAAACTATTCGATCCATGTAATAGTAATAGCTTTATAGCGCTAAATCTTAAATCCGCAAGGTTGGCATAGTGATAGAACAAAAAGTCACTAGTTAGTTATTTATTTATTTAAAGCAAACCCAAAAATAGTTTTTTATGATAATGAAAAAAAAAAAATTTTTTTAAGCACAGCCCATATCACAGTTCGGACAGCATTGAGTGACATCCTTTTCTTCCTTCTGAAAAATCAAGATTTGTGGATAGTTGACAGTGAATTAACAAGAATGAATTTTATGATAATATAATGACTAATAAATCTAATAATTTATCAAATATTCTGTCTTAATATGAAGATGAAAGATTTTCTTCAGAGGGTGGAGTTGAAGAATGATGGGGAGTGGCCAAAGATAAAAGCGAACGCCGTAATTAATAAATGACATACTTGTCCTGTCCCAAGTCTCTAGAAATATGATTGGACAGCCTGTCTTCCCTATCTAATTCCCCTGGACAAAATGTTACTAACTGACAACGCATCTGATTGTGCCACTCTTTAGCATTCTTTAATGTGCAGACAATTTTTGACGACTATGTTACATTTTTTAGTCAATCTCTACCCCAATCAATTTTACTTTCTGATTTATCAAAAATTATGAAACTACGATATATTATTCGAATTGTCTCTGGTAGCTTTTTCAGTTTTCAAATAATGTCTTGAATGTCGTGAATATAAGATGCTTTCATGTTGTCTATCATCGAAATACTTAAAAGAATCTATTCAACGAATTCAATCTCTTTTTAATTAAATTTTAACTGTATTAAATACAGTACTAAATTGTTTGAACAAAAAATGTGAAAACACCATCCGCGTATATAAATACAATGCAAACCTACCTTCAAATGTTTTTACTACTGATAAATACATATATTTACAGTTTTCGCCTTGTTTACCATAAAAATATGGTAAGGTGCTTTCTGAGAATTTCAAAAAAGGGCTGAGCCGACTGTGTGTCAATGGCAAAAGCCTTAGGAAGACTAAATCCGCTAAAATAAAAATTCAAACGTATAAAGAAGGAATATTGGAATAATAGTATAGCCTGTCACGATTGAGAAGTAAGATTTGATTTGAAAGCCTGAAGACGACCCACACCCAAAAATGGCTGTAAGCCTCCCATTCCATTATTATTTTAAGAATTACTAGAGATATTTAACAAAACCATTAAAATCGAAAAATTGAACACATAGGGAAAATTAAAATGAAAAAAAAACTTAATTTCGAATATAGACCAGCCATTTTACTTTGTAAAAATTGCCAATCTATTGCCTCGGCCAAGGATAGGAGTGAAGTGAAGTGAAGGAGTTATTTTTCTACGCGCTAAACAGTACATAGTAAAGACATTATTTTCAAGCATTTTAACGGAAAGACAGTCGTAATAAGCCCATTTTGCGGCAACGGTACAGTTCAGAAGACATGTCTGTACCTATTCGAGAAATTTTGAGGCCCTCTGCTACTACAATGTGAACCCAGTGCGAAATTTTCCGCTTTTGCTTATGAAGACACAGCTTCCGGCAGGTTCTAATAGAGCAAGGAACGTTCTGTTATGTGACCTTTACTTAAGTTTATGCCTAAGATAGCCACCGTATGGAGGTTTTAATTATACATTACATATTAAAATGCAAACCCTCTCATAAACGTTAATCAAATACAATAGTTACTACATTGTTGTAATTTTCTTATCATGTCATGATAATATAGGACGTAAAAAGAAGTCCTGACACAAAGCTCTTGCGGCATAAAATGGGTCATTAATCTTGAATTGATTTTCTGTCACTTTCAAAAACTATTCAATTGTCCCTTGCGCCCCTTTCCAGACTGACATTTGGGAACTATTTCAACATCTATGTGATATGAATGATGTATATCAACTGGAACTGGAATTTTTGTTTCCATACCTTGAAATCAGATGGAATAAAGGAATTCCTGAACCTGGACCGGGGTGAGGGGCTGCTTTGTGAGGCCGTGACACCGGGGAGACGAGGGTCTTTTAGGGGTAAGGTTTTATATCTAAACCGCGATATCTCCACTTTATTAACAAATCTACCTGACCTCTTACGTTCCTTTTACATGGATAAACCTCAGCCGGCCCGGGCAAAAGTCGACCAACTAAAATTATTCTACTGCATTGGCCAATTTGTAGATGGTAAAAAATTTATCGATGAAAGTTCGGATAGTAGTGCGGCACACGAAGAAAGATTTTTCTTCTGCAGTCAAAGGCTAACGATTGGTTTGCAGCGAAGTTTTCTACCTTCGTTTCCATTCTGTCCGATGCTGGGCAGTTCTCTTCAGTTCCTGAGAGATTCTGTCTCTAATTTTTGCTTCAGGTTGTGTACGTACGGGGTACTCTACCTTGGTCGACGCCCGGTAAATTAGTGCTCTCCATAGTGCAGGGGTCGCGAAGACGCGGCCCTTTTGCTTCTTCTATCATTTCGAAAAAACATATCCTGCACGAAAAATATTAATATTTCATTAATATATTAATGAATTTTTTTTCTAGTCAATATTTATGGGGGGGGGGGGGGAACTGGGAAAGAAGACGTTCCCATTTTTAATGCGTGGAATATCATTCCAAATTCGTTTGACATACTCAAAAAATTCACGTTCGCCGTTTTATTCATTTGGATTCCAGTAGTCATGAAACATAATTTTAAAGAAAACTAGGGCGGCCCTTCAAAACGACCTTCTCTCGGTTTTGGCCAAATTTGGCCCACCCAAGTAGTTCGAGACCCCTGCCGTAGTGCAATTTACTGTTGTCTTGAGAAGTCCGTCGTATCTTATCAAGATCCCCATCCAATTGGGCTCTTCTCTCATGACTGCCTCCGGAGCCACTTCCACAAAATAGGCATTTCGGACTCACCCAATGCAACCTCTACTTAGCTGTAGTGGCCTGGAGGTAAAAAACCGAAGTTCAACGCTGGAGGGAAGGGCACAGCTCTATTATGCGGCACGGCGTCAAATGGCCCATCAGCCAAGGACAGGCGTTGGCTGAAGTGAGAAGAAATATACAGTGGCACATTTCATGCTCCCCACACTACGACACATGGAGTATACTGATCTTATGGTTGCAGTTTGTGATTTGCCAGAAATTTGGCAAGGCCGAATTTTGAAACATCTAAAAACCTTTGTCTGAAGTCGGAGAATGTGAAAAGAGCGAACAGATGAGGACCTTTTCCCCTCTATAGTTAGGAGAAGACTTTCGAGTTTAGGAGGACTTTAGGTTGAAACCCTCAACATTACTCACACGAGGAAGACTGCCTGACAGGCTGGGTACCCGACGGGGAAGGGTTTTTAGGAGCCATGGTGCGCCCTCCCTGAACCCCAATAAAATAAATCTTAATTTTTTCCTCCAAATAATTGGCTACGAAAAATGTAAATGCCCATCGACTTTTCTTGATCAAATATTCTACTGCACTATATTGTGGGTTTAGTGTAAAATCATGAGGTAGAATTGGTTGAGACACTACAATAACGTTCGATTGTAATAGTAAGTAATATGTGGCAGTGCATTGATTTTTTAAGTAAAGCGCCGGACAAGATCAAAGTCACAAAACATCCGAATGTTCGCCCGTCAACTGTACTTAGTGTGCCGGGGATTCACACAACACTGCAGAAATTAATGATCCAAGATTCACTTCTTAGGCGGTATTTGCCAGAAATAAAAGTGAATTGCGTTAACCAGCAGTTTTGCAGCCCCAATCATAGCGATTGTGCGTAATATTGTGTAGCGAGCCTTGAACCTGTCCGTTATAGACGGCTCTTATTTCCAGCACACCGTCCAAAACAAATGCCCCGATAAACATACAAGATGTAAATTAACTTGTCATAAAATGAGTGTATACCGATTTTAACTTCCCTCAAATAACTGGCAATGAAACGCATAACCTATACAAACCCTGCCCCCATTTTTGTTAGGGTCAGCACTGACCTAAAAGTCCTAACCCTCAAACAGTAATGGGCGAATTCATGCACGCTGCTAGCCACTTCGCTTAAAATTCGATTAAAAAAGAAAGTTGAAATCTAACAGAACAATCTTTTAAAATGTCGCAATCAACAATGATGTCCACAATCAATACAACAAACTAAAACTACCTATCGTACCTTTGCTTACTCGCTGTAGCGAGGGATGCGAAACAAAGCAGTACCTGGTTACAGCATACAGCAGAATGGGGCTAGTGGGGGTAGGCGGCTATATATGATATACTATGAAGCCAACAAAAAAGAGATAGATCGTTATCGCACTAAAGAAGGTAAACCTAAAAATTTACCTGCCGGAATTGACAGATTTACAGGAGAAACGATGATCTCTAGACCAGAAGACACCCATGGTGATCACCCCTGCGGTTCTAAAAAAACAATTCCTTATTCTTTAGCTCCCCTTGCGTCGATCCGTCTTGTAATGTGAAAAGGGAACCAACATAAAAAATATGCAGGTCAGGGTGATTTTATAATTTTGGGTCTCGTTGACTTGGAAATTGGAATAGCGATAAAAGTAAACAGTCGTAAAGTATTAGGATGACGAATGCTCGGAGGGGACGAGGACAATGATTTACTGACCGGAATTTAACGGCTATGGGAAGGCTCCTCAAAAACAAGTGATTTACAATTTTCGTCACACAAGATTGTCACAAGATATAACTTCTTCCACATATGTTCTTGTATCTAGTTTACATAATCAGCTTTGGCAGGCACAAGAGTATAGATTATAATGACTTTCATAGTCTTATATAATGTGTAGGGTTTCGTTTCAAAATTAAAAGGCTGCGGGCTGGCCCTAATAAAAAACAAAACCGCATTAACTACTGCTTTAAAATTATTCCATTCAGGATTGGTCCAAATAACCGGACAGTGACTTATTTGACAGATACAGAGCGTAGCCATTGAGTCACCCAACACAATAGTTACATGTTAAATAACTTACAGATAGTACCTATGGAACAAAATAAATTATTATCCTGGCTCAGGAATGAAAGAAAAATATGTACTAAGCATGGATACAATTTCAGTTGGGAGATAGGGGGGGGGGGGAGGCAGGGGTTGTAAAATTCCTTATGGTACTACTAATTGTATACGTATGAAATAGTCCTCAACTACTTGGATAGACCCAATCTCTATATAGGTATTACATTTAATAAACAAAATAAACAGGTGGCCAATATCTATGGGTCAGCTCCTCTTTTTAAAAAAATAGTTTGAAAGTCACATTATCCATAATTATGTTATCAGGAAGAATCAAAATCAAACAAAACAATCGACTAAAATAATGTCACAGTCAACAATGATGCCCACAATCAATGCAACAAACTAAAAAACTCACACAACACCGCATAATGAATAATGATTCCCAATATAATTTCGTGAAAGTTGGGAAATTGTAAGGTATTTAGCGTAATTACCGGCTTGTGTTGTAAAGTAATTACGGAGTGACCGAAAATTATTAAGTTATTGAATGGAATTACGGTGGGAACCAAAGGTACATGTGGCTGCCTTCGGAAAAGGTCCATGTAGCTGCCGCGGGGTGAAGTCTTCTAAACATGTCAAGCATTCTCTTGCGTGATTTGATTTCAGTCCCACCTGCAGCGCAACATTTCTTTGCAATTATATATGAGGAATGTAGACAGCTTTAAAGGACAACGTTAGAGCTTCTCATAGAAGTTTTGTTTTAATTTATACTCTTGTCCTACGCAACGGTGTGTAGCTGGTAAATAACACCGCCAGTTTAAGACTACCTTATGCGTGGAATACTTGTCGATTTTGTTATGAAGGCTGGTTAGCCTGAACTGAGATGATCAAGGTTTCAGATTTTTTTTTTATTGGAGGATTTTATGATTTTTTTTTTACAAATTTAATTTAATTTTAAGAAGGGCTGAAACTTATGGCGTCAGAGAAAATAAACCCAGTAAATATTTTACTGTAAGAAAGTCGGGACATCGAATTAAAAATAACATTTTTGCGTAAGGCCCGATCCAACAACGGATACTTAAAATTTAAGTGACGCTTATTTTGTTATATAAGATAAGGAAACTTTCTAAAATTTCTTTTAATCAAAAATAACGATTTTAAGTAACCAAGCAAATTTGTGGGTAACAAAGGATAAGAGGCAAATGAGATATGAAAGAAACTTTGAGACAGACTATTTCTATAACGCATTACAATATGACCTATTTCCTCCATTCAAATTCAAAATTGGCGGGAAGCAGATGTTGTTTCTCTGAAAAATAGAACTCGTGATTGGTAGTTGTTTCCAGACTAATAGGGGAAGCTCAACCCAACATAACGAAACTCCCTTGTTATCTTAACTGGAGAATCAATCGGCTCTCTGGGAATTTTGCAGGTATGAGTTGGTAGGCGTGGATGGGTTGCGTGCAAGCAAGGGGTGTCATATCCCACGATAATATTGCGAATCCTCCTTTGTACACTTAATTTAGAACGAAATCACCTAGAAACTCGGTGAAAAACATGGAAAATTTCCGAAGAAAATTGCTGAAGAGACTACACTCATTTCCTTATCGTCTGCTTTTTAACTTGCTGCTATGTATTAAAGATTGAAAAATTCGCAATGTTCTGACGATAATTGCGATGCAGAGCGTGTGGGAGACGATATAGCAGGGAGTTGATCGAGAGACACGCTCGCCGAATCATTATTTATAGGTATAACTCTAACAGGAGTGCTGGATAAATCATGTTAACCAGTCTCCTGCCTAGAAGACTTGCACTGTAGGAGGAATATCATTGTTCTGCCCTAACGTTTTTTTTTTTGGTTCCGGTGTTTACGAGTAAATTATTAATAAACCTTTATGATTGACACGTTCTTTGTTACAATTTTATTGCTTGGAAATGTGATAGTTTTGATGAGTCATTGAAGGCAAGGCCTACACCGACGGAAGGGTTAGTCTACTCGTGCTAGTCAATCGGTAAATATTCATTTCTATTGGTTTATAAATATATGTTATTGAAAGCATTGAAACAGAGAAGACACGTAAGAACTTTCGAAGACCCTTAATTGACTACTGCTTACAATGAGGATAGGTTTAAAGGAAATTTTAATGATAAATAACTGCTGTGATTTCTAAAGCACCTACTGGTAAACGTGCACTTTCGTACCCACTCCATCTGCAAACAAATGGCGAACCCCACACTTCACACTACAAGCTCTGCCTTGACCCTAATTCTGTTGCGTAGAATTGCGTATAGACCCCGGAAATGGAATAAATAATTCTAAACCAAATTAATGGTCCCATACAAAAGTGTATTGTGTGAAGTATGCAGTAAACGATGGAATCGCAATACGGAAGAATGGTGAAAGCCGAAGAAATTGTCACATGGAAAAGCTGTGTACTGTATTAGAATCGCTATGCGGGTCTATCCGAGGGTGGAGCAAAGCGTATATGAGTGAAAGAACCCAAGAAAAACAGTAACTTACAGGAAGCCATGGACCTAAAAAAAAACACAAAGCCAAAGAAATTGTCCCTTGTTGAAGCGTGGGTGTCAAGAGTTGTGTCGAATCGCAATCTGGAAGGAGCCATGGTGTATGGAAACAGTTGTTACGAGAGCGACCAGACCCAAGAAAATCGTCATGGAAGTCATGGGTCTAAAACTTGTACACTAGACTATTCGGCGACAAAGCCAAAGAAATTGTCCCTTGTTGAAGCGTGGGTGCGAAGAGCTGTGTAGAATCGCAATGCGGAAGAAGGGGCCATGTTGGATGGAAGCGGTCGGTATGAGAGCGACCGGGCCCAAGAAACAAGGTCCAGCAGCCGGGACCTGTAATTTGCTTATATCCTAATTGGAGGTTTGCCTAGCATCCAGCTCCGAGTTAATCGTGTTTTAACTGACTTAAGTTAAATGTTTACCATTGTTTTTATCGGTTTTTAAACGATGAATCCGGTGATTACGGTTACTATGAAATATCCGCGTGGTCTTGTCTAATCACAGCTTCTGGTCTTGGACCACTCTCAGGCCAGGCGCCACTGCTTCTAAAACAATAATTTACATCGCCCGACCGCTGACCATCAAAGCATACCACAAAACCACCCGGAAATTCCCAACAAGTTCACATACCTTCATTTACGGTCTTACGTACGTGAATTTGTAAACCAAACACAAAATCAAAATAAACCACTAATTTGCTGTTATGTTATGTCAGAAATTTTCAAAACAACTGAAAATAGTTTGGAAGAAATAGAAAATTCGAACTTAAACTGCGAGAACCGAAACCTTGAGAACTTTACGAGACAATTCAATTCAAAGGTTCAAAGCACCATGTTTCGATTATGCAGGTAATTTGCACTAGTACTAGACACAAGTTTACTGTATAATATAAAGTATAATAATAATAATAACATATTTATTTTCTTCTATAGCCACGAGCAGTTGCCGTGTGTGGCTCAATTACTTGTGATAAACCAGAGAATTACCGTAGAACATTAATAACAATGGTGGCATTGATAGCAAAGTTGTGATTGTGCAAATGGAATTATATGTATGTATGTATTGTACTGTAGTTACAGAAATAGGTTAGGTAAAAATAACCTACTAAAATGCTTATTTATATTAATTTAATGCCTTAATGGTGATACACCTAAACTGTTACACTCATTACCCAATGCAGGTACGGTTAGGTCGATATACAAGTTTACCCATGGCCAAAAATGCATACGGAAACAATAGATCGCTTTCAAATTAATTTAAATGCCTGTAAATGTTTGTTACAGTGAATGCCATAGTTTCGTGCTGACTTTTATAAACACAGCAGTCACGTTTGCCAGTATGGAAAAACAACGCCGTGGATTTAGGCCCGTGGAATAGTAGAGATCAACTATCTTGACCACTGCTATATATTTGGGATATTGTGGTCAGTGACATACCTGGCAACCGCGTTTTCCTCCTATACCAATTAAGGTAATTAGGGTTGGGTGGATCCAGGTCCGGCGGTTAGGTTAGGCGGAAAATTTTTCCTACTATGTCAAGTTACCGACGTTTATAGGCTCCTTCCTCCAATGGCGGATCCACTCCCGTAAATGAGTAAATTCATATGATAGAAAAAAGTTTTTTTTATTTTTTAAATTGAATAAAAATTTTCCGCTGGATCCGCTCTTGACTTCCTCCAACAAAGGGACCATTTCGGACAATCAGTATTGTACATAGCATTAGCAATATTGCTGTAGCTGTAGACCATGCCACTGGTGTAAAAAGTAGAGAACTGGGTGAACTTAGGAGAAGGTGTAAGAAGCTCAATTAAGTTAAGTACTACGGATACAGTGAGGAGGGGGTTTCGGATCATAGCCATGGTGGTGTTATCACTTTTTATCAGTCATATTTTCAACTTAACATCTGTAGGGGGTTGAACACAATTCGTTATTTATTATTGATAACTTAACTGGCTCATTTCTCATTGTGCTGCATTGATTAAGGAGGGGAAGGCAATCAATGCTTGTAGTTTTCCAAAATATTTGACCTGAAACTGTTGTGGGCTTCGGTGGTGTCTTGGCGGACCCCTCACTGTGCACCTCCAGATTCAACATGGTCCAAAGCAGACGCAACTATCAACATAAATCATGCATCCAACAATTCATTTAGACTCAGGCACCGATGCTTGTCTTATGGCGGAAAGCTTCATTCTTAGGTGGCCGGCGTCCGCCCATCCAAAAGCTGCCCATTATTTTACATACATTCCACCTCGCCAGTGAATGAGTAGATGAGGACTTGGGAACCAAACTTATTTCACTCAATTCACTATTTTCCCTCCCAAAATAAACACGAACCACGGTTTTGGTACCGGTATTCATAATTGAGAGCAAATCGGAGTATCCCCACTACACGTTTATTGTACAGTCGATTAACACGTGAAAATGTTTCTTAAATTAGAAGAAACGCTCCCCTCAGTGGCGGACACAGCTTTTTTGGGAGGGTCATCCCTCTAAATGTCGCCTCAGGTATACGTTTAAAATAAAAACAATACGGTACCTATTTGATTTAAGTAACTTTAGTTTTTCCGAACAGTTCTGGTTGATACATGCAGAACGAAACGAAACCATTTAAAGAAGTACTACAATAAAAATTTTCATATTTTATGCACACTTTAAAAAATTAAGTTGCCATTGTTAAGATAAAATTGGGGGGGGGGGGGTCATGATCCCTATTTGCGTCCGCCATTGGTAGGGGAGGGGACTCCCTTAAAGCTGCCCCTGCTTCAGTTCATTGGCACTCTGTACAATGCAAATCTTATATTAGGACATCCAGATGCAGGATATTTATTTACGACATTTTAAAGAAATACTAATAAATAATGCTAGAAGCACTCCTGGGACTAGTTCCGCAAAACAAAATCAATTAAACAAGTACCGCCATGTTTTGGTGTTTGCCTTTGCGTAATAATGGTAAAGCAGAATATGGCGGCAATCAATTCGTTTTACTCCACATTACGTGGCCTACACAGGGGCAAAAACGTTGAGAAGAGGCGGATTCTTTAAAATTCACTTTTAATGATATATTGTTGCAAATTTAGTCTTTCCATTTAATTCCCGCAGGTTTTTGTCCCTCAAACTCCATATTTGGGGGAAAAAAGACAATAAAATAAAAGGATTTTGAACTGATGGATTAATTAGATTTCAGTATACGTACACGTGAAGATTGGCAGTAGTGCTGAATTGTAAATAATTTCGGGCTACTTATTTCAATAAAGGGCGACGCAAAAAAGGGTCTTGCCAAATCAACAAAAATAGAGTCTGGTGACATTTCGGCTCAATGATATACTGGTCCATTGATTGCCCATCATAACTCATCGACGTTTGCGTCGTTAAGTTTTTACGACATGGCGATAAATCAATTTTTATTCATCACTATATTCATTACTAACCGTTTAATTTTTCTCTATTTAACAAAGGATTGGTTGAACTTACATTGCCTGTTGTGTTAATAGTCATTAGAGGCATAGGACCATAACGCGCGAGATAGGGCTGTGAGCCTCCCTGCTATATTGTCAGTGTCAACCCCCTGCCCCGTAAGAAAGCCGAAACCGAAAGCCACTGAACATTCTATCAGTCAAGCAGTCAAAGCAGGGGTGACCGACCGGGACAGGTCTTGATGGTTTGTCCCGGGAATTCGGACAATTACATGAGGATGGCGGGCCATATGCGATCTGGTTGCGCATGAGAGCGATACGTTCACGGTTCGCTGAGTTGAAGAAGCTCATTGGCTGACTAGTAGCACTTTAAACCCCACCTTCTACGCAAATCCTCCAGACAATAACTTAGGTAGGGGGTGCACATACTAATTTGCACCTGAGGAATGCGAAATATCCTGTTACAGTACTGGCTACAGCGTGTAGACTCCATAATTAAACGAATAAAACCATCTATGGCAACGTGCATTATACAGTATTCTGTATTAATATCCGTGGGACTTCAGATTTGCCTCTTAGTTACTGTATAGATCAGCCCTCGAAGAATCAAGAGTCGTGAATAAAGACCGAAAGAGTGATTAGCATAATGCTTAACAATTTATTGAAACTGGGACTTGGGCGGAAATTGGGAATGTATGATCCATGTACAGCTACAGTTCAATTAGATATGCTTTTTTAAAATATTATTTTAAGGACGACTAGACAACATATTGTGAAAAAAGTAAAGAGCATTAAAGTAATTTCATTAAACCAGCGCCAGCTATACACAGCTGTAACATACTACGAGTAAGACAATATTTCCCAAATTATTCAAACCGTAGCTAATTAATAATGAAAGGGTGGAACAAAAATTAACATTACTCCATCCAATATGGCATAACCATTAAAATCAACTAGTGTGCGGCAATGTTGCAATGAGTCTACCAAATCCGAAGACATTTACGCCGACGAATTCCTCGCATCAGGCAAATAAACCCAGCGAAAAGTCATAAACTGGCCGAGCGGAATATACATAAAATTCAGCGGTGATTTACAATGAGGGGTAGTGATGGCATGTAGTCTCTGCTGCTTAATTCCTCCATTCCAAGAAACTAGTCCCCAAGATAAGTACATCAGACTTATCTCAATTTACTCATATTTTAAAGAAATATCCCAAGCAAGTTTTTATGTATCGAGCATCAGTCAATCCCAAATAATGTGACGTTAATCCCTTTTAGGCCTAATTCTAAAGGCGCAGGTTGCAGGTACATAGTTTTACTTTCCTGGTATTAATGGGAAACATGACAGGGCCGGAGTTACCCGGATAGTATAGCCCCTAAGCCAAGGCACTTTGTGAGCCCCCCTTGGAAATTCAAATAAACTTTAAATGATAAGTCTAGCACTAATTCGACGTGTAAGGCCGGCGACACACTATCCCTTTTTGCTGTATGCGGCTGAGAGGGATGCATTCTGGCGGGATGACACGACGCGGACACACTGTCCGGTGCGACCGATTAAAAATTGCTGATTTTAGTATTTTATAGTCTTGATCCGATCAATTTTACTCTAGTTACAGTGTCGCATGTGTTGAAATGCTATCTTGCCTCTTTCAACTGAATGTTTATATATTTCTCCCGTGTCCGGTTACAGACCCTGCCGCAGCACTATCCGGTCGATAATCGACGGCACGGTACCACCGGAACAGTGTGACCGCGCTCATTAGGCTCCATCATCCCGTGGCTGGAGACCGTCATCAATATGGCTGCTAGTGTTGCCTGCACAAGAGAAGTACGCAATTTGGCAGGGAAAATAGCCTGCACAAGCTAAGTACAGAGTTTTTGACAGATATCCGTTCTGCTCTGCTGCAATGTGTAAGACTTTGATATTTGTTTGTTCTCTGATAGTTGGCTTATGGTCAACGGGTCCCTCGTAAGGCATATTATGGCTGCCGCCGCTCTAGTTAATATATTTCTATGGGCTCCATGCATTCATGCCATCCCTTCAAACCAGTCCCTTTTGACGGGACGGCAAAAAGGGATAGTGTGTCCCGGCCTTACGAAATCATACCGTTCGGCGCACCCCTTCTCTCATTGTCCATGCGTAATCCAGTGTTTTGCTATATTATGAGATTATTAGCTTATTTATGGCCTCTCTATAATCAGCAGAAACACTGTTACAGCTTACGTCTTCCGTCGAATATTATTTCCAAACGACTGGTTCTTTAGTAAAACGGCTAGTTCTTATGGCCCATAAATCTTTCTGCAAACATCTACTTTCTCATTAACCCGTATGAAATGGCAGTGGGAGGGCATCGATAAAGAAAGTAAGTAAATGGCAGTGGATTTCTTATTATATAACATTCTACCGTACTGTACTTAAATAATATGTAAGTTAACTAACGACTAAAGTGAAAACGAAAACAATGAATGAAGAGGTAAAGGTACCATGGGAAGACCTTGCTAAGGGTAGATGAATAATAGACAATCTACAAATAACACTGCCATGCAGACTCCTCATTTAACGCAAGCAGTGGGGGGAAGAAAGGAGGATGTGCGTCAAGACATGTTAAGTGGGCCAAAATCCTCAATGCGCTGGAGCAGACAAAAGTGTACGATTCAATGGCGGATCCATGGGGGGGGGTCATGAACCCCCCTAAATGAGTAAATTCATAAGATACCTAGTAAAAAAAAAAAAAATGAATAAAACTCAACTTTTCAACAAAAAAATTACTTTTAAAACTTACAAAAAACTTGTGACCCCCCTAAATTTTCCGCTGGATCCGCCCTTGGTACAATTGCTATTATTATTTTTAAAAACTGCTATAAATGTAGTCCTTCCTGTAGTGGTCCAATGAACCCTGCCCTGGCCTAATCAGCGGCCCCATTGATTTTTCGGACATTATTGGTTTTGTTTCTACACGATTTTTTAATAATTATAATTATTTTAAAGGTGACTACAAGATTGGGCTTGCTTATACGCCCGCGTTGTTTGTGATGTAATTGTGCCTCAATTTCTCCAAGTACGTCCACGAATCAGAAGTATGAATTTTAGGGTGGATTCGAGATTTTGTTTCTAGTACAGTATTCTTTCCTATGGGTAACATCTTCAATCTGTCGGAATATATATTTTAGTATGAAACAGGCCGAAAGTTCTGTCAAAATTGTGGAACATTAAATAGAAATGCCGTTATTGCACACAGAAATGCCTCGGAATAAGTTATAGAACACGCTGAGAGATAACAGGACAGTATATGTCGAATTGGATATTTGGCATAAAGTAAACCGTGGCGTTATAGGGAGCATATAGAATCTGCCATTAGAACCCTATATAATACCTACTGAACAATTGAATCAAATAACTGAGGTCTTGATTTTATACATAGAGATGTAGAACTCACTGTATATATAGGTAAAATGGCGGGACAGCATAATGTACATAACTCGGCACTTTATTTGGGACATCTTGTCCTGATAAGGAGACCTGCGCAATACACATTCCATAATATTCGATCAAAAACTGGTTTCTTAAACAAGTCATAAAAATCAAGCAGGCAATAAAAATCGATTTCAAGTCCGTTTTGTTCCTTTTTAAAGCAATTAATTCACCTTACGTGGGTCTACTCGTACGTCTGCAGGTTTTGATTTCGTGTATGTTGGCTCATACATTATACAATATATGTATTGAACAAACTGTATATATGCTATACCATACGATATCTGCGTAATGAATTAATCAATGAAAAAACGTCTTCATATTAGGCGAGCTTTAGCCCCGAAGCTAACCTATTTTGGGTTACAAATTAATTTTAAAATTCATGTATAACATTTTTCCTGCAAAAAAAAGAGAAAATAATAATAATAATGCAACAGGCACTCATTCATTAAGTTGGCATGAAAGAAAGAAATAAAATGTCTGAATGAAAAGTTCTTTGGAAAACTTGTGTGGGGTTGTCCATTAATCACGTGATTTTCTTAAACATTTTTTTTTAACCCCTCCCTCCCCCTTGGTGATGCGTGGTGAGGCTAAAGGCTAACCCCCCCCCCCCCCCACCGAAATTCACGTGTATTTAGTACGTACAAAGAATCTTAAAATTTTTGTAATATTATTTTTAAATACAGGTATAAAGTATATATCATCTAAGCCCGGCAGTCATTGCTCGGCGCGAGGACTTCGTTCGTTGCCCGGCAACGACGAGTCAATGTCACACTACGCACCGCTTTTCGGTTTAGAAATCACGCGTTTGACGAAAAAATAAATACACGTGATATCTTACAATACCCCCCTCCCCTCTTTCGAACCTCACGTGATTAATGGACAGCCCCTGAATGTAAAAATCAATGTAATCTCTAGTATAGTCCACGCAAAATGAGAAAAGTATGGACATGGAATGTTTTGATCCTGTGCACTGTAAAAATATTCTTTGCACAATTTTTGTTATGCCTTGCATCCAATGCAACAAGGTAACACAAAATGGTGCAAAGAATATTTTTACAGTGCTGCACAGGATCAAAACATTCCATGTCCATAATTTTCTCATTTTGCGTGGACTATACCAGTTTACTTTATAACCAAATTACTCTATTCTGAAGATTTGGATTTGGTGCCGTGGTCAGAGTAACACCCTGGCAAGATGGAAACTTGGTATCCAATCCCTTCCGTCCATTTTTCCCTGTCTTCCTTTCACTAATGTTTTTCTAAAGAAACATAAACAACACTTTTCCTTCCTATACGCACGTTCGGAATAGAGATGTAATACAGCCTCAATTATAAAAAGTGTTACAATAAGCCAATGCCTATAATAAACCCGACGTGTTTCGATCTATATCATTAAAAAAAAAAAACTACTTTTATAGTAATGAAAAATAATGAAAAGAAACAATTCAGCAAATTATTCGGGAATTGTAAAAATAGAAACTTTCTTTGCATTAAATTAATTTTTACTTGTAAATACCGTACTCTCATTAAATTCTCACATTTAAGAGGATAAAATTGGCACCCCAAAATGAAATATTTTTCATTTTTTTATTTCATTAACTCAGCAAGTTATTAAAATTTTGGCTCATTTAAGTTGAAGAAGACTACTTCGGGCATCATATAATCGGGTATTTTTACTTTTCGGTTGTGTAGTTTTTCCAAAAATCCCCGTTTACGCGAAATTTTAGTCCGTATTGGTTTTTATGAAAGAACTAAGGCACCAAAAATTTCCTATTATATATGATACTTGAAGTAGTCTTCTACAATTTACATGAGCCAAATCTTTAATAACTTGCTTTGTTAATTAATTAAAAAATAAAAAGTAAATAAAAATAACAAATTTTGGGGTGCAAAGTTTCCACGTAGCATGTCCTCTGGAATGAACTGAACTTGCAATAGGAAGCAGTATGAGTATAATCACATGAACTGGAACAGAGAGCAACATGTTTTCAACTAAAAAATAAATAAACTAATACGACACCGTTTTGCTCATTTAATAATAATTATGTTACCAGTACATTCACATGAACATGATCTGACCATCAAATGACCAGATTGCCAAGAACTAAGTATTCATTTCAAGGAGCTTGAACTTTCAGATTTTATGATGTTTCTCATGAAGGATCGTACGCATTGTAATTTATCTTCAAATAGGTACTTGCACATTGCACTTCCAATAATTATGTAACACAGAATAAAAAATTGCTGCTCCAATAAATAAAATAGTTTCCCCTGTAACATTGTACTCACTTGATTTACAACATTTTAAAATAGATAACTTTATTATAGATAATCCAATCGTTAAAAACACATGACCGGTTTTGACCTTTAATCATAGTCAGGTTTAAATGTGTAGGTAATGCCTAGCTATAAAGTTAACTATTTCATATTAAAATGTATCGCAGCTCAAGAGTACATAAATTAAATAAATTTTAAACTACAGTCTTACTAACTTTTCACAATGTCAGTTAGAAAATATAATTTTTACTATTTTAATTATGTCTCGAAGCACTTGAGCTTTCATTGCACTTGGTATTTTTTTAGATGAATTAATTTATGAATGAACCAAAAAAAGGCATTCATAAAAAACCCTCACCGTTCTTTAATTTATAGTCAAAGGCAATGGGAACTGACAAATCTAGATACTAGATATGGAAGCTCCATAATGCGCCAAGCCTAAATCAACTAACTGGGGGATGCGAAATCCCACGGTAAATCGTTCTTGCCAACAAAACATCAGCACATTTGATTGCCCGCACAACAGCCAGAGGGGAGGACTGGTCACACTGCTACAGGATCGAGGGCATATATACAGCCTTTCTCATGCCTACTTCAGGAACTGCGGACAGAGATATTCTAACAGCGGTTCCTTGATAAGATCGGCGAAAGGTGGTAGAAAGGCAGGCAAACCGTTTTAGACGGTCCCTGGGCCACCTCGTTGTCAAGTGCGCTCTTGATAGAAGGTTTACTTTACTAAATCCGACTAAATAGGTAAAACCAATAGAAGTGAAATGGCTGTATATGCATATCATAAGAAAAACAAACTACTTGACCGAAAAAAGATATGGATAATAAACCAACATGAATTCATTAACATGATTATAAAACCAAATTTGGGTTTAAAAAAAGTTGCAGTTAAAGGCGTGGCTGGCATGTTACATTCATGGGGGTTTATTTAGAATGATTAAATGTTATTCCCGGATAAGTTATTCCTTAAGTGTCATTTTAGGCCTGCTGGAATAATATACTATAGACGCGCAGGCCTATATTTAAGTAGGTAGTGGCTCAGAAGTAGAATTCCCGAGAAAATTATTTTATAACATCATTAGCATAGACTAAGAAAAACCATCAGTATGACTCTTAAGTAATGCATTGATCAGACTACCTCATTGATATGGGGCAGCACATATGCAAATCTTATCAAATGGAATGAAGCCTGCAAAAGTGGATTGTCGATGGCAGTGCCAGGTTTTCCACAATTACATTAGTTTCAAGATCTACAAGAAAACGTTTCACTCGGGGTATGGTATTAAAGTAAAGTAGCCATAGATACGAACAGTATTAAGGCACGGTCTCACCATCGTTTGAAAAGTATCTGTACAATACTTCACAGCACCGCCAACTACCAAATGCATGGCGGTGCCAAGCAGTATTCCTTACTAAGACATTTTAAGCAGCCCCTAATGAGAGCCACTCTATTTCTTGGGGCAAAAAAGGTCCATAAAGGTCGTAAACCAGTAAAATAGTTATTGACCTTATTTCCTCAACCATTTTAAGTTTTATTCGACAGTACAGTCAAGACATGTAGAGTAGTGGTACGGACTCTGAGTTTCACCCGAAAGGTTGTTGGTACGAGTCCTAAACTTCCTAAATTTTCTGGCCATACTTCGGAGGGCTTGTAAAGCTGGCGGTCCCGGGCCTCCCTAGTTGAGTGTACGAGAGGGCTTTATAGCCCTAACTCCGCTAGGTTGGCTTAGTAATAGTACAAAAGTCAATATTTATTTATTTATTTATTTTACAGTCATTAAACTGACTTAGGTTGAAGAGGCAACCTCATCGTTCTAACCGAAATGAGATAATGAAGAAAAATCGGGACTTGGCGGGATTCGAACCCACGATCTATGTAGTGGTAACACGATGCCCCGGCAACGCATAGGTCGTGAGTTCGAATCCCACCAAATACCTATTTTTCTTGATTCTGAAATTTCTGTTATAGTGTAGTAGTTTCGGCAAACAACAGAACTATTGGGATGCTTTTATTATTTACAATTACCCGTAACGTGGTCTGTGTATATATCAAATTTGATGGAAAGCTTCGACCACGACCCATCAATTTTAGAATAAAATTGGCCGTGAACAACCATGCCCAGCTCTTCTATCTACTGTCTTCTTTATTTATTTACAAACTCCAAAACATGTTTAAGCCCTAAGAAATTACCGAATTATTTATTCACCTACCTTGGTCTTCTTTCGAGCTCTACCATGAATTATCAAGTCAAATTAAGTCTTACCTAGAAACAAAACAATATAATATAATAATAGAGAATAATACGGTATCCAATAGAAACCAAAGTGCATAACTGCAGTCAAACTTATTTTGAGATAAACACACTTGAAATAAAAAAGTTTTTGCATTGATGTCAGGAACTAAGTCATTCTGATTGGCCTCAAAAATCACAGTTTAAGGTGGGCCGTGGTGCAGTTATCTCAAAATCTTTGGCTTCTATACGCTTCCTAGTTGAGTACGGTAGGTTAAAAATGTTACCAGTTCTTATTATTACTAGTTCTTATTAACTAATTGTCACCAAAGCCGTTGTTGAACAGTTGGTTTCTATATTATTAATCTTTTATCAAGCTAATCCCCCGAGAATTTTGACCCTGTTCGCAGTGCCGGATAAAACTTTGTGGAGGCCCCCTCATAACTATTTTCTTTATATAAAAAATATAAAAATATAAAAATATTTTTTATAATATTTATGAATATGATCAGACAATTCACTAATGTCTCCATATATATGTACATACAAATATGTACATTCTTGGCTTTCATCAAGTTAAGTAAAATTTAAGAGAGTTTACCAACCCAGTCAAGCAATTTACGTATTGCAAGAGAAACGGCAATTTATGAGCAATGCTTTCAATGCTTATTGTAGTCTGATAACAGGCCCAGCTATATGGCCAGAGGGCGTGTCAAAAACTCCCGGCCGGGCATAAATTCCCCAACTATGCTTGGTCATGGTTTATCTTGTAGTCCTGTGACTTATTATGCATTCAACTCTGACTTGCACTTGAGCTAGCTATTTCTATCATAACAATGAAAAATGATTTTCAAAAATTCAGTGCCACTTGAGCCTGCTCTGCATATACTCCCCCCCCCCCTCGTTCAAGCTTTAACTAAATTCTTCTCCGACAGTGAACAAGAGTGGGTGGAGATCGCCTCCTTTACGTGCTCCCTATTTATTATATATATATAAAAAGGAGGACGATTGACGAAGTGAGCCTGTCGTTGCCCACTAATCGCCATTCATGGCCAGTCGGCAGTCCGTTCTAGCGAAACAAGTCAAAGATGGAATTTCAGCAAGTTCCTTCCATTGCATTACAGTGCCACTCAAGAGCGTGGAACAGTGCTGCAGTTCGAAAATTTAATTAACAATAATGAAATCAATCAATTCGTTCATGAATAAAGCCATGAACCTTCTCCTCACCTCTTAAAACTTAGCAAAAGTGGGACCCGAACTAACCTTTCAGGTATGTGTCACACAACCACAACGCTATACTGTCCAATAGTGACTTACTTGACTTAAGGTGGCTCCATCGGCCCGTGAGGACCTCTCGCCTGTCGCACCAATTGTGATTCAAATTAATTATTTATATTCATGAATATACTGTACTACCATGAAGTGTATGCCGATGGCAACAGCACCCCTCTGGTTTCTATGCTGAGCCTGCAGCGATCGCTCAAGACATGAATCGGTGCCCGGTGGCAGAAGTTTATCAAAGTTGGAGACCCAACAACGGTGGGTGACTTGAGGCTAGTCTACAGAGGTCACTGTGGTCAACAATCCTGGCGAAGGGGACAGTTAGTTAGGTGCCCATTCCATTAACCGGCTAGGGCTATTTCCAACAACGGTGACGTGGTAGCAGACATTCAAGACTTAGGTGGCGTTTCCACCGACCTCGCATTGCAGAATTGACGGAATTGTTTATTTTCCTCTATGCCATAGTTAAAATTGATCAATGATCATACAGTAAAATCACAAACAGACAAACTAAAATTAAAAAATGGCTTCATGGGATATGTTAATTACAAACATTTTAATAGATTTCTATAAAAAGAAAAACATTCATTTCCGTCAATGTCATTTGCAATCTGCAATGCGCGTTCGATGGAAATGCTACCTAAGTCTTGAATGGCTGCTACCACGTCACCGTTGTTGGAAATAGCCCTAGCCGGTCAATGGAATGGGCGCCTAAGAGGGTGATCGGTTCTGAATAGATAATACAGACCATCTTCGTTGCCCATTTAAGGTAAGTCTCCTTTTGCAGTAAATGCTGTATGATACCTAAGACACACTCCAATCTGAGTCTGAGTGATCATGGGACACAATACTTTTCTTCTTGAACCAACCAAGGTCCAAGGCTCACGTAGACGTTTAAGCACCCCATTCTATTACGAAATAGACGTGAACCAAATAATTTCTAATCAGATGCTCGAAGTATTTCGAAAAGATTTATCTTATTTTTTCTCTCAAACATATTGTACTGTATCATAGGGTCTCCATCTTTTTTATGGCTCGGAATTCCCTATAAATGGGCATAGGCAGGATCATTGTCGGACCCAGCAAGACCCCGCGAGGTCCAGTACAATCAAAATTGTTGTTTAGAATATGTTAATCCCTACCATTTACTCACTATATCAAAATTTACATGTATAATAACGGAAGACCACTTGTGGAAGTATTTCAGAGCGTTAGACACGGGCGCAACAGGCCTGCGGCGGAATAATGCCGGCCATTCCCGAACCCGGCCCGTTGGAGTTTCGTTCATATTATTCTGCCCCGCGTTTGCTGAGCTCTGTTCCATGTACCGCCATTTATCACGCATGTTCCTGAGCAGCTAAACTCCAGATTCCAGCAACGATCAATGCATTTTTCTAAGGCTCATTGTTGATGCGTGTGTCCTTCTACCACCTCCGGACAGGAACCGCGCTCACCAAGACTACCGCTGCCAAGTGACCGTGGGGACTGCAAGTTGCTGACGATGTGCAATATCACTGTGGTGCTATTCAAGACATCGTCAAGCCTCTGCAGAGACGATAGTCTATTTCAGGCTTATGAAGACCATCCGCGCTGCCCAATATTGGACTATTTCGACAATGCGTTTAGTTACTGGGCACGCGAAATAAGTCAGTATTTTTAATGTGACGTCGCAAAACAACAAAATTAGTGGGATCCCGGTTAAGGGAGTGTAGTTGAATGTAATTATGGTAGGTCGACGAAGCACAGTCAGGCCCTTCGGAGATGACTGAAGATACCTGTACCTGTTGTAGACCAACGCCGGGTCCACCATGTTCCCTACAACCACGTCCCCCGTTACACCGATGTAGTAAGAAAGAACACGTTATGCGTACACGTCTAAAAAGTGATACCACCAACAGAACTTTCGATTATCTATGTTTGGCAAATTATAGTACTCTACGAAAAAACATGCGAAACTGACTACTGACTACCTACACAGTAAATGTAGGAACGGATCCAAGACACGATCGAACACTCGAAAGAAAGTCGAAATTCACACCACTATTTATTTGTGATTGCACTTAAGATACATCAAGCTGATCACGCACGCCGGATCTTTCTCGTCTTATAAAATCACACAGACGCACCTTCGATGGCATTGGCGAAAATCACAGAAAATCTACTATGATGTAAGTATTTTTTGAATTCACGACTGCCTAAGAGGCAACGGGTCCATCTCAGCATTGACGCTCCCCATCGTCCATTCAGCTGGTCACACATGGCTCACTTCCGGGTTTTTGCTTTGTCCTCACTCAGTTAATGACAGTGTACCATTTCTAATTTGTTGATTTGGTGGTTGCGGCGAGGCGGAGAGTTTGTCAAAAGAGTGGGCAGTAACCGAGGAGGAAGCAAAATTTGGCTTTGGTTTTGCAGGCAGGCAGGCGTAACGGGTCAGACTCGTGCACGACGATAGATGTGGTGGTTCCCACACTCTCAGCTGTCAGCTCGGCAATGGGCAGCTACCGTGCGCGCACTGCCGCACCTCTTCCGAAATGACCTGCAGTTTGCTACAGGCACGTCGGCCGGGGGAATCTCACTCAACGTCAGTACCGCACTCAGGCTCTCTTCAGATAAAGTCCGGTAAACCTTCAAGCACGCTGGCATGAAATATGCGAGATGCGGCACTCTATCATAGCCATGGTGTCGCCTGCTGTTTACTGCAGGCCCATCGGCTGTGGGAGTCTTACTCAGCGTCAGTGGTGGGTTAAGACTCTGTTCTAATAAACCCGATAAACCTTCAAGAACTGTTGATGATGTGACCATGATGTCAGCAACACCACATTATGTTATGTTTCAATGTACCAGGCTTTGTTGACATCCTTAACGATAGCTTCTTCTTTGGATAGCTAATTTCTTAGGCGTCCGAATTTAAATGAGAGGTGAATTCACCAAGCGTCCGATATTGTTATCAAAATTAAAAAAATACTTTTCCTTCAAAGACAAGATACAAATAAAACACAACATTACCCTTCCCCAAATTTTCCCAGGCGGACCCAAGGGAGTGTGCATGGGGATGGAACATACCACTAGCTACGCCGTTGGCTTCTCCACCCTTAGAGCAGGAAGACTGTAGCAAGGATGTCAGTACCGTACAGCACAGGCTTTATGCGTGGGAAAGCAAAAATTATTTAGGTATTGATGAGAGCAGATGCGGCCTGAGCAAATTCGTATCTCATCTCTATAACACGATTATAACGTCACTGATTAAATTAGATTCCCGGACTGGCCTACTTGGTGGTGTTAAAAGCATGAGCACCAGCTCATCCCATTTGTCTTGTACCTCACTGCTCCGACAAATGTGGGCAACGCTGTCATTTTTTTCCTCACGGCGGGGCAGGTACGTAGCCGGATTTTACGTACCGGTCCATACCCTGCCAATGGAGGCAAGCAGACTGACAAACCCAAAGGCCAACATAGATTGCTCTTTTCTTCAACCTCGACAAGCCATTGGCATCTCTAGTGGAAACATTGCTATTGTTGGAAATATTGACTTCCAGAAAACTGAAAGCTCTGCGCACGACTTCTGCTATGTCTAATGGTCTCAATTACCGTGTTCAGGTAAGATATTGCTTGAACGTGCAGCTTTGTTGCAAAGCTGTTTTCAGTCAATATTAAAGTAGTATGAAATATAGTAAAATTACAGCTTATGTACTCAAGTTCCAAATATAAGTAATTAATACACATTGTATACCTTGCATAAGGGATTTAGATTTACGCATTTTGATATCAGTAAGGTTTGGTTAAGCAGAAGATTCGTATAACAGCAAAATGGGGGGGCCCGAGGGTGTCTCCCGGGGAATTTCTTTGAACAAATAGGCCTTGATTGGAGTCTTACGCATTTTGATAGCAGCAACGATTAGATTTTACCATTACTCACTATATCAAAATTTACATGTATAATAACGGAAGACCACTTGTGGAAGTATTTCAGAGCGTTAGACACGGGCGCAACAGGCCTGCGGCGGAATAATGCCGGCCATTCCCGAACCCGGCCCGTTGGAGTTTCGTTCATATTATTCTGCCCCGCGTTTGCTGAGCTCTGTTCCATGTACCGCCATTTATCACGCATGTTCCTGAGCAGCTAAACTCCAGATTCCAGCAACGATCAATGCATTTTTCTAAGGCTCATTGTTGATGCGTGTGTCCTTCTACCACCTCCGGACAGGAACCGCGCTCACCAAGACTACCGCTGCCAAGTGACCGTGGGGACTGCAAGTTGCTGACGATGTGCAATATCACTGTGGTGCTATTCAAGACATCGTCAAGCCTCTGCAGAGACGATAGTCTATTTCAGGCTTATGAAGACCATCCGCGCTGCCCAATATTGGACTATTTCGACAATGCGTTTAGTTACTGGGCACGCGAAATAAGTCAGTATTTTTAATGTGACGTCGCAAAACAACAAAATTAGTGGGATCCCGGTTAAGGGAGTGTAGTTGAATGTAATTATGGTAGGTCGACGAAGCACAGTCAGGCCCTTCGGAGATGACTGAAGATACCTGTACCTGTTGTAGACCAACGCCGGGTCCACCATGTTCCCTACAACCACGTCCCCCGTTACACCGATGTAGTAAGAAAGAACACGTTATGCGTACACGTCTAAAAAGTGATACCACCAACAGAACTTTCGATTATCTATGTTTGGCAAATTATAGTACTCTACGAAAAAACATGCGAAACTGACTACTGACTACCTACACAGTAAATGTAGGAACGGATCCAAGACACGATCGAACACTCGAAAGAAAGTCGAAATTCACACCACTATTTATTTGTGATTGCACTTAAGATACATCAAGCTGATCACGCACGCCGGATCTTTCTCGTCTTATAAAATCACACAGACGCACCTTCGATGGCATTGGCGAAAATCACAGAAAATCTACTATGATGTAAGTATTTTTTGAATTCACGACTGCCTAAGAGGCAACGGGTCCATCTCAGCATTGACGCTCCCCATCGTCCATTCAGCTGGTCACACATGGCTCACTTCCGGGTTTTTGCTTTGTCCTCACTCAGTTAATGACAGTGTACCATTTCTAATTTGTTGATTTGGTGGTTGCGGCGAGGCGGAGAGTTTGTCAAAAGAGTGGGCAGTAACCGAGGAGGAAGCAAAATTTGGCTTTGGTTTTGCAGGCAGGCAGGCGTAACGGGTCAGACTCGTGCACGACGATAGATGTGGTGGTTCCCACACTCTCAGCTGTCAGCTCGGCAATGGGCAGCTACCGTGCGCGCACTGCCGCACCTCTTCCGAAATGACCTGCAGTTTGCTACAGGCACGTCGGCCGGGGGAATCTCACTCAACGTCAGTACCGCACTCAGGCTCTCTTCAGATAAAGTCCGGTAAACCTTCAAGCACGCTGGCATGAAATATGCGAGATGCGGCACTCTATCATAGCCATGGTGTCGCCTGCTGTTTACTGCAGGCCCATCGGCTGTGGGAGTCTTACTCAGCGTCAGTGGTGGGTTAAGACTCTGTTCTAATAAACCCGATAAACCTTCAAGAACTGTTGATGATGTGACCATGATGTCAGCAACACCACATTATGTTATGTTTCAATGTACCAGGCTTTGTTGACATCCTTAACGATAGCTTCTTCTTTGGATAGCTAATTTCTTAGGCGTCCGAATTTAAATGAGAGGTGAATTCACCAAGCGTCCGATATTGTTATCAAAATTAAAAAAATACTTTTCCTTCAAAGACAAGATACAAATAAAACACAACATTACCCTTCCCCAAATTTTCCCAGGCGGACCCAAGGGAGTGTGCATGGGGATGGAACATACCACTAGCTACGCCGTTGGCTTCTCCACCCTTAGAGCAGGAAGACTGTAGCAAGGATGTCAGTACCGTACAGCACAGGCTTTATGCGTGGGAAAGCAAAAATTATTTAGGTATTGATGAGAGCAGATGCGGCCTGAGCAAATTCGTATCTCATCTCTATAACACGATTATAACGTCACTGATTAAATTAGATTCCCGGACTGGCCTACTTGGTGGTGTTAAAAGCATGAGCACCAGCTCATCCCATTTGTCTTGTACCTCACTGCTCCGACAAATGTGGGCAACGCTGTCATTTTTTTCCTCACGGCGGGGCAGGTACGTAGCCGGATTTTACGTACCGGTCCATACCCTGCCAATGGAGGCAAGCAGACTGACAAACCCAAAGGCCAACATAGATTGCTCTTTTCTTCAACCTCGACAAGCCATTGGCATCTCTAGTGGAAACATTGCTATTGTTGGAAATATTGACTTCCAGAAAACTGAAAGCTCTGCGCACGACTTCTGCTATGTCTAATGGTCTCAATTACCGTGTTCAGGTAAGATATTGCTTGAACGTGCAGCTTTGTTGCAAAGCTGTTTTCAGTCAATATTAAAGTAGTATGAAATATAGTAAAATTACAGCTTATGTACTCAAGTTCCAAATATAAGTAATTAATACACATTGTATACCTTGCATAAGGGATTTAGATTTACGCATTTTGATATCAGTAAGGTTTGGTTAAGCAGAAGATTCGTATAACAGCAAAATGGGGGGGCCCGAGGGTGTCTCCCGGGGAATTTCTTTGAACAAATAGGCCTTGATTGGAGTCTTACGCATTTTGATAGCAGCAACGATTAGATTTTACCAACGAAGTTTCATATAACTGTAAACAGGAGGGTTAACACATCATTTTTAAGCTCCAAGACTTATTGCATAGATTCCAACCACGGGAGAATTTTTTTATAATAGTGGTATACAATTGTGGAGGTTTTCGCATTTTTTTGAGAGGGGGGTTTTAAGCTGGGGCGGCCATGCTCTGTTAAACCGTTCATTATCAAATCATCCCCCCCCCCCTCACCAGGAGAAAGAATTACCAAATTTAAAGTGTCCCAAGTAAGAAAAAAATGTAGCAGAAGTGTCCCACCTGGTAATTGTTCGGAAGCAGTAAACGTAGCGTAAAAAATCAAAAAGAGAACCTGGTCTTGAGTGCCTGCAGCGAGTTGAGATGTGACCCTGTCCACTCAGTTTCGGGGAACTCGACCGGAGTAAATATTTTTGGCACACACATTATGTCACATGAGATTACCACCTGAGAGCAGCCAAGCGGAGACATGTCAGCCGGTATCCGCCGCGTACAAGACGCCATTCACTTCAGAGGTTTATTTCCCTCCATAAGCATCATCTGGTTTAGGAACCTCCAACTTTTACTTAGGTTCGTTTAGCCTTCAAACCAACGTTATCGGGTTGGTGCGAGCTTCATGCGAGTGTCATTGAAATAAGCAGTGTGTCTTGACTGTAACGGATGGTAACAGAGGTCGCTAATGCTAGTGGGAGATTCAAGAAACTACCGTATAGCGAACAAAGATCGGGCCAGAATAGAAAACCACCTCAATACGAAAGGAAGGTACTTACGACCCAATATCCGAGAACGGCCCAAACAAAAAGAAGTATGAGGGTTGTACTTATCTAGCAAATGACAAGCCGACAAAATCATTATTGGCATAGGCTTAAGGGCGCAAATCTACAGGTTTGATGGCGTCGGGCGAGAAGTCAGCATTTCTGGGTATTAAGACAAATTTGGATCGATACAAAACCTTTCAAGGGTTGCAGGGCTAAAGCATAGAGTGAAAGTAAAACCAGGAGCTGGGTTCCGCGGAATGAGATATCGCGAACGAGCAAGGAGCACGCAAATGTCCGCTCCTCGAAAATAACGCGCATTTCAATGATGACATGGCTAGTGCAATAGAAACCTAGATTCCAAAAACAATAATAAACAATGCAGCAGGACAATAATTTGTGTTATCGATGTTTTCTGTTACATCCTTGTACGCGGGCGTGGCGTGGCATCCATTGGTTAAAATGACCAAAATCCAATTGAAAAGGACATGAAAATAGATCGGACACAGAGTATGGTTTGTAGGCTATGTTGCAAAGAGACATCCAAATGCACATTACACAATTAGGTCATTGTATCTATTTTCAAAGCTTTCCCCGTGTTACGTTTGATAGAAATACCTACAAATAGACTTAAAAAAACATAAGTCAGAAATAAATAATCCCAACTAAAACCAAACAAATTAGAAAAGCAGGACACCTGCCGCGGCCCTTTGACAAAACTATGCGGCCAGTTAACCCCTGCAAGTTGTGTTGAACTTGATTAAAAAGAAAAAGAATTTAAATTTAGAATAAGACGAGCGGGGAGACAATAACGACGATAATGGGAGAATAGCAGGTGGCAAGGGAGGAACTAGCTACTGGTATTTATTATATCAAAACCGTATAATAAAAGGGCCCGTGTGGGCCACCCCATAAAACCCAATGATGATTAGGTATGAGTCTTCATAACAAAACCCTATCCCGTTAACTACTCTCATTAAAATTAATGTACATGTTATCTATTAGGTTTTGATGTACGAGTAAAAGTTGGGTTCGAACTGGTAATGGCGTGGCCAGAATTTCGTTTTATTTTTCTTCCCAGCTATCACATTCAGAGTGCATGAAGGTCTTTAGGGTGCCCATATCTTACTAGATTTGTTGGTACAGCTTTAAAAAATTAATTAATTTTAAACGAGACCCCTTATTAGGGGTTGCCCCACCATGGTTGGCAAATTTATGGTAAGTGAAAACGGTAGGCGATACTGCAGCCCGCGCTGCCTTTTTTATCATATTCCATCATTCACTCTGCAGTGACATTATGCTGTAGGTTTACAAATGATGATGAGAATTTTGTAAACAAAATGTCTTACTTCTTCTTGACGAAATTAATTGATTCCTCGTTACACAGCCGCAAAGATATGAAAATGGTGAGATGAAAAATTCATATAAAAAGACAATATTTCTCAAAAGGTAGGTAAAGTATTCATCTGAATGTAGCTAGAAAGCATGTAATGTACTGTATATGATGTTTTCATCGAACCATTTTTCATTAATTTCCGGAATGAGGAATTAATTAATTCCGTCAAAAGAACTCAATTGTCATTTGTGCTCAAAATATTTTGAAATCTCCGCCGTAATCCCGTAATGCTATCAGCTTACAAAAATATATTTGTTAAATAAGTTACAAAAATTGGCATGAAGCCTAAGGCGGGTATTCCACATGCGTCAATCGTCAATGAAAAATTGAAAAATGACGTAAATTGACGTGGTAGCAGAATTTTTAGTATGTCTTTAATGTCTGCTAAAACGTCATTTTTCAATTTTTCATTGACGATTGACGTATGTGGAATACCCGCCTAATTAAATGTTAGCAAAAATAATTTGCTCTCCTCAGTGCTGCATAGGAAAGTTAATACAGTTGTTCGAGCATTAGCAAATTATTTTAGCTTAATTAATTTTACAAACTAGAGTTAAAAGCACAACTGAAGCGATAACTAGCAAACCCATACGAGTTTACATAATGTATAGTATAATGGTATTCGCAAAGTAAGTAATTCCACTTGGCGAACAAAGAAATGATCATCAGTGCAATTAAAGGGTAACGATGAACTCTCGATCCTTTTATATTTATTTATCCGACTCATGGCTAAGTATAGTACGTTCTCTATGTATGTGTGTTTATTGATGGCCCAAAGGCTATGCAGAAATGTGTGTTGGCGTTGGCCGTAATGAACTGACTTGTGTCAATATATTAGAAACCGTCCCCCATTAGCCACAATTAGTTATGCCATCCTGCGCTTTTGGTGCAACAACGTGATAGATGTAATAATGCGTTATGGGTTCGGTCAATTCAATCAATGGAATATTCTACAATAATTAATACAGAAAGAGACTTTGTCGGTACACGCATGATCCTACTCGATACACATAGATATTTATAGTTCCTTCGTATCTCTACAATTTTCCTCACTATAAATAAAGCACTTGATTTTCATTCCCCTCTCTATTTAAGCATTTAACGATATAATTGTTTGCCAATGGCCTTGATTACACACTCCAATGTTTATTTGAACAAAGAAATGATTTGGAATGTCTATGTTGAAGTATACGATTTGAATCTGAACTTTGGTTTTGGTATTACACTTTTCAATTTTTCTTATAGTCCCATATTTATTGGATCGAATATTGGAACAATATTCAAGTGGGTAATAAGCCCACCATATTTATTGTTATGTTGTGCGATAAGAATATTATTTAACATTGGTACTTTTTGGAAATATATTTTTTTATTTAATTTATTAATACAAGAAGAGACTTTGTTGGTAAACTTGTTAGCGACACTTGTCCGGGGTCAACTGAAACCCTTCTGGGCTACAGCACATCATATTGGAATGCCCGTCATACTCATCACAGCGTACAGTCCTCTTCAATTGCCTCCCAAGTTCCATAGTCAGACCAATCTACTTTCAATTCTTGAAACATGCAGCCCAACAATATATTTTGCTGTACATAACTTTTTTAAAAAAAAAGTAAAAAAAAACTAATTAATAATGAACCGGATTAATGTCGCACATTAGTGGCTGAATGGTTCCCCATCCCCGACGCAAAAAAAAAAAAAAAAAAAACACTATAGGCCCTAGTGTAGTTCTCAATAATTTAAAAGAGAAAAGTGTGTACCGGCAGAAGCTGCAACAAACATTGAGAATAGGACCAACAACCCTTGGCGCGTGAATAACATACGTCACCAATAGACTGCGCAACATCGCTGTCATAACAAACAAGAAAATCTTAGCTTACTTTTCTGCGGTAGAACTAGTGTACATACAGTACAGTCAGATCATTTTAATAAAATTACGCTGAGTTGAGTCATACGTTACAGCAAAAAATCAAGTTGACTGAGGCATACTGTTATGCAATCGACAGTCACCTAAAAATGATACATATACGAAAGCCAACTTACCGTAATTTTTCTGCTGCGGATCAACTCAGCGCAATTTACCCATAATTGAAAATAATGTGTTTCTTCGATTTCATGACTGTACAATGCACAAATTTAACGAAGTGCTTCATTATCATCAATTAATGAAAATGAAAATGCAAATATGATATAATTATTTACGATAATAACTCGTACGTCAATAGGCTCCAAATTGGAGTTTCCGATTGAATTATTGCCGTTACTTAAAACTATATTTTTACAAAAAAACAAAGGGTCGTTCTTGGTACGGTATCAATTAATGATTTTGAATTTAATTTTCAAATGTGCACCCACTTCAGTCTAAAATTTCGCAGATGCGAATGCTATAAGCGAATCTCCATGGAGGCGCAGGATAAGTCAGGTTCTAGATCTGCGCCCCACGCCCAGGAATTTATTTCCTCAGGTTGAAATTGCCGGAGCTGAATCTTTCGCCAGTTTTCTGAGTTATGACAAATCTGCTTCGTGTATTCAATGCCTGCCTCCACTCCAACTAGACTGCTTGTGTTCTTTCATTTCAATTCACCCGTACTCTTTATAAGAGGCTATCAAAATTAAAAGTGCAACTTAAAATACAGTAGCCTAGCCACTAAAAGAAAACACTGTAGCAAATAACCGTTTGACAAATAATGTTTCCTCTATAGCGAACAACTCAAATAAATATCAACAAAAAATCTACCAACTGTCCCTCCTTGAGGGATCATTGGCACTGTAAAAATTAAAAGACTTGGTAAGTGGACAATATTGTGGGACACAGAGATTGTACTAATCAGCAAAATAACAGGTTTGAGTTTAAACTTATTCCAACAAAGGAAATTTGTGTTGGGAAACCCCGGCATTGGACAAGTATACAAAATAATGCATTCAAAAATAAAATACGCAACCCAAACCCAGTTTAGCGACACTTGCAACATTTCATAGATCTCCTTTGATCTCCGACTGAAGTACAAAATTGTTTTCTCGAGATTTCGATGCACATTATGTGGCCGTCAATAAAACCGATCGACCGATTGAACTGATGCAGAGAATGTCAAGAGTTCCTAACATGTGTCGAATGTAATGTAATGTAACGAAAAAAATGTGTATTATATGACGGCCACATCTTATTTTCAAACTGTAGAGGAACGTCATTTCTACTTGAATAAAATAAATATTTGAAATAGTGGACTAGACTTGTATGTGTTTATATGAGATGAGTTATTAATATGTAAGTTTAGCTTAAATAGTGAAATAACATGTTTAATTTAATTTAATTTCTTATTTTATTTTAGGGCAGGGTAATTTTTATAGGTCTAATAGCCCTCCCTAGTAGGCCTTAAAATTATTGGGTATTAATTTTTTTTTTTAATTCAATACACGATTCATTCATTCATTCACTCTGTGGCACATTTATGGCTGCCTATGAGAAATTTGACTGCACAAAAAAAGAAAGAGGGAGCTTCATTCGCTCGACATAAAAATATTTAAAAAGTTGGAATTTTCAATCCGCATCTTGTAGCTTATATTGGTTTAAGTTTCAACCGTTTAAATAAACTGAAGATGGCAATCAAGTTGTTAGATGAAAGGGCTGTAAAAAGAGCGGCACATAAAACTTTCGCCATCCGCCTGCGGGTGCGGTATAGCAAACGAAAAAACTCATCGTAAACAATGCACACTGCTCTACTTTAAACTTTTTACAATGCCAATCTACTACCTAATCGTTATGGCAAAATAATGCGGTTAAAAATCACAAAACATAGTAGCTGGTCAGGAATAAGTACGTGCAAACTATACTGCATACTATGGTCACACAAATTCATCAAAGGAACGTTTACACAGCAGCATGATTTTTTTTTTTCGTCAGATTCGGCTTGAAAAGAACTGTTGCTCTCAAATGAAATTAATGAAACCTAATTACTGTATTATGGCAGCATTAATTTTAGTTATATTAGTTTCTTGCATGGGTTTCTCTCCTTTCTCATTTTAAGTTATTTATAATTCAAGTTGCTCAACAAGGAACGTGAAAGACGTTAATTAGAGTTAGTTAATATCGAATATATTTATCAGAGACAGTGGCGGATTCATTGGGGCCAAAAAATGCATGAAATAACCTAAAATTTCCCACCTTTATTTTCTACATTTTGCCCCGGGGATACGCTGACGCCCGGACCCCTCCCCCCCCCCTCCCCCCACAAGGGCTGCCATACGTGAATTATAGTGAACTACATCAGATTAGGGGAGACTGAGCAATCGCTGGAGAAAAACCGGGATCCGACGCAGACATGCAGAATAATAAACATCCACCTTAGACCCATTTATAGCGTATTATATAGGTGGCTTACGAATTGCACATCGCATTTTGACACGATTACTATCGAAGCACTGAGAACCCCCAACTTTGAAATAAATGTAAATGAACTGTCACAAAAATCTGAAATGCGTTATCCGAAGTCCCATCAAGTTTTCAACAAGATGGTCGGTCCCCCAGCCTCCGAAACAGGCTGGAGAAGTACCGACCACGGTCTGGCGACCCATTCGAGTGTGAACGAGAGGTGCTCACAAAGTAGAGTTAATGCGACGGCCGGTAATCCTGGGGATTAGGGCCTCTTCGAGGACAGCCCAAGGACCATCCCCGAAGCCTGGTGCCCAAGGACAGCCAATCCGTTCCATGTGTGTCACTCGCCAGGAAAGGCTTGCCTGGAACTCGGCCCACGCAATTTATTCAAGTCCCGAATTCATTCAGTTAATCACTTTTGCCTTGATAAACGTGAAGAGAGAGATGCAAGTAAGTTTAATCAGTCTGACTACATGGGAGAATATTTCTGTATACGGCATTGCACGTTGGTTGTGTTTTCAGGGGCGTCAGTAGGAAACCAAAACCAGAAGTAACCCGAAAGGTTGTTGGTTGGAGTGCCACACTCGTTACATTTTCTGGCCATGCTTCGGAGGGAATGTATAACAGGCGGTCCCGGGCCTTCCCAGTTGAGTGTAAGAGAGGGCTTTATAGCCCTAACGCCACTAGGTTGGCTTCGTAATAGAACAAAAAGTCAATATTTTTAAGTATGGAAATGCAGTCCTAGATTACATAATTATTGATTTTTTTAATCACGAATCCCAATTTTGTACAGAGCAATCCCATTTGAGGGACAAAATGAAAAGAGAACAAGACTTAATTATTTTTTAATTAAAAAAAGGAAAATGAACAGCCAGCATTCTCATAAGGAGCGCAAAATCATGCATCTAAATGATACTATCGTGGTGTACTTGTAATTAATTGCAATGAAATAAGAAGACAATAAAAGACACATAGAAATTATTATTTAAATATTAATGTATTGTCATAAAATGAATTAACTAATTAACGTAGCATATTGTTAAGAGGAATTAGATTCAAACAAAATCCCAAAATCCGATACTTATTATATTATACGACTTTTATTTTATTTACAAAGCAAGTTAATAAAGATTTGGTCTAATCAAGTAGTTCGAGTAAAAGACTATTTCATATACATCACAGTGTTATAGGGTAATATAAATTTTAGGTGTGATATACATTTGCCATGAATTTTACATTGAATATTAGAAACCATTTTCACAATTGAAATATTAGTCCCCAGTAAGAACTGCTGTACTAAAAATTAAAATTACCTCAATATAATTATGATGTAGAACAGGGGTTCTCAAGAAAAACTTTCGGTGGCTCCCTAAAAATTTTTTAACGGATACTGAATCTTTCATTTCGACATTACAAATGCCCATCACTATTTGTTTTTAACCCTACTTTTAATACCGTCAATTTCCATTCATTGTGGTTCATTTACACTATTCCCGGATAAGTTAGTTTATTACCTTTGTGCTGAATGTTAAAATTGAAGAAATAATCCAGGATTAGCTATTTAACTGGCTCCTTTTTTTGTTAGACTTAACAAGAAATCTGCATAAAATGTAAAATAGACAGAGAGCATGTAATGTCAAAAGTCGTCAGGATGATCAAAGGCTAAGCTCATAGGCACGCGATTGTCGCCGGGTCGGATTATACTAAAGGGTAGGTCCGGACCAGGCGAGTTTTCCGAATATCAGAAAACACTTAACTTCCATTACTCTGTGAATGGATTCCCGGGGACATGCTACGTTTGGACATGAGAGGTCCCGTAGGAGAGTGTCGCGACGTGCCAACCCAGAGCGGCACATCCCATCCTATCTTATTTATGGGGGTTCACTCGCAAAAGCTGTTACCAGCAGCAGATTGCTATCCGACGCGCGTCCGACGAGCTTGCCAAGTGAAAATGGCAAGTTCTGGTGACAGAAGCCGCCAGTGCATTTGCGATACCTTCTTATTAGACACATTTATTACCTAAAGGCTATGACGTGGGAAACAGTAGATAAGCTAAAGAAGAGTTGAGACAAATGACACTCGAGGAATCTTACGTTTATTTTTTTGCACTTACCCATGCTTCCATAAAAGGGACATTTTTATTTGAGTGAAGTAAACAATGCGGTGTGCTCCTGATTTCAGAGAGGCCATTAATTAGTTTATTTATGTGACAGTGACGTCAATCTTGTTATTGAATCCCGTTAAGAGACTACGAGGGAGAAAAACCTTACAGGTGTACAAAATCAAATATCGATCGTGAAAGCAATAAAAAAAAATATCACAACACTTTATAAAAGGTACAATAGATTTCAGGACGGTTCTAGGGATTTCGTAACGAATCCATGCATATACAAGCGAAGTGGTAGGTATTTAAGCATTTTTAAATACCTCATAATTGTGTAATACAGCAAAGGAAATTCACAAAAAAAAATGTTTATTCTTGTATATACTACATATACGACTATATATGACCCATGGAGAATAAATCGCCATTCTCAATTATCAATTGGGCAAACATTTACCGAGGAAGGCAAAATATATATATATATATATTATATACGCGAATATATATCGTAATGCCCCAATGCGTTTTGTGGAAAGATGAAGATGACAACCTCCGTTCGAACTACCTGACTTTTTTATGGCAACTGAAATTTTTAATCATTGTTAGTTTTGGAGCAACGGGAGCGCGAGCCTGACGCACTAATATCAATGCGAAATGATTTACCGGGACTTCGGGACGGCTCGCGTGATTGAACCTCTGCGCCCTCATCACACCAATTTGCTTCTTTAAATTCGACTTTTAATAACGGACAACATGCCACGGCCCGTCCTAAACTGACAACCGAAACTGACGCTATGATATCATCGTATGTACAATGAAAACGTCTATGCCTGAGAACTGGTAGAATAACCTGTCCACTGGGTTTATTTGGGCTTTATAGACAAACAAGGGTAACGAAGGGTTTTAGTCATTTCCAGAAATATTCACCAACATGCGTTTGGTATTTTGATAAATTATATACAGATTTTTGTAACAATAATTTCAGTAGATAAACGTATTCATGGAAGAATATATGGGCTTATGGGCTGTAAATCACAATTTCATTTCAATTTATTAATACATAAAAGACGTTACTTTTCGCGCAAAAATAAATTCACAGGCTACCTTTTTTTATGTCGCGTTTAGCATATTTTCTTTCTTTTCATTTCCATTACTTTGTTGATGAGATATAATATGTAGATGAATACCAGCGCGGAAAAAAGTAATATGGATGATTCATGATTCTCACTTATGAGGCAATCTAAGGGGGAAAAGCCTCATAAGGGAAAAAATCATACATCATGAAATATCAAACGTAGAGTTGTCGAAAATATCAGGAGAATTTGAGCATTTTAATATATGATATGTACATACACCTCTTTCTAACAAAGACTATTGAATTTGATTGGTGTGGTAGGTAGTCTCGTGGAAGAGGTTCAAGAACTGTGGCCAATCGGTGTTATAGTGAAGGCTACATACATCATATCGAAATGCAGAGGAGCATTTTTGCCAATTTAACGGATATTTTTTACAGCTACACGATCGATATGTCCTGTGAAAATCGACTTAGTACAAAAAAACGCGTAGTGGGGGTACTGAGATTTGCTTTCAGTGGTATGAAAAACTCATTTGAGTAAAAAAAAAAGTCCAGTTACCCTAGTTTCCACAAGCTCAAGCTCGTTATTTTACTTTAGAATGCTGTACATATTCACTAAATCAACCACTGCAATAAAAAACAAAGAAAGGTGGTCAGTAGGACATAGCGAAAAGATAAATGAAATGAAGATGTTATAACCTAGTAGGAATTAACTGTTGTGATGGCAAATGTCGACAACAATGGAAACTTATACAAAACTAGTAGAATGTGATCTACTTTCGTTAATTCATGATCGGATTTCCAATTAGTCTGACAGTATGTGCCTATAAAAATTATTAGCCTACCAAGACTTCCCGCATCATGCATTGATGACATTTACACTACTTGGCAAGACTTAAGTCACCCAATGACTGCTTATATTGAACGATACTTAAGTACCTACTTAGAGTTAACTTTCAAGCAATTCAGTATTTCACTAATACAACGAAAACCAATGTAAACTAAACATTGTGGGAAACCACAAATTTGAAATGAGATATTTCGCGAAAATTTCACTGCCCAGAGGCGGTAGACACTTTACGACCCTGATTTGATTTGTTCACCAATAAGTCTTTTCTCCCTCCAACTGTCAACAAAGTACGATACTAAGTCGTCTTCCATTGTGCAGGCCATGCAAATGCAACTTCAGTAATATCAGTATGTCTTTGTCTCTAAAATCAAAACTATATAAACCCTGGGGCTTGAAACAAACTCTGACCTGAGAGCTTCTGTAAGTAAAAGTTCCAGGCTATACCATTTTTTAACTCGCTTTTCATCACTTCAAGAATTTGGACCACCCTGTGCAACAGAATCATAAAGCAAACAAATTATATCACGGGAGAATTCGAACACAGAAACTCAAAGCATATATTTTGGTGACATGATGAGTGACTAAGCATTTACGCCACTAGACTGCAATGGCGGGCACTTTTTAGTGCCAATGCATAGCTTAGGAAAATTAGAGACAGATGTTAGTTTTTGTGTGGACAAACAGCAGCGTTTAATGAAGGTGCCAGTTTCAGTGGACCAAAGTTATTAACACCGGAGACATTATCATGTTACATGTTAACGGCACCTTTCTTCACAAAATATGGCTTTATAATGGCTCATGTACATTTTGTGTGCCGCATGGTAAGATTAACTGTTCTCCGTGTCTACTGTCACCTCTGGTTTCCTTGCAGGCCTACGTCAGTAAGCTATTGTAGGTACCTATTTAGATGCTAGGCTCATAGTATTTTTTTAGGTTTATAGCAGTAGGTTATTATGTTTTCAATTGAGGGATTATAAGCGAGGCGTTTTGAACGAGTGAGACGAAGGATCCAATTCCTACGCTGAAAAATTAAGGGCTACACTGTACTGTATAGAACGTTGTGGTTTTGAGAATGAGGTACATGAAAATTTTGTTTTTATTGAATAATGCAGATACGTTATTAAATGCTCAAGCTAGCCAGTAGTTACCACAAGCAACTTTGAAAGAAAGGGGGATTTTTGGATTCTTTCAACATTGCGAGGTACATTGGCTTATGGTACCTGACTATTATGAGCTATGTACCTATTATTGTACTATATCTAATAATTGTACTATATCTAATATGCTAAATACTGGTGCACAGTATTTTTTTGAACGATTTTGCATTTTCCGCAATGTTGAAAGAATCCAAAAATCCCCCTTTCTTTCAAAGTTGCTTTTGGTAACTACTGGCTAGTTCGAGCATTTAATAACGTATCTGCATTGTTCAGTAAAAACAAAATTTTCATGTACCTCATTCTCAAAACCACAACGTTCTATAGCACAGTGTAGCCCTTAATGTAGGTTCGAGCGTTACGCCGTGGCACGACAACCCAACGAGGATTGAGGGTATAGGCCTGAGGATTGGCAGACCACTGACCCATTTGGGATGTTGTGGTCAGCAACATGCCCTGCAGATTTACCTCTACCAATGAAGGTAAGGCACTTATTAGGGTTGGGTGGACCCAGGCCAGACGGATTTATTTTCTTTTATATCTACCCCCGAACCTCATCCTCCCGTTTAATAGTCTAGTTCTCTAGCAACTGGACTATTCCTGACCTCTATATTATAGGTACATAGCCTACGAAATGCTCAAGCTAGCCAGTTACCAGCAACATTGAATGAGGGAGAAGATTTGGATTTGCATAACACGTTGTCCCGCACTCGACATTCCTCCCAGCCCCACCACCTGTCCAACTCTTCTATTATTCCCTCTCTCCTAGCCCTACCTGACTCATCACCCATCTCTCTGTTTGCTTTTCGGACAGATGGCAAGACAGCCGCACTCATAAGTCGAAAAAAAAATACGAAGAGGATTAAATGCACCGAACAAGTGCTACCTTTGTTCAGCGGCAATGCGCATAGTGTAAATAAGATGAAAGTAATAACGCTCTCTTTTAAGGGCGGGTATCGTTTGTATAGTCTTGCCGTCCTGCAGCCCGAGCATGGCGATTTTAATAACGGGTTAACATAATACCATGTCACGTGGTATTAATTCAATTGTTTACAATAAATGAACAGTAAATTTCAGAATTTTTTAAATTGTGATGTTGGCAATACTTAAGAACTGAACTGACGCGACGCTGCCGTAGCAAATATAAATAGCAAATAGGGTATTTATTAACACATATCGCCCTAGAAATAAACAAGTTTTAATTTTGAATTAATATATGAATAATTTGTCTAAATATAAGGCAGAAAAAATTAAGAAACTCTCCAAAAATATAGCAAAAGATCATTCAATTGTTTAAATAGACACAATTTGAATTTTCCGCGCTTAGCACTCTTGTAACGATTACCAACATCAAAATTATTAAATTCTGAAATTTATTTTCATTTATTTTAAACAACTGAATTAATACCATCACGTGACATGGTATTATATTAACCCCGGTATTAAAATCACCATGATCGGGTTGCTGGTAGTAATAGTAGAAATTTTTGAAGGAGCTTTTATGGACCCAGGCCTACTTATAGTGGCCCATAGATCCCTTGTCCATGCCAACGGGCCCATGGATTTCGGACATTATTTGTATTGTATCCGTATCAATCTTTGACCATTGGCAAAACTGGTATACGTTCACAGTGTCAACATACACCGGCTACAAGCGATAATGGACAAGCTGAGACAAGCTTACCATTGACGCAATGAAACAAGCGAACGCATGACTTAACCAAGTACAGATACGAGTCCTGGTAAGCGATAATGCAAGCCGCAACCTTGTTTTATCCCCTGTGCGGGTTCCGTTGTATTCCAGTTACCCCAAGACTACAAACGATAGTGGGACCCCACCCGACCCTAAAGTTTTAATTAAACAAATGGTTGGACTAAACCTTGTTTTATCCCTTATGCTGGTTCCGTTGTATTCCAGTTACACCAAGACTACGAACGATAGTTGGACTCGACCCGACCCTAAAGTTTTAATTAAACAAATGGTTGGATTAAACGCATACTACAGTAAGTCAACAGTTAAATCTTTACAAAAGAAAAGTGTCAGTGTCGGATATTTCATGCCAAAATGGAATCGAAACATTTAACCGCTAATATTGAGGCTGCATAGCATTTCCAAGCCCGTCATAATGCGTTGGGGCAACACAAAAATTAAAATTTTAAATTACACTTGCAAACAAAAAGAGAGATTTATATGAAATCAGTGGATGTGGCTGTCCGAGTACACAATCGCGCAGGCAAATAATTAAATTTAAAGCCTTTAATTTGATACTTTCCAAACGAGAGATGAAAAAAGATGATGTAAAAACTCGGTATGAGAGATGAACAAAGAACCTGGCCAAGTATTTCATTGAAATCGCCATGGACACAGTTTAACGCGGTAATGGCCGCCATCTCTCGACTGTCACTCTCCCAAACAGCCATTGGATCACTCCCTGCATAGCATTCTCCGTTCTTCATCTCTCTATATATACTCATGGAGAATTAATACTGACCATAATATTAGAAGAAAAGTTTTCTGACTTCTATGCCACGATTTGAGATGCCACAATTTTGCTGTTAAAGTATACTAATGTGGAATGCGGAAAATAGTCATTGGATCACTAACTAAGGGCTACTATTCCACCTATTCTCCTTGGAGATTTAATACTGTACATAATAGTGAAAGAGAAGTCTTCTAACTTCTAAGTCCCGATTTAAATTTTCCCCAATTTGCTGTTCAAGTACACTATTGTGGAATGTGGCAAATAGGGATTGGAACACTTCCTACGGGCTACATAACATTCATCATTCCTATTCTCTCTATACTCTGTGGAGAATTTATATTGTGCATGCTTGTAAGGTCTGTCTTCCAACTTCTAAGGCGCCCATTCCATTGACCGGCTAGGGCTATTTCCAAAAACAGTGACGTGGTAGCAGACATTCAAGACTTAGGTTGCGTTTCCACCGCAGAATGCAAATGACATTGACGGAAATTAGAATTTTTCTTTTTATAGAAATCTATTAAAATGTTTGTACTTAACATATCCCATGACGCCATTTTTTGATTTTAGTTTGTTTGTGATTTTACTGTATGATCATTGATCAATTTTAACTATGGCATAGAGGAAAATAAACATTTCCGTCAATTCTGCAATGCGAGGTCGGTGGAAACGCCACCTAAGTCTTGAATGTCTGCTACCACGTCACCGTTTTTGGAAATAGCTCTAGCCGTACAATGGAATGGGCACCTAAGCCCCGATTTGAAATTCCCCAATTTTGTTGTTACTGTATACAATTGTGGAATGTGACAAACAACCTTTGCCCATTGGATCACCCCCTCCATAGCATTCTCCGTTCTTCATCATTCTATTCTCGTTGGAGAATTAATATACTGTGCATAATAGTAAGAGAGATATTTTCTAACTTCTAAATCCCGATTCCTAAAATTCTGTAATTTTGCTGTTAAATTATTTTGGATTTAAACAGCTATTGGATCCCTCCATAGCATTCTCCGTTTTTCATCTCTCTACGATATACTATGATGAAAGGAGACCCCCCCCCCTGAAGTGGAAAAATAAAAGACTAAATTAACTAATGTGAGTTGTAACGTGAATAATTCACCAGATATAATAGATTCGGGGTTGGTAGAACAGTGGCGGCGCTACGGGGGTTCCCCCAACAGTTTCTCCGACCCCTCCGGGCCCCCCACACTTTTGAGATATTTTACACGTTGTTAAATTGCAGAATTATTGAACGATATACCTACTCCCAATGAAAAATGTTTTGTTTTTTCATTGGCCCCCCAGATAGAAGTCATGCCCCCCATGGCCCCCCCGCCTTAAAATTTCTAGCGCCGCCACTGTGGTAGAACTAAAAGAAATATTTTATGCATACGCCACTCAGTTACAGTAAGGGAAGGGCTTCTTACGTGTACTTCTAAGTTCTATGCGCCGATTGCCGTCACCGTTCTATTGTGGAAAGTGGCAACGGTCGAGTCCAGTATTATATATATGTATTCTGTAAGCACAATATAAAGTATACTTCCAGGTTTTGCAATTAATAATGTATATGATACAATGTGACAATTGATATTCCACAATGCGTGCCCGTACGCGATACGCGAGGAGATTTAGGATTAAGAGTTTGGTTCCAGGTATTTCAGTTTTTCATTAGGTTTTTACAGCTTTTTTTTGGAGTTTCATGGATTTTTCAATGTGGTAATATGATTGTTATTGGTACTAGTAGTTTATTATGTTACATAAAAGCCAATAATTGACCTATTAGTGATATTTTCCTTCCACTTTTACAAACGACAACCGTTCTATTTTGTGTTTTCACACTATCCCCACGCTATTGGAGGTTGTAGGCGCATTGAGGCATATGACGTACAAATTTGAAATTGGGGCAAAGAAGTAGCCACAGTATTTTTGTCTCTCAAATGTACATTGTATGATTATATTATATTGATTGATTGATATCGTATATTAAGTACGTCGCTACAATACTAGTTGTAGGGGACTAGGCCATGTACATATATGTTTTTTTAATAATAGTGTGAAATACATACATAAAAGAATTAATAATTCACTATCATAGAGAAAATTCCCCCCTGTATTTTAATTCATAAAAATTTCTAACTCAGTCCTTCATAAATTATATACTAACTGTCAGCTGTGATGATTATTTCCAATCTTTCCAAAGTGTTCCGAATAACGTTAAGTTGCATTTTGCAAATCCATTTTCAATTTATCCCTTCTAACAAAATTTCCAATAATCGAATCTTTTTATTTTTCGTACTGTACGGTAGGTATTTTTATTTAATTATTACATTATTATAAAAATGTTCACGTGATTTTATTAGCTTACTACCATAGATTAGGTTGATTTTCGTTTAAATTTATCAAGCACTACTCACTCTCTATTTAAGGCTTTGTGGCACCGGTTCAGTATAATTTGTTATGTTTTTTTTGAAAAATACACGCATTATTGTTATTATTATTATTAAGTTGATTAACTTGGGGGCCCACAGGTTATTTGTATTATAAGGGTATAATTGTTAATTTATAAATATATTCCTTCGGCGCAAGGGAGTACCGGCCGAAGAAAAAAAAAAAAAAAAAAAAAAAAAAAAAATTATGAATTTCAGTAAATGTGACTTACAATTGCCGTATCAGTGTTATAAACAGTAGTGGACAAACAAAGATGGCGTCGTCGTCCAGCACTTGCAACAATGAGTTCGCTTAGGTGCCCATTCCACCGACCGGCTAGGGCTATTTACAAAAACGGTGACGTAGTAGCAGACATTCAAGACTTAGGTGGCGTTTCCACCGACCTCGCATCGCAGAATGCAAATGACATTGACGGAAATTACAATTTTTCTTTTTATAGAAATCTATTAAAATGTTGTACTTAACATATCCCATGACGCCATTTTTTAATTTTAGTTTGTTTGATTGTGATTTTACTGTATGATCATTGATCAATTTTAACTATGGCATAGAGGAAAATAAACATTTCCGTCAATTCTGCAATGCGAGGTCGGTGGAAACCCCGCCTAAGTCTTGAATGTCTGCTACCACGTCACCGTTTTTGTAAATAGCCCTAGCCGGTCGGTGGAATGGGCGCCTTACGGAAGCGCTTAAAACCCAGACTTAAGGATAATGGCGCGGCTTTGAAAAAATGAAACAAATTAATTATTTTATGTCTATAAGTGGCAGATACATTTGTAACAGATTGGACTGACGGTAATATTGTAATTACTTTAACGTTGCATTGTCCCATTGGCCATTGTAATTTTGTAGTGTACCAACATGTATAAAAACTGAACTGAATTATGTGCGGGCATGATTTATTATGGGCTGCAGTTTACTACCTACTGCGGTGATGATTTTAGCTATAAAATGTTATATGACGCATTGTAAACGATATCATGGTATCCATGTCCAACGCACTACCGTACTGTAGGTTATTGAACCGATAAATTGGATGTACTGTATGTTACGTGCTACGTTAAGCTCCGTTTAGGGTCAGGTCTATATTAGGGGTATTTACATACTAACCGTAAAGTTAGGGCGAATACAATCCAAATAAAAAACGTAGATAAACAAACATAAAATACAATTGAAATTATGTTTATTGGTATTTAATTTTTAATTTGAATTTCTGTTCTCCCTGACCACAGGTAAGCGAGTAAATTGTAAAGCACTTAGGATGTTTGACAATGTATGCTTATACAAGTTCGAATCGGTGGTCGGCTATCTTGACGTGAATAAACCAAAGTATGGCTGAAGTGGTAGTGGGCCAATTTTGCAGAATTGGAAAAAGCTCGTTGACATCAGGTACGGTGTCTCCGTAAAAACGGATGAATGGCTAAATGGGGACGCAACTTCGCTGTTAAGGCCTAAATACAGTGTTCATATAAGCTAAAGTTAATACATAATACATTTGTTTTAGTTTCGATACAGTTTCATTAACTTATGTGAAAATCTTAATTTCGGCCACTAATCTTACAACGTAGCTATGTCCCCATTCACCTATGCGTCCCTATTCCCCGGCTTTAACTGTATATACTTTAATGAAAACAGTTGTTTACATACTTATAGCACTTTCAGAATGTTAATGCAGTGCCGCAAGTAAGATTTATAAAGGGGTTGCTGAAATTTTTATTTTGGTAAGTACGCACTTAGGCCCTTTGAGCTGACTTGCCACAATTTCTCGTCATGCTTCGGAGGGTACGTACAGCAAGCGGTCCCGGACCGCAAGATTGCAAGAGAGGGCTTTATCCCCAACACCGCTCGGTTCATTAGTAATATTATAGAATAATAGTCATTATTTCTAAAGCTTATTGCATTCTTCTAAAGCTTATTGCATTGCCCTATGGTATTTTACAAAGAACTTCAGGGCTCCCAAACGATGGACAGTATAATTTTTAGTAGCTCATTCGAACAGGCCATATTCCCGGATAAGGGGCCGTTGCTGTCCAGCCTAGGTTTGAGAACTGTTGTCTCTCTATTTCCAACCCAACTGTGGGTCGCATATAAATGGAAATCACTCATTCGGGGGACTTCGGCCTACTCATAAATTCAAATAACTCAATGAATTGAACGTCACGTGAATTATATAGCTTGTCATTCACCACCGTTGCCAAAGGTAGCACTTACACCCATGTGACCCATCGTGATAAATAAGCAGGCATTGTTTGAGTTGTGGACACTCCACCCATTAAAACAAGAAAAAGGAGGTGGTTCTTACCTTAATGCTGGCGATGTGAGGCCGTGTAGAGTTGGTGCTGACAGCATAAATCTCCACTTCATATTCAATGTGTCCAGCTTCCCGGTCCAGGGCAACTGATGTCGACAGCACTCCCGTTTCGTCAACGTCGAAGAATCTATCCACCTGCACCCCATCTCCTGTCACATTTGTCACTACGTACTCAAGGGTGGTTCCGGGCATAGCTGCTGATACTGACAATACACTCGTTCCGGGTGGTTCATTTTCATAGACAGACCCCGACAATCCGCTACGTACGAAAGTAGGCATAGGGGGTTCGCCTGGCGCCACTAAAGTAATGTATGTCTCAGATGATTTTCTCTCAGACTGAACAGCCTCGTCCGTGGCCTTCACAACCAACCGATATGTAGGCGCAGGGTCTTGTAAACCACGCCGAAGGCTTAGCGCTCCAGTGCTGCGGTGTAACTTAAATAGCTCAGTGCTACCACCCACTAATTCATATGTAACAAGGCCGTTAGTGTTGGAGTCCAAGTCACGTGCAAACACGTGCATGATGAGGGGACCATCTCGAGCGTTTGGTGGCAGAACAGCAGCGTTCATGCTGACAAAAGAAGGAGCATTGTCATTAATATCTTCAACAATGACGGTGACCAATTTTTCTGCTGAAAGTCTTTGGAATGGCGAAGCAGCTTGGTCAGTAGCAGTAATTGTCAATCGGAAAGTGTCTACCACTTCGCGATCAATGGGTAACAAAGTGTGAATAACTCCTGTGACGGGATTTATTCCGAAGTGGCGGTCATGCTGAGGGTTCTCGGGTTCCTGATTGGTTATTGAATAGCGCACCATTCCGTTATCACCAGAATCTGGATCCTCAGCGGTCACTGTCACTATTGGAGTATTTATCGAAATCCCTTCACGAATTTGCCTGACAATTGCCGTATTGGGAAAGGCTGGAGGATTATCATTGCTGTCTTCCACAACCACAGTAAGTAGAGACGTTGAAGATAACCTTGGGTTCCCTCCATCAGACGCTACAATGGCCAGCGTGTATGAATTTAATTCTTCGTAATCTAGTGCTTTGTGCAAAAATATATTACCGGTAGTAGGATCCATTTGAAAGGTTTCACGCCTGTTTCCAGACTCAATGCTGAATGTTACTTCACTATTCACACCCAGGTCTGAATCAATGGCTTGAAACTGAGTCAGCTTAGTCCCCATTGGAGCTGTCTCAATGACTGATACCCTAGCTTCTGACTGTGAGAACATGGGTGCATTGTCATTTTCGTCCAGGACATCAATAACAACAACGGCAGTGGAACTAAGAGGGTTCGTAAGAGCACCGTCGTAAGCAGTCACAGTCAATACGTAGTGCGATTTTTCCTCTCTATCGGGTTCCCTCAACAATGAGATTTGTCCCGAAGCAGCATCAATGGCAAATTTTTTACCTTCATTTCCGGCAGTTATTGAATAAAATACGTCTCCATTGATGCCATCATCCGCATCTGAAGTATATACTTTCAATACTTGAGTCTCCACACCCGAACCTTCAGACACTTGGACTTTGTACGGTGTTTTCAAAAATACCGGATGGTTGTCATTTTCATCATCAACGTACACAAAAACCATAACTTTGTCTTTTAGCCGAATCATTCCATTATCGTTAACCACAGCTTCCAGAGATATTACATTTTTGCCAGTTTTCTCAACTAAAGCTTCTCGGTCAAACATATTTAAAGTCTTGATAAACCCGTTTTTTGGATCGATAACAAAATCTTTTTGAGCAGTAGAAAATTGGAAGGTAAGCTCGGCATTCCGGCCAATATCGCTATCGAGAGCAGTTAATTTTCCAACAAAAGAATCAGGGGGCTCATTTTCTGATACATGGAATGTAAATGTTGAATTTGTGAACTGAGGACTGTTGTCATTTTCGTCAATGACGTGGACTACCAGGGGTACTGTCGAACTTCTTTGTGGTTCGCCATGGTCAGCAGCCATAAGCACCAATGAATAATAGTCCTTTGTTTCTCTGTCCAGTTGAGTTTTTACATAAAGGTATCCGTCTGGGAAAACTCCAAATTTGCCCTCGGAATTCCCTTCTACAATAGAATATGATATCAAGCCATTTTTATCAAGATCGGCGTCTGAAGCAGCAAGACGGAAAAATCTGTTATTGACTGGTGTAGATTCTAGCAACGATGTCTCATAAGACGTATGGTCGAAAACTGGAGTGTGATCATTAACGTCTTGAATCGATATAGAAACCTTTTGCTGGGAAGAAAGGGATGGCTCACCATAGTCAGCGGCAGTGATTTGTAGGTTTAGGATAGTTCCGGCCTCTCTTTGAATAGGTTTCCTCAAATAAACCACACCAGTCCCTTCATTGATCCGAAACAAGTCATCGGTATTAACAGACAAGCTGTATCGCACTCTCCGATTGTCCCCCGCATCGTAATCAACAACTCTCGCATGATATACTTCTTGTCCAACCGGAGAATTTTCCGGAAATGTGACCAAGTCTTTCTCAACATCAAACAAAGGTTTATTATCATTGAGGTCAATGACGGTAATGTTGACTATTGTTTTTCCATATGAAAGATTTGCACGAGCTATGCAAGTGAGGCTGTAGGTCTGTGTTGTTTCCCTGTCAATACGATTAGCTGTAGTTATTAATCCCGAGTGAGGATCAATATTAAATCTCTTTGTTGGGTCACCAAGGACTATAAAATATTGCAAATCCTCCTTATTTCCACGGTACTCCCCGGCACGCACTTGGACCCGCCCAACTTCTGTACTAATACTGGGTTCTTTGTCAGCATGATCCTCCACTACTTTGAACTCATAACCATTGTAAGGTTCAAACTCCAAATCCTGCACAACGTTATCTTTTACAAATTCAACCACTGCATCTTCGTCACAAGTTCTGCCACCCATATCTTTAACACCTATCGTCAACCGAAACATAGATTTTGCAGACGACAATAGCGAACTACTCAAAGATATCATTCCTGTTCTCTCGTCAATGTGAAATAGACCATCACCTCCACGTGTGATTGAATAGCGTAGCTCCGCATTTTTGCCCTCATCTAAGTCGTAAGCAAACACTTGGAGAACAAAATTGCCTTTAGGGTAGTCTTCCCGGATAGCTGAAAAGTATTTTGTGGGATAAAACACTGGAGAGTTATCATTTACATCTTCAACGGTAAGGTGTACGAGAGCTGTGGAAGATTGAGGAGGTACACCTTGATCACGGGCCACAACACGGATGTCATAATGAGATATTGTCTCACGGTCCAGGCGCGTTTTTGTCGTAAGCTGCCCGGTTAGGGAATCAAGAGAAAACGTTTCCTCGTGCTTCTGCTGCGCGTCTGGTACAAGGTAGTACGCAACGCTACCATTTGTACCCTGATCAGGATCTGATGCAGTCAACATCGCTATCATTGAATTAGGTAAAGCATTTTCTGATAAGGTGACATTGATAATTTCTTGTGAAAACTTCGGGGCTTCGTCATTTTCATCCAAAATTGTAACTTTGAGATGTGTATACGCCCATTTGGTATTGGGACCACCATCTCGAGCCGATATCTTTAATTCTACGGAGCCCTGTACTTCACGATCAATGGTAGATCTTGTGGTAATGAGCCCTGAGTCAGCTTTCATTTCGAACCAATTTCTCTCATTGCCAGAAACAAAAGCATAATAAATTTGAGCGTTGACACCCGAGTCGGCATCTGAGGCAGTTGTTCCTGCAACATAAGTTCCTGGAGGAGACAATTCACTAAGAACAGCAGAGTACTCTGATTTTTCAAAAACAGGCTCATGATCATTGACATCATTAACGTAAATTATGAGACTGGCAGATGAGGACCGAGAAGGGTTCCCCCTATCAGTAGCTACAATCGTCAAATTATATTTGCTAATTTCTTCGCGATCTAGAGCGCCATTTACTCTTACGGCTGGTGTAGAATCCAAGCGAAAATGATTCATTTCATTTCCGGCTTTTATTATGACGTCTGTCTCACCATTTAGGCCTTCGTCCAGGTCCACGACGGTAACAGCAGCAACGACAGAGCCATTCATAGCATTTTCATCAACAGTGGCGAACTTGGCCGGCCTTAAGAAATATGTGAAGTTTATTATTGGATCGTGATCATTTGTATTTACCTGTATAAGATTTACAGTGACATAAGCACGACCTACTTGTCGTGGATTTCCATGATCCCAGGCTGTTACAGAAATAACACAGCTACGGGGACAGCTACCGTATGGTAGGGGTTCAGAGCAGTTTTGCTGCTGAACGCATGATAATGGCTCGGTGGTAGTTATTATTCCAGTTTCTGGGTCTATTGCGAACTGATGGCTGAGGTCTTCCAAATAATACGTAACACGTGCATTGTCTCCAATGTCATTGTCGGTCGCCATAACCTGCAGGACGCTCGTGCCAGGTACCACACTCTCATTTAGAGACACATTGTAGTCACTATGGTCAAACATAGGAGGGTTGTCATTTACATCGAGGACAGTAACATTGACCTGAAGAAATCCAATTAGGGGTGTTGTGCCGCCGTCGCGTGCCGAAATATTGAGGACGTAAAATCCTCTAGTTTCCCGATCAAGCTTTCCAGTAGTTTCAAGATGCAAATAAGAGGTGTCACCACTAGGATTTGTCGTTACCACCAACCTAAATTTATCATCCTTGTTCCCGTCAACTATCCTGTAGTCTTCAGACACTCCATTCGGCCCCGTATCGCGGTCGAACGCGGAATCGAGCAACAGCCGCGTCCCGGTTGCTGAGCTCTCGGAAAACGTTACGGAAATACTAGGTTCCGGAAATTCGGGAGCGTTATCATTTACATCGGTTACCACTATACGAACCTCAATGGGGTATGTCGGTTGACTGGAAAGAACTACAAGATCAAACCGGTCAGAACGAAAGGATTCGCGGTCGAGCACCATCGTGGTTTTTATCGCGCCCGTAACGGCATCGAGGGCAAATTCTGTGGGGGGCTCATTAAACCGGTACGTAAATCCCTTTCTCGTGGGGATGCTGCCCACCAACGTCCCTCTCGATTGCCCTTCCTGCACTTCAAGCTGGACTCGTGTGTCAACAGCCCGACTTTGCATCTGCGTCGCCGCCCCGAACGGCAAAGAACGTCTCCGACCAGGGCCCGGGCCCTCGGCAGCGATCAGCAGACACTGACACGTCAGGAGCGTCGCCCACAACATCGCACTGTCACTTCATCACTTCATGTCACTAAGGCTTTCCTGGCCTGACACTCCCGATCGCGCGCGCGAAAGTCCCTCCAGATCCACAACTCGGTACGAACTATGGCCAAAGTCGAAGCCTTCAGGTTCTTCAAAAAATAGCATCATCAGAGATCTCTTCTGGAGGGAATCTGAAACAGAAATTAAATAAATTAAAATCTTCCATAAGGTAAACGCGAATCTTCACGCGTCAGTTTAAGTTGTAGGACTTGTTTTGACTACTCCTATACAGAGCCAGTGGAATTCCATTACATTCCTATGGGGCGGATGTCTTTTCGTCTAAGTTGCAGGCGCTCGTCATACCTGGGCGCTGGGGAAACCCCATAAGCGAAGTAGTCGATCGCCATCACTATGCACATGGTGTTCAACAACCGACTACTCACGCTAGTTCAACAAACTATCATAAGCTAATTACAAGCGCGCGGTGGAGAAGAAGGTACTAAAGAACAAGCGAGTGCATTGATTACGGGTGTGATCGATTTCCAATTTTCTATACAGCACAGACGACAATGTACACGTGCGAATGCACGTTCCACACTTATAACCTGGACGACGCCTCTTCATTCTATTCTTATAATAAATTCTTAACCCTTAATCATTAAAATTAGTCGAGGCAAGGGCCCACTTGCCATCCAGAAACCCATCAGCATGATAATTATTATTAACGAAACATACTCCAGCTATGCTGATAAATTAAGAAACACCATACTACCAAATACCGTACATACCTGTAAGATTTAGTGTAGGTAGTGGGGTATCTGTGTTCTGGTCCAACACATTTTTAAATATGACTATTCAGATTGACACATTGATACATACTGTATGATATAAACGCTGTTTAAAAGGAGGGACAGTTGTCGGCTACACGTGATAAATTATTATAAAACATTTTAAAAGCAACGTGGGGGGAGAGCTAATTAATTAATTTCTTCCAGACCCATGTATTGCCAAGAATATGAACTGCGATAGTACACAATAGATTTTGTCTTATGAACTATCGTTAAACCACAATAGATAAAGTAACTTACGTACTATTTCTGGAATACGTTGTCTGCTTTTAGATTATTTTATTTTATAGACTAACTTCTGCTCTTGTAAACAAATGTATTTTCTATTATCAAAGTTTATATACTTCAACAGCCCAACAGCTGGTGTTCAAAGCGAGATTTTTTCCAATTTAACCACTGTGGAAATTTAATTACTTAGCTCTCACGCCATGGTGTTTTCCAAACATTTGGAAATATTCCCCTTAAGCCCTTCAGTCAGGTAGAAATTACTCCATTCACCATTGCATATCGGCAGATAAATGCGAAGGAAAGCGAGAAGGTATAACATTAATACATTTTTTCCTTAAACATCGCCGCACAATCTATAGGTATTCTCAAATGTTGCCAAGGATCAACACAATGGAAATATAAGAAGAAATACATAGACATTGAATTGGATAGTTAACAAAATCAATACAGGAGAAATGGGCATTTTTTCAACCAAAACCTTTTTATATACCTACTATAAATATAAAACCTTTCAAAAGTACCTAATGTTTTTGAAAATACCCTGGAAATTCAAGCCGCTAGACACCCCGCATCAGCTTAAAGCGAGAAAACCGGCTTGTGCGTGGGGAAGCGAAAAATTAGTCGCATTCACAGCCTCATACTATACAATATTATGACATTATTATATTAGTAATACCCAGGCGACAGACGTGGATACAAGGAGAGGGGGGCGGAAGGGGAATAGTTAAATTTCTTTTCGCAAAAATAATAAACAGTTTGTGAATTTTTATTTAAGGAAACGTGGAAATTGAATGATGAGATATTGGATTGAGAAATGAGATTGCGAATGACCGAGGATTGGCTCAATGGTGTGAGCTTTGCTTTGATCCATTTGTATTTGCATAGGGTTGTTGCCATTGACGTCGTGAAAATTGCTCTATTTTCAATAACCAGACAAATTCTGCCCTTTTTTTGCTTTCCTATTTATACGTTAATGAAAGGAAAGCTTTGTGATACTCGAAATTGCATAGACTTCAAGATTTCAACGAAATTTCAAGTTTCAAGGTCCCAGAATTTAAAAAAGATTTTCCTCGGGGATGATCTCCAGGCCCCCCTGTCTCCAATTATATGAACATTCGTTGGTAAATTCTTAACCTTACAGCTATCAAAATGCGTAAAACCCCAACTATTTTGGTACTATTTATCATTCTGTTTCACCTGTGGAAATCCCCAGGCGCCCCTGTTTGCATGGTATAGCATGTGTATTAGTTACTTATACTTGGAAGTTGAATACGCATAGGCTATAATTTTACTACAGTATTGTACTATGGACTGAAACCCCACTCAAAATTCACGTTCGCCTACCGAAATTGGACAATGCAATTATTGTTCCATTGATTAATCTAATACTTTAGGATAGGAAAAAAAGTCGCAGCCTAAATATATCCATAGGACAATTTATTCACCATGAAGAGTAATAGTCTATACTAATATATAAATATGAAACCTAATATAGGTTCTTTTGTGGTGGTAGTAAGCAGTAATTAAAAGGGAGTATTTCCAATCGAAATTCTCATTTTTCTTCTTCTCCCCTCCCCCCTCCCCGAAAACGTTCTCATTCTGCGCCTGGTAGTAATAGTACTAAAGTCACTTATTGACTACATGCCTAGGAAACTGCAGTAATGTAAAATTAAATAAAACATAAGAACAAAACCCCCAAGAATTTTACCCACATATTTCGACAATGGCTAGTGCTAGTGCAAATGTTAAATTGATTCATGATCAGGTAACTAATGTAGGGTAAATGTAGGTAGGTACATTCATAACACTCCAGCAAGCCATGTCCATGTTTCCAGTGAGTCTTTTAGAACCTTGTTGCGCGCACGTTACCTTTAACAATAGGCTTCACAAGTTCAAAATAATTTTCAGTTTAATCGCCATTCGCCCCTGCCTTAGATCTTTGAATTTATTACTAGGCCAATAAAATTGTTACAAAGTATGTAGGAATACATAACATTTTTAAATAGATACCTTATAATAAGTAATACGTAAACAGGCTAGGTAACGAAACTATTAGCATCCACTTACTGTATGCATTTTTTTTCCTCTCCTTTAAAACTGAGTACCGTAATATACTAGGATCTTATCATTCAGGAGGTAAATAAGCTATAACCTTTTGTAAGGAAATAAAGTTAGCATTAAAATGTCAAGGGTCCAATACGCAATCCTCATTAATCATTATTATTAGACTATAATAAATAATTAACTGATTTTGAATTTCAGATTACAAAATACTGAAATTTTCAAAATGGGTGAAATCTGTCAAAGTAAACTCTTTGAATGAATGAAGTTAAAAATAGTTGAACTTAAGAAATGTGCAATATTTGCATTTTAATCAAAGTACATCGCAACATATTAATGCAAAAAATCTGCCGGACTGTCACCCACAACCAAGGCAACAAGGCATGGCCATGGGGTCCGGACCACCCCCCCCCCCCAATCAAAACCTAGGCACGGCCTTGCAACAAGGTACCTAGAACGTTATTAGGCGAAATAACAAATATTGTCACAAAGACTCGGTGGTCATTTTTTATTTTAAAATTTCTGCCTTAAAACATTGACGAATGGCAAGTGGAATTAATTTAGCCGCATAAGATCCCGCCCGAAGCATTTTTCAGTTAAGAGGACATGCTACGACATGCACCCCAAAATTTGTTGTTTTTAAAGACTTTTTATTTTTTATTTAATTAACAAAGCTAGTCATTATAGTCATTGGCTCATGGAAGTTGTAGACAACTACTTGATGCAACATATAATAGAAAATATTAAATTTGTGATATCTTAGTTCTTTCATAAATACCAGAATGGACTAAAATGTCGCGTATTCTGCGATTTTTGGAAGAATTACAAACCCGAAAAGTAAAAATGCCCGATTATATGATGCACAAAGTAGTCTTCTACAACTTACATGAGCCAAATTTTTAATTACTTGCTGAGTTAATTAAATAAACAATAAAAAAAAATTAATTTTGGGGTGACAATTTTCTACGTAGCATATACTCTTAAGGTACTTCGCGGAAAGACAGTCGGATTTCCGTGTGATTTTCGGAGTGTTGCCAAGGTGACATGAATGACTGCTAAATGCTAATTTGCCAAGTATAGTCCCACTCACGGATACTTCTTACGGGTCCTAAGGCGCATATTCCACCGACCGGCTAGGGCTAAATACAAATACGGTGACGTGGTAACAGACATTCAAGACTTAGGCGGGGTTTCCATCGACCTCGCATTGCAGAGTGCAAATTACATTGACGGAAATGTTTGTTTTTCTTTTTATAGAAATCTATTAAAATGTTTGTAATTAAAATATCCCATGACGCCATTTTTTAATTTTAGTTTGTGATTTTACTCTATGATCATTGATCAATTTTAACTATGGCATAGAGTAAAACAAACATTTCCGTCAATGTCATTTGCATTCTGCAATGCGAGGTCGGTGGAAACCCCGCCTAAGTCTTGAATGTCTGTTACCACGTCACCGTAATTGTATTTAGCCCTAGCCGGTCGGTGGAATAAGCGCCTAAATGAAAATGAATCATGATCAATACAGTACGGTACAAAGAAGTATATAAACATAGGAGTTATGTGCTATGTATCGCGGCTCTGCCCCAGCAGACATCTGCTTGTTGAGAACAAAAGGGCACGTGTTCCAACACGGTAAGAAAGCATTTGGGTGTTTGAATAACATTTTTGAGCCGATGAAAATGAATCCTAATGATTGTGTCCTGGTATCGACCCTGGCGCAGGAACAAAGCCCGTGACATAAAGGGATGGCCACGAAAACTATGCTGTAGGCCGATCTCTAGGCCATCACATTCTAACGGCAAACAACTATTATAAAGGGTGGACTCTTGCAATCGTAGAAGGTTCTCCTTGACAACTTCACCGCCGACAGAGGGGGGATCAAAAAAGTTTGGATTAGTAGAATAGTGTGCGTTTTGACCACATTGTTTACTTATTTTCGCTGTCTTTAATGATGAGACGTGAAAAACACTTATTATAAATATTATAAAAGAATATATTCAGGTGCATTAAAAGGACACCCTACGTAGAAAATTGGCACCCCAAAATTAGTTGTTTCTATTGCGTTTTTATTGTTTCTCAAATTAACAAAGCAAGTTATTAAAGATTTGGCTGATTTAGTTTATAGAAGACTGCTTCATGCATCATATAATAGGATATTATCACATTTTTGTACCATTAGTTCTTTCATAAAAATTATTGGGATAGAATTTATGGAAAAACTACAACACCGAAAATTAAAAATACCACATTACATGATGCACAAGGTAGTCCTCTACAACTTAAATTATCCAAATCATTAATAACTTGCTGAAATAAAAAATTGAGAAATATTTAAAATTGGCTGCAATCACATGAAACTGAAAATATAGTAGTTGTAGGTACTACTATAGTCTCTCAGAAAGGTACATGGTATCGAATTTTCACTTGTCAGTACACGTAGGCTACCTACTTTTGCACTATGGATCCTACGAGTGACAATAATAATAATATTTGAAAGGAAAATTATCCATTTTGTTCAGCCCATTTCGTATGGCAACAGAAAGCATACTGCAACTACTGCAAGGCAAACAGGTTACATACTTAAGACTGAGTGTTCAAAATGTTTTGTAAACAAGAAATTTTGCTGATTTTTTTACGAAAGTAATTTATTGCTCATTCCACAGATACAAAGACAACAAAGTGAACAGATAAAACAGATGAACCTCATAAAAAATCCAAGTTATCGCAGGAAGTTTATATTTTCTGAACTGAAATATTATTACCTTAAAAAAATTGGATAAAGAGCCTTAAACCCATTTTGTAGCACAGTTGTAAATCTGTAAGGGAAATAGACAGTTTTCACAGAAAACTCGTATTTTTTAAGATTTTTTCATCTGTTCCCTTTTATATCTTTGTGGCTGCGGAACGAGCAATTAATTAATTTCGTCCAAAAAGTAGGATAATTTCTTGTTTACAAAACATTTTGAACACTCAGCCTTAAGTAGGGCTCTATGATATAGACAGGTATTGTCATCCACCATTTTGACTCCATCGTCCAGCTTGATGTATAAGGAACGCATTGAATGTTTACATTTTCATCGCATTTAGAAATTCATTAATTTTATAGCGTTTTTGCAATTAAAAAAAAACATTAAAAGTTAAAGAGAACTAAGACATTATAAGAGTTAAATAGGTACTAGTGCTTCATTAAAAATACTAAAAAATATCTTGGTTCTCTTTAATCGTTTGATATGTTTACTACGTTTACAATAGCTATATATTACTTAACATAATATGGTGGCATATAGGAATCAAAACGACGGATGACAATAGCATGTAGCAAACTATTGTTTTAGGCTACAATGACGTCATAACCACCACTAAGCCTTCAAACTAAGTTTCACTGTACAAAACTGGTTACACAAATTTAAATTATTTACAAATGAAAGCTTAGTTTTCAATTGATTTTGGCGGGTAGGGAAAATTTTCCCAAATTACAATTCCTATGTAGCAATGAACCGCAATCAGATGTGTGGGTACTGGGTAGTGAGGAAATTAATGCATCTGCAATTTAACCTCGTTTTCAGCTCGTTCCTCACATAGGCGAATGAAGGATTTTATTTCGGGGGGGGGGGGGGGGGGCTATGATGGGGTGAGATCTTTACATGGCGCCTCTCACCTTGAGAATACTTAGGTATATGCCGAATACGACTACTCAATATGCCAATGAAACAGACCATAACGTTTTGAAGTAACCCGAAACGCGCGAGTGTCTCTCCGAGGGATTTTATGGAAAATATACATATGTAAACCCCCCCCCCCCTTAAACCACCAAAGGTTCCTCAGATCAAGCGTCAATTGTTAAGCTACGTCATGATTATGCATTCATGCATTGATTTCAAATAAAATAATAACTAAATAAACATTGACTATTTGTTCTATTACTAAGCCAACCTAGCGGAGTTAAGGTGTTGGAGCCACGATGGCTCCAACAACGGCATAGGGCGCCTGCCTGGTTGGCTCTCTCCCATGCAATGATGGATATTTACGCGGCAGCTTAACTTGGGGGCGAGCCAATGAGCATGCAGAGGGTTGTTTGTGATTGGCTCGCCTCTGGTTGGTGATTTTACACTTATATTTGGGTTTTGGTAATAAAGTTTAGTATTCTCTCAGACAGTCAGACACGGTATTGTTCAATTGGTCTACTAGGGTCCTATGATCCTGCCATCCGCAACCTAAACATAGCATAGGGCTATAAAACCCTCTCTTACACTCAACTAGGAAAGCCCGGGACCGCCTGCTTTACATGCCCACCGAAGCATAGCCAGAAAATTGAGCAAGTGTGGGACTCGAAACAACATCCTTTCGGCGGAAAGTCGGAGTCTGTACCACTACTCTACATGTCCTGACATGTTTTCATGTTCTTCTGGATGGTGTGGCAATGCATTACGTTAAAGATAACTAGTGGCCGCAGCTTCATGCAGGCCCAAAGGTTGATCTGGTAAGGAATAATGGTTGGATCTTGAATTACAAGTTATAACATGGCTCTGAAACATTGTCAGAGCAATAGAAAACAAACAAAAATAATGCGAGGTGTAATTTTATGCAATGCAGACAATGGGTCTGCTGATTAATTAATAATGGTCAAAGGCAGACGCAGGGTGTGCCCATCTAAACAAATACGAGACATGACAGTTCGCAGGCGCCAGCTAAAGTCCAGCATTTAGCAAGACATTTACTAATGAATGGACAATCACAATGTTTTAATTATCAGTAAAAAAAAAAACGCAGTTCCGTTGATGCTCCAGCAAGCATCAGTGACATTTGTACCTTTTACATTAAGACCACCCGCACACTTATAAAATCATTTTGTAGAAATGGAAAAAAATTGCTACCTTAACCCTAACCAAAGATAGCACCACTAATCAATGGCTTCCAAGTCATACTACGCCACTGGGCCCAAAAAATTTAATGAGTCTGAACTCCAAACACGAAAAAGTAAGTAATGGGAGCAAGCAGTGGCGCCTACTTGCATGATGCTTCGATCGTTCGGTGCTCAAGCACCCCATACTTTCAAGAACGGGGGCTGAACACCCCTTAAATAATTTATAGGTCAAATTCGTTCCACAACCGCCCTTAATACAGCAGGCGCTCTGGTTTCGGTTCCACAATAGCATTTTAGTAAATAACTCTAAAGCGTGTGTCAAAAGGAATTTTTCAACCAAAAAAAAATTAAAAAATTAACATGGGATTTTAAAATATGGCTAATTAATTAAGTTCTCGGTCCAGAGCCCTTCCGCATATTGACAAAAATGGTATTCGAGCACATAAAATATTTAAATATGTGTAAATTCACAAGCGATTCTGTCTTGTGTCTGTGTTAAGGCGCAATCGGAGCTATTAAAATTAATATTTCTCAACATTTTGATACATAATAGGCCTATGGGCTATGCCAATATGACCTCACTAATCCCGATTGGAGACAATATTCAGAATTGACTTGTATTGTACAAAAACGGTTGGTAACAACCGTATTTTTTAGAACTGAATATTTTAAGGTTACTAAAATTATAAAGGAACATAAGAAGGGTTCGACCGTTCGATGAGAACAATATAGATTTTGGAACGGATCAACATGTTTGAAAGAAGCCTGCTGGTAGAAGGTTCAAATATTTCACAAACAAATAACTTTTTGTGCGGTCAAACCCATTGAAATCGTTAGTGACAAACACCTTGGTCCCCTATTAGCAGCTATGGCAGGTAGACAAGATGGGCGACGAGGTTGGAACTTCGGATGCGTCGGCCCTACTCCTACATAAATATGAATAGTGTCCCGACCCCCAGTAAAATTCAAAATAGTTATTCTAGTTTTAAAAAGGTAAAAATAACAGTTCCCAATAAATCTATGGTATAAAATGTTCCAAAATACGTCATTATTAACTTTTGAATTGCAAAAACTTTACAAAATCTGACCCGTCCAACTGATGTTGAGGCAGAGATTTCCAAATGTTTCGTAAGTTAAGGATGCCCCGGTATTAATAATAATATTAATTAATTAATTCCTTCACTTCCTACTCCAACAGCCGCAAGCGGCCATTAATCCCTGTCGGCTGACTGCGACAACTAAAGTGAAATAAATCGACATCGATGGCCAGGTGGTAACGTGCTTGCACTTGTGCGAGTCTTTACACGCCATGCTGTCGTACTCAACACGGGTACTAACCTACAGAGGCGACTAAAGAGCTCAATCGGATACATTCATGAAACTGTTTGCATGCGATTAACCTTTTTTACGATAATATATATATATATAAAAGTCAAGCCCTACAGCCGCAAAGATCTTACCCTTCGTCGTTAAATGTACGAGTATAATACACAATAGATTTTGTCAAGTGAACCATAGCTAATATGTAAAATACGATTGTCAGTCCCAATTTTAGAGTCGTCTGCTTTTTCCTAAAAAAAATTCATATTTTAATATACAGTATGAACAGTCAACAATTCGTATAAGTAAATATTGTATATTGCGTGTATTATCAAAATGTATACATTTCAGCAGGAGCGAGAACGGGACCGTGAAAGGAGAAATTAAATAATAAAGCTCTCACGCCAAGTTGTTCCCGAAAAATTTGATGTGATTCCCCTCAATGGCAAAAAGTTAAGAATTAACAAGCATTGTGTATGTTTATATGCGCACCTTGTTAATAAGCATACAATCTTAAAATTCCAGCGACGTCGACGATATGGCTTCCTAGCCACGGTCCTAATCAAAGCATTGCATGGCAAAGTGTATTCAATTTCCTTTGCTAGGCTTATTTATTGGGCTCAGTCGGACAGGTCTCATACTGGGAATTCGTGGAGATGACCCCCCGTCGTCAGACCCTTCGCTCGTTTTGTTGGTTAGCTTATACAACATGTGGATAGGAGGAAATTGAGAAAAAGTCATAGGTCCTTACAAATGATTGGACTCTGCAGCGTTTCGTAACCGGTATGGCCAGTAGGATTTATAAAATAGCCTATGGTTTATGGGTTTTATGGTTTATAATACTGGGTGGGTATAGTAGGCAGGTTAAATAAATATAGACGCCATCATTATGTTTGCCAGCATTTCAATTTTTAGCTAACCAATACAGGCAATACATACTGTACTGTACGAACTCGTATTGTATTAGCTAGCACAACCTGCTTTTTAATAAACCTGTAGGACTCTAAAATTTGATCTGTACACTGACATAAGGTATACAGTATGTATTACGCCTAAGGGACATTGTCTTGTTGTAATAGATAATAAATAAATTGTGCGCATGCCTTTGACCAGCCAGAAATCCAGTATTGCGATTAAGGTGTACGCCTATACCATTGCCGCTTCTGTAGTAAAACTACGTGGAGTTGTGTCATGCGTCAGAGCAGAAAAATCACGGTAAACTGACAGAGGCAAACCGTGCAAGTATAAAGCGATCAACAGTCATCTCACAATAATGATATAATATACGAAAGCTCGCATCGCATTCATCATTTGTAAAACGATTGTTGTTCTCGTAACACATGTACAATATGCTTCAGTCAACTTACCGTGACTTTTTGCTGAAACGTACGACATACTTGCGTAGTTTTACTAGAGTCAAAGATTTTTTTGTTGGTATCAATATAATTGAATTGAATTAATTGATCTACTCATACATATCCACATTTCAAAAATGGCATAATGATAAATACATAAAATAGGCCCTTAGCTCTTGCACGTGGTTTCCTCATTGAGTTATACAGGTGATGGAGATGGTGAGAAGATAGTGTTGGTAACTTTCTAGGTAAATGTGGTCAGTATGGCGGGTGAATGCAGGCAGTGGTAAAAGTGCACGACCCGACGATGGAAGATTGACACGGGACGTGATGTCCGGACTCGGCCACGGCGCAACGCTTTGCAGCGGGAGAACCAATGTATGGCCAGAGCGTTACGGCATAGGCAAATGGGGGAGATAACGAAAAAGGAAAAGCAACAGGTGGCAGCACCAAGGAACAAGGCCGTAGCCAAGGGAGGGTTCATGGGGGTTCAACCCCCTCCCCCCCCCCCCCCCGAAATGAAATGGCTTGATACTAGATAGAATCGGATTTTGGGAGGAAAAATAAAAACCACTATGTAATACCCAATGAAATTTCTAACCCCCCCCCCCCCCGAAAAAAATCCGGTGGGGCAGCCCCCCCCCCCCCCAATGTAGTAAGTCTGCTATTGTACGTCAATGCATTACGTTATAATTTAATACTAAGTACGTTTACTCCATTTTGATCCACCACTACCAATGGACTAGATCCGTCTCTGGGCAGTAATATTTGGGGCGGTTCCCATCATCGCTGGAAAAGTATCGGTAAGGCACGCTCTACGGCTCCGCCATGCACTGGAAGATGATGGTGCCGTCCGGCGTCCAATTCTCATTGTCGACACTTTTCAAGCAATAGAATACAATAGAAAATATCCGTATTGGTTCATTTTGAATACAATAGGCGCCCAAATAACGATGATCGTGGGACCCGGCCTTATTAAGATTGTACAGCCCGTAGGAAATTGTCAGCCAGAAATTTAATATTTTTTATTTTTTATTTAATTAACTGAGCATGTTATTAAAGATTTGGCCCATCAAAGTTGTAGAAGACTACTTCATGCATCATATTATTAGGTATTTTTAATTTTCGGAATTGTAGATTTTTCAGAAACATGCAAATATTTTATTAACAATAACTTTTCACGTATTATCGATTTTATAAAAAAACTACAATTTCGAAAACTAAAAATACCTTATTATATGATGCATGAAGTAGTCTTCTACAACTTTGATGAGCCAAATCTTTAATAACATGCTTAGTTAATTAAATAAAAAATAAAAAGTATTAAATTTCGGGCTGCCACTTTCCTATGGGCTCTACACTCTTAAAGGGAACTTTCCAGATTACGGTCAAACAACGCAGTAGTGTTAAATATACATTTGTAAATTATAAAAGCCGTAGAGGAAAATACATTATAGCTCAACGCGCGCTACATACTGTATATACATGGTACCTACACGTATCTCTCATCGAATGGCCTAAAGGATTATATTTGTACATTTGTACAGAATACAGAATGAGTTGGTTGAGGCCATGGAACAATGTACCCCCCCCCCCCATATGTTAATATTTTAGCACCTAAAATATACCTGAAGGTAGTTCAGACTTCCGATACAGAAAAATATTTATTTTATCTTTTGACCCCAAAACCAGAACTATCAAGGGACAAGCAGACAAACATTTTGTAAATACAATTTTTTTGGTTCCTGGGACCTCAAAGCGTGCAAATCCGTTGAAATCTCGAAATCGAAAATTTTGACCACCAAAAAGCTATCCTTGTGCTAACACATAACTAAGAAAGCAAAAATACCTAGAGTAGATGCTAGAATAGAGTGGAAATGTGAACATAGGAGGTATTTTAAGTCTGAAATGGCAAATTGAGGTTCCCACACGCTATAAGCTGGCTAGGCTGGGAAAACTGAAGTAAATGTGAATAGTTAATGAATGACAGGCAGGCCAATGCATACCTGAAAAGAATAAAACTAATACCAGGCCTATAATTAGGAGGGATACGGATTTATAGAAACATAATTAGTGGACACTCTTATCTGTGGTAAAGCGGGAAACGTATAAATCGAAATAAAAAAGTAAATAAACGAAATTTCTGTTCAAATTTAATTGTCATTTACGTTCACTTATTTGCTTTATTACTTTTATGTTTTATGTTTAACCTGAATTTTGTAACTTCACCATGTGAGTACCCCTAATATTGGACAATACAATAGGTAGGTACTGCACGATTAAATTGAAATTTTTATGGAATAATGGGCCTTCGAGCATATGTCTAAAATCATGTTAAAATTAATAATGGGATTTGTGGTCCAGCGGTTAAGACGACGCCTCGGATAGGCGTAGCTCGAAGGTTCGAATCCCGGCAAGTCCAGATTTTTCTATATCCTATAATTTTGGTTATCAACCAAAACGTTAATTTAATGTCAGTGTTACATACGTATACCATATAATACAGCAATGTATTTAATAATGGGGTTAAAGCCTAGTCTATGAAAATATACGTAATGTCGAATTTCCCAGCAAATCTCTTCAGAATTATAACCGATTCCAATGAATGGAGATGGCAAATTAATATTGAATTTTGGTCTTTAATTAAGTTAATGACACCAATCACAAACAATTTTGCGTATGCCTACAAGATAAGAACCATGAATCTTATTATATATTAAACTTAGGCCCTTTAAGCGCTAAGTCGTTATTTTGTACAACATTCGAGAAACAAAAACTGAATCAAAGACACTTTTGCTACAGAACTTTAATAACACTAGGCAGTCTAGAGCCTATGTTTACTAAGTTACGCCTGCATTCCCAAATAAATACATGAACAACATGTACTACTTGCGAAAGAACATGAATTAAGAACATACATTTGACAGAAAAATAGCCTGAACCAACAAAAAAAACACATTTCAGACATCCAAAAAATTAAAAATCCTCGAGTCCTCGACAAACGAAGTAGAAATTTAACCTCAGACCATTTAAAGATGAAGCTCGCTTAGGAATTTGTGAATGCTAGCATGTAGCCTACCTGGGAGAACGACCTGTAGATTTCACGCAGATTCCGCCCAGTTGGATAAAACTTATAGCACCAGAAGCAAACTTCTCTACACAATACACTTTTCAAAACAATTTTCAAACTGTTTCCCGGCTTTTACACAAAATCAGCTGAGGAATGAAAACCTCATGGACCGTCCACGCCGCACCAGAGTTCGGAACACTTCTCTACTATCTTGTAAAAATGCGGGAGTTCGTGCCGCTGGAAATATGGGCTCCAGTAGGTATCTCCAGTACCAGAAACGCGTCATTTATGCTGCGCATGCGCACTGCTCCCACTTACATTTGAAACGGAATGAGGTTCATTTGTGACGTCATTTTATAGATGGCAGCACCAGTTGCACTGATATCAAAGCGTTGATTTGTCCATAAGCCTCAATACTATTTTAAAATTATTTTATTTATGTATTATTTTAAAGTGATATTTTTCTATAAATCATGGAGAATATATATATATATATATATATATATATATATATATATATTAAATTATATGTAGCGAAATAAGGTCCAGGCATAGTAAAAATGCTATAAAAAATATTAAAAGAATTAATTAGATGCTAAGAGCTTAGCTTTCACATGCAAACGACGGCCATTTTGAATAATATGGATATCGGTTTGTCGTCAGCGAACCTAGTGACCAAAACTGTCCCTACAGAACCTCATAGGGATGAACGGATGATAGCTATCAAATTCCACCAAAAGCCTTTTGGCTTTTAGTACTGGTTATGTACAATAATAGAAAGGTCCATGCCAAAAATCGGTTAAGGTTAAGTTAAGCCACCCCGCGGTACAAAAATACTTATAAAGTTGTAGAGGAAACGTCCCATTGGCAAGTTAATTAATATTTTAAGGAAGGATTGTTTTATTTGCATGTCTCTGACATGTTCCTTCCATTAAAATGCTCATTGAATGCAAAGAACCTACAACTGTCAATGCAAAATATCTCCAAAAAATGGGTTGTAAGTAAGAAAGAACAATGCTATTCTTTCAGAAATTGGTTTTTCTTAAGCTAAATAAACGATACATACGGTAACCAAATTTTACTAATTTATAACAGGTACCTTTACCAAAAAATCTGACCTATTGACTAGCGTTGAAATGTTATAATTAGGCGCAGATTCCACCAACGTCAATAGTGATATTAAATGTTTTTTGACGTGGTAGCAGACATTTTTACCACGTCAAAAAACATTTAATATCACTATTGACGTTGGTGGAATCACCGCCTTATGCAACTGTGCACATTGCCATTCTATCAAATGGATAAGTTGTATGATTTTGATTATTATCAGTGACAAGGGAATTAACAACTGAACTTCCTGAACTTCAAACATTATACTAAACATTAAAATTGCTCCATCTATGCCACGCCCCGCTGAGTTGCAATGTAATCATTAAATGTCACACGATGTTTATCGCCGACAGGTTTTGTAAGTGTGAGAACAGCCATCGGCAAAGCTTGTGGAATCGGAATGATTAGCAGTTGATGCGCGAGAAAATTGACGGAGGAAGAAATAAAGGGAACATGAAAAATAGGAACGATCTGAGACGAGTAACAGAGGTTCACACATCACACCCGCGAAACTGCAACTGGTTATCGATGATGATGATGACTCGTAGTCTTCTACGGAGATTAAATATGTACAGTTGCCTTGGTAAAGCAAAACCGGCCCAAATCCAATATTCTTAATATACTAATATAATATAATAAAGTTTTTATTGAGAGAGGTTAGGCCGATTAGGGCCTATGACCCTCTCTTACATCTAACCAAGGCCGTAGCCATGGGGGTTCAACCCCCCCCCCCTCCCCCGAAATGAAATGGCTTGACAGATAGAATCGGATTTTGAGAGGAAAAATAAAAACTACTACATGTAATATCCAATGCAATTTCTGACCCCCCCCCCCCCCAAAATCCGTTTATTATGACATCGAAGAGAATGGACAAACACGTCATAATAAATATAAATACATATAAAGCTTATATACAAAGCCTTAATGTAAACCAAACTTCCTTGTGTAATTACGTCATAATAGGCGGTTGGTCAATATAGGCGGAGTCATAATAAACGGATTCTACTATACATTCATGCCGAATATCAGTCATGCCATTCATTCATTTTTCGTTTCCTATCCAAATTTCAGAGCTACGACAAAGTAGGCCTAGAAGTCAAGAGTCTACTCCCAGTGGCGGCTCGTGGTGTATCAAAATGGTGGGGCAACGAATTGTAATAAAGTAATAGCATATAACTTACCACTACTTGAATATCAAATAGATTCTTCGGCATTTCGATGTGGCAAACAAGTCTATCACTCGCTGTTTACATTTTTGTAATATTTGTTCACATTACCCTGCCTGGCCGTTGGGCAGAACCTGACTTCCCTAGTCAAAAATTCTTCTTTGAAAAATTTTATAATAATCATCAGTCATGACAAAATAGTGAAACTCTTCTCAAAAATAACTCTTATAATTATGATTTCAAAAAAATACCAATATTCAACGATATTATTAATACGAAACATTTAAAGTCATTTTTGGGGCGCTGCCCCGCTGCCCATGTATAAATGCATATGGCATGAATTGCATTGCAAGGTCCATAAGAGAAAAGTTGTGTACACCTTTTCAATGGTGGGAACGATCTTCTTAACTTTTGCCTGACTCGGTTGCCATGGCGACCCGGGGCTAAATTGAAAATTGCCCCAAGTTGCCCAGAGCACGCACATAGCATAGCCGAATTGTAGCAGTTGCAGTTTTCTTCAGAATAGTATATTATTATTTTATTATTATTATTAAAAGGAAATTGCTTTGTTTGCCTGTAAAATTATGGGAGGGCTGTAGCCCCAGTGCCCTTATGGACGAGCCGCCACTGTCTACTCCACCAGCCAGTTCTTCAGAGTTAACCCCAATGATATTTTTTTTGTAATGCAGCCATTGGCGTAAATAGGGGGGTCCTGGGCCCCCCCCCCAGGATTTCTGGTGACAAAGACGATATGGAGGCTAAAGACATAGTATGCACAGTAATGAAAGGGAAATTAATTCTTAGTATGCTTATTTTACATTAAAAAAATCAACATATTGACCAAGCACTTTCACAAAAAATGCGTATTACTCAAAATGCTTAAAACCCCAGTACTTGAGAGCTATTTTTTTTCCAAACTTTTCTCCGGGGGAGACCCCCGGGCCCCACTCAATGGTCGGTTTGTTCGTCGTTATAATATCTCAATTGTACTGCTTGCAAACATTGGCGTAAATAGGGGGTCCTGGGCTAAGCCCCCCCCCCCCCCCCAGAAGCACCCGTCGCCCCCCCCAGGATTTCTGCTGACAAAGACATTATTGAGGCGAAAGGCATAGTATCCACAATAACGAATGGGAAATTAATTCTTGGTATGCTTATTTCAATTTTCACTTGAAGACATCATGAAAAAAATCAACATATTGACCAAGTACTTTCACTAAAATATATTACTCAAAATGCTTAAAACCCCAATATTTGACATCTATTTTTTTAGAATTTTTCTTCGGGGGAGACCCCCGCCCCCCCCCCCCTCAGTGGTAGATTTATTCGTCTGTAAAATCGCAACTGTACTGCTTTCAAAATGTGTAAAACCTTCCTAATTTTGGCCTATTCATCAATTTATTTCTCCGGGGGATACCCCCGGGCCCCCTGCAGTGGTAGATTTATTTGTCTGTAAAATCTTAACTGTGCTGCTTGCAAAATGCGTAAAACCTCCCTAATTTGGGCCTATTCATCAGTTTTTTTCTCCGAGGGAGACCCCCGGGCTCCCCTTTCTCCAGGGTAGAATATTCGTAAAACCTCACTGATTTGGGCCCATTTATAGATTTTTTTCCTCAAAGTCTCAAGGATCAGAAATTTTGTGAATTTACGTCAATGAATGCAGCAGAAAATATTGTTGGAGCCTCAGGTTGAAGGGTCAGTATTTCCAGAGACACGAACGCCAGGCAGGAGCGAGTTCCACATCTCCTAAGGTCCTGTCCGGCCCAGGCATGCGGCGTTGCCAGGTCGCGCCTCTAAATCACTCAACGACAGTTCTTCAAAAGGAGTAAAGGACCTGTATCCTTCTCAAAAAAAACTGTTCGCTTGACGGCATTGTCTCCGGCTAGGGACCGGTACCATAGTGGATTCTTCGAAGAAGGATGGCAAATATACAGTAATGCAGAGCTGTTATGTGTTGCGTGCGTTGCTCACAATGCTCACAATATTAAGTTTATGATTTTGCTTGTCCTTTGCTTTCTTATTTATACTTTAGTATAAGGAAAGCTTCGTGATGGTCGACATTTTCGATTTCGAGAGTGGAACGGATTTACACGAGGCGCCAAGAACCAAAAAAGTGGTTATTACGAAATATCTGCCTGTCGGTCTATCTGTCTGTTCTCAATTAGCAAACTACTCGGTGGATTTTGATGGAATTTGGCATGTGGGTTCACAAAAATCATATCTCGGAGATTTTGGGCTTACTCAATTTTGGGGGGTTAATTAAAGACGCAAGCTTATAAATTGCATTTTAATATCATGAAACATGGCAGAAAACTGGCACATGGTGGGAAAATTAGCGGGAAAAACATTCCATTGGAATTATCGTATAGTATTCTAGCCGTAAGGCGCGGTTTCCACCGACCTGCAAGTGCAAAATACACATACGGTGACGTGGTAGCAGATATCGCTAATAAAGGCGGGGTTCCACCGACCTCTCATTGCAGAATGCAAATAACATTGACGGAAATTTAAATTTTTCTTTTTATAGTAATCTATTAAAATGTTTGTACTTAACATATCCCATGACGCCATTTTTTAATTTTAGTTTGTTTGTGATTTTACTCTATGATCATTGATCAATTTTAACTATGGCATAGAGTAAAACAAATATTTCGGTCAATGTCATTTGCATTCTGCAATGAGAAGTCGGTGGAAACACCGCCTTTATTAATGATATCTGCTACCACGTCACCGTATGTGTATTTTGCACTTGCAGGTCGGTGGAAACCGCGCCCAACTATAATGGTCTACTTCTAGAATTATGTATACAGTTAGCATATGCCCACGAAGGAAGACTCGTATTTCTACTTCGTTAAGTCATGCTTTCGCCTCTTTCAATGCGTCAATGGTAAGCTTGTCTCAGCGTGTCCATTATCGCTTGTAGCAGGTGTAGGTTGACATCGAGAACGTATACTGGTTTGCCAATGGCCAAAAATTTATACGGAAACAATACAAATAACGCCCGAAATCAATGGGGTCGTTGGCATTGGGTCCATAAAAAGTCCTTAAATAAATAATCAAGCAAACAAACAATATGCCAACGAAAATATTTCTCACATACAGCGCAGTAGGTGCCACAGGTATCTACATCAACTACAATTAGCCACGTAGATTCAAACACAACGCATTAAAAAGATGGGGAATTTTTATTGAGGTCTATCGTATGCATTGAGAGTCAAGAGGTACAATAAGAAAGGGGAACGAACGAGTGAGCATCGTCTGGTTTGGGTAATTGCCAGGCCCTGGTAATCGGTTCCATTACCAAACGACATGAGGCTCACTATTTATTGGGGACCCAGTGTCCCCAGATAAACAGTGCAACCATAACATATCCCGTCAATTACTTATTGGTTTTATATGCGCGAGGTGAAGGGCCACTATGGGATGCCTCTTACTTCTGCCCACCAGTTTCTCTCGCCGTATACATAATTGCACTTTATTATTATTTTTTATTTCTTTGAGGGGCGTTAGGTTTTATAAGTAGACCTACAGTATCAAGCAGAAAGGGCGTATAAATTTAATGTAAAAATATAAACTTCGAATTGTAGGGGCAACTGCAGCCGAAGCACAGAATTGCAGGTAGTGGAAGAGAACCTGCCGTATCGCTGACCCCACCTAGGGATAAAAGCGAGGAAAAAGTAAAAGTAAGTAATATAATATAAACTTGCACATGTTGAGCAGTCCTAGCACCAACAATAACTTATTCGGAAATACGTGTAAGTTATCATAAATAAACCCATGTCCCCAATGAATGTAAATTATTAACACACTGGAATAAAAGCTATGTAAATATTAATTATAATCAGGAATAGTTTGTTGAATAATTGCTGTCCCTTGTTGCACCTGCTTGACGGAGGCAGAACACTTTTTCCTGCGCTCTATTGGACGCTTGGTAAAACCGTTGAATGTCGTCTGCTTCGGAGCGGATTAGTTTTAATACCGCATGTGAAATTAAAACGGTTGAAATAATTCCCGTGTAAGATATTCTTTTCCGTTGGTGCTCTGCCTGCAGGTGATACTCCACTAAAGTCTTGTTTCATACGGTCAATTATCGATAGAAGCCTCGGGTGGCCAAAAATATTGATTTCTCACATTAGTCACGAAATGTAAACTGTAGAATACTCTGCTGTTTACAAAATTATGAAAGCAGCGAGAATTAAAGTTTATTATGTGACTCTATGTGACTAAGTTGAACCCGCTGGCCTAATTTTGTTTATCGGCCAGAGAGACAATTTGTACGTTTACAAACTATAAACTACCCTAATACCAGAATCAGCATGACACCATAGAGTTATTGGTGTTTATTTTAACATATTATGGACTCTTATCCCTCTTGACTGTGGCAATATCTTTTCAGATTGGGACGGAGTAAGGTTATTTTAAGCTCACTTAACATTTGCAGTGGGTTCAGAACTTGATCCACCACTGGTTCGTTGCATTTGGTCACCCCTGGATGGGGTATGGTTTCTAAAGGTATCAAGCAAGGCTGTAGTGGAGTATAGCTGAGATGGCTTAAGGATTGCCTCTTAATTAATAGTTAATATTTATACATAATATACTAGTAGTTTTATAGGCCCATAGCTCCAAGTATCACTCCCATTGCAAAATAGAAATTTGGTGAGGCAATATAACTGCAATGGCTTTCACGGCCGGAGTCAAATGAGGAACCAGTAGAATCCGGGCTGATGGGCCGTGGTCGAAGTGAAAGTGAACTTCCAAACGTTTCGTCAACATCTGCGGTCGACATCTTCAGTGGAACTGCGTAGACTTCTAAGATTGTATCTCGGAGGCTCAGCAGCGACTGTGAGGGCAGGAGGTTGTGCTCTGAAATTTATACTAAGATGCGGGGTGGTGGGAGGTGGAGGCGGAGTCATCCTCGCTCCTGATTGGCTCCCTACTACCTCAACCTGATTTCCGGATGATGACCCCAGTTTCTTTGCTGTAGTCTTCTTTAAGGCTGGATACCAAATTCTATTGACCTATAACTATATGGCCTACCAAAAATCCACAAGCCGGATGTACCATTGCGCCCTATTGTTAGTGCGATCGGATCCCCCACTTATGGCTTAGCGAAGTACCTTACGAAACTCCTTCAGGTACATATAGGGGATAATGAGTCGTTCATCAAGGATTCTACGCACTTCATCGAAAAACTGAAAACCATCCGCCTGGAACCTGATGATATACTGGTAAGCTTTGATGTCGTGTCACTCTTCACAATGGTACCCATCAAGGAAACTGTGGAGTTGATAAAAGAAAAATTCACGGATGACATTGCTGCTTTGTTCCACCATGTGCTGACAACGACGTATTTTCAATGGAATTCGACCTTCTATGAACAATTGGATGGAGTCGCGATGGGCAGCCCAATCAGTCCAGTAGTCGCTAACTTCTACATGGAGTTCTTTGAAAATACAGCTTTGAACTCAGCCCCTCTACAGCCGAAATGTTGGTTCCGGTATGTTGATGACACCTTCGTGGTATAGAGTCATGGCCAAAAGAACCTGGAGAATTTCCTGAATCATATAAACTCGATCCATGCAAACATCCAATTCACGATGGAACAGGAAAACAATGGTCGGTTGGCTTTTCTTGATGTGTTGGTAACGAAGAAAGAAGACGGAACTCTGGGCCACACAGTGTATCGAAAACCGACCCACACGGATAGATACTTGAACAAGAATTCTAACCATCATCCGAGCCAAAAACGAGCCATGATAAAGACACTCATCCACCGTGCCAACAGGATCTGCGAACCAACATTTCTTCAACGGGAACTCAAGCACTTAGACACGGCACTGCAATCGAATGGATACAGCGCACGAGAAATAGCCCGCGCCATCCGACCCCGCATGAATAGATCCGCTCGACAAGACGCACCCCCAAGTACTACTGGCCTACTCTGCCTTCCATTCATCAAGGGAGTCTCAGACCGTATAGGTAAACTCTTCTTACGGCACAATGTGAAGACTATTTACAAGCCTACGAGTAAATTAAATAGTTTGTACAGATCAGCCAAAGATAGCCGGGACCCGATGACGTCAGCAGGTGTTTACAGGATTCCGTGTTCGTGTGGAGAAGTCTATATAGGTACTACGAAACGAAGCTTAAAAACCAGGATTGATGAACATAAACGAAACTGCCGTCTTCTACAGTCGGAGAAGTCTGCAATCGCTGAGCATGTTCTAACACAAACCGGTCACATAATACAATTTCAAGATGCTACAGTACTTTCTACAACTTCTTCATACCACCCTCGGTTACACAGAGAGGCTATAGAGATCCACAAGCACCCGCATAACTTCAATAGGAAAGAAGAAGGATTAAAGGTCAATAGAATTTGGTATCCAGCCTTAAAGAAGACTACAGCAAAGAAACTGGGGTCATCATCCGGAAATCAGGTTGAGGTAGTAGGGAGCCAATCAGGAGCGAGGATGACTCCGCCTCCACCCCCACCACCCCGCATCTTAGTATAAATTTCAGAGCACAACCTCCTGCCCTCACAGTCGCTGCTGAGCCTCCGAGATACAATCTTAGAAGTCTACGCAGTTCCACTGAAGATGTCGACCGCAGATGTTGACGAAACGTTTGGAAGTTCACTTTCACTTCGACCACGGCCCATCAGCCCGGATTCTACTAATCGGTATTCTATTAAATTTCCAATATTGAAATCAACGTTAAAAAATTCAGTCTGGGGAAGAAAAATTGCAGGTTTAAACCGATGTCAGGATGTCAAGTCGCCACATCCGACGGTACCTATGCAAAGTTGTTTTATTTTATTTTATTTATGCAAAACAGGGTTAAAACCAATGTAGATGGACACTGTCCCGTCCGCCCTAAGGGCTGCGTGGGCTGAAGCGAATAATGGAAATCCTTGCAACTGAAAACAGGGGGCCGGGGGTCTCCCCGGAGAAAAAGTTTTGATAAAAAAGGGCTGAACTAGTAATGTCTACGCATTTTGACAGCAGTAAAACTAAAGAATTTAGGGGCCAAAGACTTATCCAAAATACGCCGAAAGACGGGCTCACCCCCGAGGGAAATGTCTTGAGAAAAATAGGTGCGAAATAGTGGGGTTTTCCGCATTTTAGGATGTAATTGAGTTTAAATGTTTTATTACAAAGCCACATTTAAAGTATTTTTATCAGGGGGGTGGCAACTGGTTTCCAGAGGGGGGGGGGGCAACGTACCCCCTGCCCCTGTCCATTCACCAAGCCCAACTCCTACAATCTAAACAACGTCGGCAAATCGCGATTGCGAGAATCGTCCGTGTGTAACGGGCTTAATCAAATAATTATCTGACTGGTTATAGGCCTACTTACCACAGGCTACCGCAGTGCCGGATTAATCCATGGGCACTTGGGGCACGGGCCCCCGGCCCCCCCCCCCCCCCCCAGAATGAGATATTTTTATATTAAAATTATTATTATTATTATATATTAAAATATAAAAATATTAGAAATTAAGTTTAAAAATTGAAAGTAAACCCCCACTATTTCAGCCCTATTTTTCAAACATCTCCCGGGGGAGACCCTCGGCCCCCCTGTTCCCAATTAAACATATTATTAATTCCCTGTAATTTATAAACCTTATTCCTCTCAAAATGTGTAGAATCACAATATTTCAGACCTATTTTTCAAAAACTTTTACCCGAAGGAGACCTCCGGGCCCCACTAGTTCACAATTATATTAATTATAAAATATATAAACCTTAAATTTATTGTATTCGAAATGTGTAAAACCTCAATATTTCAGCCTTATTTTTCAAAAAATTTCGCCCGTGGGAGACCCCCGGCCCGCACCCTTTTTAGCAATTATTTCATGTCTGTTTTCACTAAATTTCTCCCGCGTGGGAGACCCCCGGGTCCCCCTACATATCCTCCGAACCGAACTAAGGTCATTAATTTAAAATCTGCATACGTCCATGAGAACGGCTTTCCCCATTTTATACACTTTTATGGAAATGGGTGGAGGGGCGCCAAATTATACACCGCCCTCTTTGAAAACCTATCGTTACGCCACTGACAAGTGTCTCCCCCTTTTATGAGGTCTGGGACCAGAGGCGGACGCAGCGACCGGCACTGCGGGCAATTGCCCCCCCCCCCCCTTTGGACAGCATTTGTATTCTTTGCCTCTAAAATCTAAGTGTTACAGCACTCCAAATGCGCAAAACCTCACTATTTCAACTCTATTTTCCAAAATTTTCTCCCGGGGGAGAGGCCCGGGTCCCCCTTGCCTGCAATTATATTGATTCATTCTAATATATAAGCCTTATTGCTCTCAAAATGCGTAAAACTTCACCATTTCAGCCCTATTTTTCAATTTATTTCTCCCGGGGGAGCCCCCCGGGCCCCCCTAGTCTATAATTGTATTGCTTCTTTGTACTAAATAAGCCAAATTATACCACACCTTCCAAAACCTATCGTTACGCCACTGACAAGTACCTCCCCCTTTTATGAGGTCTGGGACCGCCTCGTCCGCCTCTGGTTTGCACCCACGCCCCCCCCCCATATCTTGTGCCCCCGGCCCCCCAGGGGTTAATCCGGCACTGGGCTACCGTTTCACTATGACTTCAAAAGTGGCTATTCTTCGCCTGTTGGGTAGTAAATAAAGATGTAGATACCGGTACCTATTTATGTACTGTAGATGTTGATAACTATTCTATTATTTCAATTTTGATATTATGCAAATAGGTTATCACACGTATGCCCATCAATATCACTTTCACTGATAAAAATAATTAATTGTTAATTAATAGAAGAATACTTACACTAACAGCTAGCAACGGCAAATAAATAATAATAAGTAAAACTGTAAAAGGTAAACAAACAATCCGCGCTCAGGGTATCACACGTGCTCCTTTCAGGCACTGCCGCCTTTATTATACATTGCACTTCATAATTTGGCGCCAATTACATTTTTTTTACTTCTATTTTTACTGCTATTGTACTTTGTACTAGTAAGTTACTTTTAATAAACTTAATACTAGTTAGGCTACATATTACAATGCAATGGAGGTATAATAATAAGGATATTTTAATTTTTTTTCGATTTTACAATAAAAATTACATGTATTGTCAGCTGGATACCTACTTAGGTAATACTTCGAATGACGGCAGATACATAATCTAGTTATTCTAGTATACTAAGTACGGTATGGCTTAAATTCAGTTAGGATACAAAATATTTTGTATAGTTACGGTTACATGGTATGTGCTTCCTTCTGATGCCTCCTCATAAACTACATCGAAGAGTTTGCCTTATATTTCGAAATTAATGAAAAGCTGTCTATTGAGTGACACCCGGCTCCTTGAAACTTCTTACTTCTGAGCAAGACAGGTTTTGCAACGCGTCCTGTTACTTCACCCTTCAGGGCTTCTGGTGAACCATTTTTCGCCATAAGTCCATATCCTGTTTTACATTTACCTGTTTCTTTTGCCATTTGCTTACCTCTAACAGTCTAATTCGCCTAGGCCTATCTGGTTCCATACTTCGTGATTACTACCATAACCTACGTACTTGGCAAGGGTACATACGTTGCCACTTTGTATTTTTATCTAAAGGTAACCAATGCATACCTATATACATATTCTTTTTACATATTTTATTCTTCTACTTTAGCTCATCTTATTTAAGCTTTACGTCTTAGCAGGGACGGTTTCAGAAAAACTTTTCGGGGGGGGGGGGGGGGCGGTGGCCGGAAAAATATCGCGTTTCTTTTACTTGAGTCATAATTTTTCTTAATTTCCTTCAAAAGCCATTCTATTTAGTATAAGACCTTTTCTCTCGGGGGGCGACCGCCCCCCCCCCCAAGGATCCGTCCCTGGGTCTTAGGACAATATCTATGTGCAGCAAGAAAACGTACTACACGTTAAACACTGACTTAAAGCATGAAAAAGCATTCCATATTAGATTTTTATTAATTTCAGGCTTAGTTACAATGTCGATGATAATCCCATCAGGATGGTACAGGTACAATTTTAAAACCAATTAGCCTAATTTTTGTTCATATCCAGCCTTTAAAAAAATATCAATAAACCAAACTTGGATCACCGCACATACACACAAGCAGCAGACCAACAGCAATTGTGAAATCATTCAACATTTCATGGAACTCCAATTATTTCATACAGGAAATTTAAGCGGATGAGCGACTTGGCTACCAATAAACGAGTGAAGGCAGTCGTACTCACATTGTATAAATAATATACAATGTAGTAGAACAGGGGTTCCCAAACTGTGGTACGCGTACATTAAGGTTTCCTGGTGGTACGCTAGCAGATCTCCAGAAAAATTTAAAGCAGTTAAGTTCCTTATGCCGTTTGTAAGTACATACTTATGTGAAAGCGGATTCTCTGAACTGCTATACACAAAAAACAAATATCGGAACAAATTATCAGTTGAAGAAGATTTAAGGGTGAAAATGACTTCATTTGAGCCAGACATTGACTCCCTGCTTCAAAAAAGGCAACAGCATCCTTCTCACTAGTGTTAAGAAGTAGTAGTTAAGAATAAGACTTAAGAACTTTATTTTTTGGAATGTTCCTTATTTTATTATTAAATGCTAATGTCACTTAGAAAGGTTTAAGTTACTAAAAATCCTGAACTGTAATAGGTCCATAAACAACTGATTAACTTTAAAACTAAAAGAAATACATGGGGCCAATACGACTATTATTAAGGATAATTGACTTTGGAGACGAATAAAACATTGTGGTACGCGGCGATTTTTGTAACTGTTCAAGCGGTACATGCGCCTGAAAAGTTTGGGAACCCCTGTATTAGAACATATAAAACCCTGATAGGCACGACTTCCCTTTTCAGAGCAGCAGTCTCCAAGGTCCAAATTGCCAGGATGATCGCCAATCTTAGATAGAAAAGGCATTTGAAGAATAATGAAATACCATATTCATAATCATTACATATTTCGGTACACACATTGTCATTATCCTACCGCCACTATGCTTTCAGATGATTGCACTGCAAAAACCGAAATAAATACATTGGTAATCGTAATGATGAAAATGCTTATAACTGTGAAATTGTTGATTCTATTTGCTCTGCACATATCTTGATGTCTCTTCACGTTGTAAGTGCTGTTCCAAATTAGCATGACACCCACTCCGATCTGAAATTCAAATAATGTAAATTAATTTAGGGGGACCAGATTTCTGGAAGAAAAAAGAGTACATGTCTGTCGTCGGGCAATATGGGAGTGAAGGGGGGAGGGAGTAGTAGTAGTAGTAGTATTCTTGGGCCCAGTCTTTCATTGGAAAGTATGATTAGTGATAATGGGTTAAACATAGGCGTAACAACTTAACGAGCTTATACTATAAGATGGCTCTCGTCTGACATGGGCATTTTATGGCGGTTCCCTTCATTTCTAGAGCTCGTGGTTTCACTTTTTCATCAAAACATCACCAAAACGAAAAATTAGTGCGTCCGCACTTACAATAAAGTTTTACCCCTAAACATTTTATAGTTGGCAACAAAAGTAGGGAAGGAGAATGGGAAATCGTATTTACAAACTTTTTAACCATCATAAAGGGATATAACTTCGTGTTGATAAAAAACAAAGTCGTAATAGCAGATAGATCCGACTTCTTGTAACAACGCGTACATGTTCGTGGACGAGGTCTTTTGTCCCAAAAGAATACGATATTACATACGTTTTCATGTTTATTTTCTACATAGAAGCTATTTTATTCCGCCATGTTATTCCAACAATACAAATAACTCGATATACCCCAAAAGAGTAGTTACGTCATATTTTAAAACTACGGCAGCAGGTCTACCACCAAGGGAAAAGAATAACTTACCGTACCCGGGAAATTCTTTAAACCATTTTAATGCGGTTTTAAAATTAACACGCCCGATTAAAAACAAAGCAGATGACATTCAACTGCTTCGGCAATGTTTCGCCAACGCCTACTCTATGCAACAATGAACATGAATTATTCTCTGTTGATAAACAATTAATTTTTATTTGCTCTTATTGTCGTAATTCAATTTATATTTATTGGGGCTTATTGAGGATAATTGACACCTATTCCTGAATAAGTTATTCTTTCTCGCTGGTGATAGGCCTCCTCATCAGTTGAATGCAATGAATTCCAGTATTGCACTATTCCAGATCAAGGCAGTTTCTTGTATACCTGCAAGGCGAGGCTGATGGAAATGAGAACCAGACTAGCCATGTAGTACTGAATTGTCCTCTTTGACTCGAGGACGTATCGCAGCTGGTTAGCATTTGCTGAGAGAAGTGCGAGATCCATCATTCCTTGAGCAAGAGTTTTCTTTTGCTGGTAAATATTGACATCGGGTGTAGGCACCTGAAATTCATTGTAAGAGTTGTATTAGAAAATGTCACAATTATATAAAGACAAGATGACGTTTTTTCATGTTCCAGCGGCCGTAGCATGAGATACCAAGTTAAATTATTCCTGGGGTTTAAAATGTAAACAAAATATTATTAGAATGGAGAGGTTATTATAAATTGTTTTGTTTCTATTTTTAACACCTGGGGCAGTGAGCGTTGCTGTTTTCAGGACCACCATCGGCCACGATTACCTCCCTTCCCACTTGCATCGCATCGGGGTCCTTGGTTCGGACATCTGCCCCCTTTGTAACGATGGCGAAATGAATGCAAAGCATCTATCCGAGTGCCCAGCCCTAGTAGAAGACGGGGGAGACCAAACAGACGACATATTCCGGGAGACAGCAAGAACTTGTCAGGGCGTCATCAAATAGCTAACTTGCCAAGGGTGGGCGTTGGCTAGTATGTAAGTAAGTAAGTATTATTGGTACCTTATGCTACGCCTCCAGAGGAAAAGGAAAAGGGAAAATAAGAAAATTTATTATCCTTTGATTGAGCTGAAATGTTAAACCGATTTCCGCGGAATTTTGGAGCAAACACTTTGGTGTCTATCCTCCGCGAGTTGGCAGTCAGTAGATGGTGGAGCGGCGTTCAAAAACGAGATGGAGGTATGTAGGACGAGGAGGATGGAGTAGTGGTTTCCAACAGGCCAAAGTTACAAGGTTAATCGGTTATTGTAATAACTAATTTTGTCTGGTTTTATTCCATGTTACTTATAGAAAGGTGCAGCTGATCTTCTTGACTAGTTGAGCATATACACTTCTATCACGTTCGTGGTGTCAAGGAAGAGATTTAAAAATATTTTCTAAACAAGGAATAACTGTGGAACTTTACCAATATTAAGTAATTTTTCGTTCCACAGTCGCAGTTATGAAAATGGTCAGATGAAAAAATGCATACAAAATGTACGCTTTCGCAGGAAATGTATTTCTTCTCGCCTGAAATATTGTTACTTCTGAAAAACCAGATAAAGTTCATTTTTATAGACAAGTTTTGTAGATCAGTAAGGGAAATAGATTGCTTTTTGAGAAAGCTTAAATTTTTCATCTGACCACTTTTATCTCTTTGCGACGAGAAATTAATTCATTTCGTCAAAAATACATTCCTTGCCCACAAAATTATGAAATCTGTCCCTTAATTAATTTCTATAGTTTTAAATGACCTATTGAACCTTTTATTTTTATAGGTACTATTTCCGCATTGTGTTGGCTATAGGCATGCGAACACAACCAATTCTAGATTCAAGTGGTAAAGGGGAAGAAGAAAAAGCGATGTACTTAGAAGAGGCGGTGTTCCTCATTTATTGCTAGGTTTCTACTATAGAGTACTTACATTTGGCACAAGAATACCACCACCGTCGAAGTCAAATTCATGTCGTTTGTTGTCCGGGTGAGGCAGAAATCCATCGTCTATACCTGGACAAATCAATTACACATATGCATTAATATCTGATACTACCTACCGTATGTATGATATGTGACTCATCGCTTGTCAGCTCAAAAATTGGATTTTCAGTCTTTGAAGCTTTTGTATTCTTGAATGGTCTTACAAACTTTTCTACAACCATGCTGCAACTGCTTAAACATTAAAAAAAAATATATACAGTACACATAAATAGGCGCTTTGCCCTTCTGGGGTTCGGCTTCTGCTCCGAGTGTTTGAGGGTTCTGAAGAGGGGGTTGACTTGAGGTACGCAATTGGGAGAAGTATGACACTTTCGTCATTTCCAATCAGGTGTTTCAGTGTGTGCTCTGGGGTCAATTTCTTGTGAATTGCAGCTTTGTAGTTATAATTGTTTAAAAAAATATTTGTACAATTCGGAAGCTTGTAATTAATAATAACTTGTAGAAAATATTTTTTAAGCTAATCGAATCTATAAAATGTAAAAACGTTACCGTAGGGTGCTAACTTTTATTGTTTTCTTAAGATCAGTCAACCACGGGGTTCAACTCTTCAATGGCTTTTTAGTGGCCTCATTGATATTTTCGGAAATGATTGGTATTGGCCCCGTATGAATTTTTGACCGCTGGCACACTGGTACAGGTTTTCGATGTGAGCTTACAACGGCTATATGCGACAAAGCTGAGACATCTTTACCAATGACACAATGTAACAAGCGTGATGTAACCAAGTTCGGCTACCAGTCAAAGTAATACATATCAAATTGACCTACCAGATTCAGAACTGGGCGGCATTAGGTCGTCAATCTCGGGTCCAGCTATGGGTGGTTTATTGGGTTTGAGGATGTCATCTTCTCGGAGGTCACCTAGCCTGGAAGTCATTTTGGAAGCTATGTATTTACTAGTCTAAATTTACTGAAACAGAAATACAAAGCAAATTATTACAATTTAATTTACATAATATAATAATAATTATTATAATTTATACAGACAGATATAATTTAAGGTTTAATTTAATATATTTAATTTTAAATAAGGCACATTATTTTTATTTAACAGGTACACTTCAAGAAAGAACCGGTACGATTTTCTGTTTATCAATTAGTGTAAGTATTTTAATCGTTCCATGACAATAATAGTCCCATGCTTTAATATCGGCTGCCAATAGATTTAGATTCAGTGATAATGGATTGATCTGACTAAAAATATAATACTACACAATAATAATGGTATGGCGCCCATTCCATTGACCGGCTAGGGCTATTTCCAAAAACAGTGACGTGGTAGCAGACATTCAAGACTTAGGTTGCGTTTCCACCAATCTCGTATTGCAGAATGCAAATGACATTGAAGGAAATTAGAATTTTTCTTTTTATAGAAATCTATTAAAATGTTTGTACTTAACATATCCCATGACGCCATTTTTTAATTTTAGTTTGTTTGTTTGTGATTTTACTGTATGATCATTGATCAATTTTAACTATGGCATAGAGGAAAATAAACATTTCCGTCAATTCTGCAATTCGAGGTCGGTGGAAACGCCACCTAAGTCTTGAATGTCTGCTACCACGTCACCGTTTTTGGAAATAGCCCTAGCCGGTCAATGGAATGGGCACCTATGGTAATGGTATGCAATGTATTGGGGGTCGGATTATCCATCTTCTTTTTTCTTCCTCTTCTGGCTCTACAGCCCTTGATGATCAACAACACTCCTGCAGTTATCTCGGACCGAGAGTCTAATTGACCAACAGTTATGCTCAAAAATTCCTAGCAAATCTTGAAAATTAGGATATCCACTAGCACAATCGCAGCACTGAACAACTCATAAAGTCCCACAACAAACAAAGCTATTTTTAAAATAGACTTGAAAAACACACTATAAATATTAAACTGGGCTATAATAATAATTTAATAGCGACCTTCGGTAATGAGAACCTAGGTCAAGCCATTCCTTTTTCGGAATGCAGAATCAATCGACACAACCGGCCAACTAACTGCATTGCATTATCAGCTTACCATACCATGCATGGACATTGAAACCAGGTACACAAAGAATGAATACCTACTCCATGAGGTAACTCGAGGTGTCATATTACACACATAATACATATATTCATATTGCATTCTTCGATTTTCAAAACACCAGCGCAGCGCATAGCATTTTTTACGGGGGAGGGGGGGGGCTACATCCGCAAGTCCTGATTATTATTTTTGGCACAGGTCACACAGGGGGAAATGCTCTGAAAATGGTGGGTTTTTATGCATTTTGACAGCAATAAAGCTTAGATTTTTCAGACAAGGGACACATTGAAATTGTAGCAATTGTTTTTAATATAGGCGAGAAATAGTGGGTTCCACACATTTCTACAATTCTGGTAAAGTTATTACTTTTTTGAAAATTGTTGATGTCAACATGTCTTCACAGGAATATCTCGTTTATTAATCCAAACGAAATGTTTCCTTTTCATTGCAATTTAGTGATTTGCTACGGTATCTAAAGAGTGGTTGACAATGACTTGCAGAATCCGCAGGCTACAGTATGTATTAAAATACCGGTCAAATGGACTTTCCTTTTTTGCTGACGTATTTCATTCCGCCAAAAACCCCATGGCAAGATTCGAGAATAAAGAAATTTCGAATGAGCACTATAGTTTCAATGAACGTAAACTAGGGTATTGCACAGTTGGTATCGGAGGGATTGTGTTATGAACAGTAGGCCGATTTCGATATTCTGCCAGTATATATGATAAAGCCGGTTAGATAATGTTAGAGGATTTTATTTTGTTACTTGACAATTGACATAATAATAATAATAATCATACCCATTGAAAATATAGTAACGCCATACTTCTCTCAAAAGTTCCTTGTCGGACCATCAAACAACGCACAACGAAAATGAAGGAACTAAACGTGTACGAGTAAAATTCCTATGCCCGACCTCTTAGGTTCATCCACCTACCTAAATAGAGACCGAAGTTCAAGGCAGCCTCCGTCTAATTGCAACTAAACGATGATTAGCATAGCCGGCTAGGACAATAACACAAGTTCATTGCTGAATTATGCACAACAACACAATGTCAGCTGAGTATCCATGTAGTATGTACACAAACAGTGAGAAGAAGTGACAACTGGTGTGCGGTAACTGCGTGGGGGGACGGAAATAGCTCGGGTCTTGGGAATCGCCATAACGTCATGCCGCGGCCAGCATCGCTGTTCTTGCGGGCCAACCCACAATCGCAGTATCGCGGGCAAAGACCTGAGTAGGAACACTCCGCTACTCGCCACTGATGACGTCGCGTGACTTCTTGAAAACAATGCGTGATTGTGAAGGGCACATGGATTCTTGGTATTGGGTTACGGGTTTAGCTTCTTCGATTAACATGCAGTAGGTAAATAATCCAGTATTAATTTTTAACAAAATCTTAAGGCGGGGTTTCCACATACGTCAATCGTCAATGAAAAATGTGAAATTGAAGGTTTAGCAGACATTAGACGGGGATTCCACCGACCGGCTAGGCCTAAATACAAAAACGGTGACGTGGTAGTAGACCAATTCTTGAATGTCTGCTACCATGTCACCGTTTTTGTATTTAGCCCTAGCCGGTCGGTGGAATCCTCGCCTTAAAGACATACTAAAAATTCTGCTGCCACGCCAAAACCATATTTCTCATTGACGATTGACGTATGTGGAAACCCCGCCTTAATATAGCGCTAATGAGGAATGGGGATGTGAGCACAAAGGAAAGTTACAGGGAATATATGAAATAAATATTTGGTTCCATCAACCTTGTTATCCGGACATTTTGCATAGATATCACTTAAAACCTGTAATGTGTAAGAAATTATAAGCTTATCAGTAAACTCAATTTCAGTTTATTTTAATTCGATCACAAACTCACGAACAAATCTACTCGGAAATTCATACCACGAAAGAAGTATGACTTCAAGAATAACCAATAATAATATATTTATTTATTATATTTACGGGTGAGACTTGAAAGCCTTTTTTTGTCTAACCCACGTCCAAAAAACAATACAATTTCCAAAATTCAGTACATAGTCAACAAAACAAAAACAAACTGTTAGCTTAACTTAAATAATCTTATTGTAAACTAATTTATTCAAGGACATAAAGACGTATAGATATAACTCTTATACTAAAACTAAGAGGAAACAACTGAAGTGTATTCATTTGTTCTGATTTCTACCTCTAGAAATTTTTTTAGTAACTGGCTTTTAAACCCACGAATCTTTGGCTGCGATCTGATTTCCTTATCTAGAGAGTTCCACTGGCGGCAGATATTTACAAAAAAATAACTACCATAAAAAGCTGTGTTATGTCGAGGCATCAGCAATACAAGCCCATTTCTATGCGAATTCAAAGGCTTTAGGCGGTCAGAGAGATATGAAGGAGCTGCACTATTTAAAACCTAATATAAAAATAAAAAGGAGAAAATAATAATTGAACAGGAAATTCATTCACTCACACTTCACTCCCCAGAAACTGATGGCAGGCTGTCCTAAATCTCCCCAAATAAAGCCTATCGTATGGCAATGTTTCGTAGGATTTCAGTGAAGCAGATTTGTTCATTTTATTATAAAGTTCATGTTGGGTAAATTGCATTCAAACTTATTTAGCCAAATAAATAAAAAAATATATATTGTACAATTCAATAATCGCAGATTTGGACAATATGATATTCACATATCTTCTCTAACATATACATTCGTAGAAAGGATACTGATAAATACAAAACTATGACTAAAGGTACAAAAAACCCAAATCATAAAAAAATGGTGAGAGTAAGACTCAACCAGCTGCTGACAAACAACAAAAAAAAACCTAACTTAGTAACGTCTTAAAACATACTTACATGCCATTATTGGAGCTAGACAGCAGGTCTGGCAGATCCCACGTTTAAAGATTTCAGCTTAATGTTTGCTTTCAGGAGTAAATCTTCCGCCGAAGTATTATCCAAATTGTGAATCTGCAATTCATTGGTCATTATCACACTACGACAGCAAGAGCTCGTAGATAAAGCTATTTCCTGTGCCAGAGTTATCAGCTACACTAGCTAGACAGCTAGACCAGGCCACTGAACAGCATCATATTGACTGCAAACCATTATTGGTGTTTTGGTGCACAAATTCTAATATGACAAGAAAATTAATATCGATGGAAGAGTCATCAATTATCCCTTGAAACAAATGTGCCACTACATTTTTGAAAAGCAGTATATGTTCTTCACAATTGGACTTTATGCCAAAAATAAAAAATAATAGTCATGGTGGAAGTGTCCGGTTGTTTCATAAACATACTAACATTTCCAAGCTATAACTATATACTGTACGTGGCTTAAGTTTCTACAAAAAAATGTCAGTAAATAAGGTTGCAACCGAATGTCTGTCTGCCTAATAAGGCATGGGTGACAAGGTAGAGAACTGGTATCAATCCTACGGAAAAAATCACGTCAGTTGACTATCATGCAGAGTTTTGTTATTTTTCGTTAAAGATGGCGCCAAATATACCATACCTGTTATTTTAATCATTCCTTTAACAAGCTATTGTATTTTTCTGCCACAAGTGAAACCTTAGAATAGTAACTACAACGTACTCTATTGTACTACGTGAAATTAAAATTCAAAATTTACAATGAGTTTCTATAATTTGTCATTGACCTAAGAACTTTAACAGTTATTGCTAGTTGGGACATGAAATTGACGTTACGTATAGACATTGAATATAGTGTTATATATTCAAAGGTATAGATTATTATACTACGTTTTAAAGGGCACTAGGCTTATTTAGGCACTTTAACAGCTACTGATATGATATTGACGTCATGCATAGATTATTATACTGCACTTTGAGGGGCAGGGACAAGTGCATTAAAAACATTCATCAAATATTATTAAGCTCTATATGAAATTAAATAGGTACCTGGTCTCTAACGTAAACTGTAAGAAGTTCCAATAGACGCGGATCGTCACAGGACTGGGAAAGCAAACGGAACCAGAGAGCTGACGCCAGCACTGTATCACTTCCAAGGAGCCCTTCATCGTAGATAAGGAGACTAGCCTTCAAAAATAATATTATTTGGTTATTGTACATGAACTCATACTGGTTGAAGTCCTGCCACCTTCTCTGAACTCTCCGTTATTACGCATAGCCTTGCATATTTGTTGTTTGGACGCCTGGTTAAGCAGGGTGAAATAATCAGCATACTGCATGACAGGACATCTCATCAACTGAACAACGCAATTCACGCAGCGTGATAGAATTATAAAGGTTGCTGTAGAAAGCCGGCCTGCATTAGTCTTCTGAATTGAGATGTATTAATCAAGCTATAATGAAATCAGGGAATTCGATAACGATTTTGAAACGAGGCGGTTTTTTTATTCATTTTAGAATTATTTTTCTGGTACAGCTAAATAACTCACCCTAAATTCCTGCCCCAAAGTTTGTATTTGCTTTTTTGATGTGCCGCTATCACCAGGAGATAGTACTTTGGCGCGACTAGTGGTGTCATCCCATAACGCAGCGACCAAACTCTCAGTTGCTGCCTTGCCATCTTTTCCAGCTGCTTTAAACCTGACCTGGAAAATGAAAATGAGCACAAAACATAAAACACTACAGTAATACATATTAAAAAATTCTGAGCGGTGCAGAGCACCGGCAATATGGTTTAATAAAATAGCACTTCCAGGTAGATGATATGCATTCAACCTATTCTTAACTGAACGAGAAAATTTCATATCCATTGAACGTAATATTGAGAAAAACCGAACTTGTCAAACCACCAATTGTCGTTGGCATAGGCCGGACCATGATGAAATGAGTCATGCGGTGTAAATCCGCAAAAAGCATTACAACTTCTTTTGAGAATGGTTTTGTTTTGCTCTGCCGTATACAGCTAAATGCCTATGGAATTAAAAATGTTCTCAACAGAACCTTACTGGGTCTTAATCTCTGGTCATTTCGGTTATTTAATTACGCCAACGCATTAGATAATCGGCATCGGTTGGTAAATAACAATAAGTCATAGACTCACGGGCAATCAGGCAGCTCCCGTTTGAGAGCATTTTACCGGCTGTTCGTCAACCATCTACCTAATTGCAGCATGTTCATAATTGCCTAATTGGTCAAAGACAACAACGCTAAATAAAAAGTTAGGCGAGAAACACGAACAAATTAATTTTCAGGGAAGCAATTACCCTCTTGCAGTATAAATACCTAGAATAATTATTACTTTAACTTTAGCAAGATTCCGATTTGCCTAAATAATAAACTAGGTAGGTACTAACTTACCAACAACATCCAAATGTGCAACTCTGTGACAAGGAACCACGAGTTGAAAGTGTCGTCCATTTTAAAAGTCTTAAAGAATAGCATATAATCAACTTGTCTTGTTATTTCGGCATACGTAAAAAAGGAATTAATTTTTATGCTTCCCTTTAGGAAATCATCGTAAAACCAATTAACAAGAGGTATTCTAGATTTTGGTCGTCTCTTTATTGTGTTTATATCTGCAGCATATACACTAGACGGTTGTGTGTTAGAAACTGAGCTATTTTGCTGCCGGAGAACACATGTAGTTGATAGTTCTTCAATGTGAATCAACCGAAGAACAGCAGTTTTCTTGCAAATATTGGGTATGTGACGCAAAGTAGTAGAAAGACTCATTGCTGAATAATTGATGAACTGAGGGTGATGCAACAGTTTAACTTATTTAAAATCTGCTGACACTGAACTATTTAATTTTTTAATAAAAATGATTTTGCTTTTCAAGATTTAGTTATTTTCAGTTATTTAGAAATTTTTATCCAACTTCCAGGCTTCAAGGTTCAAGTGTCAACAAGTCAACAAAACAGCCATCTGCCATATTGACAACAAATATCAAACAGAAAACCTTCCTTGTGTGAAACATTTGTTGTATTACTTATTTAACAATTTTATGGATAATGATAATAATTTATTTAATATTAAAATTATTTTTTTCTCCATATATTAAAAATAATGGTTTCGAGGGAAATTGATGTTCATCTTGAAATCTCGGTGGTGAATTTTGACTACGCGATAAATCATTTTTCAGTAACTTTTGGGGAACAAAATCCAGTAGTTATTTGCACATTTAAATTTTTAAATAGTTTAATAATTAAAATATATTATGAAAGTGGCCTGTAAACATACAGGATTTTAGGATTTGATTTTAAAATTAGTTGGTTAGTCATTGACGAACTTAAATTCGATCTTGTGCTCTTGTAGGCGCCATCTTGTTCATCTCTGTTTGCTGTCTCAAGCATTTCCAACGTTTTTCTTCACGAATTTGTGTGTAAAGTCAACATAATTTTCGAAGAAGGTGAGTCAAACCAATACTTTTCCGTTTTATTGTAACATTAGCCTGTAGAAATGTCTCGTAAATTGTGAGAATTCAGATGTATCCCAGAGGCTTTATGGCGCCCGAAACCGGGTGTAGTTTGCGAGTTTTATTATATAATTTTATGTGAATTATTTGACTAGCCTATTATTGCCTTTTTCAAATTTGCAAATGCAAAGCCAAATTTTTAAATTACCATATTGGCTTGTAATTTGGCTATACACATAAGGAAGTAATTATGGGATATTCCCGCGCACAACCAAGGTCATTTGCGACCGTGTGCTCTATATTCCTGGAGAATATCAATGTTTAACAATAGAACTCGGTTCATATCATTGAAAATTATTATGTTAGAATTGTTATACAGTTTACGCTTTGTTTCTGTTTGTACTTAAATATCGATTAGCTATGTACTCGCAATGACTCATTATTGGGCAAGTTGCTAATTTTAATTGTTCATATTGGACCGGTGTGAATTGATGTTATTATAATATTTATCTACAATGCAATATGTCCTGCCGGACAGAAGTCCAAAAAGGTGAACGTTGTCTTTCCCAGGTCCTTTAAAAGTAACCAGATTGCAAGTTAAATATCGGTAACATACGCGCTTTTTGCTATAAATATAATAAATTATCCAAATAGTTCCTTGAAGTTAGGCAATAGTCGAGTTCAGCTACCCCTAATAAAATAACCAAATTTGGTTATGTATCGTTTATTTTGCTTCAGAGAAACCCATTTCTGAAAGTACTAATGGTTGGCGAAGCATAGTTATATACTTACAGCCCATTTTATGTAGAATTTTTGCAGTGGCAGATATCGGTACTTATTTCACTTATTGCTTTTCAGAAATTTTATAGATGGAACGTGCCAATAAAACAATCCTTGCTTAAAATATAAAATATCTTGCCAATGGGGCTTTTACCTTCCACTTTATGTGCCTTTTCAACTAACTTTTTGTACCGTGGGGTAGCTTAACTTGACCTTTATGAAAGTTAATTGCGGCAAGCCCATAAATTAATTCAATGCACTCAAATTATGATCGGTTATATTTCCCCATATTAATTTCCATAGGGTGACACTACAAATGTGAAATGCCCAGTTCTATCGATTTATAACAAAATGACGTCCGATGAAGATAACAAAGTTTCACTATAGTGGGTATTTAAAACACATAATTATGTTCGTTGTATGTTTAAACTTTAAACTTACCCACCAAGAAATTGATTAAATTTTTAGTATGTACCTATATCTAAAGAAAATAACCAGTGGGAGGAATTTTGCGAATTGTCATAAAATTATATTTAAACTTGGTCGTTAATCTAATTTTTAATTTCTGGCCCCATCGCGATGAGGGTGTAGGCGTTCGATATTAACTAAGATCTTTTATAGCTGTATTTCGCATTCGTGGAAAATACATAGCGCCTTTAATTTTAGTCGTGTAAGACTAGGCTGTCTACTGGCTACCTGAAAGAGGACGCCAAGATGTAGAGTGATGGCAGGTGCTCAAATAGGCCAGGTGTATGATGCCGCCATCTGGCAACCCCCCTATTCCAGTCCCGTGCGATTGAGTCTGCCTTTTCTTAAAATTACTTTGTCTGCTAAATCCTAACGCTGGTGGAATTTATTTTATGAACAAGTATACCCGATAGCGATTGGATTTTGGATCAATGAACTGGAATGGCGCATGCTCCTGGTCCTTACCTGAATGCAGGCTGTAGTTGAGTTAGAGATATAGTTAGCTTTAGGGGAAGATGTCAGGCCAGAATTGATAATAAGGGAAACGGGAGGTAGGTTATTTAAAATTTTAATGTGGTGTCACTGACCGACTTCACAAGTTTGCTTATTAATCAGTGGAAATATTGTTGTATGCTATTTCATCTTCAGAAACAAAAACGGGTGTTAAAATTCCCTGTGGCGTACCAATTGGGTGCAACTAATTGTATTTCTTATATGCGTGTTATTAAAAATCATTATTTTCATTGCACTTTTACACAGTAGAATCCGGGCTGATGTTCGTGGTCGATTTGAAAGCGCTCTTCCAAATGTTTTGTCAACAACTGCCGTCGACATCTACGGGGACTTCATAGATTTTATGTCAAAGGTTTCGTAAATACTTGATATGAAGCGGGGATATAAAAACTCGGTAACCGAAAAAAATTAGAAATTAGTTATATCACGTAAACACGATCCAAGTGACATGGCCAATGTCCTGAAAACAACCTGAAGATGTCGACCGCAGATGTTGACGAAACGTTTAGAAATAAGCCTTTAGATCGACCGCTGCCAATCATCCCGGATTCTACGGCTTCAATATCTGACTCCGGCCGTGAAAGCCTTTGTAATTGTATGACGAAACTATTCTATGGTGAAAGTAAATATACATATATTTTTAAATACATCGATACTATTATTGGTTATTATTCAACTGGAAGTTGTCATCGAAGATGATTCACATGCGGATATGGGGTGGTCAAAGGTTCATAGTGCAATCTATCGTCCTTAGTAATATTATTCCAAACGCTCTATCAATAGGGGTCTTCACAGTGTTCGTGTTATCGAGTTATACCTAGTTAAGTGTGTTATATCAAGCTAAGTTAACACACCAGTAACCCGATAACCAGCTAACCAGCGTGCTATCCTAAACCCACTTCCAAGTTGGTTAACGTGTTATTTACCTTGCTATAGCTCAGGTTTGACCGGTGCCATCTTTGTTTTTGTTGATTAATTTGAAACACGCGTTTAAAATTTTGTAGTATTTAAATTTATTTGTATAATCTATTATCACAAGCAATTACCGTAAATACTTAAAATTATAATAACAGAAATGAACCAAAAATATAAACAAATGTGGCACTAGAATAGAGTTCTACCACTTTCTTTAAACCCGTGCCACGAACGTATGACTACTACCACGTTGTTTACTCTGTCGATATAGCATGATAACTCACTCCCGAGGTCCACTCACGATTGTGTGTTAACTTGAATAGCACATCTAACTCGATAACTCGATAACACGAACACTGTGAAGACCCCTAATATCTAGTCACTAGCCGTGTAGCTAGGCTGTACACCGCTGCAATTCCTAAAGAAGCGCTAACAACTGTAAGTAGGCCTAGACCCATAAAAGTTAGGGCTATAAAGCCCTCTCTTACACTCAACTAGATATGCTCCCCGTAGCATGGCCAGAAATGCGCCGCACTCGTGGGACTCGAACTGTTAATCTTTCGGGTGAAAGTCAGATTCCGCAACACTATTATCTACGTGTTCTGACATAAGATGGGGCAGCCTTCAGAAAATCGTAGGAAACTGCATGTAAGGTCTCTGATAAACGGGTTATCTTGGAAGAGCGCATTGGGGTGTATCAGAGCAACAATGTGACATTGCTGCAACGCTTGGTGTCAACAACTGTCATACTTGACGGTAGCCATTGCTCCAAAATGGCCAGCGTTGAACGGGAGGGGGTAGTATTTTTTTTAAATGTCAAGCTCACGTGTATACTGTAAATCCATGTTTCTTCTGTTGGCTTGCTAGGAAAACAAATTTTTATGAATCAAATATGAAAATTAAATCAGTCTTGAAAGTGAAAACATGCAATTATAGTGGCCCATTAACCCAACAGAGCCACCTTAATTATTGTTATAATAATAATGACTTTTTGTTCTATTACTAAGCCAACCTAGCGGAGTTAGGGCTATAAAGCCCTTTCTTACACTCAACTAGGAAGGCCCGGGACCGCTTGCTTTACATGGCCTCCGAAGCATGGCCAGAAAATGTAGGAAGTGTAGGACTCGAACCAACAACCTTTCGGGTGAAAGTCCGTACCACTTCTCTACATGTCCTGACGTAAGCCTAATTTATTTTAATAGAAATATGCATTATAATTTTGTTTCCCTTATGCAATTGGCAATTTCCTCATAGAATTCGCGACCGTTAGCTTAGGGGAAGGGGGTGAACAGGCTGTGGCAAGTTGGGGGCTGGGACGTGGCATGCAGCCTGGGAGGCGCCCTCGTGGTGGTCATGCAACACATGCACACTCCTTCCCAGAACAACCCCCACCCCTTCCCCCACTCTAATGATCACCTCCAACCGCCAATTAACCATCTGCCGTTGGTTGGCGGTTATCAGGTGAGCCATCGGGGAGGATGGCAGTGGGCTATGAATAATTTCTAGGCTCATTTTCACATTTTTTTCTCTCGATTAAATACTAAGTAGTATTATATCAAATTGGTTTGAGCGTATATTTTCGATGAGTTTTTAGATGTTTTTATTTAAGTGGAAGGTTTCTTACTTTTACTTACAATTTAGGGTGCACGCGAAACATATTTTCGTAGGTCAAATTTAACCTTCCCCAAAGCATTGGTTCCTTCGTCTTGTTCCCGTTATTATGTAAAATCGTAATCATTTTTTTTTTGTATGAAAACTTTTTTTTTTTTTTTTTCATAAAAAAACCATACTTAGGGGGGCCAAAAACTTCCCCTTTTAAGTTTGATGGCTAAAAAGGAGATCACGTGACTGTGACGGTCGCGGAGTAGCCGCCAGTGGCGTTAGTATTTGTAGCATTCGGAATGTGACGTAATTTTCTTGTAACCCATGTCTGCCGACGTTTTGGCTCTTGTAATCTACAGCTAAAAACACCATTTATTTATTTTTAAAATTTACATTATTCTTTTCATGCAAAACACATTGTATCATTTTTGTTAACCTATAAACTGCTTTATCTAGCTTATTGCTTTCCAATTTATACGTAGTATAAGGAAAGTTTTGTGATGGTCGAAATTTTCGATTCCGAGATTTCAACGGATTTACACGTTTTGAGGTACCAGGAACCCAGAAAAGTGGTTTTTACGAAATGTCTGCCTGTCGCTCTGTCTGTCTGTCTGTCTGTCTGCCTGCCTGTGCGTCGATTTCCGGGCAAACTACTCGGTCGATTTTGATGAAATTCGGCATGTTGGTTCATAAAAATCATACCTCGGGAAATTTATTTTTATTTTGGGCTAACTGAATTTGGGGGGGTTTTATTTTCAAAATACTCCGAAAAAACGTCTAAAAAAATTATATCTCGAAAACGGCTACAACGATTTCTTTTAAATTCACATGTATTGTAGTCGTTATTAATGTTGACAAAATGAGGGGGGTCGCTTGTCCCTTGATAGTTTGCTTCTGGGGGTAAAAAAATAAAAATAACTAAATTTTAATGATTAATGAAAAATTACTAAAAAATAATTTTTCTTCTAAACCTTTCTATCGATGATTTCTACCTTCAGGCATGTTTTAGGTGTTAAATTGAGTAACGAAACTGGACATATTGCTTTCCCAAAAAACAATTTAGTTTTGCACAAAAAATTATTTTTTGAAAAAAATGATAAAAAATTCGCGCTCAAATGCATTGCGCGCCCTGCCATTATTGCTGTGTGGTAATTTGTTGGCCTGACCTATCTAGAATTTACCTCACCTCCAGTGACGTCAGGTGGACAACCCCCTCCCCCCCCCCCCCCAGATAGCGGAAATTTAACTATAGGAAAATTATTTACCATGAAATTACTCATTTTCTCTAGCTACTACTTGATAAATTGGAAAGCATGTTCGAGTAAACTCGGACCGGTTCTTTTATATTTTATTCTTACGACTGATGCATCTCTAAATTAGACATAACAATTTTGCATTTGTATTAATTAAGTTCCTGGGCCTACGGCAAGCAGCAGCTGTTATATTCTGCCTTCTGTAAGTTAAATATTGGAATAACCTGTTCTCCAGCTGTCCATTCCAAGAATATAGTATAGTAAACAGCTCCGTAATTGGGAACTGTAGTCGAATTCCGGTGTCCTTATGCTCTACATACTGCTCTTCTGTGCAGTAGTTGGCTATATCGAGCAACATGTTCTATTAAATTACAATATTTACACTAAGGTTGTGTGCCATACGCAATGCCATGTACGGTTTGGTTATTATTAAAATATTACGAGTATTCAATTCCATGCGAATATTATTAGCTTGTTTCAAAAGTCTCGGCAGACTGGACTGCAATATTCCTAACCGAAACCGAGCTAAGGTGGGACCCGCCCTAAGTATGATTTAAAATAGTCTTAACACTTTTCAATTTCATTTTTATCTAATTAAGCCCAATATCATGAACATTTTCATTTAGCACGACTGTCATTAAAAATATAAGTATAATAGGAGAATAGAAATAGTTGGGAATATAATGTTTATGTATCTCAGCTCTATTTTTTTCTTTCTTTATCAGCTATACTGTGCAAGAAGAGTGGTAAACAAAGATATCGTCAACATGCATTTTACCAACAAAAAAAATTATAATATCACCGTTTTTGTGACTGTCCGATTGTGATATTGTGATGTCCCTAGCAGTTTCCAGGGTGACAAATCGCGTGACAGTAAATGGAAGCGTATTTCATAAAATCGAAGATGATTGGAGTTTAAATGCAAGGAACAGTGATAGTAGTTTTTTGCCAACAGGGCTAGAGCTGTAAATGGCACTCCCCTGGCCGCGGTTCTTGGTTCTTTGGGGGGGGGGGGGGGGTAGTGGGAGCTATTACCCGCCGTCTACGATGTACGGAGATTTACCCCCTATATTACTTCATTTTATAATGCTAAGCAAACATGACTTCAGCATTATCACTTTATCTGTTAAATTAAAGGTTCTGGGCTTTTTATTTAGTCAAAACTTAAAATTAAAATCGAAAATTAAAAGTCAAGTTTCCCCGTATGTTTGGAGTACTTGTTTCGGTAGCTGACGCCAAACTGGAGAAAACTAAAAGATTTGCTCACGTTGTCATGACAGCGATGCACGTAATGGGAGGTTGATATGGGTTAGTAACAGTTCAGCAGCCATCACATTGGCGGAAAGCGTGTTACTTCCGCCTTCCATCGCAAATAATTGTCTCGTAAACTTACAGAAATCTGAATGGACCACAGGGCGGGAGTGGCTCTAAGTGTCCAATACTAGGGATATTTTATCATTTGGACAATGGTTTAACTGAAGCTGATAGTTCTTCTTCCTTAACCCCGGGGTGAATAAATAATTAAAGAAAAATGCAAAATGTACTTCTGCCCAACCCTTTCCGTAGCCAAATTTTGTTATTTTTTAGACGGACAATCGGCAGAAAGGTTATTGACCTCCATTGTGCCTATGTCCTTTTTTGTTTTTTCTACCACTAATGTCTGTCATTATGACAGCACTCCCCTTGTGTGACCTTCGACGACCCGCTGTCGATATCCGTTCTGTGATGGCAACGCTTCCGGCGTAGCAACGTCTCGTTATTTATTTAAGGCACCACCCGTCTGTTCCCGACTACAAGCGTGCGGTTAATATTTAGACTTTTCAAATTGCACGGCACACCGATGTGGGGTTCCCCGTTCTGTGTACACTCAACTAGCAATCATAGCGTTTTTTATAAGTCACAACTTGATAATAGTTTTACGATGTCACAATGCACTCACAGACGCGGAGCTGCTTGTGAAAAAAAAGTTTGCATTCATCATCTTGAGTCGCCTCCAATTTGTGGATGCTGAAATATTAACAGGGGCATGGGGTGAGCTCGTGTTGGGGCTGTTTTCCCTGTTGTCATAGGAACGGGTGGCGTCGCACGCAAATCGGCCATCACGCGGTGTATAGTGGACACAAAGTCCTGGAGAATTTTTTCCTGTGGTGGAACGTTGGCCACCTGTTAAACGTATCGTCAGCATTTGTCTTAGCTTATGCTTTCTTTTAAAGAGACCCGTATTCACGTACGGTCCGGGCCAAATTAACCCTATAGGTACACATTTTTAATTTTCGTCAACTTGAAAGTGGAGAGTCCAGCGAGACGTCAAATTATATTGGGGAACATGGGATCTCGATTGCAAACAATGCATTTACATCTTGGTGAAAATATTTTTTTGACTTGTTCCGCTGAATTGGAACGGGAATGAGGGCTTATTGAGATAATAGTTAATACGGACTTGTCTAGATCAATCTATTACAATGAGATGATCGTTACTGGGAAAAAATTTAAAACGGATTAGTATTTCAGATTGGCAGAGCGAAAAAGCTCGTCTTGCTGTATCTCACCGCTTGTGAATGAAGCCCTTTTAAAGGTCGAAACCAAAAATAAAAGCGGCCGACAAGGCATAATTATTATGTTGCACCTAGCTTCAAATTGTTCCGGCATCTTTCATTATCCTTTTAATATCCGATGGGAAATAACAGTTTCACGTAATTTTAAAACTCTTGGAGCATTTGAACTGCAATGTGGACCATATTACAGGGATTATGCTATCCAAGTTTCACTCACCGCTGATATGCAGTAAACTGTACACATCAAATATTAATTTGATATTTAATATTTATAAAAATAACAATAATGATTAAGTTAAGGCATTTTAAGCATTAAGTATACTTTTTCTTCCTAATTGTACAATTTTTTTTTAAAACGTAATAACAGTAATTTTCTCCAGTGACGTAGTTAGTACCTTGCTTTCTTGCACTGGTGCGAGTCTCTATACAAACATTGCGTATCGTAACTCAACACAGGTATTACGTTACCTCTAGAGTCGACTGAAGAGCTTATTCGAATAAATTGATTGTATTGATTGTAAGTTACAACAGGTATCTTTATTAATTAAAAAAAAAGCTCTATGTTTTCGTTTGGTCAAGCCAATTTCGTAATTCTTGTACGTGATGCAATGCGTACACTAATTTCGTAGTGCCCGATGCAACGCCATGAAGTGCTGGGCCATCTATTTTGTTTAAGTTGACATGCTGTCGGAATGGTTGGCGCTGCATAAGGGAAAAGGGCTGGGTGGATGTTGACGTCACAGCCCATGTGTTTGACTGTGGTTGCTATAGGGACTCGGCCTTTGTAGTTTGCGAAGCAATCAATGTCCATCAACCCCACGTCTAGCTACTGATAGCCATCGGCAACTGTCCAACTCTTCTTATGGCTTCTTAGCGCCGCCCCTCTAAAAGCTCTGGGCCCTGGTGTTTTGTTTACCTCGCGGATATATTAGTTGCTTTCCCGCTGATCGAATAATTCGATCAACAATTATTGTTGATCGATTTGTATCTTTGCATTGAATTCGGTAGTATTAATCAGGGGCGGAATCAGTATAGATAGAATGTCATTGTCGTATATTTTTAGATATGTAGATTTCTTTAGAAATAATGCCTATTGCTATGGTATCAGTTGTTGAAATTCTGAAAAATGTATTCTGAGAAGGAATGAGAAGGAATTGAAAATAATGAAACTAAAAAATGGTAATTCCAAGACATCAATATATATTCATTCATGAAATCGGAGAAACACGGTTTTTCTCTCTTCTATTCCTGGTCCCAATGTGCACTGTTTCACATGTCTCCCTGGACCCAGAACCACCCTCATTTAAAAAGATGTACTGTATGTATGGCTGCTTCTAAGGAACATTAACGTTTGAAGTCAAACATATTTTGGCCAAACTTGGCACGTTGGTGCACCTTATTAATATCTAGGTTAATTCGTTAGCCAGCATAATCCGCCTTGAAAATATAAATATAAATGGGGGCCAGTTAAAGAGGGGGTGGGAAGCTTAAAGTCCTGTTATCATTCGTACTAGAGAGGTGACATAATTTTGCGATGGAATTCTATAAAAATTCTCAGTAGAACGGTTATAAGAAAAAAAAGTCCAAATGCATCGTATTTGTAAGAAAACTACTTCGGCTACGGATAATTTCTCCAATTTACATGTAGGCTTATAGCGCAGGAGATTTAATTTCACCAAAAGTAAATCTCATTCAAAATATGATGGGAGTTTTATACTGAAGAAATCTGCTTATACCTGATCAATATGAATGTTTTTCTAAACAGATCCCAAGGTTCAAGATCGTTAGTAGGTACCTATGCATTGGTTCTGACGTATTGGTAATCATAAAAAAAGTAGGAGTAACATATTTTTTTCTACTACTTACTACGTGCTTCTTCTGACCATGTCCATACAAAAATTACTGTTTTATTTACCCCTTTAATGCTTTTATCATATAAACAATAACAACTAACATTTTAGTTAAAAATTACTCCAGTGGATTGTGCCAAAAATAGGGTGGTGGGTGTCTCGAAATTTGCTCATGTTGCACATAATAATATTTTAAAATCGATAATAAAACCTTTGAGGCCGTTTCTGACCATCGAAACTTATCCAGCCACTAAGTTTAAGCATTTGAGATAACCTCCCCCTATACTTAGTGGCTGGATAAGGTCTGTTCGTCAGAAAGGGCCTAAATAGCCTGTCAGGCTTTACGTGACGCATGAATTCTTCAAACTAAGTCACCGTGCGGTATCCTGGACTGGCAGGAGTTATCGACAGAGCCGCTAAATCATGTTTGTGTTTGAGGCATACAAAGCAATCGTGATTTTTATGTTAATTATTTAATTATTACGTAATGAAAGTTCAACGAGATATCGACTATGAGTCCTTCTCCTTGTAGACGTATTGTGATCTCAAAGCCTTTCTTCTCCATCCTTAAATACTGACTCTTGTTCTCCATTTTGATGCTTAGCCCAGGGCTCAAATCCCATTTTCCCCCATCCACGACTTCTAGATCTAATAACTTATTAGGAAAGACTTATTATAGGAATAAAAGAAAATGTAACCTATTTCTTATTTTAATGTCAGCAGATCAATGTAAGCTTTTGCAGTTAGGGCGGAAATGCCTGTCATACGTTGTCGACATATTGTCTACGGTTAAATGATGATGCAATAAGTGGACCTAGTTTATAATTTCCAAGCTCCCGCCCCCTCCGTGCTGGCGGTGCGTGCTGAAAACTTGTAAAGACCGTTTAAAGAATAACTCGTCCAGAAACTTGTGATGAAAACGCCTTTCAATTTACTAATGCATTTTTCATTGGTCTTCGTCTTTGTCGATGCTCTGCATATTTCACGTCATGCGACTGTTAGTCAATTAATTATTTGTGTTTCTTGGGATTAATATTAATGCGTGGGGTGCAAAAGAATGGGTCGCGTGCTAGGCATTTATCTTGAAAACTAACATAAGTGCACTGACATAAACTCCCAACAGTCTGCCCCAAATTTACTGTACACAATCTGTCTTTACATGCAATTCTATGTACTGCATTGTTTCCGTTTAAGTTACCACTGCAAATATAAGAGCAAATTCATTAAAATCCTTGGTGGTCGTAGTTTGGTAATAGCGTACACATGGTGCATTTTTTGCCATAAGGCGCCCATTCCACCGACCGGCTAGGGCTATTTACAAAAACGGTGAAGTGGTAGCGGACATTCAAGACTTAGGTGGCGTTTCTACCGACATCGCATTGCAGAATGCAAATGACATTGACGGAAATCAGAATGTTTCCTTTTATAGAAATCTATTAAAATGTTTGTACTTAACATATCCCATGACGCCATTTTTTAATTTTAGTTTGTGATTTTACTGTATGATCATTGATCAATTTTAACTATGGCATAGGGGAAAATAAACATTTCCGTCAATTCTGCAATGCGAGGTCGGTGGAAACCCCGCCTAAGTCTTGAATGTCTGCTACCACGTAACTGTTTTTGTAAATAGCCCTAGCCGGTCGGTGGAATGGACGCCTTAAAATAGGTCGGGGCATTAGCGTTACACACAATAGAAAGACCACGTAACCAAAGAAGAAGTGTTCCATAGAATAAAGGAAAAAAAGAGCGATTATGGCCACCATTTCAACAAGAAGAGGCAAATAGATGGCATATTCTGAGACAGTAAGGGCTCCTCAAGAACATCATTGAGGGTATGGTTGAAGGCACTAAATCAAGAGGACGATAGAGGAAGGAGTACCCAGAGGATGTCATGAAAGACCTAGGGTGCGACATCTATAAAGAACTGAAGAGGACCGCTCAAAACAGACAAGAGTGGAGAAGAAGACTACAATATTCGTTGCAGACCAATCCATAGATTGCAACTCAAGAAGAAGGCAATAGAGCATCAACGTGATGATCGAGTCCAACTCCTTCATCAGGCGTTGCAGGAACGATCCCCCATTGTGCAACTCCCTACAAGATTTTTGGAATCAAGGGCGTGTTTAGCAATTGGCATAGATTCTTGTTGCCTTGCAGCAACTTGTCGAAGGCAAATATCTGAACACAGCCCATCCCGCATCTGCTATGTTCGATAGCCTCAATGACCTTGTGCATTATAGACACTACCAAGAAACCTGCCAGAATGTGTAAACACTTGCAAGTGTGGCAGGAATTGGCAAGTTTGTGTGAGTGGCTACGAGACTATAGCGAAGCTTAGTCCAAGGGTTGACCTGGGCTAGAGAAAAAACAAGGCGGAACCTCAGGTTACAAAAATGCGAACTGACGCTACTCCTTTAGGTCCTGCAGCTTATTTGGTGGGCTGAGACCCTGTGCCAGCCATCTTTTTGTCATCTTTCCGTGGCTAATTCTTTAGTTATTGTTTCTTTACGAAGATGGACCATCCTCAAACCTTATTGGTCACTCCTCCCATGACAGCGAGTTCCGCTTTTGCACATTCGGCTACTAGCGGCACTAGCCCATTAATTGGTTATAGCAATTTGGTAATCTACAGTTTGCCTACTATCACTGTCGTTCGGACCTCGAAAACAGCATCCTTTGTACTACTCGCGGAGCTATAGTACACGCACCAGGTATAGCGAAAGGTCGGAATATGAACATATTATGTTTTTGGATGCCTAGAGATGTAATTTAGCGGCTGCGCAGTTTTCAACCAATGACTTAAAAAGTTAAAACCATGTTTTTTACCGCATTCTGGTGTGAAGTGCATAAAACATATCTATATGTTGACCAGGCAGACGCAGTTTTTTCCCCAAGTCGAAACACGTCAGGTTTGATTGCCCTTGCCGCATCTGCTGGCTTATTGTAACCCGGTTCGCTTCCTTTTTGTAACCTCAGGTGCAACTTGTGTCCCTCTGGTGACACCTTGCCTTAGCTCAGGTAGCAGTTGAGGTAGCCCCCAAGACTAAGTCCTGATTTTGATTCGCTGCAGTCCGGGTACGATTCGTCCCCGACACTCAACAACCTTCCCAAGAACTTGTCCACACCTGTCAGATCTGCTGGTGTTTGCATCTGATGGGTTCTTTGACTGCCTCTATCATGCGCACGGTCATTGAGGCCTTCGAACATAGCAGAAGCAAGATTCCAACAAGGTGTTTCCACAAGCTATGCCGATGGCTTAGACGCGACCCGGTCGTTTTAATACTAATAGCTTCTACAGTAGGAGAGTACGGCTGCTTAGTGTTATACAGTATTTAGACATGCCTTAACTACTGTTAATAACCTTTCCAGTTGTATAGAAAGTAAAAATGAAAAGACTCTCATCGCCGTTGTTTCCTGTTGGGGTATAGTTGTAACGTTGTTCTCTTAAACTTGGGTTGTGACAAATTTATTAGAAAGAAAACTAATTTCGTTAATATCATTGTTAAGTATAGTTGTACCATTTTCACATATGCATTCGCCGTAGTAATACTATTTAGAAATTGCTTCTGGAGGCTCGAATATGACTAAGAGTTGATGAATATTTAATTTGGTTCATTTGATAATACATTATGGGGATTGCACTTCTTTGGTTGGCTAGCGTGGCTGCTGCTGGCAGGTGCTTTCTACCTACAAAGGGGATATTCTCGCGCAGGCGTGGCGGCCTTTCTTGCAGACTTGCAGCCCGATATTTCTTGCAGTCGTGTTCCAGCCCTCCGCGGCATGCCAGGTTGGTTTCCGGTTCTAATTTCATTCTAATAGTCAAGTCAATTTGCTATTGTCTTTTTGTCATGTGTACTGAAGTCTGAAGTCATACTTGTTTAAATGCTTCAAATTTAATAATAATAATGATTCTTTATTTCCAATAAATTCAAGTATACATCAAAATGCTATCAGGCTCCCATGCCTTCATAAAATGAACAAAGCACATTAGACCGGGGATATTATTATTGCTTTCCATTTTTTTTTATTATTATTTATATTATTATTATTTATTAATTAATTATTATTATTATTAATTAATTATTATTAATTATTAATTATTATTTATATTATTATTATTACTATTCAAGTCGAAAACTCGACGTACTAGATGGAGTCGTTTGGAAGAAGATGTGATGTTATCAAATTTCCTAGTTATTAACTTACCGCCTTAAGTTGCACTTGAAAATTGAAATATTTACTTATTGTTCCTGCGCATTTGCTTATTTAGTGTAAGTTATACATTAGTAGGATTGAAGGCATTCTCCAACAAATCGATGGAGATGGATGGGTGCGTTCGGGATGCGTTAATACTGTCATATACGTCTATCTTTATGACAAGCAGCTGGAGATTCCTGAAAACATTCGATAGGTACTTACATTTCTGCTGTAATTTCTGTTGCAAGATACCATTTAATAATTTTAGGGACTTTTGAATTACTTCTCTTTCATAATATCGAAAATTACCAACCAACGCAATCAAATTGAAATTGACGTACTTTTATTATTGTTGGCAAGTTTCAATCAATTTAATCTGACGATTGTACGAGTTAGTTGTTTAGAGTGAAATGATGTAATCTCGTTACAGGAAGTACAGCTAAAAAAAAGTAAAAAAAAAAAGTAAGCATCGACACTTTCAGAAATCCCCAGCCACCTGTCATTTAAAATTACATCTACAGTATCTTATGATAGCACTAATTGACGTATCTCGAACGCGCTCTAAGTGACTGATCATTTCGTTTCCGAGGCATAAATCAGCCGGGGACGGAAGGTTAACAAGTTAGAAAATGTGGAAATATCAAAATCCATATTATGCGCTAAATTAGCGCCAAGCATCACTAGTGACAACGGTCCGGAGTACTTCAATCGGTAGAGAACTGAATTATGAAACGGAAGGCCGAGGTTCGAAACTCGACCCACAGTGTAAGTAAATATTTTCACCTGGTCTTGCTCCCAAGCTTATTGAGTACCCAACCTTCATTGGTAGGGGAATGTTCTTGATGGCAGCAAGCGTCCCGAATATAACAGTGGTCAAGGGAGAGGATCCTTCACCAGTTCTCAGGCTAGACCCTCAACGGGTTGTCGCTTTTTATCGCTTGTGAGTGACAATATTCATTTAAGGGGTAGCTACTAAAGTGGAGCAGGCTCCGTTAGCTTCATACAGAACCATAGACTGTATATGGGCGAAGCCTCACTGAGTCCAATTTTTTGATCCAGTGTTTTTACCTGTAACTTCGAATTTTTCCTTCTCGTTGAGGATTTCACTGTAGTAACTTTGTGAGAGTTTCCTAGTTCGATACCTTCGTCTATTTCTCCTGCCACATGAATTTAGCGAGAAATACTGTAACTAGAGGACTATCTTTTAAGCTACGGCCACACGAGCGTTTTTTCAAGCACAAACGCGTTTGTCGATAGTGGACGAATAACTTTGGAGTGTTTACGATTGCAAAAATGACGATTTAAAAAAATCGGCAACTGAGGAAATGAGTGGAGTGGGTTAATATGTCCAGGAACGTAGTAGGGGAGCAGTGGGAAGATTTGTTGCTCACTATTCTGCAATTAGGTGAATACTGCGGGTTCCCACAGCCGGGCCCAGACTTAAAGCAGTAAGAAAAGAAGCTACATTACCACGTGAAAAAAACGCTCATGTGGCCATACACGTGCTGGCTTTTCCGGCTGCGTTTCTTCAAGCTGCGTTTATGCGTGAAAAAACGCTCGTGTGGCCGTAGCCTTAAGCCGGGTTTACACGCTACGATAAATTGTAGCAATTTGTCGTAACGATCGAATTGTTTTGATTTATCGTTGCTTGTGAACAGGTCATTGTAGCGATTAATTGGAATTGGATTGGATGATTGATGCCGGCGAGCATCAATATCTGCAAATTGTAACGACAAGTTGGGACCAGTTGTTTAAATTGGTACGCGTAATTTAATATAATAAACATGTAGCAACCATTTATCGCTACAATTTGATTTAGTTTGCATTGGCCGTTCACGGAAATTGTGCATAGTTCGTTGTTTCGTTGACAATTTTTTAAAGTTGACAACCGATTCTTAAATAATTCCACTAGTCATTGGGTTCATTTCGGAATTCTCGAATAAGTTTATTTGAGAAAATATCCTTTTTCTGCAGCAATCATTTGCGACTCCACTTTGTTCTTGGTCTTCGCGACTTCTTCGCTTTTTTCGCTAAACAAACGATATATAACGACCACAACAGTACTTCCTCCATGCCGAAACCTGATGGCCATGTGAAGTGAAGACGAAGAATATTGGACATGAAATCGTAGCATGTGAACAGTATCCACTCTTTCGATAAATTGGAACTATAAAAGCGACGATAAATTGTCATTCACATCGTTACGTCTTATCGTAGCGTGTAAACCCGGCTTTAAGGGAAGCTTTCAATGCTCTCCGTGAGGCCCTAACACACTGACTGACTGCCTGACTAATAATGTTTTCGCGACGGTTTTACCCCATACCTTTCATAATTGTATGTAGCAAAAGGAAATAGCTTATTCATTTATTTATTCCTTGGTGACTTCATTGGATGAAATTGTGGAATATCCTAGATAATGAAGATATGCTACGTAGAAAATTGGCACTCCAAAATTAAATACTTTTCATTTTTTATTTAATTAACTCAGCAAATTATTAAAAATTTGGCTAATTTAAGTTGTAGAAGACTACTTCGTGCATCATATAATCGAGTATTTTTACTTTTCGGCTTTATAGTTTTTCCATAAATCCCAGATTACGCGAAATTTTAGTCCCCTGTGGTTTTTATGTAAGCACTAAGGTGCCAAAAATGTAATATTTCCTATTATATGATGATTGAAGTAGTCTTCTACAACTTCCATGAGCCAAATCTTTAATAACTTGCTTTGTTAATTAATTAAATAATAAAAGGTCAATAAAAACAACAAATTTTGGGGTGCTTATTTTCCACGTAGCATGTCCTCTTAATTTTACTTACTTTTGATCTTTCCTTATAAACCTGTGAAAAAGCGAGAATTGTAGTGCGCACTGCTATACTTTCTGTGAAACAAGGAAAAATGAGGTTTTTGTGTGTGCATTGTCTCCGTTAGAAGACAGGGAGGAGGCAGCAATTACTTAAGGGCGTTTGCGTGTGTGTATCTTGTGATATTCCAGTTAGGAGAAGGTTGGTGAATATCCCCTGGGCTCCATCCACTCATATCTGCCCTTCCGTGTACTAACTCTCAATAACCCTCACTGCCTTTCTCTGCCCAACCTTTTTGGCTTCATAATGTATGCATGCATACGTCGCATGGCGTTTGCTTCCGTTTCCTACCGCTTTAAAATCATAATGTGTTATTTTTATTTGAGGCCAACTGTTTTTGCTCTGCATTTCGCATTTTATTATAGTTCTGGGAAAATAAATCGGCAGTCTGAAGGTTTTTACTTGCAGTGACCCAAAGAACCTTCCTGGTATTTTTATTTATATACCAAAGATAATAGAATATATTGCGAGAAACCATAACTATGACCAATAGCGGCCAAAAGATGGGTGGCATTAGATAAATCTACGTGGATAGAACCGTGCCTGTGTCGTCATTATACCATTACGAAAACATAATAAACGCGGCATTTTCTTGCATCACGTTTTCAAAATCTTGCCCGACCGAAACAAGTTCGTCAACAATTTCAATTGCTTTTCTGAATGTTAAAAAAAAAGTTATTAGTTATTTGTATCCAACGATGCTCTGAGAAAAGATATAACAAGCACCAGTACCACAGTTTTCAATGCAGGCCAAATTACGTCGACCCTGTGCGGACTAGGATTTAAAGAATGGTGAACTTCCTTCTCAGGAGTTATCTATTATTCTGATGATTAAATTCACAGTGCTGGCGTATTTTATTGAAATTTACAAGTTATTCTGTTGAATTCCTCTTGTGGAAGCTAAATGGCTGGACAAGTCGGCATGGAAGGCGTAGTTGGTGGGCACAAAGGGCAGACGTGGTAGGAGAGGGGGAGGGGGTGATGCCGAGGCGCCATGGTGGCGCTTTTCGTTTGCTTAATCTGCCTCCACGGCTGCTCCCAGCCAATTTGGGTGGGGGGCCACGTGTTCATTCTATTCAACATTATCTTGTCGCTGAATTTCACTGTTTGAAATTTAAGAACTTAAACTTATCAATAATTTAATCAGGCTAAAACGATTTTTTTTTTTTTTTTAAATTGTTTGAGAGCTAGCCATTGACCATAACTTGTGGCAACAGTGCTTCATATCGGTACTTGACTGGCAGCAACCTGCAGTCCGACCAATCTGAAAACATTGTGCATCCAATATACGGCTGTGTTCGACGGCCTCAATGATCGTCTACATGATTGAAATTGCCTGTCAGACTGGTCACACTTGCTGGTCTGAGGGGATTTGGTAATTGTGTGAGGTGGTTATTGGGTTGCTGGTAAAGCCGAAGTGGGCAAAGATTTGGCTGTCGTAAAGGAAGTCAAGGGTCAAAGATCTCTGTGAGCTATTGTCAGTGAACACTAAGAATAATTTCTTTGAAATTAACAAGAAGATACCTATATATCAACATTCCCTATAATGAATCATGGAGGTGGCATTAATTAATGCTGTCCAACAAAACTGCTTTGACTTCAGTTCATATTCATTGTTCATTATCTAATGATTCATGAGTGACTCACATTATTAATTTCACACGTTTTTCGCAATGAAACTTTATTTATTTTACCTAGTTAATGCTTTGAATTAAGGATGCATCAAATCCAGATTTGCTCCTCTGGTCAATGGGGTAATTTGTCGGTAATGGGGTCGATACAGGAAACTCATTAAGTGTGAACTAATTTGTGCTTTCAATCTTCTAATGTATATGAGTCCCTTTGTCTACTCCATTCGATTGAAATGAATATTGTGTTGCAATGAGCTTTTACTCTGTCCTCTCAATCATTTCAACAGAAACTATCTACCGTATGTACTTCTTTTCTCATTGTTGGTTAATTTGTTAGAATTAAATTACGCTTTGAATTCCTCCAACTATCCCAGATTATCTATTTTATATATTGTATATTATCTGTGTCCAAATAAGTCATGGGCATTTCTTCTTCTTAAGGTTACAATCTTAGCGATTGGTTGGCAGCAACTCCCTGCATATCGTCCTCCTGTTTACTCGGTCCTCGATCTTCCTCTTCTGTTCTTGATATGATATTGCTCCTGCGTCTTCTTTTACTTGATCCATGAATTCCTTCATGGGCATAGCTTGTGGAAACTCTGAGCTCCTTGTTGGAATCTCTTGACTTGCAGCAATTTGTCAAAAGTAAACCGTCTGAAAACTGTGTGTCCCATTGCTGCTATGTTCGATCTCGATGGCCCTAATGGCCATGTTAATGTTGGAGACTGCCAAAAACCTGTCTGATTGTGCACACACCAGCAGCTCTGATATGTGTTGGCATGTTTGTAGGACGGTTGAGTGGCTGTGATACAGGGATGCTACTCGGACTAATAGCTAAAAAACAGGACAGTCCAGGGACTGCCACACGGACTATTCGCGATACTTTTCGTTCCTTATAACATAACCGAAGTATGTTAGTTTCCGTTTCTTAACCGCCTGCTTCTGTATCCATTCGCCTCAGGACCTCAGCATTAGCGACACGATTTCACCGGGATATGTGTAGCATTCGTCTGTATACCCACATTTCAAATACACTGATTCTGTTCTCCATACTAACTTATGTCAATCGCTGATTCTGACACCGAAGTACTTTCTGTATTTTGATGAAGACATCTCGATCTTGTTCTATGCGTATGCCAATTTCCTGTATATTACTGCCAATCGAACAAAATTGAATACGTTGATGCAAAGTTTTGTTTTGAGATAATTCGCTGCATTGGAAGATTGTGCGTTCTCGTATAGGGGGAGGTTTTGCGTGTCACGGCACTTGTATAAGTGTGTCACGTTGTGACCTGCGCAGTGCCGTCCTCCGACATCGACCCCCGCTGCTGCCATCAGTTCGACCATCGATCCCGCGGCCGCGTCGCCTCTGCTGCCTGCGAGTCTGTTGTTGACCTCCGTCGTTTCGGTCACCGTTTGCCGAACGTATGTGCTGTCAGCCTCATGGCTAGCTTGTAACGCCACTGCCGAGCTCAGAGTATGTACTCAAATTCGAAACTTTTGCTTCTTACGTAAGACTTCAATAATCCCGCTTTCGGTTTGGTTCATGTCTTTGTCTACCTCTATTGCACTGGTTTATTGTTCCGCCAATAAATTTCGGCAAGTTACGTATTTAAAACAGCAGAGAATACTAATATATTTGAAGTAGAAGACGTTGATTGATGGGCTGTTACCTGAATTGTCTCAGTTTCATTTCGGGCCACGCCCGAATACGTGAGTCATTTGGGAAAAGTCGGCTTGGATGAGAAAAATATACAATGGCTGTTCTGTTTCACATTCCAAACTTTGTGCATGGCGCTTTTCACAGTTGCGTTGAAAAGTTAGGTTCCTGGTTGTATTGAGTATAGAGAATAATAAACCACTTCACACATCAGTTGATCCCATATAGTATCAAATAGTACGCTTTACGACCTAAACTTTATTTTGTATATTTTCTGTCGCTCAGATCGTGCCATTCTTTCACATTTTTAGAAAATTTAATATACACTACTACGAAAGTCTTAGGCCTCATTCATCGCGACCTTTGCGTTATTTGTGGGATATTTTAGTCAGCAACTTTCATTTAAATGAAATTATATTTGAAATCTTTTTATTCTGATAAATTAATTATGGTCTGATTTCACATGAAACATGAAATGCTAAATTGTAACCACAATTCGTACTTTCGTACTATTTTTATTTTGGGGTACGTTTCTGCGTGTGCACTTAAGTCTTTAGTGACCTATTCGCTATATTGCCCCTGCTGAGTATTGCCAATACTTTGCTCGTCAATACCATTTTCCTTAATGAAGGGCTAGGATTTTGCATGAATTCGACCCCTTATTGGTTACACTTTTTGCTCAGGTAGCTGAGATAAGTTCTATTTTGCTTCGCTATGGTTCGAATATGTCTTACCATAGCGAAGGCTTTCAACAAACGTCTCACACAATTGCAAGTTTTTCCTTTCTGACAGTTTCGGCAATTAGAAATAGCCCTCATTGCACAGACGACAGGTTGCTGCCAGTCAAGCTTTCCAACTAGAAGTACTGTGTTTTCACGAGCTATAGGCTAACAATGGCTACGTTCATAATTTACTTTTACTTTTGATGTACCCAAATTGTTAAATTCCATTAAGAGGATGCTGGCCACCCCTGGGTCAGCCTGAATCTGGTTGGTTTAGTCAATTGCTAAAGGACTATTTCATACACCCTATTATATGGTGTTTTTCATTTTTGTTGGTATAATTTTTCCATGAATTGGATAATTCGGTAAATTTCTGTCGGTTATCAGTTTCACGGAAAACCCCCTTGGCCAAAACTAAATCAATCGTCGTAGTGCTATGCATGAAATAGTCCTCTATCAATTGAGTAGACCAAATCTATGTAAATTGAAGTATTAACTTAATGAAAAATATAAACCAACCAGGGTGATTCAGGGGTGGCCAATGTGTACAGCCAGCTTCCTCTTAGGTGTACTCACATGGGCAAGAAAACATTTATAATTTCGTTTAGGCCTGCTGTGTAACAATTTTCAAGTACGTTTTCCGTGACGAAACCCTTCCCCATTTTTTGAAGATTTCTAGCTGTGTGTTTTAGTGGTATCAGCGAGGCCTTGGATACTTGTACTGGTGTGATGTGATGGTGAGCAGTAGTGCGGCCATGTGGTCCAAGCCCCTTGTCTACGTGTTTGCTTTACAGCTATAAATTTGGTTGCTTACAGGAGATTGAATAGTTGTTCCTTGCATTATAGATTATTTTTACTTAGTTCTTGGTGTAGCTAAGACTATAGTAAAGTAAAATAGCAGTGCATATTTATATTCCATGGTATGTTCAATTACTAACTAGAAGGACGGCGCGTATCTGTGGATATTCTGTGGGTTCCAGGGTATGTTGGAATCGACGGCAACGAGCGGGCTGATGAGCTTGCCAGAAAAGCCTCTACGGATAGCCCCATAGGGCCCGAACCTATTCTCCCATTAGGATAGGCAGTTTTGATGAGAACTTGTCAACAGCCTATATAGAGAGCTTGAAATGGTATAGCCGTTAACTCCCAAATTTATTGGTTGTTACTGCCCTTTATGGCGGTGTTGTGTTGACTCGCAGAAGTGTAATGCAATAGAAAAAGTCTAAACGTATGTATTTAATACTTCAGGAGTGGATAAATGAAATAAATATATTAATTTTTGGGATAGCCGATAGGGTATGGTATGGATTAAATAATCACTAGGTGAGAAAAAGGCAAACTCATTGTGAAATGAAAGTGAAATAGAAAGATGATTGAACATGTTCATAAAAATAACTCAAGGGAAATTAGCTGCATTGATTATTATTATTAGGAATTCATAATAATAGCTTGTTTGTTTGTTGCAGGCATGAAGCGTGAGGCGGGAGACGGTCCCCAAGGCGGAGGGCCGCAAAAACGGTACCGGGGCGGCGATGGAAATGAAATCCGCCTCCTAATTCCCAGCAAGGTAAGAACTGCAATAAATTGTAGCATTATAATATTATATATATAATACTGACATTAAACTAATATAAGTTGAAGAGGCGACCCCCTCCTCGTTATAACCGACAAGACATCGTGGTTTCGAATCACGCCATCCAAATTTTTCTTGATCCTCTAATTTCGTCTAAAAACTGCGACGTTGTTTTTATTGGTCACCTTCATATCTAATAGCTCTAGTTGAAACAACGCCCATTTTTTTTTGTTGCTACTAATTTATAATAAATAAATAAAGTAATACATGCGTTGGTTTCTGCCCAAAATATACGGTTGTGCGGTTGGATAGCTTTCGAAGTCCATATGGTAGCGTAACTGTCAATAAACAATTATGAGCGACAAATTGGGTGATGACGTCAAGCATTCTTATCGCTCATTGGTTATCAAAATTTGGTAGTTGACTATTACCAAAGTTATTATTGTTCGGATTTTAAATGCACCCTAAATGTTGCAAATAATTAATATCAACAACTGAACTCATCGTAACTCTAGCGCTAGCACCAACGTAAGAGAATGACTTACCCAGGCAATTATTTAAACCAGGGGTTCCCAAAGTGGGGGTCGCAGCGTGGTCTCGTCTGCCAGTTGTACACTAGATAGAATTGAATTGAATGACAAGTTTTTTTTCCAATTTAGTTAAATATTTTTTAAAGATTGGCGGGAACGGGATTGGCGGCCAAAACCTATAGAAACCCACCATTTTCTGCTTACAATTTCAAAATTTTCCTCCGGGAGAGACACTCGGACCCCCTTTTTACAGTCGTAAAAAGAATGCGTGGAAACCAGTTTCCTTTGGTCTATCCTTTGAAAAATTTGCCTCGGGGGAGAGGGGGGGGGGTAGTAAGGCAGGGTATCATATTTTATGCTGGATCCACCCCCTGGCTTGCCCGCTTGTCTAGCACTCATAAACAATTAACAGCAACTAATAATCTCTGTTGAAAGACAATTTGTGATTTAATTCTTATTCCGCTTTAATTCACGTTTAGTCAATGTCGCCAATTTACAGACTTTGTAGTTTGATTGGGATAAAAGCTTATTCTAGGATAATTTGTTCTTTTACGCTCGTGTTGGGCCACAGTTAATATTAATATTGTACTTAAATAGGGTGGCCCAGCGTTGGGACACTCGAGCCATCGGCTACGGTGACAAGGTGGTAGCGTGATTATGCGAGTCTCTATACACCATGCAATTGTAACTCAACACAAGTATTAAGTTACTTAGTGAGGCGACTGAAGAGGCCAAAAAATCCATTAAATTGTTTGTATGCGATTTTCCTATAAAAAAAATTCAATTCCCGTCTTCTTCTTCTCAATTGACTCAAATTAAACCGACATTTACCCTCTTGGAAATCCATATCGATGTTTAATAGAAAATCCACCAAATAAAGGTCTTACCGATCATTGCCTAGGTAGGGCCCTAGAGGACAACGTCCGACAAAACCCCTATGCATGTAATAATAGAAGACAGTGGAGACATAACGGTTTGCGATGTGTTTTTGTAGGGGAGTTACTATTTGCGTTGCGTGTTGTATCCAGTTATGTTGCAGATGTTCTCTGCAATAGGCCTTGTCCTGTCTAATTACCCTCTTTTCGCAGCAATATCTGCGTTTGAAGTATGGGTTTGAAAATGTAATGTACTAGTATTATTAATTATATTATTTCCCGAAGTAGGTCTATGAGCCCGTTGAACAGCACTTCAGTACCCAGTACTGGGCGCAAAGGCGTTGAAATCTTTAAATAAATAAAAATATGTATGTTATATGACCTTTGTCATTGTACTTGAAGTTCGGCCACGACAAAGAGGCTGGGTTTAGGAAAACGAAGCATTGGAGATGCTTGTACCTCAGCTTTGTGAGGGGAAAGGCATTCACAAAGTTTGTGCTCCGCCGTTTCGTCCTGCTAACTTTACTATATGCACTTAGAGTCACTCAGTCTGTGTTAAAAACTCTAGTCCCATGCTTGTAATATTTTCTTTCCATGCTTTGAAGTGCGTGGAAAGTGGGCAGTTCCGGGCCTTTCTAGTTAAGTTTAAGACATAACTTCGCTAGGTTGATTCAGCAGTAAAACGCAAATTAATTTTTTCGTAATGACTGGGTTGCCAATCGGCCTCGTGGCACATAGTTTCTGTGGTTATAAATGCTAGATTCAGAAACATTCGATTTCTCGAAACTGTTCGCTGCAAAAATGGGAACGTTTTTAAAAGAAGTCATATTTTAATGCAAATGCATATTTGAAGTTTATCATATTGAAACTTAGAAAAACTAGTTTTAATGCTAGTTTGACCCAGTTTACTCAAAATAAAAATTCAGATTGTCTCCCAGTTTGAATATACCAAAAGCTACATTTCCCATTTTTATTTAACCTGTTGATTTAGAGACATTTTGGAGAACGCGTAATAATAAGCCTTATTATTTGTAATTTTAGGTGGCTGGTTCAATAATTGGGAAGGGGGGTCACAACATCTCAAAGCTGCGTTCTGAGGTATGTACTTTTTCATAACTATTTTAGTGTCCTATCACTAACTTCTCATTTGAGGTGATTTACCAAATGGGCATATCTGGCGAAAGCAGCGTTGTGGGAAGGAGATACTTTAGTGAATTTTGTGAGGGAGTCCAATGCACTTAAAGCTCGAATATCAGTGTACTTAGCTTGTCTAGAGTTTGTGTTTTGCCGTTGAAAGCTGGCTTCTGAAACACAATTTTTGCATTCAAAGATTGCAGAATAACCGAGAATTTATTTACCATTGCTGAACTTGTGTTTTGGAAAGGCACATTTATGAACAGACACAACCATGTATCTTGCCTGTTAAGCAAAATCAATCAGCTTTATAGCATAACAGCACTCTCTAACAGTTGTCTATGACTTTCTGGGTGTGCGTTCAGTAATTTTCATAAATTGGCGGGCCTCTAAAAGTGTTCGGAAGGTGTTCATTATCGTTCATACTACATACTGTAGCGCAATTTGTTAAGGTATGCATATTATGAAATTGAATCACCATTTGAAGTGTAACATAAATAAATTATAGCCGTTTTCACCTACCATTTCAGTTTTTCGGCTTTTCCACCTGTTCATTAGAACCACATCATGTATTAGTATTTAATTTGTCAGTGATGCCTTTGAGCAACTGCTTAGCTCTAAGACTGATTTATTTGTAAAAATATTGGTTCCCTATATGCGCTCCATATTTCTTGCAGGTAGTATGGTTATGTTCTTATTATTTCTGGTGAAGGATTAGGGAAATTCTTATTTTTCTATTCTATCATTTGTCAGAGCCGAGACAGTTGCATTAAATTCTTTGCAAATCTACCTAATACTTCTTGTCACATAGTTGTTTTCATGCCAGTTCTGTCGATAATTTATGTGAAGGTCTTAGGGCGGATTCTACAAAACAACCGATAAAGTACTCAGTTACAGTTCAAGTGTTCAGTGCAATAAAATTCACCATATATTCACCTCCCCTAAAAAAATTCACTATAAATTGTCAAATCTGCCTGAATCAACTTCCATATAACAGCACATATCGGTCAGTATTAACTTAAAAAAAAAACGTGTATTTGAAATCAATTGAAAAATTACAAAAATATTTTAATATATTCGATATTGTCAAAAATTAAAAATTACAGTTTTGAGTTGGAAACATGCCGCAAATTTGGCAAAAATACTAAAAAATTAAATAAAAAATACCGCCATATCACAGTTTGACCTCGAGATAAGTTGTGGGGCACGCTGAAAGTGTCTGGGGCAGTATGTCGAATAGGACATTTTTTATAGTGAATTAAACACATAAAGTGATCAATAACGTTATAGGGAACATATTAGAATCCGCCCTTAATCTGACTGCTGATTTATTTATCTGATGTATATAAACATATATTTGTGGCCGTTGAAGTGTTTTTTCCAGGAAGCTGATATGTGATTTAACTCATATATTGTTGTTTTTGTCCTCCATATTGGCCCGCCCTCCACCTGTGCCCGATACACCGATTCCCCAAATGAATTCGGTTGCCGTCCCGCAGAACAATGCCACCGTCACAGTCCCCGATTGCCCTGGCCCGGAACGGTAATGCTCTACCTCTTCTATCTCTAGTAAAGTGACTATGTCCAAAAATCAGGTTTAGACCTAGGTCTAGGTAGGCGAGTCCATTGCAAGACTAAAAAACTCACATCCTCTGAATGATGCTGCACACAAGTATGCCTACGAAGAATGGAAAGTTTGGAAGGCCCTAATTCTGATTTTAAAAAAGTGCATGTAAGGAACAACTCTCTAAAATACATGGTAAAATAGATGTGAATGGCAGAAATTGAAATGGTTCCTGCATATTCACAACAGTTACCTACAAAATGCTGTGAAGAGGACAGGTTAGGAGGCTCTGCCCCTCGCAACTCTTTGGAATAAGAGAAATATCGAATGCCATTTGTATTGCTGACACGTTACCTTCCTGCTGTCACTGCATTATTTGGACCATTCTTAGCTTCTCACTAAGCCACCAAGTTTCAGGAAGTTAAATTTGCCAGTCAGGTTGTTAATTTTTTTTTCTGGTCGAGCGCTCTGACCATTGACCACATTTTCCACGTTTAGTTATTGCTCCTTAGGGTGCCATAGCCTTGCCCGCCCCTACCACCGACAAAATTTACTTATTATCATCCATGTGGCCAATGTTTGGAAGACTGCCTTGACTGTTGATGTCTTAGGACTGGTTTCAGTGTTTGACTAATGTTGCCGAATTAATGTTAGGTTGTCTTTTCTGTTACTATCTTCGGGCGTTCTTCTCTCTTAATTAAGTTGGGATCGAGTGTACCATCTTTACTTGCCTACAAATTGTGTGGCTGTACCGCAGGCGCAAACAGACACTGAAACTAGTCTTGTAATACAAAAGTTTTTATGACACTAATGTTTGCTTCGTGCCTATTTTTCAGCATCTTTACTGTGTCGGCAGACCTGGACACCATGCTAAACGTCATCAGAGAAATTCTTCCCAACCTTGAGGATGTTGGCGTAAGTGTTTTTGATATCATTTTATTGGCAAATCAAGTGTAGCGTGGACTGAAAATTTTATAGTAGTTCAAGAAGACTGGAAATTCTCATTGAATTGATATGTGTTGGCTTGAATAATAATATGTTGGTCTTGTATTACACTCAAATATTAGCGTAATAATAGGTAAACAAACTTTTAATTTTTCTTCGCTAATAATAAGTGGTATGCCGGATATAAAACTATACTGAGTTAAGTCATACATCACAGCAGAAAAACCACGGTAAGTTGACCGAGGCATGCCGTGCTGGTGTTACACGATCAACAGTCATCTTGCATATGATGACGTATGGCTCAACTGAGCGTAGGTTTCCTCTAGTTACACTGTTGGTACTGAGGGGTTGAATATTTAGACTGGTGTTAACATAAAAAAAATTTGGAAGAATGTGCATTGATCGATATGGCTCGATATTGCTACTTCAATTATTTGCATTTGGTTGAATTTTTCAGAACGCCCGTAACCGTCAGCAGCAGTCGGAAGATGAGGTCGACATTCGTCTTCTTGTTCATCAGAGTCAAGCGGGATGCATAATTGGGAAAGGAGGACTCAAGATTAAAGAGTTGCGCGAAGTAAGTCTTAAGTTTTCCTTTAGGTCTCAAAAACCTCGTTGTTCCGTGTTATACCGTCAAAATAGTATCATGCATTGTTTTATCAGTCTTTGGTTTTCTATCTTGGACTGTCTTACACTGTGCAAGTGGTAAACAAAAGGAGTAGTGGTACGGACTCTGACTTTCACCCTGAAGGTTGTTGGTTCGAGTCCCACATTCGCTCCATTTCCTGGCCATGATTCGGATCCAGTTTAGTGTTAGAGAGGTATTTATAGCCCTAATTGCACTAGGTTGGTTTAGTAATAGAACAGGAGTCATCATTTCTTTATTAAAAAAATGAAGAAATAATTTAAAAATGAAATCACAATTTTGAAAAAGTCCATTGAAGATGACAATGAAAAGGGGCGTTTGGCTTGCCTTGAAGGCAGTTGTACTGATGGGAGCGGGCTTTGTTGAGCAGCGGATGTACCGGCAGATGCTCAGGTTACCTGCACCTTGTCGTTGCCGGGCTTCAGTCCGGCCGTATACTCTCAAGCAATATGTGCTCTGTTAAACCGTTCTGTCTGTGGTAATTTATTTTTAATTTTTGTACGTGATTCTTGGAAACATTCATTTTTTTTATTGGCGCTCTTGATGCTAATGGCCCGCATGTCACAATGCCTAGTAGTGTCTTAAAATAACTTGTGAATTTTTTGACACTTAACTCAGCCCCTTGCCCTATCTACTTTCATCAGTTATCAACCACTAGTATAGCTATTATCGTTTATGGGATCCACCAGGGTGATTCAAGTTCCACAATTGCCAAAAACCTGTAACATGCGGGCACTTGCTGGTCTAATGGGAGTTGACAATGGAGTAAGGCGGTTTGTTGAGGGCTTGATACAGTATGGGATATATACCCGGGCCATAGCGTTATGACCGATTTATAACTGGCTTGTTCCCTACAATGTACGGTATGGGTGAGTCCTTCCTGTCCATTTGTAGACCTAAACTTAATTTATTTCATTTCCCTTTTTTCAGAAAACAAGTACAAGAATCAAGATTTATGGAAACTGTTGCCCCCAGAGCACTGATCGCATTGTTCAAATCAATGGCAAAGGAAAGCTTTGCGTCGATGCCATCCGAGAGTGCGTCGAACTTCTTAAATCCGTAAGTTACTTTTTTCTTTATGAAAAGCAAACTACCAAAAATTCTCAACATACCATTAAGGCGGGGTTTCCACATAAGACAATGGTAAATATGGTTTTGACGTGGTAGCAGACATTTTTAGTATGTCTTTAATGTCTGCTAAAACGTCATTTTCATATTTCTCATTGACCATTGAAGTATGTGGAAACCCCGCCTTAGTGCCATTCCCATCATTCTGTGAAAAGACTGCACCGCATTGCATTGGTAGATGGAGATGAGTCCAGTATTCCTTACAGATAATTTCCTAGCGATGGTGCCCCTAGGACACCGCCATGTCCTAATGCATTGTTGTACCGTCCAGGATTCATTTCCGAGTCATTTCTATAGGTGGTGGGAATGGCCCTTAGTGAGGTTCGGTGTTTCAAATTCTTTTTTGCTACCTACGAATAGGTGGTCGCTTAAATTTTATTTTGTTATTTCTACTTTTTCTTATTAATTAAAAAAAAATATATTTATTGAATATTGAGTCACATTCATTTTCAACCACTCATGCCATAGATGGTTTTAGTAAGAAAACAAGACATTATTTATTTACTCATTCCTCAATATATTGTAATTGCTTGCAAAGGCTATCACGTCGTTACGGTCAATATTAGTTGCTATTAACGGATTTTTTTTATTTGTTTCAGTCGCCTGTGAAGGGGATGAACAACCCCTATGACCCGCACAATTACGACGACTTCTTCTCAGCCGAGTATGGCGGCTATGGAGGAGGCGACGAACGTCGTGGTGGCGGCGGCGGCGGCGGTGGAGGAGGTGGTGGCGGTGGCGGTGGTGGTCGGCCGCCTCGTGACGGTGCGTATTGCTGTGTTCTTAAACTAAAACTCGATTAACGTGAGATTTCACCATAGTGCTAGCCGAGCAATAATTTTCTTTGGAGTTCCTGGCACCTTGAATTCGTCTAACTTAAAAAATCGGTTTTGACTGAATTATATAGTTTTTATAAGTGGTTTGCGAAGCCAAGTAACATGTCTTCCTGCACTAACAGTGGTTGTGTGCGTGTAAATTGATAATAAACTGGATAGGTTGTTCGTAAGACATTCCCGATCAGCTCATCAGTCGTTTTGTCAAGTATGCAAGTTTTATTATTTGATCTAATGTGCGCTCGAAGCCACCACCTAAAATCACTAGTATTAGATTTGGCACTGGAAGAGGAGTAGGAAAAAAGATGCTCAATGTGGGATTTGATCATGTCCTCCCCAAGTCACAACGATAAAGATCCCCGTCAAGTAGCAGTTGTCTGAGCGTTTTTTTGGGCCGCTCAATGTAAGAAAATAATAAAATTCTGTGTACTACTGCCGACTGCGATAGCTCGAAAAAAAACCGCCTTTTGTGAACGTTACGTAATAAATAAAATAACGCAATCTGCTTTTATTTGTTAGCAGGTTTTGGAGGAGGTCCAGGTCCTCGTGGCGGATTCGGCGGTCCCCGTGGTGGCCCCTCGATGGCCGATGAAGGTACGTATAGCCTGATAATGATAACTGTGAGCTGGCCTGAATGACAAAAAAAAAAAAAAAAACATGTGTCAAGAACTCAATATCCTCCATACCACTATGTAGATGGTCATTTGTTTGGTACTTACGCCCGGTATACGCGGACGATTCAAACGCCAGTGATCTACTGAGAAATTGGTCATGGGAGCAAATAGGCTGTTGCAAAACCCGAGTCTACTTCATCAGATTTTTGTCGCAGGTGCGAATCGACGATTTCCCGAGTTGGGGTGGTTTTCTTTTGACTATATTTGGCTTATGGTGAGAACCACCCGCTTACGCTAGGTCACAACTGAGGAATCGTTGATTGACAGCCAAATATGAATATTAAGAGTGAACAGCCCGTAGGAAATTGGCAGCCCGATATTTAATACGTTTTATTTTTTATTTAATTGACTAAGCATGTTGTTAAAGGTTTGGCGCATCAAAGTTGTATAAGACTACTTCATGCATCATATTACAAGATATTTTTATTTTCGAATTTGTAGTTTTTTCACCAACATGCAAATATTTTATAAACAATAACTTTTCACGTATAATCGATTTTATAAAAAAATATCTCTTTCGGCTATGGCCGATCAGGTGTAGGGAGATTCCGCAAACCCTGCTTTTCCTCTCGCTACCCAGAGGCGTAAAGTTTTAGAATGATGGCGGGGGCAAAACTAAGTAGACCTTATGACGTCATCAGGCAGGATTGAAGAAAAAATTGATAATATAATAGAAAAATTGTAGAGTTTTACGCATTTTTTAATAGTTGTAAAGTATAGCTGTAGATTTTACAAAGCTAAAAAAAGAATGCTTATATTCATATTGCTGCAAAGGGGACTAAGAAGTAAGAACCACGTCTTACAATGCTCGAAGCTGGGGGGAGGGGAAAGTTGGACCGCGCCTCTCTCTCCCCCCCCCCCCCCCCCTGCCCAACTTTACGCCCCTGACGCTAGGCTATGTGTAATGGAAAATAAAAAAAACTTCATTATTTTCCCGATCACAACATCAACACACAAAACACTTTGTGTTCCAAACTATGACGACTATGAACTTTTACTTATTAAATTATTTTTACTTTGACTGGACGTCATCTTGAAATCGTTAATTTGTCGTAAAAAGTGTAGATTACCATTATTGTGGATAATAATACGATCTTTCAGTCAGATTTTAATTCATTCCTCTGCGACCAATATTGACTGAGATATGAATTTATAAGTTTTCAATCGGCCTCCATCGTATAACTAAATAGCGGATCTAGCTGGTTAACGAACTCGATCAAGGCATTTGTATGATCAATTTTTGTGCCAAGTTTCATCCAAATCGGATAATATTTACGGAAGTTAGAGTGTTTCCTAAAATCGATATACATACAGTATATATATATATATAACATTTTGAACGGAGGGCGGTTTTAGGCTCAGGGGGTCATGAAATGAAAAGTTGTGAAGAAATTTTCCGAAAGTCGAACATTGGTCGCCATCTCAATAGGTAGATGAATCTCCCTAAATTACAATTTTGAAAACTAAAAATACCTTATATGATGCATGAAGTAATCTTCTACAACTTTAATGAGCCAAATATTTAATAACATTCTTATTTAAATAAATAAAATACAAAAAGTATTAAATTTCGCGCTGCCACTTTCCTACAGGCTGTACACTCTTAAAATAATAATATATTATACTGAACATCACTTTATTTCAAGTTTACGGTAATCACTCCTCAATATTGGATGCTCTAAATTGCAGAGTGGGAACTAAGTTTTACTCTTTCCGCACATGTTCTTCCACGTGTATTAAGCTAACATTTTTCAGGTTTTGGAGGCCCTGGTCCACGAGGCGGATTCGGTGGACCCAGTGGTGGCCCCCGTGGGGGAGGTCGCGGTCCCATGAATGGCGGAAGTGGCCAAGGAGGAAACTTTGGAGGGGGCCCTCCGTCGTTCGGGGGTGGCCCCTCATTCGGTGGCCCACCGCCCCTGACTGGAGGTGGCGGCGGTGGTGGTGGCGGCGGCGGAGGAGATAAAAACTCAACTCAGGTCACCATTCCAAAGGATGTAAGTCTGCTGTCACAAATAACGATTACAATTATTTTATCGTTTGCCAATATTACTTTGTGAGTGACGTCACTGATGTTGTTGGCAGCATAGAGAAAACGAGGCAGGCTTACTTGTCATTGAATGTGATTTATTTTACGGACCGTCTGCAGTTGTTTTTATTATTACGATTTTAGTGGATGCTGTAGAACTGCCAGGGAAGAGAACAGGAATCATAGTAGAACAAGTCTGTAACTGTGCATACGTTGTTTCATGATTTTTCGTGGTGTAAATAAATATGATTAAAAAACGTAACATGACTTTGTCTAATAGTGCATATCTATCTCTGTCACCAATCAATCACGCAATGCAGAAATCGTACGTAGGGACAGGAATGATCTCGCAGTCATGCCTTGTGCTATTTCTAATACCCCCAAATTCTGCCCTAATGGTCTTCCCTAGGTTATGATTTGGAGCAGGGTTTATTGCGTGAAATAGAAATATCTGATATTGGTTTGAAAACCGAGAGTATTGCAATTGCACAGAATGTAGAACCAGTTGTTATTTTGTCTCTAGCTTGCCGGCGCGATAATCGGCAAGGGTGGAATGCGCATCAGGAAGATCCGCATGGACTCCGGGGCAGGTATCACGATCGACGAGCCACTGCCGGGCTCTAGTGACCGGATCATCACTATCACCGGATCCCCCAACCAGATCCAGATGGCACAGTACCTGTTGCAACAGAGGTGTGTATAATACATATATATAATAATTCTTTCACTGAAAGAAAGCATGCTGGTAGGACCCTATATGGTGTTTATTGTTCGAATCTGTTTGAAATACTTTACAAATAAAATAACCGACTGAATTATTTAAAATCTGGGGAATAATTCTGCAGAAAACTAGCCATTATTATTTTTTTAATAATTAATTTTCTTTTTTTTAATAATTTGCCGCGCAATAAAACGCCATGCTTAACTATAGGGGACTTGTACATTTATTTTCTTCTCATTTCCGAGGAATATGTACTACCCAACCACGATAGGATGACATTTGAAACAGTTATAGAAATCGAATAAACTCAGTGTTCCGCTTATGGCTCAGGTTTTCGAATATACAGTGTTCCGAATGTCATCCTATCGTGGTCAGATAGTAACTGTTTAATGTAATCTATGAGGACTGTATGCTAAATCTGGGTTGGCACAAGGGTAAATTTGGGGCTATTTCGCGATAAGTCCGATAATTTTTCCGACAGGTAGCTGGGGATACGTAGTATACCTAAATTACTACTGTACTTACTAACAGAAATTAGAGGATATGGAAAAAACTGGGCTTGGCGGGATTCGAACCCACGATCTACGCCTAACCGGGGCGTCATCTTAACCAGTTTTTTCCATATCCTCTAATTTCTATTATACCTCTTCAACCAAAGTTAATTTAATTTCAGTGATATATACCATATAATACTACAATGCACTGTACTTACTGTAACAAGATAACACCTTTTAATAATTTCTGAAGTTCTTTTAAGAAATATTTGTTCTTCCTAACGTGTTTATTTTAGATCAAGAACATAATATAAAAAAAAATGCATTTCACTTCTAAGGCGGCTACTCCATCTGTCAATAATCCGTCATTTGTGCATTAAAAATTGATGAGATGTTTGTTTTAATATGGCAGAGGCTTATTATTATTATTGATGTCTATTACCATATTATAACTTAATCTATAATAGATAAGTTAAGTATCTGCATAATAGTCTCCTTAAAACAAACATCTCATTAATTTTTAATGCCCAAATGACGGATTATTGACAGATGGAATAACCGCCTACAATTTGTTAGGGAAGATCCGTTACACACGGACGATTCCGCACACGCGAGTTGCCGACGTCATTTCCCATTGTAGCCATAGGGCTATGAATTGTTGGTGCCAAACACAGGATCTACTTCAGAAGATTTCTATGATTTGGCCCGTTTTGGGGAAAACCGGTCGGATTCATAAATCGTAATGAAATCTTCTGCTAGCCCTATGGCTACAATGGAAAAAGACGTAGGCAACTTGCCCGTGCGGAATCGTCCGTGTGTACCGGACCTAAAATTCGGTACATTTTGCTTGTAACTATCATGTTCCACGCACACAATCATGACCGTGTTGCCAGGCAACCCCGGCATTTTGTCATGTTTATTCTTAAAGTTAAATTACCGTACGTATCGCGAACGCACCCTTACTCCAATATAATCAATGCCGTAACTGCTATTTCTTTGGAATAATTATAATAAGTTAAACTGTCGTGTCTAATTGTAACTTCACCCTAATTATTGGATTGATCATAGTATTGAAGTTGGTGGTACAATTTTGTGAGTCTAGAGCTGCGGTCGGAGGAGGTATCGTGTTATAGGGATCACGAGATTGCATGATATTGTCCTTTCATCCGTTCTGGTGGTGGTCGTGATAATCATTGTATGGTGACGGTGCTCCGTTCAGTCTGTGCCAATTGTTTTTGTTAGAGGGGCAACCATTATTTCTGTCATGATAATGGCTATTAAGGACCGTTCCGTCACTCTTGGAAATGTAAGGAATACTGGATGGCACCGCTATGTTCCAATGCATGGCTGTGCCATGAAAAAGCCCATACTGGTGCGTTTCCAAGGGTGGTGGGCACGGCCCTAAGTGGTGAATCTAATATCTGAAACGTTAACCTTGAAACATTTTCTTACTCAACTGACCTGGCACGAGCAAAGAAAGGCAATGTATCTATGGGTTTGGTGCTAAATTACCTTCAGTTAAGATAAATAAATTTCAAAAACAACTAAAATGTAGCCATTCGTTGTAATTTAAATCTAAAACTCTACACTTCTTTGCTCGAATTAGGCATGCTAGTGTGATGGCAGCAATGTACGTACTGTATTTTAATAATGGTCTTTTTGGAAGTCATATGCAATGCTGTACAACCGGCAAATTAATAGAATGAAACACTATTTATTCCAATACAGTAAATTGAAATTCCAGTTAAATAAACGCAGTGTTGTTTCATTTATTTTTATGGCTGGTTGAACAGTTTCTAGTCGTCGTTTTACTAATTAATAATTTGTGTAGAGTGGAGGTTGGTGAAATACCTGTCAGAAAGTAATCGTTCAAATGTTTAGGCAATTTAGTAGACTCATCTGCGGACCGACCTACCATGCCGTTTAGATAATAACTTATTGTGTAAAATGTAAACTGAACAATTTTAGAGAGCACAAGCACTTTAAAATTGTCTCTTTTACAATTTTAACCCCAGGGTAAGCTATTATTAAACAATACAATACAAAGATACGAAGACTTTCACTTCCGGAGTTACGTGATGAAGGAGTAGGCCTCTATCATCCCAGATTCTAGTGCTTTATCGCATATTATTAAATGGCATGGAACGCTCGCTAATGTATTGTAGAATAATTTTTATTTATTTAATTTAAATAATAGTAATATTATTTTAATTATTAATATTTAAATTAATTTAATTAATACATTGTGGCATTATCTGTGTTGAATGTTAATTAAATGACCTACGTACGATACATCTTCTTTATGACATACCTCACCAACTTCCACCTTCAAAGCAAAGTAATTTAATTTAATCCAAAGAGATTTTGGAATTAAGCGTTGCTCGAATTATAAATAGGCATCAGTTTGTTGTCAATTTACCAAAGATCTATTATGTGGTGAACTAAAATTAATCTTTGCTAGTTCATAATTTTTTATGTTCCAACCTATTCGCCCCAAATTTAGAACTAAGTACACTTCTTGCAGTTATTATTGAGAACTATTTAAGTAAAATAATGCGCTCTGATCAACTTTTTTTCACTATCATGGATTGGTAATTTCAACAAGATTTAATGATTATAATAATCAATTAATGATTTTTGTAATGCACCAAACGAGCGGGCTGCGCATATGGACCATTGGATTGGACAGTGGCATTGGGCCTTCCTCTTGTGGAAGACTAGTGATTTTGTTGTTCTATATTAAGAAACAAGGAATCACTAATCCTCCCAAGATGTTGGTCTGCTCTTCGGTGGAATGAAAAGACAACCAGTGTTCATCAGTTGAAAACATCCGGGCCTTGAGGTCTGGAAATCAATGAGTTTTTTTAATTTTGCTTATTTTATGTATAAAAGAAATAATTAATGGCAAATAAAATTAAATCTGTCAAGTTTATGCTTTTGAAGCAACATAATCTCTAAACAGAAGCTGTAGCAGTACAGCCATCGGTAGGCCGCTTATGCGACAGTAAAAGCCGCATTCAGTATAATTAGCTGCATTTATTTCCAAACCTCAAAAAATTTAAAAAGTAGATAACTTGCATGAATTTAATTATAGAAGTATTTTGAAAATTGAAGCAATTTAACTTATTTTTTTATATCACTAGTGACTTGCATATTTGATTGGTAACATTTTCAGGATCGACTAGTAAGAGTACTTAAAAAATATATGGAATGTCTTGTCCCTCAATCATTCCCACCGATGGTAACTTATTGTCTTCAATGCCAGGCTTCTCGTATTTCTCACTTACAACTTTCCTGATTCTTCAGTAAGGCTCGCAGTTTGTTGTAACTTCGATCGAATTTGAGTTTCAATACTTGGCCGACCTAATCTGACATGTTGCCTTTTGTCCCTAGGGCCCAGAATTCAAAAGTGAGAAGAAATCCCTGTTTGGACCTGCCCCCCTAAGATCCCAGTACCCTGTTACCCCGCAATTATTTTCAGTGTCATAGTTTTGTTCAGGGGAGACAAGTTGTGAAATTACTACATCATAGTTTTATCAGCAAACAGAATTGATGAATTATTTGTGATTTACCATTAGAACGATTACAATTTTCCAAATTTTAAGGCTTTTCGATTTAGTTATCCACGGAAAACAAGGCTTTACTTTCCACCTAGGTTTTTAATACTAGTAGTTATCGAGTACAGTCGAGCCTGCGCGCCAAAATGTTTTCCGAGTGCGCGTTGAATGCAGTTAGATTGCTTCAGTTCTTTTGAATGAATTTAATAGATTTTTATGGTAATGAATAGCATTATCTAACCAATTGAATCTTGCTATTCCAATTAACATGATTTCCTTTTAATTGTAATATTACAACAATGGCAGTAGAAAATATTTTTCCTATTATATGGTAGGGACACGAAAAAATAACCTAAATGTTGAAGTAGGTTACGTAATATCCAGATTGTTGTACACACTATGGGCACCGTAGTAAGTTATTTAAGTTATATTGTGCATGTATCAAAGTCGCCGTAAATATTAGAGAGGCTTACTTTTAATTTAGCCTAAGGAATTGGCCTGTTTTCACACATTTTAAACAGAAAAAAGAAATATAGAAATCATTTCACATCCCATAATTCGATACCAAATTTAAAAGAGTGGTTTTATTCATTATAAAACAAATTTTGATATGAAAGTTGGGCTAAACTTTGTGAATAAATTTACTGGAGGTCCAATAGAATCAGGAATGACAATGTCTCCTTGAGATGTATTTTTAACGTATTACAAATGGTTATACTAATGAATGAAATGGACGCGTCTTTAAATGCTTTATTGCACCTTTGTAGGTTTAACACTAGAATGCTATTTTGCAACGTAAGCATTATTGTGGGTTTGTGGTATAACTTACTTTTAGTTACAAAGGGAAAGAATCCCGTTGAAAAGCAACTCTCCTCTGGTAAATTGTTGTCAAAATTCTTCTACCCCGAATCTGCCTATCGCAAGTATTTTTGCTAATTTACTTAATTCCCCGGACAATCGTATACTTCCGAATTACTCTAAATATGAGACTTTTGGAGATATGTTTGTAAGGAGCCTGCCCGAAAGTTTGCCGGTTCTCTTGCAAGTCAGTATACGTTGTGTTCTAGTTATGTTTTTATCCATGTACATTATTCCGCTAAAGCCGCTGCGCGTTTTTATTGCAAAAATAAGTGCGCACGAAAAAAATGAGCTCACGAAACCACGCTTATGGAACGCCAAACATGCTCATGGCCCATTAACATGTTTCCGAAACTTATCCCTTGTGCACGCAAGTGCTGTGAAATTCCACTAATGTTCGCACGGGCTCACCAGTACTGTTTTAATAAAGCAAAAGCACGGTGGAATGAAGTACTTAATTGTTGAGATTTAATGACAATGTAATGCTTATTTTAACTTATTAAACATTGAGACCAAGGCGGCTTGAGCCCTCCCGCTTCACCCACTAATTATGTTTCATTTTTGTTTCAGTGTCCGGGAAAATTCAAGTAACTACTAAAGGTATAGGGTAAACTCAAATCATGATGTATTCACTTTTCCGTTAAGAAATCGAGTTAAATGCGTGGTATATTGCGTATCATATTTTTACACAGTGGAAGCAATTGAAGGATTTCTTTTTATAACATTGTATTCTTTATTAGATTTTTTAATTATTATTTTTTTTGTCAACTTTTAATGAGGTTTTGTAGTGAAACCTCAACTATATTTTCAAGCCCCGTAGTACCGTTGTAGCTCCTTCCCTTGACATCAATTAAATTAACATTCATTGAATTCATATTGTGTTTTAATGTGTTTAACTACTATATGTTCTACTATACACCTTTCTCGAAATTACAATAGCGCATTAGGCGAAGTCACCGATGCTAAATTAGTCAAGTGTCATTTTTTTAATTAAGCTACAGCTAACTACAAAATGCATAAATTATAGGTATGTAATAGGAAGTGAGAGTCTACACACCATGCGATCGGAGACATGTCGTAATTCAACGCAAGTATTAAGTAAGTTAGTGAGGGGACTGAATAGGTTAATCGCATACATCCATTAAAATAATATGGCATCACATTGGGAATCAAGTCAAACCTAGATAAGGCAGACAATTAGTGTGGATGGTAACAAGATACCACGGCAGGAGTCCTGCATTGGCCAGATTTTTGTTAGAGCCTATTACTTCTTTAACAACCTGTCAATTTAGTTTAAAAAATAGTTGGCACATGTTCTAAATCTACAGTTTCGCACAATTCTGATACTGAAACTACTACTGGGCTAAGCTAAGTTGCTTAATTACTTTGCGAGCAAAGATATCACTTAGAATAAAAAGTTGAAGCACTAAAATTTTACAGTACCTACGATTTGAGAGTGAAAGTTAAAAGAATGAGACAGATAGGAAATGATTAGCCCTTTAGTGAGGCGCAGTAAGTGCTGCAGGATTGTTACAACCATTAAAAAACTCCTTTAGTGTTAAGTTTGGAAAAATAGGCTTCTCTGTAGAAACCCAAATTTAAGGTGTGCTTAACGTTACATAGGTGACTAATTAGTTAAAATTTCACTGTTATGGACTGATTAGAAGCTACTTCCGTGTAAGGGATTAAGACGAGCCCTTTTGGAGAGACCGATACGACGCTTCCTGAACGACGATTTTGTAGTCGGCATGAAAACTGCAAATTAAAGAATGTCAAAAATAATTGGCTCCACTCACTAAGAACCACGAAGGCTATTTATTACATTAAGTAATTCAGTGGCTTTCCGGTTTTTATGTCATGCGAAAAACTTCTTTAGTTTGCCAAACTGTGAGTGCTATCGTAGATGCGAGCTTTCATAATTAGACAACACCGAGCAAATCCTCGGCTTCATGATCCAATTAAAGTATATAGAAAAGTATATATATAGATAAAAAAAAACATTATAAAATAAGCCCAGTTGCAAGCAGAACAGCCTATATCAATAACCCCATGGATTTCAGGCATTATTTGTACTGTTTCTGTGTGAGCTTTTGGTCCTTGGCAAACTGATCATAAGTCCTCGAGGTCAACCTACACCGGCTGCAAGAGATAATTGACAAGGTTAATTGACGTAATGCAACCGGCGTAAGTATGACTTACCCAAGTAGGTACAGATACGAGTCTCATATATTTGAAACTTACATTGTGTAGTCATTTCAGGAACTACTTGCTCATCTTGAGACGCTTGGCTGTCTTGCCATTTTACTGCATTGAGTGAAGTCCGATTCCCACCTTGAAATATCTTTAGAGTTGAATCAGTCAAGAGACCTTGACTGGTTTGGGCAGTTGCGTCTACCAGGTATGACCCTAAGCTTTGGGAGGTTTGCGTGGTTTCATTTACGGTTAATTTTTGTGATAGCTCTTCAGGAGTCAGAAGATCAGAAAAAATATCGCCAGCTTTGAATTGAGCTTCTTCGTCAACTGCGTTTTTTCCAAAATGCTCCATCTTTAAGTCAATTTTTGAATCACCACAATTTGTACTGTCTTCACGAACTTTAATCATTGTAAAACTATTTACGCACTCGAAAGAAATTTCAGAAGTGGATAGACCAAAGTCAGAGGAAGCGTTTTTAACAGTTTTTGGTGTTGGTGGACAGTCGAAAACTTTGTTAATCAACTCAGTGGCAACTTCCTTACTTTCCATTGTTACAGGCGGTTGCTGAAAGTCAACAATAAGTAGTAGTAGCAATAAATAAGACGTAGTCTAGTTGCTAGACTTATGAAATTCAAATACAGACTCGTTAGGAGTTAATGTAAGCTTGGTGGGTGGTTGTAGTGGAATTTGGTGTAATTACTTCTATCCTCCAATTTTGTTTCATAAAACCGCCAAAAGCAGGTCCCCATATAGATAAAATTAAGCTCAGTAAAATTTACTATGCATATAATGGTGAACTAGGCCTAACTGAAGCTTTACGCTACTTACAATAGATGGATGGTGAAATTTGGGTTGTTTTTGTGCAATTATGTTCGTTATAATGCAAAAAAATCGGATTTAAAGAACTCTTTACTCTTGTCAAAGTCAAAATGTCAACTTAATTTTCAAAAATTCAAACAAGAAGTCAAGGGGAAAATGTCGGCTGTCGCGAGTTTTTTCGGAGTAGCCAACAATTAACAAAGCGGCGACAAATAAATATTTTCATTCGCCATCTTAAAGTCATGTGCGTTTTTTGTTTAATTTAAAATGTGACAGTTAATTGTTATTTGTTTGTGAAGTTATCTTAAAACTTATGGTAGAACGATTATGCTGCGGTTTTAAAGTGGGCTGGCAGCATGATTAAAGGGCCAAAGCAATTTCACAAGTACCATGGCTCCAATGTTACCTTAGTCCATGATGACACCGTCGCTATAAGGACGCAAAGCTATGCTAATGCACTTGTGTTTAGTGCTGACCCACTGGAACCCAACGAATTATTTCTTTTAGAAATAGGTAGAACTGAAAGAGGTTGGTCGGGGGACATGAGAATGGGTCTAACTAAAATGAATCCTAGTGCATATCAGCCATTACCTCCGTTTGCACTACCCGATCTTAGCGCTATGCGTCCGTCTTGGGTTTTTGCTATTTCAAAGTCAAGTGTGTTCAATCGAAAACGTCGCCCATATTATAGCAAGGACTTGTTTTTATCTACGGGGCACGGAAGTTTGCCCTTAAAATCCATACTACCACCTGGCAGTTCCTATGGGGATAAATGCGCTACAGACGTTGGCAGCCAAATAGGTAAGGATAGATGCATAAAATATTGAAGGCTTACAGTGTATTTAAATCAAAATTTTTTTTGTTGTATTACTAAGCCAGCATAGTGGAGTTAAGCCCATAAAGCCATCTCTTACACTCGGAAGGTCGTAGTAGATGTGGAATTTTATTTCGTCAGTGACAATAGTGACATACCATGTGGACTACGAAGTGAGTATAGCAGAGTTCCGTTCGACCACTGCCGGCCATTCTAGTTCCCTGTCCTCATGATATTGACTTCAGAGTTCAACCGTGATACAGTTCGCTGTTATATTTCAGGTATAGTGTATGTCCCTGCTAATGAATTTGGAGCGGACCTGCATTTTATTGTGAATGGCGTAGATCAAGGAGTATTCGCAAGTGAAGTTCCCTATGATGAACCCCTTTACGCCGTAGTTGATGTTTATGGCTGCACAAAGCAAGTTCGCATAATGCAGCTCTCGTTAACTGGTAAGTTACAAGCTGGTTCGCAACCTAAACTTTCAATCGTGAAGCTTCCTAGCCTACCTCATTAAAAATAAACACAATGAAATAGACAAGATTATTTAAATTATATGACCAATACTGATGCAACCCATCATCATGATCGTCAGACTAACCAAATACATGAAATTCGAAATTTTCAGACTGGTTGGTAATTGTTACATTAATTTTAGTTTATCATTAACAATACATACTGTATATTAATTATACCTTCATTACCAGAAATGTTCCACTCTTTCCATAAAGCTACTTGCATTTTAAAAATTAGAATTAGACGACACGGAAAAATTGGATGAGAGTCGTGAAATGAACTTATCTATGAATGTTACATTAATCCCTTTATCTACAAATTATTGAGATATATTGAGATGTCAACTTCAGATGCCTACCGTAGCTGTAGACGTTCTCAATGTCCTGGCTGTTAGAGACTGTGTTTTTGATTTGGTAATATTAGTTTATTACAATACCCACGCCTTCATTCATACAAAGCCTCTGGATGTGGAGAAAATTTTTTGAAACAAAAAATAATAGTCTACCGGTAACGAGGTTGAACATAAAGGTAAATAATTAAATATTTGTCTGATTGTCGATTTTGTTTCAGTCCGGTCGCTACAAGAAATATGTCGAGAGGCAATTTTACAACATATTACGAAAAAAAGCGTTTCCAAGCTTCCATTGCCGAATCTTTTAAAGGACTACTTGTTGAAATGTCATCGAGATGAAACTTGAAAAGTTTATCAGTTGAGAGATAATGAAGAAGGATGATGGTTTTGCTTCTGTGTCAGATAAGCTAAACTGTTTTCATTTTTTACTTTTATCTATAGATTATATTGTTCCACCGTTGTTTATATACTACCCTGGGACATTGAAGTTGGGCCACCTTGCATTTTACTTTTTTGTATACTGCATATATATATATATATACATTTTTCAAAATTCTGATTTAATTAGGAACAACCTGTACGTGTCAGTACATGCTTTCCTATTTATCAATTAGGATAGGTACTGCATGGTAAATAAGTGTCCCAGGGTTAATTTCCGGTATCCTCGAGTTTCTTTATCCCAAATCACTGCCTAATCAAGAATGGGCAGACCAATATAATACAGCACATTAATAATGGTGCGGTGTTGGATCAATGATAAACCATAATTTAAAAAAATATATATATTTATTAAAAACCAAAGTTTTACTTAGGAAACCGACCTGTTCTGTTTGGTTACTCTATTTAACACCTAAATCATGCCTGAGATTAGAAGCGAGAGACAGGAAGGTTTCACAGAAATTATTTTTGTCATTTTTCATGAAAATTAAGTCTTTTTTATTTTTTGGCTCCAAGATCCTAACTATTGGATTTAGTTTACATTCATAACGACTTCAATACATGTGAATACATGCCAAATTTCATTCAAATCCCCCGAGTAGTTTGCCCACTAATCGATGAACTGACACATTTCGTAAAAACCACTTTTGGTTCCTGTGACCTCAAAACGTGTAAATCGGAACAGAAAATTTTAGACGTTTTGTGGTCCCAGGAACCCAAAAAGGTGGTTTTTATGAAATGTCTGTCTGTCTGTTCGCCGATTTGTGGGCTAACTACTCGGTGGATTTGGATGAAATTTGGTATATAGGTTATGAGTAGAAGAAGAACAACGCAATGATCCACATACATAATTCACAATAGAGGGTCTATCCACCCATCTGTAGTTTTTTTTCCTCTAATTAATCAGAACTTTATAAAAGAAAAGTGTCAATAAAAGTAACGCTGTTAAAATGCTAGGGGGTCCAACTTCAATGTCCCAGGGTTGTAGGCGTTGTTAAGATTAGGACGGCTGACTTTTCCCATCCCGTTAGGAGGGGGGGGGGGCAGTACTCGAATAAAGCCTGTTTATGACGGTTCTTAAATAAAATGACCGAACAATCATAATCCGTTTCAGAAGTGAGTTGAGTCGCTGTCTGAAAATTATGGCGGGTAGTCGTAAAACGAGCTTGTGGAAGTTTATAAACAGGTTTAATTGTCTACTACAGTTCCAAAGTTCATAATCGTTCGGGGTATTCGCCTCTTTGGAAAGATGGCATTCTGCTATGACAAACCGAACTATTATATTTTGTCATTGTTGACGGGGGTTCAAAACTCAGGAGTTCCTGCTGATTATGAATTCATTCCAAAACTATATTTGCTGACATTTCAGTGGTGTCACATGTGTTCGACAATGACAGCTAACCTCACCAAATCGATTTAACGTATTTTTACCAACTGCAGTAGGGACTGGAATTAACAGTTAAAACCAAAACAAGGTAAATAGAAATAACGCAGTAGTGCAATGCACCCCATGTCAATTGAATTATTAAAATTGAAATTCAGTCACTAGTAAATTCATATAAATTAAGAATTTTGTAATGCTTTATTATGAGTTTCGCATGAAACAGAAAGAAATTTCATTCACCATAAAATTATTTCAATTGTTCATTCGTTAACCAATTAAATTTCTCTAGTATAATAAATTCTTCTGCAAGTCAAAGATTAAAACTATTTAGAGAACAATTAACTTCGGAAATCGTCTAATGTGGGACGAGTACAATTACAATAAAAAGAAATGTGGGATTACGAGTAATTAAGTAATACAAGCCGTAAAATGTTTTTGTCCCCCTCTAACTTACTTCCGAGTGTATTGTTACCGCCTGCGTGATATTTACTGTGGACAACTTGCATATTACATTTCCCAAAATGGCGGACCTTTGCCTCGCTGTGATTGGCGGGTCAATTCCCACATACCGCCCATGTTTAACTTATAATAAAGAGGGGCACATCACGTCACTTTTTATTCAAGAGGATATGATAAAGCAGTAGAATCCGGGATGATAGGCCGTGGTCGTTCTGAAAGTGTACTTCCAAACCTTTCGTCAACATCTGCGGTCGACATCTTCAGTGGAACTGCGTAGACTTCTAAGATTGTAGATTGCAGTAGCAACTGTTTGGGGAAGGGGATGTGCACTGATATTTATACCAAGCTGCGGGGTGGGGGGGGGGGGTGGAGGCAGAGCATCCCTCGCACCTGATTGACTCCCTACTATCTTTCTTTTTCTTTCTTTTCCTTGTCCAGTATTCCCTGGATAAGGATCATATATTACAAAAACAATACATAATAATACCATCCCCCATCCCCAAGCTAGCGCTTATTTGGGACAAAAGACTCATACAGTGCTGCTAAACAAGGCTTAATCATTTATTTTTGTTATTTATTTATGTTTATTTTATTTTTATTTTTATTTTATTTTTACTTGTTATTTTAATAATCTAATAATAATAATTATAATAATAATGCGTGTATTTATAAAAAAAACATAACGAATTTTACTGAACCGCCAAAAAGGCTCGTTGGGATCACAACACAATTTACTGTAGTAGGTTTACTTTTTTTTACTTTACTTTTTAAAAAAAGGTTAATCGCATACAAACAATTTAATGAATGTATCCGATTGACCTCTTCAGTCGCCTCGCTCGGTTATTACCCGTGTTGAGCTACGACACGTCTCCGATCGCATGGCGTGTAAAGACTCGCACAAGTGGAAGCACGTTACCACCTAGCCATTGAAGTCGAAGTCGAGGTTATTTACTAGTTCGCCACACTAACAATATTTTATCTCAACCTGATTTCCGGATGAAGACGTCAATTTCTATGTTGCAGTCTTGTTTGAGGCTGGATACCATTTTCTGTTAAATTTTTAGTCCTTCTTTTCTGTTGTAATTCTGCGGGTGCTTCTAGATTTTTATAGCATCTCTGTGCAGCTGGGGGTAGTATGAAGCAGTTACTGAAAACGTATTATGTTACAGCAAGTTCAGCAATTACAGACTGTTCCGGCTGTAGCTGGTTCGACTGCTTCATCACTTAATTCCGGCCGTGAAAGCCTTTGTAATTATACAAGAGGAAATGCTCAACGGTTGTGCATATTTAAATTTGAAGAAATTGTGGGATGTAAAGAAGTAGACATCAATAGAAGCACAAAAGATCAAAAAGCAACATTCAATATTTACATGTGTGTGTGTTTGGTCCAGACATTAATACGGTTTAAAAAAAATTGTATTGGAGGCTTGGTCATCTTACCTTACAATTGATTGCGATAATTCTCATAAAACAAACGAAAAATTGACTATTTACTACTCAATTTTCAATAATGATTTGTCTTTATTTTTGTAATTGACTTGCCAATCAGAGGAGGGCAGATTGCTTTTGTTTTATTTCTATATGCAAGTTGTCCATTGTGTGAGTCTAAATAATTATTTCGTTATATCGTATATTCTACATAGAATTTTTAATTTAACAATAGTTTGTCTGGTACGCTATCAACTGTCAAGGGTAGCGGATATGAATGTGTCTCTATTGAGACCAAATAATGGAGAGACACAGGACCCGGTTCTTCTAATTCTTTGTGAAAGAAATACTATCAATCAATCAATGTTACCGGTGCCCTTGATAGTACTCGTACGCGAGCTAGTCATAATATTCTTGTTTCTGCAATACTTTCACTGTTTAGCTGGACATCTGGCCAGCCAATCTTTCGACCTGTCAAAGCTGGATGCTTTAATTACTGTTGTGCAAATAAACGTTATTATGCGTATAAATAATTTCGGCTGTTTAGAATTTTTATGCTTTGCTATATTCATCAAGGCTTGTATTATTATATTTATACCAAATGTACAGATCCAGGTGAGAGTTTCTCTGTTGACTTCGTGCTAGCGAAACATTATAAAATGAACTCTAAACATTATAAAGATAGTCTATTTACTCAGCAACCATTCCACAAATAAAGTAAAAAATGATAGTTGTTTCGGTGGTAAAACCACTCGTACTTACAATACAATATATACTGCATTTCAGTTAAATTATACAATACAAGTAAAGTATAAGATAAAATCGTCAGTATATCGTCAAAATCAGGTAGTTCTGTCATTGTCATTGTGATTATGCTAGTGCCTCAGTGACAGTGTAGAAAGCTTTCTCTAAGAGATGGTTTCTAAGCAATCCTTGTCCACATTCCCCCTCCAACACGGTTTAGTATATGTGTTGTAGTATGTGGCTTGTTACGTCATCGTCAGTCTGGCGTTCGTGTTACCACCGAAACAGTTATTGTATCACTTTTTGCTTTATTTGTGATGTTGCTGCTAAGTAAATAGACTGTCTTTATAATAGGCTATTTAAAGTTAATTTTACAAATGTACACATTCTGAGCAACTTTCGATGTGGTTCATATAGCTGATTATAATAATACACAGAGTTAATATCTATAATTTAAAGGTTTTACATTTTATTAATTAAGTTTGAGTACCTAACCAAAAAATAAGACTTCTGGTATACTATTTTTATGTAAATTATATTTGAGTCTCCTAATAATTATCCAATAATCATGTTAATTAAATTAGCAAGGTACCTGCCTCCACAGAAGTAAATTGTATTCCCAGAACCACTTGGGGAACATAGTAGAGTCACACAGTCACACGATTAATTCGGAGGTGACTAGGACTCGACACGCACTTAGATGGCCTAAGCGCGTTATCATGTCCCACCATTTCCCTTGCCAAGGCTGTGCACACTACCATGTTTTCCGCAGTTTGGAACAGGCTCTGGTGGATTCAACTTGGTATGGCTGTTGGCATAATTCTTCTAAGAGTGAACATCTTTGTGTTTACTCTACGTAGAAGCTTTGTAAAAAATGGATAACCCAGCATTGACATTGTATTGGATGTATTGTAATTAACAACTGGCATCTTTACAGAACATTAATAATACTATCCTACGCTTCTTTTTACCATTGTGTGGAACGAGTCATACGTAACAGACTTTGCTTTGTTGGTCCATGAAAATATTGCCAGTTGCACTGGGGGCACTGATTGCCGCACAACTGAAGCAGGGACGTTGCATGCGTACAGCAGCGATTTGATGTCTTCTATGCAGTGGTGGGCATCAGACATAGCAGTGTCTATGTCTTCGGGACCCAGGTTTTTCATGTCCACCATTGTAGATTTGGTTATTTCGGTGAGGCGTTCCAAAGCTGCCGGCAACTTAAGTGGGGGACAGTGTGCTGTTAAAATGGTTGACCACTCTTTTATTGCTTGTGTTAGTATATTGGTTGCTTGTATTCCCACCTGAAATATGAAAGTGGTTACAGTATGTTTGTAGCCTTTTTGAATGGTTTAGTGAAAAATTCGTAAAAAATGCAAGCTTTTGAAAAAAGCAGGCTATTTACCCGTCTGATAGACAACTACTCTATAATTGTTTAATGAAGTAAGGAAGGTTTAATGTAATTTATCTTGTTTTTTTTCGAATAATAATTTATTTGCGAAAATGTACTAAAAAAGCTAGCATTTTTTGTGAATGTTTCATAATATTCCTATCTACGAAACGGGAAATCAATTATTACTTTAATCAAATGCGCAGGGCTGGTTTGCTTACGAAATATTTGGAAATATCCGCCTTAACGTTTATTATGGCTTCATGTGTTTCATTCTGTGGAATTCTTACAAAGAAATAATATTTCTTTCAAGATTAACAGCTAGAAGAAAAAGATAAGAAAAGTATACATCGTACTCATAAGTCATAACCTGTACCATTTGATCCATTACCTAAGTGGCTGAGTACAAAACCACTTTCACTCGAAGCAAAACTTTCTACTCCTGATCCTGAAGAGTCTGCTCGAAAATTTGATCAAAGTATTTTTCGATGGATAAGGATAATGTTGGTGCTATGGGTAGGATCAACAAAGTCAATTTTTGTGGAAATCAAAAGGTTTGAAACTTTTTTTAAAAAAGTGATCAGAGCCATAGCAATTTAAGACTTACCTCTTTCGTTGCGTGAAGCAGCCGATTGAAATCTCGCTCCATTGCTGCCTCTGTTTCAACCTTTTGTAAAGCCTTCGCTTCTTTATACAAAAGATGATCCCCTTCGATTTCAGTGCTTATTCTTACAATGTTTGCCAACGTTACTCCCGATTTTAACACGGTTGTTTCAGTTAGATCCACGAACTTCTTTAGTTGATCAATCCTCGCCTGGTCAAGGCCTGCTCCCATTTGTGTCATGGCCGCTAATACCTTTTCTATATTGGCAACATATTTGCGAGATACATCGAGTAGCTTGGTCACAGTTACCACAGCATCCTCTAAAGATGATTGCAAGTCTGAATTTGGATAGTTCCAGTTTTCGACTTGTTGTGCCATTTTTGCCTGCGCTTCTGCTACTTCTAGTGACTGACTCTCGAGTATTGATTTGGTTCTTGTGTATTTTCTACTCATTTCGGTGATGGCTTCGTTTTGGATTTCGGTCAGAGGAAGTGCCTCAAAGGTGGATTGTGCAGGTACTTCTTGTTCCGCCACTGAGCTCGGGCCTGCCATTTTAGGTGATGACCTTCCCAGTAAGCCTCCCTGACTGCTTCGCCAACTTCCAGCAGTTCTGGCTGCTGATGTGGCGTTGCTGCTGATGTTTGCTGTGCCATTCCGCAAGTTGCTGTAAACTGACCTTGTTCCTGTTGAGGCCGTTACCAGAACTGGTTGGGAAACCTGTGCCAAGACAAAACTTATCTGAAAATGATTTTTGGTGTGAATAGTCGTAACCAGCAGGCAGAATATCATTGAAAAAGTTTTGTATGGCTTAAGAAATCATACAGTATAATCAACAATCATTAATCATGCATACACAATTCAATTATTATTTTTCTCAACGTGTTAGCAATACCGATACAACAATTTTTTCTAGTAAGTAATTGCCTACTGGTAGACAGGATGGAGTCTTAGTGGTGGATCCAAGAAGCTTGGTTAAAACGATAAATTGTGTGTTAAAATTAATACAGAAAAATGCTCATATTTGTTTTCAAAATTAGAAGGGGCCTAACCTACAGTATATAATTTATAAGAATCATATAAATTATTACTAGTTCAAGAATTCCAAAAATTAATAGGTAATTTATGGACTAGTGTTTTTAGCAGTGTACAGACAATAGAAAAATTTGTGCACCGACTCGATCTCAGTACAATTCAGGGAATGACGCGCACAATGCGTAGTTTAGTAAAAATTGCTAATGATTGTTTTTTCTTTTAATATAGTCTTCCGGTGTACGTGTACTGCATAGAAGTATGGTGTAGGGCTCGAAATAAAAAGTTTGGGAACCGCTGCTATAACCTATTATTGTATTTTCAATGTCCACAACTAACAAGGAAAATTCTTTTGAAAACCATACGTTGGATAAATTTTCCTAATGTAATCCATAAAACTGATTTAAGTGACTTGTTGCACTTGGGCCTGGGCGTATGATATCGATTGTGAAGGTTATTTAGTAGAGGACATTACCTGGATGAGAACGGCTATTTGTTGAATGAATACGCCGCCCATTTTATTATGAAAACTACATGAGAACAGACTGACGCAGTATCAGAGACTGGCACCTGTGCAAACGTTGTCTTCTGAACTCTGCTTTTTTTCATGACAATGGCTCAGTGAGCCAATTTATATGGATAGGTACATGCATTGTTGAGCACTGACAAAATAGAAGGGTTTAACACCTAAATCCATAGGAAATTGTTTATTCCTTTGACATTTGTTAATGATTCTCACGTTATAGGGACTTTCGTAAGCCCTGAAACGTCACAACATGGCTGTGTGTACTCGTTATTGTGTAGCGATTAGCCTACCTAAATGGAATTTCCTACTTCACGAGTAGAAGAAGAACGCAATGATCCACAGTGAAATACTTTAATAGTGACCGGTTTCGGATAAAATCCATCATCATTTATCCGAAACCGGTCACTATTAAAGAATTTCACTGTGGATCATTGCGATCTTCTTCTACTCATGATGTTCTCCAAGTTCCACGAGGTCACCAAGGAAACCCTCACAAGAATTTCCTACTGGTTTTACAATAAATTATCAAACTTATTGTGCATTCAAGGAATGTATTTTAATCTGACGATTACATGTAAACTAGGAAAATGGCCTGTGCTGTACTCATTTTAAACTATGCACATATTTTCTAATGTCGTTGACTTATTATTGATGACTATTCACGGCATATTAACATGAGTTGACCAAATTGTCACAATATAAGTTGTACTGCTATCTCGTATATAACGGTTTATAGCTATGGCCAACTATGGTAGATCATTGACTATTGGATTTATTTTTGTTACCACGATTTACCTATCACTAGTCCGGACTGGAAACGTTTTTTCAATTTCAAGCCCTTTAAATATCTAAAGTAGGTCCTTAGTTTGCTAGTGGCATCCTGATTATCGAATATTTGGAGAACTTTAATTGTAGGTTTGGAATCCAGCTTATTTTTTCACTGAATGAACCATAGAATAAATATGGAAAATGGAATGAACATTATACTTTTAGAAATGTGCCTACTTGATTTTATTCCACTTCTTTCTCACTACAGAACAATTATTGTACAAAAAAGAATAATTTGGAGAGTAATGGTGTTTTAAACGATTGCATAATCTGATAGACCAATCTGACTGTATGTCTTTTATTAAATAATGTTGCCACCAACTGAAGGCTGGCGATCGAGCTATCAACCAAATGTTAAAACTCAATATTATACTAGACAATAATACTTTAAAATCAAATTTGAATGAGAATATGAATTGAAGTCACCAACAGAGAATCCTAGTGGCATTCCCGGGATTAGCGCGTGTCCAGGTAGCTCATAACAAAGTCTCCGTTGTTAGCTGACCAATGCTTCCAGACTGGTCGAACATAAAATATGTTCCCCACAATTTCTAGCAGACCTACAGTATTTATAAGCTTATAGTAGGATCTATGTTCGTTAGGGGAGAAGGAATTATAGAAATGTCCTCAGAACTGTGGAATTTTACACTATATTAGTAGGAACCTAATATTTCATTATGGAGGGGTGGAGGGAATGCATAACTGAAGCCCCTGGTTGCCCCTTCCTCGCTCGCACTCCCTTCGGTTTTTTGTCCTTGGTTCTGATTGTCTCTATTGATTAATTGTGCTACCACCAAAATCTCGTATTTAACGGTGTGAAAGGTTATCAACCAGCCTCTATTTAGCGGGTGGTAGGGGTGAAAACAGAAATGCAGCTTCGCGGCATCGCTTGTCGTCATGGTAACCGCTTCCAAACAAAGCACAATGCCTCCTGTTATATAGCATTAGAATTATGGTTTGTGTAGATATAATATTTTATCTAACTTTTGTGTTGGTGCAGACACTTGCATCATTTTCCACTCATACTGGAGAAATTATAATTCACACACATCCAGCGCATTGTGACCCAACGGAATATTTTAATGTTGTTCAATTGCGATGCTTGCCATGCAGCCCAAGTCTTCATCTTGTACCTTCATCTGATGGTAAGATAATATATCTGCAATATGCCTTATTTGGTATAACTTATTTGGCCCTTCCAGATAACGTCCGACAAACCTTCTAGCAAGCTAACTGGCAGATTGTTAAAGGGTTAGCGGACAAATTCAAATTTCACATGAAATCCATTGTACAGCATTAAAAAATGTCAGATTCCTTAGAATATTGTGGTATGGGAGGCCGTTACTAATACCGATTGGCCATAGTTTTTTTATACTCTATTACTCTGTCCTCCCGACACCTTCACTGTTCGATATTTTAAAAAAAACAGCAAGTTCAATAATTTGTGGCCAATCTGTTTTAGAAACAAACACATATTATCATGTATCAAAATGCTGGGGAATATTTCTTATACCTACGGGATGTGATTTTTTTTTTTTTTTTTTTTCAGTTCTATGCAATAAATATTTTCACGAGCTATTTTTACGTTTGTAAGGCTTTTCCCACTCCGATTGCCTCTTGTTATTCGGGTTTCGGACGGGACCGTATTCACTTACGATATTTAGCTCAAGTATAGGAAGAACATAGACAAGGAACTTCAGATCTACGGTAGCTGGTATCTTGCTACCCAAAATCCCTCCAAATTTATGCTACAGACATGCTTCCTTGATAATGAATTAAATAAAATAACGTTGTCAAGTACCGTATTACTAAAAAATATTAAAAGCGACCGGTTTCGGTTTTAATATTTTTTAGTAATACTTGACAAAGTTATTTCATTTTATTTACTATGACAAAGTGTTACAAAGTGAACGTGGAAGATATAACTGAATGGCTTCCTTGAAGTTCGACAGAGACAATTTTTTATTGGTTAACGAAAATGAATACTGATTATGTGCCAAACTTTTCCAGGATTATCCTGCAGCTGCGACGACAGGAGCAAGATCTTACAATGGGATGACGGCAGTTTGCCCATATGTGTGCCTTGCGAATTGAACGAGATTCCTACCCTGGATCAAAGAGATTGCATTACCTGCCCGGAGGAAAACCTGGCAGCCAGCGACAACAGCTCTTTGTGCGAACATTTTCACTGCCCTCGCCTCTCTTTAACACGTAAGTTTATAATGATTTTCCTGGATTGAAAGGTGTTGGAAATATTATGCTGTCCTGTGTGTGACGTATGTTGACAGCAGAAGTCGGGGGCACGCCATATTGTATTGGCGAGAATATTACACGAAGTTTGTTCCCAACTACAATTGCTTATTTATCCCTAATTCGTACAATACGGGAAAATGGCGCAGTCATTCAGTCAGTCAATGCACCCATTAAAATGTCATTGCGGCACCCATAGTTTTTTGCCCTAAGCCTGCCTTTCTTTAGAGAATCGCAAAAGCACTTTGAGCTAAATATCACAGTATTTTGCCATCAGATATATTTTTGTAATATTTGCCTTAGATTAATCGGTGAGAATAAGTATCAGTTAGGGGATCCTTTCTTAAGAGCCTTCCAAATCACCGCCTTAGGATAAGTCTGTTATGTAGCCGTAACTTGTTGTAGCCTTTATTGGGAATCGGTAGAGGGTTCGGCATAGGCTACATTCTTATTTCAGAAGTTAGATTTTTTATTTTTATTTTTTATTATTTTATTTTTTATTTGATTGACTTGAACTGATTTCTATGCAGGTGAGAAATATATAAGACTACCGGCACTTATGGCCTGGCACCACTCATTAAAAATATGTCGTTTCTTTCTTTCTCATTTTATAAACTCAAAATTTGGGTAAATCATTTACTCTTGGCTTTCATTATTATTATTATTATTTTTTTTTTTGTCCTCACTGGTTACTCCACCAAGTGACCAAATATATTGAAAAAAATTATGTTACAAAGAGGATATCGGCGCAGGTACCTCCGGATGCAACATCCAATGAGGCCCTGGGCCCAAACAAATACATGCCATAACTATTTTTGTTTCCCGTTTGTTACGGGTTTGATTCTATTATATATAGTACATAGGTAAGGTAAGGTAAGGTATATTATAAGGTAAATAAGTAAATTATAATAGAACTATAATGATTAATTAAACAATCATTATAATTATATTATATAAAAATTAGAAGGTAGGCCTATAGATATTATGTAAATAATTATAAGGTAAATTAATTGGAAAAGTATTATTTAAAAAAAAAAAAAAAAAAAGAAGAGAGCTATGAGTTGCTATACGACTTGGAGCCATTTTTTAACTAATTTTTTAACTTGACTTATACGCTGCTTATTTTTAAGGTAATCAGGCATAATTTAGATACAAACACTAAGTTGGTACGGTCACCATACTTGTTTCTGGTCGCTGGTATTGGGAGCTTATGACTGTTTCTCGTAGGGTAGTACGAAATATTTGTATTAGTATATTAGTATATTAGTCATGTTTGATTATTATAATTATTTAAGATTATTTTGTAATTCAGTAAATTCCTGAGGGAGAGTATGTCACATGGCCTGAACAAGTTATCGGTTTGGTACTTTTTTAAGTATCTCGCAGATAATAGGTTTTTTAATATACGGTGTTGCAACTTCTGCAATGAGTTTATATAGCTGTTGTGATCTCTGGCCCAGGTTGAGATGCCGTATGAGATTACAGATTGGATCATTGCAAAATAAACAGTCTTTAGAGTTTTAAACGATACACCGCCCTTTAGTTTGTACAGAGCAGCACCTGCTCAGTCTTTTACCTATTTTGTCAAAGTGTGACTGAAAGGAAAATCTACTATTTTTGGTAATGCCCAGGTATACATGTTCTTCAACCATGTCAACATGCTGTTTGCAACGGCAGAGGGACGAGTTATTATTGTTATGTAGACAATCATGGTCGTGGAAGATGAATTTATGGGATGAGTGACGGGGCCCTATACTTCTAATATGCATTATTATTTTTTTTTTTTGTGATTTATAGTAAGTCCTAAGTCATGAGTTAAACATTGCAGGTTTCTCAGTATTTCTTGCATATTCAAGCACGCTTTTGCAATGTCAGCTTCATACACAACAATGGCCATGTCATCAGCAAACATAAACACTTGGCAATTTCTGAGATACTTAATTAATTTATTAGTAGCCAGTATATAAAGTATTGCGCCGAGTAAACTCCCTTGGGGCACTCCAAATTTCCACCTTTTGAATTTACCATTTACTTTAGAAATTCGTACAGTTGCTTTTCTGTTAGTCAGATAATTTTTGAACCAGAGTATCTCGGTGTTTTTAAATCCTATGCTCTCTAGTTGGTTGAGTATAACAGTATGATCGAGAACATCAAAAGCTTTAGAGTAGTCAACGAACGCTACCAGGTTTTGCATCCCTTTGTCTAAGTTCTGGTTTATTAGTTCCCCAAACTTTTCTAGACACATTTCGGAACTCTTATTTTTTTTTGAAATCCAAACTGTTCACATGCTATTAGGCTATATTGTGTTTTTTAATATGAGCTGTAAGCTGCATGTGAGCAACTTTTTCTAGTATTTTTTCTACGGAATTCAAAATGCTTATTGGGCGATAATATATGCATTTATTATGTTGTTCACTTTTATATATGGGTCTAATTATGGCTAATTTCATCTCATCCGGCAGAATACCAGATTGCAACGATTTGTTAATTATCCAAGAAATTGTATCGGCAATCATGTCATTTTCTTTTAGGTCTTTAATACGAATCATGTCGGATCTAGGAGATTTCCTTGGGTTACAACCTTTTAATAGCTTTTTTATGTCATCAATGTCGGTTAGCTTCCATTTAAAATCGCAAACCTCAGTTGGTTCTACAATAGAGTCTACTGACGGTTTTTTATTAATTTCGGTAATATCATGGGGGCATGTGTTTGATATTTTCAATATTTCTGATATAAAAGTATCTAGGAACATGTCGCAAATCAAAGGGATCGGTTTCAACCCTTCTTTATTGAAATGCTTCATTAAGTGGTCATCAATATCATTATTTAAATTACCTTTTGTAATTCTGTTAATTAATTCCCAGGTTTTTTTGTTATCACTTTTAACATTCGAGAATGCTTTATGAATTTGCTTAAATTTAGCTCCATTTATAATTTTCTTTGTCCTGTTCTTTTGTTTTATGAAAACATTCTCTCCAAATCACTGACAACGTTTTATTATATCTATTTATAAGTATATATATACTATATATTATGTATAATTATAAATTATAAATAATTACAGTGGAGCGTAATGCAACCGGTGCGCTCCTGCCACGAATAGAGTGCCCCGTCTGTCCGAATGGAAGCCAGCCTAACAGCGATGGGACCGAGTGTCTTCCTTGCGATGCCGCTCTGTGCTGCGAGGAGGGTTCCGCCTGTCCCTCAGCTGCTGACTTGGACTGGCCAGCTGACTCAACAGTATATACAATCACATACCTTAGCGGCCGCAAAGTATTTTCCACATTTTTTCGAGACAACCTTCGCCGCGCAATGTTTTTATGTCGGGTAGGTACTATTTAAAAAAAATATATATTTGGCGCAATTTACGATATTAACGGCGATTTTATTTTTCATTTTTGGTTTGCGTAGATTTTTTTTAATGGTTAATCGCATACAAACAATAAAATGAATGTATCCAATTGACCTCTTCAGTCGCCTCTGTAGGGTAGTACCCGAGTTGAGTTACAACACGTCTCCGATCGCATGACATGTAGAAACTCGTATAAGTACAAGCACGCTACCACCTGGCTATCGAAGTCTATAGAGGGACGGGACCATATATATTACAGTATTCAGTGGACGGGACGGTACGGATTTTAAACGAAATATTATCATTGTGTCAACGTTCTTATATATTTTAGTATTCTGTGGACGGGACATTTGCTCCCGACACGGATATTTTTTTATTTTCTGGTGAAATATTTTTATTAGTTATTCCATTGATTTTGATTGACAAAATAATGACACCTAGGCAATTACTTACCAGGGATTTAGGCCTACCAATGATTTGAGACTTGAGAATTCTGATAGTAGTCCTACTATTAATTTTAATAAGTCCGTTAAACATTCAAGTAAGCCAACTGGCAGGAAACTAGTTGAGATAATCAGTCTGCCAGCCAGCTTATTTTAAATGCACCCTAAGTCCAAGAAAACGCAAAATTATTTAACTTTCCCATTACTATACACTGATTACCGCTTCTGACTCATAATGAGTATTATTCAGTTTTTATTACCATATTTATTAATATATATTCAATTTCTTCCAGAAAAATGATATTGAGAGCTGCGAATTGGTAGCAAATCTGTGTGTGATGGTGCTGTACGACGATGACTACCCGCATAGTCCCTGTCTTGTGTTCCGCGATCACAAGAGAATTCCGACGACCTTGGGGCCAAGCTTGCCGTGGATTTACTATGGCGAAGGGGATGCCCCGTCTGTCCTTACACGCCGCCGAATATCTGTTCGATACGAGCTTCATACCAAATCAGCAGTAAGCTATTACGCCCCCCATAAGTTAGTATGCAATTATTATAACTCAACTATTTTAACACAGATTCCCGGTTAGAAATGCTGCGGCACTGCTATGCATTAATAGATGGAGGTGCCGTCCAGCATTCATTACAGATACTTTCCAAGCTGTGGTAGATTGGGTCTTAATCATATATGGATCCGACAGTTGGTAGAGAACCTGACCATGAAACGATGTCGCTATGCGAGACTCGACATAAAAACCGACGACTTGAACCAGTTTTTTTTTTTTTTTTTTTTTAATTGCCTTGAACCAGTTTGCTAACGGCCAACATTTATGCTGAAACAATAATATATATAACAATAACACTAATAATGTCCGATAAATCAATGACAGTTGGCAGGTTCATGGTTCAATGGGGCCATGTCCATAAAAAACCCTTAAAGTTAATAATAAATAAATAAATATTGACTTTTTTCTTCTATTACCAAGCCAACCTAGCGGAGTTAAGGCTATAAAGCCCTCTATTACACTCAACTCTAGGAAAGCCCGGGACCGCCTGCTTTACATGCCCTCTGAAGCATGGCCAGAAAATGTAGATAGTATGGGACTCGAACCAACAACCTTTCGGGTAAAAGTCGGAGGCTGTACCACTAATCCATGAGTACATGTCCTGACAATAATAATATAGTCATGAAATAGAAATGGACACAATCGCAACCAATATCATAGGCTAATGACCCAAAACAAATAACCTACCAAGTTGTACCTACACTTGTGACTAGACCAACATGCAAAGAAACCATTACATTTAGAAATTGCTAGAAGGGAAGTTATTGTCTATATTAATATTTAATATCTTTATTTGCCTATTAAGCTAATGCTTTATCTGCCTCTTCCTTGTCCTGTATTCCCCGGGTGTAGTGCCATATAATTACAACTATACAATATAAACATTAAAATAAAGATTAACGTCCTAATCTCAAAGCACCTGTGTTATTACACTAATTTTGCATTGTTAGAGAAAGGAAGGAATGAAATGAAAAAATAGCCGGAAACGGGATTCTAACCCGCGTCTCCCTAATTCTCCTGCCTGGTTAAATAGGTAGTCTGTCCCTTTGATAAGGTACTACTTCACAATTTTTGAAAACTGATTTTAATGCATTAGTAGACTTATTTTATATCCATTAAGAGGATATGTCACGTAGAAAATTGGCACCCCAAAATTAAATACTTTTCATTATTTATTTAATTAACTCAGCAAGTTATTACAACTTTGGCTCTTGCAAGTTGTAGAAAACTACTTCGTGCATCATATCGGGTATTTTAACTTTTCGGTTTTGTAGTTCTTCCAAAAATCCCAGAATACGCGAAATTTTAGTCCTGTCCTCTCTGTTCTGGTATTTATGGAAGAACTAAGGTACCAAAAATGTAATATTTCCTATTATATGATGTATAAAGTAGTCTTCTGCAACTTCCATGAGCCGAATCATTAATGACTTGTTTTGTTAATTAAATAAAAAATAGAAAGTCAATAAACACAACAAATTTTGGGGTACTCATTTTCTACGTAGCATGTCTGAAATTTGCAGGTAATTCTAATATTTGTTCATAGATGAACCATCTGAACCTGACTGCTGCTGTGTTTTCCCCAAAGGGAAAATTTTTGAACATGCAGACACTAGCTGGACACGACCTGCAGTTTTGTCCGGGAGCTTGGCCGGACCTCAACCGCGCTCTGAATTTCCTCACCAACTATGACCTTAGTTGCAACATACCTGCAGTGCAACTGTTGCATGGAAGACGGACACAGTTTTTGGACTTGTATTTGTCATACCAGGTACTCGTTATTTTACTCTGACTGGCCCTTATGAAAGTTAGCACGACTAACCGATCGTCGCCGTATTGGGGTTTAAATTATATAGGGTAGCAGATGAGCTTACGTCAATCTTAGATGATATTATACTTTTAATTATTACAAAACTAGTGGTGACTTTACAGCCTATGTTCTTTTTCATGGCAGACCAAAATTGTTGGGATGGCTAGTTTGCTCACTTGTTTTAACTTGAACCCGTCCCTAAAGTCTCAGTTAGAGTGAGTTTTCGTTGGTAAGAGGTGTTTGGAAAAAATGACCTCACGGGGATATCCTATGTTGTGACGTCATTTCGGAACAGACATTAAGCATATACTCTAAAATGGTGACCATTTTGAGGTTTCGAGGCCCAGCGGATTGCGCCGAACGCTCTAAACACTAGCTTGTTTCACCAATGTCCGCGTTGCACCACTGTAACTTGCTAAGTTCGCAATGCTTCTATTTTAGGATGGATCGGACAGTGTCATTCATGCAGTACCTGTGTTAATCCGGAATATGCCACCCGCTCCTTTCACTAATTCTCTTTCGGACAGATCTCAATGGCAGTTGGTGCGTCGGTGGTTTATGGTAGACGCCACAACCACCAGATCTGTGGTGAGATACGCGTCATCCATAACCCTGCATATAAGACTCCAGGGCCGCTCCGAAGAAGGGAAAATATTTGTCCCGTACCTGTCCATTGACTACTCTGAACTGAATGAAGAGCAATTGTTGTACAATGTTTCAATGCCTGCGAGGTTTAGAGTTCTTTATGAAATGGAGAACAATTTTGCTCACGCCATTGAGGTAACGGATTATTGTTTTCCTATTGCGATAAAATATAAAGGTTTGTGATGAGCGATTTTCGATTTCAACGGATTAACACGTTGAGGTCCCAGGGAAAAAAATTGGTTTTTACAAAATGCCTGTCTGTGGACAAACTACTCGATGGATTTCTATGAAATTCGGCATGTAGGTTCATAAAAATCATTTATCGGGACAATGTTTTCTGTTGTGAGCTAACTCTGTTTTGAGGGGTTTTTTCTCAAAAATGACTCCAACGAGCATTTGAAATTCACATACACAGAAGTTGTTATGAATGTGAACAAAACCCACGAGGTCGCTTCCCCCTTGATAGTTCGGTTCTGCGGGCAAAAAAATAAAAAATACTCAATTTTCATGAAAACATTATTAAAAAATAATTTTTCTGTGGAACTTTTCTATCCTACACTTCCTACATTTTCTGGCCATGCTTTGGAGGGCATGTAAAGCAGGCGGTCCCGGGCTTTCCTAGTTGAGTGTAAGAGAGGGCTTTATAGCCCTAACTCCGCTAGGTTGGCTTAGTAATAGAACAAAAAAGTCCTAATGTATTTATTTAAGTTTTGCTTTCTACCTTCAGGTGTGTTATAGGTGCTAATTAGAGTAACAAAACTGAATCGGTTTCTTTCCCAAGCAAAGCTGTGATTTGGAAGAAATTTTTTTGTGTGAAGAAATTATGTATAATCTAATAACCCCAATGCATTGCATACCATGTAGACTTTACAATAAAATTGTCTCATCGAACAACCAAGAGGAGTTCGAAAATTGTGGCTACACATAATAATATACCAAAATGTATAGGAGTATTTCTTCTGAGCGATGCTCTCTACATTGTATATTGTATATTTCCCGTTCTTGTTATGGGGATTCGTTCTTAAAGGTATATTTGCCTGTTTACTAGCATACCGATCCGACGACTTAAATATTAAGGATCAGCCATCGGATCGGGCCTGAACAGCCTATACTGACAAATAACTCTATAATTTAAATCGCTTTTCAGATAAGTATGGGCGTTTTGAGTGCTTTGGCTGTTATCTGCGCTGGAATTCGAACATGGAGCTACTCAAAACGATCCGGGCGGTTGGGAATTGACTTGTACACACTCGCCTATTTAGTACTGTTCTCTTGTGGGTACCTAGCCAATGTGTTCTTCTTCGTAGTATTCTGCGCTAGTGTGGACGTCTTCGTATTTTTCAAGGGTCAGAGCGTAATCCACGTTTTACTGCCATCAAATGCTCAAGACCGTCAAATACAAATATACGTGTATGCCGCATTTGCTCTGAAGGTAATGTGTTTGATTAATTGTATTTGTAATTTTAATTGTATAATTGATTGATAATTAATGGCATTCCCTATGCTGCAGTCAGAGAAATTTATTTACTGTTTCCCCCTCTATATAAGGGCCTAAGGAATCTTGGAATCTTCCTCTATTGTTCCTTCCAAAATTGACTTAATTGTACGCTGATGTCTAGGATTCGGGGGATTGATTCAGTCAGCCTGACTTTAGTATCATTCAGACTCGTATTTGTACTTGGTTAAGTCATGCTTTCGCCTGTTTCATTGCGTGAATGGTAAGCTCTTCTTAGCTTGTCCATTATCCCTTGTAGCCGGTGTAGGTTGACTTCGAGAACGTATACCAGTTTGCCAATGGCCAAAAATTCATACAGAAACAATACAAATAATGTCCGAAATCCACAGGTCGTTGGCATTGGACAAGGCCACTATGAGTAGGCCAGGGTCCATAAAAAGTCCTTCATAATAAAATACTAAATTATTTCCTTTTTTAGGTGGTTGAAGTGGCACATTTAATTTATCGACAAGTGACGGTGGATATATTCCTCGTGGACTGGGAGAGGCCGCGCGCCCGCCCGTACGTGGCTAGTTCCGATCCAGAGGGGGACGAGCAACCCGTCAGTATCTGGCGCACCTACTTCGTGGCCAATGAGTGGAATGAGATACAGACATTGCGCAAAGTCAATCTCAGCTTACATCTCATCATTACCGTAACAATTCTGAAAGTAAGTCCATTCCTGATATCTGGTGTGAAGTTTTGAACTATTGCATTATCGGCTATCATTCCATTATAGAATCAATCAACAAATAAGGCTCATGCCATTGATATTTTACCTCTGCGTGATTCCCACGATTATGATATTGACTACTATGCCAAGTTCCAAAAAAAATTGCAACTTTTATAGTATAGTAATTTATCTAATTTATCTAAATGATTGCCTGTAACTTTTCCAGTGGGTTGATTACATGTCTTCCTATTTGATAACTTTGAGAATGCCTTAGACCGACTACATGCTGTATAGGCAAAACACATAGGAAGTTGTATGTAACGTACAATATATTTCCAATTCAAAGAACAATAAATTGGCATGCAGTATTAAATAATTTTAGAACCCAGATTTAGTTAATTAAATAAAATAGCCTGAGGGTGTGTTTTTTCGATTTCATGAATTTATGTAGGCCTATAAATTCCGATTTTGGAATATTGTGTTTCATTTCTTTCAATTAATTCTCGGGCAGTAAATATTACACAAAACATAAATGGATTTCAATTCATTCATTTTGTTTACCTACTGTATATACGTACAGTACCTATAATATAATGAAATTATAAGTTGAGTCTATTTCAATGCCTAATTCTAATTCAAATACCGTTTGTTTTATGAAAATCAATCAATTTTCCAAATTTAACATTCGTAAACGTTTCATTAAACGCCAAAGTTTTATTTTTTTTATTCTAATAAATTTTACTGGTGTCAACTGTAGAATTATACGAATAAAGTGCCTGGTCAATTTGCGTTATGGTCATTTTACAGTAGAAAACTTGAACGTATAATAATGTATAATTCCTTGCATATAATTTAGGAATTGTTATATACTGCATAGAAGATTAAGTCCTTAACATAGTCATGGATAGTACAGTATTGCGACAACTCCTTCGCTCATTGCCGTGGAGTCAAGCGGTCAGACTCCCTCTTCTCTTAGAAAATAGAAAACTATCATTGTTGTGAGGAACTGAAAGTGAATACCACTGTCACCAGCATTTTATGCATGACGTTTTATTTATCAACGGCCCAATAAATTTTAAGTCAATCGATTTTAGTGGGAAATTTCTTGACGAAGCACAAAAGAAGTTAATTATAATCATGGCGTGCCCAGGGGGATGGTCCAATGGGGCCGGATCCCTCTCGGAAATAAAAGGGCTTTACACAATTTAAATTTAATTTTATATTTTGGTGATGCAATTTATCAATTTATGTAAACCTGTTTTGTTTGAAGAATTGGAATAAATTTATTTTAATTTTAATTTGAACACTGGATAGAATGGACAATTGGAAAATACGTTAAAAAGTTTGGACCCCCCCCCCCCTCCCAACAAAAACCTGGGCACGGCCTTGACTATGATTTTGGATTTCAGGTTATTGGTGTTGAGCACTGGGCCAGCGCTGAGCCTCATGTCCACGTCTACCCACGACAGCATGTTGGCATCGGTGACAATGCTACTTGTCGATTTGCTGTCGGCGGTCTTGTATACCTCTCCGTCTACTTTACGTTGGTAAGGGCTTTATTAAATACAATATCCCTCTACAGGATGACAGTCTGAAGCCGCGATTCTGTCAATTCAGGATTTATAGACCTGGCAATGCCACCTTCTTGGGAACTGAATTGAGAGGAGCTGTAGCTGGAAGAGCTGGAACTTGAAGAGCTGAATCCAGAGGAACTGGAAGAACTGGATTCAGATTGACTGAGAAGTTCGGCCCCGACACCCATTATACTGTATATGCTTCTTTGAACTGACATGGTTGATTCTGAAATTTGACGAGCCGTCATCCCTTCAACTGAATATAGGACTTCTCGTACATCATTTATTGCTCTGTGTACAGCTACAATTACTTCTTCCACGTTAGATGTGGTCATGCCCATTAGCAAACCTTTCAATTCATTCACTGTTGTATGGATCTTTTGCACTATATCCTCGCAATCAGCTACTCCTAGAACCTCTCGTATTAAATGCTCCCATTGCTGTGCCGCATTTTGCAATACTTCGAAAATACGTACTCCTATTAACCTTGTCTCCTCTACTACAGCTTGCGTTGCTTCCGAAATTTGTCTAAAGGTTGCTTCATATTGTTGCTCTCTGCCCCTCTTATAAGCAATCATAGTCTCTGTGACGCTTCTACATTGATCCTTAATAAGAAGTCGGCCCTGTTTTGCGCTCTCAAGATATAGTAGACATTGATTTTGCAGCTTAGTGACGCGCTCAGTCCAAGCAAACAATATGTAAATGTTACGGGCATTCTCTAATGCATTAAGCATTCTTTCAGAGCCTTCTGCATACCTTCTGGCTTTGCTAATAGACTCCTTCACCACATTGGTCGATTCTATTAGAGCGTTTCTGAGGTTCGTTGACTCAAAGAACCAATTATCAGCTTCATTGGAGACAAAGTCCACTAATTCCTGCAGCTCTTGATAGGCAACCGCCAGACCCAAATTGCATTCATTCTGTTTTATTCTGAATGGCGTCAGGTCAGGTCTCTGTGTGAAGTCGAAAATTTGCTTTAGTGGCCTCACCAACTCTGGTTTGGGAATTTCAATTAACTCGTTTTCTAGGCTGCCTATGAAGTTCCTAGGCTCAGGATAGTTGATTATTTGCTCTGCTGGCATTGGTACAGCACGAATGCTGGGTAAACTTGGTGCCAATTCCCTGGTTGTGGTATAGTAGTCGGGCGCTACAGCTCTGTTACTAACCAAGTACTGTGGTGATGAATTGGGCTCTCTTGGCTGCGTATAATAAGGAGTTATATCCCGAATTTCATTATCCCCCGTGTAGGGGGATGCATTATAGCTGGTTGGTACATAATATGGAATTTCTTCGCGAGGAGAGTAATCGGGGGAAAATGGATAAGCGCTGCGCTCTTCATTAGACTGCGGGTATTGCGGAAAAATGCTACGCTGGTCGTTGGTAGGCTGCTGATACGTTGGTTGCTGTGGTTGAGACTGTTGTAGTGGTGCTACACTGCGCTGGGTGTTGGTTGGCTGCTCATACGTTGGTTGCTGGGGCTGAGGCTGCTGTGGCTGTTGTTGAGGCGCCACACTGCCCTGGTTATTGTTTGGCTGTCCGTACGTTGGCTGTTGCTGGGGTTGCTGTGGTTGTTGTTGCGGAGCTACACTGCGCTGGCTGTTGGTCGGCTGTTCATACGTTGGTTGCTGTTGCTGGGGCTGCGGCTGAGGCTGTTGTTGTTGGTTATTGGTTGGCTGCACGTACGTTGGGTGCTGGTCCTGCGGGTGATCATATGTAGGTTGCTGATGTAGTGGCTGTGGTTGAGGTTGTTGTTGTTGTTCTGGTGCTACACTGCGCTGGCTGTTGGTTGGCTGCTGTTGCTGTGGCTGTTGTTGAGGCGCCACACTGCCCTGGTTATTGGTTGGCTGTTGTTGCTGGGGTTGCTGTGGTTGTTGTTGTTGAGGAGATACACTGCGCTGGCTGTTGGTTGGCTGCTCAAACGTTGGTTGTTTTTGCTGGCGTTGAGGCTGCTGTGGTTGTTCTTGAGGTGCTGCACTGCGCTGGTTATTGGTTGGCTGTTCATACGTTGGTTGATGTTGCTGGGGCTGCGACTGAGGCTGCTGTGGCTGTTGGTTATTGGTTGGCTGCACGTACGTTGGTTGCTGGTCCTGAGGATGATCGTATGAAGGTTGCTGTTGCTGGGGCTTTGGTTGAGGCTGTTGTTGTTGTGGTGCTACACTGCGTTGGCTGTTGGTTGGCTGCTCATACGTTGGTTGCTGTTGCTGTGGCTGTTGTTGAAGTGCTACACTAGGCTGGTAATTGGTTGGTTGCTCTTCCTGTGTTTGAGGCTGTTTCAGCTGTTGTTGAGGCGCCTCACTGCCCTGGTTAGTGGATGGCTGTTGTTGTGGTGCTATACTGCGCTGGTTATTGGTTGGCTGTTCGTACGATGGTTGCTGTGGCTGAGGCTGCTGCGGTGCTACACTGCGCTGGTTATTGGTTGGCTGCACGTAGGTTGGCTGTTGTTGCTGGGGTTGTTGTTGAGGAGCAACACTGCGCTGGCTGTTGGTCGGCTGTTCATACGTTGGTTGTTGTTGCGGCTGAGGCTGCTGCGGTTGTTGTTGCGGTGCTACACTGCGCTGGCTATTGGTTGGCGGCACGTACGTTGGCTGGGGTTGCTGTGGTTGTTGTTGAGGAGCTACACTGCGCTGGCTGTTGGTCGGCTGTTCATACGTTGGTTGCTGTTGCGGTTGCTGAGGCTGAGGCTGCTGCGGTTGTTGCGGTGCTATACTGCGCTGGTTAGTGGTAGGCTGTTCATACGATGGTTGCTGAGGCTGTTGTTGTGGTGCTATACTGCGCTGGTTATTGGTTGGCTGTTCATACGTTGGTTGCTGTTGCTCGGGCTGTTGTTGTTGCGGTGCTACACTGCCTTGGTTATTGGTTGGCGGCACGTACGTTGGCTGTTGTTGCTGGGTTTGCTGTGGTTGTTGTTGAGGAGCTACACTGCGCTGGCTGTTGGTCGGCTGTTCATACGTTGGTTGCTGTTGCGGTTGCTGAGACTGAGGCTGCTGCGGCTGTTGCGGTGCTATACTGCGCTGGTTATTGGTTGGCTGTTCATACGATGGTTGCTGAGGCTGTTGTTGTGGTTCTATACTGCGCTGGTTATTGGTTGGCTGTTGCGGTTGTTGTTGCGGTGCTACACTGCGCTGGTTATTGGCTGGCTGTTCGTACCTTGTTTGGGGGGGCTGTTCGTACCTTGTTTGGGGGGGCTGTTGTTGTTGTTGAGGGGCTGCGTTGCGCTGCCTGTTGGTCGGCTGTTCATCCGTTGGTTGCTGTTGCTGCGGCTGAGGCTGAGGCTGCTGTGTCTGTTGTTGTGGTGCTACACTGCGCTGGTTATTGGTAGGCTGTTCGTACGTTGGTTGCTGTTGCGATTGCTGTGGCTGAGGCTGCTGCGGTTGTTGTTGCGGTTGCTGTGGTTGTTGTTGATAGGCTGCGTTGCGTTGCCTGTTGGTCGGCTGTTCATCCGTTGGTTGCTGTTGCTGGGGCTGAGGCTGAGGCTGCTGTGTTTGTTGTTGTGGTGCAACACTGCGCTGGTTATTTGTTGGCTGTTCATCCATTGGTTGCTGTTGCAAGGGCTGTTGTTGTTGAGGTGCTACACTGCCCTGGTTATTGGTTGGTTGTACGTACGTTGGCTGTTGTTGCTGGGGTTGCTGTGGTTGTTGTTGAGGAACTACACTGCGTTCGCTGTTGGTCGGCTGTTCATAAGTTGGTTGCTCTTGCGGTTGCTGTGGCTGAGGCTGCTGCGCTTGTTGTTGCGGTGCTGTACTGCGCTGGTTATAGGTTGGCTGTTCATACGTTGGTTGCTGTGGTGCTATACTGCGCTGGTTATTGATTGGCTGTTCGTACGTTGGCTGCTGTTGCGGTTGCGGTTGCTGTGGCTGAGGCTGCTGCGGTTGTTGTTGCGGTGCTACACTGCGCTGGTTATTGGTTGGCTGCTCATACGTTGGTTGCTGTAGCTGGGGCTGTTGCTGAGGTGCTACACTGCCCTGGTTATTGGTTGGCTGCACGTACGTTGGCTGTTGTTCCTGTGGTTGCTGTGGTTGTTGTTGAGGTGCTATACTGCGCTGGCTGTTGGTCGGCTGTTCATACTTCGGTTGCTGTTGCGGTTGCTGAGGCTGAGGCTGCTGTGGCTGTTGTTGAGGTGGTACACTCCGCTGGTTATTTGTTGGCTGTTCGTTCGTTGGTTGCTGTTGCTGTGGCTGCTGCGGCTGTTGCGGTGATTCACTGCGCTGGTTATTGGTTGGCTGTTCATACATTGGTTGCTGGGGCTGTTGTTGTTGCGGTGCTACACTGCGCTGGCTGTTGGTTGACTGTTCATACTTTGGTTGCTGTTGCGGTTGCTGAGGTGCTACACTCCGCTGGTTATTTGTTGGCTGTTCGTACGTTGATTGCTGTTGCTGTGGCTGAGGCTGCTGTAGTTGTTGTTGCGGTGATTCACTGCGCTGGTTATTGGTTGGCTGTTCATACCTCGGTTGCTGTGGCTGTTGTTGTTGAGGTGCTACACTGCCCTGGTTATAGGTTGGCTGCGCGTACGTTGGCTGTTGTTGCAGGGGTTGCTGTGGTTGTTGTTGAGGAGCTACACTGCGCTGGCTGTTGGTCGGCTGTTCATACGTTGGTTGCTGTTGTGGTTGCTGAGGCTGAGGCGGCTGCGGTTGTTGTTGTGGTGCTACACTGCGCTGGTTATTTGTTGGCTGTTCATACGTTGGTTGCTGGGGCTGTTGTTGTGGTGGTACACTGTGCTGGTAATTGGTTGGCTGCGCATACGTTTTCGGCTGCTGTTGGATCTGCTGCGGCTGTTGTTGTGGTGCTACACTGCGCTGGCTATTGGTTGGCTGTTCGTACGTTGGTTGCTGTTGCGGTTGTTGTAACGGTGCTACATTGCGCTGGTTGTTGGCGGGCTGTTGATACGTTGGTTGCTGGGGCTGTGTCTGTTGTTGTGGTGCTACACTGCGCTGGTTATTGGTTGGCTGTTCGTACGTTGGTTGCTGTTGTTGAGGTTGCTGTTGTTGTTGTGGTTGATAACGTATATCATATGTGCTTTGTGGGACAACACTACGTTGGTTATTATTTAGTGGCTGCTGGTAATTATATTCAGGTATGTATTCCTCGTAATTAGGTTGTAGTTGAGGTTGTGACTCAGTGTATTGGGGAGAAACACTGCGTTGGATATTATCTTCCGACTGCTGGGGGTAATTACTCCCCGGGAAGTATTCTACATAATATGGCTGCCCTTGAGGTTTGTACTCAGTGTATTGTGGGGCTACACTACGTTCGACATTATCTTCTGACTGCTGCTGGTAACTTATATCTGGGATATCTTCCTCGTAGTATGGCCGTTGTTGAGGTTGTGACTCACTGTATTGCGAAGAAACACTACGTTCGACATTGCCTTCTGTCTGTCGCTGGTAATTCGCCTCAGGGACATATTTCGCGTAGTATGGCTGTTGTTGAGGTTGGGACTCAGTGTATTGTGGAGCAACACTACGTTGAAAGTTTTCTTCTGGGTGCTGCAGGTAATAATTCTCCGGGATATATTCCTCGTAGTACGGTTGCTGTTGCTGTTGAGGTTTCGACATAGATGGTGACGTACTTTGGGGTGCTACACTCCGCTGGTTGTCGGTTGGCTGTTCATATGTCGGTTGCTGTTGTTGGAGGTGCTGTGGTGCAACACTACGCTGGTTGGTGGCTTGTTGTTGTGGTTGAGACTGCTGTGGTTGTTGTTGAGACACTACACTGCGCTGGTTGTCCGTTGGTTGTTGTTGGTGCTGTTGTGGTGCAACACTGCGCTGGTTGGTGGTTTGTTGCTGAGGTTGTGGTGCTACACTGCGCTGGCTGTTGGTTGGTGGCTGTTCCTCAGGCCGTTCATACGTTTGTTGCCGTTGAGGCTGCTGTGGTTGTTGTTGTTGTGGCTGGGACTGTTGTGGTTGTGGCGCTACACTGCGCTGGCTGTTGGTTGGTTGCTGTTCTTCAGGCCGTTCATACGTTTGTTGCCGTTGAGGCAGCTGTGGTTGTTGTTGTTGTTGTGGCGCTACACTGCGCTGGTTTTCCGTAGGCTGCTGTTGTTGAAGCTGCTCATACGTAGGTTGTTCTAGTGGAATAGTGTTTTGTGGTGCTACACTCCTCTGGTAATCAGTCGGCTGAGGGACGTTTTGCCAGTAGTTAGGCTGTTGTTGAGGCTGCGAATCTGGTGTTCGTTGGACATAATTAGGTTGTTGTTGAGTCGGTATTGTTGATGACTCCGGAGCAGCACTTCGTTGGCTATTCGTCTGAGGCAGTTGTGGGCTCGAGATGTATGATGTTAATGGTGCGCTCCCTATAAACGATGGAGTTTCGTACATTGTTGGAATTGGCTCGATACTTCTAGCGGTTTCAAGTGAAGGTGACGTGCCAAATGTATCAATGCTTCTTGTAGATTCTATTATAGGGGATGAGCGAACTGTACTAATACTTTTAGTGGTTTCAACTATAGGTGATGAAAGAACCGTACTAACGCCTCCAACGCTTCTGGAGCTCTGGAACCTTTGTAACAATTGAGATAAATCGCCCCCACTTATAGGAATTCCAATACTTCTTGTGGTGTCTCCTGCCAATAGGGAGGTAATTTCTGCATTTCCCAGTGAGCCTCCTCCATTTTGAATCGATTGCATGAATTGAGCAAATTCATCTGCACTTAGGTTTATGGGTGTACCCATGCTTCTTATCCCGTCTTCTCCAATCTGACCCAGTAATGATGAAGCGTCTCCACCTGCTATGTAATATGATTGGGTAGATATTCCTCCGTCTTGGAGACTTCTTAAAAGTTGGGAACCATCTAATGAAATAAGGCTTCTAAGGGCCTCGTCCCCGAGCTGACCGTTTGCGTCCAGTAATGAGGCGAAGTCTCCTCCATTCGCCAGGACGTATGATGTGGCGCCTGGTGAATCTATACTTCTCACCACGCCTCCTCCATTTTGAGCGGCTTCTAGAAGTGAAGCCATGTTAACGCCTTCGCCGACACTTCTCGTCAAGCCGTTCTCATCAACTTCAACGGCTGACGCTATGTCGCCATTTGTAATGCGGTATGTCTTTTTGGTGATTATTGGCTGTGACCGGACTTGAGCAATTAACCCTCCTTGTCCTCCATCTAATGAGCTGCGGCTGTTCAAAATCACACCCTCCTGGCATCGAACTACATTCACCTACAAATTAAAGTAAAAAATATAATTATTAGCTCAACAGTGATTGTTGTAAAACTCTATACGCACTATAAGCTGCATACTGTGTGCTATACGTCCAAAATTCAGTTCGATATTCCGTTTTAATCCACAATCGTTGAACCCAAAATGCCATTGCTAAACGTAAAAAATTCCTATGTAGAACTGGCTGAACCGCAGACTTCTTTTACTGCACTAACTAAAAAATGTAAGTTTAATTAATAAGGGCATAGTGCACATTTATTAAGGCTGATAAATTTTAAAATCATGTTTCAAATGTATTGTAAATGGTTGAAAATTAGGATGATAGGTGTTCATTAGAGCATTTATTTGATACGCAACTAAACCCAGAAAACTTCCTACAGATAAGGCCCGGTCCCATCGCCATCGCTTAAAGAGTAGCTTTCTGTTTGAAATACTGGACGGCACCTTCTTCTACCAATGTATAGTGGTATTTATTGATACTTTTCAAACAATGATGGGCCCTAAAGCTATGTTTCTTCTGCTTTTGTAGAGCTTCCCTCCCTTGGTGAAAAGTAGTTGAGAACGATTGACCTTTCAAAATGTATGGGAACTGTTGTTATCGTGTCCATAGAATAATATTTACTATAGAATGCTAGTCGGTATAGGACCGTCTGTGATTCCAACTAGGGAAATCACATGAGCCGAGTCACAAAATATTTGCGTCCCAGTTTTAACCAGTCAAATTAATTTATTAAGAAACAATTGTGAATGTATTCGAACGTTCTATAAAACTTGGCCTACTATTGGCTGCCTGTTTTGAAGTCAACGTTCATATTCAAAACAAGAACAACGCAGCCGTAATGAGTGGGTTTTTGATAAACAAAAATGATAAAAATTATTTATTATTTCTATGTCTACAGCAACACCTACTTTACTAATAAAATAAGGTCAGTTGTTGGATTGTAAACTTCACACTATACTAAACATTATGTAAAGTACAGTAGGCCTACAATAATACTTCTAAAAGGTAAGTTAGTAATTTATATTCAACCCACAATAGCTTTAATTCTTCTTAAAGTGTTGCATTGTTGCCGTCTTGTAGCCAAATTAAGTCACTTAACACACCCCCTAAACACACCTGAGTACAACAAGTTACTGTACAGCCTACAAGAAACATTTTTACGCCTTTGCATGCATGGGGCTTGCGAAGTAATAATTTGTGACAGTGACTTCCCTCTATGGGCCCACTACATTAACTAAAACAAAATACGTTGTCTTATTTTAATTGGTATGTATCGGTAGGCTAATATTATTGACATTTTTAGGACAACAGATTTCGAGGAACAGGAGCAGAGGAGGCGTCTCGTCCCGCCAGAGAAAATGTTGAAGCAAGGAAATGGTGGAAACTTTAAGTCAATGCAAGACAATTCCTACCAGAAGGAAAAAGTCAAAAATATTAATTGTGTTCCATCCTCTTCACTGCAAATTACTGTATATTTGTTATTAAATTAATGTTATTGCATTATGCTGTATTTTAAAAGCCTTTTTCATGGAATTCACCTTGAGTTTTCACTTGTCAGCCATGGCTTACAGAGTCAAAAGGAAGGGAACATGATGGGTGTCACCGTATTGCGTTAGTGAGGAACTACCTGCCTGAATAAATAGGGGTTGTGAAAATGTCCAAATACATGGTCTACTGTGACAGTATTCTTAATGAGCACGACGCAAAGACGTTTTTGCCATTTTCCTCATACAGGGTTTTGGTTAAAAATGTTAAACCCCCAGTGACCTGTACGAAAAGGCCCTAATGAATGCACCCAATCGCTACCAAGTGGCCAAAATCCGAAAGTGGGACGCAAATATTTTGTAACTTCGATCCTGTGATTTCATGGAAAAAATCACAAAGCCCTGAAATACTGCATCCTATGTATAAGCATAGGGATGCCAGTCTGCTTATTTCGATTGGCAGGCTATGATCGTGTCTTCCTTTTATAATGGTCCACTATTTCGAAATTGCACGGTCGTCAACCCCTTGTAATAAATGATTCAGTGTTTCATTCTCGGACATATTGTCCCTGTGTGTAAAATTTGTTGCCAAACCTACGACTTATCGTCGGCAAACAGTGGGAGCCTTTATCTAAGCCCGGATTGATTCCACATAACATAGAACGGAGGGACGCCGTAGCACGTGTAGGTTCAGGCTCATAACCGGCCACGACTATCTGCAGGCGCATCTACACCGCATAGGCCTGGCTGACAACGACACCTGTCCACTCTGCTCACAGGCCGCTCAGACAGCTGCCCATCTACATAGATGTCCAGCTCTCGATTCCCTTCCTCAAAATCTTACAACGCGATATTGGGAGACTCGACGTCGAATGGCTCACCTGCCACAGACGGGCGTTGGCTAAATCAATCACTTATCAAAAAAATCAGATTCTGAGATATTCCCTCTGCGTTATTTCATGATGAATGCTCAGAAATCTGTAGTGGCGCCTGTCCTAATAATTAATAAACTCACCTGAAAAATGGCGGTTGTAACCAAAATTACCGCCGAGATGGGGTGTTTCATCTCTGACAGGCACACTAAGTGAACTGAACTTTTCGTATAGCTGGCACTTGTGCACACTGCTTTGTTCAACGTCAGACGGACATAGACACCTGCTGTGACTATTGACGCAAAAAGATGGTAGGTAAGGAAATTATCCCACGGGAATCGCCCTAACCTACGATATTATGCACATGGGGTCCCTGTCGTCACTAGACTATAGATAAAAAAGTCTGTAGTGATGAGTTTTTTTTGTTTGTTTCTGCGGAATTGAAGAATCTACAAAGATACATCTGAAGCCTTTTACCTCCTCTGCTGCTTCTTCGCCCTCCTGCGCGGGCGCAGCGCGGGATATAGCATAGTGTCTTCAAAGTAGTTGAGCATTTGAGTAATGCCTTAAGGTCTCAGAGGCGAAGACGCGAAAATCCCTATTCTTTATCTCCTCGTGGTGAAAATGGAAGCCCGTCATGGTGACTGAATTAACAGATAGGGGCCCGAGTTTAAGCTGGGTTAAGGTGCCCATTCCATTGACCGGCTAGGGCTATTTCCAAAAACGGTGACGTGGTAGCAGACATTCAAGACTTAGGTGGCGTTTCCACCGACCTCACTTTGCAGAATTGACGGAAATGTTTATTTTCCTCTATGCCATAGTTAAAATTGATCAATGTTCATACAGTAAAATCACAAACAAACAAACTAAAATTAAAAAATGGCGTCATGGGAAATGTTAAGTACAAACATTTTAATAGATTTCTATAAAAAGAAAAATTCTAATTTCCGTCAGTGTCATTTGCGAATGCAATGCGAGATCGGTGGAAACGCAACCTAAGTCTTGAATGTCTGCTACCACGTCACTGTTTTTGGAAATAGCCCTAGCCGGTCAATGGAATGGGCGCCTAAGCGAAAAACACTTTTCTGTGCAGGGCACTCTCTTGTCCTGGGGTTGGGAAACTGGCCCCGAAGGCGGAGGAACTTAATGGAGAGTCAACGGCATATTAGGATGCAGAACGCAACGGGAAACCACTCATTACAATTCCCTATTTTAGTCATCATGACTACAACTGCCATGATGATCGCAAATCTTCCATATTAGCATTAGAAGAATATGTGAGACTCTTTACTCACTAAACTCAACTCCCAGCCGCAGCAGGACTTGCTGCTGGTAGAAGCTTCTTGTTCGTAGTCTTGGTAATTTATGGAGATGGTGGTTGTACGTGCCTAAAACAGACTTAAAGCAGTGGCAGTAAAAATGTTGCAGGAAGGATATAAAGCTGGAAGTGGGGGCAATGCTGAACACTAATCGCTCGTTCTCTGCAGATATGCTCAGATGATATGTAGTCACGTATAGTTCCTTAGTAGTTCAGGAACCTCCCGGTGCCTTTGCGCATGGTCGATGGTCCATTGCCGCAATGTTACAATTGACTTTCTGTTACTGACCACTATATGCTATGTTCTAACCAGCAGACGACCTTATATATAAACAAAAAACAAAAACTTAGTGTTTTAGCAAAACTTATTATATCTATAAGTCTATAACCAGAATTAGTAAAACCCAAATAATCGTTAAAAAAAATTAACTTTGTCTAACAAACCCACTGGTGTTAGTAGGTATAAAACCCTGAGCGCTTTCTGCAAGAACTGCCATCTACAGAGGGAAACCCTCTAGCACAGTTACACCTTATCTGCGATTTGCGACTTGCTCAACTCGAGGAGAACATGCAAATCATCACATTTTATTTAAGATTGAAAAGACCTTGAGGTGATTCCCTATCGTTGAAACGCAAGAAAATTAGGGGCACGTGGCATGGCTAACTAAATTCGATACATACGTACTGTATAGGCCTATTATATAAATATAATTACAGTATATAAATCGAGCCTATATCGTTTCAGGGTGTATTCCATCCTTTATTTACTGTAAACCCAATCATCATAGTGGAAACACTGCATTATTCTCTGAACATGTGTTTATTGTGACGCAGTAGGTAAACCTCGATGATCTAGGCCTATGTCTGCTTATCCATCTGTCAGGAAAAGGAAATACTGTGACCGTGTCAGAGTTAATTTTAATTAACATAAATGAATTAATTCCCCCTATTACACACCTATTGCTCCAATATTCGAATGTGTAATAGGTTTGATTTTTAGACAATTATAGACCAGGCCTACTATGGCGATTATTTTTAGTCTTAACCTGGGATTTAACATTACATTGCAGCATTACCGTATATGATATTAAATTAAATTTGGTTGAAGGGATAACCTCCCCGTTATATCCTCTAATTTCGGGTTGGGATTAAAAACTTGAACAAGATAATTTTAAAATGGAAAGTGCTATTCAAAATTGTTTTGTTTGCATTTTTAACCTCAAGAATAAGTTAATACTAAACGGCATAATAGGCTCGCAGCCGCACTGTTAGTAAATAATTATTGGCACTGAAAGCCGCAAGTTGTTCCATGTAGGATGTTGCGATACTGCTTAGCCTAAGGGAAGCTAACCGGATATTGTGCACTCCTTGATCACCCCAACATCTCCTAAGGATGATAGGATCAGAGTAAGATTTGAAGCTCTGGAATTTTGATAGGCTAGATGTACCTAAATTTGTCAATTTCATTTCTTGCTTTAAGGTCAAAATTATTAAACTTCTCAACTCAGTTTGGCATATTAATCCACTAGGCTTATTATTGTATATATAATTTTTTTCAGTGGTTAGTAACGGTGGCAATGTACGAGCGGTACATCAAAAATGGAATCCAGGGATTTGTGGACATGTGTTCCATGGCTAATGTGAGCATTTTCATTCTGGCCCTCGAGAACTATGGGTTTTACATACATGGCAGATCGGCGCATGGTTTCGCTGACACAGACATGCTGGCAATAGTTCAGCAACTTCGGAGAGAAGAAGAAGACCTGGTGGGACACCGTGGGCTCCTTCCAGGCAGTGACCAGCAGACATTTGAAATGACTGTCCCGACAGCGCTGAGGGCATATTACACAAAAGTTATGGCTCCTTTAAATGCGGTAAGAATAAAGATATTAATATAGTATTCTTCCTCTACGCAACGCCCTTTGTGTCTGTTTGTTTGGTTGTACAATCGCGAGCGCACTGGAAAACGAGCTTGCCCATGGACCGTATAAAGCCTTTTATCTGCTTTATATTTCACTGTACACTGAGGTGTTGTGAGTTGTTGATTGGTTGGGAATGTTTGGTTTGGAAAGCTGCAATGGACGACGAGGCTACAAATAATACGATCGTTGTGCTTGATCAGGCAGTACTTTTCCAATTTACACTAGTACACCGTGACGACTCGATATAAAAGTTCAGCTTTGCGGTTTCCTCAAGGACTTAAAGGTGTAGTGTAGTTCAATAAATTTTACAGAATCCATAAACAAATTCAATTCACCGTTCATTTTGAGTTGCAAAGTAAAAGGAGTTGCCAACTCATACAGTTCCTTTTGAAGAGGGACTTGGTTCAACTTAGGTAGGGGGAGCCCGTGTTGCTGTCTTTCAAAAAAGGTTCCCCCTACCATAGTGCCGTTTCATATTTTTCTTCTTCTATTATTCACTCATGCTTCATGGCATCATCGCAGCATGTAGGCTATCTGGTTTAAAAAGTTTATTTATAATTGTGAGATGGTGATGGTGAGTTGGGCTTGTCTACCAGGTCTGAACGACAGTTCTGTTCATCCATATGGATGGATTTTACAGCGCTAAAATAGTCTACAACGTAGCAAACCTACTGATACAAGTGTGAGATGAATTCTACTGGCTGTCATAAAATGTACTACTATTGCAGATGTCGAGAAGTGTTAGAAGATCCGGGAGAAGCAACACGGAGAAGGAGAGTGTGGATCGAAGCGTTCAAGCCTATCACAATATGAATCGCTTTCTGGGTGCATTCTTAGATCATGTAAGTACCCTCTTATAGCTTCTCTCATGAGGTGACTGACGGCCTGGGTGGTCCCAGTACACTAAGCATTCGGGGATCCATAAGTTAATTAGTCAGCAAGGGCTGATTATGTCAACAATATAGAGAGTATTGTATTTTACATTTTAATTCGTGTATAAAACTGGAAAATTTGACATTGTTTCTTGTGCAATGCCCCATTCTGATTTGAATTTCAAGCCAGCACGTTGCACAGTCCGATTAATTCAGTGAGTTGGAAAATTCATAGGGTTAGCTGGCTACACGAGCTATACTATGCTAGTACCACAGTCCTTAAGGTAAATCGTTCCAAAAGGCGGCCATTTTTTTAAAATTAATTTCTCGATCCATAACGGTTACAAATAGTCCTCTGAAGACTTCATAAAAAAATACAAACAGATTTGCTGCCCATTGTCATTAGCCGTCTACTTTCAAAGTTCGCAGGCAAGCATTGCAATACTGTGTCTCATTCCGTTAACAGGTTCTGTTGCCTTACTATTTCAGTTATGAGACAATTTTTATATCCATTAGGAACAAGACAGAGACGTGTTTCAGAGCTGGTGATGGGTCGTGGACGTTTGTAATTTTACTAAGTTTTGCTCATTATCTCCAGCTTCATCGAACTTTTTATAACATTATGATCCCACATAGTTGGTTTGAACAATACGGTATGCATTGTACTTTTGGGTCCAAAGTTGTCAGCTACCGTACTCCATTTTGAAGAGTAATTTCATCAAAAGCGTGAGCGTTGACTTCTCGTCCGTGAGTGAATTAAATGTGAAATTTAAAAAAATAAAAAAATTAACCAAAGCCAATCTAAACCATATATCTATCTTCTTTCTTCTGTAGTTGCAATCTAGCGATTGGTTTACAGCAGCGATTGGTTTGCAGCAAACCGTATATAGTTTCGTGATTTGTGGGCATAACAGCATTCGAAACCACTCTTAAATCCAGATCAACAAAACCAAAACCTTAGTTGACCTGTTTTACCTATAATAATAATGCAACCACATTACAGTTACTGTACAAATTAATGCATAAATATATATTTTCCAGGCTTTGAAAGATTTGGACTATGAAGTGAGGGAAAAACTGTTCGCTGAGTCCCTTCTTGACATTGAATTCACATCAACTTCACAAAAAGGAGTCCTTTACTCAGGTATTTTTCTAAAATATTGCACACCCACTTTCACAAAACTTTTGTAGGCCTATGCCACGTGTATGTACCGTGGTTATAATTTTATATTATACCGTACTGTAATGAAGCACAGTAGCTCACTCACTATCAGTTTACATTATACTGCAATTAATATAGGCCTACGGTAATTTAGAAAATCAGATGATGGAAATGTGTTCCGACCCGTAGCCGATCATGTTTGTAGCATATTTTGTTTTGTAAATATGCTAATGTTACCTGGGGAAACCCGTATTAAAGAGACAACAGAAGAAAGAAGAAATGTTCTTCACCACTTTGATGTAACATTGTTTGGCCGTCATCACTAGCACAAAATTGGGAACTTGATTCGTAAAGAATATAGTTCACTAAGGATGTCAGTTCAACTGTGGGCTGCAACTGCTGTTAGTTATGGCGACATAATGTACTTTTGTAATGTATTTTTTTTATAGCTTTTAGTGACTGCCAGTGCCAGCCTCATGTTGTCAGCCGGTCATAGTTTTAGTCGCATAAAAAAAAAATTATGAAAGGATCAAATAATAATAATAATAATCCGTGTATTTTCGCAATTATTTTTTACATAAAGGAAACAAAAGGAGAAGTGCGCCCTCATGCCACCGGGGTGCGAAGGTGGCAATCAGTAATAAACCGGTCTTAATGAGCAGGCTAATAACCTGTCCAAACCATCATTGGTGGAGACACCCTCCCTCTGTAAATCTACATCCATATCCATAAAAGTATGGTTCGCCATTTGTATACAAAAAGCCTAAGCAGTTTTCATATGCGTCTGCTGTTGATTCGAGTTGAAACTATTCTTTCAGATAATGGTCATTCATTTGACCAGGTACTTTTCTACGGGAATGAAGTGACTCTTCTCACATTCGACCTCATCGTATTCAGTTTTGTAGAAATAATCTCCAAAGACTTTCTTCTGGCTGGGGCTGTCACAGGTGTGGTTGCCTACGCCATTTCTGAGCTACGTTGCCTAGGTGGACGCCGGAATTTAGCCAAAAAGACTTTAACAGACGAGCGCTTCCTTATTTAAATAATTGCAAGACCACAAAAGTTGGATGTAAGATAGCCTGTTCAGTTTTCTTACAATATGTGCGTTTGAATTTCATTTTAGAGACAACCGGATGGGGAAAAGTGGAAAAACAAATAATATATAATATTGAAGTATCAATCGTAGAGCAGTTATAAATATCTGGCATTTTTCTGAGAATTTGAACACAACTATTAACTTTGATTAGAACAAAAAACGATTCCCGCGGAAGGGGTTCAAGAACTATGGCCAATTTGGAATAGTGAAAGTAACATGTCATATACCGAAAAGTGTGGGAGCATTTCTGCTAAAGCGGCTATTCCACCGACGTCGTTTTTCATTGTCCATTGTGCATGTGCATGACGTGGTAGCAGACATCATTAATAAGTCTCTTGCCATATTTTAAGGAGACTATAATGTAGATACTTAACTTCTCTATTATAAATTAAGTTATAATATGGTACAGACTTATTAATGTCATGCACATGCACAATGAAAAACGCCGTTGGTGGAATAGCCGCCTTATTCAATGGAACTTTTTGAATGCTCTACGATCGATATTTCCTGTGAAAATTGAGTTGTGCAAAAACGGGTATTAGGGGTACTCCGATTTGCTCTTAAGGCGCAAAGTCCACCGACATCGTATTTGATAGTGATCATGATATTGACGGAAATTTTTGTTTTATAGGATAGGGTAAAACAAAAATTTCCGTCAATATCATGATTGCTATCAAATACGAGGTTTGTGGACTTTGCGCCTAAGATAAACGTGTGTTTTTCATATAGCATAACTCAATTTATCTTTCAATTCGTCTTAGCATGTTCCACTAAAATCATATCGAATGCAAAAAAAATAGTTGTGTCTAATAATACAGGCACAATTTATTATTGCTGCCGTACATTTCATTTGGGCTCTCATCAATTTCCCCTAATGGTTTATAGCCTATTTTCACCCATATTAAGCAGAAAAAAATATAGAAATCATATTTTTATGGGTAACTTTACGAAAATCAACTTCTGATTAATTAAGAAAATAAATTTAATTATAATCTAAATAAATAAACTATTTGTTCCATTACTAAACCAACCTAGCGGAGTTAGGGCTATAAAGCCCTCTCTTACACTCAACTATAGGAAAGCCCGGGACTGCCTGCTGGGTAGCCAGTGTGGGACTCGAACCAACAACCTTTCGGGTGAAAGTCTGTACCACTACTCTACATGCCATGCGTATTTTCACTACACCACAGGCAACCTTATTTGTGCTCAGTCTCTTACTATCTGCATATATGGTACTGTATGTCATAAGTTACGTTATTTTCTGTTAATGTATACTGCGTACTTCCTGCTCATTTTATAGACGGGTTGTCAATTAAATGGCGTGTAATCAAAATCGACTTGAACCTTTTTTTGTTGTTTTTTTTCAGTATCGATTGATACGAGGACTGTATGATGTCTTTGTCATTTTTACTTAATTTACGTTCAACTGAGAATCGTATAAAAGTCTTACTGACTTACTGTTGTATAGGTGCGCAGATTGGTTGTTAACAACATGGGTAGGCTATAGATACAATGGAGGCTAAGATCAGGTACGTTATGTAGTTATAATAATGTAGCTTAATAAAACTTAATTTACAATTGATAAGTTAAGTATCTCCATTATAGCCTCCTTAAAACAAAAATCTCGTCATCTTTTAGAGCACAGATGAAGAAAATATGACCTACACGCCTATTAAGTCTTTACATACAATGAATTTTCGAGGACAAGCTCAGCCTAGCAATAGGGAAGTCAAACCAAAAGTACACGAGCACAGTGCGCAGTTAATGATGCAATAGATCGATACCGTATGTTGCTGCCACTTTAACAGATCGTCAAAGATTATCCCCAGGTACTTGTGGAACATAACTTGAAGCAACGACTAACGTATAAAATAATAGGAAGGAAAAAAGCCTGATTATTTACGTGTTTAATCTCAAGCAATAAGTACCTCTCAATACCTAGCAATGCAAAAATTTGACATGAAATGGGCTGTAAGTAAATCACTGTTCTCCGCCGACCTTTCAGAAATGGATTTCTATTAAACTTTGAAAACTAATTATACCCAAATTTTGTTATTTTATTCGAGATAGCTTAAATAATATACATTTGACATTTCCCTACATTAAATTAAAACTTGTAAAAAACTGTTTTCCCGCTTTTTTGTAGTGGCAGTAATAAGAATAAGAATTTTAGTAAACAAGATTGAAACAAAATGGTCGCTGCATCGGCATTTTTTTAAAGTTTAAAATTTCTGAATTTCATACTGACTAATTTTATAATTGAAATAATCAATAGTTCAGAAGCAATATGACTGACAAGAAATGCGTTTTAAGATGTTTGGAAGAAAGTCACGATCCTATTCCTCTGGAGGATAACACCCCTGTTATTTTAGGCAGAGGGCCTTTAACAAAAATTAAAGACTCGCGATGCTCCAGAACTCAAGGTATGAATAAGCTTTGTACACATACTATTTATCATTATCTAATAAGGTTTCTCATTTTTATGCACAGCGTGTTGTTCACTTGTATTATTGGTAAATATTTTGAAGCTAGAAGCCTAGAAAGTGGAACTATCGGAACGGTCAACACTCAACATTCTCAACATGCTCAGGAATTTGTCATATCTGGTAAACTCTGATACGTTTAGAACTGTGCATTTCAGCCTTTTTCAGTCCCTTTTAACTTATTGAGTGACCAGTTGGGGCAACTCTTCAGATGTAGGGCGAGTTTTTCGCCTCCAGAAGAGGGCTGTGAGGGCTCTTATGGGTATTTGGGATCAGAGGGTATCATGTAGACCCATTTTTCGCTCAATGATGATTCTCCCTCTGGCTGGTCTTTACATTTTGGAAACTGTCACATACACACGGAAACAAGCAACAACATGTGACATACATGACCACCACACACGGGGTAGGGAAAACATCCACTTGGAGCAAGTCCGACTAGCCAAAACTCAGACTGGACACCAGCAAATGGGACTAAGACTATACAATAAATTGCCAAGTTCCCTGAAAGGCCAAAATCTCACAGACTCAGAGTTCAGAAAAGGGGTGAAGGTACTGCTCCTGCGGTGTAGTCCCTACTCCGTGAGTGAGTTTATGGGGTCTTATTACAATTAAAATATCGTTGAACAATATAATATTGTATAGGTGGCAACCCTAGTAGCCAATGTTGTTTTTGTTTATATTTTATATTTTGTGACTCATTTGTCGAGTAGTTCGCTTTATGACGAGGTCGAGCTGCGTCCATGGATTGTATGGATGCAGATATAATGATAATACACTATTGATTGATTGATATTTAATTGATCAATGCGTAAGCCGTAGGGTGATAACCTGTCATGAGCGCGGGTGGGTCCAAACTCCAAATAATAAAAAAATGGGACTTGTGCTACCAAAGTACCACGTGCAAATAGAACTCTTTTAAAAGACTTGAAAGCTTCCTTCAATTTGTTGTAGGATATTACTTTAAAAATATTTAGGACGAAAATGTTTTTACATTGATGATATATTTAATTAATCATTTATTGTTTCCAATCAATTGTCTTTCCTGGGGGACTTCGCTGTCAAGAAGGCTTGGTTCATCTTTGCTTGGATCTTGAATGAGCTCTGATAGGTAGCCTAATCTCATTTTATTTTAAGTACGGCTGTCTTTAATTTTGTTAAGTCAGTATGTATATTGTTCGTTGTTGGCCTGAACTTCGATCTGAAAAAAATATATATTCTACCCGATTCTGCAGTGGATTTACGGTGTCACATGTGCACCGAATGCCTCACAGGTCGGCCAATATCCCGAAATAGTATACGGTGATCTTGGAATGTCATAACAGCAAAACATATGTAAAAATCTCACGCGCCCTAACTCTACAAACTACTTTCTTTTTTTAGTTCTCTTGGTTGCTGATTATGCCACAAATGTCGTAAACGTTACCCAACTGGGCAGAAACCCTTGCGGACTGAACGCCGCGTCAATGAAAAAAGATGTTCCAATCGAAGCAACACACGGAGATAAAGTTGATATTCTTCTGGGGCAATACAAGCATATAATAGAAATTATTCCGCCTCCTAACAAAGGTGAGCTATGATCAAATCTTTTTTACCCATTTTTTATTTAGGCACTATTTAAATCCGTTTTGTGGTGTTGTAGAAAAAAAATTATCATGAAAGATATACTCCAATAAAGCCTGAAGCCTTGTCACCGTTAGAAACCACACCCCATCGAGGGGTGGCCAAAATGTAACGAACCAGTGGCTCAACCCACTGCAAATGAACTTAAAATAACCCTACTCCGTCCAAATCTGAAAAAAATACTTCCCCAGTCATTATGTATAGGGAAAAGAGTCCATAGGTTTAACATCAATAACTATATGCTGATTCTGGTGGTAGGGTAGTTTTTAGTTTGTAAATGTATATTGTCGCGCTGGCCGATAAACAAAATTAGGCTTATGGGTTCGTTTTAGTATGAGTTTTATAATAAAACTTTAATTCTCGTTGCTTTCATTATTTTGTAAACGGCTGAACATTTTGCATTTCGCAGCTACTGAGGGAAAACGATATTTTTGGCCACCCCTGGCTTCTAACGGTAGTTGGTATCAAGCAAGGCTTTAGTGGAGTATAGCACAGTTGCAAACGTTGGGACCGGTTAGCAATGCGACTGTTCCATTAAGCATTTACAGTCGAAGAGGGAAAAATATAATCAATCAATAAAATATATAAATATAAAATATAATAAATCAAATATCTCATTAAATATGATTCGTAGAGTTGTCAAAATATCAAGACACCTGACGTCACTGCAGGTGAGGTTAATTCTAGATAGGTCAGACCAACACATTACCACACAGCAATACTGGCAGGGCACGCAATGCATTTGAGCGTGAATTTTCTATCATTTTTCAACAAAGAAAACATTTTTGGTACAAAACCAAATACTTTACTGGGAAAGCAACCTGTCCGGTTTCGTTACTCAATTTAACACCTAAAACATACCCTAAGGTAGAAATCATCGATAGAAAGGTTTTGCAGAAAAAAAATTTTTCAGTCATTTTTCATTAAAATTTATTTATTTTTATTTTTTTACCCCCAGAAGCAAACTATCTAGGGGCAAGCGACCCCCCGCATTTTGTCAACATTAATAACGACTACAATATATGTGAATATAAAAGAAATCGTTGGAGCCGTTTTTGAGAAATAATTTTTTTAGACGTTTTTTTGGAGTTTTTTTGAGAATAAAACCCCCCAAATTGAGTCAGCCCAAAATAAAAATAAAAATGGTCCCGAGGTATGATTTTTGTAAACCTACATGCCGAATTTCATCATAATCGACCGAGTAGTTTGCCCGGAAATCGATGAACAGAGAGACAGAGCGACAGACAGACAGACATTTCGTAAAAACCACTTTTTTGGGTTCCTGGTACCTGAAAACGTGTAATTCCGTTGAAATCTCGGAATTGAAAATTTGGACCGTCGCTTTCCTTATACTACGTATAAATTGGAAAGCAAAAATTGTTCTGTGCATTTCAAATTAAAACATGTACCTTTTCCTAACACAGTTCGCCCACAGTTATTGAATTAGATTTTTACAAAATGATAATATATAGAAATGCAGAGGAGCTTTTCTGGTAATTCAATGCAATTTTTTTGACGACTCTGTAAACGATATTTCCTGTGATAATCAACTTTGTATAAAAAACGCGTAGTGGGGGGTACTCTGGAGGCCGAGTCATTTTCCCGAAACTAATTATTGTCTCGTTGCACAGCCTCTAGCATGATTAATATGCGAAGAACTAAAAAATACATTTCTCACCAGAAAATAAATGTTATTCACAATGAGTGCCAGCAAGTTTTACAACGTTTATAAGGAGACTATTATGTACTTGTAATCTTAAATTTATAAATTTTAAAACACGATAAAGTGGACTATAACGACTTTTTAAAGTGATAAATAGTAGTGTCGGGAAATGGATGTCGCATGTTTTACCTAATACTAGCGCTATCTAACCTAGGTTATTCTCAATATGTTTGTGGCTGTGGAACAAGACATTCATTAATATCACTCAACGGCACTTAAGTTTACCAAATTTTTTTGCTAGCTTTCCCTTAATACCTGAAAGTTAGCTAAAGCTATGTTATTCATTTACTTTCTTTTGAAGTTTTACGATAGCATCGTTGCAGAATAATTAAATGCAAAAAAAAAATTGAGAATTGCTCTGATTGCACCCGATGAAAGTATTTATTCACTGTCCTTCCGGTTTTTAGGTGGTCCAACTGTTTCAAGTACTACTTCCAACCCACCTGTGCCCGCTCAGACATCTGTCAATGCGGTTAGCGATTCGGACGACGATGGGGAACCTTTGGCGAAGCAGGCGCGTCTCTCAGTTCCTCTTGTCGCTGCTCCTGCTGCCAAAACTTACCATGTGACCGCGGCATGCTGGACTTCCGTCGATAATGGACAACTTCTCGTATACACGGCACCTGGAGTTAAAAACCAGCAACGCATCGCAGCGTACGACTTGGATCATACGGTCATCACAACTACTTCTGGCGCCGTTTTTCCCAAAGGCCCCGAAGACTGGCACATCATGTATCCAGAAGTTATTGTGAAGCTGGCCCACTTTCACAAGAGTGGCTACAAAGTAGTGATATTCACCAATCAAGGAGGGTTACAAATGCAAACGTCTCCTGATCCTTTCAAGAACAAGATTGAGTCCATTCAGGCAAAATTAAAAGTCCCGTTTCAGGTAAATTGCAATATTGTATTGTTAAAACAGGTGCTGCTATGGCTGGAGGCAGACATCGACGGATATTAAGAAAATAAGACGAATACGTCACCATTAGATAGTAACTATCATTGTTACCACCATTTATGTCCTAGAACTCAATTCGCTTGAATTCGCTAAAGTGCATAGTTGTTACCCGCAATGTTGGTTTGTTTTTGTTTTACAAATGTCTGCTTTCAGCATTTCTGATTTTAAGCAACCATGTCAGCCTGGTGGGGCCGAGGGGAAGTGAGTCTGTTTATTAACTTGAGGCACCATAGGGGCAGACGCATTCACCTCAGAGAGAAGGGGAGTTGACTGACAGGGTGGACCTCCTGATTATTGTAGATTCCGGACCACTCGGGGAACATAGTAAAGTCAAATGGTTAATTCAGAGGTGACCAGGACTCGCCACGCACTTAGCCTGCCCATCATGTCCCACCTTGTTCCCCTGCCAACGCTGTGCACACTACCAAGTGGGCCAGGTCGGCTTAACTTGGTATGGTCGTTGGCCATAGTGCAGGGATTCAGATGGGCATATACGAATACGATTACAGAAAAGTCCTCTCGTACAGTGTGTCATAACGTAGTGGCGTCTACTATTAAGGGATTTTTATAGCAGGCGGGTCAGTTGTAAAATAAACATAAGAAAAATTGGCAGTTTGTTTGTTTACATAGATCGTAGTCTCTTTTTAATGTAAGTTGCATAAGGCTTATAAGAAGGAAACACTTTGACCAATGTAAAGACGGATTGATGAGCTTATCATGTTTTACCTGTTCCCGCATCCCCTTGCTATAAAAGGGCCCTATGGACTGCTGGCACGTTTTACCCGTAACGTAAGCAAAACCAAAATTATGGTGATCACCAATGTGGGGGCTCAAGCAAACGTAACTATCGACGGTGCTGCAATAAATAGCGTAAAATGCTTTCCATACCTAGGCAGCAAAATAACACAAGATGGAAAGTCATCCCAGGAAATATCCAGTCGAATACACTTAGAGTCTGCCCCTAGGGTGCCTCAAGTTAAACAAACAGACTCACTTCCCCCGCCAGGCTGACAAGGTTGCTTAAAGCAGAAATGCTGAAAGCAGGCGTTCAAAATAAACAAACACAATTGTTGATGAAAAATTCCCAATTGGAATAGCCGCCTTATGTAAGCTGTTCAAATTATTTATGATTGTTTGCAGGCGTTTGTCGCCGTGGGAAATACAAAGTATAGGAAACCATGTCCATACATGTGGCATGTCATGGTGGAGAGGAACGGGGGCAGTGTCAATCTCGAGGAAAGCTTCTACTGTGGGGATGCGGCAGGCAGAGACGCCGGACATGACCGGAAAAGACCGGATTTCTCTCAATCCGACTTACTGTTCGCGCGAAATCTTGGCATCAACTTCGTTACTCCTGAGGAACATTTCGTGGGAAAGAAATCAATGCCAGTAAAAATCACTGCGTTCAACCCACGCAATTTAGCGACTGACGTAGCTCTTTGCGACCCAGAATGGGGCCAAGTATGTATTTATTTGTTTTAGAGACAGCCGAAGGGGGTAAACCTGACCAGTTCAAGGAATCAAATTCCGCAAGAAAAATCAATGAATGAATGAAAACGTCTTTATCATTGGCGAGCTTTAGCTCCGAAGCTATAAAAAGTCTCAGTCATTCAATAGATGTTCCTCAGCATTTTGATGCACATTATGTGGTCGTCACTAGTTTTGGAACTTTAATAGTGAAAAACAACAGACAATGAGCATGTCAGGTCAAAGGAATTCTAAAACTTGGTATTAGCGACGGCCGTAATGTATATCAAAATTTCGAACACTTCTTCCAAGCCATGAAACTTCATTTAAAGCTTTTCAATCGATCAATTTAAAAAAAAGCGTGTCGAACTGCCTCTTAATGAATTGTGTCTATTCGATCCGACCACAGATACATACAATTAAGTTTCGCTTATCTTATGTTATTGAAGTGACATTGTGAGGTATTTAGCGGTTTGGTCATATTGGAAAATAATACATTTTGAAAAAAAGAAAATATATTTAAAAAAAAATTATTGTAATTTGAATTACCCGCCAAATGTCGTATAGGTAACTATGTCGGGTCTTAAGGCCAAACCGGAGGGGGTCACGTGACTGGCCTGGAAATGACTTAGCAGGGGGTTCCTAATACACGTTTTAAACCGCAGGGGCAGAGGAATAATCGATAGGAGGGACTAGTATTTGCGTAGATATGCTTACGCTATCAAGCCAAACTAAAATTACTATTACTATAGGTCTCAAATTTGTGCATGAAGCATTTAAAAACATACCTCTTAGAACATTTTTACGTGCCCCACAAGGAAGATAAACCTCCAACTTTTGTAATTAAATGCATATGCCTTGAAATATGAACACTTAATTTGACAGTAAAGCGCTAGCGCCAGCAATATGTAAAACTGCAATTATTTGAAATAATAAAAAGAGAAATACGGAACAGGTACGCGACGCGGGGCTTGGTTTATAAAATGGATATTCAACCATAACGTGGCTAGAGACCGTTATCAATATAGCTGCTAGTGTAGCCTGCACAAGATAAGCACGCAATTCGGCGGGAAAATAGCCTGCACAAGCTAACTACTAAACTACAGAGTTTTTGACCGGGTCCAGGTATCCGCTTTGCTATGCTGCAGTGTGTAAGACTTCGATATTTTTTGCGTTGGTACTTATCTCTGATAGTTGGCTTATGGTTATCGGGTTCCTCGTAAGGCATATTATGGCTCCCGCCGCTCCAGTTCTATTATATTTCTATGTATTCAACAACCAACGTTCAAGGTCAAAAGTCTCCGGTTTGGCCTTAAGATTTCATGAAAAATTACAAAAAAAACATTTTCTGCGAAACCTTTCTATTGATGATTCCTACGTTCCGGTATGTTTTAGGTGTTAAATAGAGTACCAAAACCGAACAGGTTGCTTTCCCAAAAAAAGATTTTGTTTTTTTTGCAAAAAAATCATTTTTTGAAGAAATTATGGAAAATTCACCCTCCAATACATTGCGTACCCTGCTGTTATTACTGTATTGTAATGTCTGCCCGTTCTAGAATATGCATTCCCATCGATCAATTCAGTGCTTTGGGATAGGGCATATTGAGGGATCCGAAATTTAACCATAGTTAATACTCATATTGTCCATCTACTAATTGATAAATAGGGAAGCATATTCGAGTAAACTCGGACCGGTTCTTACATATATAATCAGCTTAATATTAGAGCTCTACGATGACCATGTGCTCCTCAATTTCTTTCTATTCCTGTAAAGCCATTCGTATATGCTAAGGCTAGTACTTTCATGTCAACAGGTGCACTCTACACGGCAAGAGTTAGTCCTTTTGGTGGGTTCACAAGGCTCGGGAAAGACGCATTTCGTGAAGACCCATCTGGAACCGGCCGGCTATGTGCACATTAACCGTGATACTCAGGCAAACATTACCAAGTGTTTGCAGGCAGCGGAAAATGCATTGAAAAATAAGCTGCATGTGGTGGTGGACAACACGAACCCTACGGCCGAGGCACGGGAGAAGTTCATCAAATTAGCCAAGCGATTTGGAGTGTCGGTTCGAGCATTTGTCATGACCACAACTCCAGCGCATGCTAAACACAACCTTAGGGTAATATTTTTTAACGGGGCTTAAAAGGTCATCTTATTGACAATTAGTCCAGTCATTTGGAGCAAAAAAATGAGGTTACCTGGAAAGTTTTCCGGGAGTTTTTAAAATTGATGATTTTATTGATTTCGATGTGCCCTTTACGAGTTTCAACTTTGCCACCTCGTAGAAGACTGCAGCGCTCGTACGCTAAAACTGATGATTTTACAAAAAAAAAAAGGTTAAGACATAAATTATAGGAAATTTTCTCTAGTTTAATTTGCTATATAGGTATTTTTATCGTAAAATGAGTCGGAAAAGAGAAAATACTGTTTTTAGACGCAACTTTTCCAAGATGGCGGCGCGAACGGCAAAGATACGAGGTGGCAAAGTTGAAATTCGTAAAGAGCCCATCGAAATCTATAAAATCACCAATTTTCATAACTCCCGGTAAAACTTAGTAAATGTGTGTTTATAACATCTCGGATCTTAGGTACATTCTTATTCTCAACATTCCGATTTTGGAAACCTGTGGGTTTGTTATAAAAATTGAAGAGAACATCCTAAGTTGAAATGTAGTCCTAATTCTGATTGATATGCACAGCTTGTTATGGTGAAATAAACTACGTTAGTGACCCCAGCACCCGCTGGCCTAAAATTTTCATAAATTTCACCCTTTTGAACTGCTGTGTATAAGCCCAAAAGTCTGAGTTTAAAATTAACATTATATTGTAACGTAGGGGTATCGCAATTTCCTACAAGACAATGTGGCCGCTTTTCGACTGCGCAGAACAGTAGTGGAAATCGGGCCACTGTATTATCAATTCAGGTATATGTCAGGTTGAATGAGTTCCTAAGCTGTGGCCAAGTGGGTTTATTGACGGCGACATCCCATGTATCAAAATGTGAAAGACCATTTCCTCTACTTTAAGACACCTTATTTATGATTATGCAATCGATATTTCATGAAAAGTTTGACAAAAAAAAACAAAAAAAAAAAAAACGGAAAGTTTCCTCTCAGCCTGCTGTCACCACTCTTATAACCCCAACAGACTTAGAAATGTTTTTGTGGGGAATACTGCATTGGACCATGGGGTGCCTTCAGTATTAATAAAAAACATTTCTAAGCGTGGTGGGCCATGGGATTGTCTCAATAAGGATTGCTGGATAGCATCTCCATGAATATGGCAGTGCCGTCCCGTGATCCTTTCAACGAGACATTGCTAAGGGTGGGTATCCCCTTAATAAACTAGTGAACATTTACAACATTTAAGTCCAAAGTATTAAAGTTCCTTTTAGCAAAGCAGTCTGAACAGCATTAGCCCAGGTTAAATGATTAGGGATATGAATGATGGATGCATGTAAGTACGTATGTTAGTATGAATGGGTAATTAAAATAGAATAAGAAATAATTATACTCTACAACATGTAAAGGCAGTTTAGTGTAAGAAAGGGCCATTGGCCCTAACTACGCTGTTCAAAAAAGACGATTTATTATTATTATTATTATTATTAAGTTTCTCTTATATCTACCACTATTACTTATCGCCGCTCTCTTTTTCTTTCAGTTTCGAAATTTAACGGATCCTAAACAGCAGGAGGTCAGTGAAGCTTTGATCAATACCTTTTATCGATCGCTTGAGGAGCCGACTACTGCCGAAGGCATAACAGAGATAATTAAAATTAATTTTTGGTTCGTTTCAAAGAATCCGGAACATGATAAACTCTACAATATGTATCTCATGGATAAATGAACATCATGGAGACCAATGGACGCATCCTTTTTTCAACGCTGTTCCAGTGTCAGTGTCAGTGTAAGTATCTTCGGTTTGAATTATGTAACTTTACGTCATATATTCAAAGAACTCTTAAATGTTAAAAATAGAATATTGTGAGTTTAATGGCTCAGTGGGCTGGGCACCTCGCAGGCAGCATCGACTCAATGAATAGTGGTTCAATTGATAAAACACTACTAATACATGACCTGGGTCCTTGATACAGTATATTCTATATTATTATTGTGAATATCTGAGTAATTTTTCATAATATTTGGAGTGTGGGACTTGGTGGTCTTCTCTTAGGGTTGGGGCTCTAAATAAACGGGCTTGCCTCGGCGCCATGTCTGGGTAAAGGGATATGCTGTAAGGCTGGGTCTTGAAATAAGTATTACGTGTAAACAGTGAAGTAGACAGTGTAGTTACGTTTCATGTTGTGGAGTCCAGTCATCGTGCTTCCTAATCCGTAGGAATGCGAAACATCGAAAGATGATAGCATAGATTAGGTGTAGCTATAAACTAACTATGGCCAATAGTGTACAAAAGATAGGTGGCATTAGGTTAATCGTCGTGGATGGAGCTGTGACTGTCAAAATACCGAAACAAATACAATGCCGCGCGCCCTTGTCTTCTCCGGCCCCTTCAAAATCATGCAATAAATTTAAAGCGAAACCAAAGAAACCTGCTCTAACTTTCACCCGAAAGGTTGTTGGTTGGAGTGGTATATTTTATATATATTGGAGTGGAGTATATTTTCTGGCCATGCTTCGGAGGGCATGTTACCCCGGGCTTAGTAAAAGAACAAAAAAAAGTCTTTATTTATTATCTACTTCGCAAAAAGTTTTATGAAGCTGTATTTTCTACGTAAATAAATCCATTTTAGTCGAGATATTTTGTTTAATATTTAATAATTTTTAATATGGTTATGCCAAGCATTTTATAAGTGTAGGCGGTTCTAATTAAAAATTTAGTGGACCTTTCTTTTCATTGAGATCCAAATGGTTAATTTAATAATAATGTTAATTTCCATTCGGCTGGCATGGCAACTTGGCAGTACTCGTTTATTGAGAGCCTTATATAGAAAAGGGAAGAAAAATAAACGAGGAAATTTCATTATGGATGTAAAGTCAGAAGTCAGGCACGGTGTCACTCCATAATACCTTTTGTTTTTTGGTGATTTTGTCAGGAGTTTACGTCTGTGATTAATGTATCAACAGGACACTTTTTAATCAAACCATTTACGATTCATTCCTATATTTGTTCACATGCTATGTACGGTAATTTAGTCTGCATTTTTAAAATTACATGTAGTTGACTGTCAAGTGAAATTAACAATTATTTATTTTTGAACCTTGTTTTAACTAGATCAGATAAGAAGGGGATTAAGCGAATGTACATAGGACAGTACCGTGGTTTCTATTTTGTGACAGAACTATTTACTATAATAAAGAAAAAAAATTTGCAGTATTATATGACATATAACACTGGAATTTAACTAACTTTGCTTGAAGAGGTAACCTCCTCGTTATAACCGAAATTATAGGTTATAGAAGAAACTGGACTTGTTGGGATTCGAACCAACGATCTACGCTTATCCGGGGCGTCGTCTTAACTCCGGCTAGGTGAAGATCTTGGGTTCGAATCTCAACAAGTCCAGTTTTTTCTATATCCCTCATTTAAAATAAAATTTGTTTAGTTGCCACCTACCCTTAGAATACAGCAAATCGTTTTCTTTTTATGAAGTAGGAAATGCTATAATTTGTTTCCATCTATATTTTCCTTCTTTTATTCCTTCTGTACTGCAAACTATCGTCCGGAGGCTTACGTGCCGAAAATGGATCCAGCTTGCATTTTTTAATTCAGAAAATTCACTTGTAGGGGTGAGACGTCATTCTTTTATACCGACCCAGGTGTGGAGTCGCTCCAATTTCATTGGGTATCACCTGAAAAAAAAAATTGAGCGATATCCTGCTTGGTTCAAGAGAAATATAGGTGGAAAGAGGTCGGTGCGCGAGATCGAAGACCCGCCTAAAATACCCACGACATCAGTGGCGCAGCGTGCATGTAAGGCGTGCAAAGCCGCATTACACTCAACAAATCCTTAGAATGTATTAAGACTTAAGAGCTTCTTTAAAAACTATAAGAAGCCGCGAGCACATTAGATTGTAAGAGCATATGCATGATGTTATCAACGCAGTCAAAGAAAATTAACAATCTCGTCACGTTAGAGTTCAAATGTTTTCTTTTTGTTTACAAATGTTTACTTTATAAGAACATGCTAGGCCTATATAAAATTATGCGTACTTTTTTTTTAAACTGAAATAAATACTTGCAAGCATTACCCTCGTAATTGTCCCACGCTCCGCCACGACTGTACCTTTACAATACATAATTATCCTGACATGTCTTTCTGCATTAGGCGGCAATTCCACCGGCGATTTTACTTCATTTGTGATTTGAGATTTTTTTAATTAAATAAATAAATAAATATCGGCTTTTTTTGTTCTATTGCTAAGCCAACCTAGCGGAGATAGGGCTATAAGCCGTCTCTTACACTCAACTAGGAAAGCCCGGGACCGCCTGCTTTACATGCCCTCCGAAGCATGGTCAGAAAATATAGCAAGTGTGGGACTCGAACCAACAACCTTTCGGGTGAAAGTTGGAGTCCGTTCCACTACTCTACATGTCCTTTTTTGTTTGTTTTGTTTTAAGGAGACCATTATGTAGATACTTAACTTATCTATTATAAATTAAGTTATAATATGGTAGAGACTTATTAATGATGTCTGCTACCATATTATAACTTAATTTATTATAGGTAAGTTAAGTATCTACATAATAGTCTCAAAACAAAACAAACAAAAATCACAAATGAAGTAAATTCGCTGGTGGAATTGCCGCCTTAGATTTAAATTATCTATTCAGAAAAAATTTAATATTGGTTATTAATAAATTATATCTCTGAATGAATTTCGCAGGTCTCTTCTAAATTTACCATTAATTACTTCAATCCTTTCTTCAACTTCTGGTTATAATCGTTTAAGAGCTCCAATGCTGTGGACCGGATTACTTGGTAGTCGAGTTCAGAGCGTCGTGAAGCGAAGCTCTCTTTGAGTGACTCGTTATTCTGCTGCAAAATTTGCAATTTCTTCTCCATTGTATGTAACTGCACGTGGGTGTCATTTTCACTGAGCTGCTTCTGTAATATTTCATTTTGAGTTTTGAGTTCCTCCAATTCTTCTTTGGGGACCTGCAACCAATACCGGTTGATGATGCTTTTTTTACCTTATTACTCTGATTATGTGTTACTTTTAGACTGCACTATTCGAAAATAGTCGGCAGACCTTGTGAAATGTACCTAGGTTTGATAGAAATATCAAAGCAGTTGCGTCAGAATGAAAATGCATTTTTGAATACCTACTGAACAATATATTGCGTGATTTTATATGAAAATATGAGACGTTTCAGCATAATAACTCAGGAATATTATCAATTTTATAATTAAAAATAATGTCTTATTTTGGAAATTCCATCTTCACATGTACAGGAATGGGAAATAATCCTGCTCTATAAAGTTTAAACGCATTTGAGCTTACTTTTATTATTCCCCTTATGATTTAGCCCATTTTCACCTATATTTAATATTAAAAAATATAGAAGTCATATCGCAAATCTTCAACTGCAAATATCAACTGCAGATTAAATGAGTAATTAGCAACTTCATGTATAGCCTAAATAACTAATTTTCACTACACTAGTAGAGCTTGCTCTGTCTCCTGGCACTTAGAATAATAATATGGTGATTATGTCTGCTCAGTAAACTGTATGTATTTACTTACCTTTTTCTGCATTAATGCATCCCTCAACTCCATAAGCTCATTTTTCTTAGCTTGCCCACTATCCCGAAGGGCATCTAAGTCTGAAAACACGATCATCTCTTCTCTCATAGTCGCCATCTTTTCTCGAAGAGTGGTCACCTCGTTAGTAATTTTTTCTTCGAGCTCTTCAACTTTCTTCACATTCTGCTGCAGCTTCGCTTCTTCTCGAGAAAGCTCTTCCGCTGTCATTTTAGAGTTTTCCAGTTCATCTTGTTTCAATTCTAGTGTTTCTCTTATAACTGCAAACTCATCTTGGCTGAAATTAATTACCACCATTCATTGTTTTTGTTGTCTTCAGTTGTATCAACATTGCATCATGTATTATAGACCCATTACCGTACCTTCAGTCCTTGGGAGACTGTATCACTCGGTACTAGCCAAACGAGTGAGCGCTTCAGTTGAATTACACCCGGCCCAGACGGCATTCCTACCAATGGATGGCACGGCAATAAACACTACGTTGTTGGACCTGATACTGAACTTTTAAGCAAGCCCTGATACGAACTTTCTGTGAGGTAGCGCGTTTGTCAATTTGCTTGGATTTGATCGATTTTATGCCACGGCTAAAAACAGTTTCCGCTTGTTAATTAGCGTTTAGCACCGGGGTGTGAAACACCGGCATCGATCGACGATCGTATAAATTCCGATTACATTCAGTACCCATGCAGATATTTATGCATAGTTACGTGTTTTCAAAATCTCGACAATCAAGTGAAGTGATGTTTAAATAAAATTAATTTTCAAATTGAAGGTGAATATGAAACAACATGTGCTGGTGCCAGTTCACCAATGATACGTCACAATAGAAGAAAAGACAACAGGATGGCTGAGGCAACTATATCTCTCCCCTGTATAAAGAACTGAAGACGCAATGGTTTTCCTTTGATAATTTACCTGGGTAACGGTCCTGATGTGATCATATTCCGCGCCATTTGCTGAAGGGCTACTTCAATTTTTCCTTCAAGGACTGTTATTCTCTCGGTTTCCGCATCCCTGTTCCCTTCAAATGTGGCCAGGAACTGTTCCATTGTCTCTTCTCGGCGTTTTAGCTCTTTCAACTTTTGGTGTTTGTCACTTTGGCTCTCTTCTAAGTCCTGTAAAGAAGTAATAATGCCTGTAGATTCTGCTCGTGCAACTGGGGTAATACAAAGCTTCAGGTTTTAATAAAAAAGGATTGGAATGAAAACTTATTGGTATATTGGGACGCCGCGCCATTCGAAAAATTGCACTTTTTAAATGCTTACTGTGAAGTTAGTTACTTTCCTATTCATCTGATTGAGTTTCTACACTCTGTACATAAAAGAATTTTAATGAAATAATATAGCCCCTGTTGCCTCTTGAAAGCAATCATGTTTCTTAAACTTTTCCATTAAGATTACCAAGACGTTTTACAACTTGTAGTGTTTTCAGACGCCAAGTTTTTTATAGTTTTGCTATAAATCACGATCATTCCATGACTCACTATCACGGGTTGTACGTCCAAGTAGACAAACCAGAAAACGGCAACCGATTTAACCGTTAATAAAATTTAAAATTGCCTCCTTTGTAACTTTGAAGTATTTGAAATGCATCTTGTTAATTGACTTAGTATTTTATCATCTGCTTGAAAAGCACACCAATAACGTTGTAAAATACATCGTCATGTGTGACAAGATTTTGTATTTGCTCAATAGTTAGGTGAAAGCTGGTTGTGGGTTATTCAGTCACCTGTTCAACAAGTTCAATCTCTTGCTTTTGGTTTTTGATCTGTTCCGTGATTTGAGCCATGTGTCTCTCCATGGCCGCCATTTCTGCATTGTCTTCTCGAACGCGCGCCAAAAGTTGCTCCCTCTCCTGGGCTGGTGTAGCTTTGCTTTTCGCTTCCTCCTCTAACTGCGTTTTTCGCTCTTCACGCTCCCATAGCTTCTGGTACAATTGCAATGCTTCTTGTTTCAACTGAAACATACAGTAAATATCTGAAGTGAATAATATATGATAATGGGTTTCTACCACCGTTGACTGTAAATGATCTAGAATAATTGGGGGTCCAAAGGTAAATCTACTTGTACATAGACAACAACATTTGACAAATTTCTCTGCTGCCACACACTCCCAATGCTTGGCAATCCATTAGCGCTACCATTAATAAGTTTACATTATTTTTTATTCTATTACGACTAAATTGGCGGTAATTACCTGTGATGATGATATATTGTTCTGTAAAGCACCAGAATGCACTTTGAGTTGGTCTAAATGCTGTTGCTGCTGTGAAATGTCGGTCAACAATTGTTCATTTGTTTCCTTGAGCCGCTCAAACTGTTCCCTTTGCTGTGGGTCCATGGCATCAAGCAATCTCTGGGCTCGGTTTTTCTCCTTCAAGAAGGATGAAAAGTAAAAGAATGAAATTTCTATAATAATTGTACTAGCTACTAATTTGCATAATATTGTTAATAGTCCCGAAATTTAATAGTTCTTATTTTTTATTTAATTAACTGAGCAAGTTATTAAAATATTGGTTCAATAAAGGCTTTTTATCAATGATCATTTTGTTGAGGGTATATTTTGCCTTTTCCATGGTTTCAACATCTTACTGACTATGATTTTTTCTTGTTATTTTCTGGCAATTAAGACTAAGCGCTCACTAATCAGCTCTCAATTCCGTAAGGTGTTAAAAAACTCATCAATATAATTAATATATTCCATAACATATTAATGTAAAATTTTACGTTTTGAATGTCCTCTTCAAGTCTGTGTATCTTTTGTTCCATATCGTAGTTTCTTTGGAACATTTGTTCTAATCGAGCAGCGTCGCGGGTGTTGTCAGTGCGCAGGTCTTCGGTTTCTTCGTCAATGCTGATGACATCACCCCCTGTGTGCACTTTGTCTACTACATGATTAAGGTCCGCCAGCTCGGCTTGGAGTATCGTTAATTCCGTGGCTACTTCCTGATAAAGGAAAGTTTGGTAATTATTGAAGTGAAATCTTCTTTAGGCACTTTATTTTGTGGGTACTGAATCAGACTTTGCCGTAACAATCGTTTGGGTAGAGTAGGCTCGAGTCGACTATAAAAGGAAGAAAGGTATAGTCAACGCGTCGCTGCTATATTCACCCAGCGACCGTTACATGAGAGAGCTTGACACGGTATGTAGTCCTGATAAAGTTTTCACTTCTGTCGTGTGGTCTTAAGCACACACAATTTTTTTTTTTTGTAAATTAAAAAAAACCTACCTATGTAGCTTGGCACACGGTATAGGGTCCCCGAACTGGTGTTTATTGGTCTATTGAGGAAAATTGCAAACAAACAAAACAGTCCCTTGCCTTCCACCTTAACTTAACAACCATGATATTGGGAAAATGGCTGTCAAATGGGTTCGAAAGATAAAGGAGTATTACATCTATCTCAGTGCAAAACAAGAATAATATCATTTGAGACAAGTATTAATCTCCTTGTGAAATATAGACCTACCTAATATTCCACTCAGGCATGACTTGGACATTCATATGATACAGCGGGCCTACTATGCCGTTACTACTAACTTATTCTTGAGGTCAATAGTAATTTTTTTTATGGACCTAGGTCCATTGTCCAATGCCAACGACCCCATGGATTTCGGACAGTATTTGTATTGTTTCCGTGTGAATTTTTGGCCATTGGCAAACTGGTATACGGTCTCGATGTCAACCTACACCGGCTACAAGCGATAATGGACAAACTGAGACATGCTTACCATTGACGCAATGAAACAGGCGAAAGCATGACTTAACCAAGTACAGATTCTTGGGGTTAAAAATCCAAACAAAACTTTTTATTCTTATATTATCTAATTTACATTTTTAATCCCAAGTGAAGATTAAAAATAATCACCATAGTAGGCCCGCAGATGTAAATTGAAATAACAGGTGGCTTTCTCTGGCTGTGGGATTCATCGATAAAAACAGTCGCAGGGGCGGCCCCAGAATTAATTTTATCGCCTGAACAGTTCTGGGAATAAACTTTCTTTACTAACATGTCTAGCGGCAGGCTTGCAAAGCATCCGATAATAATGGGAATATACTACTAGTACTTACTCGTTATTCTCCGTCAAACTGGGGGAAAGGTTATTTGCCGTTGGGATGTTAGGTTATTACAATTTTTTTTAAATTGCATTAATATATTTTTTTTAATTATTAATGGGTATAGTCATATAGTGGCATACCTGATACTTTAAATTATTTTTTATTACTGTGTCAAGCGGTTCGAGAGCGTTTGAGGGTTAGCATAGTTTTTCGTTTGGGCCTAACCTTGACTCTCGAGTCATAGACATCAGCGGTAGCCTCGTGCTGCTTCTGTGTTTCAATCTGTATATTCAGTTTGTGGACTTCACCAGCTATCTCCTTCATTCGCTGCCGAATGACACCTTCGAAGTACCGCTTGTCGAGAATCTGACGTTGCTGGCCGCGGGCTGTTCCTGTCCTCAGCCCGGATAGCCCTTGCTGCGTGATGGGGCGCGCCATGGGGTTCACCTGCAATGATAATTTGAGTCAGGAAATAAATGGTAGCTTACAACCCTAAAGACTGGTTTACACAGTACGAGCTGCTGCTTAGTCAGTAGGCAGTCACTCGACTTGACTCCTCGTAGCCCATACCTCGGCTCGCCTTTGCTGTCTACGCAACACCTAGTAGCTGCTGCTCAGTCTTGCGAGTTGTCGCGATTGCGGGTGAACATGTTTTAATAATAAAAAAACGATGATACGCTCTATAACACAACTGTCCGGCTGGGACTGGCGAGCTGCTGTCGAACGCGTCCAAACGATGCGAGCAACTGCCGAGCTGCTGTCATGTGCGAGTCACTGTCAGACGAGCAGGCGAGTGAAAACAAAAGAGCTAGTGCCCCAACTATTTCGTATGTGACGTCCAAACAGTGCGAGTTACTGTAGTGCAGCTACGCTAGATACACCAGCATTAAAAGTGGGTAAATAAAAGAAATGGATTCGAACACACGTTTTTTATCTTACCACCATCCCGGCCATTTCGCTAATAGAACCTGACTTTTTGTGTATGGTACGTAGCCTATCCATATGATTTTGACATGTTTTGAAGGAAAGGTCTAACCGTAAATGATGATCACCGTAAGTTTAGTTTTAGGTAAAGTTAGACCCATGTACAATAGGCTACCGCTATACAGATTGATAGCTCAGGGATACTTACGCCAGATCCTGTCTTTGGCAAAACCAGCCCGGTTGTCAATCTGTTAGCTGTGTTTGGTGGCGGCCCTCTTTGCTGCGACATGGCTGAAGGAGGCCTCATACCGGTTGTAGGTCGGCTGGCGCTCACTGGGTAATTGTCCATTATTGGACTAGCTGCCTAGAAATAAATATGGTTTAGTAGATTAATAAGACCATGAGACTGCATATGATACAAAAAAGTATAATGCCAAACTAACCGGCATTACGTCCTGGAATAATTCACTGGAAAAAGGGTTTGTTGAATGGGTATGGGTACTAGATAGCTTAGGTATAAGAGAACAGACCTAGGTACCCTTTTAACTTTTACTATAAACTGGGGTACCTTTCCCCCCAACTGGATTACATATACCGTAGCCTACTTGCAATGACAAATTAAGCTGTTACTTTACAGCTAGGAAATTGCTGGCTCTTGACAAGTATAGGCTTATAAATAAATTAGACGTAGGTAGGTATTTAAACAATATTATCTATTTAGTTAATTCGCTGCCTACAGTTAAACAGTACCGTACCTACCCACTGCAGCAGGTAATCAGGTAGGTGCAGTAGGTACCTACTGTAAATACCGACAGCCCACCCCTTTTGTGATTCGCCTTTTTAGAATTTTTAACTTACACTTCCTTTAATACCGCGTCTAGAAACTGGCCGGCTATCAAAAGACATTAACTTACAATATTATATAATGCCTAATTTTGGGACTGAGATTCGAACACTCGCCACGGGCACGGGAAGGGTTGTTTTGGAAACAAATCATTGGTTGCTATGGATGTGTCAGACCTCTTCATACACATCACGCATCGATCAAAAACTGCTATTTAACTTCCAGGTTTTAAATGATTGACGTAATTTACAGGGTAGCCTAAATTTTAATTCATTATCCTATACTTTATAAATAACTTCATTTTTCCCGCCTTAACGCGTCCCTGAGACTGAATGTAAAATATGAAGATTGGTAAATCGTTAACAGCAATATAAAGAAGCCCTTCATCTTATTTATGAAGAGTTGCACATGTGTTGCCAACAGATGGCATGCAAGTCGTGTGTTTTGATTCGGTTTCCAACGTCTGCCTTGGGTAGTTATTGCGACAGTCGGCGTCCTATGTTTTAATTCTTTATTTTATATAATTAAATTAAGATTTTAACAAGAAATGTGCAGTTGAATAAGTTCTATAGAGTTTGTGCCCCGCGGATTCTTACTTAGTGAATTGTGTGTATACCAAAAAGGGACGCTTCATCCGTGTTAGTGTGCTTGTGCATCTTCAGCTATGTCCGTTGCCAATGGGACCATGGATGACGAGGAACTTGGTAGCGCCACTAAATCTCCTATAAAGCGTCTGGGCTCGACAAGAAAGATGCTATTCTTTAACAGTAAGTTTCAGTTCAATAGTTACTTCCCCTTTTACGACTGTGCAGCACAGGGCAGCATTTGTTCTGGTCTCTATAAACAGAGTCAAGCGTAGTTTTAGGCCTACTCCTATCGAAAGCAACCTAGCTTCGCTCTCAAGGATTAGAGTGAAACATTAATTTTGTTTTTAATTACTCAGACCATTGCGACCGCCGGCTGGATAGGAGTCTTGGGAACGTAGACATCTGGACTGATGGGCCGTGGTTGGAAGTTCACCATTGCTGGTTAGGATTGTCACCGTACTTCCACGAAATAATTTGTCATACCGGCTAGCAATGAACTTCAATTGTATCTCTTTGTCCAGCACACAATCTTAGGCCGAATGTCCCCATATACAAGGGCCTCCGAGTCAGCCACAGACAAAACCTAATTTCCCGCTTGAACACGGCATATCAACCCTGCCACATTGCCACAAGATCCGGTGACGTTCTAGAATAGCGCATCTACAGATTGTTAGGCCCACTTCAAAGCGCTGGTGAAAATAGAGTAGGCCTGCATCCAACAAAGGCTTTGGGATGTAAAAAGTCACTTGGTTTGTATGTTGTGTAAATAATATGGTGGCTAAAAATAACGTAAACGAAGTACTTGAAGGGACCGGTTGGTGGGTTTCAAATGCATTTGTTATTACAAGGCCAACGTGTAGCCAGCCGTAAGCTAGACTTGGATTATTTGCATATTTATAATGGACTAAATTCATATAGTGTCCATCTTATCAATCAAATTTATTTTTAGTACTAAGCCTATCTTCGACCTGCTTGTAATATATATGGCCATATAGTTGCCATAGTCTCCTCTACTCACATTCAACATACTGTATATACTCGGCGACAGTGAAGGTGAATTATAAAAAGACCATGTGCCACATCAAGGCACTGTTCAATTTATGATGAGGACCGTAAGCTGTGGTTACTTGGTAAAGACCCGCCTTATTTTTATCACAAAATATGGACGCTGTGTGGCTAGTCTTGGTGAGATTATTGTTGATTTGACTGCACCCCGCACCATGACCAAAAACATTGAATATACAAATAATTTTTTTATTCGTCACTACAGCACCTAACTAAATTTAGCTCCCTAAACTACCCTTCAAACCCAACCTTTCCCCAAATTAACCACACTGTTGATTGCAATTTATTTCGAGAGCCGTTGCGGCTGTTTATTTTGGGAACGCCGTCGGGGCGGACTGTCTTTAAATTAACTCAACCCCCATGTATCTTAAGTAATGAAATGAAGACAGTGTGGTGGAAGCAATCTATTTTTACCACTTTCAGTTCGACTCAAAAAGTTGCAGAGCGGGGTTGACTAACTGCTGGCTGGTTGCCAATACTGCCCTACCTTCCAATCAAAAGTAAACGCATTTGACGCTGGGGGCTTGGTGGAATAGTAATATTGCTTTATAAAAATACTTTGAGCGTTTTACGTAGCGTACATAGTCATGAATAGTAAAAATATCACTAAATGACTGTTCATTGCATTGTGATAAGGGAAAGTTGCATGATAGTGACGTTGGTTTGATGTTTGTTTGACAGTTGACAATTTAACCTCGCTTAATATGTATCTAAGTTCTTGAATATAAAAAAATCCCTTCCGCTGTGGCCGATCAGTCGTATTTCATAAAGGCACCGACCCCGCTTTCGCCCTTTTAAAACGCTATGTAGACGTCTATGAACTTGAAAAAAAATCTATTCTATTCCCTATGAATATATCTTATTGAGTGGGACAAGATTTAAACGAAAACTACACGTGCAAGTGGAATATTACCCACTAAATCAGGATAGGCAATAAATCCAGGCTAATTATTATCAACATAGAATCGGGTTAATTGCAGTAGCCAATTAACAATCTCCCTAAAAGAATGAATATAAATTATACAACATCACTAAGAGCAAACAGTAAGGGTGATATACAGTAGTATATAGTACTCACAAAAAAAACCCCCCTGGCCGTGCCGTATTAACAGCTCTTTCTGGGTATTATTCGGTATATTTAATGTATCTTGGAACTGTTCTGGCATTTTCTTGGACATTGAGTTCGGTATTGTGGTCAGTTAAAGTTGTCATCAGCGGACGGCGTACACTTGTTTCTTATTATAACGTTGTATAACATTGTCCTTTTCAGTTATGAGCTAGGGTAGCATAATATTTTTCGCTGAGCTATGATTCAAGAGAATTTGGGGTCTGCAGAAATGGCTACCTACCGCATGGGGTCTGGCGTTTTAAGTTTGTAAATTGACCATTCTTTCAAACAAAAGCCACTTTAAGCTGCAAGTGCTGATAACCTTGTGTCTAAATTGTTTATAACTACTCCGTAGCATATACGTCAGCACATCAGTTCAGCGTTTGATCATTGCTTAATTCTGACCACTAAGGAACTGAACGGCAACAAAAGCATGCCGGTACGCATACCAAGCTGATATATATATCCGAGAGTGGGAAAGCTCGTGGGTTTGAGTCCCTCATTGTCCACATATTTTCAGATTGTCAGTCAAGACATGTAGAGTAGTGGTACGGACTCTGACTTTCACACGAAAGGTTGTTCCTAGTTGAGTGTAAGACAGGGCTTTATAGCCCTAACTCCGCTAGGTTGGCTTAGTAATAGAACAAAAAAGTCAATATTTTTATTTTATATTTATATAATGTCCAACCAAAGTCAATTTAATGTTATGAATCCCGAGGCGGTGAACACGACAACTCTAGAAAAATTCGCGATAGGCTGTGTCTAGTTTTCTATTTCGTAGCCTCCTTACTCTATGTCTGGAATTAGCCATATTCAAGGGAGGAATATTTGTATTCAAAGGGTGGCAGAGTCATTTTGACGAAGTGAATTATGTTCTCTTCCACATTCTGAAACATTGTAATATGAAAAATAGATTTACATTTTCTCACTTAAAATGTTATTTCTCCAAATAAAGCACGAAAAAGTGCATTGTTAAGATTTTATAGCACTGATACTACTCCTATCTAGTAAATCAGCGGGGTCTGTTCTTTGAAAAAGCTTATATATTTAATGAACTTTTTACACGAAATTTTTTCTGATCTTTGAGGCTGTGGAACGAGTAAGTAAGTAATTTTGTTAAGGCGGATATTCCACTTGTCAATATTCCGTCATTTATGCATCAATAATATGTCTCTACCATATTATAACTTAATTTATAATAGATAAGTTAAGTATCTACATAATAATCTCCTTAAAACAAAAATCCCATCAATTATTGATGCACAAATGACGGAATATTGACAAGTGGAATAGCCGCCTAAGGTGGCTCGTTCGGTCTTTGTTTACAAAATAATCGAAAATCGTAATCTTTGTGTACCACATACTGATCGAATGGGTATCAATATGCGCCTTAGTTATTGATGAAAGCCTGCAATTTGATGATTATGCAATCGTGTTCATTTGCAAAACACCTAAAACCTAAATTACATTTTGCCATTGCTTAATTGCCCAGCCGAACCGAACTTAGCCAGAAGTTTTAGGCTTGTTCGTCCCCATATTTTTCCGTAGTAATAATTGAATATTGAATACGAAGAATTAAAAATTAAGGTATCTCCAGTTATTATTCATGTTTGAACTGTACTTACCAAACCAGTACTGTCGTACTAGTCCTTTGGGAGAAATTTGGCTCTTTATAGTTGTCAGTTCTGTCTATGATTTTACTGGCAGTAAGGGAAGTAAGGAAACATATTGGATAACAGCTATAAGAGATTGATTACATAATAATTAATGATCTTTGATGTTGTTAAAAAAAGATGAAGTTTTGAAGTAGGTCGATAATGCGACAAATGAACTGTTTGGGATGGTACTTTACCCTTCGCCGCCCGGCGGGCCGCTCTGCCTCCGCAACGCACCATGAAAAATTAAATTGTGCAACTGAACCCAGGACCTTGGGAAGGAACGGTTCACAGTCAAGGTTTAATGTTTCATTTCTTGAAGAAACTGCTTTCCGTGGTGGGGGTTATTTTATAATACAATATTTAAATTTTCCGAATGGGCATAAATATGAGGCCATTTACTCTTTTAACATAAAATGAGCGTTGGCTCGTTCGCAAGCAAACTGCTGCCGGATGTAAAATATTTTGGCGCTGAATGACACATGGATTTTTCTCGTGTTGATGGAATAACTGACATGTCTCACTCTCTAAAATGACTCTTCGCAATGCGATAAAAGAGAAGCGATCTGGGTTTTCTTAGCTGTTCTCCCAGCCTCATAGTTTTTCTGTAAGTAAACAGAGAGGACATAAGGGTGAGAGCTGTTGTTATAGTTCATATTAGGGTGCCAATCGTTCCTCAGTAATTTGAGCTGCTCTTACTACAAATTTTGTATTGGGGGACTCATTTTGTTAGATTGCGGAGGTTCGGTCCAGTGCCTGAGCTGGTAACAGGGCAGCATCTCTTCCAATTCCATTCGTCAGTCGGCCAATGGTGTTGTCCTGTGTAGCACGGTAGAGGATGTACTAATGTTGTATGGGATGTGATGCGCGCTTATTAGTGCCAAAATCGTGCCGGGTGTGCCAAATTTGAGGCGGTGTAACTGTCGTGAGCATCCGTAAGATTTGCATGAATGTTTGGGTGTACAAGGCGTCTTATTAAAATCCAGACAGCGTACCATGGGGTGTCGTTTTTTATCGATTCAGGCACGGGCTTTGTTACTGGATTCAAATGCAAATTAAAATCTTTGTTAGGAAGTTGGCTATTTTTTGGGTTCTGGCTGGGATATAACCCAGCTTTTTGAATGACTACGAACACTGGTCAAGGAGACTTTCTATAATTTCATTTAGGGTTTCTGGGCTGTTGTATTCTGAGTTGAATTAAAATAATTCCAGACGTAAGACTTTCCTTTGTGGAAGGGAGGGTGTGGGACACCAATGTCTAGTCACCCCAAAATGTTAAATTATACTATTAACAGTGCATCCTTTTTTTTCAAATAATGTTATGAGGGGCTTTTTATGAAACTAGGCCTACTATTGTGACCCATGACTAATGCCAGCAACCCTATGGATTTCGGACGGTATAATGTTCCCGTATCAATTTTTAGCCATTGGCAAACTGGTATACGTCCTTGGCTACAGCGATAATGGGCAAGCTGAGACAAGCAATGTAATAGACGAAAGCATGGTTTAACCGAGTCCAGATACGAGTCTACAGTAGATCCTAAATCTACATGCCAATCTTGGGAACATGGATGTTTTTTTCTATGTATGAAGATGTGAATTATCAGCATAATATAGGCTTTCTCTTATCAGCTTTTGTTTCGGGCTTATGTGACCAAATGTCCATCATTTCAAGCACTCCTGCGGGGCTACTATGCCGTTTAGTTACTTTAGTATTAAGGCTGAGTGTTCAAAATGTTTTGTAAACAAGAAATTTTGCTGGTTTTATGACGAAACTAATTTATTGCTCGTTCCACAGATACAAAGATAACAAAGTGGGCAGATAAAAAACTTATACAAAATACAAGTTATCGCAGGAAGTTTATATTTTCTGAACTGAAATATTATTACCTTAAGCCCATTTTGTAGAACAGTTGTAAATCTGTAGGGGAAATAGACAGCTTTCATAGAAAACTCGTATTTTTTAAGATTTTTTCATCTGTTCCCTTTTATATGTTTGTGGCTGTGGAACGAGCAATTAATTAATTTCGTCCAAAAATTACGATAAGTTCTTGTTTACAAAACATTTTGAACACTCAGGCTTAACTTATTCATGGGGTTAAAAATGTAAACAAAACAATTTTGAATAGTACTTTCCATTATAAAATTATCTTGTTTACTTTTTTAATCCCAGGATAAGATTAAAAGTAATCAACATAGTATGCCCGCTGCTGTGCGAGTTTTTAGAAATGTCGCATAGCTTATTCCAAACATTCGGCATTTTAGTTGAAAAATTCAGAACCCCAATTACGGTAAAACGGCATTCAATTTCGCAGCTTTTTCATTATAGATATTTACTGAAGAAGAAGAAGAATAGCCTATCTTAAATTAAAATAAATAAATACATAATCATTTATTTTCAAACAGACCTAAAACCCCCAATATATTGCAAATCTTCTGCAGGATATTAAAGGAAAGCGAATTTCGTTGATGCATGGCGAGTGAGCGCATATGCGTCTATCAAAAAAGTGGCTTCTTTCAATTTTAAGAATTTTCTGGTAAAAAAAAAACATTATCCAGCAAGGGCTCACGCAGGAGGCTAGGGGTTTCTACACTTTCCTGACCATTAGACTATTTAGGGCATTTCCCATCATCGCTTGAAAAGTCTCTGTAAGGAATGTACTGTGAATTGCTATATAGATGGAAGGTTCCTTCCAGCATTCCTTACAGATAATTTCCAAGCGGTGGTGGGACCGGCCGTTAGGTTGTTGCCGTCAGCAATATGCCAGCTGGCCGCGTTTTCCTCCTGCAAGTGGCGGTAAGATTGACTCAAGACCGCTGAAAGATTTTTTCATTTTCTGCCAGGGAATCGAACCCGCAGACTTTCTGGTTTCATAAACCAGTTCTATGTAAACAAAAAAATGTTGAGGCGCTGGTCGTAGGGGCAACGCTAAGAGAGGGGGTTGGGGGGAGGGGCGTTGCCTTTAAATAGTGAACATAAACAGTTGATAACAACCATCAGCCGTGTTAGCTATGGTCACGCTGCATATTGCAGCGGATAGCGAATGCATTTAAAACAGGCCAGTGCACCTTTGAAAGGAAGCAGGCTCCCGGGTGTACCTGACTGGATTAATAATGTCGTCCTTGAAAAGCCATCAGCTAAATATTACTTCACCAGAGCAGTAGAACTTGTCGGTGGTAACGTATTGTACCTTGAAGTGTTATGGCTGAGTAATTCGCTGAAATAGCGTTAGTTATGGGTCGCCGCCGAGTAAAATAGAACAGTGTAGTGGACTACTTGGTTCAGGTACAGTGTCGTGTGCCGTGGTGTGATTCGGTGACTGAATTTTCTGGTGCAGAAAGCAGTGTCAGCAAAATGCGCAGCTTTTTGGTCGTAGAATAAACATGTTCCAGTGTATTATCCAGCAAAGAAATGGACTTTTCCAGAGCCCCGAACTCAAGGATGTGTTTCCAGGTAATTACGATTTTAGAAAAGATTTCCTACCTCAATTGATTAATTGGATGATTGGAGTAACTTTTTTTTTGGAAACCCATACATAATTTACGTGAAGATTGCTTTCAATACTATATTGCAAGCCCAGCTGCCCAGGAAAGGTTATCTGATGTGTGTGCTTTGTGCCTGGACGGCCTGATGCACTTATGGCTTTATATTTGAAATTTGCCTGAATCCTTATAGGAAACCTTACGCACCCCTCTTCTAAGATACCTTACCGTGGTAAAATTTATGGTATTTTGCGAGCACATTGTTAACTACAAAGATTGATTTTTTCATTCGTAACCTAGGACCAATACAAGGTTTTTTGTTTAAAAAAGGTGCTTGATCTGCAAGACTAATAGAAAATTTGGTTATTACATTCTCTATGATTCTGTATGCAATATTGCGTGTTTTAAAGGAGTTTTATTTTTGAAAACTATTTTCTTATGTCCTAGTGATTCCACACGTGTTTCTGATCTTGGACAGACAATGACGAAAAATGACAAAAGTAATGAATGAAACTTTTTTAAGTGTCGGATTTTGTATTTAAAGAGGCAATCGTACACCACACTAGACATTTATGATAAGTATGATTGAATTAACAAAGCATGTCAATAAAAATTTGGCTCATGGAAGTTGTAGAGGACTGCTTCACGCGTCGTGTAATAGGAAATATTAAATTTTTGGTACCTTAGTTCTTTCATAAATACCAGAACGGACTAAAATTATGCGTATTCTGGGATTTTTGGAAGAACTACAAAACCGAAAAGTAAAAATACCCGATTATATGATGCACGAAGTAGTCTTCTCCAACTTCCATGAGCCAAATCTTTAATGACTTGCTTTGTTAATTAAATAAAAAATAAAAAGTCCATAAAAACAACAAATTTTGGGGTGCTCGTTTTCTACGTAGCATGTCCTCTTAATATCGTACCTAGCCGGGCACTTACACCACACCGTTTGGCCACAATTTTTGTAGGCGTGAGCAAATACAAAAATACGCCTTAAAAAATTGTCCTTAAAATGTAGAGGAGCATTTTTTCTACTTTGTGGCATCTCATTTATGGCTACATGATCGATAATTATTTATGGGAAATTTTACTTCGAACAAAAAACGTGTAGCGGGGGTATCCAAACGTGAAACTAAACTTTTTTAGCTTAACAACGAGGGCCATGGCTAAGAGTGGAGTTGCATACTTCCGTAGTAGGAACGACAATAGTGCATTGTTTTAAGAACCGTAATAGGTGAAGTAGGTCATGTCGTCTGATTACCTTCATTTGACCACAATTAGCTGGAATATTACGAATAATTCACTGCGTTATTAAGGGCCCCCATTCACGGTCGGTCTGATTCAATAAGACGAGCCAAACTTTGATATAGAGGCCGTGGTACGCGTGTGATAACAATAACCCAACTGAATTTTTAACTTCCGAAAAATCCCCCTTTAAATTCCCGACGAAATTATAAAAGCTGGCGTAAGGGAGAAGGGAGAAAAATTCCGTACAATTTTATAATGAGAAATAAAAGAATGATACGATTCCTCTCGCCATGATCAGAAAATTTTTTTGTTATTGAACATTTTTCAACTATTATTGTTAAAATGAAATTGTTTTCAACTTTTAGATGGTATTTGACCCGTTAAGTTTAATTTTTTACGAAAAAACCATGTCCTAGGAAGTGGTTCATTTTCATAGTCCTTGCAAGGGTGGAAACAAATATTATCCCTGAGGTTATGCTTTCATGGATTTTAAAAATATTTTCTTTAAAATCTTCCTGATGGTCCATATTTTAAAGTATTATAGTCAAACAAAAATTAATCTGTCCCAATTTAAGAAAAAAAAAATATTTTGTAAAATAAGTGATACAAAAATTCAAGTGTCCGAACTTGAGCTGGTTAGGGTAGTATTATTAGACCATAAACCTGATTATGAACTGGTAAGTGAATAATGGATTCGTTGCCAATTGCCAACCCCCGCACATCCTTAAGGTGCCCATTCCATTGACCGGCTAGGGCTATTTCCCAAAACGGTGACGTGGTAGCAGACATTCAAGACTTTGGTGGCGTTTCCAGCGACCTCGCATTGCAGAATTGACGGAAATGTTTATTTTCCTCTATGCCATAGTTAAAATTGATCAATGATCATACAGTAAAATCACAAACAAACAAACTAAAATTAAAAAATTGCGTCATGGGATATGTTAAGTACAAACATTTTAATAGATTTCTATAAAAAGAAAAATTCTAATTTCCGTCAATGTCATTTGCATTCTGCAATGCGAGGTCGGTGGAGACGTCACCTAAGTCTTGAATGTCTGCTACCACGTCACCGTTTTTGGAAATAGCCCTAGCCGGTCAATGGAATGGGCGCCTTATAGGTACTTTTCGTTCACTTTTAGGGGACGTTGCTGACCACAAACTCCCCAATAGTTGTCAATCCAGAATAACCTGTCGAATGTTGATGAGTTTCCGAGCTGGCAAGTCAACCCTTTGAAACAGTAAATAACACCAGTTGTTTTGCCCACACATTGTTGAATTTCAGTTTGAGAAACGTGTGACTCATGAGCAGCTTTGTTGATATAACTTTTAAATATTTTTAGAAGTCCGCTAATGAGGAAGGAGGCCCGTCATCATTTTGTATCCTACTTGTTTCTTTGAGTCACCTTCTCCATTTAACTATTGATTATGGGATAGAAAGAGCTCGTCATCAGGGAGATTTTGGCTCAGAATAAGGGGAAAACTGTGACAGTCGAAGTGGAAAAACCTTATAGGTGCATAAAATTAAATGGCACAGGAAACATCGGTCATAGAGCCATCAATAAGACCACTTTCCTTCGAAGGAATATCGCTGCATTGTAATGGATTTGTGCAAAATGGGGAGAGGGTCCGGGGAAAAGAGTTTCAGAACTGTAGCCAATCGGTCTTGTGACGGCTACATTCTATAACTGTATATTAAAATGTAGGCATCTTAATTTACGGGCAGAAGACCCAAGTGATTGCTGTCAGTGAGAGGGCCTATATGACAATGTAAACAAGACCGGTACCTCGGATGCGTTGTAATCAGTGAGTGGGAGTTGAGCCAGGCAATTCGCAGTCCTGAGGCGAATGGATATAGAAGACGAGTATTGCTGTTGACAGTTAAGAAACGGAAATTAATCGACTTCGGCCGTGTGATGAGGAACGAAAAATATCGTCTTCTGCATGTAATAATATAAAATAAAAGGACTGAGCCCACTGAGGACTCGCAGCAGAAGAAACATCCTGACTGAAAACCCTAAGGCAGTGGTTTGGTAATAAGAGCACGACTTCCCATTTTAGAGCAGCAGTCTCCAAGGTCTGAATTGCAATTGTTCAGTACTGTATACTGTATTCACGTAAACGCAATACATACGGTTCATTCGCAAATTTATCCTCATGCGAGATCGTTAAAACGGGCGGGGGGGTGCCTGATTAGCTAATCTAATTGGCTGGAGGTGTGTTTCGGATTGCACGTAAAAATCTATTGCAGAAATATGATTTTTTTGCTGCTACCTCGGCCGCTGATATCAGTATACTGAAGTTACAGTTTGAATGGTAGGTCAGACGCGTCGTGGCCCCGGCCATGAACTTGTCTCTGGTCTACCATCTGTTTCCATTGAATTATTGTGATTTACGATCAGGCCAGGTAGAACTGTAGCCCATCATGAGAGACATAGCATGCATGGGCTGCCTGTCCCGAGCCTGCCCCACCAAAGAGTGCTTTTCCAAATCCTACTTGGTGGGTCGTACTCGCTTGTGCACAGTATGTAGATTCCGGTTCGATTCCATCTAATGCGTGTGTCATCCCATCGTGTTTTTAATGACTTGTCCAATGGTTCCGGTGTATGTGCTGGACTGCTGGCCTTGTATGGAGATTCATATCTTAACCAAGTCATGTGAAAATAATATCAACTTCGATTAGTAATTGAGACTACTTTTTCCCTTTGTCGTTCCTTTACGTTTCGAGTCTGATATCGTAATTTAATATGCGCTGTAGTAGCCCTGTATAATATTAATAATTATTAGTATGTTACTACGTACTTACGGCTCCAGATATAGTAATGTTACTGGACGAGCTTAATTAATGTGGACAGGGTGCCGTACCTACCGGCAGACTACAAGTGAACTTACCCTATTATAGTCGACTCGGCCGATTATGGATTTTCTCCTATTTCTTCAATAGAGGGATTTCCCCCCTTCACAGGAAAACTATTAATCATTGTCTATCATGCCACCCTTACATCATGCTGTGTGGGAACACGATACGTTTGCTAGCATACTTGATACAGGCGCGTGGTATTTTGTTACTAGTACATAGAGTACAACAGTTTGATATTAATGTTTAGTTAATTAAGATAACATACCGCCTATAAAATGGGAGAAATTATTATTGTCAGGGGAATTTACTTCTATATACCTACTTATACGAGTCCAATAATGTTGGAACCTGGAGAAAGGGTCTCTGACTTCATACAGGTGAACTGTGGGCTTATAGCTGAAAACAAGCGCCCAGAGACCACTACCATTACATGAATCACGTTGGATTGGCTATATGCATATGCAGAATATGTATAAAAGAAAAAACTGATTCATTTTGTACTAGCACTATGATTTTACACTTTTTTACTGGAATCAATTTGATGATCCTCATTCCCAACCCAACAGGTTTCTTTATAGTCTTGAGCCTCTGGTTTTTTATACCACACTCACATTCCTCATTATCGAATTTCGTCTCGAATCTATTTTCCATCGGTAAACAATTTCACACCTTGTATGTTGGTGAAGCTCTGGTTTACCACAATATTCCTTCCCCAGGTCGGATGTCCCATTCGTGATTTAAACCCACGGAGAATTCCTTTTATAATGGAATAAATAAATGTATTGTTGGTGGGGCCACGTCCAGAGGGAGGAAACATCCCTCCTAAAGCGTATACAGAACATGACACTCCCAGGACCCCGCCCCCGGGGAAGACCGAAAATGACACTCCCCAGAAAAATCGAAGAAGACATAAAGACTCTCGTCCTGAACAAAGACGCTCTAAACAGAGTTGTTTGGAAACGCCGCTGCCGTGCCGCCGACCCTCCCTGAGGACAAAGGCGATGTAAAAGTAAGTAAGTAAGTAAATAAATGTATTTTCAATTCTTAGAGCCCATCGTCTGGACACGTTCGAGTAAACAATAAAGCTAATTTCATGTGATTGTATCTACAGTTAATAATTGTTTTTGAAGTTATACTTCTTTACGATCGAGAGTGAATTTTGAGGATGCGCGCGCATTTCACCGAAAAAGTTCACAGAATTTGCCGTTTTGTATCTGTTTTAGTTTTATCCGTACGTATTATTTCTTGATATAAATCAAAATATTTGTATTTAATGTAATTATTAACACTAAATATTATTAAATTATTACTGTTAAATATTTATTAATACCTAACCTGGTTATTTAATTTGTACAAAATAAAGAGATAAATATAATAAAAAGTTTGATAAAAATTACAATTGAACGTCTAATGTGTTTTAGTTCTATCCGTACGAATTTTTTTATTTTTAATGATGGCAAATAAGTATAACTTCTCACGCGCGTACATAAGTACACACACCCACTTTTTTTCCCTCAAAACGCATCGTACAAGGACTTGTGGAGCCCCCCCGAAATTGGTGGGAATTTCCGTTCTAAACATCCCGTGGCTGGAGACCGTTATCAATATGGCTGCTAGTGTAGCCTGCACAAGATAAGTCCGCAATTTGGCGGGGAAAATAGCATGCAGAAGCTAAGTACAGAGTTTTTGACCGGGTCTAGGTGTCCGTTCTGCTATGCTGCAATGTGTAAGACTTGGATATTTTTTGCGTTGCTACTTATCTCTGATGGTTGGCTTATGGTTAACGGGTGCCTCGTAAGGCATATTATAGCTCCCGCCGCTCCAGTTAATATATTTCTATGGTTCTAAACCATTCTAAAGACATGTGCTCAGTGCTGGTTAGAAAACCTGCCAATAATAGAAAATTTAAGGCAAAAACGGGAACGAACCCCGTTGCCATTCCGCGTTCCGCTCTTTTTATTTTGCCCCGTCCTGTGTCCCGTACCGCAGCAATAACTGATGTGCTGGGACGGGACGAGACGTCCTGGATGCATCCCTAAGTATTTACATCCCAATTTGGTCATTGTGCGTTTGAAACTCGGAGTATTGCAGCATTTCCAGCTAGTTGTTAGTCGTGCTGAGGCACACGTATACAAGTCGTGTACCGTCGTAATGACCAACAATAATCATCACATTCGTGTAACGGGTCTTAACTCAGGCTCAGTTGGCCCCTTTTGTTACGTATATATATACTGTGCTGCTTGCGAGCTAATAGAATAATGTATAGGCATCTACGGTAAGTCATGAAGTGATAGAGAGAACGGATGCATAAGATCCGTGGAGAGACCTTGTTCTCAGTAGGAGAAGAAAGGCAGCGCAAGCAAGCACCTAGACGAATGCTGAAATGTCGCGGTTGCAGAGACCAAGAATTTTGGTAGCATGGTGGACTCTGCAGTCAACCAACAATCCTCGGCTAATCAAAGTTCCAATGAGGATAATTATTGTAATGCAAGCACTATAAGTTAAATTCAGTGCTCAAGTATTTAGGAGCTTTCATTCTATTTGAAATGGCGATGCCCCCAATTCGGTGGATATCTTAATAGTAGGGGTCTTCGTGTTATCGAGTTATACCTGGTTAAGTGTGTTGTATCAAGCTAAGTTAACACACCGATAACCAGTTAACCAAGTAAAAATCAGGTAATTTTGTCATTGTGGTAGTGACAGTGTAGAAAGCTTTCTCTAAGTGATGGTCTTTAACCAATTTAGGGAAGTTAGTAGCATTTCTCGCCTATCTCAATTCATTCGGTAGTTTTCTAAGGTATTTTCATATTCCTGGCTGGCATTTTATCCCAGTAACTTATTCGTTATTATTGGTGAGGTTTCCTTATTTTATTGTACAATTGATTGGATGTATTCATGAAGCCCTCTATGTCAAAGATCCCGTTAATTTTATGCTTACCATACCGTTTTGACCATTCAAAATCTAAACGTTCACCTACTCTGGATCCGCCAACGGCCTTACCATGTTGATTCCATTAGAGCAGAGCATGTTTCAAGCTGCGGCAACTTGGTAGTGTGCACAGCGTTGGCAGGGGAACCTGGTGAGACATGATAACGCGCTTAGGCAGTATAAGTATAAGGAGTCCTGGTCACCTCCGATTTAATCGTGTGACTTTACCATGTTCCCCAAGTGGTTCGGAATCCACTATAATCAGGAGGTCCACCCTGTTAGTCAACTCCCCTTTCCCCGAGGTGAAAGTGTCTGCCCTTAGTGTGCCTCAAGTTACCAAACAGACTCACTCCACCCACCAGGCTGACAGGGTTGCTTAAAGCAGAAATGCCGAAGACAGGTGTTAGAAACAACAACCTACTCTGGATCCAAGTAGGATTGGGAAAGTTTAGGTTCCATTACCACTGACAAATTATTGGAACAAGACTAACAAGAGTAAGTAGGAGAAACTTTTATGTACTTTACGTAATTTTAAAAATGAAAGTGATTAGTGAACGTACTCTCGTCTTGGAAACTTCGTGTAGCTTGGACCTATAGTTATATATATATATATAGTCCTGCCCGTTGCAGTGGCATGCCAGGAGTGCAGTACAGTGAGTGCCCTTGAGCTATTGTGCTTGGTGCTGGTATGCTATCTGATTACTATTGGACATCTAGTGGCATAAGATTGGTACTGTACTGTGAAGTACTATTATTGCAGTCTGACGGTGTCCGATTGAACGCATTACTGTCTGCACTGGTACGATACCGGCTGTATCAGGCTGCCAACGCAAGTATCTACTTTCACGTTCTCCTCTGCATTATAGACGTAAATGGTGGATGGAATAAAATTAGCAAGGCTGCGTCCGAAAAAATCTTTATTTTTATTTTTTTTAAACGCTTCTTCACTGAAACTCGTTAAATAGTGGGAAAAAGATTGTTTCGTCGCCTCCAGAGTAATTCATCAGTAACATTATATCTGTTCGTCTGTGCTATGTTAGCAAAGATCTTATTACATTCTGTCTAACAATTCTAATGTCAAGTTCGTGACACATTGGGAAAATACTATTGCCCGTCACTGAGATCATCTTACTTTACCCCATCCACTCTATTATTTGAATTATACCGTATTTTGAGTATATATGCAGCATTGGACCTAAACTCATGCGAACATAAATTAAATATAATTTTCATACATGAGGTACCAGTATTTTCCAGGTTAGAACGAGCCGCAATAAAAGTACTTTTTTACTTCTACCGATTTCGGATAGAATCCATCATCAGACCTAGAGTCTATTTTTTAAGATGTTCCCCAACTTCCGCGATGTCCCCCATGAAACTATTATAAGATACTGGTATTTTAAAAATTCGAGTGATTCCTGGACCTTCCAGCCAACTCATACTACCTAATTATGCCTAAATGGTAATTGTTTTGTTATAGTATATAGTAGTTTAACCACGCCAAAATTTGTGCTGACTCCACTGCTTGTGATTCAGCCTAGGTAAAACCAATGCAATGGTTGGAGTGATTTGCGGTCTATGACTTAGTGTTACAGTTTATACTTTCAACAAAATCGCTTGCAATACAGTCATCAATCAGATATATTATGATCCATGCTGTGCCAATGATTCAGAAGTGTTTCGTTTCTTCGGCATCTGCTGATCAGTCATCCCTGATATTGAAGTTCTTGATTACATTATATAGTCTTTTGACAGATGACAAAGTTCTACAAAACCATCACCAAATGTATGAGAACGTGGATGAAGATACCGCTTGAGAATTAGAGCTAATACTGAAATTGAAGCATAATACAACTATAAGCAACATAAAAGCAGGCATACTCAGATGGCTGGGTCATATCGGAAGCATTGTTGGAGCCAGAGAGCCGTAATTATGTAAAATAATACAGTAGGCATACGACGGTGAGGTAGATTAATAGCAGAGACTTGAAGAAATGAAGCATCGAGAGCTGAAAGACAGAGTGACACGGTGGCTGCCGCAAAAGTTCTCAAAAGACTGTACGGCTATATAAAGTAAAATATGCTTTCTTTACTTCTTAACCAGTCTCATTAGCTGATTTAATTGGAGGGTGGCTGTCTGCAGTTACGGGCGTCATCATGAAGCTTTTAAGTTTTTATCCTGCTCAGTCTCATTTTGTGACACCCGATCCCATTACTGAAACAGCTTTCCCAAATGCCATCCTGTGGTCGATTTCCATTTCTACTTATATTATTTTATTTCATCATTAGCAATCGATCACTGCTGACGTGTAACGATGGGTGTCTCAAAATTTAAAAGCTTTATCTATTTTGATAGCACTGCTATACTCTTGTGCTGAACGAATGGCGAAAACTTAAGACCGTGGGTTGACTCAATGATTTGTGGGGGCTTGGGCGCGTTTTTGCCATTAGCTTGAACGGTTTCATCTGAAGTGGCTGTAAAGAACGTTTTTTATTTTAAAATTTTGCTTTTGTCAGCAAAACGTTGGGTGAGATATAGTTTATAATTTGATTAAATTTAAATACAATACCTCCTATGTGGGATTGCTCTCTTTTGGGAAGGAAAACTCTTCATTGTTAACGTGATGCGGTGCTGTAATTTACGTATCAGTGCCGTACTCGTAACTCTATTTTTTTTAAATGTTAATGTTAAACTCACCCAAGTTCTCGATTTAATTTAATGTTCTGTGTAAATTAAACCACTCATGAGCGAGTGAAGTGAGCTTCAACCAATCCATACAGATCCCCCTAAGGATGAGTACCAAATGAAATTAGAATAGTGAGTTGATGTCAGATGTAATCAAATTATTGTCGGTTCTAACCCATGCTCTCTAAAGCTTCTGGATGAGTGCTGAGTTTCTTCGATCTCCCCAATTTATCGACATAAAAACAGAATCAATACTGATCCTATGCTATTGTGTGTTTTCTCAAAATATTCAAGCAATCTTACAAGAGAGCGATCCTTGCTCTACAATCCCTGCAGTAGCCATGTCAGACTGTTTCGTAGATGGCTATTTCAATTTTTTATTGAGCTGCATAAAGTTTAAATTGTTTCCCCATTCTTTTGGAACAGCTTTGGCATAATTCCAAAAAATTAAAATTTTGCTGTTCTCTAAAATTTATTATTTTTGTTTTGTTTTCTACTGGATTTATATTAATGGGCTATCTACATAAATGCTCTTTAATTTCACACAACTACTTGTCACGCTATTCGTATATACCTAAAATAACTAGCCTAAAGTATTTCGCATGCCATTGCATATTGTAAAATAGTGGTACGAACTGTGACTGTATTGTTGGCATCCTGCATTTTCTGGGGCTTCGGAGGACATGTAAAGCAGGTGGTCCCGGTGCCTTTCTCGTTGAGTGTAAGAAAGGGCTCTATAGCCCTATCAAATAGTGGTACGAACTATGACTATCTTCTGGGCATGCTTCGGGTTACATGTAAAGCAGGTGGTCCCGGTGCCTTCCTAATTGAGTGTAAGAAAGTGCTCTTTAGGCATATCAAAAAGTCATTATTTATTTATTTATTTACTGTATGACCAGCTATTCTTGAATTGTACATTAGACTAATGAACTGGTCTATATTATTAATGGGAGATAACAATTACAAATAGTCTTATCGTACTGCCGAACTGTCCCGCGGTGGAACTGTGAATTGTCATATATCCATTTGCTAACGCATACTTCAATGGCCTTAGGCTTAAACAGGCAGTGTCATAGACTGAAGATACAGTCAGTGTTCAAAGAATAGAAATTTGGAGCAGCTGGTTTAATGGTTCTCGGAGTGCATTGTGTGAAATTTCCATTTTTTAAATTATTTATTTCTGGATAGTGAGGAGGAAACCTTTAGACAGATGGGTGTCAAAAATTGGTGGCGTGAAAGCCGCCATGTCTGGACAGGGATTGTGAGTGTACCCCGAGACCTTCATGGACTGTTAGAACTACAACGTAAGCGTAAGTTTAATTTAATTCAAATTCGTGTAGAGTCGAGCTTTCGCTTAACGGTTGTTGCCAAATATTCAAGATATTCCCCAATGTTTAGCGGTCGATCGATAACACAGCAACCAGATTCATCCCTTAGTGAATAGTGAAATAGTAAATATTGGTGCTTTGGAGGGCGGGGAAGGGATGGGATCCAAATACCTATAGTATATTAGGAGCTGAGACTAAATTTGTTTAACTTTTATAAATTTCGAATTTTCTAATGTGAATTCAGATTCAGTGTTGCTTGTTACTTTGTGTTTTGGTGGTTATACTTTATATTTATGCTATGCCTGATGGCTGAGTTCTTTAATTAGATAGAGAGGCAATCGCCATCATTGCTTGTAAAGTCTCGGTAAGGAAAACTGCACGCTATGCAAAGGTAGATGGCGGTGCCTTTCAGTATTCCTTACAGAGATAGTTTCCAAGTGAAGGCGGGACCGGATTTTAGGACCCATTCGATGTCGTGCTCGAAGATAATAATTTTTAAATTGTAAACAGCTCAACTATGTTTAGGTCAATAGAAAAAACAGTTAGGACTTGATAAAGTAACTGGCAGTGTCCTATCAAAAATTGCTGAAGTAAAAAATTCACAGCAAATATTGAATTCTGATAGTAGAGCTATCAATGAGATGACATGCATTTGAAGAAATATTCATTTACATTTGAATATACATATTTGTGACGCATAAAATAATTAATTGAAGGCAATATTCGGAAGCTGTTGTCTTAAACGGTAAAGTCTACTGGCATCTTAGAAGTTTTTATCCAGGGATTGAAATATAAATGCGCCCTTAAGACGGGGTTCGGTGTTCCTGTTTAATCCTGGTCCCCTTCTCCCGCATTTAATTGAATATGTCGCCATAAATCTCATGTGAGTCAGCCCGCCCCTATGTCGTAAGCCCTCTCCAGTACATGTACCCCTACTATTCACTGAATACGCTGTCTACTGCATCCAGGAGGAAGCCTCAATGTTTGAATAGGAATTAATTGAGAATTAATCATTTTATAACCCTCCTTATTTGCTGGATTATTTTCTATTTCCATTTTGGGTTTGAATGGATTTGTTAAAGGAATGGTGATTTAGCCTATGATTTGCATTTTGATATGTGGTAGGGTCAGAGTTGTGGTTCTGACTCACATTACATATGCAAACATTTTACAATACACATTATTTTATTAAATGAATGGTGCAAATGATTAAATATCTGTGTTGTTCTTAGTGGGGCCACCGAGAAATTTTTGAAATTGGGGCCCTCCTGTGTATTTTATATGATGATGTATCATTAAAATATTTTTTAGGGCGCGAGGTCACGTATGTGGCATGTGCGCCAAGACTACATTAAGATGCATAATTTTTTTATTTTATTTCATTTTATTTATTTTTAATAATTTAAGGGCGCGAGGCCACGCTTGTGGCATATGCGCCAAGACTCTAAGTTGTCTTAGTAGTTATATCGCTTTTAGAAGCTCTGTGTGGTGGAGAAAGGCTGAAAGTGAGACGACATTACTAACGTCGTCTCCCAGGATTAGAGAGAGAGATACATAATTAATACGATGACAGTGAAGTAAGATGGTTTCATATCAGTGTTAGTGTTAAAATATTATGTTATAACAGATTAACAACTGGGATATTCCGGAAGTAGAACACATCAATACTGAAATACGTTCTTAATCAGTGCAATAGCATATGTCTATCAACACTTTTCAATGGGGTGGGAAATTTTGAAAATATAGGTGCGAAATAGTAGGTTCTAATAATTTATGCAACCTTCTTCTTTAAATTCTTCTTCTATCGAAGATTGGCGATCATCATGGCAACTTGGACCTTGGAGACTGCTGCTATGAAAAGAGGCGTCGTTCTCTTGCCCAACTACTGCCTCAGGTTTTTAAACCAGGATGTTCTTCATCTGCCGGGAACCCTCAGTCCTTCTATCTTCGCTTGCATTATTATATCCAGAAAGCGATACTTTTTGTTCCTATTTACGTGACCGAAGTATGTTAGTTTCAGTTTCTTAACCGTCAGCAGCAACTTGGTTTCTGTAGCGATTCAATCTCTCCAGGATTTGCGCAGCATTCATCTGTGTATCCACATTTCAAAATGTATATAATAAGTAGCGTATTTGACCCGAGAACGCTTAGATCTTACTCACCCACAAAAATAGATGTCTGCCAACATTGTGTTTTTCTACATAATAATTTGTAATATGAAAATTATTTTAATAGAAGACAGTGTGGGGTTAGGAAACAAATGTTTTTGGGCTGCTCTTACTCGTTATAAAATTTTTGATGTGTGTGATCCCGTTTGCTGGTTGATGTAGTGTGTTTGTGATTACTCCAGTAACATATTATTAGTTGAGCCTGGAATGATGCGGCTTCTGTTAGGCCGGGAGGTCTCTGGAATGCCGGCCTGCAACTGCATGGGGTCTATTGCCCGGTGTGATGATGTGTCCTACCGTGCGTGAAATTACGCTTCACCTACCTCCAACTCCTGCACTTAGAATTACGTTATTATCTCTCCTGCGAAGTTGATGCAAATTGTACATCATTGTTATTTTTTTTATTGCATCGGCGTGGAGCAAATCAGCCACAAATGTGCGACGTTTGTCAGGTTTATTTTGCCTTATTTGTGGTCCTATATACGTCTATTATTGTTTTCTTTTAATGTATGCAAAGCGGAATAAACTGTTGGGTTGTACTTGCATCGTCCTAGGATTCTAAAGAAAGGGCATGACAATTTAATTCTTGAATGACCGTCGTGTATACGAGTAAAATGCTCCCTAAATTTTTTAATTCTCGGTATCTCAGAAATGGACATGTAGAGTAGTGGTACAAAACTCCGACTTTCACCCGAAAGGTTGTTGGTTCGAGTCCCACCCTTGCTACATTGTCAGGCCATGCTTCGGAGGGCATGTCAAGCAGGTGGTCCCGGGATTTCCTTGTTGAGTGTAAGAGAGAGCTTATAGCCCTAACTCCGCTAGGTTGGCTTAGTAATAGAACAAAAAGTCAATGTTTATTTATTTAAATGGTGCCAATAATTAATTAGGAAAAGTTATTACGCATTTATTGCAACCTGCAATTTATTTCTCAGCAATTTTTTTTTTATAAGACTACTGTTTTCGAGAAAAATTAAAAATCTAACATTTAGACATTTGACCTTGAATTAGTTTTTACTACTGATGGAATCCTTTCGTACTATATTGCTTTCCAATTTATACGTAGTATAAGGAAAGCTTTGTGATGGTAGAAATTTTCGATTCCGATATTTCAACGGATTTACAAGTTTTGAGGTCCCAGGAACGCAAAAAAGTGGATTTTACGAAATGTCTGTCTGTCGCTCTGTCTGTATGTCTGTTCATCGATTTCCGGGCAAACTACTCGCCCGATTTTGATGAAATATGGCATGTAGGTTCACAAAAATTATGCCTCGGGACTATTTATTTTTATTTTGGGCTAACTAAATTTGGGGGGGTTTTGTTCTTATTATTTCTCAAAAACGGTTCCAACGATTTCTTTTAAATTCACATATATTGTAATCGTTATAAATGTTAACAAAATGCGGGGGGTCGCTTGCCCCTTGATGGTTTGCTTCTGGGGGTAAAAAATAAAAATAACTCAATTTTCATGAAAAATTTCTAAAAAATCATTTTTCTGCGAAACCTTTCTATCGATGATTTCTACCTTCAGGCATGTTTTAGGTATTACATTGAGTAATGAAACCGGACAGGTTGCTTTCCCAAAAAACTATTTGGTTTTGTGCAAAATAATTTTTTTTTTGAAAAAAATGTTAGAAAATTCACGCTTAAATGCATTGCGTGCCTGGCAGTATTGCAGTGTGGTTGTGTATTGGTCTGACATACCTAGAATTTAATTCACCTCCAGTGATCAGTGACATTTATTATAGAAATTGGGAAAGCAACCTGTCCGGTTTCGTTACTTATTATAGAAATCCACCTTCTGTTCTGTCCGAGGCTGAGAGAAGCCGTGTCCCAGAGGGATCTTTTGGACGCCAACGACAAGGCCATCCAGGCCGCAACGTTTTGGATCAACGTGTCCTAGGCCCGGACAAGTTAAGTAAGTAAGTATTATAGAAATCAAGTTTCCTAATTGTAGCTGATTCGTCATTGTGACGCCAACACACTATACATCAAAATGTAGAGTAACACTTTAATTGCTTTCCAATTTATACGTAGTATAAGGAAAGCTTTGTGATGGTCGAAATTTTCGATTCCGAGATTTCAACGGATTTACACGTTTTTAGGTCCAAGGAACCCAAAAAAGTGGTTTTTACGAAATGTCTGTCTGTCGCTCTGTCTGTCTGTCTGTTCATCGATTTCCGGGCAAACTACTCAGCCGATTTTGATGAAAGTTTGCATGTAGGTTCACAAAAGTCATACCTCTGGACTATTATTTTTATTTTGGGCTAACTCAATTTGGGGGTTTTATTCTCAAAAAACTCCAAAAAAATGTCTAAAAAAATTATTTCTCAAAAATGGCTCCAACGATTTTTTTTTAAATTCACATAAAAATTTAGTCGTTATTAATGTTAACAAAATGCGGGGGGTCGCTTGCCCCTTGATAGTTTGCTTCTGGGGGTAGAAAAATAAAAATAACTCAATTTTCATGAAAAATGATGAAAAAATAATTTTTCTGTGGAACCTTTCTATCGATGATTTCTACCTTCAGATATGTTTTATAGAGTAACAAAACCGGACAGGTTGCATTCCCCAAAAAATGTTTGGTTCTGTGCAAAAAATAATTTTTTGAATTATTGAAAATTCACGCTCCAATACATTAAGTGCCATGTGTCATTGTTGCTACTGTTACAATGTATTGGTCTGTTCGTTTCAGAATTCAATTGAGTTTTTAATATATTGAGGTGAACCCCCCCCCCCCCCCCCTCTCGAGGGATCTGAAATTTAACCATAGGGAAATTATTTACTATGAAATTTCACATTAAGTCTATCTACTAATTTATAAATTGGAAAGCATGTTCGAGTAAACTCGGACCGGTTCGTTTACTACTTCCTCGATGTTTCCTATATGGAATGGAAATATGTGTATCCGTAACGATTTTCCCGATTTGTTGTACCTTCACGAAAAAAAACAAAAAACAATTCTGGTTGCTGTTGATTCTTAATCAGTACTCAGTAGGCTCAAATGACCCTAACTCTTCTCTTCTAAAACTGGTATCTCGTTTTTTTTTTCTAATGCCACACTCTGTCAGATACGTCGCCAAATTTGACGTAAAATGCGTGGCTGGTACCATTCCGTAAAAATATCAAAAAGTGATTTGATTTACTGTAGTATTTTTAGTTCCTAAATCGATTGAGTGGGGCGGATAAAAGGATTGATGATTTTTGGTGTTATTTTTGTCGTGTGATAACCCCGTGACCTGTCACTTGTCTTGTGTTTTTATTCATTCATAACACACTTGATGATCTGCTTCTTGTCAGTTCGTGGTTCTCGGGTCGTGGCCCCTATTATGTAGTATTTTATGGGAGACGGAAATTTAAAGATAAGCTGTGATAGAAAGTCTATGATACGAAAGTGAATGTTTGTGAACTAGTTTCTAAGCTTTTCTGCAGTCTGATCATGGCGATTATAATACCGGTATTTCTTCCTTGAGCTCGCAAGGGGAGGTTTTCTTAAAAATTTAGAGATGCAAAAAGTTGGATTCACCCCTTGATTACGGTTTTGTGCCTATTCTATGAACGTTTATTATCAGTGCTTAACTTGTTTATCGGTACTTTTTCTTAAGCTTGTATAGTGACAAAATACTATAGTCTTTCACTGTGGTTGTAGTTACGCAACAGAATATTGCAGTGTTGGTCTGTCGATTAGCACTAGTTCAATAATAAATTATGCTAGTTATAAAAATAAAAAATAAAATAAAAATATCGATAAGCTTATTAATAGTGAATGGGCTATCACTCTGATATAATTGCCGTTTCGAACGAAGTCATGCTCTTTGCCATACTAATTTTTTTAAACGGTTAATCGCATACAAAATAGTTAATGAATGTAGCCTCACTAGCCTCTGTAGGTTAGTATCCGTGTTGAGTTACGACAGGTCTCCGATTGCAAGGTGTGTTTGAGACTCGCACAAATACAACTCCGCTTCCACCATGTCACCAAAGCCGATTGTTTCACACTTCATTTTATCCATTTGCATATGATTAGTTGGCTCCAAGTCTTTTGTTCTCATTAAAGACAGTCTAAAAGTGTCTGCTACCACGTCAATATCACCAACACTATCACTATTGACGTCGATGGAATAACCGCCTTTGGTGAACAACTAGTGGTTTGACTAATGGGTCAGAGCATTTCCCAGGTAGGAAATTAAGTTTTGGGTCGAAGCCAACGGCCATACCAAGTTAAATCCACCCGATCCGAACCTGCTCAATACTACAGTTAACTTGATAGTCTGCACAGCGTTGGCAGGAAAACATGGTGGGATATGATAACGCCCCTAAGCAATGCTCAATTAATCCGAATTAATCGTGTGACTATGTTCCCCAAGTGGTTCGGAATGTACTAAAATCAGGAGGTCCATCCTGTCATTAAACTCCCCTTCTCTATGAGGTGAAGGAGCTCCTAGGGTGCCTCAAGTTATACACAGACTCACTCCCCCTGGCATGCTGGTCGGTTAGCTTAAAGCTGGAATGCTGAACGCATCAGACAACAATTTTGTGTCGGATGTTGAGAAATGCCATGATATATACATGCTGTATTTATACATACATATGTTTATGACTGTATTAAGTGAATATGATTTTGATCGATATTAGAACTTCTGGTAAGCGCTGGAGTTGAGCTTCAATGTTGGCCTCATCTCTTAATTTGGCTAGAACTCATGCCGGCTACGCGGTGCGTTTGCATGTGGGTTGTCAACTCCTACTCTTCACCGCCTATAACTTTGTCGGCAAACAGTTCAATTTTGATCAATTTAGTATTAAAGACTAAGTATGTAAGTATGTAAGTAAGTATGTTAAGTATGTTATGACATATAGTGTATTGGCAAATTACATCTGAAAAGTTGTTGGTTCGAGTTGCACATGCTTCCAATGACATGTAAGGTTGAAAAAAAGTCGATAGTTTATTTACTGTATCATTGGTAAGTAGCTTTCCGTAAGTGCACAGAATTATAAGCTTACTGTGTTATTTCATTCTCATAAGTATCCTTATGTGCAAGCTGCGTCGCTATGTTTAGTAGCTGACATTGTCATTGAAACATTGTAACAGGCGTAACCCTGACCTAAGGAACATTAGCGAGAGGTTTTAACTACCTTACGTCTACGAGTCATAAGGGCTCAATTGAAATTGAGTTAAATTGTAATGCGATGAGATTCATACTGGATAATCCGGCCATATAACCAACGAAAACAGCTAAGATTTGCTCAATATGTCATGACAACCATTGGCGGACCCAGGTGTATAAAGCTGTATATGTCACTAGTAAATGAATGGGTGTGAAAGTCGTCATAGCAACCAAGTTAAGCTTAATGTTAACCACGTTGGCGGGACCGGTCGTAAATATACTGTAGAATATCTCGTGTTGCCGATGGCCTGGAAACTAGATGAGACCACTTTGGCTTGGAGCTAGCGCTTGTGATAATTTGCTTGTTTAACAGTGGTTAATGAATTGCTTCCTTGTACAACATTCTGTTGCTAGTCCTAATTTGCATCTGCATAACGCGCAGCGCATTAATAAATTCTATACTGAAAATATTTTTGCCGCGAAAGAGTTTTCATATTCATCCCCAGTGGAAATATATTTGGAATTTAAAACTTTTTGGGTAGTGTTGGGCCGGCCCGCTAACATTTTGGGCTCTGTAATCATTTGTATTTTCGGTTTGGTCCATCACTCTTCGGTCCTTGCTTCCATCTTCTTCTGGCTCTACAACCCTTGATGATTTGGCACACTCAACAACGCACTCTTCCAATATCTCGGTTTTGTACGACGCTCCACCATCTACGAACTCTTCAGTTCGCGGAGGTCGGTTGCTAGTTCGTCCTTCCAGCGGTTTCGTGGAAGTCCCTTCCTGTCATGATTGCTTTGTACATTTTGTTCGGCATGCGGTCCTCTGGCATTCTTACGACTAGTCCCAGCCGTCTTAGACGCTGTGCATTAACAAAACGTACAATGTCTTCTATATTTTGGGTTGAGTCGATTAAAATTGATTGCACTATGTTAAAAAATTGGGAAAGTAATTAGATTTTTAGTTCTTAGGGATATGGCAAATGCCAGCATGATACAGGATTTTGACTGTAAAAAATGCAAAGCCACCCTTAAACTTCGAGCCAAATGTAACGCCTGCATTGAGCTGTAGTGTACAGTGCGAGAATGAAAGGCAGAAGGCGGAACCGCTGGAAAGATGATGTGAAGAAAGATATCAGGGGACCGTGATGAGGGGGAGAGGGGGTGCCAAAGTTGATCGCGAGTTGTGGAAGAAGAAGAAGATTGGGCTGTTACAGTTGAAATGCTACTTTTCTGTTTTCTTTGCAAACATTAGGTTCCGGTTTGTTTACGGTGCAACTATGCTTGACAGTTGCTTGTGTGACAAGAAGCAGTCTTCAAAATCCTGTCCCCACATTACGAGTTGCGACCAGCTCCGTCTGTGACTTGTAATAGTGACAGGACAGATTGGCAGCTGTCACTAATTCAAAATGTTCAACTACTCATATATCAATCAATTACTGTATTATCGTCCTCACCTTCACCGCCAATGTGCACTCGTAATAAATCACATCAGTTCTGCACAAGTGCAGACTACCCACGACTCATAAATAACTAGTAATTCGAAAAATGTTCATGCACTGCATTATTAGTTATTAGTTTAACAGGTAGGAAAATAGCGTAGGTTTCGATGCCTCCCTTCGTGATATTGAACGCCTACCATGATTTTTATGAGGTCAACAACACATAGGACGATGTGCTACCATTTACGAGATTGCTATGCTTATCTTTCGGCCCTTGTTTTAAATATCAAGGATCTGTAGATGAAATGGATTTTATCTAAAGCGGCACCATAAACTTACTCTCATGTCCTAGTAGGGGGTGCTTTTACTACCATATGTCATCATCGTACGATGCCGGTAGTAGTATCCAACTACGGCACTGTACTATAGTTCTTGTGAAATGCTAGATGAAAGCACGTTGTAGTTACAGGAACTAGTTAGGATATTGTCTCGGGTGGGGAGGGGAGGGTCGATCGAATAAATAAATAAATATTGACCTTTTGTTCTATTACTAAGCCACCGTATTGGGCTCTTGCATTCAACTAGGAAGACCCGGGCCCTCCAAAGCATGGCCAGAAAATGTAGCAAGTGTGGGGCTCGAACCAACAAACTTTCGGGTAAGTCTCTACCTCTACCACTACTCTACATGTCCTGACCTAAGAACCTAATTTTTAATAGTTAATGGCGGTAATTGTCAGGGCCGTCTCAGTTTTTACACATTACTGCAAACATTTCGGGCGTCTATTGCCCCCTGCCTCTGGCTCTGCTGTCGTAGGATAAACGGAGTCCAAAACACTAAACTTTTTGTTTAATTATTGGAAAAGTCTATACGGCTAAACTGTTGCTTTATGCACATTGTTGTGAAGATTATTTTGACTATCATAGGTTCTGCACGAATTTTTAACATAATATGTTATTAAGTATATTATACGTTCATAACCTAAATATGAATTTTTAAGGAAATCGCCGAAATATACAATAGAATCAAATCACTATTTTACTAGTGGAGGAGAAAGCGCTGCTGTATACCCAGGAACAGTGCACGTTTTCATTTTTTCTGTTTTAACTACTGTTAGTGCCGCTCCTATCATCTTTTGGTAAATAAAGTCGAAAGCATAAATGAAAAAAATACTTTATAATCTTATTGTTCGCCATTTGTATTGCAATAAAGTCGTTTATTCATTCATTCATTCTGCAGCTATGATTTTCCCTATCGCATCTTTAATTTTCCCTAATTGTAGTAACAAAACCGTGTGACTGTCAGCAATGCTGACTCAAAAAATATTACTGACTATATTGTCAGTGCGTATGTTATTTATGTTCCGGGGGTATCAATCCATACTGGACAGTGGCTAGATAGAGGTCGACAAGTTTCCTTTAGCTGTACAAATAAAATTACCACCAGTAGCAGCTGCCTTTCTCCAGCTGATGGTAGACTACTTTCTTCTTGGTTCACACGGCTTCCATTGTTTTGGTGACTGGACAGGAAACGTGTTGTTATGTGGAACAGAAGCCCTATGCAGTACCTACTAAAATCGTTTAAAATAGTTGTGTGACATTATAGATAAACCGGATGAGAAAGTTATTATTATCAATGTTATTGTATAATTGTCGTCTGTCTTATAAGAAGAACATGAATAGGAAGGGATTTTAATAACAAAGTGAAACTACCTGTAACATATACACAAACAAGCGGTTCCCTTCGGCTGCTGCCTCCACCACTTGCGCCTGCCGATTTCGGCTATTTCCGTTTTAAACAATATATGTAATAAATGTAAATAATAAATATAATAATATATGAAACAACAAAGAAAACATTTAATAAAACTATTAAATTTGAATTTCGCGCCAAAATGCCTCTATAAGTAGGCGTGGTCATGGCTTCAGTCAGATGTCAGTTGATCTCGGTTGGCGATGGTAGCGCCAACTGTCGGGATAAACTAAAATTAATGTTAGCGCTGTCTGCCGCTAGATGTCGGCAGTACCAGCAGCCATGTACACGCACCAATGTAAAATATTCCAAAATCGAATTATAAAAACATTCTCCAATGGACGAAAGTGTTAATCTAAACAATCCTCAAATCTCCTAGAACACACACAACAATATTCATCATAATCGGTCCAGTCGTTTGAGAGGAGTTTGGATTCATACACACGGACAGTCGGAATATATATATTAAGATTTGTAAATGTCTAGTCGTACATGAAAGTTCCATAGGGTCAAAAAATGACACCCTTGAAGTATCTGACTCATGGACCCCCCACACATCTGCCACAATCCTATTTCGTAGCTCTATTATTGAGGTCACTTGCGTCAAAAGAAATATTACCCTACATTTTGTACATTAACTTACAATTGACAAAATACTGACTCAGGAAGTTAATGATGGTGCTACAAATAAAAAATTCCAACACAACACACGAATGGATGACTATTTTTTGGAAATTTGTATTTTGGCCTCTGACTAATACAGGTTTGAACTTGTAAATTCTAGATGGTCTCCCCTTCAACGCTATTATGTTACAAAAACAGATGTGCGCTGTTTATTGAAATAGTACAGTCTGTTGGTATGTCTCATTATATGGATGGCACGACGCATACAAAATGTTATTATTCTTGCTATTGACATTGGAATCACCTAAATATGTTGTATTTTTGTTTTAGGTAAGTTTCTGCTAGTTTTTTCCTGAGATGATTCTCGCTGTTTGGAAAATCTCCGGAGTAAGTTTGGGAAGTACTAAAATTAATTTATTATCCATATGTGCTGGTTACTATTGAATACTGTATACATTTCTTGATACATAAAGACCAAACATTTTATAATAAACTCCGTTATATTAAAAATAGAAAAAGAAAGTCTCTGATTCTGGGTCTCTGCTGGGGACAGTTTCCTCTTGACTGTTTGGCGGGGTTTCCACATACGTCAATCGTGAATGAGAAATATGGTTTTGACGTGGTAGCAGAATTTTTAGTATGTCTTTAATGTCTGCTAAACCTTCAATTTCATATTTCTCATTGACGATTGACGTATGTGGAAACCCCGCCTTTGGAAAATAGTGATTAAGTGACAATTGTGTGGTGCTGTGCTTAAGTAAAACGTGCAGCTTCAATATTGATTTCATGGACCCAGACTGTGAGTGTAGCGAGCTTTGTACCTGGACTTTGCAGTTGTGCCTGTGTTGAGCTTATGTAACCGCGTACATAGCCCCTTTCTCGACGTCGTTATTTTCTTTGATTTCGCTGCATTTTCCATGGCAAAATTCCCCCATTCATTCGCTTTTGTTGCGCTTACAAGGTTTTCGAATTTGAAATTGGTTTTTATATAGATGTTGAAGAGGGAGGATGTAAAACTTCATTGCTTTCGCTTTTCACTTTATGCCTGAACGCAAATTAATATTTTTTTAAAATATTAGAAAAAAATATTGGATTGCATTATATTTTGATTATTAAAGGAGATTTCAAGTTTAAATTAAATAGTTGGTGGGAAGGTTAAGGTTGATTTAAATCAAACATTTTGTAACATTTTGAATAAGGTAAAAGTAATTTTAAACCTTTTTTTAACATTTTTTCTACAAATTTCCCTTCCTATAAACATTATGAAATTTGATATAAGTTAAAAAAATCTCTGTTTCGTGTGAATTACATCTTGGACACAGTTTGTTGCTTTCCAATTTATACATTGTATAAGGAAACACGTTTTGAGGTCCCAGGAACCCAAAGAAGGTTTTTCTGTCGCTCTGTCCCTCTGTCGCTCTGTCTGTTCATCAATTTCCGGGCAAACTACTCGGTCGATTTTGATGAAATTTGGTTTGTAGGTTCTCAAAAACCATACATCCGGACCATTTATTTTTATTTTGGGCTAACTCAATTTTGGGGGTTTATTCTAAAAAAACTACAAAAGAACGCCTAAAAAATTTATTTCTCAAAGACGGCTCCAACGATTTCATTTAAATTCACATATTTTGTAGTCGTTATTATAATGTTAACAAAACGCGATGGGTCAGTTGCCCCTTGATAGTTTGCTTCTAGGGGTAAAAAAATAAAAATAACTAAATTTTCATGAAAAATGACTAAAAAAATATTTTTTCTGCGGAACCATTCTATCGGTGATTTCTAAATTCAGGTATGTTGTAGGTGTTAAATAGAGTAACCAAACCGAACAGGTTGCATTCCCAAAAAATATTTGATTTTGTGTAAAAAATTATTTTTTGATGAAATGATGGAAAATTCACGCTCCAATGCATTGCCATTATTACCATAGGAAAATTATTCACAATGTAATTACTCATATTATATATCTACTAATCGATAAATTGGAAAGCATGTTCGAGTAAATACGGACCGGTTCTTTCTTTCATCCCCTAGTAGTAGCATGGTTTGACACAGTCCCAGGCCACGGTGTGGGCCCATAGGACTCCAGTGGACCTCCTGATTATAGTGGATTCCGAACCACTTGGGAAACACAGTGAAGTCACACGATTAGTTCGGAGGTGACCAGGACAATTCCTACCATGTTTCCCTACCGGCACTGTGCACACGACCAATTTATCTGCAGCTTTGAACCTGCTCTGGTCCGCTGGATTCAACATGGTATGGCGGCCGGCTTTTCATCCCCTACATTGTTGTATTGTATTGCATATGGGAGTGCCGGAAGACGTAGGGAGTTCTGGAGAGCCCGTTTACCTCGTCTTATTAGGAGTGAAAGGAGTGCTATAAGAGGAGGGTGTAGGCTACGGAGCTGGTTTTAACGATATTACTGAGGGGGAGCAAGAAACAATATAATGGTTTAAACACGGGCTATTATGGTAATATTTGCCATATACTAAGGGATATTTCCCCCAGTAAAACCTTTTCAGCCATTGTCACTGAAGAAATGGGAGGGTGTGTTAATATTGATAAAAGCATAGAAATATTCTCTCTTGTATAAGGGCTTTCGAAAAGGTTTTCTTACTTTTCTTTAGTAATTAACGACATCTTGAGAGTGGAGTGAGTGAGAGAGAGTCTTTTATTACGTTACGATGGCAAGTTTCAACAAACGAATACCCTATATACTGTATATGCATGTAAAATAAAATAATACATAAATAGTTTTTTTTCATGTTCATTTCAATATTTTGCAGGGGGTGACTATTAGGTACATTTTTGAACTAGGTTGTAACGATTTCCTCGTTAGTCAGGGTCATTATAGCATTGTTTCCAATCACAGCAGAGGGGGAGGGGGCAATTGACACCCCTGAACACGGATCCCTACTCCCAGTCTCCCACTGTTGCTTGTACTCGATTCCGTTCGTTCTTTTTGACAATTACGCACCATTAATTTATAGGCGTCAACCTGGTTTCTGTTACAGTATTGGCATTTGATTATTTACAGCTGCTGTGATGAAAGTAAAGAATGAAAACATGAGCTTGATGGATCTCAGGTGCTGAATTTGTAAACAGAGAAGTGGAGGTTGTTGTGACGTTTCTGTCGGGCTTGGTAATTACTGCTGGTCCAACAGCTGTGTCCAGCCCATTCACTGCTGCAGCTTGAGCAATGCCCTAGTAATTAGTTTTAATGGCTGCAGCTTATGTTTGAAGATGTAGGATTGGAATTGTTATTACCCATTATACAATATTATTGTTTCCATTAACATCTTCATAAGCTGTATCCACCTAAAATCCATCTAGTCATAGCATATCTCTGTAAAGCTTACCTATAATTCTGTAGTCGGGTAGTCTATCGGCACCATGTATTTCCACGGGAAAATTCAACTCACAAATAGTTATTTTAAAATTAGTTATTAGGTTGTCTTAGGGCGATTCCGGTCGTCGGTCTGCTATTGAAATGTGGAGGATAAATGTGATTTCTTGGGCAGTCTTTGTCTTTCCCTTGGTACCCATGCTTAACTTCACATTATCTGAGATTATAACTTACCCATATATAGTAAGTATGATAGGCCACAGAACGATAAATAGTTGTTTGCTGTATTTTTCAAAGTGGTTCTTCATTTCCTGCCTTCCTATCCAATCGCACTCTAGTTCATCCTGTTCATCATGACTTGGCTGTTATAGCTGCCTATTCTATAGACGGTGCAGCTGCGTTCTGTTAAATGGCCGATGTACGTTGTAGTTGGTGTAGGGTTCAAATGAGGGTTTTCCCATTTTGTTTAATGTTCATTTGTTGAAAAATAATGGAGGAGATCATGCCTCCTTCAGACGCTGCGTCTCAGTGCTGAGGGCTGATGTTAATGTACATCACTAGCACTCATAAGAAAAATGTCCAAAATCGAAAACGAATTAAAGAATGAACTCTGTGGGGCTGCGCAGCGCCAATTTCAATTCTGCTATAATTGATTCATCGAAATATTAGTCTCTGCATACTCAAATGTTAAAAGCCGATTCTACAATTCGCATAGCCATTGTACGTAATGGTGGTTGCAGTACTGCGTACCTATATTGGTAAATTGGGGATATTCCGAATGGTGAAGCTAGGAGGGTTATTAATTATGATAATACTGACTTGTTTATAAATAACAGAGATTAATTTAAAAGTGAAAGCCATTGTTTTGGGACCTAGAAGACATGTTTTCCTCGTGTGCGGTGTTGAATCGTTAAGGCCCTCCTACGAACCCTTTGTTATTTAAGGACACATTTCAATTACACTGCGATCGAGGACTTTAGAAAATTTACATTTTTACTAATAAATGAGACACTTGGTGTTTGAAATGTAAGAGGCTTAATGGTTGACAAAAATTGAAATAATTGATTTCTTCATACTGAATATTTTTGGTATAATTTTGTTCACCTGTATTATTACAACTAAACAAATAAACATCTAGGCTCTACAGATATTGATCATGCATGTTTATTTAGGGTCCACATTTGTCTTGTTCTATGCGCGCCCTTCTACTTCCTCCTGTTTTTTATGTCATCTTCAGGATTATCTTAGCATTGTCTGATGGCTCTCAAGCCGCCATTCTCTTCTTTAATGGCCTTTCATTGTTTTCGAAAGATGACATTGCTCACTGGAGGTTTGAAAAATTTTAAACTGATTTCGATTTATATTACATTTTTGGGGTTTAATCAAGAAAATGTTGAAATTTGAGTACAATAATTGGACGTGACTGTTTCATTCAGGGTAAGATGAAAAAGGGACAGAGAATTCTTTTAAGATCAATAGACTTTTGAAGATGTTCGGTTTTGGTCCTTTTCGGAATACTCTGATGTTCACTGCCTGAAAGTTTTTACTTGGCAGGTTTTCTTAATTCATTTATTGAACTGAAATAAGATGTATCAAATATGATAAAAAATTATAATCAACCGCCGAATAGCTAACCACGTTGTTTGCTCAACCTTTATAGCTGTTTCTTATTGTTTATATTTTCGCAGTTTGAAACCCAATTTCGCAATTCTTGTGCGATGACGTAGGAAAGAATTGTTTAGGTGGTGCGAGGTTTACGGGAAAGTTTTGTGGTCTGTTTCTTGTCCCTTGCGGACAGCGCCGTCAATAAAATTGTTTACACATTCTGTGCACCAGCCTTTAGTACAGTGAATTGTGAGCTGTGAGCCGAGAAAGTGTATTTTCGCGCTCCATTTTCGTGGTTCCCATGAATGAACGGAAAATTGACGGTATGGTTTATCATAACTTGTTTTTTGAATAGTTTCTGATTGTACAATATTGCAAATTACACGGTGGTTTAAGAACTTTTGCAACTGTTCCGAATCATTCAAGTACTTTTAATTTTAATCATTTTATTGGCACAGTTTTTACTTTTCTTGATCTACGCTGGCTATTATGTAATTTATTTGTTTGCCCTCTGTAGTGCCGTAACGATGTGACGGGTGGAAAGATGCTGTTTCTTGCTGCCACTTAGCTGATATATATTCGCTCGGACCAGGCCAATTATCCAGTTAACATTGAATTTTTATAAAAATCTTCAGACCACAAAATGTAGGTAGATAGGCACAGGCTAATAGAGCAAAAATCATTAATTATTGTTGAATGAAGAATTGCCGATAAGAAGGGTTTGGGAAAAGTTTACATCATGGCTTCTAACAAATTCCCGGGTACGAGGACGCGTGTATAACCGGAGTCGAAACCCGTAGCTGTATACTGTATATTCATCACATATTGGGGGGAGGGGATACTCTCATGTTCACCTGCAGCCTGATCGAGGCGATTATAATGCCGGTATTTATTTAATCCGCTGGTAATAATAATGTAAACAAGATAAATTTATAATGGAAAGTGCTATTCGAAATTTGTTTACAGTTATAATCCTAGGGTATTTATTTAATCCCGGTATTATAATCGCCTCGTTCAGGCTGCTGAAAGGCTATTCAAAATATTTTCTAGATTAAAGTAATAAATAACTTTTACATCTTACTATAAAAGAATGGTTGAAAATACATGCAGTATGTATACAGTCAAATAAAATGCAAATGAAACAATGTTAAATTAAATGGAACATTGTCTTTCATAAAATTAATTTGCCCTGAGTTTCATATGAGGACAGAAAGGAGGAATGAGGAGGGGGGGGGGGGAGGTAGGAGTTGTTTTACTTTTTTATAAATTGCTTCATTTAGTATATTTTTTAAGTATATTGTATCAGTATTTCAATATATTTTTCAGTATATTGATTCGCGTCCCTCATTTTCTATCCAGGTTTCTGATTTCATGTACATTACATGTGTATGGGTCGAGCCACCCTAATTGAGTCATAACTCAAAAGTGCAAGACAAGGTGTTGTGACCCTTACACCGTTAGGTCAATAGGTCAACAAAAAATAGTGAATTTTTTCTTAAGGAAATTACACTGATTGAGTCGTATGTATACGTATTCATCCTGGCCACTATATTGTCTTCATAGAAAATGAAGACGGATATTATGATAATACTTTCAGAGATAAGTAAATGAGGAGATATACGAAGCGTGCGAAAAATGTCCTAACGCCCTGTATGTGCTCCTGTTATTGAGGATCGCTGTGTATAAAGGGTGGGAACTCATGTTATCTCCAAGTGTTAGCGCTGATAATAGCGGATAATCGTCAAACTCTTAGTCTACATCAAACATTCTGGGCATATCGACACATACTACAGTTAACTAGTGTATCCAGATTCCCAGTGCAGTATGACTACCCTCTTACCATGTGTTTCCGATCAAGATGGGGATTGCCCCGACAGGAAAAAGCTGCTGCCGAGCCGTTCGGATAGTGGTTCCAGTGAGCTGCAAAATGTGTTTGTTATTACATCGGCTCTACGTTCTAGGAATTGTGAGATTAAAATCACGGGTAGGTCGAAATGATTGATATTATCCAGCTCACTGCAGTGGAATTATTATTTTTTCTTTCTAGTGTAGCTTAGGAACGGAATTTGTTACCATACTTCAATTTACTACGCAATTTTTTTTATCTCATTTCATTCATTGCCGCTGGGGCAAACCTTATGTTTGATTGTATGGCCCCATCATTATTGCTTTCCAATTTATACGTAGTTTAAGGAAGGCTTTGTGACGGTCGAAATTTTCGATTCCGAGATTTCAACGGATTTACACGTTTTGAGGTCCCAGGAACCCAAAAAAGTGGTTTTTACGAAATGTCTGTCTGTCTGTCGCTCTGTCTGTCTGTTCATTGATTTCCGGGCAAACTACTCGATGGATTTCGATGAAATTTGGCATGTAGATTTATAAAAATCATGCCTCGGGACCATTTTTTTTATTTTGGGCTAACTCAATTTGGGGGGGTTTTATTCTCAAAAAACTCCTAAAAAACGTATAAAAAAATTATTTCTCAAAAACGGCTCCAACGATTTCTTTTAAATTCACATATATTGTAGTCGTTATTAATGTTTATAAAATGCGGGGGTCGCTTGCCCCTTGATAGTTTGCTTCGGGGGGTAAAAAATAAAAATAACTAAATTTTAATGAAAAATGACTAAAAAATAATTTTTCTGCGAAACCTTTCCATTGGTGATTTCTAACTTTAGACATATTTTAGGTGTTAAATTGAGTAACGAAACCGGACAGTTTGCTTACCCAAAAAACTGTTGGGTTTTGTGCAAAAAAAAGTTTTTTTGATAAAATGAAAGCAAATTCACGCTCAAATGCATTGCGTGCCCTGCCATTATTGCTGTGTGGGAATGTGTTGGTCTGACCTATGTAGAATTTACTTCACCTTCAGTGGCGTCAGGTGGACGACTCCCCCCCCCCCCCCCCCCGTGATATCCAAAATTTAACCATAGGAAAATTATTTACCATGAAATTAAATCATTTTCTCTCTCTACTAATCGATAAATTGGAAAGCATGTTCGAGTAAACTCGGACCGGTTCTTATTGTTTGAAAACTAGCGCCCTTAAGGAGACTTTGATCAATGTATTGTACGTATTTCCTTTTACAAACCCTGCAGGTCTGTCCTTCATCAGTCCAGACACAGCACATCACTTCTTGCTTTGTGTTATCCTCTTCTTGCCTTTGCAAAATTTCCCGTCTTGTGCAAGGCATGAAGTATGAATCCTTGTTTGACACTTTACAGGACTGGGCAGCTGAGTAATATCAACATAAAGTACATAGAAATAAGCGAGGGAGAAGAGCGGGTTGGCCATAAACAATTTGATAAATGGTCGTTATTCTATTGATGTTGGAAATCACTTCCAGCTATCTAGAGACATGAAGAATAATATGGCTGCAAATGCCAGTTCGCTTCATCCTTTTCCCCCATTACTTCCCATAGAAATATCGGAGTTGCAGATCGGAAATGATGCGGGGTAGCTGACGGGGGCGATATTGCAGCCAGCCATGCACAATCGGAGAAAATCTCTAATGCGAGAAAATCTTCCTATCCTTTGTTCCCGCGGGTTTGAAATCTGCTGAAATCAGCAGTGTGGCTTGATTTTTGCACTTTATGCAAAATTCCTGATTCCCCCTTTTTATTATTGGAAGATTTTTATTCCACTTTATTGAAGAAGGGTTTGGAAACCAAATTTTTATTATGGAAATTTTATTTTTTATCTTAAGGTTGCCAACGTCTTCTATCGTAAATGTGGTATTTCTCACCCTCTAATGCAAAGTAGGTTAGGGATTTTTTCTTCTCTAAATAAGGTAAGACAACTGGTAGTTTTTGAATTCACAAACTGCAGCTTAACTTACTTTGGGGTTCATTTTATCCGAATTTATACGAATAAGCTGTGCTGGTTTATCAGATATTTATCACCTAATAATGACCAGAGCTTTTGCTGACGTTTTCCAATCTGAGTCTTTTACTAACAGACCTTTCAATTATTGTGGATTTTTTTCATGTTTCAATACACGTTTGCTTACTTACCTAGATTTCCACTATTCTGTACGTACGTTTTGAACTCTATAATCTCAAAGTTGTAAAATGAACAGATGACCTACAATAAACCAACTGGAAGGCAGGTGTGCTCGGGGAACCCGCAACTTCTGAAATTGCCGACAGGTGTTAACGGATATCTGCGAAACCTGTTATTTTTTTTTTTTTTTTTTTTACTGTACCGTGTTTATTGATTCACATGCCTAAATTCCTTGACCAAATCGTTGAAATGATTTCTCTAGTAAAGCCATATATAAGGGGTATTCACAGTGTTCGTGTTATCGAGTTATCGAGTTACATGTGTTATTCAAGTTAACACACAATCGTGAGTGAACCTCGGGAGTGAGTTATCATGCTATATCGACAGAGTAAACAACGTGGTAGTAGTTATACGTTCGTGGCACGCGTTTAAAGAAAGTGGCAATGCCACATTTGTTTATATTTTTTGTTTATTTTGGTTATTATAATTTTAAGTATTTACGGTAATTGCTTGTGATAATAGATTATACAAATAAATTTAAATACTACAAAATTTTAAACGCGTGTTTCAAATCAATCGACAAAAACAAATATGGCGGCGGTCAATCCTGAGCTATAGCAAGGTAAATAACACGTTAACCAATTTGGAAGTGGGTAGGATAGCACGCTGGTTAGCTGGTTATTGGGTTATCGGTGTGTTAACTTAGCTTGATATAACACACTTAACTAGGTATAACTCGATGACACGAACACTGTGAAGACCCCTATGCAATGCGTAACTGTAAATAGTTTTATTTGAGGGCTCCGTTGCAGTGTTAACCCTGAACAGGAGTCACTGGATTGTGTTGTTCAACAGCCCATTATAATTATCCAGTGTAAAGCAATTTCAAAAATCTATTGCTATTTTGTATTTGGCGGCTTTTTGTGGGGGCCCTGGGGCTATGACCCTCCTGGCCGCATAGCCAAACCCGGCACTGGCCCTATTCATAGGGTAAACCACTTTGGTCATCGTGAAGAGTTCAGCACAACCGAGCCTGGTCATGTCAGCACCCGCTTTAAGGTAACAGAGTTTTGCTCTGTCTCTAAGCATGGACAAACCTAGTAATTCTATATTCGCTCCCGCTAGGATATTTAAAAAAAACAAATGGTGCCACTTGCCCTGTCTTCTTCTCTTCAACATATCAGAGTACGCCTTGGGTACTTCCAAAGAACAACCAATCCCGTCATGGCAGCAAGGCGTGCTCTGATTGTTCAAAAGAAGATGTGCCCAAGCTTTGATTGGTCTAAGGAGACTTGACAGGTGGCAACAGAAATTCAAAAATATCCTTGGCGAGACCGAATGTTCCTATATATTATACTGTAGAACTCAAGGCAATCCATTGGAAATGTCTGGATGGCCCCAGTTGTGAACCTTAACCTAGACTTTTTTACGCCTTCTAGAACTGTGACCTAACTGGTGTTAGTGGCAGATCGATATTTCATGTGAAATTTAACTAAGGCGCCCATTCCACCGACCGGCTAGGGCCATTTACAAAAACAGTGACGTGGTAGCAGACATTCAAGACTTGGGCGGTGTTTCCACCAACCTCGCATTGCAGAATTGACGGAAATGTTTATTTTCCTATGCCATTGTTAAAATTGATCAATGATCATACAGTAAAATCACAAACAAACTAAAATTAAAAAATGGCGTCATGGGATATGTTAAGTACAAACATTTTAATAGATTTCTATAAAAAGAAAAATTCTAATTTCCGTCAATGTCATTTGCATCCTGCAATGCGAGGTCGGTGGAAACGCCACCTAAGTCTTGAATGTCTCCTACCACGTCACCGTTTTTGTAAATAGCCCTAGCCGGTCGGTGGAATGGGTGCCTAAGTGAAAAAAGCGGATGAAGGGGGTGTCCGATTTGTTCTTACGTAAGTACTGTAAAGTAATTCCTTCAGACTTCAAGTAAGAATTATGTCTCACACACTTATTACCTAAAAAAACATAATTGCCATGATTATAATTGCCATGCGGATATATGCCATTAAAGCCAACTTGATCCTGGGATTATTGCTGTCCGTACATAAAAAGTGGAGCCCACGTACGGCAGTCTTGGATATGGATACAACACATCTACATATTTACTCATTAGAAGTCCGTTACTTCGGCCACATACGGCTGGTTTATGCATTTTTATTATATAAGACTTCAATCAAATGGCTATAATAATCATAAGAGAATTGACTGAAGAAATATTAAATCGTTGCCTTACAATAATTGTGATCATGGATTTGTGGCGTCGCTTATGCAAATTATGGACACGTGAACCAAATAAACCAGGCTTTTCAGACGCTCATTGGAATTTCTATGGACTGGTTGAAAAATAAAAAAAATTGAAATGGCCGCATGGTTGCACCGAAGAAAGCCCTTGTAATTAAACTATCTCCGACGATTAATCTAATAGACGGTGCTCTGGACTAAGGAGAATTCTTTATTAAAATACTCACACGACATCTGCACTTGCTCTTAGTGGAACATATCTCACGATGTTCTGCTGACACGGCTTCTCGTAGCCCCTGAGGCCACTTCTCAGAATTGTCTGCAGCTAAAAAATATCGTGATGCGGGTTTTAATGGGTTGAATGGGGTTGCAAGACAGATGGCGTCCATTGGTGTGATGACGATTTCCGGTTTGACTCACGTTTGTCCATTGACTACGTACGTGGTTGTACCCTACTCGTGTGTCTGTTGAATGGCCTTCCCTTTTAATTTCCACAATCATTCATGCTATGGTTCCTTTTGTATAGTACTGTTAGTAATGAAAAAAGGAGGGTGCAAAAGTTGTGGACTTTTTATGCGCTGTTTATGTTGGTAAGGTTTTAAAACTCTAAACTTGGGTTTAATTTTATACGGGTTGAGTAAGTCCTTCCATGAAACATCCGACAGCTAGAAAAATATGATAAATAATTTGAAAAAATAGGATGCGTGTTCAAAATCAGTCGTCTGGGCAAAACCTTCATGGCCAGATAGGGTTATTGAAAGGGCGGCTCCGCTTGTGAACAATTTCCTGTCTTTCATCTATTTCAAATGATCGGAAAACTGACCGTCAATTTTCCAAAACATTTTGATCGTCAGGAAGATGGTTATGTCGTTGGAGGCACTCTAATTATAGTATGGTTCTGCCGTTACAGTCAGATCACTCACTTCTATAGTACCAATAAGGTTCAGTTTATGAAGAACCCCAAACTGAAATAATTGACAAAACAGAACGAGGGGCTATGCTATTTTAACTGAAGACGCTCTCTAAGGTGCCCATTCCATTGACCGGCTAGGGCTATTTCCAAAAACGGTGACGTGTTAGCAGACATTCAAGACTTAGGTGGCGTTTCCACCGACCTCGCATTGCAGAATTGACGGAAATGTTTATTTTCCTCTATGCCATAGTTAAAATTGATCAATGATCATACAGTAAAATCACAAACTAAAATTAAAAAATGGCGTCATGGGATATGTTAAGTACAAACATTTTAATAGATTTCTATAAAAAGAAAAATTCTAATTTCCGTCAATGTCATTTGCATTCTGCAATGCGAGATCGGTGGAAACGCAACCTAAGTCTTGAATGTCTGCTACCACGTTACTGTTTTTGGAAATAGTCCTAGCCGGTCAATGGAATGGGCGCCTAAGAAAATATTCTCTTTGCTTTACTACTCTAGTACTACAAGTACAGTGTAAATAAACATGGGGGCATAAGAGGGAGACACTGAGCCTTATTTAATATAATTTAGCTGACAGCAATTGGTAACATGTTTTCTAATTTCACGCGTTACTACTGCTGAAGTACTCATCCACTAATACTGCTGATGGCCAGAAGGGGTCGAATCAGGGGTTAAAGGCCCAATAAATCTACATTTAAATGAAGGCGGCCCTGTTAATATGCTCTTAGTCAATTACTTTGTTATTGTTATTACTCGATTCATTATGATACTTGCCAGTTTATCATGATCAACGCCGCTCTTTTGTTGTAATACAGCGTTACTAATTAATGTACGATAAAATTTGTTATGCCCGCTAAGTTTAGATTCCGGGTTCGATATTTCGAAAAATTAGGATGGGCTGTTGTGTGCATACATTTAATGTTAGGAATCATATGCGTTTGATTTATGAGTATGGCTGGAATCTCCCTTTTCAGAGGGTATAGAAAAATTATTGCTTTCGAGATAAAGGATTAGTTTTGTAATAATCTAAAGTAGCTTTGTTAGTTAATTATACTGTGCGATATTTACCCTGGTTTCCCCGGAAATTCGACCCCTTGTCGGCAAAATACAGCAAATGGCTAATCCTCCTAGTTACCTTGTAAAACCGGACCAGCACTTAACAACAATTATTACTCTTTTCAAATTTGGGCTTACTTTTTAATTTCTCCCAGCAATTTCGCCTATTTCCAAGCATTTTGTAGTAAAAACAATAATAGAAATCATGACGCACCGCTACTCAAATCCGCTAAGCCTAATTGAGTAAATACTAATTTCATTTATTGATTCTGAAATGAAATGAAATGAAAAACGGCTTTATATAAGGCGAGCTTTAGCCCCGAAGGGCTACTCTACCAGCTAACCTATTTACAATTTATTTTATTTTTCACATTATTATCATACGTAACATAACATTTCAATTAAAAAAAAAGAAAAAACAAGAAATTTGAAATTAAAACATTATTATTTACGTGACTTCATATGGCTGAGCTGAGGATTATTTGTAAGCTAAGAGTATCTTTGGGGCTGCAATATTTTGGCCGAATCTATTATAGACGCTACAGACAAAGTGAGAGATCTGTTGGGCGCCTGGTATACGAAATCAGGCAGCTTTAATGGAATTAAGGGATAAAATAAATAAATAAATGAAGACTTTTTTGTTCTATTACTTAGCCAACCTAGCGGAGTTAGGGCTATAAAGCCCTCTCTTACACTCAACTAGGAAAGCCCGGGACCGCCTGCTTTACATGCAGGGATAAAGAATCAGTTGAAGACGGGCGTGATAGGCCATGGTCGATCTGGTCCATCAGCTCCGATTCTACTGCTTCATCATCTGACTCCGACTGTGAATAGGATAAAACAATCTTTTTAAAGGGTATTAAAATAAGGTAGTAAATATAATATATATATATAATAAAGTAGCCTATTCCTGATTATTGAGGTGAGGGGAGAAAGAAGTACTCCTAGGGAAAATGCATCCTTTAGTTGAATTCACTATAGTTGCCCGTTGCCCAAAAACCTTCATCGCTGCCTGCAAGAATTATGTCTTTTTTCCCTCCCCTTCTCTGGTATCCTCATGAGCAATTTGGCCATATTATGTCTGTCTTATTGGTTTTGCCTTACATTGCCATAAAAATGTGAAATGATTCGTAGGTCAATTAGGTGAGTCGAATAAGGGTCGGCATGTGTAGTTATGGACCGGCGGCCTGTAATATGTAATAGGGAGATGAAGACCGCGACTTGTCGTAAATCTGTAAGCGGACAATTCTATGAGCCGTGGGCCTCCCCTGTTATATTTATGGCCCCGTTAATGACTGTTGAAATTACTTGATAACTAGGAAGGTGTAGCCGTTTTTGTGGTCTTTAACTTCTATTTGTTTTGTTAAGGTGTTCATAGACGATCAAACTTGGTTAGACGATAAAATGTTTTTGCTTTAGTTATGTTATGTATAGTACGATATTAAAGTATTTCAAAAAGTAATTTACGGACACAGCGATGAACGATGATATTCATTGCTGGCGCGTCCAGTTGGAGAAGGGGACTATAAAACGGATGGTCGAGGTTCTAGACTCGACACAAAAGGAACAATTTTCCGGACGTGGGTCCACCCAAACCTAATGGGTACGTTACTTTCACCGGTGGGGGGAAATATCTGCTATGTCCATTGATGAGCCCTATAAAATTACAACATGCCAGAAAAGTTGGGAAAACAATGGTTGCGTTCCTTCCCCATTTGCCAGTAAAGCAAGTGGTACATTTTCATTTCACTTTCAAATGTAAAGAAAATGAGGTTTCTAGCTCCCCGAACACCACTAGTTCAATCTAAATACGTCAAGATTTAACAACAATATAATCAATATTTAATTTTAAGAATTGCATCAACACACATATAAATCAGCGTTGGCAAAGTACAGACAGTGTGCGTAATAAAAGTTTGATTTCGGGGAAATTTCATGTCTGTGGGAGGTATAAGAGGGATTCCCGTGATGAGTCATAAGTTGGGGCCCCAGCACACGCCTTCGACAATGTCTCCCCTATCGCGGGGTGCGACTTTTATGGGGTCGCAATCACATGTTGCGCCCAAGGGCTGTTTTTTCGTCTCGTCTTGGAATAAATAAACTCCACCCCAATCCGCTATACCCCTAGCGGCCTGTGTGTATCAATAGGATTGACTCGGAAGTCGCTTTAGCTCATCCAAGCAATATTCGACTACTATCTCATATTCTTTCCCTGCTTTTGGGAATTCTTTGTGTGATTTAAGTCACTTCCCCACTGAATTTCAGAATGGTTCGATTCGATAGGGAAGTACGGTATTGAAAAGTTATACAAGAACTTGCTTAGAACCCAAAAACTTTAAGATAATGATCCATGATTGTAGTGCAGATTCAAACATAAACATTGACCAAAGAACAGTCCGAAACACCGAACTTGCCAACATACAATGATACATTAAAAATTAAACTTTTTTAAAATTGTTGTTATGCTCTGCGAAATTTTTTTTTCGCATTTTTAATTTTTCGTTTATTAATTAAGTTTTTTCAACCAATTCAATCAATTCAATTCAATTTGACAATTATGATCATTGTTTCATCCTTCTAAAACTATGTTATGGCTCAATTCAAATACATATATTGAATTAATTATTTTACTGTGAATTATTACTCTTCTGTGTAAGTTTCTACATACTGTACAAATATCGTACGAAATCCTTAGGTTAAATTTTTCCCGAAAGGAATTGCCGGTACATTGGGTTTAATTTACAACTCCCTACTCCTCCTTTCCCTTGCGTTGTTAGCTTCCCCTTCTCAGTTTGTTTAAACTTCACTTGGGAAGTTCACTGTTTCTTGAACAAGAATTATTAATTGGTTGGTTGCCAAAAGGGAGATTGATTGGACTTCACAGCGTGAGGCATTTCCCTCAATATGTATTCACAAACTTTGTCTTCAAAACAGTATTTCGAGATGTCAAATACATAAGACGAAGTGAGCAATCAGTTCATTCATTCAAGGCACATTTTTGCCTACCTGTGGACTTTTTCCAGTTATATACTACTAGTAGTATTATAAGTATTAAATATATATATATGGATTTATTCCTAGATACAATACGGTTCCTTGCCTTCTACAATTTTTCTGTTGGACCTCTTTAGTGGTTTGTTCTTCATTCGACATTCGAGCCTTTGCAGTTACATGGTTTGTTCTTAGCTATACTGCTAGAGTGATGCCAAACACCAATACTATAGTAGTTTAGCAGTGGAAATTTACGATCGTGTTATCAGGTCTGCTTGTATACTTCTAAAATTCCAAAGAAAATGTTATGCTTTGCCTCATTGTTTGGCTCTTGACATGTTGCTGATTTTAGCATGTGTGAAGTAAACACTTTGACCTATTATTTCCACAATCTACTGTTGACGCCCAGAAGATTTATTGCAGTGAAATGGAGCAGGCAGTTTTTGGCTGAAAGGTTAGAGCACGACAATTGAAATATTGATCTGTTATATATGAATACCAGACATTACTAAATTTAATTGTTATTTGGAGTCTTAAATTATATTTACACTATACTTCAATACAATCACTATATTTGATAGACAGGTTACCTCGTTCCTGCCTTGTATTAAAAATTGGTCCCGATATACGATTTTTGTGAACCTACAAGCAAAATTTCATCAAAATCCACCGAGTAGTTTGCCCAAATCAACGAGCAGACGTTTCCTAAAAACACTTCATGGGTTTCTGAGACGTCAAAACAAGTAAGTTTTTGAAATCTCGGAATCGAAAATTTCGACCATCGCAAAGCTCTACTTATACTGACGTGTAAATAGGAAATAAAAAAATAACGGATGCATATTAGGCCCATTTAGGTAATAGTTTCCAAGGTAACTTGGTGATACTTTGAAATATTGATATACTGTATATTAAATTTTAATAACATTTGTTTATGTAGTATCGCGATTTAATTAAAAATTGATTTGTTTCATCGTCTGGTTTTAACTCAAAGCATGTCAATCATGTCAAAGTTTTTGTGTGATTTAATAATTATTATAACAATTGTAGGCCTACTTGTGTTTTACAAGTAAATAATTTCGAGGAAAATCTAGAAACTTGCGCTCGTCGTAATTGTATTGGGTAGTCAATGTCATTGTTTGCACAGTCATAATAAAACAGTGGTAGCCGTGCTTTGCGGAAATTCTAACTCAAGAGGGGGCCGTGAATCACGTGATAAAACAAGGATGGGAGAACATAAAACTGTCGGGCGTTGTGTATCGGGGGCTTCGTCCTATTCTTCCACTCAATTTTCTTTTGGATCAAGTTCTTAGAAGAAGTTGGCTGTACCGTAGATGCATGGTGAATATAAAGCTAGAAACAGTCAATTGCAGACTTCCTACAGAGCTTTATGGCCTCTATTTTGTTTAGCTAGTTTTCTGGGTCGAATCATTGTTACTCATATTCTGGATGTTGGATTTGTTTTTGTTACATAGTTTTTTTTTTATTAGTCTGTATGGCCTTAAAAACGCCCAGAAGCAAACTATCAAGGGGCAAGCGACCCCCCGCATTTTGTCAACATTAATAACGACTACAATATATGTGAATTTAAAAGAAATGGTTAGAGCCGTTTTTGAGAAATAATTTTTTTAGACGTTTTTTGGAGTTTTTGAGAATAAACCCCCCCCCCCCCCAATTGAGTTAACCCAAAATAAAAAGAAAAGACATGACTTTTGTAAACCTACATGCAAAATTTCATCAAAATCGGCCGAGTAGTTTGCTCGGAAATAGATGAACAGGCAGACAGACATACAGACAGACAGAGCGATAGACAGACATTTCGTAAAAACCACTTTTTTGGGTTCCTGGGACCTCAAAACGTGTAAATCCGTTGAAATCTCGGAATCTAAAATTTGGACCATCACAAAGCTTTCCTTATACTACGTATAGTAGTAGTAGATTTTTGGCAGAGTCCCAGGCCACGGTGAGGGCCCATAGGACACACCCTATACTACGTATAAATTGGAAAGCAACTATGTAATAGTCGTATCCTTGTGCATGACTACTGACGCTGACGTCGCCCGTTTAGAACTATTTCGTTGTGAAGCTGATCGCCTGGCCCACCAACAACGGGTTGCCTCATGCCAGCCTGAGTGTTGTCTCGAAATTATATGGCACCTATATGAACTCAGCAAAATATTATTGTCTCCTTTCGCATGTTCGCCAGAGACCGCCACGGATTTCTAGCCGCTCTATCTTTCTCTGAAATCAGAGTATCGTCTCTAAAAAAAGGGAGTATAGCGCATCGCGGATTTCGTTGAATTGCGACGACCATCAGGCTTTTTGCCTTTCGAAATCTCCTTCATCATCTCCTAGCTTCAACCACATGCTTGCTTTATTCATTTCACTGAAGACTCTTAGAAATCTTTCGTTATTCGGACGCTTTTGTTGATCGGATAACCCTGTTGCTCCCTCCTGTAAAGCTATGAAGCCCGGGATTTTGTGATAGGTTGTAATTACTATTATTTAATTGGGATTCACGCTAAGTGTGAATAAGGCTTGTTGAGGGGCCATAGTTTAATGCCACGAGCACGTCGCAGATGATAGTGATGGACACTAGTTAATTTGATGCATCGTGTCCGGCTATTGTTGTCGTCTGGGCCACCTCCTGTGCTACTGTTAAGTCCCGTTCACACACAACAATATTGTTGTCCTCTAAGCAACGTATTGTACGGTAAAGTCTATTTTATACAAATAGTCAAAGAAATACTGGAAATGACAGAATACTGTTGTACTGGTAAATGTTGAATAGGTGGCGTGTTACCTACCCAGCTTGTATGTTACTTGACGTGTTTTCAACATAAAATCGATCGCTAAGTTAACTGACTGGTTCCGAGTTGGCGAGAGCATGGCTATGACAGCAACTTGAAAACTGCCAGTTATTTTATCTTGAAAGTTTATTGGACTTTGTTCTTGCCTAGCGGACCGTTAAGATCTTTTTGAATGCCTTTTCTTTCGCTACTTCGCAGATACGAATAAGGGGGTGCAGTTTCAATTTTACTATTATTATAATTTGAAGGGCTTTTTGAATTTTTGAATTTTGTTCTGCCAAGAAATAATTTTTTGGCCGTTGGCAAACTGATGGTTTACGTCCTCGATGTCAACCCACGCCGACTATAAGTGGCAACGGGCAAGCTGAGACATGCTTACCATTGACATTGTAACAGGCGTTAACTTGACTTAACCAAGTACGGGGACTAGTCGGGGTCCACCTTACTAGTGACGTTTTCATTATAGGGTTTTGATATGGGGTCGTATAATGCGCATCGGGTTCTGCAATAGCCTCTGAACTATTTTGCGCTGCTATGACTACATGTTTACCATAAACTGGTTTTTGCACAATTTTACGAGTGTGACTCTTTTGACTTGGAATATGATTAGCATAGTAATCTTCAGTTGCCTCATTGACATATAAAATGTATTCATCATTGATAATTGTAATAGCCTCCTGCTACATTTCACGAATTTAAAATTTGAATCGGCCATAAGTATGGAAATGGGCAACGTCCGGTCAGTTGTGGACAGGAAAAGAGAAAGTAATGGGACCGGCCATCAAGTTTCCTTCCTTTCTTTTATTGCCATTCTTCCATCAATCAGTCTTCAGTGCCATCTATAGCCCTGATGAGTATTGCAGTATGTAATCGGTTACAGCGACCTGGAGATCAAGCCGGCACTTTTACTTCTCACGAGTGAATGCTCGCGTGATGAAGAAATGATAAACGATTATTTCAGAAAAATTGGGGTGGAGCTGGAATCGAACTTACGTTTCTGCCTATCTCCCTTTTTTATGCTAGATTCAGACATTTAAGAAATAAGGAAAAAATGGTACGTGATCGGGATTCAAACCCAAGTCTCTGCCTAACCGGGGCACTGAGTTACATCTGTGCTATCCTGTCTGCACGCCACGTTGTTGAGGCAAAGGAAACTGTAGCACCAATTTCCCTCTGTATGACTTTGCTAAAACTCGAATCATGTAATTAATTTTAAAAAAATGGATATTTTCTGAAAAAGTTTAATGAAACTTGGAAAATAATGAAGTAATCATGGACTCGGGAATTGTGCTGAGTAAATTATTTCCTGTCTGGCTAAAAAGTCGGGAAACGTCGCCTACAAAGCTCCTTATCTAAATAAGAAATTAATAATTTCCGTTGCTACTTACACTATGTCAGCGAACCCACTTGTTTCCTGTGGCCTGAATTTTTAGTTGAAATTTCAATTTTGTAGCATTTCAACTTCAACTCCTTAAGAGGCACTTATATTGGCCACCCCTGGATAACCTCAAAATCGGTTGGCTTAAATTTTTATTTATTTAATTTAATACGTAAGTTATAAAAATTTGATGTAATCCTGTAGTAAATATACATGATAAGGAATTTTTAAGTTTTGGTGTTATAATTTTTTCACTAATTCCATAATTTGGTAAATGTCTGTCCCCTACGTGTTCAACGGAAAAGTCACTGCACCAAAACTAAAATAATCCTTATAGTGCGCATGAAATAGTCCTTTACTAATAGGCGAATCCTTTATCACTTGCGTATTAAATAAAATAAATTAAATAAACTAACCGATTTTGGCTAGCCAATGTCTATGGTCAGCTTCCTCTAAAAAAAAATCCATAAACAAACACATTCTATTCCCTTTCTATAGCTTCCATCATCAATTAAGACTTCATTAACTTATCTGATATTATAATGATTTACCCAACTTTGTGATTATGAATTTCGAAATTGTAAGGGCTTTTATTCTGAGACGCAAGCTTACGGGGGGCTTTGGGTAGTTGTGTGGATGACATTGTTCTCGTTTCCTCCATTTCTGTGTTGATGTATTTATAAGCTAAGCATAGTTTTTTTTCTTCTAAAAGAGTACTCCTTTGAACTTGGAAGCCCTTATCGCGATGGAAACGTCTGAATTGATTGGCCTGCTATTGTATCGTACCCCCATGTTTTATTTCTTTCATATTTATAAACCCTTGGCTCATATTTTGTTTGCCCGAACACCTTTGTAAGTTTCTTTCTCCCCAATAATTCACTATTTTTATTCATGACCTGATCTTGGGATTATTGTGAAGAGGGTTAGAAACCAAGGTTTGTGGTGCTGGTTTTAAGGTTAAAGGCTTGGATGGTAGGGCCTTCGCTGGTATAGTTGGTAACTCGTAAATTTTCGATTCTGTACCTATTCGTACATACCATGCGATCAGAAACCTTTAGTAACACACGTAGTACCTACAGAACCGACTGAAGGGAGTATTCGGATTCATACATTAAAAATGCTTGTATGCGATTAAATTTTTTTTAATTAAAGAAAAGGGGTGATTCTAAAATCTAGTTTTATCTTGCTTAAAATATTTACTCGTGGTGCAGGGAGGAAATAGTTGAGTTCGAATCAAGGACATGTCGTGGACGACTGGCTGCAGCTTTCAATAGTGAAGGACCCATTCCAAAGTTTGTTAAAGTCTACAGTTTACAAATGAATTTTACAAGTTCAGTTGTTATGCAACTGTTTGAGCCCTACGACAGTATGCTTAAAACGTGAATTGAGAAATCAACGTGGTTTCCCACCACTACCACCTGATCAGCTGAAGATACTTCTTGTTCTGGCACCGAAACCCGCTGTTGTAAAAAATTTAGCTCCGATTCTGGACTTTTTGTGAATTTTTTTAACGAGCTACTTTGAACACTATGTACATAGCAGGCGAAGTAAGCCCCCCTAATACACCCATTTCTACTTGATCTGAGGAGGGAAAACTGCAGTCTGCAACGGCAGGCACCTCCCGTCGCTTGTCTCTCCAAATATTTCCTCTAATGCATGTTTTCTTGTTTGCAGACATCCGGGTGCAGCTGGGAGAACAACTGCGATGCCTGGACGTGCGAATGGAGGCGCAGGTGGCGCTAGTGTGCGAACTGCAGGACTATTTCAGGAAGAGGGCCGAGGTTGAGCTCGACTATTCCAAGAACCTCGAAAAAGTCGCCAAAAGTCTGCAGCTCAGGCACAAAGAGCAGAAACAGAAGTAAGTGGTCCTGAATAAATATCAATGGAGTATTTAAATGGGTTCGTGTGTCATGATGGGGTTTGGTACGACGCTCCACCATCTATGGACTCCCAAGTCACGGAGGTTGGTTTCCAGTTCGTTTCTCCAGCGGTTTACAATAAACACATTAGGACGTAATAATTAGAGTTCTGGATTGGAGAGAATGAGAGATTGGCCATTCGCTCCCGGCAACAATATTTTTTGCATTTTTGATAGAACCTGCCACTTCTTTTTCACTGACTAGTCGAAGATGGGGCAAGTGGCACCAGAAATGAAAAATAAATTTTTGACGAGAGCGAATGTTTATCTCTCCTATTTACTGTAGAACTATAGTATTTTTCCTAACGCCTGCTTTCAGCATTTCTGCTTTTAGCAACCCGGACAGCCTAGCGGGGGGAGTAAGTCTGTTTATTAACTTGAGGCACCCTTAGGGCAGACTCCTTCACCTCGGGGAGAAGAAGAGTTACTGACAGGGTGGTCTCCCTGATTATAGTGGATTCCGAACCACGTGGGGAACATAGTAAATAAAGTCACACGATTAATTCAAAGGTAACCGACCAGGACTCGCCACGCACGTAGACTGTAGAACTATAGTAGAAATGTTTCAAAAGAACTCCTAAAATTATTAGATCTCGTTTTTCTCGTTTAATCTCTTTATTTAATCACGTTACAGTAAGTGCAACAGTGTAGGTGTAGCAGAAATGTCAATCTATACTTACAAGTTGTATCTGTATGATTTCCCCGGTTATTTGTCAGGTCATTTAACACTACTGGACATATCGCGAATGCACCATAAGTAGCACCAACTGCTAAAAGTATCATTTGAAAAATAAAAACCATGAAAACTGCTGGTACGTGTTTCGTCTTCCTTTCCAATACAGTTAATATTGCCTTTATTTTCATTTCCTAATGAAATCAATTTTAGATTAGAGCTGCGAAAACAGAAAGTAAACTTTACTAAGTGTTGCGAAAGAAAAAGGGATAAAATGAAGCTTTAATTTCCTTGAAAGGCTGTTTGGTTTCATTAGTGACTTCTGAAGGCTTGCAGCCGAGATAGAAGTGGAACTTCTCGTTATCTGTATGAACGTAGACGGTCCTCGAAAATGTCATTTCGATCCATTAGGGCCTTAATGGTGATTCCGCCTGGTGAAGTCTCCTTCCACCTCCCCCTCCCCAAGTCTCCCACGTTTTCCCTATAACGAGCTCTTTGTCGTTGACTACCTTCAGGACCTCTCGAGTCTGTTATTATATTTCCCCCAGCTCTTTCTCGTCTCTCCCATACTTTTAAAATTTCCCGTACTTCCGAAAACCCTTTCATTATCTTCTAATTAAAAAGTTCCCTTTAGAGAGCAATTTAGTTGTGATTTTCAATTAAATATCTATAATTAGGAGCTTTATCCTAAAAGTTCTCCGAGGCGAGGTTACTAGTGATGATTTAATCCTAAGAGATCAATTTCCGTTTGAGTCCTTCAATTCTATATGCCGCTCACTATGAGTAACGGCCTGAAAAACTCTCAGGATGGCAGTGTCTGATTAATGATAGGCGATCTGAATTACAATTTTTCAGGATGAACGAATGATGAATTCTTAATGAAATAACCAGACGTTTTTTGTACCAATTCAATCACCTTTCACGGGGACTATTGCTATCATAGATGAGACATGTTTCTCTACATTTTGATATGTCACTAGTAATGCCCATAATAATGATGGGACTACTTCATCAGGACGCCCCACCATCTGTTTTTTTATACAAAAATATAGAGGAACATTTCTTCTATGCAAGAACTCCTCTATGCCAGCCGTACGATACTTCCTGTGTAATTCGATTTTGTACACTTAGAAGGTTTTTCCCATTCGGTTGTATCTTTATAAAAAATAATTAAAATTCATTTGATATGTAGAATCGTAAAATTATGTACTTATTGCTTTCCAATTTATGCGTAGTATAAGGAAAGCTTTGTGATGGTCGAAATTTTCTATTCCGAGATTTCAACGGATTTACACGTTTTGAGGTCCCAGGAACCCCAAAAAGTGGTTTTTACGAAATGTCTGTCTGTCTGTCGCTCTGTCGCTCTGTCTGTCTGTTCATCGATTTCCAGACAAACTACTCGGTGGATTTGAATGAAATTTGGCATGTAGATTTATAAAAATCATGCCTCGGGACAATTTTTTTTATTTTGGGCTAACTCAATTTGGGGGGTTTTATTCTCAAAAAACTCCAAAAAAAACGTCTAAGAAAATATTTCTCAAAAACGGCTCCAACGATTTCTTGTAAATTCACATATATTGCAGTCGTTATTAATGATGATAAAATGCGGGGGGTCGCTTGCCCCTTGATAGTTTGCTTCTGGGGGTAAAAAATTGAAATAACTAAATTTTAATGAAAAATAATTTTTCTGCGAAACCTTTCTACCGATGATTTCTAACTTCAGGCTTGTTTTAGGTGTTAAATTGAGTAACGAAACACGACAGTTTGCTTTCCCAAAAAACTATTGGGTTTTGTGCAAAAATTTTTTTTGAAAAAATGAAAGCAAATTCACGCTCAAATGCATTGCGTGCCCTGCCATTATTGCTGTGTGGTAATGTGTTGGTCTGACCTATCTAGAATTTAGCAGTGACGTCAGGTGGACAACCCCTCCCCCCCTCGAGATAACGGAAATTTATCCATAGGAAAATTATTTACCATGAAATTACTCATTTTCTCTATCTACTAATTTTGATAAATTGGAAAGCATGTTCGAGTAAACTCGGACCGGTTCTTTACTCTGGTGGAGCATATAAAGGTCAATGTTTTCGGCAATGTCATAATCGTCGCCGACAATGTTACGGAGATATTCCTGACAGTTTTGATGGATTTCCTTGCCTCAGCATACGAATTAGTATTTTTTATGCTGCGTTCAAGTGTCCGGGCAATTGGGCGGATTCGGACTTACTAATGTGCTAATAATTTTATTTTCAGGCGGGAACAGTGGCCACTTTTTTCAAGTTACTCCTGCTGGCAACAGCTTGTAACGCAAACCAAAAATTTAAGCCGTGATCACCTAGCTCTTAGCGAAGTTTACGCAACTCACCTGGTCAGCAGACTGGGGCAGGTTATGGAGGATGTCCAAAGGATTTATAAAAGGGTAAGAGATTTGTAACTAAACTACGCTACGTAGTGCTGGATATGGTGCAGAGATCTAAGACTGAATCGGGCAAAACAAACAAGCAAGCGTTGACGGTTTCAGAGGCGGTCCCAGACCTCATAAAAGGGGGAGGCATTTGTCAGTGGCGTAACGATAGGTTTTCGAAGGTATAGTTTGGCGCCTCTTCACCCATTTTCATAAAAGTTGCTCAGGAGACAGAGGGCTGAAATATTGGGGTTTTCCGCATTTTGAGAGCAAGAAGGCTTAAATGTATTACAATGAATCTATATAATTGTGGACAAGGGGGGCCCGGGGGCCTTCCCCGCGAGAAATTTTTTGAAAAATAGGTCTAAAATAGTGAGGTTTTGACCATTTTGAGTGCTGTAACACTTCGATTTTAGAGGCAAAGAATATAACTTCTGTCCGCAGTACCGGTCGCTGCGTCCGCCTCTGGATGGTTTAGTAATTAGTTTCGAAGTCTTCGTTGCAATACAAGCGGTTTACTCACACTTCTCTCTCCCTCTCTCTCACTCTACCGCTCTAGTCTTCTTGAAACTTACTTCACATTAAGGTGAAAACCGACTGTTTACAATCCTCAAGACCATGGTCTCCTCCGATTGGCTCTTTAAGGATATATTTGTAATTTATAACTACCTACAGTTCCGACGGAAAAGGTTATATTGGACACATTCATTTGGTTGTTTTTATGCGATCATTATTTTTGTATATAAAAAAAAATTGTCATTGGTGGTATTTCTTCCATTCGCGTCGTCTAAAAATAAATGAATTGTATTTTTCATCAAGCAAATTACATTATAATTACAGTTGAGAAGGATACCCCGTGCTGGGCCCCCGTTTTAAAAAGTAACATATAAAATGCATTTCAATAAAATGAACATGAACTGTTTTCAATACGAAAATAAATGGAAACAGAATGAAATTAAATACTATCCACTCATCAACTCTTGGTTGGCTCAAAAAGCGAGTTTGTTACTTTTGTTTTATTGATGTGATTGTTTTGGTTTGTAGTGTCGCGAAATTGGATACGAAACGCATGAAGAAATGCTTCGAGTTCTTCATGAGCTGCACACGACTATGAAAACATACCATGCATACCAGGGCGAGTTCCGCCAGGCGGAAAATAAACTCAGACTTGCCGAAAACCAACGGCTCAAAATAGAATCCTCTCTACCGAAGGAAAAGTTGGACCGCTCCAAAAAGTACCGGCTAATTGAGAAAGAGGTTCAAAAGGTAAGGTTTTTTGATTGTACCCGTTTTTTTTTTTTTTTTTTTTTTTTTTTTTAAAGTTAACAGCATCAATACATATTTGTCCGAGTTCTGTAACACCTAGACCAGTGGTCGGGTACCTTTTTGTACAAGTGAGCCCAATCGCTGGGGTTTCTCAAGCTGAGCCCTTTACAATAGCGCCAATAATTATAGGACGATATTCACCTGAAATTGAGATTGCGTTGTATTCTTGGGAGTGGTGTCTTGTGGTAAAAAAGAAACAAAAGAAATCACAATTTGTGTGTCACGCAGGCACGATAAAAAAAGGCACAAAAGATTGCCCCTTCGTAACCTAAATAGGAATATGAGGGTGTCTATACCGTTGATGTGCCCTGCACAGAAAATACTGTTTTTCGCTTATCCCGGCTCGTACACGGTCGCCATTACGCGCTTCCTTCTTCCTCACGTACGAAGTACAGATTAGGGATTTTCGGGTCTTCGCCTCTGAGGCCATAAGGCGTTACTCAGAAGCTCAACTGCTTTGAAGACAATTGAGTCTACTCGTGCAGTATATTAAAATTCACAAAGTTCGCATGTTCTTTTAGGTTTGCCACAAAAGGGCGTTTTCTGGTAACCTACATAGGTCGATGAGGAGTAGTGCTCTATGTCAGAATGAGCTGCTACTAATAGCTGTGTTTATAATGAGCGACAGTAATCAGGTCAAGGAGTGGGGTGCTTTCATAGCAGCATGAGATGCTCTTAGCACTTAGCGCATCATTCTCTTTATGTAGCCTACTCTATGGATGCAGTAGCCAGGCCCGTACCCAAGGGGGGCCAAAGGGGCCATGCCCCCCCCCCCCAAATTTGATGGGATGGTCATTGTATTTACAGTATTTAACAGTATCATAGGTGAATTACTACGGATGTATCATTTATAAAAATAAAAAAAATTGTTCTTGCCCCCCCCCCAAAAAAAAAAAAAATCCTAGGCACGGGCCTGGCAGTAGCTGGCTGTTTTACCCAAGTGGCTGTACCATTGCATTGGTGCTGCAGTTAGAATTTTTCATCAAGCACTGTGACCAATATTGACAGTTTTCCATTTTCTATGTTTTTAAAAAATTAAATAACAAACGATTTCCAAACAAAAGACCGGATTTAATAGGTGTGATCTTGTTGGTTTTGATTTCAATTCGCCCACAGTCGATAAATTTGACCTGAATGTGAGCATGCATTCTACGCATTAATTTGGCTTGTGGGAGCTTACCGTAGGTGCAGGATGTCATTCGCGCGTTTTTTCGCTTTGGCCTGGGTTCAAGTACAGAACATACATGACGCCAAACCTTCGTGTTTGAACTTGCTATGATATGAAGGATCCTGATTATAGTGGATTCCGAACCTCTTGGCTTCAGCCTCTCACATGAATAATTATTTCTTATTAGACAGAGGTGCACAATCGTCAGTAGCGGAATAGGACCCGTAGCTTTCTTTTATGAAAGTCCTGATCGTTATCCACTACTCTGCGGCTTTCACTCAATAACCGCCTCACACAATTACCAAATTCCAACAGACATCCAGCACAAATAATTCTATGCCTGCTTTTAGACTCGTATCTGTATCTGTACATGGTTAAGTCATGCTTTCGCCTGTTTCATTGTGTCAATGGTAAGCTTGTCGCAGCTTGTCCATTATTGCTTGCAGCCGGTGTAGGCTGACATCGAAGATAAGTAGAAGTAGACCTAGGTTCATAAATAGTCCTTCAGGACATTATTGGTTTAGTTAAGTTTGCCTGCTTTCGTGGTATCATTGTCAAAGACTGTTTGCGGAAACAGCTAAGCCTTGCTGGTATCATCATTTCCTGACACCAGAGCACGCGAAAAAAGGAACCAGGATCATCTTAAAGCTTTCTCTTTATAAAAATAAAACTGTGAAAGGCAAGTTATTATTGGGGAAAATATTGAAGAAAATTCCAGTGAACTTCACAGATGGAGGTCAGCACACTTTCAGGCTTATGGGTAGATTGAAACCGGGGCTCAAAGCTCCAGCCAATTTTCTCGCTTTGTCCCCGTTGACGGCGCAAATGGATTTAGCCAGCAGCCTTTTATCCCCCGTCGTCATTGTGCCGTTGATAAATGCTGCCAACATAAAACCACAAAACTCTTAACGAGTTGGTTGGGTGTGACTGGATAGGTGGAAGCCGGAAGGGTTGGAAAAATAATATTGTTCTCATTTTTAGTTTTTTTTTTTCATAAAAGGTGGTAATGCACACCAATTCAGTTGGCTTTCAAAAATTTGTAGTATTCTCGATTACAATGCGTGGATTTTACCTGCGTCACAAAAATTGCTTAAGAGTGTACAGCCCGTAGGAAATAGGCATTCCGAAATGTAATACTTTTTTATTTTTTATTTAATTAACTAAGCATGTTATTAATGATTTGGCTCATTAAAGTTGTAGAAGACTACTGCATGCATAATATTAAGGTATTTTCAGTTTTCGAAATTGTAGTTTTTTTATAAAATCGATTAGGCCTATACGTGAAAAGTTATTGTTTATAAAATATTATCATGTTTATAAAAAAACTACAATTTCGAAAATTTAAAATATGTTATATGATGCATGAAGTAGTCTTCTACAACTTAAACGAGCCAAATCTTTAATAACACGCTTAGTTAATTAAACAAAAAATAAAAAGTATTAAATTTCGGGCTGCCAATTTCCTACGGGGTGTACATTCTTAACTTAGATTGTTGTATACCACATACCAAGAACTCTCTTACTATTTTTCTGATAAAAGGGGATGGGAGTAAAGTAATTTAAGAAAACATTTTATTGATTTCTCTACCTATTGACTGATTCACCAAAACGTACCTACCAGTAGTTTGAATTAAGGAAATATGATTTATAGTTGCATTATTGCAATAGTAACATGCTTCACAATAAGGAGTACCATGTCAAAGTGTGAATGCAACAGTAAATTATTTTATCATTTATTGTGCTTCCTATACTACAGTTCCGATACATTTTCTTTTGAAGTTTTTGTTTTTTGTTTTTAACGTGTATTTTCAAGATCTAATCCTTACAATTTTTGTAATAGTTGCACTCCCTCGTACCGTGAGGCGTGTGGGGGTCACGCATTATCTTGGGCGGCTATTACACTGACAATCCTCAGTGTAGTAGCTGCGCAGTCTAAGTGGTAGGCTACGGCCTTACAAGCTTACAATTACTTATTTAGTCAAATAATTTCTGGGGCAAGGTACAGTATGGTTAATCCATAAATTTGCCCGATAGTTTCTTCAGCTATTAACACGTGTTATGGTTTTGGAATGCAGTGGGTTACATACAATATGGGCAGTATATGGAATCCAGGTGGCTTTAATGGCACAATCTGTTACTCATTACCGTCTATAAATTTGTCCGATGTTGGTAAATAATCCATGCGCCGAGTGATGAACTACTCATGGCCGCTATTTAATATTACATTGGCTTACAGAAATTGTTTGAAATGCAATCAATAATGCTGAATGGAGTAGGTATTGATGGGGGGTTTTAGTAAGCAGTCGGCTTTTGAAGCTGGTGTTAATATTGAAAAAGCTGCATGTTGTGTAGTAGGCTGTGTTATGTATTTTACAATACATCTATTTCATGCTTATTAATGAAGCTCAGTGGGTTTATTGCTGTTGAGTTTAGTCTTTGTTGTGTATTTGTTCCACTGTAAGGCGGCGTTTCTATTGACCTCGTTTTGCAGAATGCACATGCCGTTGACGCGGTAGCAGACATTAAAGACTTATTAATGATGTCTGCTACCACGTCAACGTCATGTGCATTCTGCAAAACGAGGCCAATGGAAACGCCGCCTTATGGAACGGAACGAGGAATTAATCAATTTGCTAAAAATACACAGCCAGTCATTGTTTACAAAATATTTTAAATTGAGTCCCTTAATCGCTGAAATATGGCGGCTATTCCACTTGTCAATATTCCGTCATTTATGCGTCAATAGTAAGTCTCTAGCATATTATAACTTAATTTATAATAGACAAGTTAAGTATCTACATAATAGTCTCCTTAAAACAAAAATCTCATCAATTATTGATGCACAAATGACGGAATATTGACAATTGGAATACCCGCCTATATATTTGGCCTAGAATTAGGGGAAGCAAGGAACTACTAAACAATAAACAAATAGGCCTACTGTAGTAAGACTTGTATTGTATTTGTATCAAGAAAGAAAGAAATTTGTCTTTATTTTCCATGTGGGCAAATTTTGGGCCTTTCGGTCCACTCTTAAAATTAACCAATTTAAAATTGTTAATCCATATTATTGTCCTTTGCACTAAGAATACACTTAGCTATCGGCATAGCTTATGTAAATCCAGTGCTTCTTGTTGGAATCTCTGACTTGCAGCAACTTCTCAAAGTGACCAATCTGCACACAGTGCATCCTGCTCCTGGTATGTTGGATGTCCCCAATGACAATGTACATGATAGTCTGCATAAAACCTGTCAGCAGGATGTAGAAACGCTGGCAGGTCCTCTAGCGGATCTAGAAATTTTTAAAGGGGGGGGGGGTCTATGATAGAGTGAAGACTTTTTGGAAAGCGCGTTTTAGTGTAAGTTGGGTAAGAGAAGGGGGGGGGGCTTTAGCCCATTTGCCCATAGCTGGACCCGATAGTGTGTATGTGACCGCAGGTCTGATGGGTGTGGCTACGCTACTGCGACGTATGGTACTCGCACTTCTTCTCTAGTCGCAATTTGTTGATTGGTTTGCAGCAAATCTTTCAAACTCCTCCATTTATCTGTTGAGTTCCAAGTACCCGGACTATAGCAAAGAAAAAACAGGACTCAGTTCAGAAGCGACCACAGCAACTACATGAACTACGGAAAACCTCAGGTTGCAAAAATAATAATAATAATAATAATAATAATAATACGTGTATTTAACAAAAAAAAAAAAAACATTTCACATTCTCACATTCACATTCACATTCTCACGGCGAACCGGGTTTAAATAAGGCAAAGTCTGCAGTAAGGGCTACCAAAACTGACCGGTTTTGGCCGGGGAAGGAGAAAAGGGGAAAAGGTAAAAGGATACGCACTTCAAACAAACAACTCAAGCGACAGTCGCCAGTGGTCTCGTTAACACATCGTAATGTCACATCAAAATTACAACCGTCGTTCATGAAAAGTATAATAAAGGGCTGATTACCCTTAGCGTGTGCCGTTGATTAAAAAAGAATTTAGTAATTTGATATTTAGCGGCTTAAATTTAACTAATATTTTGACAAGGCAATGCGGGTGCCTGTAACGAGAGAATAGATTTCATACTCCCCCATGAATATTCGAAGCTACAAAATTGATTATGTGCGGTTGGCCTTATTATTATTTTCGTTGTTGATTTTGCCTGATTTTATGAGACTTTTTAGTTTCTAACTTCATTGAAGACTATAATACGGTAGTAAACGCTGTGGGCCTGTAGCAGTGTAGTATGTATAGGCGCCCATTCCACCGACCGGCTAGGGCTATTTACAAAAACAGTGACGTGGTAGCAGACATTCAAGACTTAGGCGGGGTTTCCATCGACCTCGCATTGCAGAATTGACGGAAATGTTTATTTTCCTCTATGCCATAGTTAAAATTGATCAATGATCATACAGTAAAATCACAAACAAACTAAAATTAAAAAATGGCGTCATGGGATATGTTAAGTACAAACAATTTAATAGATTTCTATAAAAAGAAAAATTCTAATTTCCGTCAATGTCATTTGCATTCTGCAATGCGAGGCTGGTGGAAACGCCACCTAAGTCTTGAATGTCTGCTACCACGTCACCGTTTTTGTAAATAGCCCTAGCCGGTCGGTGGAATGGGCGCCATAGTAGAGTAAAAACAAAATTTTAAGGTCGAAACTTGTATAGAGTTAAAGCTTGAGGTTATGACTCTGTGGTCACTACAGTTATGTCACGTGTGTACACGTGTTCAACTTTGACGTTCAACCTGTGTTTCAACATTTTTGTTGAACATAGTTGAACATAGGCACTGGCCTAACTGGTTAGGTTGACATACTGTCTGGGGCGGATCCAGGCCATGGGGGGGGGGGGGGGGTAGTTGAGGGTCAAAATAGGAAAACATATGTAGGATCAATTAAATCACAATTGATTTACCATATTTTGGGGTGTCCCCCTCCCCCCTGTATCCGTCCATGCATGCTGTATTATATAGATGGAGGGAAATAAACTTGTTAAGATCATGCCACTCTGGTCAAATTGCTGCGATTCCTGGATTGTTGAGGCTACGCTGGCCATATCTGTGACCTCATTAGTTGGCCCTAACCCCTTCCTGCATCTGCCTTCCAACAATAGAAAAGGCTCACGTAGATTAGGCTAAAATTCACAATATTGCGGATGATGGCTGCACGTTTGGTGCTGTTTAATGTTTCTGGAAATTTGTTAATATCCGTTGGGTTAAGGTGGCCCCAGGTGTGAACAGTGGAAGCCTTATGGGAGGGTGGTTATATGATGGCGATGGCCCCAAGCCATTGTGCAAACACGGTGTCGGGCCCTTTCTATGTTTGCGCGTCCCATTTACGGGATTGGATGGTAGGGGACTTCTGCTCAAATGATTTCAAGGAGCAGAGATGGGAGGAAACCCCCTACTGTGTTGCTGTTGTTGTCGATTCTTTTAGCTTGCTTTGCCTGCTCTTTTTGCTCGCGTTCTTTGTTTTGTCTTCTACATTGTGATTTTGATTTTCCTAAGGTCCTGTATTCTACTTCATACTAACGACTGTCTTTGTTCGCTTCATTATTTATTACCTACCATCCCGAGAATTCCGTGAATATTTTGAACTCCTCTCATCTCCATGACAGTAGAAATCCGGGGGACAATGCGATCGTGATGCGATAAAATTGCGCAGTAAACTTAATTATCCATTCGACAGTGGTACGGAGTGGCCCTGTTATTATTATTATTATTATTATTATGATTTGAAGGGCTTTTTATGGGCGTAGGTCTACTCATGTTTTGGCCCATTGTACCTTGCCCTGCCTGCCTGCCATGGATTTTCGGTTCTAGTTGCGACTGTTTCCGCACGAATTTTTAGCCGTTGGCAAAATGGTACACGTCCTCGAAGCCAACCTACACAAGCGATAATGGACACGCTGAGACAAGCTTGACATTGACACAATGCAGCAGCCAGGAGGCATAAGCAAGACTTAGCCAAGTTAGGGTACAAGTCCGGAGTCCTATCACTTAATTACTTTGGAGATAACTTGCCTTAGTACTCCCGGGCTTCCCTTCTGATCAATTCTCATTCTGAGAGCATCGCTAGGCAACAGATCAGGTGGGGGAGTAGTTCTGTGTCCCTCTTCATCTTGTCTTTTGCTGTCATCTCTGCTAATGTACTGTAATCAATAAAACAGAACTGAAACATACGACTTTCTGTCAATGGCTTATTTCATAGCAGCGATGAAACCGAACCATATCTCAATATCCGCCCTTAATTTGAGGGGGTGGACGTTTTCATCATCAGCTTATCAGTCAAAGTCGGACGTTTTCTATTTAAACAGTAGACAGCCGATGGGCCATGCACACTGTCTTCAATCCCAAGGCTGGCGTCTTGATAGTGCACACATGGGCGGTGCGACCGTGTTTTTTGCGTGAATTAGGGACCCTTCCTTCATCAACCTCTATCCCCTTTGATGGGACCATTTATCATTTCGACATCATTAAAGCTGCGATCTGTCAAAACCGTTGGCTTTTTTCAAAACACTTGTTTATCTCAACGTTATAGGTTTTTTCTTATCAGTTCCAGTGGATGGTTTTTGTATAGGTTTTATTAATTTTTGTACCGTATTTTTTACCGAGCAGAATCCATTGTTTCGATATTATCTCTGCAACTTGTGGTTCAACTGACCCTTTTACAATTTAACGAAGTTTAAAAAAGTTTCCGCCAGATTTACAATTACATATTCAGATAACGTTCCAATCCCTTTGACCCTAACCAAACCAATGTGAGCATATTTCTGAAATTGCCAATCAAGAACTGTGGCCAATCGGTGTTACTGACGTAACGTCACTATGTTTCAAAATTTAAGTAAGTTAAGCTTATAAGTGTTCTATAATGCTCTACGGACTGGATTGTCTGCGGTCACCTATTTTCCGAAATAATTATAATAATCGACATTTAATTTGAAATTATATTTTTTACGCCTTAAAAGGTTTTTACCTGTACTGCACATAACAACTGAAACAATTAAATGCAGCAGCTGAAAGATTAAATGACAGTTTACGCGTGGTTACTGTGGTGTTGCAGCCCTTGGGCGACTTGAGATTTATATGATGCCGGGGTTTACTTTTTTTAATGCCGCAGTAGTAAAGTGTCACGTGACGGTGTTAAAATATGCGCGGGAAATTCAAATTAATAAATTATTAGAATACTAGAGAATGGTTGCATTGTTTATTAATAATTGAAGGAACTACTAATTAACATTCAAATGTACAGGTAGAATTTTGAGATATAATAAGAATTTTAATTAATGCGTCTACATCTTAGGGAGAAAAACTTAAAAACTCACCAAAAATATTAATTTATAAATTTAAATTTCCCGCGTATTTTACACTCATTTGTTTAAAACAATTGAATAATAATCCCCGGTATTACAATAATACCAAATCGCCATGATCTGGCTGCTGAGCTATAAATGGTAATGCGTTGGCACAGTATTGGCTGGTTTTATCTGAGCAGCAGCGGCTGAGATGCATTTCCTGTTGTCATCTTATGGGCTATCAACTGTTTTATTATCGCACGAATTCTCACCGAGGCGCTGCCACATGCATTTCTAATGTTCTCTCTAAAACCTTGCTGCATATTGCATAAATACTGGCATCGGGCTAGAACTTGAATACAGGAAATTGCCTGGTTCACATGTCATAGATGTTACCGTTAATACTCAATATTGTTGTTCCAATTCCAAAAATAAATTGTCAGATCGACTTTCGATGTATCCATAGTGGAGTGATTCTCAATGGATAGTATGACATAAGTAGAGTGGATAGTAAGCCCAGCAGGGCAAAGTGCATATTTAATAACAAATAAACAAAAGTCACTGGATAAAAAATTAAAAACTATTTTGTTTATGTTCACATTAGGTATTAGCAGTTATTAATGTACACAAAACCGAATAAAACGCTTGACCCTTGATAGTTTGGTTCTGGCGGCAAAAAAATAATAAAGACTCAATTTTCATGAAAAATGACTAAAAAATAATTTTCTGTTGAACTTTGCTATTGATGCTTTCCAACGTCAGATTTATTTTAGGTGTTAAATACAGTAAAAAACCAAACAGATTGCTTTCCCAAGCTAAGTTTTGAAAAAAAAAAAAAAATTAAAAGAAATTTTGATTATGCATGCACCAATAAATTCATTGTTCACCCTGTCATTATTACTCAGGAAATGTAGAGTGGTGGTACGGACTCTGACTTTCACCCGAAAGGTTGTTGGTTCGAGTCCTACACTTCCTACATTTTCTGGCCATGCTTCGGAGGGCATGTAAAGCAGGCGGTCCCGGGCCTTCCTAGTTGAGTGTAAGAGAGGGCTTTATGGCCCTAACTCTGCTAGGTTGGCTTAGTAATAGAACAAAAAGTCCTTATTTATTTATTTATTTATTACTGTGTTGTATTTTATTGTTCTGCCCGTTTTAGATCTTGCAATCGCATCTTGCATCTATCATTTAAGTGCTTTAGGATATGGAAAGTCGAGGCAACCGAAATTTAACCCTGGGACAACTTTTTACCATGAAACTACTCACATTATCTATCTCGGTACCGATAAATAGGAAAGCATGTACAGGATTACTAGTACCGGTTCTTTTATTCCAAATGAAGACTTAACCTCCTACACTCCTAGTGGTGTTTTGTTGTTTAATTAAAAATAATTAGGCTTCGAAATGTTGCTGCCTTGCTGCTTGGATCAATTTTTCCTAATTTATTTATATGCCTGGGGAAAAGAGGGTAGATTAGCATCATTTATGTCCATTTGGTTAATTAGGGTGAAAAGGGTGACTCGTAACTTGTGGCAGTAATTCGTTCGGTTCTTCTCCATTCCCCTCGCGTTTTTCTATTTTTTTAACCATCTGAGTTGTTACGTCAGCTTTTCCATAGTATTTTTCATAAGATTTCTTGTTTTTAAGTTTTCTTTGTCTATAGTTACAGAGGATGTTGATTTCACAAACGCTCCTTTACGATGCATCCTAATAAAATAAAATTGCACGGTTTCTATGTGAAACAATAAAAGCTAATAAAATTGAAATCATCTACTGAGTACCCAGAGTCATTGAATATATAACACTAGTGTAGTATTCACTGTGTTAAATTGCTCAACACTAATATTTGTCGTTTGAATGCAAAATGTTTAACCATTAAACATTGAATTTTACCGTTCGTACAGGGACGCATATGCAATGCATAAATTGTAGGCGGACTTAGTTTAGCTCTAAAATGTATTATGGTAGTTTTCAACTACGCTAATTGACTTTTAATGATAGGACTCACTGACCAACTATATTTATGATACAACATTACCACAATGTCATGGAACGTAATTTTGGCCTCATCGACTATAGTATTTCACCTGTGAAGTAAACCTCTGTGGGTCTACTATTATGGCGATTATTTTTAATTGTAGCCTGGGATTAAAAATGGAAACAATATAATTTTTCAAAATTGTTTTATTTACAATTTTAACCCCAAAAATAAGTTAATACTAAACGGCATAGTAGGTTTGATGAAGAGATCTGCCTCCGAACGTGAGTTGAAGGATACTTTGTATAAGGTGCCCATTCCATTGACCGGCTAGGGCTATTTCCAAAAACTGTGACGTGGTAGCAGACATTCAAGACTTAGGTGGCGTTTCCACCGACCTCGCATTGCAGAATGCAAATGACATTGACGGAAATTAGAATTGTTCTTTTTATAGAAATCTATTAAAATGTTTGTACTTAACATATCCCATGACGCCATTTTTTAATTTTAGTTTGTGATTTTACTGTATGATCATTGATCAATTTTAACTATGGCATAGAGGAAAATAAACATTTCCGTCAATTCTGCAATGCGAGGTCGGTGGAAACGCCACCTAAGTCTTGAATGTCTGCTACCACGTCACCGTTTTTGGAAATAGCCCTAGCCGGTCAATGGAATGGGCACCTTATTGCTATTTTTTTCTTCTTTTTTCAGAGGAAGAGTAAATACAACGATGCCAAACTGAAAGCACTGAAAGCGCGAAATGAATATGTTCTTTGTCTAGAGTCATCCAATACGACGATTCACAAATACTTTGTGGATGATCTGTCTGATCTCATTGACGTAAGTACTCTCTGGCGAAATATTCATATTTTATGTTTAATAACATACATTTTTTTTAATTACGAGTGCAAGAGGTCCTCATGCGGACGCGACGGATCAGCAGTTCAATGCCAAAATTGTAGAGGAGAATACTAAAGGAAGCCGTGATTTTGATGTCGACTTTGGTGGGGCTTATAGATTTTTCGACTTGTTATGTGTACTGGAATTTACCGTTAGGTGCATTTTTTAGATTGTCCATTACCATAACCAACGACTCTAAATATTTTCTTGAGGTGCCTACTCTTGGTCTTGGGCTAGTTCCATGGAAGCTAGCTAGATCTCAAGCGTGTGAACATATCATTGTCATTGGCTGTCCATCGATTTCACTCGAGTGATCCTAAATCATTGAGTTTTTGCCTTATTACCATGACCTCTTTAAGAGGATATGCTACGTAGAAAATTGGCACCCCAAAATTAAATACTTTTCATTTTTTATTTAATTAACTCAGCAAGTTATTAAAAATTTGGCTCATGGAAGTTGTAGAAGACTACTTCGTGCATCATATAATCCGGTATTTTTACTTTTCGGTTTTGTAGTTCTTTCAAAAATTCCAGAATACGCGAAATTTTAGTCCTGTCCTGTCTGTTCTGGTATTTATGGAAGATCTAAAGTACCAAAAATTTATTATTTCCTATTAAATGATGCATGAAGTTGTCTTCTAAAACTTCCATGAGCCAAAACTTTAATCATTTTGTTAATTAAATAAAAAAATAAAAAGTCAATAAAAACAACAAATTTTGGAGTGCTCATTTTCTACGTAGCATGTCCTCTTAATGTTTTCAATTCAATAGTAACTAATGAAAGTTGTATTTTCCAGTGCATGGACTTTGGATTCCACAATTGCATCTCACGGGCACTCCTGATGCATATTTCTGCAGAAGAGGGTCTGGAACGGTCTGTCCAGACAGGCTTGGACAACCTCCACAATTGTATTGGGAGCCTGGACTCACGGCTTGATAAACAAAGGTTTCTCGAGTCGAATCATCAGGCATTTATGATACCAAAGAAATTTGAATTCCAAGGACTTCGCGGCGATGATGTAAGTATTCACTGTTTCCGCATCCGAGGCATAGAGTGCGTTTAAAATAAGCGTCGGCTTAGCCAACAGAAAGATTCCGATTTTTTTTTTTTTTGTAAAGGTTAATCGCATACTAACAATTCAATGAATGTATCCGATTGACCTCTTCTGTTGCCTCACTAAGTTACCTGATAGGTACTTGTGTCGAGTTACGACACGTCTCCGACCGCATGGCGAGTATAGACTCGCACAAGTACAAACACGCTACCACCTGGCCATCGAAGTCGAAGTCTCGAAGCTTACTTTATTGGGCGAAAGATGGCTTTTATGATCTGTAGCGGGTATCGCCCATCCGGATCTGCAGCCTGATCGAGGCGATTATAATACCGGTATTTATTTAATCCCCTGGTAATAAAAATGTAAACAAGATAATTTTATAATGAAAAGTGCTATTCAAAATTTGTTTGTTTACAGTTATAATCCTAGGGTATTTATTCAACCCCGGTATTATAATCGCCTCGATCAGGCTTCTGGACTGTGAGTACGCGAAAACCTAAATAGTTGGCTTTCCGAACTATTATGCGTTGCCATGATTACATTAACAGAGAAAACATAGGCGCATAGCGTCTACCACTCTGAAGTTTACGAGATGACTAGCTTTGTATTCTTTAGTTCCTTCATAAGACAAGCATTGATATCGGCAATGATCTTAATGCAATAATCTTTTGGCTCTAGAAATACTTGAAACCGAACCTCCTACTCAGAATTTTATGGGCTTTAGATAGTAACAATGAATAATATAAGACTGGTGACACGATTTAGTAATACCGTGGAATAGTTACAATGACCCTAATTTCGTAATTCCTGCTTGTTGACAGGCCGCATCACTCACGGGTGGCGCAGAGACCGAGCCCGAACTGGGCAAGACGTTGCGTGACGAGCTAGAGTCACGGCTGTCACAGTTGCAGGCGCGCGTCACGTCCTTGCGCACCGAGTCCGAGGAGGTGTGGAAGACGCTCGAGACAGCGGAGCACACACTACTCGAGATGCTCGATGCTAAGGACTACGACTGCAGTGGCTTCTTCGGCGATGGCACCCAGTTCGCCAACAAGCCGCCTGAGACTGTCAGCATTAAGCAGCGAGCTGATCGACACGAGACTGAAGAGTTTTATCTTTCGGTAAAGACCACCCCAGCGTTATTATTATTTGTAAAAGCTTTTTTCGGCCTTCGGCCAACTTGCAGTGGCCCGCTGAACCCTTCCCCATTGTTTGGACATTATTGGTCTTGTTTCCGCGAGAACTCATGTCATCCCACACTGGGCAAGCAAAGACTTGCTTACCATTGACACATTGTAACAGGCCCAAGCCCGACTTCAACTAAATAGTCGTCCCAGTTAATGGGCGGTAAATGTGAATAAATTCCGTACTTATGTTAGTCAGACTTTAGGACCCTGAGTAGCAGGTGCTGTCTTAGCTCCACAAAGATGAAAAAAATGCAGCAAATAAACATGTAATTAAGTAATAATTTGGCAAGTTGCCTCCGTCTACTTGTATAATCAGACTAATGTTATTCAGAGACCGTCATTAGAAGTGACAGGTTGAAAAGATGTGGGCATTTAGTATTGCCTGCGGTTTGGCCCGCAAACTTGTTTATCCATAACCGCAGACTTATTAATTTGTATAATAATGTGATATTGACAGGAGGTAGGTATGTTTTTGGCACAAATAAGTGAGAATAAGAAGCCTATATGTATTTTGATTGACTGTACTAATTTTCTATAAATGCTATATTTTAATGTTCGGATCTTGGGCCATTAGCGGTGAAATTAATAATATGTAAATACATCTGACATATTTCGAGCCTATCCCCACAAAATTGGCAGCTTCAAATACAACTGAGTTTTGGCGGTAACCTGAGCGTACTCACCTGAAACACTGCCAACCGTTTGGTGAACAACGCAGTATTAATTGTTATCTTGTGTAACGGCACATGCAAAATTAGGCGCGTGAAAAATTTACTACTGCAGCGCACAGTTTTGTGTAATTTCCATAATTTCATTTATTCAAAGGACTTCTTTCGCATAGAAATCCAAAATGCCGACTGTGCATGGTAGCTAATGAGAGATCACGTGGCATCCGTGTTACTTTCAATATTTGATGGGCTGGCAGTATGCATGCAATGACGCTAGCATTTCCTACAAGAATTGGTGTACCCAAAAATCCCTATTCACTATTTGAATAGGGCTATTTCCTGAATTTCCGCATTTATTGTTTCAGAAATTCCGCGAGTATGTACTGGGGACTTCACGAATTGCTCGACTGGATGCCAAGCAGGAGCATATCAGAAGTTGTCTGTCAGCGGTGGGAGGCTCGCCAACCTGGGGTCCGCGTGGACCAGCACCTCAAAGCAAACCGCCCAGAAGAAAACGCATCGGCCGACTAATGAACGGACAGCCCAAGTTGTTTGGTGGCTCCCTAGAAGAGTTCTTAGAAGTGACAAATCAAGAAATTCCTCTGGTTTTAAAAAGCTGCATCCGTGTTATTAATCTTTACGGTGAGAGGTCTTTTGCTAATGACAGAATCGGTTTTGTAACTGATGGGTTCGTGCTTTTATGTTTTAAGGGCTATCCTGTGTATATATATTTTTTTAAATAAATTATATGTAGGTAGGTATTATCTGATTCACCCTACCCCAAACTACAATATAATTAAACAACTTTTCGGGTAAATTATAGGCCGAACAGTGAAGTAAATGTAAAAAATACTAATAAAGACTTCAATTCATTCAATGAATGCAGATGGAAAAATGCAGCAGAAAGAGCAATAGATTCCAATGCCTTCATCGCAATATTTCCCTTGCAGGACTTCATCACCAAGGAATATTCCGAGTGTCCGGCTCCCAGCTGGAAATCAACAACTTCCGGGAGTCGTTCGAGCGTGGCGAGGACCCACTTGCCGACGTGACGGACGCTTCTGACATAAACTCGGTGGCGGGGGTGCTCAAACTGTACCTGCGCGAGCTCAGGGAGCCACTGTTCCCAATCATCTATTTCGAGCAGTTCATGGAGTTGGCGCAGGAAGATTCGCGGTCGGGGTTCGTTCAGAAAACGAGAGAATTAGTGATGTCGTTGCCTAGACCGGTCGTCATCGTCATGCGATATATTTTCGCCTTTCTTAATCAGTAAGTAACTATATGTAGGCTTAATGGGCTTTGTATAACGTGCATTTTTTGGAGACAAAATAATAGGCTGCGTCTCAAGTAGGCGCTGAGAGCTGATCAGCCCAGCCACAATGTGAAGTGTCCTTTTGTGTGTGTGTGCAGGTGTGTGTGTGTGTGTATGTGGAGGGGGAATATGACTCCACACGCCCCCAGACAAATTCATAAACTTTCACATTGCAAAAAAAAAAAAAAAAAAAAAAAAAAAAAATCGCCCACAGGCACATCTACCTGTGTTTCGCAATATTATCAAGTCTGCCTTTTTATTCCTTTAAAACATTTTAACATGACTTTAAATTTTTTTTGGTTGTAGTTTATCTGAGTTTTCGGATGAAAATATGATGGACCCATACAATCTTGCAATTTGCTTCGGGCCGACGCTGGTGCCAGTTCCAGAGGACAAAGATCAAGTTCAGTATCAAAACCTCGTCAATGAACTTATCAAAAACATCATTTTGTTCAACGAGGAGATTTTCCCTGCTGATATTGGTACAGTCCACTACGAGAAGTATATTTCGAAGGAACCTGACGAATGGTAAGTGAACCTATTTCTTCATACATAACAAGCTATAGGCCTGGCTACTACCAAAGCATATTTTAACAAGATTAATATGAAATGATTCAGCGTACACTACTGCTCCACTCTCCCTAGTTCAGTATCCGGTACGAGATCAATCTAGAGGATATCTAGCATTTCCCTAATCCATAACGGTTACTGCAGCCCGATCATGGCGATTTGGGATTATAATAATACCGGGGTTTATGCAATTATAAAAAAAAAAAAAAAAAAAAATAGTGCAAAATGCGTGTGAAATTCAAATTGAAAAATCAATATTTTTTCTCCCTTAGGTGTAGTTACCTGTTCATTTTAATGTTTACTAGGCTATTAATATTTCCTTCAATTATTAAACAATGCGCATATTTTAACACCATCACGTGACACGTTAGTACTGCGGTATTAAAAAATAAACCCCAGTATTATATAAACCCCGATATTGTAATAATAGCTAATTGTTAATTATGGAATCAATTCCAAATTTCTGCATAGTATTTTAGAATAAATTTAATTCTATTCACTGCCATAAGAGGATTATTATCGCACCCTTATTCGGTACCTGTATGCATCCCGTCATTTGCTTTCGTGTAGTTATAATGCTTTTTCATTAGCCCTTCTCAAAATTTAATGTGGTCAATAGTCCATTTCATAGCTACTAAATTAGACAATTTATGGTTACAGTGACGTTGGTGATTCCCCTTCCGATCAAATTCAAGAAGACCCGGACTCTGAGGTGTACCCATCAGAAGATGGTAAGTTCACTGGTAATATAACCATAGAGGGGGAAAAGCCTTTCAGGTGTAAGAAATTTATTCCACTGGAAATTTTGATCGTAAAGCCAAAAATGATGTGTCATGAAGTAGAAGAAATATAGATCTATTATTTGATGCACATTGACACTAACACCGATTGGCCAAAGTCATGATTTATTAAAGAAATAACGGACACTGAGGGTTTCAGTTTGAAGTTCCAGAACTGTGGCAAATTGGTGACCGTCACATCCTATGTTTCAAAATATATCCAAATGTAATTAAATTGTAACTGTTTTACTTGAAGAAAATAATACAAAAAAATAATAATAATTATTATTTATTCTACTTTATGACATCTACTTGTAAGTTATGGCTCTACAATTGATATTTCACGTAAAATTGTGTAAGGAAAGCTTTGTGATGGTCGAAATTTCCGATTTTGGGATTTCAGTGGATTTACACGCTTTGATGTCCCAAGAACACCAAAAAGTGTTTTTTACGAAACGTCGGTTTGTCGATTTGTGGACAAACTGCAAGCCTACCCGATGATCTTCCTGAAATACCTATGTAACGCTACTGAACCAATCAAGTGACTGTTTATAATTCGCTTCTTCTTCCTCTTCCCCTTTAGTGCCGCGTGCGCATAGGGGGGAGGGGGGGGGGGTAGTCGCCCGAACTCATTTCCTGTTTATAATTAGCACAGCATTTAATTATGCATAAAATCGCTTATCATTCTAGATACAAATCACAAGCATTATTTATCATTTTATGATTGTGTTTACTAATGCCCTTACTTTCAGGACATGTAGAATAGTGGTACGGACTCTGACTTTCACCCGAAAGGTTGTTGGTTCGAGTCCTACACTTCCTACATTTTCTGGCCATGCTTCGGAGGGCATGTAAAGCAGGCGGTCCCGGGCCTTCCTAGTTGAGTGTAAGAGAGGGCTTTATGGCCCTAACTCTGCTAGGTTGGCTTAGTAATAGAACAAAAAAGTCCTTATTTATTTATTTATTTACTTTCAGAGAGCGACCTCCTCGAAGCGACCGCACAATTTGACTTCATTGCACGGTCAGACCGCGAGCTGAACCTGAAGAAGGGCGACCAGGTGGTCTTGTACTCGCAGGTCAGCAACGATTGGTGGCGCGGCAGTGTCAATGGCCACGAGGGCCTCATCCCCGACAAATATATCTTACTCAAGATCAAGTAAGTTTAAGTATTTAAGTAAGTTTATCAGTATTCAGCTTGATTTGTTCCGGTGCCTGATAAAATATCTGAACTGGTCACTTTCTCAATGTATTTACGAAGTGTCCTTAGTCCTTTTGGTTGGTGCTATTACGAGAGGTGGTGCACTAGCTATGGTTCTACCAAAATCCGAGGGTTTGCTGTTTTTTAGTGGATGAAATAGTCACGGGGCTTTCATTTATGTTTATACGTGGACATAACTCTAAATACGAAAGAGCATCACATCGGCCTTGCTTTAAGCACATTCCTTAGTTTACAGTAAAGACCCGCACTTTTCAGGCGAACTCTCTTCAAACAAGTTCTAATAATTAATTAGCGATTAATCTTACTCTACAACTAGTGGGATCAGCTAAAAAGAAAGATGAGAATCTCACCAGGGCTGGAAATCACGACCTTCTCCAAACGTCTGCAAATGCGGGTCTTTGCCCCACGATTGGCGTTATTGCTGTCGCCCACTGTCAAAAAGTTTTTCGTCATCAAAGTGAAGAAAACCTTCTTTATCCGCTCAACTTTAAACGCTCTCGATGCCTTTTTGTAAAACCTAACTTAAAATAGTACTAGAAACCGTCTTCAGTAGTATTAGTTTTAGGTATTGCAACAATCTGACTTCAACAACCGGTTGATTCTTACTTTAGTCTCTCGACAAAAAATTTTTCTTCTTCATCAAATAAAATTGGAATCCATGCCATAACCACGGTGCGGGCTTTTGGCTCGTGCGGGTGTTTACCCGTGATTCGTACAGAGAGACCGAAAGAATATTCTGGTCGAGATATTCTAGAAGTCGCCCTAAATATTTATGTAGATCGTCTGTTCAATTCGGGTTCTTGTGTTATGGTGGTATAGTACGGTGTCTTAACATTCGTTGATTTACTTAAACTGTTTTCTAGGGACGAAGAACGCGAAAAATTGGACCTTCTCAAGTCCAGTTCGTCCGAGGAGTCGATGAGGCGGAGGCCTTCCAGCTCCAATGACTCGATCCTGTCGTCTGGCACGTCGAGTTCTGCGCACAATTCCCCGCTGATTTGGCCCACGAATGGCACGTCGCCCCTGAGCACCCCCCTTACGCCAGACCCTACTGTGCAGGAGGTACTGGAAACAACTGTTTAAACTTTCTTGTTGGCAATATTCGTTTTTGTTTGCATCATTTTCAGGCCACCACAGTGCAGGCAGATGCCGCTGTTTTCATTGTTTTTAACGGGGTATGGGGAAAATTGCTGCAAACCTTATTTGTATGAGCAACTGAAGCAATCGTTTCCATTTAGCTTCAAAAACAAACGTAGTGATTGACAGCTATGATGGCCTGATGTTATAAGGGCGACTCCCAACGAAATCTCGCAAACATTCCGTTGCTTTGGGCTTGGGTAAAAAGTGGCGACAGACAACTATTGTTTCGGAGTCGCCCTAATGCCAGTCCCACCAAAGCTTGAAAAGTTTCCGTAAGGAACAGTGGACGACACCGCCATCTACCAATGCATGGGGGTGAAGTCGAGTGTTCCTTACTTTCCAGCAATGAAGGGAGCTGCCTTAGTGTTTAACCCTTTGAGTGTTGCTAGTAACGTTTCCGTTTCACCGTTTGGCTTTGAAATTTACACACTTGCAGTTGTTTCCTAAAATGTCTGTGATAGTGTGAAGTTTTCTGGAACTCATTCGTACAAATTAGGATTTAGACTAGTTTACGCATCGTTAGCATGTGTATGTTAAAATTTGTTTTACCTAACAAATGTTTAATTAAGAGACCGTAGTATTACCAGGGATAGAAAATGTAGTTAAAATTTTTAAATAGACATTTAGGTAATTAATTACTGGAGCCGAAGCACCGACGCAAAAGAGTAACTTATGCGTGTAAATTTTCATAAATGAACCCCAATGAATTAATTAATACATATATAATGTTAATAGATAAATATAATTAGAATAAATAATTGACTTAGGTGAAATAAAGCGGAGTAAGAATAATATTGCAAATGGTTTGTCAAAATGTCAACAGGGGTTTTTTGACCTGTTTTCTTTGTTCCTTGTTGCATTTGCTAGATGTAGGCGGAGTATTTTATTTTTGGGTCCAAAACCAACATGACAAAACAATATGCTACTTGACAGTTGTAACAATAAAATGTAAAATATGCTAGTTAAGGTAGCTTGTAGGTTAACAATAATATTACAATACGTTATTTGCATGAAAAATTCCAAATAATAAGATATAAATAAATAAATGTGGGTGTTTTAATCTGTGAAATTCGTGGACCAAACCGTTGGAAGACCTGGGCCGGGCGGCCATGATATGACGTCACATTCCAAATCTCGCAATAGATGATTGAATATTTGATGTAAAGTAAGCACCAGCAGGGTTTTCATTTATTTTTTGAAAATTAAAGCTATGGCAAAGTCTATTCAACAATTGTAAACATTTTGAAGAGCCTTTTTTAATTGTACAAAACCAACCATTTGAATACATCAAGAGCTATTTTTGGCATGTGTTGTTTGATGTGAAAGGGGGAAGAGCCAGGCGTGATGCTGTCACTACAAAGACCTTATACATACATATAGTAACACTTACATCGGAATGGTCATCACAGAAGTATATTTTAGATTTATCGAAGGGACATTTTCGTCTCCGTACAATTTTCAGGAAAGTGAATGAATAACTTGTCCGAAAATTTGAACTGTTACTCCCACAAAAGGTTTGTAACTTGCAATTAAAGTTCACAATTTAAGTAAACAGCTGTTTCAAAATTCAAAACAGCTGATTTTCGTCCTTCCACTGGATTATGGCGTCACAGCTCGCATGAGGTTTCGTGCTCGGGGGTTTTCACTGTTTTCGAGCTGAATTGAAATAAACTAAAAAAAAAACCTACTAAATAACGTTTTTTCTTAAACAATTATTTTAAGGGATATATAATAAACCTACTTATGAGTTAGAATATGTTTTTAAAGATTGCCAAATAGCCTATTGTATGTCTTCTGCTTTAGTTACAAACCTGTCCATTACATCCCGTGGCTGGAGACCGTTATCAATATGGCTGCTAGTGTAGCCTGCACAAGATAAGTACGCAATTTGGCGGGGAAAACCAGTGATAAGTGTAGCCTGCACAAGCTAAGTACAGAGTTATTGACCGGGTCCAGGTATCCGTTCTGCTATGCTGCAATGTGTAAGACTTCAATATTTTTTGCGTTGGTACTTATCTCTGATAGTTGGCTTATGGTTAGCGGGTGCCTCGTAAGGCATATTATGGCTCCCGCCGCTCCAGTTAATGTATTTCTATGGTCCATTAGCTGTTCTAATACCGTGTTAAATTGTTTCAAACAATTCCCCGGGTAAGTTATTCTTTTCCGTTTGTGCTAGGTCTGCAGATGCTCATAATTGAAATAACAGGGGAAAAATTTAGTAGCATTTGTATTGTCACGTAAATCATGAAAATATTTTAACTTAACTCCCGTTTCCTGCAGTATTTTACGTACAGTAGGTTTTTTAATTAGGGGTTTAAAACATTTTACCGCCTTGATTATGGTGTTGCTTATATTTTAATGCAGTCTTTTTAACTTAGTCTATTTATTGACTTATCATTATTTGTAGTTCTTTATAAAAAAGTTTAATAATTATATTATATAATATAAAACTATATTTATTTTCTTCTAATTTGAATCGCGTTAATATACAATATTACTCTCTTTTACTATAGTATAAAATCAGTCAACACACACTCGTTCATCAATCCAAGCGAGGCCGTAGGCCGAGCTGCCGCCAAGTGTGGGTAACCATTTTTTTCGTCATTTCAATTCCACCAAGGAAAAATTATCCAAAAATTCCGCAACCTGAAAATAAAAAAGTTGTGGCCGTTTTTGCAAAAAATTGTCCCAAAAACGGCGGAAAAACGAAATTTACATGCATTTGGCCATAAGAGGGTTTTCTTTAATAACATTGGCCCCCGAATTATATTGGGGGTTCCGATTATTGCGTATTTTTCCCTACTCTATGGCCAATGATTTTTAATGAATATTTTTTTCAGAATTTACCTCGGTGTCGGTCAAAAAAAATAGTTTTCAAAAAAGTGTCCCAAAAACGGCAAAAAACCGCAATTTGGCCATAAGAGGGTTTCCTTGAATAACTTTGGCCTTCGAATTATATTGGGGGTTCCGATTAGTGGGTATTTTTCCCTATTCTATGGCCATTGATTTTGAGTGAAAATATTTTTGGAAATTTACCTCGGTGTTGGTCAAAAAAAATTCCCCGCTAAATCGTGCAAAAAGTGAAAAAAGTGCGGTAAAAGGGCGAAAAATTGAATTTTTTGGCCCCCGTTTTGGGGGTTGTAAAATAATATCGAAAGTTTAAAATTACCCTTACTCTTTTCCACGTTCTTTCCTCTTTCCAAATATGTAACCTGTTTTGCTACCCGACTTTTTGTTTTGCCACATCAAGGTGCACAAGAGTGGTGTGTACAGGCATGACATGCGGGGAAATGGTAAATCAGGCGGTGCACGCAGACTGTTAAAAAATTCCACAGCCTACAATATTTAACCCACATGAAAGGTTAATATGTTGTTAGACGCAGTATGAATGGGGGTTTCAAATGAGCATAAACGATATTTTTCCTAAACCCCCCCTCCCCCTTTAAATTTGGGTGTAACACGAAATTTCGTTATTTATTCGGGAAAAAATTACCTTTTTCGATAATTATGAAAAATCTACCTGCTTCTATGGGGTCTGAATGTTTTGTAAATTTGCATTTTCGCATGTTGTTTACTAATGTAAACAAATTCCAAACAATTCCTCCAATTTAGGCCTACGATTTCGGCTACAGTGTCGATTTAGTCAATTAATACGGTAAAAATGAACAATATTTAGATTCATATTTCTATTTTATGTACTTTATAAGGTTAAAAATTGTCATTTGCGATAGTATAAAGTTTGATGAATAACATCAACACACAATATCACCATATTCCACCAAATTAAGGCCCCTAAAATTCGATTATTTGCGTATTTCTTGCAGATATTTTCATGTCTACATTGGACGTTTATTTACTCAATGGTTTATTTTATGTTTTGTAGGTGTCTTCATCACTCAGCACATTAGCTTATACTGCAGGCTATCTAAAAAGGTCCAATAATCTTATATACAGTTTGTATTCTTCGGGCTATTTCAATGCCGCTAGATGATACGAAAACTTTATTTTCCGTATTCTCGGCATATTATTATTTTTTGCACCCTTACATCCCGAAAATTACTATCAAAAACTGTTGCCTAATGTTAATTATAGTATCTCCAACAATTTTAAGCCTATCTAAGCCGTACATTATGTTTCCGAGACCGCAAACCTTATATATATTTAATTTTAGCGTGAAAGTACAATATAAGATTTAAAAAAATGACGCAGCCTGTAATATTCAACTTACGCTAATGATAATTTGTCATTATCAGCGGAAAGAGTTAAGGTTTGATGAGGTTCAATCACATTTTGCCCAACACCCCCTTCCCCCGGAAATTTCGGTCAAAACACGAAATGTCAGTGCGAAAGTCCCGTGTCGTGGGGTTGAAAAAATTCCACAGCCTTAAATTTTTAAGCCACATGAATGGTTAATATGTCATTAGGAGCAGTATAAATGGGGGTTTCAAACGAGCATAAATGAGCATGAATAAATCTAAAACCCCCCCTCCCCCTTTAAATTCGGGTCAAACCCAAAATTTCGTCAAGTATTCCGGAAATAATTCCCGTTTTCGGCAATTTTGAAAATTCTACCTACTTTATCCGCGTCAAAAAAATTTTTAAACTTGCAATTTGGCATGTTGTTTACTCATGTAAACAAATTCTCAACAATACGTCCAATTAATGCCTGCGATTCCACCTACAATGTGGATATAGTCAATGGACACGGTAAAAATTGGCAATATTTTCCTTCCTATTTCTATTTTATGTACTTTATACGGATAAGAATGGTCACACATTATACTACTGTATTCGTTACACATCACTAACGATCAATATCTCCATATCACTCATAGGCAGGCATAATCAAATTTCGTCCAACACCCGACCTACGTACGACAAGTGGTGATCAGTTACTGCGAGGGCGCAGCCCGAGCTGCCGTTCGGCAAATGGGCTCAACATTTCCCTCGCTTCATTCCTAGTGTTTGGCCCAAGCTTCCTTACCCTCTCCTCGGTAATTAAGTAAACTTTCATGGCGTTCCTTCAAACCCCCATGTCATTTCTCAGTGAAAAGTTAAAACTATAGCCTAAAGTCCTCAACTATAACTATATTCTCAAACTCGCCTTGATTCCAATCCCGCTTCCTTCTTTACCTCTCAACTCCCACACCATTCATGTTATAACATGTGTAATACCACTAATGGATAGCTCTCGACACGACGATTCATTAGACACCGATGAGCCTGAGCCCTGAGCCACCCGGATTTACAGGCGACTTTGCGAGGCCCCGCCAGGGGCGAGCTGCCGCCCGCCGCAGGCGCAAGGGGCGGAGTCAGCAGCCGGAGGCTGCTGCGGAACCGCTTGTATTAGTAATAAAATCATTGGATATTTTATCACAATCGATGCTTCACCCCATTATTTCGCCGGCGTCCCCAGCTATGTTGTTGAAGCGATTTGAAATTTTTCTTTCCTACCTTCCTGCTGTCCTGTACCTCTTTATTCTTCATAGTATTCAATAAAAAGATAATGATGATATGAGCACCAAATCTTTTTTAATGGTTAAGCTGTGACAATGACGCAAATTGGACCTAGAGTCCTTTTTAAGTTCCAACTATTTTTAAATTTTCATTACAAAACTACCTACTTTTCTGCGAAGCTAAATAACCTAATAATTACGCCGGCAGACACGTCTTTATTTATTTATGAACGGTATTCTATTTTATTTTCGCGTTGCCTATAGATAACAAACTGCCATTAGGATGAGGTTCCCCAAGAACTGTCTTTCTCTGGCCCTAAGTCTACGCAAAAAAAATGATATACAAGCAAGCAAACAAATAACCAAAAGATTTTGTTTACATTGCCTTTTTAAACTGAGCCATTAGAGAGATGAGCAATAAAAGAAAACTGTTATAATAATATTACAATTTGGCCACCTACTGTTAACAAAAATATATACAGTAATTCAATTTTTTACAATAGTTAAAGGCTTCAGTATTTTTTTTTAACTTAGGCTGATGTTGCATGTGCATTGTGAAAAGTTGAGTGTTGAAAACCCGTTCTGAGTTGTTTACAATAAACATTGGACTGCATACATTTTGTCAATAACGCTCAATAGATACGAATTGTTAATAGTTTCGGTTTTTAAATTTGTGCAGTGTGCTTAAAAAATCTATTTGGCGGGGATTCCACAGACCTGCAAGTGCAAAATACAAATACGGTGACGTGGTAACAGACATTCAAGACTTAGGCGGAGTTTCTACCGACCTTGCATTGCAGAATGCAAGTGACATTGACGGAAATTTGAATTTTTCTTTTTATAGAAATCTATTAAAATGTTTGTACTTAACATATCCCATGACGCCATTTTTTAATTTTAGTTTGTTTGTGATTTTACTCTATGATCATTGATCAATTTTAACTATGGCATAGAGTACAACAAACAAATGTCATTTGCATTCTGCAATGCGAGGTCGGTGGAAACCCCGCCTAAGTCTTGAATGTCTGCTACCACATCACCGTATTTGTATTTTGCACTTGCAGGTCTGTGGATTCCCCGCCTCAGCTGTATAATTCAATGTAATTTTTGTACCCATGCATGAGGCATGTAGTAACCATATAATTTAGTTGAAATACATTAGAGCGTATTGGCCAATTGTTTTCATTTAAGGACGTTTTATTTCTAATGAGTTTGCATGAGTTATGTTAGTCGGAGAGATTATTTATGTTTTAGAGTTAGACAGAATTTGATTTTATGTAATTAATGAATTATTATGAGTTTTGTGTTTGGATAACTTAATTATAAAAAAATCCTCTTTCAAAAATCGTCAAGTTCGCTCATTATCAATTTTTAAGTTAATTCTTTACTTTAATTTTAAAAAAAGTTTTACTCTTGAGTGGGAAATCGGCGTGATATTCTTCAACTTTTTTTTTGAAAACTACTGTTGTATAGCATTCCGCGTAAAAATCAATCGTATTTAGGTTCCTGTACATTACCTACATACAAGTACATGTGATTGAAACATACAATACATAGGTATAATAGTTTGCTGGGTTTAACAGAATATAGTGCCACGATGTTATTAAGTATTTGATTTGATCGTCTCTTTTTAAGTTACTAAACTCTTGATGATAAAAATAATATTTACGCTACAGCTATGACGTAGGCTATACGCACCATAAAAATACCCTAGACTAGTAGATGTAATCCCTTTTCGAAGTTAGCCATGCTCAATTTTTTTTTTTATGGCGAAGATGGTGAACACCGAGACCAGCATATTATTTTACGGATAGAAAAAGTGTAGTTCTGAAATATCCTCTATATATAGCAAGCTACGTGGCGAATCGGCAGTCGTGTCGTTATAGCGACTGATCATGAGCTGCGTAGCTTAATAGAAGGATGTTTCGGACGGCCCCTTAATAGTCATAAGTCAAATTTTATACAACGCTTTGCTTATATGCGTTCATAACGTATCACAGCTAATCATAGGGACTCATGCAACCTATCAGGGCTACTGTACCTTACCTTTTAAATGTGACAGTGATGGTACACTATCCTAAGAGCAGACTGGGCGTAGAGAGCTTAAGGCAATGCGTGATGTTACTGGCTTTTTAAACATGTTCACCTACTACATACAGTACCTGTTTTACAATGGCAACAAGCAACAGAGTTGTCGCTCAACATGCTTGGCTTTCCATCATTCCCTTTTATGATTTGTTAATTATTATTTTGTGTTTTTCTATTGGTTCCCGAGTGCGTTTTGTAGGCCTAAGTGTGGTGTGTGCTGCTCGACTAGCGTCCCAAGGTGAGTGGCTTCGTAGAAGACCTCTTTCAATGTTATGCTTGCTTTTTAACAGTCTCCCCTCTTCAGCTTGTTCTTGGCTGCCACTGGTGTAGGGTGTAGTTCTTGTCTATTTCTCTACTTAAACTAACTATAAGTTACACCTTTGCCCTACTAGCCTACATGCACTCTTTGTGTTACGTATTTGCAATTAGGTGCCAGGTTTACCAGTAGCGATGAAGAGGCAACATTTACGTGAGCATCGACATACAGTTTTATAATATAACAATGACAAAAACGTTACGATCTGTAGATCTTTAAATGGTGTTCATGAAGGACCAAATCCAATCTGGATGAAGAAAATTTACAAATTTGGCAGATTAGTTTAATTTACCTGAATCAAGCCTAGACCAAGCCATCTGGGTCCAATCAGTGTTCTCAAACCTATTATAATGAAATCAATTTCTTAATCTGCAGTAGGTGGATACGTTAACCTGCCTTGAAGTGGAATATTTATATAAATTAACACATTTCTTTCTTTTAACAAGTGCATCAGAATATAATACTTGTCTTAGCAATTATTACAGCGTATAAAATAAACGGCATGTGCTGTGTTTTCTTAAGTGTTCAGGTGGGAAGTTATCTACCATTCTATAATGCAATTTCGGCCCTCACAGTACTTTACAATTAATGAATATGTCCAATAATAATGCGTAGTTATTACTAATTCTTACGCCTCAAAAGCTTTTTCTTATAATGTGAATAGATAAATAATAGGAGCCTAAACATGTACCTACTAGTTTAACTATAGTAGTAGTGGCACTCATAAAGTGTGTTAAACATATTTTATAATGGCCTATTTTTGACCCCATCACCTGGAAAAAATATGAAGTGAGATAACGAAGACTTTTTATTGTGTTTATCCCCCGTAGTTTGCTTTAGTTTAACACACATCGTAAAGACCCCATCGTGGTTGCTCTGGGGTCTATAGGGGTGCCTGAGCATTTGTCAGATTTTAAACCCTTAGCTATGTCTCTTAATTTATAGGTGGAGTCCGTTGCAAGCGATCAAACCCTGGCGTCTGACTCCGAAGACACGCCCACTCCAACGCGCGAACCTCGCCGTAGCCACTGCAAAAGTCAAAGCGAACCGAACGGGTCGTTTTCAGCAAGCCGAGAAATGTGGCAACGCCGAGCAGCTGCACAACCTGAGGTATCGGGTAGACACACGCCAGACTTGGTCGTCGACCTCCCGGGGAAGCCTGCAGAGATTACACCACCGGATACAGGTCCAGACAGTCCCGATATGTCAACGGCAGCTGAGCGCTTTGCTAAACAAAACCAGTGTACACTGAAAAAAAATACTAAGAAGGAAAAAACGGCGGACGAAACTCTAGTGGCTGTGGAAAGTATAATGGCAAGTGAGAAGGTTAGAGAAGTTAAAAGTGAGTTAGAGCTGGTGCTAAATCCGGCTGCCCATCAGCAGCGACTTAAGCCAAAGATCATGTTTGAAGCGCCGAGTCCACAGCCAGGCCCCAAGCCCCAGGTCAAGACGAAGCCGCAGGTTCTTCGGAAGCCTGTGTTGCCCCTGCCTGTTCCTCCGGTGCAGGTGTCCCCGGAACCGTCGCGAAAGGAAGCGCGCGATTAGCCCTCTCTGGTAAAGCCACCTCTTCCGCCAAAACCAAGGTTATGAGGCAGATATTGCCGCCGACATGCGAATGGCATATGAGAAAAAAACTATACAACTAGACACTTAGGTTATGTTAGCAAAGCATCGTGCAAAGTGCTGAAAATTATTAAAAATCCGCATGAGTAAAAAAGTATGAAAACTTTTGTGTTAAGTTTAAATTGGGACTACATTCATAAAAGATCAAACTTCAATAAATAAAAACTGCGGTTATCCGAATGGTTGAATGTATACTCGTTACATTACAGTATTTATTATATTAAAAAATAAGGGTTAACGCCGTGTGCTCGTAGATAACTTAGTGGAGGAGGTGGCAGACCAAAGAGTTGTTTATACCTTGTTTGAAGACTGATATTATGGCCCATTTAGTAGTATTTTGTAGATTTATGTTTGTCGTTCACAAAAATGCTTTAGTCTATAAATTTTCCAATAGTTTTTTTACTGCGTTTGAGCAAATTATTGTGTAAAGAATCTCCTAGGTGAGATCAATATTTTTATGCTTCAGTTGTTAACTAAATTTGTCCCAAAGTTATTATAGCATCTAGATGTATCTTAATGTGTTGTTAGATGGTTATTACGATCACAAACTTTGCTATTGCAAACATATTGCGTTACCGTATATAGAAGCTTATTAACACTTGATATTGCAATAGTTTATGGAAAGTTGATAAATAAAACACTTTCTGACTATGAGGTTCTGTAGGGACAGTTTTGGTCACTAGGTTCGCTGAAGACAAACCGATATCCATTTTATTCAAAATGGCCGCCGTTTGCATGTGAAAACTAAGCTCTTAGCATCTAATTAATTATTTTTATATTTTTTATAATATTTTTACCATGCCTGGACCTTATTTCGTTGCATATAATTTAATATATATATTCTCCATGATTTATAGAAAAATATCACTTTAAAATAATACATAAAGAAAATAATTTTAAAATATTATTGAGGCTTATGGAAAAATCAACGCTTTGATATCATTGCAACTGGTGCCGCCATCTACAAAATGACGTCACAAATGAACCTCATTTTCTTCAGTATTTCCCGTGGTGGCCTGACAACAAGCTTATGGTGAAATGAGTGCTATTTTAACAATGTGTCTTGCATCAGAATATTTACCACTGAACCCATAAAAACCTTCATATTGTCAGGAAATAATGCAGAACTACATGTAACCCCATAGGAATATTACTCTTTTAACTTTTAAGTGTATACAAGACAATGTGAAGGGTTAGGCAACCACAGAAAATTATTTTTAAATCAGCATTCCTCCATCTTAATCCAATTTTGTCAATAGTTGTATGTAATCTCCTAACAGGTACTATTCCATCAATTTTTTCCTTGGTGGAAGCTTATTCGGTAAAATGTATTGTATTTTCTTAATAATAATAATGTATGCCTTACGTATTGAGTGAGCCCTACTTTTGAAAGTAGGTGTATGTATTGGACATTTATCTACAGGGTGTTTCGATGTTTGTACCACTATATATATTTCTGCTTAATTTGAACTAGTCTGTGGTGCATTTTTGTATGAATTGTTGCAGTTTTCAATATTACGTATTTTTTTTTATATTTTATGTGACACCAACTATGAAGCAAAGGCATAATTTATAATTGAATCTAAATAGAACAAAATATGAATAGATTAGGAACCATTAGGACGACATTGAAATTCCGATGTAGCAACTATAACGTTTGTATTCATCTTCTCATATTCAATTATTCATATTTTATATCATTGTTCAATAGTAGCCGATCAAACATTCCATTCTATTCAATATCGCGTCAAATATCATACCCGAACTTATAAAAATGGATTCATAGGAATACACAAAATGTTTGATGAATTGGCAAAATCGTTGGATAGAATTTCAGATATGTTTGGCCGTCCATTCTCCTCCGAATATTGAAACTAACCACATCTATGCCATTATGTTCCTTGTTTATCTGCGCAAAACTCGAATATGAAAGTGGGATATTGTAGTGCATGTCATTGGCAGCAAATTAATTCCTCTTGAGTAACATTTTAAATTGCAAATGAAAAAAAAAACTTTTTTTTTTACATTTTTAAAAAAGATGAATAAAAAAATATTTCTGTATGGCCACGAGGTTCATTGAACCTTGAACCTTGCTTATCCCAGAAATTGCGGTGCACTCTAAATACAGATCATCGAATTTTGCACTGACTATAAGTACAATATTGTATGTGTATTTGAGTAATTATTTATTAAGGTGGTGCTTCCGCTCTTTCCTGCAACACATTTGTGCTTTGCAGCGTGCGCAACTGATTGTTCAAAAGTTTGTCTGTCTATAAGCTATGGAAGTGCTTTCGAAATCCCCCAGTTTCTAGTACAGTCACAATATATTTTAATAATGTACTGAATTCAGAATGGCTAATTCATTGATGCCTGCCTATAGGCCTAGATAGCACTTAGTCGGGTATTTCTTAGGCAATTGACAGAGTATGGTCCCGTTAGCAATGCTAATCACATGCTTGCTTACTTAACCAGACTGCACAGTTTTTTCCTACATTATAATCTATTATTCAATCAATGGACTTCTACGGTATCGTTTGGGAAAATGCTTGCGCCCAACCAATCAAAACAGTGAGATTAGACGTCTTTCCCCATGGAGTTCCTTCATGGAGGTTCATTAAATAAAAAATCCAATTTGCAATCCCAAAAAATGTGCATGATCTTTTTACTAATAGAGACATAATTCAATTTATCAACTCAAGAAGGCAGTAATGCAGGGCGTTGAAATTTTATAGGAACAATCTACGAGAGTTATTTGGCCCCCTGACTTGAAACTAAACAATAAAAATATCAACAGAAATGTATAATAATTAACTTACTAAGTATACAATCAGCATGAGAGTGAAACAGGGGAGGATGTGGGCTAGCTGGCTAGAATAACAACGGGCGCTTCCGACACGGCCGGAAGGGGGACCAGCCCCCCACTGTCTGTCAGAACCGCCACGGTGACGCGCGAGGACAGGTCATATACGCCGGGGCTGGTCATGGTGGCGCGCAATGCGACGTTTTTCGACGATCTCGCAGGCACCTGCCAATATAAATGGAAAGTTTGTATTATCATTACTTTACTTTTTCGTGTCCAAGCGCGTCCAAAACTGGGCGAAATTCATAGCCGCCACATTGGCCTCCCACAGGTGTTCAGGTGTGCAGCGGTGGGGGCAAAGGCTGCACAGGAACAGATGTTCTAAATCTTGGCGCTGGCCGCATGCGCAGAGGGTGTCATTTTCATCGAGCTGACCCCATCTAGCCCTGTTGGTCTTCGTACGGGCCGCACCAGAGCGTATTTGGTTTAGGGTCGCCCATGTCCGCCAGTCGAGATTGGTACCTGTCGTTTGAGGCGGCCGTACCAGGCTGGAGGCTCCAGAGGGACATTGCTAAGGAAACCTCTCCTGGACTGGAGACGAAGCTCTTCCTGAGGCACGGCCTCCTGTTCAAACATCACGTGCCTCTCGTCAAACGATTGTTTGAATTTTTCATCGCACTCGACTGATTTTCTGCGGAGATTTGGTCTGTCGATTCCCGCGCACCGGTATAAATTGTCCAGGGGGTTGCTTTAACACAACCCGTTGCGATGCGGCAGGTCTCGTTGTAAGAAAAAATAACACTGTGGCTATACAATAAGTAATGGCAACTATTAATTGTTAAATTTGGAAATAAGTGGCTTGACATAGCTTTCTTGTCTTTCATATGGATGCGTACTAGAAAATTCGTGGATTTTAATGGTTTCCTTTAATAACAAAATTCGATGAAAACGACTTGCCTATCTTTTCACATCCGATTTCCCTAATAAAACTGTGATTACCTCTAATACAGCGCCAGCACGTGCGGCCCATGCAAACTCCGCGGCTGCATGCGGAGTGTACAGCTGTGTCCGTAAGACAGGCGGTCTCGTAGGCACATCTATTGAGTTTACGGCTATCTTGAGTTTCTCCTGGCTTGAGTTCCGCAGAGAAACGCTCACGTCTACACAGCAAACTCTGTAAATAATAGTGAAATGCCTTAATATTAGGCCAATGATGATTTCTCGTCATTATTGTAAATTCTAGTAAGAATCTTGTTTTCCTTCTCATTTCACTGTAAGCACCATAAACCAGATGGCTTATCATGGTAGGGGCATAAACACAGGGTGTGCTATTGTTTGAGTTCCCATGATAGTCTTACAAAGGTAAATCGATTTTGTACATGATGGCAACATCTTTAGATAGCTATCATACGTCAACTTCTTAAGCGAACTCTCTTGAAATTATAGGGAATACATGCCTTCAATGGGGGACATGAAACAGTTTCATAGGTCTAATTGGAAGTATCTAGAGACAATGGAATGGATGTAGGCTAGGTAGGTCTCAAATTGCATTTTTCAATTATGCGTCTTCTTCATAAATTTCACCATTGCCAGTAGCCAATTATGTAAATTGTCATTAGAAAAAAAAAATAAACACAAGACAACTTACCTGTTTGTTGCAAAGGAATGATTAATGCTATCAGCGTGGATTAGACTATAAGTAACGGCCTTGATCAGTTCTGCCACTTCTGATTTTTGCTTGGTATTCACCTTCCTGTCGGGTCCAAAGATTGTCAGCAAGGAAGGAGTCTCGGACATGTCTTTAACACTGGCGGGCAGAGGAGTTGACGCTATGATGCCCAAGGCCGTAACTGGCAGGAGAACGAGACCTCGAGCGCCACGTTCCACATCTAAATTAGGATATGTTATCTTACCCTGAAAATGAATGATTTTTAGTATGGTTGCCACAGAAAAGTAATGATGAACGATAGAAAACCAGTAGGCGGAAGTCTTACCTCCCACAACAGGCCAATAAGCATCACATTATCGTCAGAAAACTTCCTGAGGACGTACTCCTTCGTCATTTGACATGGTTTTGACTGGAAATTGTCTGCAATAGCCACTTCCGATAATTTACAATCTTCGTTGATAACCATGCATGCTTTCGAAAAAAAGTGCACAGTTTCTTGACTTTTTAATGTTACATCTGCAAGTAAAGTATGCATTTCTTAAAACGTTAGTAAGGGATAAGGATTGTCACAGCTGATAACTCGAGGGTTCAATGACCGTACATGATCTAGAGACTGCCCAAAAACCTGTCAGAATGTGCTAACACTTGCAGGTCCCATAGGAGTAGGCATGTTTGAGAGGCGGTTTGTGAGTGGCTACGCAAAGGGGCGAATGATACCCAAACTATAGCGAAGCAGAAAATAGGACTTAGTCCTTGGGCTGAAAAAGCTACCTGATTTAAGATAACCAGAAGGTTTATACAATAAGCCAATAGCTGCAGTAAGGGCAGCCATCTATATTGCGCCAATGCGCATCTTTGGAAGATGACTTCCCTAGGAAGTGGAATTTTGGCGTCATTAAGAGGATTCATGCCCTGAGGCGTTATCTGTCAAAACTAGTACAGTCTTTGGCTTAATTATTGCCTATAATGAGCCCCAATTTGTATAGCTTAGCTCGGCAAAGCACACTGTGTGTAGCAAACCGAGAATTTACCTTTTGGCGACAGCGCAGGGCCCTGAACTGCCCACAGCCGACTTGCCACTATCATTTGGTAGAGGGAAAGCTCCGTAGTTACGTAGCTGTTGCGAGCTGGATTTACGTTTTGAATGGACACGCACAGGTTCAAGGCGCCCAGGGAATCATTATTTGGATTTTGCGGGCTTGCCGTCCCCATTACCGATACTTGTAGAGCGTCGTGCACATTTAAGTGACGTGTAAACCTGCTGACTCTATATCTGCAAGAAATAGGTTAATAGTTCCTATATATGTACACAGGACATAATTATGATTTTGGTTGCATTTAGATTGAAAGCTGCAGTTGTTTATACTATGGTAACTAAATCTAACATTGAAACGGTAGCTAAATCTTAAACCAGAACCCAAGCAATCCAGCAGTATAGTTGATAACATGCTCGTACGAGTTTTTCCACGTCAAGCGGCCAGTTTGTTAAAATTAGTTTCCCATAGAAGCGACTGAAGAGACTACTAAGGTACATTTAGGCCTATTGTAAATATTTATGTTATGCTTGAGTATCCTAAAGGATCAAATGTGAACAACATATAACCCTCAGCCTAATCTCTCATGCGTCCAACATTATCCCAAAGAGATTAAATCCGATAATAGAGGAGACTAACCCCCAGACGAATTTGGTTTCCGCAATGGCAGAGGAACACGCGAAGCGATTGTATCACTAAGAGTACTGCTGGAGAAAAGACTAAGGAGAAATCGTAGAGCTTATATAGGGTTTATTGACCTGGAGAAGGCTTTGGACAAAGTTAATTGGGTAAAGCTCTTCGGAATACTCAAAAGTAAGGACAGGAAAATCTTATGGGCGCTACACAAGAATGAAGCTCCAGTGATAAGGCCTGGGATAGAAATAGGAGAAGGAAAATACGACTGGGGGTCAGACAAGGATGTTCGCTATCCTATTTATATATATATATATATAGATTGAACAATGTGAAAGAATCACCGCATGACGTATGAGGTGTGAGATTGCATATGGAAAAAGTTGACATAATACGTTTTGCAGATGACGACGAAGAATTAACCATGAAAGTTATATAAGTAATGTACAATATGACTATAAATAAAAACAAGACCAAACTATGTTATGGCCTAGTAGAATCAACAAAAAGAATAAGAAAACACTCTTTTTCTTACCTAGGTAAAGAATTAGATGCATTGGTGTAGTAAAATAATAAACTAAGTTCCAATTTTCCATTACAGTCTGGACCACGGCACCAGAAAGGCAGTGTTAACTTTTCGCCGGGTTTTAAACTGGGCAATGCCACTTTAACGATCTGAAAACACAAATATACTATTTAGGACAGTTTATTAAGGGTCACTACGGTTTCTGCTAACCTTTCCAAAAAAAAAAAAGCGGGATTTATAAAATACTCACTAAGAAGAGATAATACGAATTGAGTGTGTTAAGCATATCAATTAACCTTCTGAAAGGGGTTATCGCAGTGGCTCCTAAAAATTGCACTTATTAAAAGCTGCATATAGTACACGCACAAGTAGGCTAAGGTGGAATAGTCGTTTTACGAACCGTAACGAAAACAGCTAGTCTTCGATAACTTAGTAGTCCACAATGCGACTGTCTGCACACAATCTGATCTGTCTCATAATCGGTTATTATTCCACGAAATCATAGATATTTGTTAATTGATTATTATTAAAGAAAAAATACATTACAGCCATATTAAAACTTTCCGTTTACCTGAAGAACTACAAAAATATCACTAGCAACTCCAATAAGCATTAAGTGTAAGTTTAAAACTCACCAAATAACTAACTGCAGTTTCAGCATCCACCATAGAAGTGTCCACAATGACTTTCCGACTTTGCTCAAATTGCGAAGGAAGCGATATGTTGTCACCCTTGTCGGAAACTATGAAAAGTGAAGATACCGGGGCGTTCCCAATGTTCTCCACTACCACAGTCATAACGTCTATTTCTCCACATAACATGTCACCGCTCAAAGCACTTATTGACTGAAACAAGCGAAAGTTATTTTTAAAACAATCCCTCAGACTATTGGACACACCAAAGGATGTTTCAAACGCCACAAGCCATTGAAGGTATAGGCCTGAGGACTGATAGAGGATCCTCTTCCTTCACCACGGCTCTATTTGGGACATTGTCGTCGCACCATGCCCGGCAGCCACGTTTTTCCCCTGCCGGTGAAAGTAAGGGTAGTAGGGTAGTTTATGTCAAGTCTTCAAACTCGACCTTCCGGTTCATGGTCCAGGTTAGAGTTATATATAGGAGAGATGGAACATTCCAAAGCGCCACAATTGAAGACTTAGTTGTAAATTATGACTGAGTAAACTTACATCCGAATTTTGGGATCCAGCGGAATTAATTTCAATGCCTTTGGTTGACTCTTCATGCGAGACCTGAAAAAGATAATTATTACTGCAAAATGTAATAACAAAGGGTACAAATGCTATAGTTTATTGATATGTTGTAATGGTTCGAATGGATAATAGCGAGGAAATGACTGGAGGAAGAAAGAGAGGGAACACGAAGAAGAGGAAGACCAAGGAGGAGATACAGAAACCAGGTTGGGACTGGTACCAGAGGAAGTGTTGAACATTCAGATCCGGGCAACTGGGGCTGTTTATTTAAGATAATGATGATGAAGATCATATATTTTGATGATTTCTTCCACAATGAAGAAATGTTGATTCAGTCTGTCGAAACATTGCCTATTGTCCTATTTAAAATAAAACACCACATCTGACAATCCCTATCAAATTAATCTTGTTAAAAAGTAGTTAGATAGTCCTATACTTACTGTAATAAGAGGAGAACTAAGGACAACGGTAATGCTTAGTCGCTTATCTTCTCCATAGAGCTCTTCGTTCGGCCGGTCCTTCCTAGGTTTTAACCTCGGTCCACGAACTACTAGATCTTGTACAACAGCTATACGTGGATGAGTCGGATCTGCCGGGGCAGGTGACAGGAAGTAAGCAACACCCGTCAGCTGAAGTTTCCCAGGACATTGGGGCGACACCGCTAGTGCCACCTGTAAGAATTGATATCGTAATGATAACTAGTACGCATAGTAAAGTAAAAAATCGTTATTACATGAAAAAGTATGCAATGTTTGTTTTTAGTGGTTCAGAGGGGCACCGTTAGAAACAGACAGATTTGAAACAGCTACTGATTGACTTCAAAGCCAATTAACTATAAGTCATATTGACAGCTGAAGGCAAATATTTGATTATAGACAACATTATCACTTAAAAAGTTATAGCTCTGGAAACATTTTCATTTCCTACCCATATGTGCGGCTCCAATTATTCATATTTACATAAAGGAGTTCTTTTGAAAAATTAATGCATACCTTTTTTGTTTCCTGTTCATTAAACAACAACTGAATACTTTGCGTCAGCGCTATGGACTCGGAGAACGTAGTCGGCTGTTCGTTGTTTGCAGTCCTGCCGTCGTCTGCCGTGTAGGTCCACAGCAGGCGAAAATTCGACATTGTTACAGGGAATAACAGGGGATTCCTGATGGACACTTCCACTGTTACCCACTCTACAAGAATAACCAAGACACAAATTAATCAGCAATCAATTTCACACCGGATTTTTCGGAATGACGAAGGTATGTTTGTCACTATCCACGGACTGACACCTTAAATGGACAACTTGCAAAATGCCCTCCTCCGATTGATAATTATGTAAATTCCCAAAAATAACGCCCATGATTAATTTATGGGGAGAAACATATCATATAACTTTTTATTTTATTTCACTCATTCTACGACGAAATAGCAATTGGCTTTGTTGATTTGAATAATAAAAAAGTAATATTTAAAACATTAATAACTTTTATTGGACTATTAGCCTATAATTTGGGTGTAGATTCACAATGAAGTTGTTCTAAATTCAAAATATATTCATGGCGGCCGGCGGGAAAAAATGCTCCACTCAACCCAACCAATCAACAATCAGAGCGAGGATTCTCCATAAGTTAATCATGTGCACTATAATTAATTGGGAGTTGACAACCCAATCACAGCAGATTTCATTCAGTCCATTGTACTGAATTCTGCTTGCGTAATATTTTTGGTATTACTTGCTTTCACAAAAGGACGTCAACATCAAAACTTTGAGATTGGAAAATGTTCATTTGCATATGTTTTAGAACATTGAAACTAGCAAGTAAAACCATTTGTTGAAAAAATAAAATTTCCTAATTCGAATTTAAACGTCATACAGGCTAATTTAGATTTAATAAAACTAAGCATTATGCCAAAAATAAAGGAGAAATTCAGAACTCACCATTTATGGCCACAGTTGGCTCACTAGTATTGAGAGATGAGCTAGAATAAAGGTGAAGAGAAGGTCGGAAAATCATAGGTGGACCCTGAGACTCCGTCAGAGCTAACTCCTCCATTTTAGACCACCGAACAGCTTCGTGAACGGTGTCGGGTTCCAAAGTCCCAGGCAATGGCGGGGCAATGAGAACACGAGCGCTGTTATGTTCGATAGTCGGTAGAGCAATACGTGACACCCGTCGCCCCTCATCACGCTCCCATTGCTGAAACAAGACGGTAGAAGCTAGGCGAATCCTCCAGACAGATAGATGAAAGAATATTCAGAACTCTTAAGGGCAGTGCTTTAAATCTACTTCTTTCCTATTCTAATGCTCAATAGAAGCTGCAGTTTTACCCCTTAACCTTACTAGTGAATCCCAAGAGGAAGTCTCCCCCAGGGGAAATTTTTGAAAAAACAGGCGCAAAATAGTTGGGTTTTACGCATTTTAACGGTATAGGTAGTAAAGTATAGAATTTACAAAGCATACAGTACGGAGCTTATTCATATTGCTGGAAGCAGGAGGCCGGGGGTCTCCTCCGGGGGAAATTTTTAGAAAATATAGGTGCGAAATAGTGGGGTTTTACGCAGTTATTTTTTTTTTATATTGAAAACTGGCTGACAAAATGTATTAAAACGTAAGGAAATTGATATTGTAATGAATAGATAATAATTGAGGATGCACTATTGAAAACATACACATCGTATCTGATTTCATTACGTTATTCATAATAGTCTCCGTAGTATCTTTGTAAAACTTGCTGTCACTCATTGTGAATAAATTACTTTGTTACTTTTTACGTTATATCATAAAAAAAACACAACCGGTTTCGGCTCACGCCATCGTCAAGTGTAAGAAACCAGTAAAAACAAAACGGTTTATACGATAAAACTTAAACACATTGTCAAGATACTTAACAAAACTTAACAAAATAATTTATTCACAATGAGTTCATTACGTTACATGGTGATTTCTCTTTTATTACTATCATTATAAACTGTACCTCGGGTTGTATTTGTTGTTACAAGCAATAACCACTTACCTGATGCATTTTTAAGAATTCCATAAAATAATTGTACTGTTGTTCTGAGGTTTGTTTACTATTTGAAAGGAGAAGGCGACTAAGAGCGGCACAGCCCTCGCTGAGCAGTCCCAGCTGACCAGCCAGCCGCCCCATTGTATAATGAATATGATCATCTGCTAGGCTCCAACATTTTCCCTCATAAACCTAAAAAATAACTATGGCACTGAAAAAAGAGTTATGTGACACAACTGCATTTGAAGCGCCTAGAAGCCAAGGATTGCAAGTGACCTATTTTGCATTTTAGAATTAATTGCACTATGCTGTTATTCCAGCTGCTTTTTATCCTAGAAACCAGCAGGAACATCGGGATATTTGTCATTTTGAGAATGCTAGTATTCATGGGAAAGGAGCATACCTATAAATTTTCAATTGAGTTACAAACTTTAGCCTCAATTATCTAGAATCTTTATTTTGTCAATTCCACCCCTTGGCCTCTAGGCGCTTCATTTGCGAGCTGGAAACAATGTACTAAAAACTAGCCATGCTTACTTGCGTATGTTCATACTTCCAACTGAAATGTTGTTCAAATGATAATAAAATAAAAAATCTAACAGAAAATGTTTGTGAATGCAAGGATACCAGAGCTGCTAATCAGCAGCTGGAACGGAAAATGGACGGTAGGCCGCCCAAGAAAGCGGTGGCTTCATGAGAGAAGTGGAGGTTTGTGGAAGAGGCCAAGGCTCTATTAGCACCGATGGGTAAGGTAAGAGAGATCACAAACTTGAATTGTTTAATAAATTGATAATAAGGGGAACAAACCTGGAATGCTTGGCGATAACAGCGCAGAGCATGAGACTTCTGACCAGACTTAAAAAAGCGGTGACCCGCTAGAATCGTATGCAGAGCGTATTTTCTATGCATCTTCGGCTTCGTGGACATTAGAAAACAGTAAGAGGCTTGCTCCAGTAACAAAGCACTACGCAAGTCAGAGTCTTCGCTTGTCATACGGATAAGTTGGGCTGCTGCCTCTCCATACATATGTCTCTCTATGAAACGAAACAATCAATATTTACAATAGTTTATCTCAAAGTTCAGTAAATAAATATTTACAATAGCTTATCACAAAGTTCAAATGTTCAAACTTTCTCTGTCATTAGAGACCGATCAAAATTTCAAAATTTTGTTGAATGGTTTTGCTGATCTAAACAAAGGTGAGTTTTCCGCAAATAGATGTTAGCCAGTCCAACACATTCAAAGGTAGAAGGTTATAGGTATATTAGATTTATTAGCAAAAAGAGATGATAACAACTCATTGTACAGAGTACATTAATCCTATCTTTTTCACAAAGGGAAATTAAGCTTACCTTTCAAGCATTCTACACTGAGCAAGGTAGCACGAGTTGCAAATTGTGGCATTTTGCACGAGCTGAGGTATGTCACAATAGAATCTTCCATATATTCCAAAGCTTTTCTCACAGGTTCTTGCGTCATGAAAGCAGACAAAGCTGCCATTTCTAAAGCACCAGCGTAATATAACCAAGCCTGATCAGCTCCCAGCTCTCTCTTCGCCGTATAATAGGTCTGCAAGGGCATAAAGCAGACGATGTTGTAAGTTATTCCAAGAATACTTAGAATGAATTGCGATACAAAAAGTTTGTGTTTTCTAATAATAATTTGAATAAATTCAATTAAAGCGAATCTGTAGGGTTGGCCTGGTTTCCCCAGTATTCCGTGGAATAATCTGGAAATGGAAATCCTGTACCCGCAATAGCCCGCGGGTACAAAAAGTTCTTGGGTAACAAATTTTGAAACGTACATTTCTCCAGCTTAAATAGCTTTGGCAGTTAAGCAACAAACCTGAAAGGCAAGGGAGTAGTTTGTGAACATGAAGTAGAGGTCGCCAAGGCGTCTTAGCTGAAGCTCAGGAGCGTCATAGGCGTATATCACAGAGTTTGCGGGGGTTGATCCGGGCGAGCTAGCTTTACTGCCTCCAAATAACCGTTTGGTGGCACTAAACAACGACCTGCTCATTCCTTTCTTATTTGAAACCTGAAAAGTAAATTAAATAATAATTTATGCATGTACAGTTAATGAGCCGAACAGTGTCGACAACCTGTCATAAATTAAAGGGAATGATACAGTACTTTGCAACATAAATGAAAGCAATAATCTAGTAAAATTCAAGTCGACTTAAAAAAAAATAAAACATGGGTTATGGAATATTACACACTTACTAAAATCCCATGCGTGTATTTGTGATGTCACGATACATAATGCAGCTATATTAAGTCCGATATATTTATTTATTTTGGCCCAACTGTTAGCTATAGGAAAAATAACTCAAAATGAATGAACTGATAACAAAGAATGCTGCTACTACAGAGAAATAACTTTGATATGCAATTGTTTTCGAATTGATGAGAATAAACTAGGACCACACACAAATGCGAGAATAATGCCCAGTATACACGGACGATCGAAACGCGGGGAGCCTTGCGTCAAGCCAGCGTCAGACATCTTCTGAAGTAGACTCTGGGGGCTCGCACCAACCCATGACAAAAATTCCAGCGATCCTGCTGCATTGCGATCGTCCGTATGTATCGGGTCGAAATTAAAAGTCAGTTACTAACGAAATCATTAAGAATGTAGATTTGTTTTTCTACGTGGGGTAGCAGAGCGTTTATGACGAGACTGCGAACTAAGCCACGGATGGCGTCGACTTCAGCGTCGGCAAGGCACTGACCAAACTGGCGACTATTACTGCAGTCGCTCCACACATTGGCGTTCACCACGGGAATCGTGTGTTTATCTGTAATGAAAAATTACAAAAATTAACCAGAAAATATATGCAGTCAACCCCATTGAGCTCAGACATTGTGTATTTAAATAAGTCGAGACTAGTCTCATTGAGGAGCCCAAAATACTGAGGCAGTTCCAGGTTTCCAAACAAGGTTCTAAAATTCTTTAGCAGCTCCACAAGCTCTCCCCCCCAGTAAAGTTGGTTCTATTAGTTGTTATTACATATAAAGCATGTAATTATGTAAAGTAAATGCAATGCATAACATTGCACATTTCATAGTTAACATAACGGTGTTAATAAGCTTTTGTTGATTGTCACTAACAATAATAACTTAATTTGTAAGCTCACCATTGGTAATACTGTAATGGCTACCACGGAGATCAGGGCTGAGGGGATGGAGAACCAAGGAAGGCGACGAATCAGTGCCGTCCTGACTTTGGTTTAACTCTAAACTACCTCCAGTTGCTGACGGCATACCCCCAATGCCTCCCAAGTCAGCCGGTGTTCTTGGACTACTGCCAGTTCCACTACTCCCGATTTCTTGCATGCGGCGATTCACAACATGCGACCAATAGTCTTGACCTGAAGTGTCTTTGGTCTCTCTCGAATTTAACTATAAAAACATGGAAAATTTGCGCACTGAGTAAACGAAATAGTTTAGTCACAACTGTCACATATTAAGTCTCATTGCAAAGCATCAGTAGGGCGAGCGGTTCAAATTGACATTATTCTAAGCACTTATAACAATAAAACATAAATTGAAGATTTTACCTCGAGAAAGTAGCAGTTATCGTTACCAAAGGACGTCTTCAGTGAATTAAAAGAATTTAATGCTCTCGTTTTGTCGGCATCCCGGGAGTCATGGATCAAAACATAATATTTAAATATTGCAGGACAGAACCACTTTGGAAGCCTAGCTGGTGCAGTGGCTTGCATCTGCTGCAGATTTTGAAGCAGGGCTTGCAACGTGTCTGGCGGGTCTGAGGAACTAGTGACAATAATACACCCAAGCAGGTGTTTTGTAAACTCGTGCTCGGATGGAAATTGCACCTGAAATAATAGAGAAACCCCGTTATGCCTACGATAGCTGGGATACGTGACTCATCTTAGTAGTAGTAGTAGTAGTAGTGTTTGGAGAAATAGCAAGAATGCTAATAAAAAACAACCACTTTCACTATTAAGTCATCCACTTATCGAGTAAACCACTTCGCACATCCTCTTGTAAATGTTTTTAAATTTCAACAAGGATGAAGCCAATTTGATATCCCTTCGAAGATAATTATATTTGGATAGACCGTCTTGGAATATGCTCTTCCTTAAAAATTCCGACGTCTGCAGCACCAACACACCGTCGCCAACATTTCTAGTAGAATAAGTGTGAATTTCACCAAATGTAGTTATTCTTGAGCATAGGTACTCGGGTAGGCCTAGTAACTGGTTCATCATTTTAAAAATGTATCTTGTATCTTCATAATAATGAATATGCATTTTATAGTACAAGACTTCTAAAACTAATGTACAGTGCGTACATTATCGCCATTACATCGTTTGTACATGGCCTCTATCTAATCCCTCTATTAATATCCTATAACTACCACAAAATTTTTTGTTGAGTGGAATATTAAATTTACCTGCAAAAATGCGTCAATCCAAGAGCGAAACCATGTGCAATCTGTTGGAATATCCACCGTCCCTTTGTCAGTTGAAATGGCACGGGTAACATCACACTCAGCGGAAGACACGGCATCATTTAATAACTTTCTTGCAACTACAGGCTGAGGTGGCCTTTCAGTTGCATCCTGAATGCAAACCTGTAGTGTTTTGATATAATGGTCACTTCCTGAAGGATCTTTCAAACGATGGTCTAACTGAAGTGTACAAAACGGTCTCAACAGCTCCACAAATGACAAATTATTTTTTTGACATATTATCTCAGCTGATTGACTAGCTAAAGATCCTATAATAGGTGGATAAGTCTTCTGAACCAAAGATTGGGAGTTCGGATAGCTCAACATATTCTGCTTTCAACTTTTTTAATAAAATTTTAACTACACAGATCAAACATTTTGAAGAATACAACAAAGAACCCGTAATAAAACCATTATTTCAACAATAAAACAAATTAAAATTAATGTTGATAATTTTTTGTGTTATCGTTGCCATCTTACCTTTTCTGAGTTTTCTGTACAACGACATGAAGACCAACTGTTGCCACTAAAATTTCCCTAAGAAATGTCGCAAAAATGCAAATATCATGTTTGTTTGGTTCGGAGGCGAAAATTTATAAGGCAGTGATCAAGTGCGTAGAAAGGTTAGTCCACCATTTTCCTTTCGGATTATTTTTTATTTTTTTATACATAATAATAAACATAAGTCTCTCTCATAAGTAGTCACATCATATTTAGTTTTAATTAAATGAAGATGATAGTATTTTTTAAATTAATTTAAAGAAGAAAATTGCCAAAATGTCAGTGCCTCAAGAATCTTTCGAAACGTTTCGGTATGTAGAAGTGTACTAACTATATAATGTTCTACCTTGGAGATTAGTATAACAGCCGTAGTGACTCAGTGACATCTTGGTCCTTGTCGTGGACAGACCGTCGCGTCGGTCAGTAGTCTGGATATTTTGGTCTGCATTTGAGTTTCAGTGCAGCAGCAATTTTGTTTGGTGACAGCTCTCATCTGGCAATGAATTGGGAGGTATCTTAGAAAGGCGCCGCCGAATTAGTGGCAGAGCAAAGAGCCAACTTAGGTGAATCCTTGAGTCTCTAAAATTAGGGTTGCCACTTGCCAGGTTTCCGGTTTTTTGTACCTCTGTCCGGTGAAAAATTAAATGTTTGACCGGTTTTTTTTTTTCGAGGCTCGAGCCTCGAGTGTGCCAAAAAAACATTTTCTGGAAGAGGCGCAGAGTAGTGATGGGCGAGTTTGAAACGTTTCAATACAGTGTGTCAAACATCTAACTGTGTCAGAGAGTGTTGAAACACCTTTTCAGATCTCATGAAACTGAAACAGTGCCAAGTCGGTACTCGGTCCTGGCCCAGCGCTGCACTGAGCCACTGACGCAGTGACGCACTGCCTTACTTGAATCTTTAGGTGAGTTTTGAGATAGTGACACACGACACACTCGAAGATTCTATTATGTTTTATTTTTAAAAGATTTATGTCAGGCTTTAAAAGTATTGTTTGACTAACTCAATTTAGTTTAAAGCTGTGATTGCATATAATAACGTTAAAAGACGTATTGGGGCCTTTACATTTAGTGGTTTGTGTTGGAATACAAACCTAAGATCACGTTTGGAAAGTGCGCCAAAAGTATCAGTAGAATACTTAACGTGGAAGAAGAAATGATGACACGGAAGTCGGTACTTTCTGTTTTGAACTTGTTTTGGATAAAAGGATGAATTTTTTGATTATGAAGAGAAAATAAAGTTATTATATATTATTAATGTATTATTAATGAATATAGTCATGGTTAAGAAGAAAGAACACTTTTTAGTATAATATTCAACAGGTTATGGGCCCAGAACCCAGACACCCGATCAGCTAAGTATAATTTAATATACATGAAAATGATGAAGCCACATGGTGGGTATGTGCTTAACCCTTTTAATGGGTCAACGAATTTCAGTAATTGGAAATTCAGAATGGAACAAATTCTGGAGGAGAATGGTGTTATGGATGTTGTCAACAATTTAGAAAAAGACAAAAATAAAGAAGCAAAGGCACGGAACTTGATTGTGCAAGGACTGGATGACCTAATACTTGAAAGTGTTATGGGGAAATCAACGCCACACGAAATGTGGGAAACCTTAAAAACTACATACGAGCAAAAAGGCTTGCAAGGCCAATTAACTTATAGAAGGAAGCTTCATACGGTGAAAATGGATTTATGTAATGATATGACTACACATCTTCACAAGATAGAAGAAAGTGTAAGGCTCTTGAAGGAAGCAGGAGGCAAGATAGAGGAAGACGAAATAATTTGTGTTATTTTAAATAGTTTGCCGGAGCAATATCAAACAATAGTAACAGTTATTGAAAATACAACGCCTCAAATAAAGTTAGAGAAAGTAAAGAATAAATTAAGAATTGAATACGAAAAGGTGAAAGATCATGGAACAGAGACTGTAAGTAATTCTAATGCATTTAATTGTTGGACCTGTAATGGACCACATTTAGCACGTGATTGTCCTATAAATAAGAATCAGATGCAAAGTTTTCAAAGAGGTGGAAATATAAATAGACCGTTTCGTGGTAGAGGACGTCGAAATTTTAGAAGTAGAGGAAGTAACCGTGGGAGTTACGCAAAGTCAAGTGTATCTGATGGCATAAGCTTTATAGCATTGAATAATAAATGTATGATAGCTAAAGAAGAAGACAATGTGACATTTTTACTAGATTCTGGTAGTACAGACCACTTGGTTGGTGAGGTGTATGAACAGCTGATGACAAATATAATAAAATTACCACAACCAATAGAAATTGTTATTGCTAATGGTCAAAAACTTATAGCAAGAAAAAAAGGGAATCTGAAATTAGAATATAATGGAAGAATGATTGATTTACAGGCAATTGTAGTGAATGGTTTATCGCACAATTTATTATCTGTTAACCAACTAACCAGAAAGGGAATTAAAGTTATTTTTAGCCATGATGAAGCACAGCTACTGAGTGAATCAGCTAATTTCAAATTTAAGAAGATTGGAAAAGTTTATAAGATGGTATTTCAGCAACCAAGCAAAAAGCAGTCAGAGAAGTACAATAATATGCAGGTAAATGCTAATTTTACGCTGAAGCGCAGTAAATACAATGAACAGGAAGCAAGTTTGTGGCACAAACGCATGGGACATTTAAATAGACGCAGTATGAAGTTATTAAATCTACCCGTTGAGGAGAAGGTATGTGAGACATGTATTAAAGGGAAGATGACACATTCACCATTTACTTCCTGTGCGAAGCCGAGATCATCACGAATTGGTGAATTATTACACACTGACTTGTGTGGACCTATAACTCCACCCACGAGGAATGGAGAAAAATATTTTCAGGTCATTGTGGATGATTATTCTCATTTTTTAGTTGTGTACCTACTTAAAAATAAAAGTGAAGCAGCCGGAAATGTTATAGACTTTATAAAAAAGTTAGAAGCTAAACACAACACAAGAGTACATCGCATAAGATGCGACCAAGGCAGAGAGTTTATTAATAAAACGCTGTTGACGTTTGCAAGTCGACATGGAATTAATATACAAAAGAATATTGCTTATTCTAGTGCTCAAAATGGAGTCAGCGAGAGATATAATAGATTAGTGCTTGATGTAAGCAGAACTTTAATGTGTGAAACTGATTTAGAAAAAGAATTTTGGGGTGATGCTGTACTTACCGCCGCTTACCTATTAAATCGGCGACCCTCGAGAGTAATAAATAATGAGACACCAGCAAGTATCTGGCATGGTACTACTGATCTTAAGAAAATACGTATATTTGGATGTAAATGTTACTACACACCGCTACCAAGAAAAAATAAATTAGACGAAAGAGGAAAAGAAGCACGGTTTATCGGCTACACTGACAATGGTTGGCGATTGTGGGACATCAGAGAGAAAAAATTAATTTCTGCTCGGGATGTTAAGTTTATAGAAGAAGAAAAGAAGATTAATCCATTAATCATAATAGCGCCTACTCATGGTGAAAAGGAGAAATCTCCTGAATTAAGTGAAGACGATGAAGATGTAAGCCAGAAATACAGCCCAGGAAGTGACGATGAATATGTACGTCAATCGAGTGGATATAGCAAGCAGAATACGCCAGAGAGATGTCAAAAGCAAGATGCAAATTCAGATAGTGAAGTTTATCAGCGATCAAGGAGAAATGTCGTGATACCACGCAAGTATGACGAATACGAATTATATATGGCATGCAATGCAGTAATTTATGACATACCATACGCAGTTCAAGATTTACCTGATAGAGAAGACTCAGAAAAATGGTACGATGCAATGAAAAGGGAAATGCATTCAATAGAAAAGAATAAAACATGGATTCCAGTGAAAAAGCCAGAAAATAAGAAAATTATTGATATGAAATGGGTGTTCAATTTTAAAGAACATGAAAGCCAAGACATGAGATATAAAGCCAGGTTAGTGGCAAGAGGTTTTATGCAAGAAGAACAATTAAGCTACGGGGAAATATATTCTCCAGTTGCAAAAATGAACACATTACGTACATTACTAGCTATTGGTAATCAACGAAAATATTATTTTCACCAGATAGACGTGAAAACAGCATTTTTGAATGCGAATATAAAATCAGATGTGTATGTGTATCCGCCGGAAGGATTTAAAAGAAATGATAATTGTGTATATAAATTGGAAAAAGCCATTTATGGATTAAAGGAGGCAAGCCATGCATGGAATCAGAAATTCAATGAAGTAATGATGAAGTATAATTTTGAAAGGTCTAAAAATGACAATTGCTTATACAAGAAAAGAGAAAATAATGAAAGTGTTTACATTTTATTATTCGTCGATGATGCAATAATTGCATCAAATAAATTGAAAAATATTGAAGAAATCAAATCGCAACTTACAGCAGAATTTGACATGAGTGACAAGGGAGAGTTATCAATATTTTTAGGGATGGAAATTGACTATGATAGAGAAAATGGAATTATGAAAATTCATCAAACTGAATACGCAAGAAGAGTATTATTGAAATTTAATATGCTTGGGTGCAAACCAGTAAGAATACCTATAGAAAAATGTGAAAATCTTACTAGTCTTGAAGAGACAGAAGAAGAATTAAATATAAGAAAAAAGTGCAGAACCGCTCTTGGATGTCTACTATATGCAGCGATGCTAACAAGACCAGATTTATCTTTTGTAGTGAGTTATCTATCAAGATACCAAGATAAAGGAGGAAGTGCTTTATTTACAGCAATTAAAAGGGTATTAAGATACCTAATGGGTACGTACAATTATGGACTTTGTTATAAAAGAATAAGTGATGAAGATTACAATCAATTGAAAATAGTGGGATTTACGGATGCCGACTGGGGCAATGATCCAGTAGACCGGAGAAGTACTTGTGGTTACGTTTTCTACGTGATGGAATCACTTGTATCATGGGGATCAAAGAAGCAGACATCAACGGCACTTAGTTCGACAGAAGCTGAGTACTACGCGTTGAGCATAGGAGCCAGTGAAGGAAGTTTTTTGAAGAAATTATTAAAAGACTTTGATGAAATTACACAGTGTATTGGTATACTAGTCGATAATCAATCAGCAATGAAGATAGCGGAAAGCCCAGATCAGAAGAGGCTGAAACACATTGACATAAGAATTCACTATGTGAAAGAATTGATTACTAATGAAGAATTGAAACTCAACTATATTCCGTCAGAAGATCAAATAGCCGACGTGTTAACGAAGCCAGTACCAATATCAAGATTTGTCCAGCTACGACAGAGCTTAGGTTTGAAGGAGGCTGTTGGAATACAAACCTAAGATCACGTTTGGAAAGTGCGCCAAAAGTATCAGTAGAATACTTAACGTGGAAGAAGAAATGATGACACGGAAGTCGGTACTTTCTGTTTTGAACTTGTTTTGGATAAAAGGATGAATTTTTTGATTATGAAGAGAAAATAAAGTTATTATATATTATTAATGTATTATTAATGAATATAGTCATGGTTAAGAAGAAAGAACACTTTTTAGTATAATATTCAACAGTTTGAGTAAATCAACTTTGAATTTAAAATCTCTGAAACAGTGTTGAGACAATGAGTTGACACACTCGAAGATAGCCGACAGGACCCGAAGTATACGATACTATTATGTTTTATTTTAAAAGATTCATGTCAGGCTTTAAAAGTATTGTTTGACTAACTCAATTTAGTTTAAAGCTGTGATTGCATATAATAACGTTAAAAGACGTATTGGGGCCTTTACATTTAGTGGTTCGAGTAAATCAATTTTGAATTTAAAATTGTAAATCTCTGAAACAGTGTTGAGATAGTATCACTGCAACTTTAAAAATATGCAAGCGTGTAATATTAGGCCAATTCGACATAACTTTGACTGTACTATGAACAGCAGTACGATAACAATCGAATGAAGAAAGTAACATCAACTAGGATTTTATCAAAATAGTCGTTAGAGGTGTAGAGAACTACATAAATTCGTGGGGTGTATGACAATTAGCTTAGCGGGAAAAATTACTGTGTGTAGGATTCTAGCCTCTGTACGTTTCATTTCAATTGGTATATTGTTAGCTACAGTACATCTTGTACAACTGTATTAAAGTAGCTATACACTGTAGTTCCAATTGGCAACTCATAATGGCTCATTTGCAGCATACTGAACCTATGCTGCATACATAAAGACATAGCTCTGTATTGCAACATGCGTAAATGAAACGCATCCTTTGAAGTTAGTAGGCTTAGTAGATCTATTAGCTGTAAACAATTTTACAGCAGATCTTGGAGTATGGTACCCAATTTCCAAAGGAGAGATGTAGGCCTATTTAGTTTTTAGAAATACAGTTCGCGTGTGCTGAAAGTGTATAAAACGCAATATAATATACATACTGTGTATTGTGAGGTAGGCTATTATTAAGTAGGTATGTAGTTATTAAGGATGTAGCAAATTATTAAAAATTTGAGAATTCAATAAATCACGCATGCCTTCCCCTGTAAATTATAAACGTTTCTGCTATTAAAATCGTAAACCCTCCTATTTTTGATCTAAACTTTTCGCCCCGGGAGTCCCCTGGGCAATATGAATAGGTAGGTAAGCATTCCATAGTGAAATCTATACTTTACTGCAGTTAAACGTAAAACCCCACTATTTTCCACTAATATTTTCAAAAATATGCAGCAAGTGCATTTTTTCATTCATCATGTCATTTCGAATTTGAAAGTAAAACTATGGGATCTTCCAAAAGTTATGTTTACCCACATCCCTACAGTATGAAGTTATATATTGAATGATAAGCAATAGATCTAGCCTCAACTGCAATGTTTAACTAATAGAAATAGAAGACAACAAAAATTGAAAAATAACAGACAAACAAAAAATATATTGAAAGTGAAACTATTGTTATGTCTAATGTGCGCATCAGTCTCCCTGAGAGTTGAGACGACCCTTACCCATCTCCCAAGAACAAAGAGCGCGTGGTAGGGGTTTCAAGGCGCAGTACTAGCACCCTGCATCATTGTATCAACAAATGACACTGTTTCATGTAGCTGTGTTGAAACATCGAGGTGTGTGTGTCATAGTGTATCAATGCAGCTGGGTGTTTCAGATTTGCCATCACTAGCGCAGAGTCCAGGACGAACGGGAAATTGTTTTTAAATTTAGGTTTTAATTTTGTGTGAATTTTATTAATCCTACATTCACCGCAAGCTAACGCCGTGATAATTTGAATTTTTCACGTGAATTTCAGAGAGAAAATATTTGTTTTAGTGTGAGCTCCGTATTAAATAAAGATGTCAAAAGCTTTGGAAAGAAATATCTTTTTGACGGGAAAGAAGAAACTTGTTGGAATTCAGAAAACGTAAGTGAATTGATTTACATTAAAAACTATTCCATGAAAGTTCTCCAACGCCAACCTAGCGGAGTTACGAAGTGTGAGACTGGAACCAATAACCTTTCGGGTGAAAGTTGGAGTCTGTACCTCTACCTACATGTCCTAACATAATTCGGGCCTACCAGGCATTGTCAGTAATCAGAAATCGAACTGGTATGGGTCACGGTAGATTTCCAACTCTCAGGTAACGCAGAAGCGGACCGACTAGCCTGGCCAGGTTCAGAGACTTTCTGCAACACTGAGAATATTCGACACCTCTCTATGGTCAAGGAATCCAGCAGACTATATGGACTGCATTGTTATTATTATTAACTATATAAAGCAGATGGTTTAGAAAGCAGGACGAAACGGTGGAGCGCATACTTTGTAAATGCCCCTCATGTATAAAGCTGAGGTACAAGCATCTACAATACTTAGCTTTCCCAAATCTTGAAGCTTTTAATAAAGTGCCTTTGCTCGGAATAGCTTGCTTCGCGAGGTCGCTTCCTTGGACGTGGGGGGAAAGTGTCAATTAATTTAAAAATGGGTATGTGTGAAGGCACTAGTAAGCTATGTACTCCGGGGTACTTGTTCGTGCTGATCAACGTCAGCCAACTATAAATTAATAATAATGTCATAAAAAATTTACAAAGTTTTTTTTTTTTTAAATTCCAGGGAGTACCGCAATGGATAAGTATAGAATTTAAGACCGAACAAGCTTTGACGGGCATTCGAATTCAGTTTCAAGGTGGATTCGCAGGGCGGAAATGTAAACTGAAATGGAAGTCAGCAAATGCCATTGAAGATGGAGAAGATTTCTTTCCAGAAGACAACAATTCAATGCAAACGTTTAAAATATCAAAACCAGTGATTGCTAAAGAATTAATTATTTTTTTCATAGAAAGTACTGACTTTTTTGGAAGAATAATTGTTTACTCGCTTGAAGTTATAAAATGACCATCATCGCCTACTTTAATATATTGCTGATTAAGTACAGTAGAACTCCAATTATCCGCTTAGATTAAGACCGTACCCCATTCGGACTATTGGAGCTCTAAAAAAAGGGTATATACGGTACTGTATATTTTGCCGAAAAAAAACTTATTTTCCTTTATGGCTCACACTCATTTTAGCTACATTATTTTGGAGTAAAATGCGTCATTTCCTAGTGCATAATTAGCTTTATGTAAAAATTCAGTAAGTTCTTCAGTTTTTGTTGTGATTAGGGCATACGTCTATGCTGGTCATGCATTAATATATAGGTATGCAATCTTACAATGAACAAAGAATCTTTTATTATATCCACGGTTAACACACTAATTGCACAAATTCGGAACTCGGGGATAATAATGACTAGATATACACAAACACAGTATGTTCATCCAAAACAGCTCCTAGAAATTATTTCTAAATTACAAAACTGAGTCTGTACTCGAATCAATTTGTTGTAGCTTGCTGGACGCTCAGCTCATATTTAACCGGGTATATACACATTTTGCACAGCTAACACGTACAACAGCTACAGGATCTTGCGTGAGACAAGGAACCTCTTAGTGTCGGACACTATGGGCTAGGCATCGGTGCGGTGGTTGTATAAAAACTAAAATAATGTAATTGACTCGTGAAGTTTCAGAAGAAATCACTTTTAGCTCGTTAAAAAATTCAGAAATCTTGAGCGTAGCAGTTTCGAAGAGATACTATATATGCTATATTACCCGTCAACCGCTGTTTCATGTTGTTTTCGAGGAGGTATTGAACTGAAATAAAAACGGACGATGTTAAAGTTCGCAACATTATAAGAATTTGATTTCAAGCTTGCGAGCCTACCAGAGGGTGAAAAACCTAACGGGTGTAAAAATAAAAAAAATCACAGCAAATATAGGTGGTAGAGGAATAATGGAGGAAATGTTCTTCGTTATTTTGGTGTACGTTATGTGGCCGTCACAAACAGCGATGGGCCAGTTATTAAATAAATAAATATTGACTTCTTTTGTTCTATTATTAAGCCAACCAAGCGGATTTAGGGCTATAAATATACACTAGGAAGACCCGGGACCGCCTGCTTTACATGCCCTCCGAAAATGTAGCCAGAAAATGTAGCAAGTGTGAGACTCGAACCAATAACCTTTCGGGTGAAAGTCGGAGTCTGTACCACAACTCTACATGTCCATTGAACTTTATTGGTAAAAAAAAATAACGGACACTGATGAAATCAAGCCGACGTAGTTTCAAAACTGGCAAATGGTGTTCGTGACGGTCACGTAGCATGTATCAAAATGAAGAGAAGATTTCTTCTACTTTGTGACAACCAATTCATGGCTATGCGGACGAGATTTTCTGTGAAATTGGATTTTATTCCAAAAATAGACGATGTGGTGTCAGAATGTCTAGATTTACTAATTGATAAATAGGAAACTCATGTACGGGTTCACTCGTGCCTGTCCTTTTTAACTTTGGGGTGGGAGTCACGAGTCCCCGCCAATCTGTTAGTTTATTAGGAGTAGGCTTACGTTGGGGAGCCTGGGCAACGGTGTAAAGGCGGCTATTCCACCGACGTCGTTTTTTATTGTGCATGTGCATGACGTGGTAGCAGACATCATTAATAAGTCGCTGCCATATTTTAAGGAGACTATAATGTAGATATTTAACTAATCTATTATAAATTAAGTTATAATATGGTAGAGAGTTATTAATGATGTATGCTACCACGTCATGCACATGCACAATGAAAAACGACGTCGGTGGAATAGCCGCCAAAGTGGAGATTGCCTGCATTACTTTCGTTTTAAAAGTATAACGATGTTGCATGCAATTTAAAATCCCAAAACAATGGGGGCGACTATGATTGTAAAATGGCTGTGAGCTGAGTCAAAACGGCTTAAACAGGTCTTCAAGGTGAGGCAGCCATCACAGTTACTTACTCTCATCTCTTTTAAGTCGAACAGCAATATGATGGGCACTTTCACGCTCGGCATTGGCACAGGCTAAATTTGCGTCATTGGCTAGAAGTAGGTGTACTGTTTCCGGATGATTATATTTGGTAGCGAATATTAATGCACTGTTGCCCCTCTAAAAAAAATAATGCCCACAAATTTTTGTGTATACAGGAGCGCCGTGTTGCGAAGAATAATAATTAGCCTATGCTAAGCTTAGTTACGCATACCCAGCACAGATAAGATAAGCTTTTACTTCTATCAAATCTTTTTTGTAAATTTAACTACCACCGATATGCGTATTCATCATCATCATCAATAAACAGATCCAGTGTGATATGAGAGCCTCCTTCACTTCCGATTATTCAACACTTCCTCTGGTACCAGTCCCACTCTTCTGAGATCGCCCTCAACCTGGTTATCTCTTCCTTGGTCTTCCTTTTTTTAGTGTTTCCCCTATTTCTTCCTCCAGCCATTCCTCCTGCTGCTATTCATTCGCTTCACATGGCCGAACCATTGCAATTTGCGATATTGTTGGATTCTTGTAATTACACGATGTTGAATTGTGTTAAGACGCTCATAGATTTTAATCCATGAAACAATGAGAATTGGGAACAATTTACTGGTTTATTTATGGAACAAACCTAATATATTTTCGTTGCCATACTTCGTACACGGAACATGTTTTACTGCTTATTCGGATTCCGCCCATTCCCTTTTGTGGGGGAGATCCAAATCCAGAATATTCTCATAAATATAATGAATAAATGAATTGCTAGTCATAGCATTGAAAGACCTACATTGCACAGAACAATATAAATTCCCCCTGATTACACACTGTAATATTGTTCCCATAGGTCAAAGAAAAATGGAACGTGTAAACCAAAATTCAGATTCAAAGCGTAGGCCTATATAAAAATAAACAATCCAAATATTTCTTCGAGCGAATAAATGTTACATTGTGTAATCAAGGCCATTGAATGGTTTTATTGACAAACCTCATCGATGCTGTCGATATTGGCGCCAAAAGCTAATAATGTTTTGACTACTTCAGGGCTGCCTGATTTGGCTGCAAAATGCAGGGCAGTTTGGCCCTTTGAATTTTGCCAGTTCGCATCGGCTCCATTCTCAAGTAAACACGCCACCGTGTGTGCTTGGCAGTATGCGCTGGCCCACATTAAAAGTGTTAGTCCCTCATCTTCTTGATCGAATGCATTAATATTTGCGACTGAAATAGAAACATTTGTTTGAGGTACATGGTAAAAGACTTTATTTATTATATTTCTTCCTATTAAAAACGGTATGTACGTTATATTGTTGCATTATGTGGCATATAATACTGGCATTCAACTAACTTAGATTGAAGAGGTAACCTCTTATATACCCGAAATTTGATATTTAGAAAAGTTCTGCCAATCCATATTGTTCTAGTTCCTCTAATTTCCACTTATTACACACTCGAATATTGTTTCAATATTAGATCAAATAAATATATGCGTCTAACACAAATTGGAAAGTTTAATACCTAAGTTCAGATTCAAATAGTAAACTTCAACGCATACATTCAAAATATTTCTTTGGTCGAATAAATATCGGAGTGTGTAATCAGGGCACAGACTTGAAGTATATAGACTGCTTACGCCACATACTTACATACAGTATGTACAACTGAACAGTGACAGGCCTGTCATTGGTTGATTGCGACACCTGGCTCCCCTTTCTTGAGTGTATTTCAAATGTTTATTGTAGTAAAAAAAAGTTAGAATTTTTTACGATTTGCATACAACAAATAAACGCACCAATAAACGTTTTCTTTCGTTTTCGTCAATATTTTATTTTGCCTACTTATTTTTCCTTTTAAATCCCATTAATTGCTAAAACATTTTATTATTGTGTGATATATTACATATGTTATCTCCTCAGTGCCATGGAGACATTTTTTTTTTTTTTTTTTTTTTTTTTTTTTTTACCTTCGTGGGGCCTACTCGTTTGAGTTCCTATAAGCGTCGACCTAGAAGGTCTTTTGCTTCCACGTTTGCCGTCTACGCCCATCTTATAACACCAGTCTTTTTGATAAATTCTAGTGTTTTTGTGATGGGATTAGATCGGATGGTTTCCTCTTCAGACCTAGGGTGGCCAAGAGTTTGGTATCGAGTTTTTCCCAGCGCTTCACATTCAAAGAGAATGTGTTCAGCTGTTTCTTCTTCAACTTCACACAGTCTGCATCTACTGTCGTTTTTCACGCCAACCCTATGCATGTGTTTGTTGAAGTGGCCGTGGCCCGTAAGCGTGCCAACCACCCTTCTAGCTTGCTCTCTACTTAAAGAGAGAAGCTGATCGGTGAGCTTTGTACTAGGACCCGGAATAACCTTCTTAGCAAATCTGCTTTCCGGGACTTTCTTCCATTCCTCTGCAGTTTTTCTCTGCACCCATTTTTGTACAGAAGTACGGGCCTGGCAATAAGCCATCCCATACTTAGGTTCTGCACCAATGAATGGCGTTTTTGCACCTTTTCGAGCCAGCTCGTCGGCTCTTTCATTCCCATCAAAGTTCGAGTGAGCCGGGACCCAAATCAGCGAGACTGAGTTTTCCCGACACACCTTTATTAGGAGGTTGATGCAGTGCCACACCATTTTTGATGTGATCTTTATAGCCTCCACAGCCTTAATCGCTGCCTGCGAGTCTGTATAGATAATAATGGTTTTGCCCTTGCTTTCCATTTCCATACACTCCTCTAGGCATTTTATAATGGCCCCTACCTCAGCCTGAAAGACTGTAGCATATTTGCCGAGGCTTAGGACTATGGATTTGTCTACAGTTTCCCCATAGACTCCTCCTCCAGCCCCATTTTCCATTTTCGACCCATCTGTATACCAGACTAGGTCATTGTCCCCTGTTTGATTTTCTTCAGCATTCCATTCTTTTCTAGCTGGAATTCTAGTGTTAAATGGTTTGCTGAATGAGAGCAGGGGTGTCATTCGGTCTGACGGCATTAAAAGCGTGTCTTCCGATATGCTTTTAGTAATATTGGAGTGGCCTGACCTTTTGCTTCTCCAGCAGCCTTCCAGCTCCAATCTATAGGCGCCCATCCTGGCCTGTGCTTCAATGAAGACTCCCAGGGTTGGCAGGTTCAATAAAGTATTCAGGACATCCCCTGGTGAAGTTGACATTGCTCCTGTGATACAGAGGCAGGCCAGCCTCTGGAGCCCATTCAACTTGGTTGTCACTGTGACCTGTGTAGTCTTGGTCCACCAAACTACACTTCCATAGGTAATCACCGGCCTAATGACCATTGTGTAAATCCACATTGCCATTTTGGGCCTGATTCCCTACGTTGTGCCTATTGCCCGTCTGCAAACATAAATTAATTGTTTAGCTCGGTTAATAGTTTTTGTAATATGGGGATTCCAGGTAAGTCCTTTGTCTAGGTTAACCCCTAGATACTTAACCTCCGTCCCCAGTTTTACAACTTGATTGAAAAGCTTAGGCAGCTTTCCCCCATCAAGATTCTTCTTTCGAGTAAATGGTACCATCGAGATTTTGGATGGGTTGATGCTCAGATTTTCAGCCTTGCACCATTTTTCTACTTCAGAAAAAGCCATTTGCATTAGCTCGGTTATGACCGTCATGGACTTACCCCTAATCACAATGGCCAAATCATCCGCATATCCTTGTGCGTACACTCCCACCTCATTGAGTCTGGTGATGATTTTGTCCACCACAAGGTTCCACAACAGGGGCGAGATAACCCCCCCCTGTGCCGTACCCCTGGTGGCCCTTACCATCACCTTCTCATCAGATAGGGATGCTAGAATCTTCCTATTGCTAAGCATGGATCTGATCCATCTACACACAGTTGCATTTACGCCAACTCTCTCCAACGCCCTTACCATGGAGTCATGTCCCGCGTTGGAGAAAGCCGCCTTAATGTCCAAAAACGCTGCCAGTGCAATCTCCCCATTGTCCAGGCTTTCCTCCAGTCTGCTCACCAGTTGATGCAATGCAGTCAGTATGGAGACATAAAAGGGGCCGAATTGGACCGATCACGCACCATAAGCAGTCTATATCCTATACTCCTAGTTTGTGAATCAGGGCGAGGGCCATTTGTACCTTTATACTGTAGGTATAAGTCGCACACACACAGTCTCATATTATAAACAAACCTTTTCCAATATCTAATTGAGAAAGTTCCCCTTTTGCTGCTAACTGAAATATTGTAAGTTCCCTCGGTTCATAGCTGGTTTGGGCTGACGTGTTCCCTCGTTGCATATTCGTCAGAACTGCCACAGCCGGCTGAAATGTTTGATATTCCTTTAAATCAATCAATGAATATAATATATACATTTGTGATACGAAAATACCGTGGACCCGGTAGGCAGTGGCCAGTGATGGGTCCAGAACAGAACTTAAAACAGACTACAATTTACAGTCACTTTCCGACAATTGTCATTTTGTATGAATGCACATGGCGAGATGACAATTACTGATAATAACGCTTTTTCCATTGCTATCGACATGCAAACCAATGTGCCATTGTGAAAAGGCTATGAAGCACTGTGAAAACAATTAATTATACACCTGAGGTATGGGGTCGAATTTACCATTTTTTTAGGGTTATGGAAGTATTATGTTATGTAATTCACCTTCAAAACACTCCATTTTATTTTAGTGAAGCTTCACCGGATTGTAACTGTAGCAGTATACCCCCAAAAAGTCAAGCAAACGCTGTTTACGATGTCAAGGGTAAGCATGTCTCGGCTTGTCCGGTGTCACTTGTAGTTGGTAAAGGGTTGACATCGAGGACGTGAACCAAATGCCAACGGCCAAAAGTGCAGGTACGGAAAAAATAACAAGAATGTCCGAAAAACCGATGGGAAAAACCGGCAATCGAATTTGTAATTAAGGCTCTTTACCACTGGCACAACATAATGCTGCTTTCTCATCGCCGACATAATATATTTCATATCGCAGATATAATATAATTTTTGGTTTTGTAATTCAATTGCGGTATGTAGTCCTTTTGAAACAAAATCCTTGACACGAGCCTTGCTTCGCATTGATTATGAGGCTATCTATCTCACCTCGGTGGGTACTTACTTACTTAACGTGTCCGAACCTCCGTTGCTCCAAAATATCGCGGCCATTGGCTTCGAAAATACCCGCATGGGACACAGCTTCTTCAGTTCTTCAAGCCTCGGACAGACAAGAAGGTGGTTGTCACCTTGCAGTTGCCAATTCACAGATCAGGTCCTCTGCCAGCCCCTACTTTTACAGGTTTGTGTGACCCCCATTCTTCTTTGAGGCCCCAGCACTTCCTTGATGTTGGCGTTGTGTTAAGTTCTTCTATAATCTATCTATCGAAGCGGTTGCGACTGGATGTTCCGCCGACTCGTGTGGTCTGTCTGAGAAAGCTCTTTCTTACCTGTCCGTGCAGTGGGTGATCCTCTACTTTCGTTCCTTCAACGTCTTCTAGGACGGAGCGTCGGAGACACATAAATTGATTGACACTTTCAATCCTTGTCTTTACGGAGGTCAGGGAAACAGGATTGTCTGGATGAGGGGTACAATCACAGTTGTTTAAGCGGTTGATGATAGATCAGAAAATATAATTTGTACCCCTAGTTATAAGAGCTATTCAACAAACAAGATCTTGGGGCTCCAGTCGGCTGGAGAGATTGTAGTAGCCTAAATATGCCAATAATGGCGGCTTTTGAAGCGATTGGAAAGACTGCTTCTAAGTAGATCAGGTGCCATTATTAATCTTTTCGTCCCTATGCTATAATAATCCCCATGTGTGTAGCTGCAAGCCTATAAAAAAGCTACCGTACACTTAATACTGTACCTTGTACGGAAGAAATGCACTTCTCCTCGCAGAGTCTATATGCATTGGTTGATCGTTGTTGTAAATGAATTGTGAAGATTGATCGGAACTTTCTCGTTCTTCAATAATCATCATTATACAAAAATTATACAATTATTGCTATTAATGACTAAAACAAATCAAAGAACCGGTCCGAGTTTACTGGAACATGCTTTCCAATTTATCGATTAGTAGAGAGAGAAAATGATTAATTTCAGGGTAAATAATTTTTCCATGGTTAAATTTCTGATATCACGGGGGGGGGGGGGGCACAGAACAACATAATATATATCGTCGTCCATCTGACGTCACTGGAGGTGACTTAAATTCTAGATAGGTCAGACCTACACATTACCACAACACAGCAATAATAGCAGGGCACGCAATGCATTTGAGCGTGAATTTGCTTTAATTTTTTCAAAAAAAAATTTTTTTTGCACAAAACCCAATAGTTTTTTGGAAAATCAAACTATCCAGTTTCATTACTCAATTTAACATCTAAAACATGCTTGAAGTTAGAAGTCATCGATAGAAAGGTTTCGCAGAAAAATTATTTTTTAGTCATTTTTAATTAACATTTAGTTATTTTTATTTTTTTACCCCCAGAAGCAACCTATCAAAGGGCAAGCGACTCCACGCATTTCGTTAATATTAATAACGACTACAATATATGTGAATTTTAAAGAAATCGTTGGAGCCGTTTTTGAGAAATAATTTTTTTAGACGTTTTTTTTTAGAGTTTTTTGAGAATAAACCCCCCCCCCCCCAAATTAAGTTAGCCCCAAATAAAAAAAATTACTCCGAGGTATGATTTTTGTGAACCTACATGCCGAATTTCATCAAGATCGACCGAGTAGTTTGCCCGGAAATCGACGCACAGACAGACAGACAGACAGACAGACAGACATTTCGTAATAACCACTTTTTTGGGTTCCTGGGACCTCAAAACGTGTAAATCCGTTCAAATCTCGGAATCGAAAATTTCGACCATCACAAAGCTTTCCTTATACTACGTATAAATTGGAAAGCAACAATCAATCCGATTTATTATATAACGTAAGGCACTATATACCTAATATAGAGCCCTAATATAACGTAAACAAAAGTACAAGAAATCAAAAATGGCATATTGTGATAAACTGATAATTAGATTAGTGAACGTGCTTTTAGCCGGCGATCAGCTGACAAATGACGTCATAGTTACAGTTGATTTCTGTTTTCTGAAAGTGCAAGTTGTATACAAATACAAAAGTCGTACCTAAATTTCTCCTTTCTTAATTTTTCACACGTTTTCATTTAATAAGCATTTAATGTTCTAATGGCTAAATTGGAGTTACCTATTTATTGTGAAATATCCGTTGAAAATTTCAAGCAACAGATCAAATCAAGAGAGCCCTTCATCGTGAGGAACAGTGACATAGGAAATTGCCGTCAGAAATGGAATTTTGATTATTTAGCGACGAAAGGTGGAAATAGGCCGGTAAAAGTGCATGTAACATTAGAACAGAATATGAATTTTATTAATAAAAACTTCAGCTACAAAACGTTACCCTTCGATGAGCTGATAGCCCGGTTGCACGATAACGAACAACAGCAATATTTCATTAGTCCTAAAGAACGCTACTATCTTCGGTCGCTGGGGTTCGACTCCCGAGGCAGAGACGTTGCAAATCTAGACGAACACTGGCCAAATATAGCCAGTGACTTGAAGACTCCAGAAGTATTTGATAAGGATCAGTTCTTTTCTAGTGTTCTTCGTGTCAGTTCGTCTAATATACGCATGTGGACTCATTACGATGTCATGGATAATATTCTAATCCAGGTAAATAACGAACCTTCCTAACTAGGTTATTTCAGTTTTCTATTTTATATTATTATTATTATTATTATTTTTATACAGGGTGCCCCAGACCAACCGTCCACCTACTTTTTCTCGAAAACGAATGACGTCGAAGGTATGCATTTTTTTTATCATTACAAAGTGGGGGTTGATGCATTTCTGGGAATTAGTTTGGAATTTTTTGGGGACCTGGAAGGGGGGTTTTTGGGGGGGGGGGGAGTCCGTATGCTGTTCCTCGGAATAATCAAATGTAAAGGTATGTCAAATTGCACATCATTTGAAAGCTTATAAAGTGTTCATTCATAATTTGCAAAATTTTTGATTGTATCCCTACAGGTTCAGGTACAGGGAGTCTTTTAACAGTCAAACTTTGGGTACCTGTGGGCTGTTAGTGTGCTGAATGCTAAAAGTCAAAACCAGATTTTCTGATAAAGAAAAAATAGGAGTAGACTACTTGATAATCTTACCTTGGTGTACCTGAGTTTTTCAGTTCATGTACAGTAAACAGCTAATGTTTGAGATTAAATTTAATTATAATAATAATAATAATAATTAAATCTAAAATATCAAATGACATCATATGGCATATTGTACCTTAAATGAAAGCTATTACAAGAGTTTTTTTTTTGGCATTGTGGGTTCACATACAGCCATGGTGGGTAGGTGGGGTTAAAATTCTACGTGGACTTCCCTTAGAAAGTCATATATAGCCTGGTAGGAGTCACTTTTAGAGATCATGTGGGCATAATTAAAAGGGAGGACTGTCATTAAGAGGAAGATGCGGTCTAGTAATTTGTTTCTAGCTATGGTGAATTCAGGGCATTCCAATATAACATGCTGCATTGTGCCTTCACTTTCCAGGCAATGGCTGCAGAGTGGAGCCCCGTAGGGTATGATAGATATATGCCTCAGAGAGTCCATGGTTTGTCCTCAGACGTGAGACGTGAGATGGTAGATAAATACACGCGGTGAGTTGGGCCAGACACATTAGCAGACCATTCGTTTTTAAGCGGTCGAGGTAGAATAGACCTATAGAAGGAGCTAGAAGTATTGGAATTAAAGTCATTTACCCAGAACTGGAAATGGTGTTGTTTTATGGTCTTATAAAATTCCTCTTTCGGGAGCAAAATAGCACTGTACTCGCCAGTATTTGCTCCTTCTTTAACCAGTGCATCTACCTGTTCATTCCCCTTAAGTCCGACGGGGGCCTTCACCCACACAAAACGAACATTGATACCTCTTGATCGTAACTCAGCTAGAAGCACAAGAATTTTTACGATGAATGGGTTTTTTGCTCTATTTTCCATACTTTCGAGAAGCTGCAAGCAGCTCATAGAGTCTGAGAAAATAGCGACTTCCTACAGTCTGAAATTATCATGGTTTCTTTGCAATGTACCAATGCTCTTTATATCGCTTCTACCTCAGCAGCGAAGCTGCTGCAATGAGGTGGAAGCTTAAAGGCTTTACTGTAATTTGTCGTGGCCACATAAAAGGCACAGCCTGTGGCGGAAAGGGTGTGGGGGTGAGTATTTTGTCCTTTTGAGCCATCTGTGTAAACATGCAGGTAATTGTTATAATTAGTTTGGGACCATTCGGTAAATGTTTTACAGTATTCCCTATCAGATATGTTATCTTGTCGCCGAAAATAGGTTACCGACACCTCCATTGCATACTCATCATACAGCAAGGAGTATTGGGGAAGATTTCTGTGGGTCCACAGCAACTTCCAATCGACATGTTCCATTGTAAAGCTGTCAACCAACATGGGGCTGTTTCGCCCGGCGGGAGAGGTTAGTACAAAACCGGTTAATTCTGCCAATTCGAGCAGCAAGCTGCTTTGTCGCGCTCTTTGTTTCAGAAGGAACTTGTCAGACATAATAGCTCTGCGGTATCGGAGGGGTAGTTCTCCGGCTTCAGACAGTAGGGCTATAATAGGGGTTGATTGTAACAGACCGAGACATGCACGGAGGCACCGGTTATGCAACCGGTCAACTTTGACTAAATGTACTTCACTCGCCTGGCCATAGAAAAAACCAGCGTAATCAATGATTGATCATGTTGAGGGGTGAGTATATTGTAATATTTTTCGCTTTTTGAAAGAACTAAGTCAATATGCTTCTTCCACGTCAGCGTCTTATCCAAGGTGAGACCCAAGAACTTTGCATCACTTTTAACGGAAAAAGTCAAGCCAAATATCGATACACTGTCTCCTATGTTTTGGTTTCTCTTCCGGGTGAAGGGGACAACAAATGATTTCTCCAGGGACAGCGCAAGACCCATGGTTATGAGCCAAATTTTGAGATCCGCTACAAACTGACTAAGGGCTGTCACACATTCATCTAGGCTGTTAGTTTCTACATGCGCGCACACGTCGTCGGCGTATTCTATAATCCGGACGTTTCCGGGGGCAAGTTCGCTTAAATTTGCTACATAGATGGCGTACAGGCTAGGGCTTAAAATTCCTCCCTGGGCCAAACCCTTCCACATGGGTCTTGGACCAAACATTTGTTGACCTACTCGCACAGAGACTTGTCGATGAAGGAGTGGTACTAGTCTACTAATAAATGGTTCAGGGAAACCCACGGTACGTAAACGCTGGATCAGCATAGTCCAAGGGACCTCATCATAGGTACCCTTAAAATCAAGAAATAATGCTAACGTGATTTTACGCCGTTCTAGGGTACGGTGAATACCGCACACTAGTTTGCCCATGTTATCATAAACAGACCGACCTGAGCGGAAGCCACATTGGGAATCAGGTAGGATGTTATTGTGTTCTATCCACCATTGCATTCGGTTTTTTATTAGGCGCTCAAAGGTCTTGAGAACGCAGGATGTTAATGAGATGGGTCTGTAAGAGGACGCAATATTGCTTTTTTTCCCAGGTTTTAAGACGGGTATTACCGTGACCCTAGACCATTCAACTGGATAGTCAGCATTATTCCAAAATGTGTTAAAAAGTTTTAGGAGATGTAGCTTAAAAATAAGTGGCAGGTGAAATAGAATAGGGTATGTGATGAGGTCGGGGCCGGGGGCAGACCCCCCTTTATTCCGTAGAACATTATTGAACTCGGCTTGAGTAAAGGGTCTACTCAATGAATCATAGCCTATATTTGGGGGTGGCCCACCCCACAGTAAGAACTCTGTTGAATAAGAAACGGATGGAGAGGCATAATTATCTAAAAAATCCTCAACCCAGTCTCCAGGTACAGCAACGGGGTTTGGGTCATTCATATTTTTATTTATGCGTTTTAATCTGTTCCAAATATCACGGGCAGGCGTGGACCTATTAAGCTTCGCACAGTAATTTTTCCAAGACAGAGCCTTTGCGTCCTTAACAATGCGACGGAACTCATCATTTCGTTTGTGGTATAGATTATAGTATTCCTGATTGGGTACAAGTCTATATTTTTTGAAGGCCTGTTTCCGTAACAGAAACGCCCGTTCACAACAAGAGTTCCACCACACTGTACTTTTTGGATTCGGAGAAAAGGGTTTTGAGATAGGGAAAGTCACATCGCAGGAGTCAGTGATTTTTTGTAGAAATGCCTGATAAGAGTCAGAGGCTTGCACCAGATTATTCTCCAACAGATGTTGCTGAAAGCTTTGCCAGTTAGCAGCATCTGTTTTCCAGCGGCGGGATGGGTAGATGGTGTAGGGTTCATATTGAATGTAATTTGATGTAAATTTAATAAGGAAATGGTCTGACCCGAGACTCTCATCTAGCACTTGCCAGGAAAATAATGGAGCAAGTTCTGCAGAAAGTAATGTCAGGTCAATGGCCGAAAACGAAGTGGAATTTCTACGATTAACTAGTGTTGGGCTACCGTTGTTCAGAAAGGCTAAATTATTTTTATCTAGGGCATGAACAAAGTTAACTCCTTTACTTGTGGTCACAGTTGAACCAAAACACGCATGATGTAAATTGTAATCCCCAGCATGAATGACTGGTCCTGCGGGTACTGAGGAGAAGAATTTTTCCCACTCTTGTCTGCTTACATTATTCCTATCACAATTATATATACAAACAAGATTTAGCGTTGTACTAGTACCAGGCAGCGATATTTGAGCACCCACCACTTGACTGTTGGCAGGTTTATGGATAGAATGGGTTATGTTAATGTATGGTATGGTTTTGCGAATAATCAGGGCCGATCCTCCAAAGCCGTCTGCCCTGTCATCCGGCAGGATGTCATATTGTCTATAAGAGATATTACGTTTTGGGCTAAGCCAAGTCTCACTGATAAACGCTATGTCAATGTGCTGGTCCAGCAAAACTTGCTCAACTTCATCCTTTCTGTTCCATAGGGAACGTGCATTAAATTGCAGGCAAGTCAGTGGTAATTTAGTCATAAGAATTAGTTAAAAATACCAAAAATACCTCCTGACTGCTACCAGGCACACGTACACATACGTGCATAGGCCTATATGCACATAAACAGACACCCATATATGCACATGCACAGGCACATGCATACGCATGCATGCCGCATACATACAAGGATATGCAAAGGGCATAAATGTATATACATAAATATATACATTTCGTAATTTTTATGCAGATATATATGTAGTAATTATACGCAGTTAACGTAATTTATTTAAAATAGCAGTACGTATGGTACAAACAGATTCTAATTACTAAACCTGAGAGAGCCATTGCTGATACTATCAGCGACGGCTGCACGTATTGTCTCATCATTTAATTCACAAGCCATATCCAATTTTTCTATAAAATTAATGACTTTCATGGCGAATTCGCAAATTTTTTCTTTGTCAGTCCCAGGCTGGCTGAGAGTATTCTCAGCGCCTCTAGTAATCCCCTCCCTTTCAGCGTGATTAGCTGAGTTGCTTAAATTTATGTAGCCACCAGGGACCTGGCGTTCTTTATAGTTATAAAAAACCTCTTGGGGAATCTTCATGCCAGGTGAAATTGGGGAGGTAGGCTTCCTTTTCATTGGCCTAATATCCCTATTAGGCCTAGGTGACGGTTCAAGTTGGCCCTGAGGTCTCATTCTAGCTTGGGCTGAGGGAGTCCTTAAATAGCTGGGGTTAGCTCTTGTCAGGGGCGGAAACTGAGTGATATTGGCACTGTTAGTGTTTGACGAAAAATTTACTACTTTTTGCGCGTAAGACTGTGCCCCAATGGCCTGTTTGGCTTCCCAATAACTGACGTTTGATTGCGCCATCAATTCTTTAATTTTTTTTTTTCACTATCAAACTTCTTGCAAAGTGTCTTATCATTTGGTTTGTGAGCTTGTTTACAATTAATACAATGGGGTGGCTCAGAGTCACATTTACCCTTATCATGATCTTCATTCAAAGCCCCCGAACACCGCTCACAGATTTGCTTCCCTTTGCAATTGCTTATTATATGCCCAAACCGGAAACAGCCCCTACATTGGACGGTATTCTGGATGAAGGGTTGCACTTTGCACACCACGTACATAATACGAACTTTGTCAGGTAGGTGTTGCCCCCTTATAGTAAACATAACTGAGGTTGTTGGGACTCGGCTAACTGTCCCATCCTTCTGTAATTCACGTCGAGTCATTCTATCTAACTGTAGTATTTCGGGTTTACCATACATTCCTATACATTCCATATTTTCCATAATTTTCTCTTTTGTGAGGGACGGATCTACCCCTATAATAACTCCTTTCCTTCGAGTTAAATGTATAGGGATGTATGCACGAAATTTGCAAGCAATTAATTTAGTACTGTTAATTAAATTGTTAGCATTGGTTAAGTTAACCAGGGTAACTATAACCCTATTCCTTCCGGTTTTCTGAATACCAATCACTCCAGGTGCAACTGGAAGGTCTAAATTATTAAGAGTTATCAAGTTAATTATACAAATCGTACCTGTCACTTGCCATGCTTCGGGTGAACTATTCCCCCTTTCCCCCCCCCTCCTTGTTCAGGCGCAGGTTCAGGTACTAAAATTTGTGTGTCATTGTTAAGCTGGAGTCATGAGCTTACATTTGAGGTGTCACTTGCCATGCTTTAGGTGACCCATTCCCACCCTTCACCACCCTCCCCTTTCAGGCGCAGGTTCAGGTACGATTTGTATAATTATCTTGATAACTCTTTTAGTAAGTTTTCATTTAAGGTACAACATGCCATATGATGTCATTTGATATTTTAGAGAAATTTAATCCCAAACTTTAGCTGTTTACTGTACCTGAACTGAAAAACTCAGGTACACCATGGTAAGATCATCAAGTACTCCTATTTTTTCTTTATCAGAAAATCTGGTTTTGACTTTTAGCATTCAGCACACTAACAGCCCACAGGTACCCAAAGTTTGACTGTTAAAGACTCCCTGTACCTGAACCTGTACGGATACAATCAAAATTTTTGCAAATTATGAATGAACACTTTATAAGCTTTCAAATGGTGTGCAATTTGACATACCTTTACATTTGATTATTCCGAGGAACAGTATACGGACTCCCCCCCCCCAAAAAACCCCCCTTCCAGGTCCCCAAAAAATTCCAAACTAATTTCCAGAAATGAATCAACCCCCACTTTGTAATGATAAAAAAAAATTCATACCTTCGACGTCATTCGTTTTCGAGAAAAAGTAGGTGGACGGATGGTCTGGGGCACCCTGTATATTTCTATGTTAGGCATTACTATATGACTATGAAACCCAGGTGACACCACACATTTAGTGCCGGATTAACCCCTGGGGGGGGGGCGGTAGGGGGCACAAGATATAGGGGGCCGTATAGGCATAAGATACAGTATGTGGGGGCCGTGGGTGCAAACCAGAGGTGGTCCCAGGCAGACCTCATAAAAGGGGGAGGCACTTGTCAGTGGCGCCCCTCCACCCATTTTCATAAAAGTGTGTAAAATGGGGAAAGCCGCTTTTAAATTAATGACCTTAGTTCGGCTCGGAGGTCTCCCCCGGGTAAAAAATTCAGATGTTCAGCGAAAACAGACCTGAAATAGTTTGATTTTACGCATTTTGATAGCAGTAAATTTGAGATTTTACAGGCAGTTAGTACTGGATACAATTGCGAACAAGGGGGACCCGGGGGTTTCCCCCGGTTGAAATTTTTGAAAAATATGGCTGAAATATTGGGGTTCTACGCATTTTGAGAGGAATAAGGTTTATAAATTACAGATAATAAATATAACAATTGTGAACAGGGGGGCCGGTGGGTTTACCACGGGAGAAAATGTTAGAAAAAAAAGAGCTGAAATAGTGGGGTTTTACGCATTTTAAGTGCAGTAACACATAGATTTTAGAGGCAACGAATATAACTGCCTTCCAAGGGGGGGGGGGGGAAATTACCCGCATGCCGGTCGCTGCGTCCAACTCTGGTGCAAACTCCTCTAAAATCCATAAATCTACCTGCATTGCAGTAAAAAAAGTCACATAATTTCCCGCCAATTTCAAAGCTTTTAATTTTTAATGTTTTATATTTTTATCTAAAAAAATATCGTTTGGGGGGGGGGGCGGAAATTTAGGCATTTCTGGGGGGGCCTGTGCCCCAAGTTAATGGGTTAATCCGGCACTGCACACATCACTCTCTCATACCGCCAAAAGAGTCTGCTTGGAAGGCCGAGGTTCGACTCGATGTAAACAAAAACATTCCGCACCGGGCCTGGGTCCACCCAACCCATATGAGTATGTTTCCCCCCCCCCCCCCGTACCTTCACCGGTAAGGAAAAACATCCGACATAGAGCAGTTGTCATGGTAGGATTCTCTAACAGTGCTCAGGCCTAACTCCTCCACTGATTGTTGTGCTGCAGTGCTTTTTTTATCCGGATTATTTTGTGCATTTATTATTTACCCGGGCTTAGACTTGTATTGTCTAGCGAGTGTTTATAAATACATACAGTATATTGAAACGTATAAAAAAATTGGAACGTACTGCATTAAGTTACTTATTTTTTTAATTTAAACTTATTATCCTCGTTAAGCTACTGTAAACTGGAAGCCAATCGGCTAACAAGTAGGCAGTAGCCATAAATTTTATAATTTTGCTTTTCTATTTATACGTTAGTAGCATTTAAAGGAAAGCTTTGCGATGGTCGAAATTATCGAATTATATTGAATTCCTATGTAATACATATTAATGTAAAGAAAACCCACTAGGCCTAGCTCGTATTCCCCTTTGATATTTTGGTACAGGGGGTAAAAAAAAAATAAAAACGGCTCAATTTTCATTAAAAATTTCTAAAAGGACCGGTACGAGTGAACCCGTTCATGCTTTCCTATTAATCATATAAGATAGGTACTGTAATAGTTCCTTGAAAAATAATTGACCTAGCTTAAATTTTGAATTTCCCAACCCAAATCACTGAATTGATCGTTGGGACAATTGCATAGTCACGAATGGGTAGACGGATATAATACGATACAACACAGTAATAATGGCAAGGTATATTAACTGAGATATGAATTATGTAAGGTTTTATTCGGTCGCCATCTTGAAATAAGATGGTGGATCTAGCTGGTTAACGAACTCGTTCAAGATATTTGTATGATCAATTTTTGTGCCAAGTTTCATCAAAAGCGGATATCTACGGAAGTTACAGTGTTTCCTAAAATCGATATACATGTACATACGTAGTGCGTACAATATATACTTTACATATGTATAAATAACATTTTGAACGGGGTGTGGATTTAGGTTCAGGGGGTCATGAAATGATAAGTTGTGAAGAAATTTACCGGAAGTCGAACATTGATCGCCTTCTCAATAGGCAGATGAATCTCCCTAAAATAGGAAAGCATGTACGGGTTCACATATGCCGTATCTTTACAATTGTAATATGTGGAAAAAAAACCACTCGCATCTAATTAGACTAATACACTAGATTCGCCAAGATCTGATGTGGTTTCGCTCTCCATGTGTGAATGAGTGTTATCATTTTTTTGTGTATTGCAACTATTTTTGTATTTACAGCTCTGTAACAATAATTAACTAGCCCTCTAGTTGAGTGTAAGAAAGGGCCCGAAGGCCCTAACTCCGCTAGGGGAGCCTAGTGCAATAAAGAAACAATTATTATTATTATAGCTGACACAGCATTAAAATAGCCTATATTTCTTCTAGGTTAGAGGACGAAAAGAGGTAATCTTGTGGCACCCGCGTGAGGTAGACAATTTGTATATGTCAGGGGATAAATCTAGAGTTCTTGACGTCAGTTCCCCTGATGAGATGGAGTTCCCTAATTTTAAAAAAGCAATGATGCATACGGGAGTTATGGAAGAAGGAGATATCTTGTTCATACCCGCTCTCTGGTTTCATAACACTTACTCCCTTTCTCCTAGCATTGCTGTCAATGTGTTTTGGAAGAACTTGGAAGCTAAATTTTATGATACGAAAGATCCATATGGAAACAAAGACTTATTACCAGCTTCAAAGGTAGGATTATAATGTATTTTATTAATAATTTTCTATACGGTCATGATTATTGCTTTCCAATTTATGCGTAGTATAAGGAAAGCTTTCTGACGGTCGAAATTTTCGATTCCGAGATTTCAACGGATTTACACGTTTTGAGGTCCCAGGAACCAAAAAAAGTGGTTTTTACAAAATGTCTGTCTGTCTGTTCGTCGATTTCCGGGCAAACTGCTCAGTCGATTTTGATGAAATTCGGCATGTCGGTTTACAAAAATCATACCTCGGGACCATTTTTTATATTTTGGGCTATCTCAATTTGGGGTGTAGCTTGTCGAAGGACGATGCAATTGAATAGGCAGTGTAGACTGTAGACTTGAATTGGTTTGTATTGCAGTGCTTCGACTCAAGTTAGAGTAATTTAACACACAGTGGTTACAATATGAGGTGTGAGACGAGAACGATACATGCTTACAATTAATATTGAATTTGATCCAGCCTGCTTCCATATAGAAAAACCAACTCTGTGTCCACAGCTAAAGGAGCTGATGAGACACAGAGGGTAGATTAAAGATATTATTGAATAAGAGAAATAAATACGTAAAAGGAAGATTGAGGAATATTGAATTATCTGAATGTGAACAGCGCCATCTACCGGGAAAAAGGTGAAGCTGGAAGCAGACTGGTTATTACACATGTGGGACTAAGTGGTCCCCACATTACCCCCCTCCTAAGACTGGAAGTCGGAGAAATGTCGTGGAACGTGGACGTGACGACCTGAGCGAGTGGTGCGAGTCGGTGGTGTCGGCACGACGTCAGTGGCAGGAAGTGGTGAGGAGACCTTCTCCTGAGGTTTATCTTGAGCAGGATGCTGATGCGGGGGGTTGATCGTAGACTGGTGAGACGGTTCGTCTGTACTGGCATTAATGTAGGCCGGCTTGACCCTGTCCATTGACACAGTAACCGCACGACCGCGGCTTGAAATCGTAACTGTTTTGTCGGTGCGACTTAACACAGGGAATGGTCCCGCATAAGGACGTTCGAGGGAAGCACGGACGTGGTCTTGTCTCACGAAAACGTGCGTGGCCTTGGCAAGGTCTTGTGGGATGAATGTTTGATGAGCCCCGTGTCTCTTGACGCGAGTGGGGCGTAGTGAGTCGAATTTCCTTCGAAGTGAGATGAGAGTGTCCGCCGGACTCTGATTTGAAGGAGGAGTTGTCAGCATCTGTCCTGGTAGTTTTAATGGTTCACCATAGACCAGATCTGCTGGAGAAGCTTGAAGATCTTTCTTAAGAGTGGCGCGCATGCCCAGTAAAACTAGCGGAAGGGCTTCCGTCCATTTGTCATTGGCATGACACATAATGGAGGCTTTGAGTGAGCGGTGCATACGCTCTACCATGCCGTTGGATGCAGGGTGGTAACTGGTAGTCCGTGCATGGTGAAATCCGCATAATCGGGCCAGGTCAGCAAACAAATGGCTCTCAAACTGTCGGCCGCGATCTGTAGTAATTGTCTCCGGGCACCCAAACCGGCTGATCCAGCAGGAAATGAGGGTTCTGGCGACGTTATCGGCGGTGATGTTCACCATAGGAGCGGCTTCCGGCCATCGCGTGAAACGGTCAACGAGTGTTAACAAATACGTGTAGCCTTCCGACGGTGGTAATGGGCCTACAATGTCGAGGTGTATGTGCTGAAACCGTCGGTCAGGCTGAGTAAAGGCTCCAATCGCAGTGAGGGTGTGTCGATGTATCTTGGACAATTGACAGTTGACACACAGACGAGCCCAAGCGCGGCAATCCTTACGGATAGAAGGCCATATGTAGCGTTGGGCAACCAGGTTAGCAGACGCTGCTATTCCTGGGTGATGTAGGCTGTGTAGGTGCTCGAAAAGTTGTCGACGTAATGGTTTGGGCACAAATGGGCGTTGTATGTCTTGACTAGAATCGCACGTAAGGACTGAATCAGAGCCCGGAATGGGAACATCAACGAGGATGAGGGACGTCTTTCTACCGGACCGAAGCTCTTTGAGTTCTCTGTCGTCTTTCTGAGCAGAAGAAAGTTGCTCAGGAGATACGGGAGTAGAGATTGCTTCGATTCTTGAGAATGCATCAGCGGCCAAGTTGTCCTGCCCAGCGATGTATTGGATGTCCGTGGTGAATTGAGAGACGAATTCCATTTGCCGCATTTGGCGAGGTGAGCAACTTGTTTTTGGATTCTGAAAAGCGTGCGTCAACGGTTTGTGATCGGTATACACGACAAAAGCGCGCGCTTCTAGCAGGTAACGGAAATGACGAATGGCGTCGTGTACCGCAAGCAATTCGCGATCGTAGGCGGACCATGTTCGTTGGTTTTCTTTAAGTTTCTGCGAGAAGAATGCCAATGATCGTTGATCCGTTGTTGGACTGTAGCTCCGATACTGGTGTCTGATGCATCTGTGACTAGTGCAATCGGAGCCGTATGATCTGGATGCGCGAGTAGGGTGATGCGTGCCAGACTGTGTTTGCATGAGCTGAAAGCTTCGGTAAGCTTTGTTGTCCATGGTATCGTAGCGTTCCCTTTTACCTTGTCTCCAGATAACAACGTGTTGAGTGGTGCTTGTTCGTTGGCTGCATTTGGTAGGAACCGGCGGTAGTAGTTAATCATGCCAAGGAAACGGCGTAGATCTTTGAATGTCTTTGGAAGAGGGTATTCAGTGAGTGCCTTTACCCTGTCTGGTAGGGCTTGTGTGCCTTCTGCTGACACGAGGTAACCAAGAAAGCTGATTGACCCAACGCCGAGGGTACACTTGCTAGGATTAATGACTAGGCCATATTCTCGGAATCGTTGGAAGAGTTGACGTAGGTGTGATTCGTGCTCCTGCTTATCACTCGATGCAACCAGTACGTCGTCGATGTATGAATATGCCCACGGGAGGTCGCGTAGGATGTTATCCATGAAGCGTTGGAAGGTTTGAGCAGCATTGCGAAGACCGAATGTCATGAATGGGAATTCGAAAAGGCCGAACGGAGTATTTATTGCTGTCTTTGGAATGTCACCATTGGAAACTGGTATCTGGGTGAATGCTTTGACCAGGTCTATTTTGCTGAATACGGTTTTTCCTCGCAATTCTGCACTGAAATCTGCGATGTGGCGGACTGGGTACGCGTCAGGAATTGTTCGAGCATTGAGCCGTCTGTAGTCCCCGCATGGGCGCCATGAATGGTCGCTTTTAGGTACTAGGTGTAATGGTGAGGCCCATGGGCTGTCGGACGGACGACATACGCCGGTCTGGATCATGTCGTTGAACTCCTTTTTGGCGATAATAAACTTGTCCGGGGCCAACCGGCGTGGGCGAGCGGAGACGGGAGGTCCGTCTGTCGTTCTAATGTAGTGGACCGTGGAGTGTTTGACCTGGTCTGTGGGTTGTCTCGGCCGCGTGAGGTCGCTAAACTCCTCAATTATTACTTTTAGACTGGCCGGGGTACTGTGCGGTATTGTTAAGGTAGAAACGCTAGGTTGCTTGGAGGGGCTTTGACACAGGTTCGCCTTGCGATGCGTTGTCCCGTCGATCAGCTTTGAGTTCTGGAGATCCACCAGCAAATTAGAGGCTGCGAGAAAGTCTGCACCGATGATGGGTTGCGTGACATCGGCAATGATGAAATTCCAACGGAAACTGCGTCGTAATCCCAGGTCCAGTTGTTGAGCTGTTGTTCCGTACGTATTGATGATTGTGCCATTGGCGGCAGTCAGCTCGAGTTGAGTACGACGGAGCGGTAGGTTGAGACGGGCACGTGGAAAAACGCAGATGTCGGACCCTGTGTCAATGAGATAACGTATCTTGGTGCAAGGGTCCGTGATAAGAAGGCGATGTGAGGTTTTAAGCAGGTGTGTAGTGGCGCAGGCAGGCCCTGCCTTTACTGGCTGCGATCGTCGTTTTTCGGAAATCTGCATGGCTGTAGGCACTTTCTGGCCTTCCTCCCATAGGTTTGGTGGTAAAAACACCAAGTTGGGTCTTGTTTAGGCGTTGGTGAACGGAACTGGCGCTGGAACCGTGGCTGTGTGGCACGTTGTCCGTATCTGTCGGCGAACTGTGCCTGTAGAGCCGCAACGTTCTCTGTTAACGTCTTCAATAGGTCCACAGGGGCCATTGTGCACTCAAGAATCCGGTCACGTGTTGCTGAATTGATGGTGGCCATCTTGTCGGCGAGGTTCGCGACGTCACCTAGTGACAGGTGATCATGACCGATGATTGCCAATTGTATAGCGTGCGGGAGGCGAGACGTCCAAATGGTGCGTAAAACCGAGTCTGATATGGCTTTCTCTGCGAGGGCCCGCAGTCTCCGGAGAAAAGAGCTGGGAGTTTTGTCCCCTATGTCTTCCGACATTAGTAGCTGAATGCGACTGCTTGCTGGAAGACTCATTCGTTGGATTAACTGCGTTTTTAGCTCAGTGTATGGGTTTACTGGTACTGGGGCAGCTAACAAATCTGAGATCTCGCTGAGGGTACTTTGGTCGAGCGCTGAAAGGACGTGGTAATATTTCGTCGTTTCCATTGTGACCCCAGCAAGTGCGAACTGAGCCTCCGCTTGAGTGAACCACAGTGCCGGTGACAGGTTGGCCGACTGTGTCCAGAAGGGTGGAAGCTTGACGGAGACTGCCATCGTACTAGCAGGGCCTGTCATCTTGGTTGTAGCCGTGGGTGTCGGTGTTGTGGCTGTAGCGGTTGTAGCTGTAGCGGTTGTGGCTGTGGTCTGCGGCATCTTGCAGGTTGTGGCTGTGCTGCTGCGGTGGATGTAGCTGCTCCGGGGTGGTTTCCACCGCCTATGGCCGGATGAGACGTTCTGGAGGCTGGAACTGGAACTGGAACTGGAACGGGCTGGAACTGGCTGGAAGCTGGAACTTGAACTGGCTGGAAGCTGGAACTGGCTGGACCTGGATCTGGCTGGAACTGGATCTGGCTGGAGCTGGCTGGAACTGGAACTGGCTGGAACTGGAAGGCTGCTTGTTCCGTTGTCGAGGGTCACCAATGTAGCTTGTCGAAGGACGATGCAATTGAATAGGCAGTGTAGACTTGAATTGGTTTGTATTGCAGTGCTTCGACTCAAGTTAGAGTAATTTAACACACAGTGGTTACAATATGAGGTGTGAGACGAGAACGATACATGCTTACAATTAATATTGAATTTGATCCAGCCTGCTTCCATATAGAAAAACCAACTCTGTGTCCACAGCTAAAGGAGCTGATGAGACACAGAGGGTAGATTAAAGATATTATTGAATAAGAGAAATAAATACGTAAAAGGAAGATTGAGGAATATTGAATTATCTGAATGTGAACAGCGCCATCTACCGGGAAAAAGGTGAAGCTGGAAGCAGACTGGTTATTACACATGTGGGACTAAGTGGTCCCCACAGGGGGTTTTATTTTCAAAAAACTAAAAAAAACGTGTAAAAAAATTATTTATCCAAAACGGCTCCAACGATTTCTTTTAAATTCCCATATATTGTAGTCGTTATTAATGTTGACAAAATGCGGGGAGTCGCTTGCCCCTTGATAGTTTGCTTCTGGGGGTAAAAAAATAAAAATACCTAACTAAATTTGAATGAAAAATGACAAATAATTTTTCAGTTTCTATTTTCCATCGATGATTTCTACCTTCAGCATGTTTTAGGTGTTAAATTGAGTAACGAAACCGGACAGGTTCCTTTCCCAGAAAAGTATTTGGTTTTGTACAAGAAAATGTTTTTTTGAAAAAATGATAGAAAATTCACGCTCAAATGCATTGCGTGCCCTGCCAGTATTGCTGTGTGGTAATGTGTTGGTCTGACCTATCTAGAATTTACCTCACATCCAGTGACGTCAGGTGGACACCCCCCCCCCCCCCCCCCCCCCCGAGATATCGGAAATTTAATCATAGGAAAATTATTTACCATGAAATTACTCATTTTCTCTATCTACTAATTTTGATACATTGGAAAGCATGAGTAAACTCGGACCGGTTCTTTTGTTTTAACTTCCACTGCTACTGAGATCTTCCAGTTAATGGAAAACTGAAATTAATTAATTAGGCCCATATGCTGCTCTAGTAGTTGTTATTAAGTTGAACCTTGGATAGGTAATGTCCGCCGTTCACGAATGTTAATAATTATGAAAGTACTTCAGGTGTAATTAGCTGTGAACTAACCTGATCGCAAAAACCGTAAACCTACTGTATGCATTGCTAGAATTTAAAAAAAAATATGTTTTTAATTTCAGGCATTGCTGGCCTCCAAAAATGGTATTAAATCACTGGAAGAACTACCTACAGAGTACCAAAGTTTTTATTTGAGAAGGATGATACAGGAATTGTCAGAACGCCTTAATGATATTGAAATAAACGTCATAGATTCCAGTTAGCACAGAAAAATTGTCAATGCTCAATCTTTCGAGATATTTATAGCATAAAAACACATGAGGCAAAATCAAAACATAATAAATTGTCCAAGGCTGTACTGTTTAAAATCCCATTTATTATTTCGTTACATAGTAAAATTTCATTACGGTCATAAGAGTGATCTCAAATATTAACTACTGAAAATGGCTCAGTTTTGCACTAGGTACGAGTACATACACACATGTGAAAATGTATCGCTATTACATACCAATAGGTATGTTATTTGATTAATTCATCGCAAATGACGTGCCTTCTGTTGTGTGAAGGCCTACATATATATATTCTTAAAGCATACTTGATTATATCGATTACATATTTTAATATTTAATGAGCCACACATACGTACATTGTACATGCAGCTTCCTACCCCACATAGAATAACTTTGAGTAAGGTATAGCTTATAGGAATGTAGAAGTAAAAGTCCCTGAAGACTTATTGCTTAGGGAGAACTGCCAGGATGTCCAAAGCCTTTATCAAATCGCCGTTATGAATTTCCAAAATTTGAGTGAGGATGCCATTTTCATTGGAGAAGCCCATTGCCTGTAGGGTGCTTACTCCTTCTTGGATACGTGGATCTGGAACAACAAGAAAAATCAGTTTTCGCTACCGTATTTACCCAAATTGTTGAAAGTTTACTTAATTGCTTTATAACAGTACAAAACAAACCAAAAATCCTTTTTTTATAATGTCCTTTGACAATGGCGGATTAAACAAAAAGTTTTGGGAGGGGCGGATCTTATGTGAAAAGCAAGTGCCCCCTTTCTGGCCGTTGTCACTAACATTACTTGAATACCCAATGCGCCTGATGTAGATAGGCAGCAATGGGGGGGGGGGGGGGTCTCCCCCGGGGAAAAAAAATTGAAAATATAAGGGCAAAATAGTGGGGTTTTATGCATTTTTATAGCAAAATTATAGATGTTTTAAAGCTTACAAAGCAATGCTTTTAAAATGTTTATTCGCATATTTTTGAAAACAGGGGGGCCCGGGGGTCTCCCCCGGTGGAAAAATTTGAAAATATAAGTGCAAAATAGTGGGGTTTTACGCATTTCAACAGCAGTAACGTATAGACTAGATCTTACAAAGGAAATCCGCCACTGCAATTTGAGGCAATGGGTAAGGTTCTCCCATGAACTTTCTTATTTGCTCGCCTTACTAGTACATTTTTTAATGTTACACAACATCGTACGTTTATATGCTATAGTTATTGTATTTGCCTCATAAAAAAATGCTGTTTATGTTATAACAAGAAGTTAGCATTCAGAGGGTTCGTCTACAGCATCATATGTCATGAGGACAATGAGGTCAAAGGGAAGACTTATGAACATTTATTTGGCTTAAATGATCCACAAATTTTGCGCGAATTTTTATAAAATTGTGAGTAATTAAGTTCAACTCAATCGGGTAAGTAGAAAGACTCAAATTTCAGATCCTTGATTATTGAGGCTATCATCCCTATAGAAAAGACATTAGTCTACTCACTGGGGTGCACAGAAACCACAGGAGGGGCGGGGGCAGAAGCTTGAAGGACTCGACGCAATTCGGCGGCCTGCGCAGCGTTCTCAACTGGAGCAGGTCTCACTCCATTACTGCTGGTTGGAGCGATGTTTTGCGGAGCTGCAATTACAGAGTTCATAGTTATTAATCGTGTCATTTTTAATATAGTAGGAAGGGAAATACACATTATATTATATGGAGTATATAATACTGATATTAAATTAACTGTTGGTTGAAGAGGCAACCTCCACGTTATAAACGAAATTTTAGAGGATATACAATATACGATACACACGATCTACGCCTAACCGCTCGACCACAAGCCCGCACAAGAACCAAGAACGGTTAGGCGTGGATTGTGGGTTCGAGTCCCACCAAGCCCAGTTTTTATATATCCTCTAAAATTTCGTTTAGGAAGGGAAAGTAAATTGACAATTTATTTTATTGACTTGGGTTAAAGAGACAGCCTCGTTAAAGTACAGCAAAGACTGCAGCCTAGCAATCGCCAAAAGTAAAGTGGCGGAATAGGATTATAGATTTCAACTTATGAAGCCAAGCCAGTACATATCGTACCTCCTCTGTATTTTTCCTCCAAAATTAATACATAGCATAACAATCAGCATTTTTTTGCTTTCCAATTTATACGTAGTATAAGGCAAGCTTTGTGATCGTCGAAATTTTCGATTCCGAGATTTGAACGGATTTACACGTTTTGAGGTCCCAGGAACCCAAAAAAGTTTTTACGAAATGTCTGTCGGTGCGTCGATTTCCGGGCAAACTACTCGGTCGATTTTGATGAAATTCGGCATGTAGGTTCACAAAAATCATACCTCGGGACAATTTATTTTTATTTTGGGCTAACTCAATTTGGGGGGGTTTTATTTTCAAAAAACTCATAAAAAAAATTATATCTCTGAAACTTTCTTTTAAATTCACATATATTGTAGTCGTTATTAATGTTGACAAAATGCGGGGGGTCGTTTGCCCCTTGATAGTTTGCTTCTGGGGGTAAAAAAAAATAAAAATAACTAAATTTTAATGAAAAATGACATAAAAAATAATTTTTCTGTGAAACCTTTCCATCGATGATTTCTACCTTCAGGCATGTTTTAGGTGTTAAATTGAGTAACGAAACCGGACAGGTTGCTTTCCCAAAAAACTTTTTTGTTTTGTGCAAAAAAAATGTTTTTTTGAAAAAATGATAGAAAATTCACGCTCAAATGCATTGCGTGCCCTGCCAGTATTGCTGTATGGTAATGTGTTGGTCTGACCTATCTAGAATTTACCTCACCTCGAGTGACGTCAGGTGGACAACACCCCCCCCCCCCCCCCCCCGCGATGCCCGAAACGAAATTTAACTATAAGAAAATTATTTACCATGAAATTACTCATTTTCTCTAGCTACTACTTGATAAATTGGAAAGTATGTTCGAGTAAACTCGGACCGGTTCTTTAACTGGGTCTGGAAGACAATAATTAATTTTACTATTGTTGTAATACCAACTGGAATCAAAAGAGGGCATTCAAGTGGACTTTCGTGCCTGTAAGAATAAGACTAGACATGAAGATTCATTAAAATTATCAAGGGAGGAGTTTGGGCAGAAGCTTCCCTCAGAATCTGTTCCGCGTTAAATCCTGCTCACTCGAGTGAAGAGCATATTAAGTAGTACTAGTATTGTTGGTGTTCTATACGAAAATGGTAGACTTCATTAGTGTATTACTTACATGCCTCCCTTCCACTCTCATTAATGACAGTCCAGTCGTCCGCGTTATTTTCAGAAACTTGCTGACGAGCAAGGCTCTCGGTAATTTGCTGCACAGACTGTGCGAGTCCGGGGGCTACCTGGGAGAGATGCTCGGCAAGGTTAGCAAAAGCGGCGACACTGGGTTGTGGGGGGACTGCCGATGGTTGTTGGCTTGCGTTCGCACCTTCTTTGCTAGCTTCCTGCGGTTTCTCGGCAGTTTTAACTTCCGCCTTGTCGCTGCTCTTATTTTCGTCACACTTCAGTTCAACTCTGATGCCTGAAGAAAGGACATTAGTAGAAAAACGGACCACAACTTTTATGATTTACGAATCGGAGTCGAATGAGGTTTGCGTTCAAAATCATGTACATTTTTCATTTTTAACAGTATTGTTTTGTTGACTGCACCTCAATTTGCACGAAGCAAAAAGTCGATGTGGTCGGCGATGAGCATTCAGATATTATTGGCCATACGCAAAGTTAGTGAGAACTTGAATTAGAGAGAAATAAGAGAACATGCATTAATCCAATATGGTTGTGATCAGCCGTTCTGACGAACTAGATGTCGAAAAAAGGTTTTAGATCTCCTGGAAAGGGTAATTTGTGCATAAATGCGTTTTGTCCAATGACATACACACTCAGACTAGCGGACATAGTGAGCATTCAAGCTTTGAACTCTTTCCGATTAGAGGTAGATACCACTGCTTGGTGATTGGTTGGTGCCAAAACGCAGTCTATTTCAGACCGTGCTTCAGAAGATTTCTAGATCGCTGGTGTATCGAGGAAAAAGTGTTGCTGCACTTAATATAAAGCATTGTGTTTCTACAAGCTGTGGCCAATCTGTCTGTCTTCTTGATAATGAATGATTAACTTACCGAGAGGGTCGAGGAAACCGGCAACAGCCTGGCCAATGTCTCTAATTAAGTAGGCCCCAGCCTGACTACCACCTGCAGCTGCGCCTGCAGCGGATGCTGTGCTGGCGGCAGCGCCGGCTGCAGCCGAAGATAGAAGTCTGATGTAATCTCCCGCTGTGCCATTGGGATTCCGGACGTAGCAGCGACGTCTCCATCCTAAAAAAATATACCAATGAGTTACGTCAATATAACGTAACATGAGGGGCATTTTCTTACTTTTAAATGCCATCTTCCTTGGCCTGTCACACGAAGGTCCTCGAGACCCGTCACCTGGAAAGCAAATATCCGTGCCGCCTTTAAAGCAAAGTTTACCGTCATGTGTACCTCCTACTGAATCTCATTATGTGTTTAATGTGTTCAAGGAAGACGGACCAAATTCGCCGTACCCAACAGCGTTGGTATTACCACTGGTAATTAACTTTCAAAGCGGCACAGACTTTACCACAATCCTTTACTGGCTAAGGTTGCGTGTATTTAAACTCACCACGAACGCGGTCGCTATCATGGTTTCCATGGTCTTTGCCCTCGTGCCCGTGGCCTTTGCCCTCGTGCCCGTGGCCTTTGCCCTTGTGTCCGTGGCCTTTGGCCTCGTGCCCGCACTCTTGAGCCCCTTTCTCATAGCAGTGACGTCTCTTCTTCTCCATAAATGGACAGGTCCCCGCTGCCTCTTCTTCACTGGTGCTTTCCAACATTTCTGGGTTTTGGGAGAGGTACGAAATGAAACGCCTCTTCAGATACTTGTTAAGCGGTGTCTGGAAAATATAAATGAAAATTATTATTAATGGCCTGAATAACAGAATTTTAAAAATGAATCAGTACAAAGCTGTTTCTTTAATGGCTGTCAAATATAAAAAATGACCTTTTAAACAGCTCAGTTTGCACTCTGCAATGCGCAGTATTTACGTTTTAATAATATATTCTCGAAACAACAGCTGCCATAGGTCTGCCAATGCATATGTGATTGCTCCAAACTACACTTTGATGGGAGATGATAAAAAATCAGGTCATGTATCCGTGGACGCCGCGTTCTTTCTAGAGCAGCATAAAGCAATCAGTAACAATAACAGAAGTAAAAGTAAATGAAATAATATATTTTCTAGAGACCACCTTATGTCAATCTGTGAAAACGATGAAAACTGGATCGGTGCTACTAAATCAAATCAAATATATATTTATTCCAATTTTTTCCAACAAGAGAAGTATACATAAAATGACAAAATTAATATTAAATTTAAATACGCTAAAATACTTAAGTTATATTACATTCAATACTTTACAAGGAATTATAACCAGCCCAACTGTGTTTCCACGTGCTAGGGCCAGTACAGCATTTCAGTTTAACTCCGATTTGTTTCGACAGTGTGCAGGTATGTGTTACGTATGTAAAAGTGTATACACTAGAAAAGAGTTAATAAAAAAATAAGTTTTGTTCTTTAAGTTGAGTAAAAAAATGTTGATGAAAATATATTTTTATTGTCCTAGATGGAATAGTAAGTTTTCTAAATCTGTTTTTTTTTTTCTCATGAAGCCATAAGTTTAGTTATATGGGGTGTTTGGTATCAGAGCGCTCAAAGTGACCGTGAGAGCCCCTACAATTTTTTTTTCTTCGGCCGGAATATATTTATAAATATAATCAATAACTATACCCTTGTGATATAAAAAAACCTGTGTTAATTTTTTTTATTTTTAAATAATTTAACAATAATAATCTTTCTTCTCCTTGCCCAGTATCCCCTGAACAAGGAGCATATATTTAAGAAATACAATAGACATAATGATACCATACCTCATCCCCAAGCTAAAGCTTGATTGGGACAAAGGACTTATACAGTGCTGCTAAAACAAGATGTAATCATATTATTTTTTCTTATCCATGAGAGAGTTTCTTCAGTGACTTCGTGGAAGTGAAACATTATTAATAACTTTATATATGAAAAAACAAAAATTGCACTTAATTCCACAACATAAATTTTTAATGACAGCTGTTTCGGCGTAGTCTGAAGATGGTGTTACACCGAAACAGCTGTCATTAAAAATTTATGTGGTGGAATTAAGTGCAATGTTTGTTTTTTCATATATAAAGTTATTAATATTATTTTTTCTTATTTTAAAATAATAATTTTTATTATTTTTTATTTATACTGTTTGTTTTATTTTTATAAATGTTAATGGTCTGTTTCTATTATTATTCCCTCCAATAACAATAATAGTAATAGTAAGCCTGCATGGTACCATAGAAAACTGGAATGAGTTCACTAGCTCTTACAGGGCAGGCCAATAAATTAACCATTATTATTATGAAGGGATTTTGTTTTCAATTTAACCTCACCCGCCCAACCGTCCCATTGACTTGTCGGATATTTTGGTATTGCATTTGCATGAATTTGTCAGTTGGCCAACTGGTACATGTCCTCACCGTCAACCCACACCGCTTACAGGCGGCAATGGGCAACATAATACAGATTGTAATATGCGTGAGCCCAATTCAGCCAAGTACGCGAACAAGTCTAATAGCCCTCCATCGCTTGAAAAGTGTCATTACGGAATACTGGACATGCCGGTGCAATATCCCTAAGAGACCTTTCAACGATGATGGGACCCACCCTAAGTCTATTGCCAACATACCCTGTTGATGTTGGGCCAAGCCGGAGCAGCAGTGAAGCGAATCATGGAATGTGTCCCATGGATCCCGTTCTTCTCACATCCTTCACAAAGATCATATTCCGGACATTGCAAGCATTTGTACCGCAATCCAACGATGGGCACAATGTCGCAACCGTCACAGGACACACCTGCATGGACCACATCGCTGTTTCCGGTTTTAGGGGCTTCCGGTTCAATGTACAGGCGGAATAGCTTCGGCGCAGGGACCATGCGGAGTAACTGCTGAGGGTCGTTTATGAAGAAATTCCGGACACAGTTATCCGAGTGAACATTGACCATGTCATTTTCATCATCTATAAAAGAAAAAGACTGTTAGGAAAACTAATAGTCCCATTTTTCCTAGTACAATAAATTAATATCTATTTTGAAGAAACTAATCACTCGGTACATGTTATATTGTGTGTTTGTTCAGCTATACTAAAAAATTGACTAAACATACCTTTCCAGTATATTTTGAAGTTTTTCCCTTGCAAATAGGGTATCTCATTTTGGATTGTTGTTCCCAGGTACAGCAAGGTGTTTCGACCGTCATTATTACTCAAGTCTATGTTAAATTTGTAGACCTCCAACACTTCATCAGATTTAATACTGCGCACAATGTATATCTTGAACAACGTCATGTTCTGTAACAAAATGTTGATTAAATTTTTTTTAATTTTTAATTTTTTTTTAAAAAGATTAATCGCTTACAAACAATTTAATGAATGTATCCGATTGACCTTTTCAGTCGCCTCTGTAGGTTATTACCCGTGATGAGTACGACACGTCTCCGATTGCATGGCGTGTAGACTCGCACAAGTGCAAGCCCGTTACCACCTGGCCATCAAAGTCGATTTATTTCAAATTGCTCAAGGATTCTGGTAAGTACCCTATACTTTTTCAGGTTAGAACGCCCAAATACTTTCTAATATATAGTGATGCAATGCTAAGTAAATGTGCATTAGAATGTTATTAATGTAAATAACATCCATAGTGTATCCCCCGGTGCCCGAAATGTCAAAAGTGCGATTAAGCTAAAAGATGACGCCGGAGCCGTCATTTTTTAAAAGAAAAAAATTTATCGCAGACAAGGAATTGAATTGATTTATGTATATTCGAATAACCTCATCTGTCGCCTCTGTAGGTAACACCTGTGTTAGAGTAACATCAAGTCTCCGATAGCATTGAATTGATATGGTATTTTGATTTCTGAAGAGTCTACCACAAGTAGGAGCACGGTAACACCACGCCAACGAAGGCCGTTCGAATGCCCAACAAATCTTTCAGACTGCCGGGTTGTGCTATACGTCACAGCAGAAAAATCACGGTAGGTTGACTGAGGCTTATTGTGCAGGTGTTGAGCGAACAAGTCATCATAAAAAGATATATGCGCAAGATGCTTGCACAGTATGCGTATGCCTCAGTCAACTTGCCATGATACCGTGATGTATGACTCAATTCAGCATGATTTTAGGCCCGGTACACACATGCAGACGATTCTTGCAGTCGCGCTTTGCCGACGCCTAGCGTAATTTTAGGGATAGGATTTGGGGAGTGGTTGGTGCAAACCCACAACTTCCTTCTCCTTTGCCAATATAGCTGGGAAAAGATAGACTTGATATTTTGAGTATATGACATCTTAGACGTAATTTTGGACACATACAATATGTGTCCAAAATAACGTCTAAGATGTCAACTCGACGGCTGGTCATGGTCATTATATTAGGGCATTATTAAACAAAACATTTCCTTACAACAGTATACAGCAATGATGCAAGGCTTTATCAGGCTAAGTCAGACGCCAGTATCGAGTATTGGACCAGTATGCCACTTGCTGTATATTTAGAATAATTAGACAGGTATATCAAAGTCTACTACTGCGCAGTAAGGATTTTGATATAGAGTAGCAAATATAGCAATGAAATTGCCTATTAGATATATAAGCGTTTGCCGTCATGACTCATGGTCGACCTTTCTATTTGGCGACAAACAAAACCAAAACTAGTCATAATATGAGGCTATTGTTAAACAACAAAACATTATGTTACAACAGTGTAGAGTAATAATGATGTACCTATACGGCTTCTTCAAAGTATACAATACATGGTCATTTAATAAACATTGTACTCCGCGCAGCACAAAATACAAATAACCGAAAATAATGAAGCAGGTGAACACCTAACGCGCCCCTAAAAAGTCAATGAACTCAGCTACGGAATAGGAGCATTCAAGGCTGTAGCCAAGGGGCGTTCAACCTCCCCCCGAATTGAAATGGCTTGATACTAGATATAATCGAATTTTGAGAGGAAAAATAAAAACCACTATGTAATACCCAATGAAATTTCTAAAACCCCCCCGAAAAAAAATCCTGGCTACGGCCTTGGGAGCATTTCATGTAGCCTAATTTACCAAGACACTTAAGAAACTTATTCCAATTAAGTAATTACATGTATTGAGCACATGTTAAGTTTTTTAACTGAAAGAAATGAAGTTACCGTACCAGTCAATAGTCACATTGTAGGCCTTTCAATATTTATAGTAACTTCAACTATAAATTAAGCATTAGAATGTAGACCTGGCAGACCTACTTATTCCATATCTTTACGCTGCCAACTAAGCTAAAATTTTCAAAAGTTAACATTATTATTACGTGGAAATTGACTCAGGACTAACACACAGCCAGGCTATAATTTTTTTAATTAACTTAGGTACCTCTTGGGTTTAGGAACAAGGTAGCTTGGAATTGTGAATACGGCTAGAAGCACTTCTCACTGAATTGTGACTATGATTTCTATTTTGCAGGCGGTTTTAAAGGACTACATTAACTCACTTCATGCAACAGAATGAACATACATGACCAATAATATTTGAAGATTTGAAGAGAAATGTCATTAAGCAACATGGCAGCCAACGTAACAAAACAAAACTAGTTACCAGGGGTGTCCATTATTTTAAATCCACAAAATTGTCGCGATCATATGATTTTGGTTCTATAAATTAAAATTATAAATGAAAACAACATAGTTTATTCTTTTTTATGCAAAATACGTCAGGTTCAGTATCACTTGAGTATAATGCAAGTGCTGGAGATAGGAGGATTGTTATAATATTCGTATACCGGCATGCATATTTATAAACGAGAACGTCGATTTGGGTCTTCAAGAAAGCACTAAGTTGACTTTTCGCAACAACGAAGATTGAACAATCAAAATGAACTGTAAAATATATATGAAAATAGGCTACCTGCAGTCAGCGGCGTAGCCAGATTTTTTTTTGGGGGGGGGGTCCAGTTTTCATGCAACACGGTACGAAAGGTTTTCGAATGGGGTGGTGTTTTATTGGGAGCTCCAAAAGAGGAAAGCCGTTCTTATGGACATATACGCATCTTCTAATCAGGGGCATGTTATGTAAGTTATAATTTCGGGGCCGAAGGGGGGCCCGGGGGTCTCCTCCGGGGAATTATTTTGAAAATGAATAGGCACAAAATAGTGGAATTTACGCACTTTGAAAGCAGTTATGTTCATAGTTTACATGTGAAGAATATTAAAAATATTTGATGTAAAAAATGGGTCCAGTATGAAAGTGCCCCTGTTTTCGTAGCTCTAATTCGATATAATTCTAAAATAAGACAATAAACTATTTTGGAAACCCTGAATAATTCAAGTCGGTACATCAACAACAATCACATGACTGATGACTCATTTCCACGCGGCTACCAGAATGCAACCTTCGAGTGAGTTCGAGAAACTTCTCAAGATCTCAACAATGATAAGTAAATAACCGTACCTATACGAGTTGTGCCAATTAAATACCCGGACTGGGGCCATAAAACCTATATATTTAATACTACTTACTTTTACTAATTGTCACCTTCAACAATCAACATACTTAGGGTTGCCATAATTTCGTATAAGCAAAAATACGGACATTATGCAAAAGTTCATTCTATCTAGTCTAAATTTGTTTTTCAAAAAACTCATTCTCTTCAGTGTACAATTAGTCAATTAATCTTTCGTAAGATGCATTCTACATAGTGTAAAAATTAATTTTGAAGGGATTTTTCTCTTAAATAGCATAGCATAAATAAAAGAAATAATAATAGGCCTACCTCGACTAAAATCATAAGGTATTGTAGGCTAATTCATTCAATCACAATGCCAGTCCTATTTTTCAATTTTTGTGACGAGAGCTCTTTTTTTATTTTAACGCAAACATTATAATAGAATTTTTGGTAAAAATACGGGCATTTCTCTTTTTTCGGGCTTTGTACGACAAGGACACGGACAGAGACTGTCCATACCGAATACGGATATATGGCAAACCTAAACATACTGTACATCCCTTTCCTATCTACACATGGTGATGGCTGCATGCTGATCTTCCACTGTTTAAAACAATGCTGCAGGAGTGCAGGTCATTGGGTGTGAAGCTGTGGAGCAGTTCCGCCTTCATCTCATCGACTCCAACCGTCTTCCTTTCAAGGCAGATTTGACTATAGGGATGTTACAGGGGGCTAGATCTGGGGAATAAGGGGCATGTTCAAACAGTGACCTGTCCGTCCGCTCTTTCTGTTCCTGCGAAAGGTTTTTTGTTACCAATTTCGCACTCATTTTTGTCATGTTCAGTTCGTCGTGCAAAATTGGTCGCACCGTTTCTTTATTACTGTATACCATTTCAGCCATCATTCTTGTTGAAAGCCGTCGATCTTTCCGCACAATTTCGTTTGTTCTCATTGAGATTGGTCGTCCTGGACGACTCGTCCATGACGCGCATTGTCCTTTAAGGTACCTCTTCCCGATCATCACTAAATCTTTTGTGCCACTCAAACACTGGTTGTACGTAATACGTTGTAATTGGAAACTTTATGTGGGTGTATTTTTCTAAAAATGTTAAACTTTAACGCTGCTCTATACTTGCATCAACCATAACCCCGGCAAAGTGTAGCAACATGGTACACTTCCAAAGGGCGTCAATCGGAAACTGAGTGGCTGAAAGTAATTGAAATTGCAAGGTATTGAAGTTCAAAGTGAGCCGGTCATTGACGTATAAGTACCATTTCTCTTCGATAAAAGCCCTGAGACAGTTATAGGCCCAGACCGGTTTTCAGGGGGGGGGGGGCGGTGGCCGGAAAAATATCGCGTTTCTTTTACTTGAGTAATAATTTTTCTTAATTTCCTTCAAAAGTCCATTCTATTCGATAAAAGTTAGAACTAAAAGTCTATTTTCTGAAAGTCAAAAACACTGTTTTTCATAATAGCGTGTGGCATGTACCTTGAAACAGACATTTAAAATAAAGCGAAATTGTTTATTTCAATACTTCCACAAATAATAAAATCGAACAAACTTGGGTGTTTCGTTCTTTAATGCTCAACAGTAGACCTAAATGCATGTGCCTTTATCATGGACCGTAATGCTACAGCTTATTTTATTTCATTCTCACAGTAATAACTAATAAGTAGGTAGTCCACATTTCAACATTTAGGCTACCCGCTACTTGCTCAATGTCCCTCTGCTTATCAAGGCAGAAGAATGGCCCTCTAGTAGCCCAGACCTTAACCCATTGGATTATGAATTGTGGTCAGTTTTAGAGACCTGCCCTAAGAGACAGTGCTGTCAATAGTCCCTTATCCGGGCCGCAGCGGAAATCCTTCAAGAAACGGTGCGTGCTGCGTGGCTACTCAGAATTAGAGCTTGCGTTCAGGCCGGAGGGGGACACTTCGAATAATGCTAAAGAGTTAACCAATCAATTATAATAATTCTGATTATTACAATTTACCTATTTTTCATTTAAAAAAAACTGTGTAACAAAACATATGGCTAGACATGCTGTACATAAGTAAAACATTTTTATTGCTCATAACATATTTTTTAAGGCCTTCAATGCCTGGCAGCCAACGAAGAAGAGCATTGTTTTAAGAGGAGACCCCTGACTTACAAGACAGTTTTACAAGATAAAAACATTTCCACACCAAGTTTGAGACCAATGAAAATGTAAAAATCAGCTAACTTGCGCCAAATTCATGGCAATGTTTGAAGCCAGTCAACTATTTTTTTGGATGGATCTCGGCGCTCCACAGTTCCCATTGCGCTCGCACCCGTAGAACTACTAGGCAAGGCCGATGAACTTCTGCTTCCCCTGCAAAAGAATTCCTAGGTACAGAATGAAACCAAAACAAAAAATAAATAGTGCAACTAATAATGGCTGACTGGAAGTGAATTGAGCTATTATTGGGCTCAATGTTGAGTTCAAGAAGGTGCTAAACAACAATCCAGCAGACAGAAGTTCCATGGGAAGGCCGAGGAGGAGGTGGATAGGTGATGTCAGGGAAGTTTAACCTCCCCAACTGAAGACGAAAGGAATGAAACGTACAGCGGAAGGATAGTCTATAATTCTGCTTCTATTTTAATATCTTTCCCACAGTAATTAATGGCAACAGTTTACCCTTTATACTTGAATCTTGTATATTGTAAAAGGATATGGTCTATATTTATTTATGCTCAGCGCTGTTGACAGGAGAGTGTAAGGGCCCATTATTACACAGCAACAGGAAAACACAAAGGCAGTTTCCATTGGGGCGCAAGTTCCTTTTATATTTTGTTTACTCTTTACAGTCAAAGCTATGTTGACGTCATAGCACTAGAACAGGATTTTTCTGCTGTGAATCATTGGAGTTATCCTATAGAACCTCGTGCTTCGGGGAAAAAGTTGGCATTTACCAAGTTTTAAGGTATATAATCCTTTTGGAAATACCATAACTGAATATTTCTTAACCTAGTATCAACGATTTTGTGAGACATGTGTGCTTTCTGATAAGTCCAGGAACACGGTACTTGCAAAGGGAAATGACTTACGTCGGCTGGACCATAATCGTGTCGCATAGACTTGTGAAAGACTCGGACTCGTCCAGTGCAGTTAATTCCCCCTCATTGCTTTCGTCTTTTTCAAACACAACCATCACTTCTAGAGTCTTGACGCTCTTCAGAAATATTTTCTCAAACTCCTGTGAACATACCAAGGTGCTGTATTTATGTTGCATGCTGATATACTACGCATGGAAAATTAGGATTTTTTTCTCTCTAAAAATTAGTGACTTTCGAATAGAAATCCGCATTTACCTTCCCTGTGTACTTTAGCATAAGACTTTGCTGTCACTGATATTTCTCCAATGGGGACCTTGCTGTCCATCTCCATACTTATTTTATGGAAAGATGTGCAGTTCTTCTAGAACAGGGTAGCCACTCGCGAAAACTAAAAATTGAACTGAATGTTGGGTTTTCTATAGGAAAGTTCGCCATTACCCCATATACAAGACATGTATAAAATAATTTGAATTTTTCATAAATATTCCAAAATGTTTACCTTAGATTCGTTAAACGTAGGAAGTTCTAGTGATCTCTCACAAGGAAATTTGGATGCGTATTGGCTGATCGCACTTTCGGACGAACCGCCATTTTTTTCAAAAAACCTAAAATCAAATGAATTTTGGGTAATTTAGTACGAGAAACGTGACACGAATTTCTCCCTCATATATTATTAGCGATGAGTTCGGTTATAAACATGAATTATTCTATTTGCGATGATGTCACGGTGGAAAATGCAAATTTTTGTATGTACAGTATTGGTCATAAATACTGGAACAAACACGTTTATGGCTTTTCATACAAACGTAGTTCACATATCAAACTGCACATGATATTTTAGTATCGTGGATAGGTAGGCTACCACACACTTTCACCAAAAAACTTTGAAATTGGTTCAGTGGTTTCAAGAGGATGAGCTGAAGACGAAAATGTCGTTGGAACAAAACTATCAGAACTCTTGCTCGCGCATTTCTGGCTTCTTAAATAATAATTTAGTTTGTCACTGTAAACATTTACGTTTTAAAACAAGATAGAAGACAAATCGTTGACCATGGACATAAGAGAAAGAATTCAGGCCCCCTAGTAGGGGATGAAGCCTATTGACATTGGATTGCAGGTACAGGTACCCAGGTCATCAATTTCAAGCGAAATGTGTATACTTTAATCCCCCAAGAATGAAAAAAATGCAGGTCGTCCTTATAAAACGCCAGTGAAGTACGAAAGAAAGGTGTTTTCAGTGTTTCGCGGGAACCCCTGTTGCGTACCGCGGAAAATTTTGGTTGAAGTTAAAATTTCTGGAACCAAAAAAAATTCAGTAAAGACAGTAATACATCAGCTAACTGGAAATGGCCTTAATAGTTTCTGCCCTAAAAAGTATTTTTGTCTATTGAGGAAGAACATGAAGTTTCGGCCGAAATTCGCATTTAACCATATCCATTGGACTGATTAGGACTGGAAACTGGTGGTTTTCAGCGATGAATCAAAGTTCAATCTGTTTGCATCGGTTGGTATGAAGACAGTTAGAAGACCTTTTGGTAAAAAACTTGAAAAGAAGAATATCCGGGCAACAATGATGCATGGTGGCGCTTCCACCATGGTGTGGCCCTGTCTTTCGGGGTTCGCAGTTGGAATACTAGGCTACATCTCCCCCTTAGAGACAATTTCGAGACACTTCTGTTCGAACAAACGCCTGTAAAGTCATATTTAACGCATGATAATGATCCCAAGCATACATCAAAGGTGGTGAAAGAGTGCATGGAGAAGGAAAAAATTTGAATTCTACGTTGCCCTCCATCAGGTCCTGACCTCAGCCCCATTGAAAACCTATGGGAAATTATTCCTCGTGAAGTGCACCGGAAAAACTGAGGTGTATTTAAGAACTTTGAAGAACTATTGAAGACGTCTGGAAGGACATCCCCGGTGCAATTATTGCACTTCCCTGATACAGTCAATGCCCAATTGATGTGTTGAGGTGATGAGAGACATGGGGGTCACACTAAATATTAATACATTGAACCAAATAAGAGTCAGTTTCATTTATTTAGTTTTGTTCCAACCAAGTCTTCAGCTCATCCTCTTGAAACCACTGAACCAATTTCAAAGTTTTTTGGTGAAAGTGTGTGGTACCTACCCACGATACTACAATATCATGTGCAGTTTGACATGTGAACTACTTTTGAATGAAAAGCCATAAACGTGTTTGTTCCAGGATTTATGACCAATGCTGTATATACTCCTTTCAATACCTAAAGGTTGCTCCTAAAAATATTCTTCTCGATTTAATAGTTTGGAGGTTTGTCGGAGCCAACCTGACGTTCTGTGAATAGTTAAGGACAATAAGTAAAAATTATGAAGTTATGAGTCACTTTTAAATTCTCCAGTTTATTGGCGAAAATTCTTGAGATTAACACCACAGCCTTAGAGGATAAATTCCCCATCAATAGTATGCTACATGCCTACCGTCGCAAACGCTGACGACTGGGTTCGTCACCCATGGAGACGGAGAGTGTGGCTAGTTTTTTAATATTACTCTGAGCCGTTATGTCGTCCACTTCGTCACGGGTGAGATGGCGCGATACGTTGATCACCACGTTCCCGTTTGGCTCGATGGTGGCTTCCAGGGGGTAAATTTTTAATGCATGCGCAGCGACTGAAAAAAATCAGGATACTTGGTAAATAAATGTAATATATTTTTAGTCCTAGCCATTGGCCCCCTCATTCATATCACAGCAAGTTCAAACACGACAGAGATTGTTTTACGTATGAATTGAGTCCTTGACACCCCGACGGGGGTATGAACAAGGTAATAAAGGAAAAGATATTTAGTCCTAAACTAAGCGTGATTAGCATTGCTACCAGGGGTCGTATCCAGTTGAAAGACTAAAAGCCCCCACACACGATGCTTCCGGGAGAGCCAGTTTTGTGAGTTGGCAGTCCGGGACGTATCGTGTGTATACAAGAATGCCAGTCTTGGACTGTTGTCATTCCTGAATTTGAAATCCCAAGACTTCGGTTTCAATGGAATTCCGAGTCCACGCCACGGGCCGAGTTTGCACTTAGCTCCTTCTTGCACAAAATTTCTAAGTTGCGGAGGTTATGATTGGAAAACGTGTCATTAGAACAGCGTTGTCTTCTGCATATTTGTTTATTTCAATCATTTCAATTCATATTATTAATTATTTTTATTTTTTATTATTATTTACTGTTTATATTATTATGTTTAATATAAGGAGTAATGAGTAGTAAAAGGCTTCGAAAGGCTTCTTCAGACATCCTCATGTAGTTTCGCCAATCATTTGGTTCAAATAGCAACTCCTTCATTAAATTACTGTGGGACAAGATGTGTCGCTGCTGGTAACAACCTTTGGTCCATTTCTGCATATTTCTTTGTGATTTTACGCATAATTAATTTGCATATTATTGGACTTTGTCTGTTTGCAAATAAACGTTTATTTATTTATAATACAATTTGATTTATTTGATTGATTGAATACAATGCCTGAATATAACAACAACAACTTGTTACTGTATAGTGCATACGCCTTCGGTTAAGGTCCGCCATTTTTTGTGGCATGCCCGGCCGGATCGTCTGTGGGCCCAAAATTCCATGCCACGCCACGCCGGGAATGCCATTCCTGGCGTGGCATTCCCGGAAGCATCGTGTGTGGGGGCTTTAAGACGAGACCTTTGAGGTGAACTCAAGGTCACATAACCCTGTTTATTTGGGCCAGACAACATTTCGGAATAAATAAATAAATTATGCATACCACTACTCAAAGCGGAAATGTGGACGAAGCCGTCAACATTGCCATAGTTGGTGATGCGGAACTGAGCAGTGTAGACACTGCTTCCGCGGCCAGGGTGCGACAGTCTCAGCATTTTGTTCCCAAAAACATCAGAGTCGGTCCCTTCTATACGCAAGTTCGGGGAGCCTCCGTATGCTATGAGAGGTACCTGGCAAGAGAGTATGAACAATATTATTACATTACAATGTATTTTGTGGTAAATACTGAAGATTTAGTGTACATAGCATTGCCTGCAACATACGGTTCACTTGACAAAAACAATAAGGTGCTTGATTTCAATGTTGCGGTCTTTAAATGCCTCTCACTAATACGCTTTGAAGGGTGTGCAAGAATAGGAACGCTACTGGCAATAAAAAACAACTAATTCAAGTTAATGCCTTCTTTTACAGGATCCCTCAATAATTTATTATAAAACTATCTGTAAAATTAAGGTATACTTGTACATAAAATTATAAGGAAAACTAATGTTTTGATAAAGAGTGTAGAAGTTACTTACCTGGCAGAGTTTAGTTGCATTGTTAAATTCAATAGTAAGAAGATTTGTTTGTAATCCAATAGTGAGGGGTTTAAAAAGGATGTGAAGTGTTGTCGCCACATTTGGTCTCAAACATTTCCTACATTTACTTTCCGGCTCACATTTTTCATTTACCATCTAAAACCACAAATGTATTACTAATTATATAGATTGGTATCTACGAGACTTAGTATATAGAGCGATTCCTTTTCAGGAATTTCTATCTTCGTACTTATCGCCTACTTGCCCTGCCAACTTATCGGTTCTTCGGACATATTGGTATTGTTTCCGTATGCAATTTGTGAACGTTAAAGGACTGGTTCACGTCCTCGATGTCAAGTGATAATGGACAAGCTGAGACATGTATACCATTGAAGTTATAGAGATAAGGTGCTGTTAAAGTAGGAACTTTTTTTTTTTTTTAAATAAAGATTAATCGCATACAACCATTTAATGAATGTATCCGATTGACCTCTTCAGTCGCCTCTGTAGGTTAGTACCCGTGTTGAGCTACAACACGTCTTCGATCGCATGGCGTGTAAAGTTTCGCACAAATGCAAGCACGTTACAATCTGGCCATCGAAGTCGAACTACACAACTTCTTTTTTGCGTACTCACTTTGAAGGTGCCTGTATCGTTCGCAAAATAAATTCGAACCGTAGCTGGATGCTGTGACTTAAGTTTAACGTCCAAGCTTTGTATCGACGCCTCTTGCAACGGGGTGGCAGCCCAGCTGAGTGCATTTTTGGACGACTCCAATTTCACAGGCACTGGCTCGTTTGCTGTTGCTGTAGAAGCGGTTGAGCCTAAAATTTAAAAAAGTAACGTCTAGCGAACAAGAAATGAGAACTCTGCGCATACAAAAAGTTTACCTTTAATACATACAACGTGAATCATTAACATTAGCCTGTGTTAATAACCTAACACATCCGATTAATTCCTCGCATATCTGCAGTTGCAAGTATTCATTAAAAATGATTTGTTAACTATCCTGTATAATTCTAGGATTTTCGATTTTATATAATAGAATTTTTAACAAATATTTTTGATTTAAGCCTTTTTGATACCGTAAGTCAAATTTCACAGGAAAAATCGACTGTTAAGCTATCAAAAATAGCGCAACTCCGATTGGCCAGTTCCTTCCTCCGGATGACCTCACCAATCACAAATCAATGTGGTAAAACCGTGCTAGAGAAAGGGACTTTTCATTTATCAAAATGCAGAGGAGCATTTATTCTAAGGGATGTGATATTCTTGACAGCTATTCGATCGATATTTCGTGGGATATTTGATTTTTACACTTGTAAGGCTTTTCCCCCTCCGACGAGGCTTTTCCCCCTCCGACGGTCTCTTAATTAATACTCATTGATTACCTTGGTAAATGAGAATGCTTTCGGTTTTCGAAAATAAAATGCTCCGCAGGATCTTTGGAGGTACAATCATCAACGGAGTCTGGCGAATCCGACGCAACGCCGAAATTCATCGGCTCTACAATGCCCTCAGCGTCATTGACGATCTTAGAGCAAAAAGGCTACAATGGATAGGACATGTGCAACGGATGCCGGACTACAGGCCCCCAAAGGCCGTGTGGGAAGCAATCCCCATAGGAAGAAGACCAAGAGGAAGACCTAGGCGAAGATGGGCGGACCAGTTCCAGGAGGACCTCCTTCGAGTTGGCGTCGAGGCAGCAGATCGGACAGCGGCTGGTGAGGATCGACAATGATGGAGGGAAATTGTCAGAGCGGCCAAAAGTCCCCCTGGGCTGATCGCGCCTAATTAAGTAAGTCAAGTGATTACCATGGTTCACTTTGTGAGCCTTTTCCAGCGCCCCTCGTGTAAATGTACAACCGAAAATTGCGTAGAATCCTGTCGATAGTCCAGTGCCTCAAGTTGTTTATGGGTCGTATAATGTAGCCATAGCAATTCAAATTAGTTCGCAGGGCTGACTATTAGTTTCCAGTGACGCTCTGCTGTGACTTACCGCTTCGAATTGACGACCTGGTTGACTTGCCCTCATCATCTGAGCTTTCTATGAAACAGCCAATCAAGTCAATATAGTACTCTTTTCCATTTGGCTCCACTTGCATTCGTAGGCATCTGTGACAATAATTAAATAGTTCGTGAAATGTCTATCTGTCTGACCTTTTAGGCTATTAATGAGGTCCTCTTTGAAGGCATACCGTCCGGATAGTTCAGTTAGTAGAGAATTGGACTACGAAACAGAAGGACAAAGAAGGTAAATTTTGCACCGTTCACCCAACCTTCCCTATACCGTGCCTTCAACGGCAAGGGAAAAAGGCGACATGTGGTTTGCATTCAAAGTAGACCAGTGGTCAACAGAGAACCCTCCACTATCAGCCTTCGACGTGCCAAGGTCTTGTTTGTATTTTTATTATTGATCTAACTAAGTCATAACACTCAAATGCATCTGATATTCGAGTGCATTATTTACACATTGCACTTAGACCTATGTCAGTCATATGGATAAATAATTCCCGTAAAAAGCTAAAATTAATGTCCTTATAAAGTAACCGAGCAAACCAAACCTTTTTAAGAGATACTGCCTTAAGAACTGGCACAATTAAAACTTCAAACATATGTGTACATTATGCCATCAAGGCGATATCTGCTCTTCTAATATACTCATAAACATTTAAAAAAAAAAAATTAACTCTATGAAACACCATGTGTATTCCAACAAGTAGAGTTTACCAACCTGCTAATAAAGCTATCCCGGCTTGAAGCTGAGAAAATAACTTCAACATTTGCTGAATCATTCAAGGGAATGGTAATAAAATTAGGCACAGCGAAAAGTCGACTCTGATCAGGCTCACCGAGCCTACGGTCGGCGAGGATCGAGAGCGATAATTTCAGTGCAACTGCACCAACATTAGTCAGGTGATATGACCTGCAAGCAAAATATAATACAGTTAAAATGATATAATAACCTGTCCCCAAGGGAAAACCCAATGTCTTGAAATATAAGGCATATATGGCTGCCGATAGTTGCCCCCTAGATTAGCATTGTAATCAAATATTTCTTCGTACGAATAAATATGCGAGTGTGTAATTTCCATTAACTTGGCACCCAACTATAAATCTTTAAACAATCATCCTCAAGACACATTACTACATCCATACCCTCAAGCACAAACCATTTCAAACCGTTTTCGACGGTCCTGGGCAGCCTTGGAGTCCCGTACGCCCCTGATAGCACCTGAAGCCACCGCAAAACACTTATCGTAAACCTATACGTAACGACGCAAATATTAGAAAAATTTCGTCATGTGAATTCCCACCAACTTCCAGAAAAAGTTCTGCGGACAAGCTTACAAAAGATAAACTTACCAGCTGCTACTGGTAGGATTGAAATGAAATGAAAATTATTTCAAGACTGTAAAATTGTGTTTAATGTCTCTGGGGGTCACATTTACTCGGAGGAAAGTTTTCTGGAAGTTAGTGGGGATAAAGTTTTTTCATAAATTGCGGTAACCAAAGGACGACTAGTATACATAAAAAAATTTAATGGCCCACCATAAAATTACTTCCTATACCGTAAAATAAATAAATAATGGCTTTTTGTTCTGTTACAATGCCAACATAGTGGAGTTAGACCTATAAGGCCCTCTGTTACACTTAATTACGACGGCCCGGGACCGCCTGCTTTACATGCCGTCCGAAGCATGAACAGAAATTGTAGCAAGTGTGGGACTAGAACCAACAACCTTTCCAGCGACAGCCGGAGTCCGTACCACTACTCTATTTGTCTTGATGAATACTCATGATAGGACCAGCATGGATTATCACAATTTGGTAACATAATTGAATGATAGCCTACCAGCATACACTTTATTCTAAGTATTTCAAATACACCGAAAGTAGCCTAATTTTGGCAAAAATGAACATACCGAGCTAGAGGCACTTTTGGGGAAGTCCGGAAGACCATCGGGGGTAAATCACAGTCAGGGACGAACTTGGCGTATGCCGCTTCACCAAAAATAGGACATTGTGCAATAGGCATATAATCACGAGCGTCAGTCTTAGCAGTTACTATCACAGAGCTTTTCAGTTTTACAAGTCGAGAGTCTGCAACAGAGATATTAAGGAACATTACTAGCATGCATGTTTCTGCGAGGAACATTGGCGTAAATAGGGGGGTCCTGGGGGGGGGAGCTTAGGGGCACCCGTAGCCCCCCCCCCCCCAGGATTTCTGGTGACAAATGCGTTATGGAGGCGAAATGCATAGTATCCACAATACGAAAGGGAAATTAACTCTTGGTATGCTTATTTTACATGAAAGACATCATGAAGAAAAATCAACATATTGGCGAAGTACTTTCACAAATATATATATTACTCAAAATGCTTGAAATCCCAATATTTTAGACCTATTTTTTCAAAAAATTTCTTCAGGGGAGACCCTCAGTGGTAGGTTTATTCATCGGTAATATCTCAACTGTAATGCTTGCAAAATTCGTAAAATCTCACTAATTTGGGCCTATTTATCAATTTGTTTTCTCCGGGGGAACAAAGTCTTGGGTCCTAAATTTTGGGCGAGGAATTAAATTTTACTTGCACAAACCTACTCAGTATGCATATTAATTACCAAGGTAGAGATTTCGAAATATTTTGAAAACAATTTCTGACGAAATTAACTAATTCATCGTTCAACAGATGCAATGATATGAAAGTGGTGAGATGAAAAATGTATAAAAAATGCAGCTTTCTCAAAAAGTAATCTATTTACCGGACTTGCACTGCATGTCAGAATGCTGAGGAACGTTTTACTCTAAAATCAATATTACCTGACTTTGCACAAAATGCAGATGTAGTATGAGGGTTCGTTAATATCTAAATTTCCCAGTTTGTACTTGCCATTTATTGTATAACAAGCTTTAAAAATGAATTAAGATACTTTGAATTTGTTAGACAAACCTTTAATATCTTCGATATTTTCTGGATGAAATCGTACCAAAAACTCCAGCATGTCCCTTCCTTTCAGGGTAACTTCGAACTTTTTCTTTCCCTCTTTCCACGTTATTCGCACTATTTGGCCATTTATTCTGATACTATCGGGGAACGAAAAGTATTTCTGATTCTGTAAAAGTCCAATACATTAATAATCAATTTTACAAGGGTTCTAACAAAGGATGCAATTTACTGAAAAATCTTCCTCAAATGTTTTCATTTAAAATTGAAACAGTATTCGACATAAGATATTATACAGTTGGTGATTGCTGTCTTGAAGTTAAAAGTGCGCACATAGGCTTAAAAAAAAAAAAAAAAAAAAAAAAACTGCTAAGGCTTTCACGGCCGAAGTCGTATGAAGAAGTGACTACCCGGCCACTCGCTACGGAGCCACCGAGGGACAACCTTCGAAGTCTGCGCAGCGCCACTGAAGATGTCGACGGCAGATGTTGACGAAACGTTTGAAAGTTCACTTTCATATCGACATATCAGCCCGGATTCTACTGATTCTTCATTTTTATAGCAACATATGACTGTTTTATGAAAATATCCGTTATTTCATGTATTTTATAGAAATTCTCGATGCTGCATGGGTAGAATTTTCGATCTTGCAATGAGGGCCATTTCTTGGAGTATGAGTTCACTGAACGTTATAATCAGTCTATTAGTTACCTCAATAATGCAAATCGGCCTGTTTAAAATTAAGAGATCTCACCTCATCGATAGATAACATCAACAGGGTCTCATGTAGTGCCGGATAGGATAACTGGAATTTGTGATCTAGATAGCAACCAAGAGGCAACGTTCCAAAGTTGTGTTCTCTGGGAGAAACTGAGGCGAGTTCATTTGAGCTGGACATTGTCAGATGGATCAAAGTCGTGGCCTCTTGCGTTTCCCGCGTAACCATATCTTGCACACAGAATTTAACAAGGGCAGTTGACTTCAATTCTCTTTCAGCTGTTATAACCATCTGAAGTACAAAGTATTGATGAATTGTAATATATAATTTTAACGGTAAATTAATGCATGCAACTTAAGAATGACGGATCCTAATATCCACTCATAAAAATAAGATAATCTAGAATAATAACAGCCAAAAAGTCATACATAGAGTAGTTATCCAATTATTCATATTAGTGTTTAGAATCCGTTTTAAGGTAGTGTTCAAGGTCTTGAAGCAAATCAGAGTACGTTTTTTGAACAATGTCAAGTTCCATATGAAAAATCGATCGTAGAGGCGTCAAAAATATCCGCTAAATTAACAGATTACTCCCCTACATTTAGATATATCACATGTGGCCTTCACTAACACCAATTGGCCACATTTCTTGAATTCCTTCCTCGGGATTACCGCACCAATCGTTTTTGGTACAATTCAAATTCAATCTAGTTGGTAAATATCAAATCATATCAAAAACCAAAATGCTGAGAAATTTGTTTTCTGTTTGCCTGATATTTCATAAGTAAAGATTTTCCCCCTCAAATTGTCTCTTAATATTCAAATGTCATTTATTTATGTGCAGTATTTATTATACGGTATTACTGTGCAGAGCTCATGCAGTACCTCAATAAAATGTTGATGTAAAGGTGCAAGGGCTGTATCCTTGAAGCGCAATGATAATAAACCCTGCTTTTCCCAGGCACCGTCAGCTTGGCTTAGCCTAAAAACGGAGTCTTCAATGGGTAACTCCACAGCAACGATAGCAACTTTTAGCCAACGATTCTCTGTTTGCACAGGCACAGAAATAGTTGTATCCGCCTTAACAGTCGCAGTCACATCCACGGGGCATTTTATATCCAACCAACGGCCTGAGAACAACAATAATATCATAATACACCAAGAAAATATATGTATGTTTGCAGCAATAATGCATACGAGTATAAACATCTAAGAGCAAATTTGGAGTAAACGCTCCCATAATCTAATAATGACACATATTTCAACTAACATGGCTTTTAAACCTATTATAAGATGACATTTACAAGCGCAGATTTCACATAACTTTCCCTAACGTGTCTGGCGACATTTCAGTATTTGAAAACAGTTTACCTGGCAAGTGCGGTAGGTAACATATCTGTATTACGAAAAGTAAAAAAAAATGTAATGCATATGAGCGGTATGCGCCAGAGTTTAAAATTAGGTACCATAATTTTGCTATTTACGGTAAATGTTATCAAAATGTACAAGAGACAATTGGACACTTCAGAAAGGGGCCTCAATATAAGTTTAAAAAAAAATATAATTATAAAGACTTTCACGGCCGAAGTTACATGATGATGCAGTACAATCCGGGATGATAGGCATGGTTGATCTGAAAGCATATTTTCAAGCGTTACATGATGATGCAGTACAATCCGGGATGACAGGCATGGTTGATCTGAAAGCATATTTTCAAACGTTTTGTCAACATATGCACTCAATAGTTTAATTGGCTCTGCTTAGAATTCTAAATTGTATCTCGGTTCCACAGCAACCAAGCAGACCACGGCCTACCATCCCGGATTCGACTGCTTCCTTTTTCTGTAGTTGCAATCTAGCAATTGGTTTGCAGCAAATCTTTCCACCTCCTTCTCCACTCCTCCCTGTCTTGGGCCGTGCTCTTGAGTTCAAAGTAGATTCCGCATCTCATATCTTTCATGAGGTCTTCTGTGTTCGCCTTCCTTGGTCGTTCTCTTGCATTGGTGCCTTCGATTGTTCCTTCTATTATGGTGCTTAGGAGTCCTTCTTTTCTTGTCTGATCAGGTGACCCATCCATTTCGCTATTCTCACCGAAATGGAGGTAATTAGGGATCTTTTATTTTTTGAAGTACCTCTTCGTTCGTTGTATGGTCTCTCCAAGATATTTTCAACATTCTCCTATAGCACCACATTTCGAAAGCCTCCAGCTTTTTTTTGCTTCTTTCGTGTATGCACCATGTCTCAGTCATAAAGCAGTATGCTCCATACTAGTGATTTAAGCAGTCTTTTTCTAACATTTATGTCGATGTTGTTAGCCTCGAATATCTTCGACTTTTTGTTAAACGCTAGCCGGGCCATTTGAAGTCTGCTGGAGATTTTAGCACTTGACTTTCCATCGTGCGTTATTTTACTGCCAAGGTATGGAAAACTCGTGACATTCTGTATGGCTTACATCAGTTATCAAATTCAAAATATAGTTCAATAACTCGTAATAAATCGTAATGGATACATACGATATATCAGTGTGGATTTCAACTAATGCCTCAATCTATAAACTATCAATATTTCTTGGGAAATTTTATTCCTTACACATGTAAGGATTTTCACGTCCGATTGTCCATTAATGCATTTTTAATGTCTACGTTTCGATGGAATTGGCTAAGAGTGTATAGGTGTTATAGTACTTAAGTTGGCTACGTCTTAGCCAGAAAATGTTATCTTACTTTGTTCAAGATTATGCGACAGGGATGTTCCTGAAGTAAGAATTGATGCCTGGCTGTCAATCTTGGTGTCTTCATCATCTAATAGAACGCTTGGAAACTCCCTTCGAATCAAGGATGTCACTGAGGAGTCCATTTCACCTTCAATCAGACAAGCGACATTAAGAACCAGAAAAATAAAGAATGTATCCGAACGTCTCTTGATTACAGGTCTTATGCTACGCAAAAGCCCTAAACAAGTAATTATCTATTTTAAATTGACGTGCAGTGGTATCACGATGCACGGCAAGGCATACATTGAGGGTTGGAATCCCGCTAAGTACAGATTTTTCTTGATTCTCTCATTTCGGTCTGCATGCGCACCTTTCAACCTTCCAATTCACAATTAATATTACAGTTACCCTTCATTCGCCCGATGGTGACGACAGAAACTAATGACGTCATTATCCTGCTTTCAGCTGAGCTTAACTATTGTGCCGGAATTAGAGGCCACGCTAACAACCTAATAAGATCTTTTTTAACAGACAGGCAACAATTCGTACGACTTTCCAAAACTAATAACGGCTATCAAACGTCTTCCCTAAGTTGCACAACAACTGTGACATGCGGGATCCCTCAAGGTACAGTCCTGGGTCCTCTGTTATTCTTGATTTTTATAAATAGCCTACTCGAAATGAATCTGGATGGTACTCTGCTGGGTTTCGCTGATGATACAACTCTATACTTTTCAGGCAAAACCTGGGACGACACGCATACTAAAGCAGGAAATGGAATTAAGAGAGTTAAAGAATGGCTAGCTAACAATCAGCTTACTCTTAATACCTCTAAGACGGAATACATCACATTCAGCCTTACCGCAACGGGCCAACCTGCAAGATCATCCATAAAGTTACATGAAAGACTATGCGACCCTAATGTCCCCGATTGCACATGTCATGTTATAAAAAGAGTAGATAACTACAAATACCTAGGGGTGACAATAGACAAACATTTGAAATGGGCTGAACACATTGCACTTACAGCTAAACGGGTACGGAAGACAATATACAAATTTAAATTACTCAGACAAATACTTGACATTAATTTACTGAGGCAAGTTTATCTCTCGCTAGTCAACTCTATAGCATCCTACAGTTTATTGGCTTGGGGAGGTGCCCACCAAACTCATCTAGAACCTGTAGAAATCTCTATAAGACATGTCATTAGAGTCAGTTTGAGAAAACATTACCTGTACCCATCCCTAACACTGTACAACGAATTCAAGGTACCATCGATAAAATCATCTTACTGCTTCCAATTATTAACATATAGATTACAGCAAAATCTGTCGCTCCAGGGACAAAGTGAATTCATCCAACAACCGGATTACCCGCCTGCGTGAGAGTCGCAATCTCCAAATATCTACTTTTAAAACAGCCTCGTAAAAACATTCCCACTTATATTTAGGGATTTTAGCTTTTAACGCACTACCAACTGATCTTAAAACATTAATGCCAGATAAGAAGTGCCGTAAAACAATTAAGCAATTTCTGCATAGTAATCCACAGTTTATAAACATAATATATCCGGGAGAATAGCTTAACGAAGAGAATGCCAATTTGCCAAATAATGTATAATGTACCGCATACCTAGTTTTATTATTTAATTATTATTCTATAATTAATATTAACATCTTATAATACTAACCTAGCAACTAAGACAGAACCCATCACGGGCCACATGGCCTATAGGGTTCATTTTCTAATATGTATATTTTGTATTGTATTCTTAATTTTGAATATATTGATTGATTGATTGATTGAATCACTGACTTGTTTTCGTTTTCTTTCCATAAAAACTTTGCTTTTAGGCGCGGAACTGCGCCGGTCATTGTGCATTTTATGGCGTTTTTATTATGTGTGGCATGATACCTGAAGACATGATGCAATTTCTCACGGTCTGCATTGCTATGGATCGGGTATTTCTAACATAGCATAGAGGGGCAACTCAATAAGCGCTTCAAATAATATACTGTACATAAAATATACCAACTCCCGTCAAACCAATAAAAAAACAAACTAATTTTTCCATGTCAGTTCATTTTCATTGAACTATATTTTAAAAATATTAGTCATTAATAGATGAAAGTATTTGGGTTCGGATCTATGATTATTTAAAAAGGTGACGGGATATTGCTGTTTTTTTATAATTATTAACATATTATTATTGTAAACTATTATTATTAACTACTAAAATACTACTGTCTAGAAATTAAGTAGAGAAGGATCAATGCTAAGTTAAGGAGGGTGTTCAGATCCATGAAAATGGTGTTTTCCTTCTTTATCTAACCCCTTCAGTGTTTCAAAGGACTCTCAATTCATACATAACGCAATCTATGTCGCTCGCACAATTGTTTGCTTGGGTATGTTCAACTATGGGACTTACATAGCGCCAAGCCTGAACCAAGTTTTGACTATGATATGAAGAAAATAAACTAATAATAATCATCCAGTTGGCTACATACAAATACATGTTAGCTATTCATCAAAAGGTTTAATAATAAATAAATAAATAGGGACTTTTTGGTTCTATTACTAAGCCAACCTAGCGGAGATAGCCCTCTCTTACACTCAACTAGGAAGACCCGGGACCACCTGCTTCACATGCCCTCCGAAGCATGGCCAGAAAATGTAGCCCGTGTGGGACTCGAACCAACAACCTTTCGGGTGAAAGTCAGAGTCCGAACGACTAAACATGTCCTGACAATTTAATAAGATATCTTTGATTAAATTACATGCAATATCGTACCTGCTGGCTGCCTTTCGTGCTCTTGGGCATCAGAACGAATAGTAGAGTTCACCGCAGTCAATGTTTCCGAAGCGTCTTGACTGGTTTGCTGCTGCGAGGACACGGCAGACAATACTTGTGTACATCCGCTATTGGCACTGCCCTGTGGAAACAACACACCTGAGACTTCATATTCACCATTACGCTAAAATAAATGTTCATTCAGTAGTATCAATACACTTATCATAAAATACAGCAAAGCAAAGCAAAAACACACCGAAAAATGTTACCGTCTTTAGCTGAACATCGTACAAGATGGGTGGCGAAGAAATCCCCAAAGCTCGACTAGGACCTATAAATTACATTGCGCGTACCCTTAACAACACAAGTATAAAGTGTACTACTAAATAATAAATTGTTTGTAGGAACACATTCAAACTTTCAAAAGTTTCATAGACTATCTTACAGGTTAGTTTCCGTTTTTTCGTTATTCCCTCATGCACGATACAAGACACGTTCAGTTCTTGTTTGATCGGTTGCTCAAGTACGTTAGCCTAGTGGTTTTAAGTTATTTATAATGATCCTAGGACAGTTCAAAAGGGACCAGCACTCAAATTAAGAGCATAGAATAGTGAACTGGCATAGGTGACATTTTCAATCTTCTGAGGTCGTAATCTCATTGATTGGTTGGCAGCAACTTCCGATATATCTCCAGTTTCCTCGGTCCAGCGCTTTCCTTTTCAGTTCTTGGTACATTTGAGGTCCTGCGTCCTCCTTCAGTTCATCCATGAATTCCTTCTTCTTCGGTCACCCTCTTCTATTAGCTCCTTCTACTGAGCTTTCAATGATGTACCAGATTTTCGTGTCTTAACAAATGCCCTACCCATTTCGCTCTCAATCTATAGAACGACAGAACTGCACAAGTCTATTTGTTGAATCAGTTGAGATATTTGAGTTAAATTTGTGGTCTCAAATATAAATGTCGCGACTTAAGAGATCTATATATTTTTATTGACTATGTACCTATACGTTCAAACTAAATGTGGATGCAATATTTTCTCCTTGTTCAGAGTCCATTCGAAACAAGTCAAAAAGGTTTGAAGCCCTTTCACGTCACACTATTTTTCGCAGACTAAGCATTGGCTAGTCCGTCTGGACTGGACCTACTGAATTAGCCCTGTTCGCACCATCGTAACAATTACCATCAGCGTATTTGAGTTAAAGAGCAGCCGACGATTTTTCACAATTCCACCATCGTATTTAATAGGTGTAGCGTCGTCATGGTCCAATACTCGTGAGTGGCTAGTTGTTCTTCTTGCTGGGTCTATTAGCGGTGTTGAGTGCCGGCTCTGACTTAAGCATTTGATATCTCGTGTGGGTGGAGACATGGTTGAGCCTAAAACATGTGCATATTAAATACTGTAATATTTGTACTGTTCATTATAACCTATTTCCATATATTGTATACATATATTTTATATCTTGCTCAAATCTCAATATTTAGACAAGGGATAGGATTAGAAATGAAGTGATGAGAAGAGAGTTCGGGGTGGAGAGGACAGCGAGAAGGTGACTGCAATGGTTCGGACAAGTATAGCGAATGGAGAACAGCAGGTGCGAGGGGTGGTGGCTGGTGGTAGAAATAGAGGGAACGCAAAGAAGGGGAAGCCCAAGGAAGAGATACAAAAACAAGATTGAGGACGATTTCAGAAGAGTGGGGATGATACCAGACGAATGTTGAATAATCAGTAGTGGAAAGGCAGGAGGGGGTGATCAGACCCGGACGACTGCAGGTGATTACTGATGATGATCTAAACAAAGATTAGTCTTTTTATTCAAACATACTTACACGTTGATTTGTCATGAGTTGACAATTTCTTTAAAAGTTCATCAGCTACAGCAGTGTTGCTGAATTGCGAATTGGCAAGCAGAAGACGTATATCCGTAACAGTAGAATGTTCAGAAAATATTTTGGTTGTAGTTGCATTTACTGTTTTAGTTGAGTTTGTTTCTGAGTTTATCGTACTGTCATCTGAAAATAATAAAAAAATAATTGACAATTATTCATGATGCAAGATTGGATGATTTTTTCGTTGCTTGCATTGAAAAATTATCATACGGTACATGGAAGTTTTAATAGGCTTAATTTATTTTTAGACTTTATAATTGAAAATGAACAACCAGTAGAATCCGGGCTGTTACAATAACTGAAAATAATAAGTCGTGGGGTCATTTTCTTTGAGCTGCAAATGAAAACCGCTAGAAAACATGAACATGAAAAAGGCTGGCATCGCATACACAATAATTGCCAACATCCAACATAGAATTCGGATATGCTTGTGCTATATTTCAAATTTTTGTAAATTTCACAGTACTGGTTTATTGAACTGAGGCAATAGTTCGACAAGAGCACGTTAGCTGGAAGAGTAGCCTTTCGGGGCTAAAGCTCGCCTAATATAAAGATGTTTTTCATTTAATTTTACTTCCCTTTTTAGTGCAGCAGTCCCCAAGGTCAAATTACCACGAAGATCGACAATTTTCGATAGAAGAGGCAATTAAGAAGGTATATAGAAATCTATATTACGTAGTCTGTGATTTGAAAATAAGAGCAACATAGTTTTTCTATACTCTCACTGACATTGTAACGGCTTGATAAGGTTGAACAATATTTGAAATTAAGATTATGCTAGACTATAATAATTTTCTCTATTCATTCAACAAAAGTAAAATAATTTCTTATGAATAATAAAACTATATATCTCCGAGTTTAGCATTGAATTCGAGTAATACGCACCTTTAAGCGTTGTCTGTCCAACAAGTGAATCGAATCCCACAGTCTTTTTTGCGAAAAATGATCCGATTGAGTCATTTTCAACTCTGAAAAAAACAATAAAAACCGTCTAAGCTATTTTTAGGCACTGCATTTACATATGTTGAGGAAATAAATTAAAATAAAAATAATAACATTATAGCCTAATTGGTAAGAATAGCATTTTTTTAATTTTTAGGTGCGGGATTCTAAGCACTAAACAGAATTTCGTGATAAGTGTTGGTTTGGCTAACTGCTATCAGAAGCGCACTGGGCAACGGTTGCCCAGGTAAACCAGTTGCCAATGGCTTGTGTTTGATGGTACAGAAGACGTTTAAATATGTACAGTTGTGTGGAAAGGTTTATAAATTGAAAAAACGGATTGTGGAGTGAATGCCAGTGAGACTAATGCCGAGAAGATGGGGGAGGGTTTGAGGTGAAGTCTCGGTTAGTAAACGCAGGGCAGTGCACAAGGATGTGTTCGACTGTGAGGCTAGTATTGCATTGAATTCATAGAGGAGCTGGTTCACCGATTAGACGGCCATGGGTCAACCTTGCCAGGCCAATTCGTAGTCCAGTGGTCAGCAACCCATGGCTAGCGAGCCAAATTTGGCACTTTGGGCTTTGCTTTGGATATCACAGACATCTTGAAAAACAAGGTTATGGCGACGTTTATTTAACAAGGCACTGCCCTTCAAATTATATAACTTCTTTATTATCTATTAAACTAAATAAAAATTATAATTATTCTCACCGGTCACTAATATTTGAGAAATGGGAGACATTACTATCATGATGAAATTCAGTCGAGGCCTTGAAAGCTGCTTGTTCTTGTTTGAACAGTTCATTTGCCGCGGCTGAAACATGTTAGCGTAAATAATTAGATTACTCGTGACTTCGTGGTATTTCATTTTAATAAACAAAAAATAACAAAAACTTAAGAGTTTTATAAAAACTTGTTATAACAACCCGAATTAGTAAAACCCAAATAATCGTTAAGAAATTAACTTTGTCTAAGAAACCCACTTGTGTTAGTATAAAACCCTGGGCGCTTTCGGCAAGAACTGCCATCTACAGAGGGAAACCCACTAGCACAGTTACACCATATCTGCGATTTGAGACTTGTTCAACTCGAGGAGAAGATGCAAATGTGTTTATACTAACACAAGTGGGTTTCTTAGACAAAGTTAATTTCTTAACGATTATTTGGGTTTTACTAATTCGGGTTGTTATAACAAGTTTTTCTAAAAATCTAAGTTTTTGTTATTTTTGGTTTATCATGTTAGCGTTTAATATGGAACCACAAGAGGAAGCTAACAAGAAAATATTTAGTTAAACTTGCGTACAATAACGTTCGCACAGAACTGTGCTCCCAGTAAAATCAGGAATTATACATTATATTAGTCATCTAGTTCATTATCACAAAGTAGAAATAACACCTGAGGAAGCAACTTCACTTCACCTCTTTAGTGCTCCATAACATACTCAAGCGTTTTAGAATTTACTAAATTTAGCTCACTATTAACATTTGGAAAATACTTACAAGCACTACGAACAGGGAAAAAATTATCAGAGGGACGCAAACGATCCTCTTTATGAGGTGTCATCGATGACACACTTGGTGCTTCCAAACTTAAAGAATCCAGTTCATCTCTAAACACTCTCGGGGTTTTGGGGCTTACATCCTTGCTGAAAAAGTCTTTTAATACATATCCTGCAGAAGCCCCACTAAAACTGGCTCTCTCCGAATTTTCTCTAATAACTTTAGGACGGGCCAAAACTTCTTGTGCTTTCGCGCGCTCTGCATTTATTTTTTGATCACTGGGGTTTAAAGCTTCTAAAGCTTTTAGCTTAGCATCAAGATCCATTAATTTACTTTTCGGGACTTCCGGTACTTTAAAAACATGAGAGTCAGTGTTGGGCTGTGCTCCATTGTCGAACGACATTCGCAGTGACGGCAAATCTAAGTTTTCATTCATTTCCGACATTCGACCCACGGAAAGAATGCCAAGCGATGAATCTCTATTCGCGGAACCAAGACTCTCCCGAATTTGCTTCCTTTTTTGGAAATATGACGCAAACATGGGGTCATCTTCAATGGATTTATCTGTAATAAAAGAACGTCGTAGTCTACATCATTTAGTTCGATGGTAGGTATGAAAGCAATGAAATATAGAATGTTAATGTATAAAAACAATAAGAGGTGCACACAACCTTCCATATTCTCTTTTTCTTCTATAAAAGATTACATCGCATACAAACAATTTAACTTAACCTCTTCAATCGCCTCACTAAGTCACCTAATAGGTACTTGTGTCGAGTTACGGCACGTCTCCGACCGCAAGGTGTGTAGATACTCGCACAAGTACAAACACGCTACCACCTTCCCACCGAAGTCGCACCTATTTAACTTTTGAGTAAAGCCTCTACACTCTACAGGCAGGGTAATTAGAGAAACAAAGATATGAAAAAATGAACTGCATTCAAATCCCATTTCCGTCCATTTTTCCATGTCATCCTTTCTCTAATCACGTCAATAAATATGGACGGTCAAACTACAACTACTACATTTCGTCGCAAGTTCAAATATTGACAAAGTAAAGCAAAGTTTAACTTCTATTGCAGTATTATGTGGTATTTACCACTGACACTAAACTAACTTTGGTTGAAGAGGTAACCTCTTCGCTATAACCGAAATTAGAGGTTATAGAAAACACTGGACTTGGCGGGATTCGAACCCACGATCTTAGCCCATACGGGGCACCATCAACGACAAGTTAGTATTGTGCCCTTTAAATCCTCTTATATTCTCTAATTGTTTTCGTTAAAGGTTTCTCATCAGTTAAGTTTTTTGCTTTAAGCATTTCCGTATTATGCAACCCTGTCAGCCTGGCGGGGGGAGTGAGTCTCTCTATTAACTTGAGGAACCATAAGGGCAGGCTCCTTCACCTCGGGGAGAAGACTGACAGGGTGGACCTCCAGATTGCAGTGGATTCAGAACCACTTGGGAACATACACGACTAACGATACACAACCAAATTTTATTTTATTAGGTGTAGGTACTTTTTAAAAAAGTAGAGTTTTGAGGAGATACCTTACTATATACTGTAGCTAGGCTACAGGTGCTATATTTTTAGACATAAAACAGTTCACTAAGATAACTTCATGATGCAGTGTTGCACTAACCGTATTTGTCCATTTCTATAGTATATGCTGGCAGACGAATAATGTAGATTTATATTATAATTAATACTGCAAATCTGTAACAGCCAAGTCAAAACAAAGCCATTAATTCAAATCAAATTTCAAGTTTCAACTGTCTTGTCTTCATTCTTTAACTGTTAGTCAACTCACATCACATCACAATCACATCTGATCACTGATCAGTAAAAATAAAAAGGCGCCATTCAGTTGAACCAACGTATGAAAGATAATTTTTGTCGCAATTTCTCAAACACCATCACTGGCTCACTGCCTTGTATAATAACTTAATAACTTTTTACTTTTCAGTGTATATTTTTTCACCGTCTTTTAAAAAGGACGGTAAATTTAAATTTTGGTTTAATATTAAAGACTTAAGATAAATTTAATCCTATACACATCGCACCTCTTACTCGAAATTTTTTGCGGGTCGGATTGTCACGCTTTACTTACTTTACTTTATCCAACGCCCGTCCGTGGCAGTTCTGCCATTCGACGTCGAGCCTCCCAGTATAGACTGATGATGTTCTTCGGTGTTGCTTGGAGTTGGGCACAGTGGTGAAGGTGGTTAGCGTCCATTCTTCCTGCATGACACAGGGGGCAGTTGTCGTCATCTGCTAGGCCGATTCTGTGGAGATTACTTACTTCTTACTTCTTGAAGCAGGCGTCCAGGTTCAAGTGATCCCGATGTCTGTCGAATGCTCTTCTTGCTAGGCTCCATAGGTCCTTTGTCTTGAGGATGATTTCGAGGTTTTTATCGGGAACAATCTGTTTCAGCCTCTCTCTTTCTACATTTGGGGTGCTGCATTCGAGTAGAATATGTTGGAGGGATTCGATTTCGCTTCCACATGTTCTGCACGCAGAGGTGTCTACGAGGTTGAGCCTGTGTAGATGTTGCCTACTTAAGATGTGTCCCGTTCTTGCGCGTGATGCAAACGTTGCTGTGGCTCTGGAAACTCCTTTGTACCAAGTGGGGCTTGCAGGCGAGGGTTGGAGAGCATGGAGGAAACGTCCTGTACGTCCACTTCTCCACTTTTCTTCCCATTCTTGTCGAAATATCTTGCCCGCCAAATGTTTGCACTGCGATAATGGGAACATCTTTTTCCCTACCGGTAGTAGTTGAGATGCTTCTTTGGCTATTACATCTGCTATTTCATTGCCCTCGACACCGCAGTGCCCAGGTACCCATTGTAGTACGATGTTGTCTACTTTGTTTGCGATGTTGAAAAGTTTGTTTCTGATGCTCTCTACCCTGAATTCGTAGTCAGACGGCTCACATTTGTTTAGGTATTGCAGTGCTGACTTTGAGTCGGTTAGTATGACAACGTTTGCCCCGTCCAGTATACTGTCACTTGCCAGTGCTGCATCAATTGCTAATAGTTCAGCTTCCATGCTAGAAGTTGCGTTGGCCGGAATATAATATTTTTCTCCTGTTGTCTGTACGTAGTATCCTGCTCCAGTTTTTCCTCCTTTGAGATCTACAGATCCATCTGTGTAGATTTTTGTGTAGTCTTTATATTTTACGTGACACATCTCCAGTGTAGCGCTTTTCAGCTGTTCGGTACGGTCGTTCTTTGTTAGATTTGTTGGGAGAAGATCTTCGATTTTCCATTTTATTTCTACCCTTGGAGGATGGTTAGCAAAGGTTGGTATTCCTTCTGGCAGAGCTAATGGCATGTCTTCCATGATTTCTGACACTCGATGCGTGAAAGATTGTTTTATTTTCTTTCTCTGAGGTTTCTTAGAGGGTTCGTGTCCCGTAGAGACTGTATTTTCAAGTGTTTATTCCATGTTTGTTTCTTTATGTATAGGTCCAGTGGTTCGATTCCAGCTTCTATTTCCATTGCCGCTGCAGGCGTGCTTTTCACGCACCCCAGTACTGAACGCAAGGCAGCTGTCTGGATACGTTGCACTTTGTCAATGTGGGTTTTCGCCGCAGCTCCCCAAACTTCGCTGCAGTAAGTGATTTTAGATCTTATGTATGCACTGTAAAAATGTCTAAGGGTAATGGTATCGGCTCCCCATTCTCGGTTTGCCACCACTCTTAGCGCATTTGTGCGGCTTGTGCTCTGTGCTACTATGTATTCTGTATGGTCCTTCCACATTAATTTCTTGTCAAGTACTATTCCCAGCAGCTTTGGACTTTTGTTATATTTTATTTGTGTGCCATTGATGTTTAGTGCTGGCTCATACTCTTTGTGGATGTAGCGCCTTGAGAAGAAGGTGCTCTCGGTTTTGGTCATGGATATTGTGAGGGACCACTTATTGCACCATTTTGAAATGCAATCTAGCGCCATTTGTATCTTTACCTCTGCTTCTTCAGGAGTTTTCTCGGTTGCCCATATGGTCATGTCGTCGACAAAGATCATACAGCGCACGCTTTCCGGGAGATTTTCATCAATATCGCGAAGAGCTAGGTTGAATAATGTGGTGCTGATCACGGATCCTTGGGGTGTTCCATTTTCAGTCTCGCATTCTTCTGATTTTTGCCCATTAATAAGAACTTTGATGGTCCGACCTTGGAAGAAATTCGTTATGTATTTGAGAATGTTTCCATTTAGGTCGGCTTTCATGGCTTGAAGGATAACTGTTTTGTGGGGCACTTTATCAAAAGCTGCTTCAAAATCTATAAGGGCTGCCACTGTGCACAGCTGGTTCTCAAAACCTTTGTATATTTCACTAGTGAGGTATAGTAACCCATCATTGGTACTTCTGTTTCTCCTGAGTCTAAACTGATTTACTCCCAAGGTCCCTTCATTCTCTAATCTCCACACTAGTCTGCTATTTACTAGTTTTTCCATTAGCTTTCCTAAGCTGGAAGTAAGAGATATGGGTCTATATGATGTCATATCGCTGCTATCTTTGTTTGGCTTGAGAATTGGAATTACCAGGGCCGTTTTCCATCCTGTTGGGATGTCACCCTTTTTCCAAATACTGTTAAAAAGTGATAAAAGCTTCTCTTTGAATAGGTTAGAGCAGTGTTTTAGCATTTCATTATGAATCTCATCTTCCCCTGGCGCTGCTCTCTTTAGCTTATTTATCTCTTTCTCACGTTCGCCGATTGTGAATGGTTGGTCATCAGGATCAGGGAGCTGCATGATATGTTCGTATTGACAAGTCAGTCTCATTTCTTCTGGGGTTAAGTGTTTAGGCCATGGGATTTTCTTTCCGCTTTTCCTTTTATACATATTGCAAAAGGCATTGGCTTTTAATTTGTCGTCATATAAAATGGTTCCCTCCTTTTCTTTGATATGCTTTATGCATTCACCTGTTTCGCCTAAGGTAGACTTGAATTTTTTCCACACAGTGCTACATGAAGTATTAGCATTTATAGAACTCACAAACGTTTGCCATGCTTTTCTTTTGGCTACAAGTATGGCTCTTCTCAAGTAGGCGTTACACTTGTTGGATGAGGATCTATTTTCCCTAGTACGTTTTCTTTTCCATTTTCTCCTAGCAATACTTCGTCTTTTTTTGAGTTCGCTTAGTTCATCATTCCACCAGTCATTCATGTGCTTTTTAACCCTTTTCCCTCTTGACTTGGGGATTGTCATATCCGCTACTCTATTTATAAATGATTTGATATTCTCCACAGAACATTCCTCATTGGGATTCCAGTTTTCCGTCTCCCTTTCAAAAGCTTTCCAGTTTGCTTTTTTAAGCCTGAAACGGCTGTGCACAACGCTTTCATTGGTAACTAGTTTTTTGTTCAGTACTAGCTGACAGCTAATTGGGAAATGGTCGCTGCCCAGATCATCACATACTTTCCAGTTTGTTACTGACCTCCATAATTCCGGGCTGGTTATTGTTAAATCTAGTGTGCTGAGAGCTCCATTTGCTGGCGACTGGTACGTCGGGATTTTTGGTGAGTTGACCAGCAGCAAGTCATTTTCTTGGATCCATTCGTACATAACAGTACCATTTCTGTTTTCTTCTCCATGGTTCCAACTTGTATGTCGGCTGTTGAAATCTTCTAGGATAATGTATTTCTTTCCTGAGGGAATGATATCGCGTAGTTCTTCCACTTTGACTCCTTGTTTTGAGACGTACACGTTTACTATGTGAAATGAAAAGGATTCGTTTACCTTTATCTTCAATTTCATATACTCAAGAGTAGTAAAGTAAAGAGTAAAGTTCTGTGGAGATGGGCTTGTAGATGGTCGTGCCCTGTCAGAGTGCGGAATTGGGCCACAGATGCGTGCCGCTCTAGGTTACGCGGTATTGCTCTATCTGTCGCTAAGCTCGCCCATTGCTTTCCTTCGCTTTCGTTCTTCAACCGACTTGAAGTCTGGCGCGAGATAGTGATGTCAATGTGGTTGCGGGCGGCTCTCAAGGATTGGGGCTAAATGGGTTGCGGCTCCGCAGCTCCTTGCTTTGCCAGCTCGTCGGCCATGTCATTTCCCTTGACTCCGACATGGCTTGGGATCCATTGGAGCCATACGGTCCAACCGACGGATATCAGGTCAGTGAGCGACGTGCGGCATTGTATTGTTCTTTGACAATCGGTCGGAGTATTTTTGCTTAGTGCTTGGATTGCAGATTGGGAGTCAATGAAGAATACAGCTCGTGTAAGAGGCGTATTTGAGTTCCGTAGGTAATGAACAGCTTCTTCTACGGCCCATATTTCTCCGTCGAAATTACTGGAGTATTTTCCCACTGCAATGTGTTTTTCGAATAGACTTGAGTATACTCCAGCCCCTGTGGAGCTCGTTTCAGGTATGTATGATCCATCTGTATATATGTGGACCCATTCGTGCGGTGGATAATGGTTTCTAATGCGGCCTTTTGTAGTTCAATTGGGTTGGTCATAGCTTTCGTCGTGGTCAAACTGTGCAGCGTCGTTCTTGAGTATGGCAGCGTAACAGCAGAGGTCGTGTAGAGAGATAGAGGGGCAGGTTCGCCGAGCTGCAGGTTGTACTTTTCGATTAGCGTTTGGGCATGTGTCAAGGGGGTGTTCTGGGTTCTTAGGCGAAGGCTTGCTTTGGAGTATGAATTCCAGTGCCTTGTGTCCACTCTCTTAGCTCGCTCCCAGTACTTCAGATTCAATTTATCACGTCTTGGTTCGAGTGGCTCGATTCCTGTCTGCAACTGCATTGCGGCTATCGGTGTCGACTTGGCCCCTCCGGTTATAGTTCGTAGAGCATTATTCTGGACGGTATCTAGCCTCGTTAGGTTCGTGTAGGAGGCCAAGGCTATCACTTCAGTTCCATATTCCATCGCTGGCCTGACGTAGGTTTTATATGTTGTTGCCAAGACGTCTTGTGTTGCTCCCCATGCAGTTGCTGCGAGCCGTTTCAGTAGGTTGTTACGCTTTTGAGATTTTTCAGCAGTCTGTAGAATATGGTCTTTCCATGTTAGTTTTGTGTCCAGTGTCATTCCCAGGTACTTCGTTGTAGTAACTTGTACAAGAGGAATTTCTTTATATTTTAGTTGGACTGCGTATCTCCTGGTGCTCATTGTAAATAGTTGTGTAACAGTTTTCTGTGTTAATTATCATCTTGTTCGTATGTGCCCATTTTTCTATGTTTTTCAGGGTTGTGTTAAGTGTGAATTCTAGACCTTGGATGTGGCTGCTGGTGGCCCATATAACTATGTCGTCGGCAAACAGTAGGCACGATACTCCTGGGGTTTTCTCGACAGCTTCTATGAAGTCGTTGATCATTATATTAAATAATAAGCAACTTATGACCGCGCCTTGTGGTAGACCTTGGCGCTGTTGTCTGTAGAAGGAGGCTACATTCTTAAAGTTGCATCTTATCAGTCGTCGCTAGAATGGTGTGCCCCAACTTTGGCATCGGTAAAATAATAATTTACTTTATTGCCTGTCAATGTAATTCTTATGGCCTGAACTGACATAGCCTGTAGTAAATTTCGAAGAATACATGTGTTAATTGAAAATCCGGTCTTCCAGTTCAAAAAAATCTGTAATAAGGAACAATCACTACAATGTAAATTAATCTATTGTGAAGGTTATGTAAGACATTTATTTTTAAGGACATAAGAATCCGGAGTTGTCGCCTATGTGTCTACATATACGGGAGAAAAAAGTGAAAACATAATGCACTTTTTTGTTTAAAACATTTCAACAATCCCATTGAAATATATTAACTGGAGCGGCGGGAGACATAATACCCCTTACGGCCTACGGGACTCCCGTTACCCGTCATAAGCCAACGATGTAGGCTAAAAATGTTGAAGTTTCAATTTTCAAACACTACAGCACAAGGCCGTAGCCTAGGGGGGGGGGGGGGGGGGTTGAACCCCGAAATGAAATGGCTTGATACTACATAGAATCGTATTTTGAGAGGAAAAATAAAAACCACTATGTAATATCCATATCCAATACAATTTCTAAGCCCTCCCCCCTCCGAAAAAAAAATCCTGGCTACGGCCTTGCTGCAGCATAGCTGAACGGATACCTGAACCCTGTCAAAACTCAATACTTTGCTTTTGCAGGATACACTAGCCGCCATATTGACAATGGTCTGCAGGTTGCAAGTTGTCTACGTTCAATCTAAAAGGCGCCAAAATTTGAAATTTATTTCTATGGTGTTCTGAGACGAATTGCATCCTTTATTATTTTACATTGGGACTTGGGACTTCTGTCGTACAGAAATCCTTAGTGCCGACTATGGGCATGAACCGTATGCACGGGGGGGGGGGGGGCAAGGAACTTTTTGCCCCCCAGGAAAAGTGGCTTAAAGCCTACCTATTCCCTTTACTTTTCTTGGACATTTCCATTTTTCATTGAAAATGTTTAATTTCTGATTAATTTCTGACTTAAAACATAGGACGAAGAAATGTTTAACTAGCAGAATGCTAATACTGCTTGAATTTTGGCTATAAGTACTAAGTACTTATTTGGTACCCACCTTCGAGCTAACGTGACTCCAAAAAGAGTGAACGCGATAAAAAAACTTTGTGAACGAATTCATAAACCAAACGTCAGTGCGGCGATCGACATTTGCCCTGCTGGAGCTATGATTCTGAGTATTCTGACAAGTTATTGATGGTGTATTTTTAATTTTTAATAATTGTAGTACACTAGGTATATATACTATATTCTATAAGAAGTTTATTCAAACACGCTTTTTTTGTTGCTTTTTTAAAGGTAGCAACTTAGTAAGGGCAAGGGGTATAAGAGTCTAAGGTGTTGCATAGTTAAAAATGCTAAAAAATTTTCCCCTCAGGAGTTAAATCCAAGCCATTACAATTTCCATGATAGTTGTGGGGGGGGGGGGGGGGTCATCTCTCTCTTTTGCCCCCTTTCGTGCTCCTGCGTATGTTGCCGTTCTCGGAGACAAATCACCCTTACACCTATGGCATATAAATTGGCATAATTCTGTAGCCTACTTTCTAAATCGGTGCTTAAGACTTAACCAGGCTGTGATCCCCCCCCCCCTCACTAGAACTAGAATGCTGGAGGTGTCCCATAGAAAGCGTCGAAAATTATTTAACGTATATGGTACGGCCTGAAACAGGATAGGTCATAGGTCATAGCTAGGTAATAGGTAATAAAATAATAGGTAATAAAAGGCAAAACATAGACTCGGGTTCAACCAATAAGGAAATGCCTCAGACTTTAAACCCTTTGGTGACATATAGGAACGCCAAACGGATGGGTTTGGGCGGGTGTATATTCTTTCTTTTTCTTTTTCTTCGCTTTATCCCGGTTTGGGGTCAGCGACACGACAGGCGATTTTCCAGGCTTTTCTATCTTGAGCTGTTGCGGCTGAGATCCCACACGCTCCCATGTCAGCTCGAATCTTCCACTCTACTGTGATCTTTGGGCGACCAACATTTCTTCTGCCCTCCACTTGAACCCGCCGCACTCTCTGTATAAGTTCTTCGGGGTTTCGTCTCTCAACATGACCCCACCAAGCCAGCCGACGCTCACGTATTTTGTCAACGATACTCGCCGTTTGCATATCTGCCCGGATATCGTCATTCCTCCGTCTGTCCGCTAGGGTTAGACCAAGAGACCATCTAAGCATTCTCATCTCTGCCGTGTGTAGCATTTGCTCTTCTTTAACGCGTGGGGCCCAGCATTCCGATCCATAAATTATGCACGGCCGTACGACTTGTTTGTAGATGCGACCTTTTAATTTTTTAGGCATTTTCTTATCCTTGAGTACTCCCGTCATATCACGCCACTTTGCCCAACCGAAGGCTATCCTACCCCTTACATCCTCCTCACAACCCCCTCTTTGTGTTAGGGTTGCTCCAAGGTATTTGAATTTCTCCACTTTCTCAATGTAAACTCCGTCAACTACAATGGTTTCCGGTGATTGTTGGAAACATTCCATGTACTTGGTTTTGTCACGGTTGACTTTGAGACCGTGGTTTTCTATTGCCTGGACCCTGTTTGTCAGCTTCAGTTGCAGGTCGTTTCGTGTTTTGGCGGTGATGAGGATGTCGTCGGCAAATAGAATACTCTCAGGGGCTATTCCCTGGGTGTGGCGGGTAATAGTGTCCATGATGACGATAAAGAGGAACGGGCTTAAGGCTAACTCAATTTGGGGGGGTTTTATTCTCAAAAAACTCATAAAAAACGCCTAAAAAAATTATTTCTCGAAAACGGCTCCAACGATTTCTTTTAAATTCACATACACATTGTAGTCGTTATTATTGTTGACAAAATGCTTGGGGTCGCTTGCCCCTTGATAGTTTGCTTCTGGGCGTAAAAAAATAAAAATAACTAAATTATAATGAAAAATGACTAAAAAATAATTTTTCTGTGAAACTTTTCCATCGTAGACCATTTGTAGACCACACATTACATTTAATTTTTGCTTTTAAAAATACAATATTATATTATAGTGTAAGTATAAGAGCCCTCAGTAGGGTGATGTTTACAAACTAGGAACATTCAAAGCGAATGGTTGTGGTCTAATTTGTTTAGTTTAGTTTAGTTTATCCAACGCCCACTCTTGACTTTTGAGTCATGCGGTGCCGCGCCAGCCAGTAGAGCGATGAGAAGTGATGCGGGCCCTGGAGGGTGGATTCCTCCCTAACGTCCGCAAGCCCAGGGCAGGAGTTGAGATGTTCTGCGACCATTGAATGGTGACCACACATGGTGCACTCGCCGGAGGCCGACACCCCAATTCCCTGGAGGTGAGCTGCTAGATAGTCATGTCCGGTAATTGCTCGAAATGCTGCCACGGCAACTTGCCTGGGTAGGCTTCTGTCAATGGGTCCAACTGTGGCCAGTCTCTCCCATGACTTCCCCGCGGCGGCCAATATGTGTTGCTCCTTGGTCTTTTGGCTGCATTTCAAGTTTATGGTGTTTTTAGCAGAGGTAAGGCTTGCTGGTACTTAAGGTTGCGGTAGTGTGGTTCCCATTTTCGCAAGAATATCCGCTTTTTCGTTACTCTTCGTTCGTTCGTTCGTTCGTCTAATTTGTGTGCGCCCATCAATCAATCTAATGCTAAGGTGTGTACACCTTCAATTTGCTTTCTCATTGGCATTCTGGTACGCAAATAAAACTGACAACGTTTCATTAGTAATTAACTCATCCATCATTCCCCAAGGCCCAAATACAAGAGACGGCAACCCACCACGCAGGTGCCGCTGACATGCGTACGGCGAGCCCACTGCCAGTCGACTCGAAATCAACTATGCGAAAGTACGAACATGGCGAATGTGGAATTTGGTACAGGGAAAACTGTGCTTATTCTCACCATTGTCGCGGCTTGCTTTGCTGTATTATGGCCCAAAATATTTTACCCCATGCTTGCTGGAACTCCCGTAGTGAAACGGACAGTTGATCTCTCTGCAGGTATGCCTAAAGCCTGACCAGTGGCCTAGTAATGGTTTTTTTATTCTCTAGGTCGATTTTTTTTTAATGATTGATTTAAATGCAATTGCAACCGCTGCTCTTTTTGTTACACGTTAATTAGTGAACTATTCTTTTATCTTCAATTAGATTCACTGTGGGCAGCTTAATTAAGATGGTTAAATGTGAAATGTACCTATTCGCATTTTCATTGAAATTATTTTGGTGGACAGCACAGCTTGTTTGTAAATTTTCTATTTAAAGCTCGAGACTTAGTTCCGGTCCCACCACTGCTTAGAAAGTATCTGTAAGGAATACTGGACGGCACCTAAACCATTGGATAGTGGTGCACATGGAGTATTCCGTACCGAGACATTTTAGTGGATCATAGGAACGGTCCTTAGTAGTCTAGGTTCTTTTTTTTGGCAGTGCGAATTGTTTAGATGACTTCTGCATGGCCTTATTACATGGGTCCTTGGGATCACACAACCCTGATGAGCATCAATGTTCTATTTGGCACTTTTTTGCCAACTCCGTTCAAGCCAAGGCCTTAAAATTGTCAGAACTGAAACTAAATAAAAGTAGGTACTGGTGTAGTTCACCTAACCCCTACTAGGCTACTAGGCTAGTTACATTAAATTATTTGCTTTACGAATCCCTGCTTATGAAAACTAGTGTTTACCACTTAGTTTTGGACTGCTATACGAGAACGCAGAACGTGAGTCCACTTTACAATTTTTTTTTAAATATATTTTTTTCTAAAAAAAGGTTAATCGCATGCAAACAATTTAATGAATGCATCAGATTGACCTCTTCAGTCGCCTCGGTATGTTATTATCCGCGTTGAGTGACGACACGTCTCCGATAGCATGGCGTGTAAAAACTCGCACAAGTGCAAGCACGTTACCACCTGGCCGCCGAAGTCGATAATGCTGTACTGTTCGACCATACATTAAAATATGTTATACAGAAAAAAAAATATTGTTGTGTATAATATTCAAAGGTTGGTCAAACAGTAGGGTTGTAGTTACAGGAAGAGTAAAGGCGCGATGGATTGCTCACGCGCAAGGGGGAACATATTAGAATTGAATATTATGCAGTGACCTCTAACCAATGGATTGTATGCCAGGCCTAGCATTACTTTGGTTCGGCTGGTTTTGAAAGGAGAGGTATTGTTTATAGGCTGCTGCGATGTATGGTTCGAGGCAGATCTGGACGCCGTCAAAGTGATGACTGAGATGTGCGGTCGCGTCCTCAATAGGCCAGGTGCCGACCCCAAATTGGCAGATGCATTCCGAATAGGCAAGCCTACCCCTGCCGCAGTCAGTGCATGTCGTGCGGAAGTCCTGCAGCAATGCAAGATCGACATTGCGGAGTTCCTGTCGGAGCGGTCCCGGCTAGGCAAGAGCTACCGGCAGATTTTGGATGAAATTAGGACTTTTAACACATCGGTCTGTCTGCGTCGAAATTTTGGAGTAAGCCTCAGAGCTTTAGGTGCGCCGAGGCATATGCGCATCTGGGGACCTTCTGCGTCGCGTAAGGGCTGAGCTTCCATCTTACATTGGAGTGTTCTGTATTAGTCTAATTTGTTTTGAGCCTTTCCGAATTGGGTTGATTTTATTATTGATTGACTTTGTGTTATGATACCTACATGGCTAAGCTTGCTTACTAAAAGAAACGGGTTGAAACGCTTATCTGTATTTTGCTAATTTCAGTGGACTTAAAAAATTAACTCAAATTTAATAGTCCCAGTATTCGCAGGGCTTAATAAAGGTAGCTTTGCATTTTGTTCATGGTTGCCTACACTGGCGGTTTGGTCCATAAAATGTTATGAAAAAGTAGCCTATTATGTGAATTTTGTGAATCTTGTTTTACTGTGATTCTCCAATGCCCCACAATACCTTCTAGTGTGCTTGAGTGTTTGATATTGACGTGTGGTTAATCTAATTTGCTGTGCCCCAAAACTCGTAAAGTTTCTATTTCATTTGCTCTTAGCTGGTTTGCATTAATTTTCGGCTACTAGCAATGTTACCTTCCAGGATTTTACACTTTGGATTTGTTTTCCTACTTTTACTGTGAATTGTATGATATGCGGAGTTGGTTAACTTATCGATGATATGCAAAGGTGATTTATAATGTGTCCATTTAATGAGCTCCAAGATGAATATTCATTACTTATCGTAGATGGTTGTCCCTATAAGATTTTTAAAAAAAGCTGCCAATTCACTTAAATTAATTCCCTCAATATCGGCTGAGGTTTATTTTACTGTCTAATATATGCTGTAAATTAATTTTAGGCCACATGAGGCAAGAGCGTCCTCCTCATCTCCGGCCAGATCTGCAACACCCCGCCTTGCGTGAGAGAGGTCGTGCTATACCTGCCAGCCACATCGTGCCCAAAATAGTAATCGAGAAAGAAACTGCACCGAGGGTGAGTTTCACATTCATTCGTATACCAACTATTCACTTCTATCTACTTCAAACAATGTGCAGGCGCGGATCTAGAATGATGCAAAGGGGGGGGGGGCGGCTAAGTTTAAAGTTCTATTTTTTTTTTAAATAGGGCTGAAATATTGGGGTTTTAAGCATTTTCAGAGCAATAAGGGTTCCATATATAGGTAATTAATACTAATACAATCGAGCACAAGGGGGGTCCGGGGGTCTCCCCCTGGAGAAAATTGTGAAAAATAGTACTGAAATAGTGGGGTCTTACGCATTTTGACCCCTAATGGGGGGGGGCTATAGCCCCATAGTCCCCCCCCCCCCCGTAGATCCGCGCCTGCCAATGGGGTATTCACAGGAAGTCACCAAAACCTCTTGATGGAATGTTGGATCGCTTCCCAGTTGAGGGATGGGGATACAATCGAGGCCTGCACCCAGGATTTAATTTGGGGGAGGGGGCAAGAACAAATTTTTTTATAAATGATAGGTACATCCGTAGTGATTTCAGTAGTTTTAGCTAAAACTCTTACATTATTTATTATTATTTTATGAAATTTAGGGGGGGGCATGGCCCTCTTCCCCCCCCCCCCCCCCTTGGGTACGGGCCTGCCTGCAGCATAATTATTACGTTTACTTTTTTAAAAAAACACCACCCTTACTGCTAAGTAAGTTAACCTGTAAACAGTAAAAGAATTGAGCACCACAAAATCTTTATACCAATAATTACAAAACTATTTGATGTAGGCTTAACATGCTATGATATATAATGTTGCAAATTGTTATTATATTATTTATTTACTAGATGTTTGCCCTGGGTCTTTGTCAATAAATAAATCACAAAATTCATCCGGGAATGGCTGATGATGAGTATGGAAGAGGATGAGGAATGTTTATTTGAAATAGTGTATTAGACTTTAGACTGTTCGTCATGTGAGATTTGTAATTAATATGTAATAAACTTACATGCAATAGTTTTTAAATCCGGTCATGATGAGTAGTGGTACTGACGCCGACTTTCACCCAGAAGGTTGTTGGTTCGAGTCCCACACTTGCTACATTTTCTGGCCATGCTCTAACTCCGCTAGGTTGGCTTTGTAATAGAACAAAAAGTCAAAATTTAATTATTTACATTTTTATTTTTTTAAAAGCAGAAAACTTTTATTGGTCTAGCGACCTTACAGTTATTGTGTACCTATTTGGTTCATGTTCCTCTATACGTTTACTTACTTACTTACTTACTTACTTGCATGGTCGTATCCAAGAAGTTTTCCATTATGTAGTATGGAAATATTCATGGATTAACAAATTACTAAATTTTCTATTGAATACCGATAAAAACAGTTTTTTTATTAGGTATCAAGCTTACAAGTTATTAGTTAAATTATTATTTTAAAAAAAATGGTGGTAGGCTACATACAGTAGGTACACTACCTGATTTTGTCAGGAATTACGTGGCAAATAAAATGAATATGCCAAGGCAGGTAATGGGAATGAATCTAAACTCGAGTAAAGTTGGAAATTGTTGGGAGAGAGTCTGGGCTGTTAAATAATATCATGCGCTATTTATAGTTTTTTGGCAGTGAGAGTTACTACATTTTAGCTGTACCATCTGTTTACTCCCGGATGCGCTATCAATATTTAATTGTGTCCTACAAAGCTGCACCCATGTTTATCTTTTTTCTTTGACTATCCAGCAGCGTTTGACATGTGTCAGTCATTTCGTGAGGGGTTATTTATTGGAAATGCTGTGAACGCGGGTTGGGCGTGTTTCTTCTTGATTATAACTGGCATATTTCACTTGTGGGTTTCTACGTGTGCTGGCTTTTTTATGGATTCAGGATGGGCCTGGCTCTCCCACATATCCGCTTCATGGCTACCAAAGATTGGAGGGACGAAAGTTACCAAAGAGACGGAATTTAATATAGATTCTAATGTAACATACAAATAATGAAAAACTAATCTCATGCTGCGTACGTGAAATAAGGTGAATGCACGACTTAGCAATAGTTTCATACAAAACCACTGATCCAATTTATTTCTAAGTTTTTTGAAATAAATTGTGCGATACCTATATATACGATGCTACAATGTCAAGCAGAGTTTTGTACGTGATTTACTTTTGTATGGAAAGCGATAAACATGTTTGTTCCAGGAATTTTGGCCAACACGTAGGTTAGTCAGTGACATTTAGCCTATTGGGACAAGATCGATTAGAATTGGATTTATTTGTTTACTATAATTTTTTGGAGATTAACTGTTACTGTTCTTGGTGTTGCAGCCTCCCATACCTGGAATGCGCCCTCCCATGGGCGGGGCTGGTCACGTTGTTCCTGCCCCAAAAACTGGAGGTACAATGGGCATCGTCATGCCTCTCTATACCATTGGCATTGTCATTTTTTTCATGTATACAATCATGAAGGTGAGTATGCAACCTCTGTCGATGCCAAAACAATGTCACAGTTTTGCAGGCACAGGCAAATAGCTTTAAAACTGTCAGTTTTGTTGCGAACAAGGCATAAGCTGGATTTGAACAAGGTAGATATGATGAGACCACAATTCATTATTATTGTTGGAATTGCAGGTGTTTGTGCGAAAAACCAGCGGTGAGTCTGAAATGGGCGACTTTGAGCCTGATCCTGAATTCAGGCGTGTGGTGTTCGCTGATGAGGCTCGTGAAAGGAGTCTGATTAAAGAAAAAACGCCGCCGCCCCTGTACAAAACTCCCAGTGATGACACCACTCGGCTAGGTACAGTATATGAAAAATTAACTCATATGCAAACTAGACAGGAGTTCCAGTTAGTCTCCACTTTTGTACCGGCAAGAAAACTGTGATCAGGTCAGGGAATATTATTTTCATGCTTAGCATTTCCCATATATCACCAAAAGCCATAAGAAATCTCATATTTCTCAAGACTTATCCTTGCTTTATCCAACGGCCAGTCACGGCGCAATTCTCAAAGCTAATAATGTTAACTTGTTTGCTGTTTCAGGTTGGAAGGAACGAGATACAAGTAAGTTTTTACACTTAGCAAACCTTTTTCATGGTTCAAATTCAATTCATGATTCATTGCTACGATTTTAAGGCTGATAACAATTCTAGGACGTTTCCTTACTTACTTCTACCGCGCCTTATCCTCATAGAGGGTCGGCGGCACGACTGCAGCGTGTCCACACAGTCCTGTTCTGTGTGTCCTCGGTGGAGAGCCCCAAACTTCTCATATCCCCGGCGATCTTCCCAGTATAACTCCCGGGCTCCCTGGTGTTCTTCTTCCTTGTATCTCCCGGTTCGATACTCTTTTGACTAGGTAGTTTTCGTCTCTACGTAGTACGTGCCCCCACCAGTTCAGCCTCTTTTCCCTGAGTTTCTCCTGTACGTCACGGGTACTCATCTCTTGCCTTATATCTTGGCTTCTACGTTGGTCTCTCAGCGTCACGCCGCAGGATCTTCATAGCATTCTCATTTCTGCTACGTGAATCATATTTTCTTCACAGTGGGAAAAAAAATCAATTTTAAGGTATTTAGCGAGACTGAAAATATTTCATATTGCAGGGGACTTAGAGATAGATCATTTGAGGAGGAGATTGGAGGAGACAGAGAAAGCGATGGAGAGGATAGTGGCGCAGATGGTGTCTATGCCGGGCGCCATGCTGCAGGTGCGCCACACCGGAAGGCCCAAGTCCCGCATGCCCTCTCCTGCTGTATTATTTGCCGCTGCCAATTACCATATCATTTGCCAGGATTAGTTACACCTGAGGACTGTTTAAGGGTCTTTATCCATGGAAAATAGCCATGGAATATAGGCCATTTTTATAGAATGAAGGTGTATAATATAGCCTATGTTCTCGGCGTCATTATAAAGTTGGGCCGTAGTAAAACAATAGCCTATTTTTCAGAAACCTTTTAAGTTTGCGGGCAAACTAGACTTTCTTGGTCTATCAGTGCCATTTGAAATGAGCATAAAATACCACTAAAATCATCTCGTGCAACTGCGGGGTTACAATTTACATATTATTACTGTCCTTACTATGATGCATTGGTGGATCTGCAGCCTGATCATGGCGATTATAATACCGGTATTTATTTAATCCCCTGGTATTAAAAATGTAAACAAGATAATTTTAAAATGGAAAGTGCTATTCAAAATTTGTTTGTTTAAATTTTTAATACCAGGGGATTAAATAAATACCGGTATTATAAAAGCCATGATCAGGCTGCTGAAGTTTTATATAGGAAAGATGGGACATTGGCTTCCCGCCAAAAATATATATTACTATAATTTCTCGTCTCCTATGACCAGCCATTGAAAACACATAGCAGAGGGCCCCAGGACTCAAAAAATATTTTCCGCGCGCAAATGTCCCATCTCTCTAGTACAGAACTTTAGGTGGATCCAGAAGGGAGGGGGGGGGGGAGGCTAAAATGCAAGTTAAATACTTAAAAGCCTACTAAAAGCCTTAGTAAGCCTATCGTTCAAGAAAGAACAATTTGGACGAAACATGGGCTCAGGCCAGGAATAGCCAATGGGATTATAAATTCATTATTCAATTAGCAGTAAGCAGTAAGCTGTTACTGGACATTTACCGCATGAGTTTAGCTCAGAGAATGGTTAATCAATTATGGTTATCATAAGCCATCGGCATAACTTGTGGAAAGTGCTTCTTGTTTGAATTTCTGACCTGCAGCAACTTGTCAAAGTGAACAATCTGTACTTGGTGCATCCTGCAACGATGGCCTCAATGACCGTGTGCATGATAGAGACTGCCAAAACCTGGCAGAATGTATAAATACTTGCTAGTCTGAGAGTTGGCATAAGTTTGTGAGACGGTTATTGAGTGGCTACGCTACGGGGACGAATGATGCCTGGACTATAGCGAAGCAAAAACAGGGCTTAGTCCTGGAGCTGACATAACTCCCCGAGCTAAGGGAAGAACCAGAGGGACACAATGTGAAACCGCAGGTTCCAAAAATAGGAGGCGAACCGGGTTACAAGTTACAACAAGCCAAAGGCTGCAGTAAGGGCTACCAAACCCGACCGGTTTCGACCTTGAAAAAAAAGCAATAAATTCTGGCAGTTGATATGTCTATTGGTGAGCCCTTATTTGGTTTGCTTGGCTGATTTTACTCTCTTGTTCTTGTAGTTGTTACCGCCATCAGCGGGTTGTTGGCCGAGGTGGAACGACACCTTGAATCGGACTCTCAGACACAGTACAGTGCAGAATCCCAGGTAGCCTAGCCCCCTTTCTCCCCGCGCCTAGCTTCCTAACATCTGCTTTCTTAAAATTTGAGGCCCTCGAGGAAGAGTTGGGACTGTTAGAGATTACATTTTAATTGCTTCAGCAATCAAATAATCTAGTGTCGTTAGCAACAAGAGAGGATCTGAAGAGATGGTAGGCGTACAGTGAATTGTACTTAAACTGTGCATAATAGGCATACATTTAATTTTATAGGCTAATGTTATTAAAGCATTCGAATCACTGAGTTACAATATGACTTGGGTTAATATTAGTGTTAATCCACATATCCTTCACTATCATAAACGCACTGGAGAATTAACATAGGAATAGTGGTTACTGAAAGAGCCTGAACTCTGCCTTGAGGGTTGCTATTTTAATGTTGTGCGTATTATCGTGTAGTTAGTGGGTGCACTGTACTCTGTTAGAGTGCTCCGTCTAATTCGTTTGCATGCTTACCCAATGGTTTTAAATACTTTAGTTGTTACTCACTTCGACTGCTGTCAAGGATCATTTCTGTAATAGCCCTCCGGTAGGCCCCACGAATCATAAATTCTAAAGTTGGTAGATGTGACCAGCCTAACCCAATACTCTTGAGCTGTTTGTTATTCTTACCGAAGTTTATACAATAACAACTAACCAACACTTGAAATGTTTGAATGCCAGTAGGCTAAATAGTCTAGTCTTTTAATAATTTAATGTTTTTTTATGATTTTTTTTTAAATGCAGATTTTTATGCTTCTAATATTTAATATCTTGTTCTCTTTTTTAATTTCTTAGTTTAATAATTTTAATTATTAAATTACAATATTAAAATTCTTAATCTCTTAATTTAATATCTAATCAGAAATGGTTCCTTTTTATTTTAATTGTGGCATACAACTTATTAAATGAATTATTATTAACAATACTAACCGTAATAGCTGCAACTCTGCAAGGTTGAGTAATTGGAGAAACACCCTCTACAGAAATGGGAAATCAAGAATAATCGGTGGGAGCGGGATTCGAACCGAAAATATTTGCCTTTCCGGGGAAGCTTCTCCCCCATTCCGTTTTATCTCCATTGATTTTATTATAGTTAATGTGTTTTATTTTGAAGAATGGCTAAAACATCGCCCAATAAGGGATTTGTCAAGTGTTGTAGTGTGCTTTTACATGACTATCATCAATTGCCTATAGTTGATAAGCATATAAAATATAATTATGAGAAACCAACGGCTCAATTTAATTTTCAGGTGAAAGAGACAACTCCTGAGGATGTCTGCACTGGAGAGGTAGCGCTTGAACAAGCCAAGGAATTGAAAAAGGTAGATAGCAGCCCAAAAATAGCTTTGGATGACATACTAATAGATGAGGGCCCTCGGATGCAAGTGCTAGGGGTAGTGACGCGTGCCCGGGCGGAGAACGGCCATGAGTGGCGGCCTCCTCCATCTCCAATCCTGGGTCAGCCACCGCACAGCAGACCCACCACGCCGCTGCCGGCTACGCCTGAGCCTACCAACATATTTCTCGAAGGAACTCTTCCGTCCAAATCACAGTTATTGGTTGAAGATGCGGAGACGGAGGTGTTGGCCGGGTCCGATGACCCATCGGTCATCTTGAGCGGCAAAATGACGCTGTCGCTAATCAACGTGGACAACGACCTGTATCGCGCGCAGCTGGTACCTTCCCAACCCCCCGCCCATGGCTTTGAACCTGACCTTGAGACCTGGGTAGACCCGGATTCCACACTCCTTGATGTTGATAGTGTAAGACCCGCATGCTGTCTATCCTCCGTTTTTGGCAACCACCACAATTTTTAAGCTTTTCGCACTTAAATAATTTTTTTCCCTGCTCCGAAGGTAAATTTTTCGTTTTGCGGCCAAGGTCCCAAGTAATACTCAATTAGCGCTTAATTCCTTCTACGCTTCAATAGAAATATCACTAAATTAATCCGATGCAGGTTGTCTAAGGTAAATCAACCACCGCAAAACTGAAAAATGGGAGTCAGTGGTTCGTGGTTTTTCAATGACACACACGAGTGCTTCCTGTAACCAAACAATCACTATTCATGACAATAACATGCACGAGTACTAACAATGTTGTTCTCAATGTAAAATTTGGTTACCTACGCCTCCGTTTCTATAAATTGAATTCATGTAAATAGGCTACTCAGTGCCACTGCCATGCTAGTATTAGCAAAACAGGAAATTGGCCAGTCTACAAGCATGAAGAGTTTTTTAATTTAAATATCGTATGTTATCATTCAACAACTATTAGTAGCACAGAATTCAACCAATTAACATTGTTGATAGCCTCTATACTGGACAGATATAGAAAAAGAACCGGTCCGAGTTTACTCGAACATGCTTTCCAATTTATCAAAATTAGTAGAAAGAGAAAATGAGTAATTTCATGGTAAATAATTTTCCTATGGTTAAATTTCCTATATCTCGGGTGGGGGGGGGGGGGGGGTTTACAAAAACAAATACTTTTTTTGGGAAAGCAACCTATCTGGTTTCGTTACTCAATTTAACACCTAAAACATACCTGAAGGTAGAAATCATCGATAGAAAGGTGTCGCAGAAACATTATTTTTTAGTCATTTTTCATTAAAATTTAGTCATTTTTATTTTTTTACCCCCAGAAGCAAACTATCAAGGGGCAAGCGACCCCCCGCATTTTATCAACATTGACAACAACTACAATATATGTGAATTTAAAAGAAATTGTTGGAGCCGTTTTTGGGAAATAATTTTTTTTGACGTTTTTTTGAAGTTTTTTGAAAATAAAAACCCCCCAAATTTAGTTAGCCCAAAATAAAAAAAAATGGTCCCGAGGTATGATTTTTGTGAACCTACATGCCGAATTTCATCAAGATCGACCGAATAGTTTGCCCGGAAATCGACGAACAGACAGACAGACAGACAGACATTTCGTAAAAACCACTTTTTTGGGTTCCTGGGACCTGAAAACGTGTTAATCCGCTGAAATCTCGGAATCGAAAATTTCGACCGTCACAAAGTTTTCCTTATACTACGTATAAATTGGAAAGCAATTAAGGGAAACTGGATTTGAACCAACAAAGTGGAGACTTGGGTTTGAATCACGCTTCCGTTCGTTTTTCCGAGCCTTCCTCCTTCTCTCTATTTATGGCTTTCCATCATGTTTCCTGACATTCATTTGATTTTTCAGGAAGTTATTGATGACAACAGTGAAAGCAATGATAAGAAGGAAAAGAAAGGTATGTAATGTTTTTTTTTCTTTTTCCCTTTTATAAAGGTGAATCGCATACAAACAATTTAATGAATGTATCCGATTGACCGCTTCAGTCGCATCGCTAGGTTATTACCCGTGTTGAGCTACGACACGTCTCCGATCGCATGGCGTGTAAAGACTCGCACAAGTGCAAGCACGTTACCACCTGGCCATCGAAGTCGATAAAGTTTAAAGTCACACAGGCAGTAGCTATTGGGGATCCTTTAATTTCAAGACCGAATTGATGTGCCAAACTCCAAACTGCCACAAACACATTAAATGGGGGCGAGAATCGAAATGTGAAAAATTCTGTATTCATGGCCACGGCACTGATTGCGTCTATGGACCGCTAATGTTGTCTTTAGGGGACCATTTAGAAGAACACCTGGCTGCTCGGTGGCATAAATTCGTGCGTTACTTCACTAATTAACAACTATGAATTCCAATTCATTGAAACAGTTGATGCAGGTGTACCGTAGAATTTCGAATATCTCCGGAATTTTTTTACAGTATCTGTGCAAGAGAAGGAAGAAAACGAAAGGTTAGAAGATGACGTCACCAACTATACAACTGCCACGATGAGCCAGGATGCTGAGGCTGAGGATACTGCTGCAGATTTGTCGGTCCTTGACATAATTGATGATCAGGTAAGACTATGGAAAATTACACTGTCCCGGCCTTATTGGCGTATCCGTAGAAATGGCGAGCTCTACGTGATATACCGAGAACCTCCGATAGTAGCCGAAATCAAGAGAGCCCGCATCAGGTGGTTAGGACACGTGGGACAAATGCCATAAAATAGGGCCATAAGAGCAGTCTTACACAAGGTTCAGGACCGCGCAGGCTGGCGCGATGTGACAGAGCAGGCCACGGTCCTTCACGGAGCTCCAAGGAGTAAGTAAGTAAGGCCTTATTTGGTCAGTTAAAACTGGTCGGGTTTGCTAGTCCGCTGGCATATTGTAACCCGGTTGTGGTCCTTTTTGTATCCATTCACATTGTGTCCCTCTGCTTACACATTAATGACATTTCCTTCGCTCAGTTAGTTGTATCAACCCTTGGACTAAGTCATATTTTTTCTTCGCTATTAGTCCGGGTATCATTTATTCACGCAGCGCAGCCACTCAATTCCCAACCCAGCGCCTCGAATTCCCACCAGCAGCCCTACTATGGCGATTTGAGATTTACTTAACACCGGGAATAGGAATGAACTATTGTAAATAAACCCCTAGGTATCACGTAACGGTATTAAAAGCATTTAAATTATCAGCCAAAAATTCGCAATGATTCAATTTTTTTTTTTTTTTTTGACAAAACTGTGCAAAATGCGCGGGAAATTCAAATTGATCCTCGGCTATATTTTTGGTGGGTTTTTAATTTTTTCTCCCTTGTACTTAGACACATTTAAAATTCATAATGTGTTCCAAAATTCTACCTGTTTATTTCTATTTCTTTCAATAATTATAAAACAATGCAACCATATCCTTAAATCCAAAAATTTAATCATTTGAATTTCCCGCGCATTTTGCACTCTTGATTTACCGTCACATGACACCTTGGGGTTTATTTGTTATAATTTAATCCTATTCCCGGTGTTAAGTTAATCTCAAATCGCCATAGTAGGGCTGCAGACCTGCAAGTGTTCTGCACATTCTGATAGGCTTTATGACAGTCTCTATCATGTACTTACACGGTCATTCAGGCCATCGAACATAACAGCAGCAGCAGGATGCACAGTGTTTTGATTGTTTACTTCGAAAAGTTGCTGCAAGGGAGAGAATTCAATAAGAAACACTACGTTTCCTAAATGCCCCCAAACTGTAGGCCTAGTTTTGTTATTAATGAAGATAGCTAAGGATCATACGGGACCGTAAATTGACTGACAATTGATATGAACAACGAAACGTGTGATTGAGTGAATATACGAATGGACTAGGTCTAACAACATGTTTTAATGTCTTTAGGATGACCTGCAGGAGGAGTATGACGCGATATGGGGTAACATAGAGAAAGAAGATGAGGGAGACGTGGAAGAATAGTTCAAACTTACAAAAGATCTAAGGCGCGGTTTCCACCGACCTGCAAGTGAAAAATACACATACGGTGACGGGGTAGCAGCTATCATTAATAAAGGCAGGGTTTCCACCGACCTCTCATTGCAGAATGCAAATGACATTGACGGAAATTTTTGTTTTACTCTATGCCATAGTTAAAATTGATCAACGATCATAGAGTAAAATCACAAACAAACAAACTAAAATTACAAAATGGCGTCATGGAATATGTTAAGTACAAACATTTCAATAGATTACTATAAAAAGAAAAATTTAAATTTCCGTCAATCTCATTGGCATTCTGCAATGAGAGGTCGGTGGAAACCCTGCCTTTATTAATGATATCTGCTACCACGTCACCGTATGTGTATTTTGCACTTGCAGGTCGGTGGAAACCGCGCCTATTGATTATTTGCGTCTCAAGCAGTGCCGCCAACAGTTCCAAGTGGATTTTAAATTGCACTTATGTCCCCTTTTTATAAAGGCTAGATACAGCTTATGTTCCTTATCATCATGAAACAGAAGTTATGATGAGACTTGACAGTTTGGCACAAAAGTTTTCTAACTATGCTACACTCCGCAAATCCCCTCTGCTTCATTTAGCTCAGCGATTCTTTTTAGATAAGGCCAAATCAACCGATGTTTAGAAATATATTATCTAATGGCAGTTTTGTAGATTTTGCACCAATGTCTACTTTTTAGACATACAGTAGCTTAGTTGATGACACTTCGACCGAATATAATATAGTCCATACTAAAGCTACGGCAGAAATAAAATTACTGAATAGTGCCAACTTGTATAGGAACGTAAAATGTAATAATATGTAGATCTTCCACTAAAATTGCAAATTTTGTATAATTATTGATTGTAGAGTGTTTATCGTATTTTAAGTTGTTAATAAAATTAAACTTTGGAGAATGAAAGTTCTTTTTACGTTGCCCAATATATAAACCCAATACGATAAGTAGCTGAATTACACTTAGGTTATTATTTTCAAGCTGTTCCGAAGAATATGCTGAACTTCAACGATCCTTTTACCCGATAAATTTTCAGTAAATTAGTTGCAGCAGAAGCCTGCCGGCATTAAAACTGGAGTAAGATGTTTCATTGAAATGCTCCTCGATAAAATATTATTTCTTATTTAATAGTCAACAATAAAATTACTGTCCGGCAGTATAACAGATTAGTAATGCGTAAGAGAGCGACGTGTAAAATCATTGGAATAAGTTAATTCTGACCTGCAAGACGCTGTTGTTCCACCAAACTGGCGTACACACCCTTCTTGGACATGAGTGCGCTATGAGTCCCCACCTGAAATAAATTTATGGTTTAAAACTCAATCCTGAAGTCTATAATTAATATGGCAACCAATAGTGAGCGATCCGAAAGTAGGTTACATCAATCTTAATTAATAAGTCACATATGTAAATTTGAGAGTTACCAATAAAAGTATAAAAAGTACTAAAATATTATAATTATGCGTAAAAGTCCGTATGTGAATTAACTCACCTCAACAATGGCGCCATTATTAATAACCACGATGAGATCAGCTTTCTGAATTGTGCTCAGACGATGGGCTATTACCACTGTCGTTCTAGTCATCATCACCTTTTCGAGCGCTGCTTGAACGATGTGCTCAGATTCCGTATCTAACGCACTGCAAATAAATTACATTTTAATTATGTTATAATTTCATGTAAGTCGTATGTGTTATCAATTTGTCCAGAAATAAGGTGCGGCACATAACTTCACACTAATTTCAATTCACCTTCATGTGTCCCTATACATAAATAAATAAATATTGACTTTTTTGTTCTATTACTAAGCCAACCTAGCAGAGTTAGGGCTAGAAAGCCCTCTCTTACACTCAACTAGGAAGGCCCGGCGCCGCGCCGCCTGCTTTACAGACCCCCCAAAGCATGGCCAGAAAATGTAGGAAGTGTGAGACTCGAACCAACAACCTTTCGGGTGAAAATCGGAGTCTGTACCACAACTCTATATGTCCTACAAGTTTATCGGTGTTATTTGACAGTCTTAACCATCGATTTTAATAGTATTATTATTATTAATATCTATGGTCTTAACCGGTTATTGCGGTATTTTCATTAACTAGCTTACCTCGTTGCCTCATCCAAAATGAGAACAGACGGATTTTTTAAGATTGCTCGCGCGATTGCAATCCTTTGTTTCTGGCCCCCTGAAACAGCTACCCCACGTTCACCAACCATTGTTGAGTAGCCGTCAGGAAACCGGCGAATAAACTCATCTGCATTTGCCATTTTGGCAGCCTCAATAACCTGAAAGTTAAAATAAAATTCATTAAAAACTATTATTGCGTACGTGGGACAGTAAAGCTAAGAGAAATGAAGTTACACAACTATTTATATTTAACTGGAGAAGTTTCACAAAATTAAGATATTGGAGACAATTGGAGAAGGAAAAGCCTTACAAGTGTAACGATCAAATAATAGTATAATGCTAAATATCTCATGAAATATCAATAGCAGAGTTGTCAAAAATATCAGGACAAACAGAAGAAATTTTCCTGAGCATTTTGATATTGGAGAGCCTACCTATTTCTAGTACAGATTCGCCATAATAAAATTATTAAATTTGATTTGTAGAAAAAACGATTGGTGTTGGAGTCTCGAGGAAGGAGTTCAATTGGTTAATTGTAAGAGTGGGCCGAAAGGCCCAAAATTCGCCCATAGGGAAAATAAAGACAATTTTCTTTCTTTCAAGAACAATTGGTGACAGTAAAGGCCACATGTCATGTATCGAAATGTAGAGGAGCATTTCTGCTAATTTAACCGGTATTTTTAACGGCTCAACGATCGATATTTCCTGTTAAAATCGACTATGCACAAAAAACGCGTAGTGGTGGTTCTCCCATATGGCAAATATCCTTTGCGTCAAATCCTACTATAAAGTTTTAAAAAAAGTAGTGGGCTGACAGCGAAATTGACAGTTGTGTGGGCTTGTACATGTTTCAATGCTTATCAGCCTGTGTTAGTAACGTTTGTCTTTCTGCATTGAATTGAATTGAAAACGACTTTATTGAATAAAAACAAAACAAAAGGCGAACAATAAGATTTATAAGTCTTCTTTTCATGCTAACCTTAAAAACAACAATTGGTGAGAGTCTCTACTTAAGTACTTTAATGATAAATAAAACCATCCTCATGCTCATCCGCTAAAGAAACTTTTTGAGTAACAATACCATAAATTGTACAAATGTTAAGCCTATGGACCCACTCTTAACATATGGCCTTATTCATGTAAAGAAACCATGCATTCCCTAATTTTTAGGAAACAATGTTTATTTATTTATGAAAATTAGCATACCTCAGCATCTGTAGCCTCTGGCCGACCATATCTTATGTTTTCCATAACATTGGTAGCAAACAGCACAGGTTCTTGACTGATTAAACCTAAGACTCGACCACGAAGCCAGGTGGGGTTGAGGCTACGAATGTCCTGTCCACCAACTTCTATACTCCCCGAGTCCACGTCATAGTATCGCTCTAGTAGACAGGCTATGGTAGATTTCCCACTGCCTGAAGCTCCTACCAGAGCAATTGTTTTGCCAACTGGTATTTTCAATGAGAAATTTGTCAATACTTGCTGAAATAAAGCAAACTTGTAGTATTATTTTATTCATGGCTACAGTTTAATTAAGCAAGGCCTTGGAACACAGGACTGTGTGACGAGACCAAGTAAGACTCTGGAAAATGCCATTAGGTTACAGAGTACTGACCGCTGTGACTTTTGCGTACAAACAGTGCATTGGTTGCCAGTAAAACAAGTGCTCAATTTTACGTAATGCCTTGAAAGTCAATAAATCATAGAACGCGAATACGCGATATTTATTTACCTTGCCAGGACGAGTAGGGTATGTAAATGTGACATTTTTAAACTCAACTTCAGGAATCAGTGTGTGGTACGGAATAGTTTTTCCTTCGTTCAAATTCATTTTCGGCTCAATCTTCATCATCTGAAATGGGACAAATCGGTAATACGGTAGTTACAAAAATACAATGTTACCAGTTTGAGAGTTTTCATTACACCAGTACGCTTGTTCGCGATGCATGCCTTGAACATGCGTTGCATTAAGTTTACAGTTAATGCCGGATTTGAGTGGGAAAGTACGAACACGAACAACATCGGTAAGCAGCTGAAAGAACTACAGAAAAGGAACATGTCTGCAATGGGTCCAAGAATCCAATCCGAACACATGTTTCACCTATATTCTACAAAAGTTGGTATTAGTCGGGATTAGTCCGCGAGGTAATAACTAGACTATGAAACGGAAGCGAGGTTCGGAATCTCGAAACATAACGAAAAAAGTGCCGTCTGAGCTGGGTCAACCAAAAATAAATCAAATCATCTTAAAAAACGCGGCTACCGGTATGTTGCTGACTACAGCATCGCAATTACAGCTGTTCTCAAGAGAGGGAATCCTTTCCCAGCCCTCGGGCTTAGACCCTCAATGAGTTTTTTAGAATAGTATCAGTTGACACTTGACACCTACCTCGAACACTCTCGCTCCTGCGTGTAAGCCCTTGACATAGGTGCCAAATAATAAAGAAAGCTGCGTAAAAGATCTCTGCAAAATTTGCAATGCCACTAGATACGCCATGAGGTCTCCAGAATTAATTTTTTGGTCTGAGAGAAGACTTCCACCGACGTAAATAGTTGTCAGTATCATTCCATTGAGGAAGAAAGAAGTAGCAGACTGAAAAAGATAATTAAAATTAGATTCTGCGCTTAACATTGGGAACAGCTTTATTTTCAACAAAATTAATGCAGTTAATAGAAAATAAGCGTTTTTACGATACAAATGATTGACCGTTGGGCCCCTTCATGTAGCAACATGAAAACACAAGGCGTATGTGAAGTCAGGCAATAAATATCGTAATTTGTCCACAGGGCTCTGTTTTCATTCATTTTTCCACATTAAAGTCGCCGTAAATGCATTCAATTCATTGGTTTCTGCACAATCGTACAAATACTTATTTGAAAGAATCAGTTTTTCTTTAGATATATAGCGTACTTGAAAAATTCCAATCCCAACTCCCAGGCGCTCATTTAACTCTCTAGCCTTCTCCGCTTGTTCTTCATATATCGCACATTCCAGCCGCTCCATAGCAAATGCACGGACGGTTCTTATATTGCCCAGTGCTTCGTCGGCCAATAATGTCAAACGCGCAATCTGCTTCTTTGCCTCAAACGACAACTTCCTGGAAATTCATTGTTCGGAATTAAACGAGAAATTTAATGGTTTAATTACAAATCAAAAATCTATTCTCATTAGTGGAGGCATCAAACCAGAATCTTCAGTACACAATTATTTGGTAATTCATGAGAGGGGGGTCTTTGCTATATTTTTCGAGCTTACTCACCTAAGAAATGATCCAAGGACCGTTCCAGCAAGAATTACGGAAGGTATGGCTAAGAGCATTATTCCAGTCAATTGAGGAGATATAGAATATAGAGTTATTGCACAGCCAAATACCTGGGCACTGTTGCGAATACCTTGCGAAACGACCATTTTAAAAGCACTTTTGAAGTCATTCACATCGATAGTTAATCTGGAATGTGAAATATGTGTAAGTTATTGATTAATGTCTTAGGTTGCATATTTGAATTAAAATTAAATTAATACTATTTCCGTAATTAGTTAAGGCGAAAAAATTGACGTTCCCGCTAACAACTAAACAAGCCTGAGGTCGGTCACCAATTGTGTCAATCTTTACCCACTTAGGCGGCTATTCCACCGACGTGGATTTTCAATGTGAACGTGTCATGACGTGGTAGCAGACAACATTAATAAGTCTCAACCATATTATAACTTAATTTATAATAGATAATTTAATTATCTACATAATAGTCTCCTTAAAATATGGCAGAAACTTATTAATGATGTCTGCTACCACGTCATGACACACTCACATTGAAAATCCACGTCGGTAGAATAGCCGCCTTAACAACGTTTCTATGTGAGTACCATGTACTAAAATCTAAGAAAAGACAGAGTCTATGGGCTTAAATAGCAGGCAAATGGATAAGGGCCAGGAGATGACTTTTATAACAGGGACTTCTAACTTGTACGTATCGGAAATTTAACCTCACATGTTATTTTAGTTTTTATGGCAGTCGAACTTTAGCGTCTTTTGAAACCTCTGAAAATGGCATGACATGCAATAAAGGTACTATACCTATATTTGTGTGGTCACAAAATTCACATAGTCACTCTATTTTCTCTATGATTTTCTTACCTATTTAATATTTCACCGCTCCGAAACCCATCAAAGAATGAAATGTCTTGCCGCATAATATTACTGAAAAGTTGTGTCTTCATAGAAAGAGCCACCCCTTCTCCGACTTTTGACAAGAAAAGTATGTAGACAAAGGTAGCAGCGGAGAGCAGGGCATATAATGATAACATTCGCACTGCTGGACCTTTTATTTCGTGAAGGAAATTTCCAGAGGCGGTCGAAACATTAGCCACAACAACGTTGATTATTTCTCCTAATACTCGCGGTATATGAATGCTGAGGTATGAGCATGCCAGTGCTGCCTGTAACATAATGAAAAATGTCATGCTTTGAATTTAACGTTAAGTTCACAAATAAAAAAAAGGTGTGGAGGAGAAATTGTGAATTAGAAAGATAAAATGAATTTGTATAGAGCAGATGAAATAATTACAGTTATTAGCGAAAACAAGTAATAATTCTATGACTTAAGTGCAGGTACCAATCACAATATGTGGTAGTCGTCACTTGTGGTAAAATAGGAAACTCAGCTATAATTTTTAATTAGAACTAAAAATCAAATAAATAAACAAGAACTGCATTACAAATTTGTTTTTTTATTTAATTTACATCTTTCTTGGAATTCAACATTACAACTGGACATGACATGTAGAGTAGTGGTACAGACTCCGACTTTCACCCGAAGCCGAAAGGTTGTTGGCTCTACTCCCAAATTTGCTACATTTTCTGCCCATGCTTCGGGAGGCATGTAAAGCTTCCTAGTTGAGTGTAAGAGAGGGCTCTATAGCACTAACTCCGCTAGGTTGGCTTAGTAATAGAACAAGAAAGTCCATATTTATTTATTTATCACAACTGAATTTCACCACGGGTATGTCAATAGACACCCCTGTTAGGGAAACTAGATTCGATAATAGGGATGAACGCCATATAAATTAAAATCCGAGATTTGTACTTTAACCAGGTAGAACTATCTAGGTGTCTAATTTAAAACTATATATTTAATTAAATCTGATTGTAAGTATACTTTTACACATAATCGTAGTATTGGAAAGCTCACCAGTATAGCTACTATCAATTCTTTAATATAGGGTTTTAGAAGATCAAAGAATGCAGCCCATTCGAAATTGGGGTCATTTTCCCGAAGTGAATGTGTTGCGATTCGAGTGTTGGAATTTGCAGCTTCGCAATGGGCATTCCGATATAGTTTAAAGCCAGCCCCAAGTCCGATCCCAGCGGTAAGCTTGCCAACAGAATTTCGACATCCTTTCAGATACAATATTGGTTTTGTTGGCTTCCAGGAAATCTGCCTTGTGACAGATATTAGAGACTTATGACACACTTTCCAACTAAAAACAAAGATATGTTGGCATAGTAAAGTTTCAGAAAATGAAATTGGCTAAAATTACTAAATAACAACAATTCCGGGTCAATTTCTACTTCTTTCAAGTTACCATGTTTGCATTTATTTGACTACGGTTTCAACAGCAACGCGGTTAACAATTACCCCCCCCCCCAAAAAAAAAAAAAATCTCTAAGGCCAGGTACAAACGGACGAGTCTGCAGTCGCGAATTGCCGACTTATCTTTCCATTGTAATTTGAGGCCATAATAGGGCAAGGGCCTGGTGAGCGGTTGGTGCAATACAGGTCTACTTCCGAAGATTTCAATAAGCTGCCGTGTCTAGGGGAAAACCGTGCACTTTGGTGCGATCTGCTTCGCGTCGGCTTGACGCTAGAAGGCCTCAGAAATCGAGTATCGACCGAAAATCTTCTGCTAGCCCTCTGGCTACAGTAAATACAGACATGGGCAGCTCGCGCGTGTATAACCGCCCGTGCGTATTGGGCCTGAGATCACCCAAACGTAAATTAATTTGCATATGCTTATGCTTGACTTGAATTATATAATCGCATCCGATTTTGGGATTTTTCCGCTCCAGAGTCCTATACAGCTGTATTATAATTTCCAAAGTTAGAACTACTAACAGTACATGTCTAAAACTTGGTATAAAATGAATGTTCATTATTAAAATTGTTATAATCAAAGATGCCCATTGGCACCGACGCTATATTGTGGTTACCTGGTAATATGTCTTAATGCATTTTCCGAGCAAAGCTTCAAACAATACAACATGGTTTATGGTTTCTTTTCCTTTTGAATTAATTACTGCATGATTTTCTGATTTGTTTATATTTACATTCTTCAACCCATTACTTAGAGAGGCAGACGACGTTTTCTGTGTCACCATCATCAAAGCTGGAAATTTTTTACATTTGTCAATTATTTATTTATTAAAACTAAAATAATTAAAAGTTTTAATATAAATTCAATATTATTTAAAATAAGTTTTAATAAAATACATTTTTAAGGAAAGAAAAGTGCGAAAAGTGCAGTTAAAAAGGTTTTAAAATGTTGTTTCTGCGCCCTGCGGCGGAAAATGTATCCAACATGGCGGACATTTCATTATTATTTTTAGTTTTTAATTTTAATAATTTTGAAACGGTAGCCTACAAATAATTTAATTTTTAGACCATTAAAAACTACACTGTTGTTTTAGCATACATTGAAGTAAATCTCGTGCTTATCAAGTCCCAATCAGCCTAAGGTAAGGTTTAAACATTCCATTATTTATATAGCCAGCTAACTTCCAGATACCTTTAACTTAATAATTTATCATAACAGTACACCGTTATTAGGTTACTGTGTTTCATAAATAGTTTAGATGATTGTTGCTATCCATTCTTAATAAATACAACGCTTCCACTTTTGAATTTCGGTCTTGTTATTTATAACTTAGGCGCCCATTCCATTGACCGGCTAGGGCTATTTCCAAAACGGTGACGTGGTAGCAGACATTCAAGACTTAGGTGACGGCTCCACCGACCTCGCATTGCAGAATTGACGGAAATGTTTATTTTCCTCTATGCCATAGTTAAAATTGATCAATGATCATACAATAAAATCACAAACAAACAAACTAAAATTAAAAAATGGCTTAATGGGATATGTTAATTACAAACATTTTAATAGATTTCTATAAAAAGAAAAACAAACATTTCCGTCAATGTCACTTGCAATCTGCAATGCGAGGTCGGTGGAGACGCCACCTAAGTCTTGAGTGTCTGCTACCACGTCACCGTTTTGGAAATAGCCCTAGCCGGTCAATGGAATGGGCGCCTTAGCTCTTGCGGCTAGCCGCACCGCATGGTAAACTAAACTGACCGGAAGCTGTAAACTTATTTATCAACAAATCTGCGATGGAAAGGACTGACATACTCCTAAATTTTTATGCAAACCATATATTATATAAAATTCTCTCAGTAAAAAATCAAATAAGACTACATTCAATTAATAAGATTCTTCGAGTGGCTGCGGTATTTCCATGTAGTCTTTATCTGTCCAATCATCTTCAGAAGGTGTAGGTGGCGGTTTAAGTGTAATAAGCAATGGTCGACCTTGTGCGTCCAGACTGAGATATTTCTGGATATCGTCAGGCAGGGGACCAATGTTAGGTGGCGCATTCTGGGGTATAGGCACATCCTCCGTCGAAAAAGCTTCTTTGACAAAGATGAAATTCTGAAAATTTAATGATAATGGTGAAAGTAATATCAACGAGGTTTATATGGAAGGGTTTCAGAATGCTGACTAACATCTAATTGACATTACCTCGGGCAGACAGTGATGCTGCAGACAATAATAATTCGATGTGCCATCGTTATGGCACCACGTCCCATCAGGAAAATATGGATCCACTCCAAGATCATTGAGGTCAAGTCGTGGCGTGTAGTAAGATCCTGTCCCCTTGCGTCGACAAAATATGGCACAACCCATCCAAAGCCTTTCTGCAATAAATACTCAATTTTTTAACATGATTAAGGTTAACGCCTTCTCTTTCTGCTGTTTGCAGATGGTTTCAACTGTCAGCTGGACTGTGAACCACCTGCAGATAGAATTGAGAAAGAGAGCTGTTACAGCAGTTGATATTCTTCAACAATCTCTTGCAAGAACCCGCCAAATACAGAACTTGAATGCGTTTGTCACATTAACACCTGCATTTGGAGAGAAACAAGCCTTGGAAGTCGATAGCAGAAGGTCTAAAGGTGAAATGCGACAACTTGATGGTGTCCCCATTGCTATTAAAGACAATTTCGCAGTTAAGGGAGTCCGTACTACTTGTGCTTCTCGAATGCTGGCTGATTTTTCACCGGCATATACTGCAACTGTTGTTCATCGGCTCCTAATTGAAGGAGCTACGCTTGTTGGGAAAACAAACTTGGATGAATTCGGAATGGGCTCGGGGTGTATTGATTCTTTTCACGGCCGCACAGCAAATGCTTGGGATTCAAATTGCATAGCTGGCGGCAGTTCTGGTGGAAGCGCCGTGGCTGTGGCCACAGGAGCAGTAGTAGCCGCACTTGGTTCCGACACAGGTGGATCAGTGCGCAACCCAGCTTCTTATAATGGAGTCGTGGGACTAAAACCAACATACGGCCGGTTGAGTCGTTTTGGTTTAGTGCCCCTTGTCAACTCAATGGACGTTCCTGGTATTCTGACGCGATTTGTTGATGATGCCGCATCGATATTTAATTCTGCGTTTGGCTGGGATAAGCATGATTCTACTACTGTGCAAAAAGAACACCCTCCTATCGTTCTTCCCGATGAACCTTCTGTGGTTGGTTTGGTAGTTGGTGTACCCAAAGAGTATTTAACTGACGCCATGTCAGTTGAGGTTGTTGACGCATGGAGGAATACAGCAAAACTTCTTGCCGATGCTGGGGCTGTTGTGAAAGAAGTAAGCCTTCCCCATACAGAACACTCAATAGCTTGTTACTCAGTACTGAACCAGTGTGAAGTGGCAAGCAATATGGCGCGGTACGATGGTTTAGAATTTGGTTTGCGAGGTGAAAGCAATCAATCAACGGAGCAATTATATGCGCAAAGCAGAGTGTTAGGGTTAGGAGATGTTGTGAGGAGACGTATATTGTGCGGTAACTATTTCCTCTTGGCCGAAAATTACGAACGTTACTTCGCAAAAGCCCTGCGTGTTCGTAGGCTTATTTCTGAAGACTTTGCCAATATCTGGGGATCGGACGTCGATGTTCTTCTTACTCCTGTTACGTTATCGGATGCTCCGACGCTAGAGGAGTTTCAGAAGAGGGACTCCCGAGCGCAGAGCGCTTTTCAAGACTATTGTACACAACCTGCTAATATGGCCGGGGTGCCGGCTGTTTCGGTACCTTTCGGATTATCCCGCCGTGGACTTCCACTAAGTGTTCAGTTCATAGCTCCAAATTTTAGAGAAGATGTGTTACTAACCGTGGCGAAATTTATTGAAAGACAGATGAATTTCCATCGACACCGGATTCAGTTACAGACCCAGTAGACCGTATTTTAAATTTGCCACGCTTTGAACAAGTCCATGCTTTTCCATCGACATACTTTACAAGACCTTCTGAACATTTATTTGCATAAGTACTTTCGGAAGTTATCGAATTGACATCTCTATTGCATACCTTGCTCATGAGGTGCCTGCAGGCCGGATGCTTTTGGATCAAGTGCACTGACGAGACTACTGAACTCCTTACATTTCGCAGTGGCATATGCCGATACAGATTTTCTGTTTTTGCAAATCTGTCAACAGGAATATATTTGAGAATAATTACTGCAGTAATGAAATATAAAGTGAATAGAATTAATATACTTTCAATCTGCAAACAAAACCATTCTTTGGTCTCTTGTTTGTATACATACCTTATCATCTTTGCAAAGTCGCACATCATAACTAGGACCATCACATCCTTCTTGAGAATTAACTGGCTTTGGATTGGTGCATGTTCTTGTTCTGGACTGAAAACCTTAAAGAAAAGTTACATATTCATGATGACTACTGAATTTTACAGTAGGAGCTTGGTCGCTATTCAGCTTTGCCAGCAGTTTGGGTTAATCGTCGATGGGAACTTGGTTCATTAATGTGTAGTTATGATGTGCTCAAATGAAATAAGAACTCTACCTCACACCTGCCACAAGTATTTATTTACATATTCCGCTCCCGATCATTTCTTTAGATCGTCCCATTTTCTTTGCATTGTCTCTGTCGAATCTATCCGTGTGAAATTATATTTTTAGTTTCGATGATATTTTAGCGTTACCTCTTGCCTTCGAAATGCATCCGGACTTGCATGAGGAAGACATCCACTGAGTCCATCCTCCTTTTACTATATTGTCAGGTTTGGAATTCGCTCTGGCTGGTACGCATACACCTCCTTCACACCACTAAAATATGACAAACACAACTGTTGGTAGGTAGCCGCGACAAAAATTAGTTCCCATTTAACAATTATAGACATATTCTATAAAATTTACAAAGCTGAGGACTGGTTAGCTGAGGTCGAATAGGAGTATTAAGTCTAGGACATAATTTTTGATTGGCTTTGCCCTGGCTGGGACATGTCTCGATCAGTGTCTATCATATTGTATGTGAAATACAAGAATCTACCTATTGTCCCTATTATAAATTATATCATGAAGTATATGGGTCTATGATGTCAAAATTGTGCTTATTTCATGGGACACACAAGCTCTGGCCTTATTTAACCCTTAATCTGTGACAGAAGTGAAATAAAGTCAGCATTACCCTGTACCTTGTTTGGTCCGCATGAAGTTCCAGTGAGTGCTGGTCCAGCAAAATAATACCCGGATCTATGTGGTGTACGACAAGTGAGATCGTCACAAATGTCCTGCCAAATGAGAGAAGAGAAATTTTGAAGTGAAACTTCTTAAGTCAATGGATTTCGATTAAATTCGGCATGTAGGTTAATAAAAGTCCTATCTCAGGACCTTTCATTTAGGTATGAAACAGATCTGTTTTGGGCAAGCTCAATTGTGCTCAAAAAAGGGGAAAAACAAATTATTTCTCAGAAAAACTACAACGAATTTTGTTTTGTGTGCTTACTACTTGTCTTCTACAGGACCCTTCAAATATACATGCCATGCCATACATATATATAACGCCACTCTTCAGTTGATTGGTAAAGTTTCACTTCTATCACATCAATAACTCTCTGAGCAGGAAGAACTCAGCGGTACATTTTGTCCTTTGTATGATTTCAAGTGCAATGGAAGACAGTATTTATTCAGGTGTGGTTACCTCTAAGTGGTCGGGGGTGTCCACTTCGGCATCTTTATCTTTCAAGAAGAATTCGCATTGCCATTTGGCGGTGTAGCGCTGTCCAGGGGCGTTGTGGTGCATGGTGTGGTCGAGGCCTTGTCCGGGCGTGCCGCGGTCCTGCAGACAGGGGGCCCAGTCCATGGAGGACACCGCTTTGGCGCTGCATGTAGACCAGGTCGTCTCGCCGCGGCTTCCGCGAGATGGGGACATGATGAAACCGTCTTTGGCGCAGCCTTCGCTAGGACTATCGTGTCGCATCCCCACGCTATGAAAAATGTATTCCTTCTTAATTTGGTAATCGCTATATTATCACATAAAAATTTCATTGGTCATTAACTCTAAAGACGTGCACCATTATAATAAAAAAAAATACCGTAACTTACGTACCTATTTAGGTACTTTAAAAAAAAATAATAATAAGGCTGTTCCACTTTACTTTTGCTTTTGTATAATAAGCACATGGGTGTTCGTCGGGAATATTATTTCAGATTTCACCTCCAGATTGCCTGAGACTTATGAGAATGAGAATGTTTAGAGCATACTTGTGTCCGATTTCGTGGGCCAGTATGTAAACAGAATTGAATCCTGCTGATACGTAGGGTTTTCCGAAGACGTTGGTGGTGCCCATTTCGGCTACAACACAGTTATATTGCTCCGTGCACACGCCCCCCAATGTCGCCAGTCCCATTGTCACCCCACTCCGCTTTCCGTTTTCCATATGAAACATGTCTAGTCTGCAAAGGAAACAGTTGTATTGCTGTTACTGTTTGAAATGGCTGGAAGCGGCCTTATATTAGCTTAATTTAGCGAATTGGCCCTAATCCTAAAGCGAACCAGTTTGTGCAGGCTTGCAATTGTTGTCTAATGTAATGTTTAAGTTAAATAGCCTTAACTTATGCATGAAATATGGATAGAAAAAAATGGCTTCATATTTAATTTGCTGTTTCGGGACCTAATTGAGCCGGAGCCCCCTTCTTTGAAGGTGTAACTAACCTCATGACACATGCGTAGATTAAAATGTCAATGGAATGCTAATAATAACTACGGTCATGACCGGTACTATGACTAGTCAAGAAATGATATTGACACCCAAACAATGAGTAGGTAGCTTGTATTTATTTTTTGAATTTAGCCACTTAAATGTGTATGAGAAGTTGACTTGTTCCCTTTTAATTTTTATACGAGACTGGATTTTGTGACATACCCTGTGACGTATAATCCGATGTCCCAATGTTCGGGATTGTTGTCGCCTTTGGGGTTTCTTCTCTGTGAATATTGACAGAATGAGTCTAAAAGCGGTCCTCGGTCTCCATCGTAATGGGGCAGGTCTCTCGGTTGGTTTTTCATAATTTCCAGCCTTACTAGCACCAGGTCGAACGATCGTCCAAGGCTCGGATGATGATACAGTGCCTGCACCTGTGTGTCAAATGGTTAAATAAATATTTCCCTCGCCTTCCATCTCCATATAAGATTGTTCAACATTCTCTGGACAATGGAGGATAATAAAAAACATGGTCATTCTTTCGGGTAGGGAATATCCGAAATGTTGGCAGCAGGTATTCTCTTATCAATGAATAAAGCAAATATAAAAAGTCTTCTTCTTGTCTTATCGAAATAATATCGGCGATTTTGCCGGAATCTGTCGCAGTAACCGAATACGAATTAAACTGCATCTGCGGGGAGATGATGGATCGTGATGACTTTATTCTGTGGATAATCGTGTTTACTCACTCCGTTAATGTAGGCTAGAATCATGTCTCTCATTTTCTCTTCACGTTGTTGAAAGTAAGGCGAAAACGAACGGTAGGCTTTCTCGTCCAGGAAAAGAGCAAGCTCAATCGTCAGTTTGCCAGAAGTTGCTCTGGAATAGTTTTCACTTCTCTAAATGAAAATAAACTAGTTAGCTAACAGTTACTGTCCGCCAAAATTTATAATGAGAAGCTTTTCTTTTATAGGGTCGGCCTGTATTTACAAGTCATCTGATAACTTGCAACCGCACACTTTACACCATTATTTATACGTTTCTGGGTTGTTTTTCTTTTGAGACATTTGAGATCTAACTCTGTAAAGCAAATCCGATAGATAGCAGCATCTGTCAAAGGGGAAAATGAACGAATACCTAAGTTCCCTTTAAATAGTGCTTCTATTCTAGAAGCAAGTTACTGCACAATGCTTCCAACTGCGCAGGTTTACCAACTGCTATGGCGGATATTCCACCGACGGCAATAGTCAAAATAATGCTGATATTGACGTGGTAGCAGACATTTTTACACTGTCTTTAATGTCTGCTACCACGTCAAACACGTCAATAATCACTATTGACGTCGGTGGAATAAGAGCCTTTAGGATTTGGCAAGATTGCAAGACGTTCCAAGTCGGCGACAATTTCCACAAGTCTAAGGCAATGTGAGACTGAATGCTGTGGTGTACCACAGTCCACAGTACCTTGTGCATGTGAAAAGTCTCCCAAGGTGGCGGTACGAAATAGTCATCTTGGAAGTAGTGGGAGAAGGGAGGGACGCGCTTGACCACGTGGGGCAGCTGACGGCGGTTGTCCGCGAAAAGTCTTTTAGGCATAGGATGGACTTCCAGTGTGTCATTTGGTAAAAACAGTAATCCTTGCTGCAAATAAAATATTTAGTTCACATTCAGCTTAATTTGTAGATATATAATAGCACGGGGCAAGACTACCCTTATATTTTGTCGACAGCAGCGTTTTTCCTCTTATCGTTTGGGCCAGGAAAAATTATAGGGTGATGGATGTGAGACCCGCCCTTTTCAATCGACTTCATCCGCCATCGAACAACATAAACATTTTTCCAAAGATTTGATCAATTCTTTGAGTTAAGCCTATTGCCTCCTACCTTCTATAAACTACTGCTATCGAATTCCCATAGCGTTAGTGGTCCTAATGACCCATGGTAGATACTCACTACGTTGGCGGGATCGCAAAAGCTGAAGGCAGCAGCAGTGTTGTCATCGCGGTGCAGAAAGTGGCAGCTTGGTATTTTCTCTGCCAAATCTTCGTCCCCAAAATGATCCCGAACTATTGTTCTCAATTTTGGTCCCACTATGTGTCGGTTAGGTCTCAATTGTAGACTAATATCGCTGAAACAGGTTATAGTTTTTTGTCTCAATTTACTGTTTTTCCAACAATATTTATTAGCATTATGCTCTCGATTTAAGCGGTGGGGGCCCTTGGTCAAATGTGGATATTGTCATTCAGCATGTATGATATAATATTGACTATAATAATCGTAATAATGCGATATTACTGCGGCTCTTTCATAATTGACTGTAGCTTATTATGAATTATTATGATGCTACAATATTGTATGGCGGAGGCTATAATACACTCATTAAATTGACTTGTAATTTTCGTGCGCCAAATTAGTTACTGGACTTGTAGTTATACCGAGCTGTTGAAAAATTGAAAAAAACTGACTCGAAGCCTAATTGAAGTAATGGAGAAGACACGACACGCAAACATTGCTTAAATATTGCATGTTCTCTAATTATTTACAAGACCTTTTATGCCCTTGGGCTAACTTTACCCACTTGCCAAAGGCAGTAAATCCGTAGGGTATTGCTTCTTCAGGTTGATGAGGACTCGATCTGATGACCTTAGGAAGCATCGGCATATACACAAGGTCAAATTCGTTTCCCTCTTGGCCAAACAGTCTTCGCAGATCTTCTTCCGACTATGAAAAAATAAAATAATTAGACCTACTTTTTTTTTAAAAATACTAATCAATTATTACATAAATAAAAGAGGTATCAGAGGAATCAAAGTTAAACCCAGTAATTAAACTAGCCTATATGCAATACCGTAATTTTCCTCGAATCTCTTGGTGCGATCCGAGGCATTTGTTTTCCCATTTTTTTTTGTTTTACTCTATGCCATAGTTAAAATTGATCAATGATTATAGAGTAAAATCATAAACCAACTAAAATTAAAAAAATGGCGTCATGGGATATGTTAAGTACAAACATTTTAATAGATTTCTATAAAAAGAAAAATTCAAATTTCCGTCAATATCATTTGCATTCTGCAATGAGAGGTCTGTGGAAACCCCGCCTAAAGAGTCAAATTCTCAGCTCACAAGTCACAACCCTATGCGTCAGAATCTCAGTCCTACACTACCTAATATTATTCTACTATAGTTTGCATGACTATTAAGCAAATGATAGCAAAGAACAACATTGTTGCGAAATCATAGGGAAAATAATAAACTGTCAGATTAGGCTTTTTCCTTTGATTATGTCTGGTGGGGACTTCTGGGCTGTTTTGAGCCAATTCCATTCAAACATGAAAGTAACCGGGTAGAATATTTTTTTGATGGTGCTACCAATTTAAAAAATAAATAAATCTTATAAAATGAGAATGAATTAACATTGTTATGATTACTATACGTACCCATTTAATTTTAAATGAGGGGCTGAAAACGTGACATGATTTAGTCTAAGTGCGTGGATGTTAATTCTCTCACCATGCAATCAGTACATACTGCACAATAATAGATAACAAAAACAGGCTACTTTTAAAGTGGATGTTTTTAACTCGAAATTTATTTTTTGCCATTTTGGGCTATTGTGCTCTGTGTGCGGGGGTTTCACTCCCTCCTATTGCAGATTACAGACCTGATAGTACGCAGAAGCTCGTGCTAAAAGAGTGACTATAATCCATGTGCAAAACATCTCGCTGCGACAACCAGCAAACAATGGGGCTCATGAGAGCGTGGCACCTAGGTTTTATGTGGGCGCAGCCGATGTCAATGCCTTTGTCATCCTAGACCCCCCTTTCCTCATGTAAATTAAGTTGGTCTGCTAAATCATAACAAAGCAACTGTTACTATTTCCACAGAAATTTGGTTGTGCTGGAATGGGTTATTACGGCCTACGAAGAGGGACTTCCAGAGTTTCTTTTCGTAAAACCATTGCCTCCGCCATCAGCTTTCTTGCAGTCCGAAATTGGGTAGACCACTACTGACGGCGAGTGCAGGGTACACTTGGAGGTGTCATCGAAGGCATCGCGACTAAAACATTCCTGCCGTTAAAAAGCAATGATACAAAGGTTCTCCAGAAAAGCCTTTTTATTGTTTTGTCCCCTGGACTATCGAGGGAGATGCGGCCTAGTAGGCGTACACTAATAAAAAATATTTTTTTTTGAAATAAAACAAGTTTTTTGGTGGTTTTAGATTTAGGGGGATAAAAGTGAAAGACACAATTACTTTGTTAACATACTTGCAGAATTTGAACAATTTATATCGAGTAGTATGTCCGCAAATTTAAATACAGAAAGCGCTGCCATCACATCACGCCTCATTGCTCTCAGGTATGGTCCGCTGTCTAAGTGGTGTAGCTTCAGTATAATTGCGACTATTCTGGGACAGCTATAACTTCGCAGCTTATTGTATGTTTTGATGCCACTCAGAGGTTTATAACAATAATTTTGCATTGTTCTCTTGTTTAGGGTTTCGTATTTTACATTGCTTGGGTTGCTTATATGGATCGTTCCCCACTGCAGTATCCCGTAACTTGAAGTGACGAGAAAATTCAGTTTCAATGCATATATCATAGAAATTTTTATAACGATATAATTACAATACATATCTTTAAATCTAATCCATTTGTAAGAAGCAATTTTCCTATTACTTTGTTCAAAACCATATTGATTCTATTACAATATGCTTGCATATCTTTTTTAAAACTCAAATCAATCAAAATACCGTACCTGTTTTGTGTTGAGGAAAACATACAAAAGAAACATTACAATTTGGACCCGTTAGGTCGTAGTCCGTGATGGGTCCTGAAAAAAGTATTAATAATAAGTGCTGATTGTGTGGGTTTTCTTAATTTATTTTACAGAAACAATACATTAGACAATAGATAAATAAATTACCTGAAATCAATCCATACAGTAAGTAACAAGCGTAGCGAAAAATTGCATTAATTAAATCATTACAAAATAGTAAGAATTCGAGATAGGTATTCTGAATTGCTATTGAGAAATTGGTTGACTGAATACTTGAAGTTGGTTGTAAATGGTAAATTCATCTGATTAAATCAAGTGGCTCCTTTTTTATTATTCATTGTTTGCGCAAGTTTAGTACATCTAGCGAATTGTGTATCGGCTACTGTATGAGATATGAATTTAGCCGCTTCCTAGAATCCTAGAGGTGTGAAGAGGAAGGACTAGAAATTAATGCTCCTTCGTGTCACAGTGTGCATGATTCATTTTTCTAAGATAGCCACCCACATCCCGAATTGTCTTGTGTTACGATTGGGTAAATGACGGGCTGAAATTTAACCTTGTAGGTGTGAAGTTCATGAACTTGGTAGGCATCATTGCATTGTACCTTGAATGCGGGTTGTAAAGTTCTGTGTAGCCTAAAGCGAAGCACCTGACAGGTCAGTCACCTGCTGTAGTCGTAGGGTCTGGGCAAATTTGCATTGAGTTGTTGCCCACAGAAATTTCTAGCATGTGATTGGTTCATTCTGTAGTACCTACCATTGAGCACATTTTACTTATTGAAGGTTTGGGGGTCTCACAATTAAAAGAGCTATATTACCGTTGTCCTATACTTGTGAAATCGTGTAAATTGTGACAGCAGGCAATTATCCGAAATTAACTTCCCCTGCCCTTGGTGGAAGGACAGTACCTATGGTACCGTAGCACATGACCATAGAGACTAGAACTAACCGTACCTTACTTCTATCTACATTTCAACATGCACAACTATTAATTCATCTGTGAAGTTACCGAATCGCATGGAAACTCGTGAATGACCAATGAATAGAAAGGAATCATGCTTTATTGTAAATGAATTACAGTACGTAGTTACTATTACTTTGATGCTACTGTGACTATAATTATTTGCAGTGAGAATATCTCCATGTAATAAATGAGAAACATTGTAAATAAATGGAATATAATACCTGGATAATGTTGAGATCTGCAAAATCTCGGTAAAATCAGCTTAGAGGGTTTCTCTATCTGCGGCACGTCCTCATCTCGTGTGGCCAACAGATCTTTAATACTTTCTCTTCGTTGCAGAATCCAAAAATGGCGGGTGGAGAACGAAAGCCAAAGAAAAAACTGTCCAGTTCAATACTCGAAATGAAATTCATGAAGAAGAGCAGAGAAGCAGCTATGGCTCAGCTGGAGGATGAGGAAGGAAAGGCAATGTTTGCCAGCGAGTTGACAGAAGCCATGAAGTTGGGGGGCGTGCGCTGCATCTTGGAGCCCAGTTTTGTCCCCTGCGAAGACCTGAGAGATACAAGGCGAAGTTATCACGGCATGAACCCTGAAATAGAACTGCTGCTGGCTGAAGGGAAAGCTCCAGCAATAAAGGAAGAAGACGACGCGGAAGTGAAGGCGGAGGAAGTGGCTCTTGCCACCAGTATGGCGCTCAAATTTAGAAAAGGACCGCATCTCCCTAGACCGAGGAAAAAGGCTAGATTTATGAAACCTAGCGATGACTAGCGCACAAGGTATGAAAGCAACTAGGGTGCGCAAACAAAAAACGTGTCGGTTAAATTAACTGGTAGATGCGGAGTTGTAAAACCCAATCATATCCATGGCGGCGCCAACGCGAACTTTGCGGTTAGTTTACTTCAAGGTTTTTCAAAGGGACCCTAGGGCCTAGACCATCGCTATCTTTCTCTTCTGCCGCAGTTGTAATAACAATTGTCATCGTTTTGGATGGGCGTGTGCTATTTGCAAGGTTAAGGCCAATGGGGAAGAAGATATAATTCACTCTTCCAGTGCCTCTAATAAATTTGCGAACCTCATGGTATTGGTATTGAAAGTGCGAGTGGTGTAGTTTTCTGTTAAATCTTTTTTTTAATGGTTAATTGCATACAAACTATTTAATGAATGTATCAAATACCAAGTCGACTCAATGAGTAAATTAATGGTTGTGCTGAGTTACGGCACGTCTGCGATCTCATGGAGTGTAGAAACTCCCACAAGTACATTCACTACATGGTAGTTTCCGTTGAAGTGTACTCTGAGGTCAGCAAGCGTTCCTATACGTCACGCATCACCATAACTAATATCTCCTGTCACTGTATTTGGTTAAGTCAATGATGTGATTGTCTCAGCTTGTCTTACCGCTTGTAGCCAGTGTAGATTGTCATCGAGTACTCTTTATACGGAAACAATATAGTGGCCAAAATCCGTAGGATCGTTGACATTGGACAAGGGACCAATCGGCCACTATAAGGACTGTCGTTATACTGCTACACACTGTAGGTAACATCATCGTTTCAACATTGTTACAGGTATGACCCATTATGAGGTTCTGCAGTGCAGTTCTGACGCGACACTACAGGAGTTAAAGCAGAGCTATCACCGCCTAATTCGCACCAAACATCCCGACAAAGGGGGCTCTGCTAATGAATTTGTTCGAGTAACGGCGGCTTGGCGTACGCTGCGCTGCTCCTCGTCTCGGCGTGCTTACGACACGTGTCTGCTAGAGCTCCGCGTCCCTCTTCACGCTGACCTCTCTTCGTCAGAATTGTCTTTGGACCTGTGTGAAGGCATTTTGTCGTACCCGTGCCGTTGTGGCGGCGAGTATGCGGTGGCTCCTGTAGAACTCAGTGACGGCGGCACCCTCATCCCCTGTGATTCATGTTCATTTCATATAAGAGTTCGGGATTCTACCCAGGTTTGACTATTTACTGTTTTAGTAGATATTAAATACTATTTATATTTTAATGTATCTTTTGTGTTAAAAGTACCATCGCCTAGGTAGGCTAATGAAAAAATAAATAAAAAATAATGAGTCTGCTCTCGAGACCAACTTTTAAGTATACCGGTATAATTTGACACCTTAATAATAATATAGTTATATTTGTACAGGTATAGTCAATTAAAAAAATATATCAACATTTTTATTTAAACTTTTAGGCTTAGCTGCGTATATGTACAGTATGTACCTAATGTATACTATTGCGAAGGAAATGAATGTTGCTTACTACAATAATTCGTGTAAGACGGCCTAGGTACCGTAGGCAATATTAACTTAGTCATTAATAGAAATGCCGTTACAATGAAGTTTTATATTGTCATATTAGAAATAATACGAAGGTTGAATAAAAACATGACGGAAACCAATGTTAATTAATATAATAACACTCGTCAATTACAAGTAATACATATACCTATATACATACATTACACGGCGCTAGTTGGGCTGTTGATTATGTTGATAAATTCTAAAGGGAGGCATCTGATTGTCCGGCAGTCAGGGTAAAGTTGAAAATCGCGATCTCGAAAAGTAATGTGATTCAACTCCTCTTAAGTAAGAAAGGCGTCGTCGAGATATACTTCCTTGAGTTTAATTACAAAATACGTAGCCTACTTAAATATCACTGAAATCCTATCCTATATACGTTTTCTACTTTTTCTAAGGTTATAAGGGTCCAATTATTGGCAATTGATGAACCATTTACTATTAGGTCGGACACGCATAAGACTTTCCTTGTAGCTGTCAGTTTTCTCTTGAACATCTAAAATTCACAAGACTTCGTATTTAATTTCCTCAGCCTTATTTCCGATCAGAATAAGTTCAACCGCATCTGGTTTAATCAAGATGAAGCTTCAGTTCTGGAATTGAAAAAGGATACTGTTTATAAAAAGTGACTGATATAGACACTATTTTATATGCGTACTATTTACGTAAAAAGAAATCGAATTGACGTTTTATATTATATTATCCTTGTAAACGCAGCCTGTATGCTGTCTTACGTTGCTACTATTGATTTACGTAACGATCTGCCCCATGCGGTAAAGCTATTTTCCATTGAAGAGTGTACAAATCCAACATAACTTAGACTAATTTTCATCTGAAATTTTCTAGTATAACTGTGCGAAGCTGTTTTTATCCAATATTCAGAAGAAAAATTTGAGCACATCGACTACCTTGCCCGAAACTAGTTGATAATTTTTGTATCTAGATTTTAAAGTTTTAGTAGATACCGTATATAAATTTACTGATAAATAATAATGATATTTAACTTAAAATTATTGTAGTACTGAAAATATCCACTAACCCATAATCCTGCAAGGGCTCGTGACTCTCGCATATTAACTCTGACTTTGGCTCTGCGAAGTCTGGGCTTCAGAAGATGCGTCTTGGCCTATATGGTTCGTTCCCCCTCCGCTCTCGCTGCTGTCAGTTAACGCCCGTGCTTGGCGAGAATGAGAGGGATTCTGCATTGGCCCATAACTTTTGAAGTCTTCTATAAGTTCTGTAAAGTCTGCGCTTAAATCTCTAGAAATATCCACAATCCCCGGCCAATATTCCCCATAAGCTTCTGCTAACAGTTGTTGGTCAGTGCCATTCAATTTGCCAGCCCTCAAACGGTCAATTATTTCTGGGATCATGTCTAACATCTCTGCCCCGGTGAATGCAGAGCCAGGGCTTATTTGGAGCTTTTTATGGCCAATCGAATCCAATAAATGGTATTCTGTAAAATTTAACATCTTCCTTGCATTTTCAGCAGCGATTGCGGTTGGAAATTTATTTTCTGTCACATTAGCTAGCATTTTTAATTCGTCAGTACCCAATCTTGAATTTCCCAAGTTTTCACCATTGGAGTTTTCACTTAGAGTACCTGCTACTGGATTCAATGCTGTAGTACCCTCTTGTGATTGTAGAGATGTGTCTTCTTCGTCATTTATTTCAGGCGTCGTTGAGAAATCGTCTATTTCAATTAGTTCAGGAAATGAAATAGGAGAGTGTTCATTTAGAAATGTGGCATTAATAGTCGCCTTTCCTAGGCTTTCATTGGCATCACCTACTGATAATAATTCCTCATTTTCTTGCTTGCTTTCTTCTTGTGTATCGTTCAAAGAACTGTTCTTCCCATTCGGTTCATCCATTATTTCCGGTTTCACATAGCCAAAAACAGGCGGTGTAGCGGGAGGCTCAATGTCATCTGAATCTTCATTAACTTCATATGGGATCTTTGTCACCATGTTGACTAAAAAATTTTCTTCCAGGCTTATGTCAGCAGTGCCGTTGGAAAACTCACTTTCTTCTATTGTTGAAACGTTGTAAAAAGGAATTTCATTCGAGTCTGCTTCATTAGAATATGGTGGTGAATTTGTTACGAGTCTAGATTGATTTGTCGTCGTATTATCGTATGTACTTGATGAAACGTTGTTTCCCAATATCGTTTCATTTTCAGGTATCACGTAGCCAAAAGTTGTGGGCTGAGGTGGGGGTTCAATGTCGTCCGAATTTTCAGTAACTTCATAAGTGGATTGTGTAACTTCAATCGTGTGTGTCGTTTCCGTTAAAGTGGCTTCAGTAGTGCTCTTTTGAGGTATTGTATAATTAGAACGGTCACTATCATCAAGCTCAGATGGACTACTTGGATTGTTAGTAGTAGACAGTTTACGTGGTATCACAGGAAAGCCTGTTGGGTCATAAATCACCTGATGCAATTGGCTCTCCGAAACAATATCATAAGACGATGGACGTGGAAAGAAAACAAAGCTTGATGGAACATCAAAAAACTGTTGCGGGTGGCTCTCTGAAGCAACACCATTATGAGGCGTAGATGCTGTCAGCTCACGGGTTAAAGAAGGGCTACCAATGCCGTCCGATTTTCCAGGTATATAATTATGCGTAGATTTGAGGGGCGTCTTCCCTGCTAGGATTCGGCTAGTATCTGCTAGATTTTCTTTCAGACGCTCATTAAATAATTTCTGCTCATGCCGCATGGCTTTATTGTGTTGTTTAATTATCTCCACATTATCCTTTTGCTGTCTGTGTAAAGCAGCAATGTCCAGTGATAAAATTTTAGTTAACGTTCGCTTTGGTCTCGCAACTTTCTTCCCATCTGAAACAGTAATTTGATCATTTGTATTTAGGCTATGCTAATCATGATCATATACAAACATAGTTGTGTATGTTTATTAGTGACCTTGACTTAACTATAAACCTATGCTTTTATTTATAGTCGCTGCATTGTTCAGGTAGGAGCTACATAATGTCTTGCCTAGTTTTCACGACAAATTTATTTTAACTATACATTTCAACATGCGACTCACTAAATATGCACCACCGTGTTTCAACATATTGGATTACTAGAGATCTAAAGCCGACCTAATTTCATCAAGTACAAACCAATGATATTCCTTGCTGAGGAATATCTTCAATAACATTGACATCAATAAACATAAATAATGAGATTACTCGTGACTTCGTGGCATTTCATTTTAATAAACAAAAAATAACAAAAACTTAGAGTTCTAGAAAAACTTGTTATAACAACCCGAATTAGTAAAATCCAAATAATCGTTAAGAAATTAACTTTGTCTAAGAAACCCACTTGTGTTAGTATAAAACCCTGAGCGCTTTCGGCAAGAACTGCCATCTACAGAGGGAAACCCACTAGCACAGTTACACCTTATCTGCGATTTGAGACTTGCTCAACTCGAGGAGAAGATGCAAATGTGACTAGAGAGAGGAAACCTTGGTTTATATAGGACTGGGAGCGGGGGGAGGAGGGGGTGGGAGGGGGCGTGGCTGGTTACCTATTCCTAACCTACTAGCTAGATCTATTAGAGGGGATGATTGTGTGAATGTTATGTCGTTTGTTAATTTTTCCCTCTTGTGTAAAGCTCTTTTGATTTCAACATTTTCAAAAAAATTTAAAGTGTAACTTTTCTTCATTTTGTGTAGGGCTGTCCAATTGTTAGGATCGAATGTGTGATTTTCCGAGTTAAGGTGTTTCGCGAATGTGCTGTTGGTGTTGGTGTCTCCTATACCTGTTATATGTTCTCTGACCCTAGTTTTAAAGCTTCTGCCTGTTTGGCCTATGTAAATTGCGTTACAATCGTTACAATTTAGACGATAAACTCCATTGCCTTTTTCCTTTTCTGGTTTGGTTTTGCAGTTCATGAGTTTATTGGCCAAATTGTTGCGGTTGTACGGGGCTGGTGTTTTGTCTGTTGTAGAAGAAATGAGGTTACTTATTTTTTCAGTGATTTTTTCTATGTATTGTATCCTGAAATATGATTTATTGGTTACCTGGTTTATGCTCTCTGGGGGGTAAATTAGTTTGAGGTTGTGTTTGATTTTGTGATGTCGTAGGATTCTGTCTATTAGGTTGAGATTGAAATTGTTATTTTGGGCAATTTGTTTTATTGTATTTAATTCATTATTATAGTTGGTTTCATTCATAGGGATGTTAAGGAGTCGAAAAATCATACTATGGAATGCTGCGTGTTTGTGCTGGAATGGGTGAGAAGAATCAACAGGGATTATATTATCGCTATGGGTTTCTTTACGAAATATCTTGAAGTCTAGGGTACTATTATTTTTGGTGATGGTGAGGTCTAAGAAGTTCAGGGAGTTGTTTTCTTCTACTTCCATGGTAAATTGGATTTTTGGGTGAATTGTGTTGATTAAACTTAAGAAATTGTCTAGTTGTCTGTTACTTCCTGTCCAAATGCAGAAGATATCATCCACATACCTTGTCCAGAAAGATATACATTTAACTAGGGGATTTTTATTGAGTAGAAGTTTGTGTTCGAAGTTATCCATAAAAATTTCCGTGGAAAAATGTTGAAATCAAAAGAGCTTTACACAAGAGGGAAAAATTAACAAACGACATAACATTCACACAATCATCCCCTCTAATAGATCTAGCTAGTAGGTTAGGAATAGGTAACCAGCCACGCCCCCTCCCACCCCCTCCTCCCCCCGCTCCCAGTCCTATATAAACCAAGGTTTCCTCTCTCTAGTCACATTTGCATCTTCTCCTCGAGTTGAGCAAGTCTCAAATCGCAGATAAGGTGTAACTGTGCTAGTGGGTTTCCCTCTGTAGATGGCAGTTCTTGCCGAAAGCGCTCAGGGTTTTATACTAACACAAGTGGGTTTCTTAGACAAAGTTAATTTCTTAACGATTATTTGGGTTTTACTAATTCGGGTTGTTATAACAAGTTTTTCTAGAACTCTAAGTTTTTGTTATTTTTTGTTTATTGACATCAATTCAGTGAATCTGTACTTAAATGTACTAAATATTACATACAGTACCATTCTCTGACTGTCTGAACCCATGTTAAGCAAGCGATGCCTGTTTTAACTCCTGGGCACCCGGTTGCATACAGAGTGGCAATCACACGTGAGGATGTGACATGTTGGCAGAGCAATAGACATGACGATGTCATGATGGTTAACTTATTTGGCATTTTGGCGCCGGTTACCGGCAATATTTTCTATCGGAGGAATATGGAACATCCCGTGACTGGAGACCGTTATCAATATGGCTGCTACTGTAGCCTGCACAAGATTAGTACGCAATTTGGCGGGGAAAACCAGTGATAAGTGTAGCCTGCACAAGCTAAGCACAGAGTTTTTGACCGGGTCCAGGTATCCGTTCTGCTATGCGTAAGACTTCGATATTTTTTTCGTTGGTACTTATCTCTGATAGTTGGCTTATGGTTAACGGGTGCCTCGTAAGGCATATTATGGCTCCCGCCGCTCCAGTTAATGTATTTCTATAATGGAACTGTTTCGTATAGAAATCCAAAATGCCGGCTATCCATGCAGCATTGAGAGATCATTGCCCCACCAATCTTTTTATTGGTTACGAAAGAAGTCAATTGATTGATCGGTCCAAATCCAAACCGTAGGCACTGTTAGCACTCAGACGAGAGGCGTATTTATAACAAACATTTCCTTAGTACCTCACCCAATTCTAAACCTTTTACATTTACGATCTTATTCAGTATTGCCCCAGCACAGACCGTTAACACTTGACATGTTTCTGCACATAAGACTCTTATTGTCTTCAATGCGATGAGTTTTTGTTCTTATTTGGGGTACGTACGTAGCGTCTTGTAAGCCTTATATTGGCCCCCTACAGATTATTTCTACGAGTCTTATTATTATTACTATAAATCCTCAGAGGGATTCTCATAAAGGATTTTCTTTTGCTTGCACTTTCTTAGTTGAGGTATGCTCAACAAAGTTCTTATTAATTTTTATTTACTTCTCTATGGCTGTGGTATTCCTACAATAGCGGCGCAACTCAATAACCACCCCACACAGTTACCAAATCCCATCAGACCAGCAAATGTGATATGTTTGATAAGTTACTGGCAAAATTTTGTCAAGCACACGGTCACTGAGGATTTGAGGCCATAGGACATAGCACAATATTGGGTGCACATTGTAGTCAGATTGGTCGGACTGCAAGTCAAGATTAACAATAAGAAGCACTGTTTCAACAAGCTATGGCAAATGACGTGACTCGCGCTTACTTAGCTTATGATTGCCATCCCTATGGTAGTACAGTATTGGTTTAGTTAAAAACAGAATCAAAATTATATTTGAGTAACAACTTTCTTAATCATAAGACAAGTATACTGCACTAAAAGCATTTTCCACGAAAGAAATAATTGGTTTTATCTCTTAGATCGAGGCAACAGATTCTATGAAGTAGGCTATTTAAAAGTTATCGGACAATTTTATAGGCTATCTAAATAGCCTAATTTTAATAAAAGCTATGCAGACAAACAAACACAATTTCGTTTTTAGTGCTAACCGACCAATTTACCTTTATGAACGGGAGTTGCCTGCGATGATGGCAAGGCCATGATAACTGTCCATCCTAGTATTAATCGCAGCGCCTCGTTCCTTAATAACATTGCACTGAAAAAATGAAGGTGACATATGAAATGAGAGACGTTTATAATCTTCCATCACCACCGATCGTGACCTTGTAATAACTGCACCAAAAGTACATTAATTCTATCCTTTATACTTTTTCCCCAGCCCCACCACTCCCATCGTGGATGGCTGCGATACGTGAATCCAATTAATCCAGATACATACATACATATACCTGATAAACACGCGAAGCGGGGTCGGTGCTTTTATGAAATCTCCCTACACCAGATCGGCCAGAGCCTCGTTTTTTTATGTTTAGTGTTGGCAATTTCTTCATGAATTTTACAATAATTGAAATTTTAGCCCCCAGTAATTTTCATAAATAATACGAAAAATTACAATTATCCATAGAATATGTATGAAAGAGTCTTCTACTACTTGAATGGACTAAATTGGTATAGTAAATTGTGTAATAAATTAAATAAAAAATAATAAAAATTAGGCTACTCTGATTTTTAGTGCCGATTTTCTACAGTGCATATCCTTTTATTATAATCTCAAGCAATCGCTACATAATGTTGAAGGCTAATAATGCCAAACATGGGTCTGTATCTAAGTATATCAATTGCTTAATATGCCTATTATATTTCCTGTCACTAAGGGTAAATTTTATTCAGTGACCTCAACTTTTTTATTGCACATTTAACATCATATATTTACCTTGATTTGATTGTCAATTCGTACAATAACAGAGCTACAGTTCTATTAAAAGGCGTTAATGATAACACATAAAAAAAGCTTTAACTTTGTGCGTGACCACCTGTCAACTGTACACTGCACTGACTAGAATGATACTGTTACAACTTGCTGCCTTGTAGACCCATTGAAATTTATTGCAAATTCAGTCTTCATGGATGGTAATCTACGATTATACTGATTGGTATCGCAATAGAAATGCTATAATAACTTCTAAATTTATCCTTATTACATCTTAACATACTTCACCGAAAATAGATAGACACAGGTCTACTGGCGCCTGGCTATATGTTATGGTATTCTGTGGCCTGGCCTACATCAACTCTATAGGTGTTGTACTTTTCAGCTTGGGTTTATTTACAAACCACTCAGCCTTCAAATCTAATGATTTATTTAAATTATTGATGTAACATCTAGTGTCCGAATTTAACTCTGAGTTTATGGATATACGATATATTGTATTGCTAGACAGTTTCCGAACGCCCTGCTGATTATATTTTTAACTGTAGTTTTTAAGCGGCTAGGCGCCCCTTGGCAAACTACAAAACAAAATCTACACCGCACATACTGTGCTTATACATAAAGCTTTGTCAGCTAATATATTCCACGATTAGGTAATAGAAAGAACACTTTGTTCATTCGTCATATCTTTTCTCGAATCAAAACCTACTATTAGTTCTCGTCTTATTTAACATTTTCCTATTAAACTCATCAATCCGTTGGGTATGCTGCTGTAGGAACTGTTTGAACTGCTTTTCCTTTGTATCATGCTTCATAGGTTCGGGAGGGACTTTGGTGGTATTACTGCTTCGGTTTTCTGAAATGCGTGCGAGGTTCTTTAGCTGGTTCAAAACCTCCGGTGATGGTTCTATAATCGCTATGTGAATAACGTTATTTTCCAATAGCCGCTCTGGCGTGCTGAAAATGGAAAATTATGCCATAAAACATCTACTATTAGGAATTAATTAAATCCACCCCAACAATATTCTGCCTAATAGACTTCTTCGTGAGAGACTAGTATTTAGACGATTTTAATTTTGTAGGGTTTAAATTAGCCTATAGGCTATTGCAATAGTATGCCTAGATTATAATATAGGTATTGTATTTTATTGCACAAGCCTACACGAGTCCTACAATTCCTACATTTTCTGGCCATGCTTCTGAGGGCATGTAAAGCAGGCGGTCCCGGGCTTTCCTAGTTAAATGTAAGAGAGGGCTTTATAGCCCTAACTCCGCTAGGTTGGCTTAGTTATAGAACAAAAAAAAGTCCTTATTTAAAAAAAAGTTCTTATTTACGCCATTCAAAAACTTGCTTAGTGAATAAGCAAGACTTAAAAATGCATAATGCAATATTTCTAATTCTACAGAACTGGTTCTAACGCCCAAGGGCAGTCTACGACCATCCAAGCAAGATCAAATTAAGTTATTTAATTTTTCTGCTGCTATTTTCCCTAAACATCGAAAAAGCTTTAGCAATGGATAATCCCAGCCACTCTTAACTATAAATCTGCTTATTTAATATTTATGAGAAACACTGCAGCTATACTATTGCAAGTGAGGATGTAGTCAAGTTACCTGGAATTATCGATGGGGTCATGGAATGGAACCGTCAGTGGATTGCCCCCATATGATAAGCTCAAGGCCGTGCTCACTGATTTACCAAAAAGTTGAAAACTGTGAGATGTCGCCAGGCTACCGGTCCCCAAGTCCAACCCTTTTCCAGCAAGATACGAGCCCAGCTTGACCCCTGCGACAAATGCGGCTCCACTATGCAACTTTTTGAACAGTTTGCGACCGCTACGCTCAAGATGGTGCCCTTCACCATCCCCCGTAATCAAATCGATGGTTTCTTCGAGTGTAACCGCGTTTCTTGAGTCATTCGATGATTCTAAAAGTAGATAATATGTAGACTACGTCACATCAAGCGAAATAGTCGACAAGATTCCGCTTTTGCTCCAAAGTAGCACACGCTTTTCCACTTTCTATTGTTGAAATTGAAAACAACGCCTACCTAACTTTAAATAGTTTCTATCTCAATGTCTAGGCATTAGGGGCCAGCTGATACTATTTTTTTTTAAATATTATCCTTCTCAATTATTAATTAAGAGCATTTCATGGACGTAGGTCTACTTGTAATGGCCCATTGAACCTTGCCCCGTCGGTTTTCGGCCATTACTGGTTACCGAATTAATTTCTAGTCGTTGCAAACTGGTTGACTCCTCGATGTCAACCCACACCGACTACAATTGCTAATGGGCAATCTCAGACATGCTTACCAACCATTGACATTGTTCCAGGCTAACTTAACCAACTACAGGAACGAGTCTTTTCACCATGTATATATATACCTTGGGGAAGTTAACGGACTCTGCCTGTCTTTTCCTGCTGTAACCATATCATTGGTCATGGCTTCATGGACATGGCAAAATCAAACCACATGAGAATTTTTCTCTGAATAATCCAAATTATGGCTACATTCAGAAGCCCGTATTCTCTAACATGATGCTTTACAGGGGCTATGTAATCCTGTCCCACTGCAGCAATGGAGATAGTACTGGACTTCCCACCCCTCCATGTTGCAGTGGAAACTTCTGCAGAAATGGCATTACTAGGAGTGGAAGGGCAATTAAGAGAGACTCAGCCTCTCTGACTACGTCTGACCACTGCCTGGATATGCCAAGCGATAGAATCCATCCAAAATACTGTTTTAGGAGGGAATTCGAAACTATATTAGGGACAATGAAAGAATGCTGCGAGTCAGCAGGAATTCTCAATAGTCACACAATCAAGTGGTATACTGATGGCTCTAGGCTAGGAAGTACCAAACCAAGAACAGGCCTTGGCGTCTTTGGTCCTGGGGTTAAATATCTGGAGTCTCTTAGGGAGACAACTATAGTCTTGCAGATTCTGCAATGAAGGTGCGGAGGACCTGCGATGCGATGCGATGCAATCGCACGAAGAAGAGCAGCATGCTCGGAAAGCTTGCAGTTACATGTAAAAGACCTACCACTTCTGAATCCCCTCAAGATCCTGGCTCTCGTGAGGGAGATAGGCCTCGAGAAAGTGATGTAGAAGTGATGTAGATACTTTGTTGTAGGGGGCACAATAGGCCAATAGGCTTAAGTGCACTCAGGTAACACCTGTACCCCAACTTATATAAAAAAAAAAAAAAAAAAGTTAACGGACACCAGGACTGAAGTTCTGGGTTCCTCCCAATCGCTGAGCTTTCAATCTCTTAGAAAAAGCTCTAGCTAATGACGCACCAATGTTTCATACTTGAGTAACACACAAGTTCCACATTGATCGTGATGAATGAGCCTTAAGCGGCGTCCACACTAGCCAATACAATGTGGACGCGTCCGTTAAGTGTCGGTCTCCAACAAAAGAAGCCGGCGAGAGCGGGTAGTGTGGACGTGCCAACTGTTGGCTTCACGCGGCACGTAAGTTCAATTTCAGTGTGTATCCTGCATGGCGGACTTTTTGCCGCTGAATGCCGTTGCTCAGTATGCAACGCGGCATAGTCTGGACGCCGCTTTAGGCTATAGGGCTATGGCTACTAGGCTACTGCCCTGCTACTAATACTACAGTAGACTGATTTGTAGCGTACTATACCTGGAGAAGTACCATCCGCGACACAGCAGTAAGCTAATGCGACTACAAAAATGCGCATGATGTCTATACCAGCTCAACAAAACAAATGAAGCTCATCTACACACCACAGGTGGAAATACAATTGTAAATGTCAACTACCGGCATCTCTTAAATAATGGCGATAGTGATGGCCCACATAGGAAATTTGGTAGCCTATAGACAGTGAAAGCTGTCGAGTTATGCAACAAAACGTAATGATTTAGGTTACTCCTACCTGGATAATAGTTCAAAATTCACGCTAACACCTGCATCACAGGGGTATCTTAAACAAGATGGGTCGCGTATCCATAACCTTTTTTTGCTATACCTTGCTGAAGGATGCCACTATAGCTTATGGGGCCAATATTAGAGAAGATAACTCTTGTTTCATGCCTCTTTGTTTCCCTATGATTGTACAATAGATACCTATTGTAGCCTATGTTATTTTATTTAATACGGTTCAACCATATTGGTAAATTGCTTTAATTCGAATAGGCTATTCATATACAGTATAAACACTTAAAGCTTCAGACGTTTGGAAAAATACGGAAAGTTATTGCATGGTCTACTCGTAATTAGCTTTTGGAGCAAGGCTCCCGCCCCCCGGATGGTCCCTCCTTTTTGCATAGTTAATAAATTTCAATGGTTGTAGTTTAGACAAGCAGCTTTCTTGGTATAAAAGCATGTTGATGGGCAATAAATTATAGCATTGCATATCTATCATTATAAATACACACAGTGAGTATTTTCTTTTTTTTACTGGATTAGTAGACAGTAATCAGTGTCACGCAGTTTTCAGTAGGCTACCACATGTCCCATTACAGGGTGCCTGGTTGGTGTGGGAACACCCTCTTTATACTTTACATATATATAGGTAGGTTCTCTCACAGACTGTCATAAATAATGTCCATACCTATTATATACGGTATACTGAAAACACCTTACGAATGCCCACTTGCATAATGAATTTATATTTATATTTTTATCGATCATACACGTTACACTGGCGCTTAATGAAACTTTAAACATATTATATTATGTAGTACAGTACCGGTAAGTATATTAACATTGCACCCGGGTCCCAGGTTAACAAAGCCAACGAAGCGCATGTAGCCTACCTATAAGTTTATGGGGACCACATTTGTTTGTTAAACAGTTAACTAGCAACAGAGACTTTGTTGCTACATACATAGGTTACCGTACCTGGTCACCGAGGTGACAAGATTTGGTTTGGAAAAAAACTGAGTTCCTGACTGGTCTTTCAAGATTCTAATTGAATGGTTTAAAAATGCATTAGGCTTTGATTCACAAAGAAGTGAATATTAAATCAGAGTTGCAAAATTTAAAATGGTTTTTCACTCTCAAATAAGCAAGCCCGATAGTAAACCTACATTTGGTGACATAGGCCCTATGTACACAGGGAGGAAGAATTACTGAGTACTACTAAATTAAAAATTAAAATTAAAAAAATAATAATTACAACATTTCAACGAAGACCAGAATCGCGCCGAACCATTTGGTCACGGTACCACGGTTTTGTTACAATTATTAATCGCATATTAATTGGAGGCTACATCATGCTAAGTCTAGGAATCTAAGGGTGTTCAATTAACAATTAATCATGTAATTGTAGGCAACTGGGGTAGTTAGCATAGGTTCAATTATTCAGGCTGTGCATGCGGGCTAACTGTACCTCGACTACAAAGGCTATAGGCGTATCCTCGCCCTCCCTTAACATCCCCATTGCCTGCATTACAATAAAATAAGCTATTCTGAGAAAAGACAACAGTTTTCTTTCAGCGTTGTGTGGTGGTACCACCAGCAGCAACTTAACGTAACACAATGAAGACCAAAAAAATTCAAACCCAGAAGGAGGAAACCAAATATGGTTTTTTTCAGGCCACTAAATCGACCATGTCAAAAGAGATGAGTAAAAAACTCAATTTTTTCGGGCAATTAGCAACATTTTCTATAATAGCCATGATGCGTTACCCGCTACCATGGAAATTTTTTGACATGCCAAAAATATTTCAAAAAATCTGGTTGGCATTCTCTTATTTCGTTGAATTCAACATGCTTTGGATGGTTTACTCGAATGCAGTCATTTTGGCCGCCGAATACAGAAGACCCCAAGTCATGGCTGAATGTGGCGGTACGTTATCGTTTGCCTTTGTGGGGGCAGGTAAAGTTGTGTACTTGTACACGAAAAAGAAAACTCTTGAGCGACTTTGGTCAGATCTCCATGAAATAGGCAATGATTTTATAAACAATCCTTTGAAAAACTCAGGATACGTTGATTTACATTTACGGTGAGTGGCTTACTTTCATGAAGGTATTAAATATTTTTTTTTATTAATTTCTAATATATATAGTATACGGTATAGGCTAGTTATTGTATTTGGAACTGAGACAAATCCAACAACAAACGATCATAAAAATTGGACCAGCCGTACCTACTTTATTTAATATTATTATTATAAATGGTATATTCACTGTGACAAGAATGGAGACGTTCGAGTAATCAGCAGTAGTGAGTAGGCTAAAAGTTTTTCGCTTCAAATGAAAAATCAGCCGTGTAGGCAGCCTGTACCTTCATGTTTTATCATTTTTATCTGCTATGCCCTCTGCGTGGAGTTACATTGTAACCAAGCCATAACTAACTGAATTTGTTTTACAACATAAGCCTTTGTAAATAATTCGTTAAAAAAAATGTGGACATGCGTATTCCCGACTCCAAAACATTTTAAATACATAATTTATATATATATATATATATATATATATATATATATATATTGTATGTGACCATAGTTACCGGTATGTAAATCCTTCTACCGGACATTCCACCACAATCCGTTTTTTATTCGAATCCATTTGCATAGCATTACAATCATTTGAAAATACCCTTTTTTAAATAAATTTTTTTCAGATATCTCCTATGAAATTTAATTTTTGAGATCAATTACGTTTCTCCCCTCCAGTTGTCTAATTTAATGTATTTATAAATAAATAGGCTTTCGAGCACCCGCGCTTGCATCATGGTTGTCAACCTCAGGTTCTCCTCAGAAAGAAAGAAACTTGTCTTTATTTTCCATGTGGGCGAATTTTGGGCCACTCTTACTACTAACCCATCAGTGTTCTGAAGAGGGGTTGTCTTATTATATAAGACAGTTTGACAAGACTTGAAAATTCCGATTTTTAAATGAAAATTTTTCAGGCGCCTTCGCCCATTTAAAATCTACACTTTGTGCTACTATTGGGGACTTTACATAAGCTATTGTTATTTACCCATTCAATACTTTATGGGCCTTTTTGCCGAAAATGATGAGGACAGAATACTACCGATGGCTGGATACTTCCCGGTGGACACACACATACTTAGCAATTATTGGTGGGTGTACCCGTACCAAATCATTGGCTATATAGCCGTCGAGTACAGAGATATTACCATTGACAGTCTCGTCATCCTTACACTGTCAACATTCGAAGCGCAATTTATCTTTCTTGGAGATATGCTGGAACAGATTGTGGTGACACCGGAGTCTGAACTGAAGCAAGCATCTGGAATGTCACGTCAACAGTTGCTCGGCTGGTGGGTCAAAAAGCATCAGACTCTTTTAAAGTGAGTATTTTCTGTCTTTTTTTGGCTTTGGGTAATCTCCATTTTTTTTTTTTTGGTTTAACCTGATTTCAAACTGCTTGCCTGCACTCCAGCTGCCTGTCCAATCTTATCCAGGAACCAAACCACCGCTGTTAGAACATCCCTGCCCAGTTCTTGCAGTATATCTATGTACGAGAATGGCTGGATTCTCCCTGGACCCAGTAGCAAGGCGAATAATTCTACCCTATCCTACTTACTTTATCCAACGCCCGAACGTGGTAGTTCAACCATTCGTCGCCGAGCTTCCCAATAGCGGTTCACCAAGTCATCGTTCGGGTAGGTGAGAGCCGTGCAATCCCTCAGGTGGTCTGATACCTGTGATGACCCTATCCTGGCTGTATTGCGGGCACTCAAATGCGATGAGGTCTGGGTGCCGTCCTGCTGTCCACACTCACATAGAGGCGATTTACGCGGCAGATCACATGGTAGAGCCGCAACCTGATGGCAGAGGTTTGGACCCTTCTGGGTAATTGATTGCTTTGAGGGTCATTGCAAGTAGTATTATTTATGTTACCAATTCCTTCACTTAAGTCAATGGGGTAACTATTAACTTTTGAATAATAAGTGCTAGGTACTCAGGCAGTGATTTTTGCATCCGTGGAATAATAGTAAATCAGTCGCGTCTGTGGAATAATCTGCATTTTGAGAAAGCTTGTAATTTTTATGAATTTTCCATCTTCCATCAACACTATTTATTTTATTTGAGAAATTATATGTATATGTACCATGGATCTAAAATCTGTTTTGTAATTTACGGGCTTTAAATTGATTTCAGATTAGTAGATGAGTTTAGAGCGTTCGCTGCGCCCATGATTCTGCCCACCTACGCACGGGCTGTCTGGATATTTCTACTTGAAATTAAGAGACAAACTGATGTAACTATCATGCATATACTGTAATGTAAAGAACGAACAATGTATTAGGTAGCAAAAATATGTTGAACCGGTCCGAACGAATTCTAAATATTTCAGCTGCCTCGACTGCATTGTTCGATAGGACAGTTGCATAGACTACTAGAATGGGCAGTACAATATAATACTACATAATATTTTTAATAGCATGGTACATTTATTTGGGCACGGAATATCAATAACTTCATTAAAAAAATTTTTTTTTCAAAACCAAAACTATTTTTGGGAAAGCAACCTGTTTGGCGTTGTTGATCTTTTACCTCCTACCTACCATAGGCCTACCTAAAGTATTTATTGACAAAAAGGTTCCCGAGAAAACTTATTTATTTCTCATGAAAATTGAACCATTATATTTTAATATTTTGTCGCCGGAAGCAAACTATCAAGGGGTAAACGGCCTAGTGGGATTTGTTTACATTAATAAGGACTACAATGTATGTGAATTTAAAAGAAATCGTCAGAGCCGTTCCTGAGATTTTTGACGTTTTTTTAGTACGGTATTTGGGGCGCCGAATTTCATCAATATCCATAGAGTTTGTGCACAAATCGACGGACGAAAATTTCGTTAAAACCTTGGGATCCTTGTATCTCAAAACATGTAAATGCGTTGAAATCTCGAAAATTTCCACCTTCACAAAGTTTATTTATAAAAGCTCATTATACTGACGTATAAAGAGGAAAGCAACTAGGTCTGTTACAATGCAAGCTACCTGCACCAAAGAACTGTGTACCACTGACTGATTATACCAATGGGAAACAACGTAGTGAATGGAGCCTATAGGGAAAACCTGCAACCTCTAATGAGTCCTCTATTTAATAACGCGATATTACGTTGCCTGTTGGATGCAGGAAGAAGAGGATGAAGGAGACAGATTTATACGAGTTATCATCTTTGCCATAACTGGGCTGGTTTTCTTCAACATATTTCAAATGAGTTCCATTGGAGACCGACTTTACGACAGTGTAAGCATTCCCTATTTTACTGATAAACATAATAGTCTCCTTAGTAAGTAGTAAAACTTACTGTCACTCTTTGTGAATAAATTCACTTTGTTAAGTTTCACGTAATATCATTAAAAAACACAACCGGTTTCGGCTCACGCCATCGGCAAGTGTAAGAAAACAGTAAAAAAAAACGGTATGCAAGATAAAACACATGGTCAAGATACGCACAGCATAGAATATAGTAAGCAACAATTAAACATTTAAAAATGGTAGCTCCAACAACTCTTACACTTGACGATGGCGTGAGCCGAAACCGGTTGTGTGTTCTATGATATTACGTAAAACTTAACAATGAAATTTAATCACAATGAGTCCATTTTACAGCGCCTGTGCGAGCTAAGGGTTTAAAAATAAATAATAAATAAAAAGAGTAGCTAGAAGCATCGATCAGTTAAAACACCAAGTCACATGAATTTGGATGGAAACAAGACAGTTTTGATAATAATTAAATTAAAATGCAAAGTTGGGAGTTTCTTGAAACGTACCTGTGTGGCACCTATAAATTGTACTACTCTATCCTTGAGCCTACAAAATATGAATCTCATTACGCATAGCCATGACCATGCTCGTTGCCCTAATATTATACCTACAATTAATGTTGACCTATTATAATGCTGTAAATTATTATATTATATACAAGTATTATTATTATATCTTTCAGTCTGAACAAGTAAATAAAACTATCAGAAATACTGAATTGTTTGACTGTCCCAAGGATGTAAAGGAGACATTATACTTTATTACCGTACGTTGCACCAAGCCAGTGGAAATCAAATTCGGATTGGGAAACACCATGAATCGCAACTCTTATGGGAGTGTAAGTAGAGTAAGAATTTCACACATTTTAGAAGAGTATCACCATTGTAGATATTACATTTATAATGATTTGGGGCACTTGATCACGAATTTAATTAAGGGTGATTTTTGTTTTTCAGGCCATGACTGCTATTTTCGGTTACTTTAACACATTTTATCAACTAAGAGCCGGGAAGTAGTCCGAACCCAATGTGAATTTTGATGTTGTATACATATTATTAACCATAAATAGATCTTTTCCCTTCAAACATGGCCTACATAGGAAAGAAATGTAAGAAAAATAATGTGGGTTTCTAGAAAACAACTGAAAATGTAGTTGATTGTCATAGAAACACACCATACATTATAGTGGCATATAAGGTTTAAACATGGTATACTCATTACTTGGTATGGTATGGTACCTACCTACAGTAAAAAAGGAAAATATCGTCTTATATGTAGAAGACAGGTGTATTGACCCCCTTTGGCTACATTTTCGAGACAGGTTCTAAGCCGAGAATAAAGAAACTCTGTTCTAAAATACGTGCTGTTACTTCGGTGAGAAGCAATCTTCCCATATCAACTTTCACTATTTCACCTGCAAACAGAAAATACGACACTATTAGTCCTACTCTTAGTCTACGCTTCAGTAAACTCCAATAGTTATAGCCCCTAATGCAATGTTAATATACCAAGCCAAGTAAGGGTTTCTCTTGTGACTTTATGGAAGCGAAACACTATAAAAATTAGTTTAAAAATAAAAATTAATGTAACCCACAAATACAAATAAAAGCAACAGCTGTTTCGGTAATGACACTGTCTGGTGATGATTGTAATATACAAATTTCATTACCGCTGGAAATCCCGTAGACTATATTTCCAATGAGAATTTGTAAAGTTACGGCTATGATTGCATAATGAATGAAAGCTAATGATAATTTAAATTCTATGAAAAATAATCCTGATTGTAACTGTAAAAGAAGGCTGTATAGCCGTAACTATGCTAGATCATAATCTTTATCTTCGCCAAAATGAGTGACCAAATTACCCAGCAAATAAATGATTAGAAGAAGCTTAGTGGTGAAATATTCGAATCAGGTACTTGCCTGCCTGGTTCTTTTCAACACAGTAGCAGCTGTCGTAAAACTCGGAGAAGGTACATGCTATTTCATAGACGAATTCGCAAAGTATATGTATACAGAGTGACGAGCAGACAGAAGCTAGGACGTCCGGGAACTTCAATAGTACCTGAAATATACAATTAACAATAATTAAATCAGTAGTGATCACAGGGATTCGCAACAGTTTTATCAGACATGACTTTATTCGAACAGGCCCTAAGTCTCAAGATAAAACAACCTGAGAGTTGTGAACCTCCCTTTTTGAAAGTTGTGAAGTTGGCATAGGGCAGCTCAATGTAACTACACATGGAATAAAACAGCAGTACTTGCCTTGCCTAGCTTCCATTCCTTTTCATGTGTTAAAGAGACGGGCGTGGTTTTGCTAGCATCCTGCAACTGCTCTTTACTGACTCCGGCTAATCTGGCGATCGACCGTATCCTAGTAAACGCGTACAGCAGGTAAACAGCTGTGTTTCCCTTATCATCAAGCATCTGTCAAAAACAAACACAATTATTGTCTTCTACTGCTTAACTATTGACTCATGTTAATTTAAATATGCATCGGAGAATCTTGTAATTTACTGTTTGGTTCCGGTCTTTATTACACTATGTTTACATCAGAACCGTTAACATGTTACCAGTGCACAAGGCCAGCGTGGTCCCGCTTAAAATACATTAGACATAGGGAACTTCCGCTTTTGTGCATCAATCTATTGCCTTTAATGTATCTCGGCGAGTTTGCGCACCCAGCCTGAAATTACGCAAAATTTATCGTCGAAAACATGTTTATGTTTCTCCATCAAGAGTCGGTAAAAAAAACAAAGGATGTCATCCAAGGAAGATATGTGTTGTGCGACAACTTTCGAGGGTTTCTACAGAAATGTAATATTGACGGAAACACGGTTCATTACTTCTCAATGTCGATGCATCGGAAAAACTCCCTAGAAACGATGAAAAAGTGGCTACTAACATGTCAGAACATGCCGGCCAACAAGCTAGTGCTTACATAAATGTTGGCGACTTTTGGTGTAAACGCAGCATCAGCTTCAAGTTCTGTTATTGACTGCTTACCTTATCAAAGGAGAAGACATATTCGTGGTTCCGATTATGTGACAAGTCCGAATATTTTATGCACCCGTACGCTACAGCGCGCTGGGCGGCTTCAAGCTCCTCAGAAGTCAGAACTTTATCCCGACCCTTCTCTTTCAATTTATCAAGCGATCGCTTCAAACCTTCATTAAGGAGGTCGATAAGGCGGACAGTATCACCTGTTTAAAATAAATTAAAAATAACCGAAGCTCGCTAATTCATTACATAAATATGAAGAGTCGGTCCGAGTTTTTTCGAACATGCTTTCCTATTAATCAATTAGTAGATGGGTAATATGAGTAATTCCATAGCAAACATTTTCCTATGGTTAAATTTTGGATCCCTCGACATCCTCTATCCTAAAGCACTGAACTGATCGATGGGACTCCACGTTTTAGAACGAGCAGACCAATACATTACAACACAGTAATAATGGCAGGGTACGCAATTTATTGGAGCGTGAATTTTCCATAATATCTTCAAAAAATAATTTTTTTTGCAAAAAACCAAATCCTTGTTTCGTTTTGTTACTCTATTTAACACCTAAAGAACCTGAAGATAGAAAGCATTGATAGAAAGGTTCCGCGGAAAAATGATTTTTTTTTAGTCATTTTTCTTAAAAATTTAGTCATTTTTCTTTTTTTACCCCCAGAAGCAAACTATCAAGGGGCAAGCGACCCATTGCGTTTTGTTAACATTAATAACTACCACAATAAATGTGAACTTAAAAGATATCGTTGGAGCCGTTTTAGAGAATTAATTTTTTTAGTCGTTTTGATGGAGTTTTTTGAGAATAAAACCCCCCATAATTGAGTAAGCCCAAAATATAAAAAAAAAATGGTCCCAATGTATATTTTTCTACATGCCAAATTTCACCAAAATCCACCAAGTAGTTTGCCTACAATTCAATCTACAAACAGACATACATTTCGTAGAAACCACTTTTTTGGGTCCCTGGGACCTCAAAACGTGTAAATCCGTTGAAATCTCAGAGTCGAAAATTTTGACCATCACTACGTTTTCCTTATACTACGTATACATAGGAAAGCAATAATATTACAGTACTATATTATCAGGCATCATAAAAAGTCCAGGTTCCAATCCAATGGCGACTATCAGGACATGTATAGCAGCAGTACGGTCCCGAAAGCTTGTTGGTTGCTGTATTTTCTGGCCATGTTTTCTAGTTGAGGGTTTTATAGGGTTGGCTTAGGATCGGTAAGAAGACTGGGCTTGGGTAGGACGTAGGACGCTTCTTCTTTTAGAACGTCGCGTTACCAATACCCCAGACCAGTTTTCTTATGGATCCTAAGCAAATTACGTCAGATACGATCTCAACTGCATTACTTTTCTCCCAAATATTTTACATAAAGGTTCGCATTGCATCAGCCAAAGTTTTTTATGCTCGGTCCTTAGTCTAATACAGTGGTCGGCAACCCGGTTGTCGCTTTGGGCTCTCGGTAAAACTATAATTTTTGACATTTTAAAAATAAAAATGAGCTGCAATGTTATGGACATCGATATTTTTTACGTTAGTACTTAATCTCTGATAGTTGCCTTAATGGTTAACAGGTGCCTCGTAAGGGATGTAATGGTTCCTGCTATTCTAGTTAATTTGATTTCAATGGATTTCTGTTGTTTCTTGTTTACCATTCACAACTCACAAGCATACGACGCAAACTCAAATTATGGTGAAATTCGTTCTGCAATTGTTGGCGCTTTTGGAAGTTCTCCAGAATTTGGCTCAATTGTACAAAAAGGTTGCGGACCTCTGGTCTAATGGATAATTAAAATCGGACCGGATCTAGCCTTATTTATGACAGTTCAACTTACCAGAACGAGTCTTAAACTTTTTCTTGTCTTCCCCAAGAACAGCACCAAAAACTACGTGGTCCATCCGCACACGTTTGGCGTCCATATAGCCAATTTTGGCTGCTGAGTGCCTGAGAATTTCAAAATGCTGACTTTGCCCCATGTCAGTGACATAAATTAGCCAATCACCGCGTTCTTCCTCCAGCCGCTGTCGAATAGTCGCCAGGTCCGAAGTATCATACGTAAAGCCTGTAATATTTGTCAAGTATTGTAGTAACTCTAGTTGTTCCTACCACATTAATACTGTGTAGATTTTATTAGAGAACAGGAGGTTTCATAAAGCTTAATCTGTTGTGGTCACATGTACTACAATATAAAGATTTAACAGTTAAAGAACCGAAGAGACTGGCCGAGGACAAAACGGAATGGAAGATCCGGAGCCTGTTGCTGCAAACCAACCCCTAGTGGTTGTTCCCCAGATGAAGAAGCAAAATACACGTAATACTTCGATAAAAGACACTGTACATCAAAAACAATAAGTTTTAGCACAAACCTCCGTCAGATTTGACAACAGTAAAAGGAATAGTCACTTCGTCGCACCACAATAATTTTCTACCATCTTCTTCCACAAGAAAATTTCGATCTTCCAGATCCTTTACAACACTTTTCATTCGGTCCTGATAAAAAGATTCTCCTCGTTCAATTAGCCTGATTCCAAGACGGTCGTACACCTTCTGAAACTCTAAAACCAAAGAAATCATAGTAAATGACACTTCATTCCTATTACAATACATAGTATGTAATATTTATCACTTGCCAAGCTACGTTTCTTGAATTATTTTAACGTTATACTTCGAGCTTTGATTGAAGCTATCAGTTTTTAATTATTAATGGGAATTAAACAATACAAATAAGTAGTGAGAAAGAAGGACATAAATTAATGTTATGATGTTCAGTTGGCGCTAATTTACCTTTGCGAGAGACATCGCATATTAGTTGCCACGCATTGATGTAATCTGGCTCGTGATTTTGTAATTTTACAACACAACTATACGCCCTCTGTTTAAAGTCTGGGTCTTCATCGAACCGTTGCTTAGATTCTTTGTAAAATGCCTGAAATAAATTAACTAAATTAGTTAAAGTTAATATCCCTAGAAATTAATACATTCAATTCTACATTTTCTGAGCGTGGAAATTATACTATATTTCTTCATAATTTAAGAAATTTAAGAACCGGTTGGATTGAACCCGTATATGTCTCCATTTTAATAGTTCAATGCCAAATAATACGTGTCCAAGGGTTAAATTTCAGCTACCTAGATTTCCCATGTCCAAAAGCACGGATTGATCGATGGGATGATTGCATAGTGTCAAATGGGCTGGCCAGTATAAAACTATACAATAATATTGGCTCAGTATTCAAAGCATTGGGGCACGAACTATCCATAATTCCTTCAAAAAAACATTTTCCGTTAAAACCAAGCAATCTGTTTGGTTTTCTTACTCTATTTAACACCTAAAACGTATTTAAAGTTACCAAGCATCGATAAAATGGTTCCTCAGGAAGAATTTTTTCCCCCATTAAAATTGAGTTATTTATTTATTTTTTTTTGTCCCTTGAACCAAATTATCAAGGGGATGCGACCCAATGCTTTTTGTTTAATAAGGAATACAATATATATGCGAATTTAAAAGAAATCGTTGGAGCTGCTTATGAGAAAAAACATTTTTAGCCAAAATTGAGTTAGCCCAAAACAGAAAATGGTCCCGAGCTATGATTTTGGTGAACCTTTTATATGCAAAATTTAATCAAAATCCATAGAGTAGTTTCTCCACAAATCGACGGACAGACAGAGTTACTGTCGGACATTTTGTGAAAACCACTCAAAATGTGTATGTCGGTTGAAATTTCGAAATGGAAAATGTCGACTATGACTAAGCTTTCCTTATAGGCCTACTAACATTTAAATAGGAAAGCAGACAGATACGCAATGGTACTCAGCCTAGAAAAGTAAAATGACATATTCACCTGAAGATCAGACACAGGCAGAGCGGTTTCCTTATAGTTTGGGAACTTGTCCTGTAGGTGGGCAATAAGCATTCCAAACTGTGTTCCCCAGTCTCCAACATGGTTGATTCGCAAGACATCGTGGCCTAGATATTCCAGCAGTCGACAAATGCTTTCGCCAATAATAGTCGACCTGGCGAGATCAATGATACAGAAAATTACAATTCTAAATTAATATTTTTTAATAGCTTATCTAACAACATCATATCTAATAACTTCATTTGGTTACATTTTTTCTTTCAAAATTGACCTTTTTATGTTACCAATAAAGGAATGCTCATAGAACTTCAACCATCTCAACTGAAAACGCTTGATATCATATAATTAACCTTCGGATCGTATTTTGTTGTGAGATTCCAATAAAGTCGTGTAAATTGATAAATTTCAACAAAATATGCGATTTATTTATTTATAGTTACTAAAATGTAGACCTCACAGGCTCACAAGTATGAAACGAGGGGGGGGGGGGGGGGGGGAAATCACCTTAAATGACCAACATGCATTTCCTTAGCAATGTTTGGAGACGAAAAGTCTACAACGACTTTAAGCTTCTTCTCCGCTATTTTTGGCGGTTTAACACCGTAATCCATGATTAATTGCAGTAATCTCTGACACTCTTTTCGGCTGGTCGTAATGTTAATGAAGCCAGCTGGAGCTACTTCCAGTTTTTCAATTAAAGGATGACTGGGCAGAGCTTTTATGACTTTTTCTCCTATTTCACTGGGTTTTATTTTAACACCTGAAACCAGATAATAACCAATTTTGGAGGTACAAATGTATAGATATTTGGGTGCCTGACTATTTTTTTTTCTTCATTCAACTTACACCTTAAAATAATTTTATTTAATGAAGGTTTTAACAGTATTCCTCCAAAATGTTCATTTAAAAAAGAGGTATTCTACATGCCCTTAATTCAAGTACAACTTGACTATCCGACTGCCAAAATTTTATTGAAAACCTACCACGAGCTTTTAAAGCTTGCATAATAGGAAGTGCAGAGTTGCACTGATAATCGAATCCTTTGCTTGCTGCTAGTAACGGGTTAGCCAATGATATTAGGATGGGAACATCAACGTCGGGGAAAGCAGCCGTCACGGCACTGCGGAAGAGTCCAATGAGACATGTCTGAATACTGTAGAGTGCTGTGCCAGAGCTGTCTGAACTCGGAACTTCCATTTCGCCTGCAGCCTGAAACAAAGCCGTAAAGGAATAATTAATTGTGTGGACGCCCACCATCATTCACGAAACCAGTACTTTTTAACTGAAATATGTGATTAAGCTCGAATATACTTTGTATATTTTATTGGCAACCTTAGATGTATGGCCCAAAGCACACATTCATCCTAATTTCAGGCAGCTACAGAGATGATATTTCATTATCATGATCACAAAAACCTTAACCATACCTACAACTAAGCTTGAATAATTGGAGCTACGGAATATGCTATGCTCGTCTAAATAGTGAAAAGTCACTTTTAAGCTAAAAGAACTAAACAGCTACGACAGAGAGTAGGAAAAGGTTAGGTACCTGCTTTAAGATTTGCAAGCGATACTTTAGCTTTTGATTTTCGGCAGCTAGTGGAGAACTATCATCGGCCGGGGCTACATCGAAAGAGTTCTTTTTCAACAATTTGAGTAACTCGCTAATTTCCTTCTTAATACTTTCAGTTTCTTTTTCCTGCAAGATAATAATGCATGCTTACAGTAAAAGTTAATATGATATGGTACTTATGTATAAACTAATTAATAAGCATCTTTTAAGAGACAATCGGCCACCTGTACAGTCCATCTATTGAATAAAAGCCAATTTCACAGAAAATAGTTGGGCTTTTAAAAATGTCTCATTGCTTAGAAGAGATTTTGTTGTTCATCATGTGACGGCCACTAAAACCAATTACCTTGGTAACAGGTTTGGAATTTGTAGTGGCCACAACATGACCTCCGGCGGGTTGCGACTTAATCCGTGGCTGGACGCGGACCTGGACGTCCTTTGGCACGACGCCCCATTCATTATTTCAATCATTTCTTCCCGGAAATATAGTGGACAGAATGAAATGGTCATCAACCGTCACTGTGAACGTTGTTTTTATTTGTTACCGGATATTTGCTGACTATTGCCATAATAAGTTACCTGCAGCAAATGCAACAGAATTCCATCGACCTTGTCCCTTATTTTTGACTAATCAAGTTCCCAAACAGTGGTGTTGGTGACGGCCACCTAATGTAGGCCTACATTAACATTTAGAGGAACATTTATTCTAAACAATGAATATTCTTTTTAGTTCTACAACCTATGTTTCTTGTGAAATTAGGCTTTTATGTCTGTTAGATTTTGGCCCCAACGGTTGCGTCTAAAATATGAACATAACGGGAATCGTAATCAATATTAGTAATAAATCATTGACACAAGCGTGAGTTTTAAGATTTTGGTTCTAGACTCAATTTCAATAAAATAATATTGCAATGTTGCTATAGCACGCAACACATGCCACCAAAATAGAGCATGGATAAAGGCTCGGTTAATTCGTACCTAAATATAATAAAGCACATCAATTTAAGGAAGCTAATTTCGCACACTCAACTCAATCAGGTTTTATCTCATCATTAGAATCACGTAAACCTAAACCATACCTAAAACTAAACATCTAAACGTGAAAATTTGGAGCTACGGAATAATTATGTTATACCCGTCCGAATGGTGAAGTGACTTCTCGCCTACACGTTTGAAATAAATTTGAACTTACAGCCTTTGATATTCTTTCCAGGTCTGCTTCTGTCACTTCCATTCTAATTGACAACTATTAAGAAGTAATATTACAAATTTAATAGAAAAAAAGTACCAAAAGTAGACGAAGCAGCACACGCACACTAGACGTGGCCATAGAGACAACAAAAGATTAAACCACAGAGTACAGACTCCACAGTTGGTTTGTGGTTTCAAAAGCCACGGTGTTAAAAAAAATTTCGCGCCACTGTTTAAAACTTGTTTTGCACTCATTGCAGTTCTGAGCTTCTTACTGATGCTCTGAGTAGCAGCTTTTATTTTCATCATAGCCTACTTATAATGTGAGGTACATAAAACTCTAAGAATTTATGCAGTTATATGGTACCCTGGTAATACTAATTAACCCTGCTCTGGCACGTAGAGTACGTGATAACGTCATCTTGTGGTGCTGCTCAGGGTTAACGTTTTTCCTCTCACCACCCATGAGCCAACTCCAGTGTTACTGCATTAGTATGGTCTCTTGTCTGCCTCTAGCACTCTAGCTCTAGCAACACATTTTCCTTAAATTGCCTATGCCCTCAGCGGTTCGGGGTGGCCTATTTTGCACTCAAATCTCGCTCTACTGCGATTGAATGGAGCCCGGTGGTGCCAACCGAGATCCGTTCCACGGCATTCCTTGAGCTGTTACAACGCAAGCAGTGTTCTACTTGAAGGATCCCCTCAATTTTGAGTTTAAAAATTAAATTATGATCACATTGGAGTACGCCAATACCTTGTCACGGTGGAACTGGATGGGCGTGAAGTAGAATGAGATATGCCTGCTGAGATACCTAGAGTGCTGATTTTTATTTAAAACACGAAATAAAAGAATATTTGGTAAGACATTAATGAAATTTTGAAGGAAAACAAATCTATTTCGAAGTTTTTACATATGATTAACTTCAACCGTTTCAAGATATTTAATTGCAAAAATAGGTAGCCTACCTGTCTTAAATTTGTTAAGCTCGCATACTTTTGGGAGATAATTAAAGAATTTATAATAATTTTCTACTTTTCATAGGCCTAGAAATACAGTACATAGACACAATACATATAGCCTACCTCTTGGCAGGTAGCCTGGGCAGAAAAAAACAAATTACGTTACGAAGTTAGGTAATTTTATTTATCGCACTTCCTTCTTCATACCAACGCAGAGCTAAAACTGTAATAAGAGATCAAAGACCTAATATTTTCAAAATATAGAGAAAATTTGACAATTATTTATGTACCTCTACGGCAATCTAACAGGCGTAAGTCTGACATCAAATTAATTTCCGATAAATTTGAAGCAAAATAGCCTATATGCATGGAGGTAAATTAAAACACACTAGGCCCAAAGCCTACAGTTATATCATAATAAATAATTTGCAAAATTCAGATTGCCAACTAGAAAAGTAACAAACATAAGAGGCAACGACATTAAAATTTAAACAGTTCTTTTTAAATACAACAGGAAGGCGCGCCTGGGCAGCCTCATCTTGTCCAGCTTTGGAGCTTTAAAATCCATTACATTTTAAAATCTTTAACAAGTCCGATCGGTCTATTTACAATTAATTGGCCTAATACACTTTTAAACAAATTATCTACAGTCAGACTGGCTATTTGTATTCAATTTATTGAAAATGACTACAAAATTTTGAACCTTTAGCTTCCAAGTTATGCTATTAATGCTACAATAATTATTATACCAGAGATAGCAAGCTAGCCCTGCCCCTACCGCATCTAAACAACGACTAAAAGTTACTTAAGTGTTTTACTAATTACGAAAGACGCGTATGAGTGTGGGCTGCGGTGAAATCGAGGCAGGGAATTCACCCAAAATAGTGGCCTACACAATACAGTCAATGTTGCAGGTTTAGGCGGCTATTCCACCGGCGATTTCACTTCATATTTGATTTTGTCATTGACGTTTGTTTTGTTTTAAGGAGACTATTATGTAGAGACTTAACTTATCTATTATAAATTAAGTTATAATATGGTAGAGACTTATTAATGATGTCTGCTACCATATTATAACTTAATTTATAATAGACAAGTACAGTATCTACATAATAGTCTCCTTAAAACAAAACAAACGTCAATGACAAAATCAAATATGAAGTAAAATCGCCGGTGGAATAGCCGCCTTATGAAGACCTACCAACTCATTTACAATATTATTACTCAAAATTCGGAGAGCATACAGTGTTTTGCAAATTGTAGGTCTACACTTTTCACAATCGTCTGGATAGCTTACTTACTCGAACTGCCTGGACCAAGCAAGTCTTTAGGTGAAAACAATTGAAATACGGTCACTGAAGTACCTTCCAGAATGACATTAAAAAAAAATCCTAGGATGTTCTGATGGCTTCCAAAGCCACATTGTAGTAGTAATTTGACTAACTGTAATTATGCACTTACGACACAAAACACTATAACTTCACTTTTTACTTATTTTTTATTTATTTACTAGTAAACAAGGCTAGTTTTGGAGCAAAATGCCATCATCAGCTTAAATACATACACAAGCTAAAACAGGGTAAGACAATATTAAAATTTTTAACCAAAGGCATTACTATAGATTTAATTAATTCTGACCCAATGATTTATTGTTTGGTCACATCAATCAGCTGCTGATGAAACTGCATCAAAACCAGCCTTTTTTTTATTAAATTAATTGTATTAAAAATGTTACGGTGAGAGTTTAGTGAACAATCTCTTGCTACAACTCGAGAAACTTTTACACCACTGCATGATCTAGGCAGTTAATATGACCGAGGACAGACAACAGTAACAGTATAAAACGTAGTGCAAGGGCAGTATACGTACCTATTGTATTGTAATGTATTGTATTCTGCAGAACATAACTCGTTAATCTGGGGCCACTTTAATATCTAACCATTTGAAAGCCCGGATCAGCCAGGAGGTTTCTCAAACGCAAAGCTTTAACATAATTATTTCTAATATTAACGAATATATTACAGATCTCCCATGAATAGACACCTATTCACTTGTAATAAATTTTCATTAAGCTGCGTTCATTATGGAAGGCCAAGTTTTGGACTAGTTTTGCTATTATCAGCCAGCATTTGGTTAGAATTCTCAAACTAGATAATGAATTGAACGTTAAGTTAAAAGACGCAGCCGAAATCGCAACATTCAAGATTTGGGCGATGACATTGACAAATATTACACTGCGCCAATTTTAGTTCAATTCCCTATGAAGTGGTATGGAAAACAACTACATAGTGATTAGCTTCCAAGTATGCTAATATAAACTGAACACAAAAAAATTAATACAGATCATTAGATGCACTGATACGGGTGATAATTGTAGTAACCTTAAGTTACTAACCTAGGCTCAGCTACATAACGATTTACAAAAGTAAGACGTTCTGCATGTGCCTGCAGTTATAATTGAACCAAATTTTGTTTATGGATTCACAGTAAAAGGGTTTAAATTATTTTCATACTATTCACTCCTGGCTGAATGGGTTTTCAATAACGAAAGATAATTACGTTGGGTCACCGACATTGCAATATTTTCAAGGCACCGTAATTTGATGCAGAAATAATAAGCCACAGTCCATCACTACAAAAAGTCACGGAAAAACTCGCAATCGAACAGGTCCGGGGGCTCTCCTGAGTAGAGACGCCGCTTGGTCGTGTGACAGGCCATCCAGCCGCGTGTCGTCGACCGCCACGATTCGATCCCCGCTGCGGAGCTCGCCACTTTTCGCAGCAGACCCTTCCTTGAAAATTGTCTTCACGTAGATGGGCAAGTCTCCGAGAGAACTCCCGTAGCCGCCGACTATGCTGAACCCCAGGCCACCTATGTCTTTCTCTAATGTCACAGTTCTTGGCACATCGGGGTCGGTCCTAATTAGAAAACGAGAAAATTAATAAGACACAAAATTATTTTAGTGAAATGAAATGGAATGAAAATTCGACTTTATGTTAGGTGAGCTTTAGCCACATGGGGTTAGCTAACCTATTTTAAGTGCAATACAATTTATAGTAATTTGTAGCCTATAAGATTTCTCTCACACGTGCATTCTCACACATCAATCGCCAGGAATTGACACAGGCAGTAATTGAGGCACACGTAATTTACACTAAAGAACAAGCGTTCTCATATTTATTTTGAACTTATTTGGTCCTTTTGTGTACGGTATCAGATACTTAATTGTAAAAAATAGAAAATAAAGCCAGGTACTCACCATTATTTCCTACTTCCTGTTAAGCGTAGAATAAAAAGAAAATGGATTAGAGACATGGGGAAAGAAGTTATGGCGCTAAGGCAAGGGCATGGAGATGGATCAAGTGTTTTATGGCAGAAGTTACCTTGAAAAATCTTTTGTTACTACTTGTAAAAATCGCAGATGGCACATGGTGAATGAGATAAAGATTAACAACTAATACACCAGTTCATCTAACGCACAAATTTTTCAAATGTTAGTCAATAAGTGTTTTTCGAACATCTTTTGGAATACGGTGCCGGACATTGAGAAATTATAACGAAAGTTAACTTGTAGAACATTAATCTTGAACAAGACAACCATACCAGAAAAAAGAAGGAAAATACCAAAATAGAAATATGAAAGAAGCCTTTATAATTAAGCGGCTTTTAATGTAGTGACGATGCACTGATGCAGCCAAAATAAAAATAAATATTGGCCTACCTACATTGTAAGCAGACGAAAACATCTATTCCCCCCTATTACACACTCGTATACTGTTCCAATATTCGATCCAATAAATATGGGCATGAGAAAAATTGGAAAGTGTAATACCTGGTAATACCTTAATTCAGATTCAAATCGTATACTTCAATATTACAAACATTTCTTCGGTCGAATAAATATTGGAGTGTGTAATCAGGGTCATTGAAAAACAAAAATAATGAGCGTTCGCCGTAAGTTATGGCGGCATTATTACAGTTGACTTGGAGGCGGTTTGCTTACTCCAATTCAGTCACTTCAGATACTAAGCAATTGAATGAAAATAGTTTAAAATATTGTAAACAAGAAATCATTATTAATGATGGCAAGGCTTATTTCTGTTACCACATAATGCAAGGATGGGAAACTAAAGATTAAAGAGGCAAGATTAAGGAACGAAATAAATACATTTAGACAACAATTAGGGCTAATACTTTTAAAGGTAAGATCAGGAGCGGTTGGTAGAGCGACGACGCACACTGAACCCGCGAACCAGGTTTCTTAGCACGGACGGTCTTCGTGAGGGAGAGTAATCGTCCTGGACGTCGTCCGGTGTGTCGGTAGGTGGCCTCACATCCTCGTTCACAGGCCCGTTCACCCTAATGGCACCACAAACTACAATCAGAGCTAGTCTACAGGACAAACAAACTAAAAATCATGCTACTGGAGATGTTTTTACGTGATAGTGAAGCATTAGGAACCGGCCATGCTTCTTGGTAATCAATTATTAAAAAAACGTCTGGATTAGTGCTGAGGCCGAGGGTGAAAGAATTTGAAGCTCAGCTTTTGGGACCCGAAAAAAACCACTTAATTAGGTCAAATTACAAGTAACATGTCAATATTATTAATATATTGAGAAAATACATTTTCATAGAAAGGAAGAATGTTAACAAACACATTTTTATAAAACATTAACGTGCCATTTGAAAATTAATCCGAAGAGAAAAACATAAAAAATCATTATTGCCAGAAAACCCGATTTTAGGATTTTTAGTAGGCTGTTGTGTTATAAGGGTTATTAAGAGAAATGGTGTCAAGTGGTTTTGCTGATTCGAAAAAAGAATAGCCGGATCCTTATAGAATTAATAGTAATAACTTGGTGACTAAAAGGTAAGTGTACTCTGAGCGTTGGAGATAACGTTAAAATAATACTACAATGACTATTACACTACTAACAAGGCGCTTAGAAAGGTATCCCAATTAATACTACTATTTAACTAATTACCGTACTAACTTTCACAAATGGAAATTTCTACCGGCCGGGGAAAAAGCAAAGGGAAAAAGCCTAGGCTTCAGTCATTGAGCAAGCACTCACAATCTGAAAATGTTTTCGAAGTGCAAAGGCACAGACGTTCCTTTAGTTAAAGGATTCTTTAAACGTGAATTCTAATTTGTTCCTCTATGCACTCATTAAAAAAAAAGAAATTGAAATAAAAATAAAAAACGACGTGTGAAGGTCCCTAGTGATCTTTCACGCAAATGGATCACTTGCGCATGTCGCCCAAATCAATAAATAAATACAAAAATAATGACTGTTCTATTACTAAGCCAACCCAGCGGAGTTAGGGCTGTAAAGCCCTCCCTTGCACTCAATTAGGCCGCTCCAGGACAAGCCCTCCAAAACGTGGGCAGAAAATGTGCCAGTATGAAATTTGGAGTCCGTACCACTTCTCTACGTATCCTGAATGAATTCATTCCTCAAAAGTTAAATTGTGTAACAATAATTCTAGGTCAATATTACTAGTAGCTGTCTTCAACACGAAACAAATGAAAATACGTAATTATACTTTTAAACTACGTGTACGTCATACATGACAGAATTATAAAAATGAGAGAATGAGAACTTCCCAATAAGAGAAGCCGGAATCGAACAAATAAAATTACAAGCCAATTGCAACCAACAATCAGCAGAGCTAAATTGCCTTGTTTATCATGCCAAAATTAGAACTGTGTTTGTGCAAACTAAGAAGAAAAAAAATACTCAACCAGGTGCAACAAAACCATGGGTAGGTAACTATATGGGGTACTTACTTGCCATTGGAAGCACTAGGCGGTTTCCCTGGCTTTAGCCGGCCTATTTTGATGAGCACTTTCCCGCTGGCCGTCTTTAGGACAGCTGCTGCCGCCTCTTGGCTCGCAGACTTGAGATCTTGCCCATTCACAGCCAGCACAAAGTCCCCCTTCATGAGACGGCTATCCGTCTCGGCTACACCACCATGAAGCTAAAAAAAGAAACAGAGGTTGTATTAAAGACCCGAAAGCACGGCAGAATAGGTAAAGCGGAAAATCTCACAACGTGCAAGATAAGTAAACTGAACACCTTTTAAAATCCAATGTCAATCGATATTTTTCATTATTCAATCCGTAGTTTTTGTTTATGTGTTAGGCGCCATATTGCATCATTTTGTATTATTTGTTAAGCCTAGACATATTAATGGGATCATTCGTCCTCGTATCGTTGCTATTCAATAACCGTTTTGCTTTTTCCAATCGCCATCATCGGACACGGTCACTACCACAGTTCATAGGAACGTAGGGTGCACCTGATTTAGATCCTCCTGCCTTGCCGCTGCATACATGAGTTTCACCACGAAGCAATGCGTTTATACAAGCGACGGTGATGCTTAAATATATAAAGGGGAAACACTACATGCTTTTATTTTTACAAGATTCCATCAAATTGAATGTATGTGCTAGATCATTAAATATTAATGCACAAGAAAATGTAATGTACCTACCCTTTATAATAAGTATTACTTACAATTTCAGAAATGTAAACTCCAGGACGGCCTTTTCTTCCAATAAGACTAAGGCCAAGGCCTTTCCCTGGTTTTTTCATGAGGTCCACTTCAATCACTTGATACAAGTCTTCATCCTTACCAGAGCTTTCTTCTCTGTACACCAACATTTTAACCTGTAACCGAAAAAACACGTCAGGCTCAAAAATGTTAGAAATGTAAATGTAATCTCACATTTTAATTTGCTTACTATCTTTTATTACAACACATGTAAAATTGTAAATAGATTTATGGTGAAAAAAACAACTCCAAACTTGTTCATTTTACTTTATTAGGTCGAATCTATTTAGCGTAATTATACTCTTATACGAACCATAAACCAGTCCCCTTAAGTGAAAAAAAATTAAAGCAGAAAAAAGAAAAAATACAAAACGTTGAGAAGGGCAACGCATATTATCTCTTAATCCAACGGAACAAATGGTACGTTTTACTGTTTCAACTTGGCTGAGCACTGCCTTAGTTGATAAGAACAATCGTCATTTTGAAATGGAAAAAAAACGGTACCTTTTGATGGCAATGACGGAAGATCTGGATGGCTTTTGTGTGGGTAACTTTACGGAAATCGTCTCCATCAAACTCGAGGATTTGGTCTCCAATTTGAAGACGGCCGTCTTTACCGGCGGCACCGTCTGGATGAATATCGTGAATTAGAACACAACCCTGAAAAATAAAATTTTGATTAGATTCTAAAATGGAAATATAGGCCTAGACTTTAGTTAAATGTCTTCTAGACTACTAATGGGTAGGTTCCCTAAAGTGACAAAAGACTTGTAACGGCGACTTAGAGGGCTATTCCCAGGCAGTTTCCCAAGCAGAAAATTGAAATGCGAGAGAGAGAGAGAGCGCGCGGCTGCAAGGTATGATTAGGGTAAGAGTATTGATATTGTACTATATTATATTGTATATATTAATCATGTGGCGGCCAACTATGCACATTATAGGGCATTATACCATCTACCTGTACATTGTATAATAGCCCACAACTATACTATTGAAAGAGTAAAATGTAAACAAACCAGAGGGGTATCGGATCCACCAACGACGCATAGACCGAGACCTTTCTCCTTGTTGAACTCGAGATGAGTCTCCTTGCCCGGGACAACAGGGCAGGTGGCCGGGTCTGGAGGTGGCTCCTCTGCACCCACGACGCCAGAGAACCGAACGGATAGTGCGGGTGACGTTTTCGGCGTGACGGCGGACACCGGACCAGGGCCATCCGTTACGCGGAGGTTCGATTTCAGGGGCGTCGGCGATTTAGGTGGCGGCAACGACGAGAATGGTTTGATTAGCAGTCCTGAAAATTTAATGAAAGAATCATTTGTCAGAGTTACATTGATGGACTATACACAAATTAATGCAGCCCCTTTGAGACTGGAAATTATAGCTTTCATAAGGAGGTTTTATACGTTGACAAAAGACGTTGCACTGTAACTCAGTGGTGCCACTATATTCAACTTTCCAAAATTTTCGTAGCGTTATCACTTTCTCACTACACTCTTGCTATTATTGAAAACATACGATCAAATCGGACACCACCCACTACGCGTGGACATAAGGACGCGACCATACATTTTTTGAACAAATCAATATTTGTGGCCAATCGTTGCATAGATCATGTAATAAAAATGTTGAAGAAAATCTCTTCTAAGGGTAGTGATATTTTTAACAGCTCTACGATCGATATTTCAAGAGTAAATTGCTTTTACACTTTTTTTGAATTTAAATTTTTTATTATTTAATAAAAGATAATTCGCATACAAACAAATCAATGAATGTATCCGAATAACCTCTTCAGCCTGTGTTGAGTAACGACAGGTCACCGAGCACATGATGTGTAGCGACTCGCATAAGCACGAACAAGCTACCACTATGCCATCGAAGGCCATGTCTCCTAATTTAAGACACTTGCTTGTGAAATAATTTAAAACGGTATTACAGTAGGCTCCTAGTACCTACATGCATTATAAAGTTGTATGACACGTACTGTTAACATAATTGTTATAATATGAGAATATAATTTGAGAAGGCAGGTACGCGCTATTCAATATATACTGTATATATAATACGTGGTAGGGTTGAGTCTGTCTTTATCATTTTAATTGTGTTTAAATTTCCTTGCTACAACAGTAATAAATGGACACAGGTAAAATAGCAATAATCAATTACCAAAAATTAATTTAATACGCACCTATTATTTTGTTCATGATTTCATATTTAGTTTAAGAGAAATGTGACGGTGTAAAAATAATAACTAAATAATATGGGCAGCACATGCGCTGAAAAATACTTACGCATCGGTCATGCAATCAGCAACAGCGACAGCCAAGCAGACGAAAGCAAATTGGACACATCAAACAAATTCAATCAAAATGAATCTACATAAACATCGTCAGTCAAAAATACACATCCCAATTCGCAACTCCAAGTCTGGCAATGGACAACCAATATGATTTTAGTAAATTTTTCTCCATGAACAGAGATGTAAACATTTGGAGAGGTAGGTTATTCCAATCGAGCATTTCCAGCATATAACACGACAAGTTTGAGAATGCCAAAATGCAGTAACTAACTCAATTTCTCAAACTTAAAAAGACATGCTCCATAGAAAATTAGCACCCCAAAATTTGTTGTTTTTATTGACTTTTTATTTCTTGTTTAATTAACAAAGCAAGTTCTTATAGATTTGGCTCATGTAAGTTGTAGAAGACTACTTGATGTATAATACAATAGAAAATATTACATTTTTTGTACCTTAGTTCCTTCATAGAAACCAGAGCGGACTAAAATTCAGGGATTTTTTGAAAAACTACAAAACTGAAAAGTAAAAATACCCGATTACATGATGCACGAAGTAGTCTTGTACAACTTAAATGAGCCAAATTTTTAATAACTTGCTGAGTTAATGAAACAAAAAAGGAAAAGAATTTAATTTTGGGGTGCCAGTTGTCTATGTAGCATATCCACTTAAGGTAGTTTCTGTTTACCTCACTATTCATCTACAACTCTAAATCTAAAGACAGTACGTCAAGTGTGTTAAATAAAAATTACGTTTTTTTTTAACGAGCAGCTGGCAAATTCTGCTACTGATAATATTGCACCACATAGAAATCATGAGCAGTGGCGGAGCGTGGGATAATTGCGAGTGTAATGCTTGCAAGTATTTATTTAAGTTAAAAAAAAGGAAAACACGCATCATTTTATAGAGCATGTTCTATCTTCTTAATAAGTAAACATTTTAAGAAAAAAAAACATTTGAATTCCAACATGACAAGATTATTAATTTTCTTAGACTGCGTTGATAACATCATTCTCATACAATCTCATTTGCTCGCTGCTTCCTATAGATTTCAACGAAATCTTAATACATTCTAAGGGTTTGTTGAGTGTAATGCGGCATTGCTCGCATTACATGCACGCTCCGCCACTGATCGTAAGGTATTTTTAAAACACATGCAAATGATGGCGGTGGACAATTTCAAATGAAAAAGGCAATCTATTATTGGAGGGTAAATGAGAAAACCAAGCAATAACGATGCTTTAGTTGTGCATCATTAGCCAGCCGCTCAGCTAAATGGGCCGACTGTATTTTTCATGGCATTTCCCCCCATTCTCGCTGTCATCGATCGTCCAACAACACTGTATATTGGAATTGGGATGTTTCAATTTTAAAAACTTGTTCATTCAAACTTAACACACGGCATTCATGATTCAACTCGCGAGTTTATTCAAATAAAATATCTCAATCCTCCAGCACGTAGAATTATTGGAAAATGGACAATAGGAATTTATACAGTTATAAATAAGTAATCCCCTCATTCTATGCAGTTCTATGGGAAAGAGCGAACAGTAAAATTTATATAATGGGCACCGTTTTGTTACGATAATTTATGAACAGTAGGCCTACCCAGGTGCACAAGAACAGATTTAGATAACATTAAGTTCCTCGTGACTTCGAGGAATTTCATTTTAATTAACAAACAATAAATCTGTTGTTATTAAAACTAGCCTTGGTAAAACCCAAACAAACGTTAACAATTAACTTTGTCGAAGAAACCCACTAGTGTTAGTAAGATGTAAGATGGCAATTCTAGCCGAAAGCGCTCAGGTTTTTTTTTACAAACCTTAGTGGATTTATTCAACAAAAATTAATTTTTTGATGTATATTTGGGTTTTACAACCACTATACCTCTAGTTTAACAAATTTTAATAAACACTGATTTATTGTTTGCTAATAAAGAGCAGATTTAATGCAGCAGTACTGCTGGGAGCTACCTGTCATTGGAGTTACCAGTGGAAAAACACTGTCTACTTCAGCAAATGTTTCTCTGCTGAACTTCTGCTGGTGTTCCAGTCAGTGGCCTTACTGCAATACAACCCTCTGAAAAATGGTCAGACTAAAAAAATGACTTCAGTTCGGAAGCTTTAATTATGAAATTTACCACCATCGCCTATCGTATTGGCATTTTGACGGAAAACCCACAACCTCGGAAAGACAAAGATCGTGGTTTCAAATCCAGCCCCCACGATTTCATTTTACGGATGCATTGAAACATGAAATTACTAGTAATATCTCATTATTTAATAAGGAGCCTAAAAACTAGGATAGAATAGAAACGGAAGCCAGAACAATATCCTTTTAAAGTGAAAAGAACAATTTCTGCACAATATTAAAACAAATCAACAAAAGGAATTACATTTTCAATTTGTGCTTTATTGTGTCTGGTGAATGAAACGACAGTGCTACAAAGGACAATGACGTGATTGTGGGGCACAACACAAGAATTTACTGAAAACTGCTTTACCCTCAAAAAGTCGCGCTGACGTACAATTTGGGCTAAAACAACGGGAACTAAAAAGTTCAATCGATAGATAAATGGCAGCACGCGATCTATAGGCAACTTTAAACATTACAGACTTAATAAGGGGAATATAGGAGTCGAATAGCTAGATAGAAATACAGCTAAATCTGATCTTTCAATTCAAAATCGATTTTGAACAGTTTTTAAGTCAAAGTAGGCCAATTTGTAAGCCAACTAAAATATATACGCCTGTCAACAACTTGCCAACCTCTTGATTGGGATTTACGCAGTGCATAGAATCGTTTTCTACCGTGCAGTTCTAGTTCGGAAAAAGGAACCATGGACAGCCACCGGAAATCCGCAATCTCTTTGATTAAATTATCTGTTCTTCGTGATTAGGTAACACCAATAGAAATTTTTGTCATCAGCAAAAATAACACAATATGGGCCTATAGATATATTGCATATTAAGAGGACATGTTACGTAGAAAATTAGCACCCTAAAATTTGTTGATTTTATTGACTTTTTATTTTTTAATTAATTAACAAAGCAAGCTATTAAAGATTTGGCCCATGTAAGTTGTAGAAGACTACTTCATGCATAATCAGGGACGGATCCTTGGGGGGGGCGGAAATTCTTCAGATTTACTTAAATAATTCATATTAAAAAAATATATATATTGATTTTTTGTTCTATTACTATGCCAACCTAGCGGAGTTAGGGTTATAAAGCTATAATGTATCCTTGGTGCGAATGTTCGTTCGTCACTTATTATTATTATTATGAGGAATTCCTTGCTAAATATTATTTAAATTCCTGCGAACCAGAATTTATTACAAACTTTCCAAATCACTAAACTAAAACAAACAGCTAAAACTGTGAAAATTTAGAAATTGACGTAACAATTGACAAACTCACCAATTACAGCGAACATCATGCAAGTTGCTGAGTAGCTTTAAAGAGTATGTATTTATTATATTGGCTATTGTTTACTAATAGCTCCTCCAAAAAAAACTGATACAGTACAATAAATCAATTTAAGGGAGAGATTTCAAAATATTTTGTAAACAATGAATGGCCGTGTATTTTTATGGAAAATAATTAATATCTCGCTCCATAGCCGCAATGAAATGAAAATAAGTAAATTGAAAAATTCATAAAAATGCAGTCATTCTAAAAAATTGACTGATTTATCACTACCGTATTAATAAGCAAACAAAAACTTGGGTGTTTTATTAAAACTTACTGTAAGAACTAGAATTAGTAGAACCCAAATAATCGTTAAAAAATTAACTTTGTCTAAGAAACCCACTAGTGTTAGTACTAACACAGTAACACTAGTGGGCTTCTTAGACTAACACTAGTACTTACACGAGTGGGTTTCTTAGACAAAGTTAATTTTCTTTCACGATTATTTGGGTTTTATTAATTCCAGTTAGGCCTATTATAACAAGTTCTAATGGAGCACTAAGTATTTTTTTTTTTTTTTTTTTTTTTAAATTCAAATGAAATACCACGAAATCACGGGTAATTTAATTTATTCGACTACCGTATTCTATAAAATCTGCTTACTTTATGTTTTTTTTTTAATAATCATATTTCAGGTGAGAAAATGTAGATTAAATTCGAAAGCCTTTTTTAATTTTTGCGAATTGTTCATCTGGTCTTATCATATCGCCGTGACTAAGGAAGGAGGGATTAATTAATTACGTCAAGCTGACAAGGTCATTCTTTGTTTACTAAGTATTTTTAAATCTCTACCTTAATCTTCTAACTCAAAGAGAAAGTGCCAACGGAACATAAAAGATTCGTACACATACAGTATAATAAAAATTGAAGCTACAACGCAATTCCAAAACAACACCTTTTACATTTTATAATTTATATTCTTGAAGGAGCTATTGAAATTTTTTCATTAAATACTCATTTTTAGTATGTCCTTTATCATAAAACACGACAATAACAGAATGCACACACTACCTACTAAATAACAAATTTTGGCAAGAGCACAATTGGCATACTGATGTGGCATTATGCCGTTATAGTCTTTTTTTTAAGTAAAACCAATGAGGAAGTTCACGTCTAGATAGTAAGTTTTGTGGCACCTAAATTTCGGAGAATATCACAATTAAACTAATTGCGGAATGAGCATTCCTATAGTGAAAAATTTAAATAAAAAAACTACAAATTTATAAATTACAAATTATATCATTTATATAGCATTGGCGTATCGGGATTTCCTATAATATTGTAGAACAAATGAGAAGGGATCCTGAATTATTAAACCCCGACCGTAGGAGAGCCTCCTGACAAATTTAGTAAAGTTAAAATGTGTAGTGAAGCATCCTGCAACGTTGCTTATTATATCTACTTTAACTTAGGTAGGATGGGTAATACCATTGAACCTAACCTAAACTAATCATAAGCTATGTTAGGTTACTTAAATAATGGCTTGATAACATTTCATAAGGGCCTCCTTAACATAATCAATTTGCATTGTTTTGCTTTATAAAGCCGCTTTCAAACTTTAAGGAGCTTTTAAGTGAAACTTAGAAAATAACTTTTAAAGCCGGATTGGTTTCTCCCAACTTTTATTTCTAAGTCAACGATTTTATTTAAATTAATGCACTTTCTAGTGTTGGGTGCTTCGCAAGTACTGTACACTATGTGTTTATCGATTTTCCAGAGCATTTACCACTGATAATTATTTAATTGTATTATTATATTATACAGGATAGAAAAATATACAAACCGGGTTCTATAATATTATAGCAAAATATTTAATTGAAAATGCATGAAGAGCATTCCTCAACCAAATATGTAAATAAACAGTTCATTCTGCGCTTTTCGCAATATTCAACTGATTGCAAACAATTTAGGCAGACATCAGGAATACATGTGTTAGCATACTAACGGCCAAATGAAGCGAGAAGAAATACCAATCACACCCCCAAAAGCGATGGGATAATTTAGATAAATTATTATTTTCCTTCACCCCAAATTATTATAGAATTGTAATCTGGTCCATGGTCTTCCTAAGGATGGTCGGAGTGACCCTTTAAGTGTCCTCAGCAGTATAAGCGTGCGCATTCTGTTGGTGCCGCCATTTTCACAAATTAAACATCGAACACAGAAAACGGTATACTCACTCTTCTCCTCTTTTGGCTGGACAGGGCTGGGGCTGCGGGCGGGGGTGGCGGCTTTGACTTCAAGTCCTCCTGCGCCTGCGCTGATGGGGGCTTCCTCCTCCTTTGTCTTGTTGGGGTTGCACACGACCAGCGATACCACCCCTTCTGTCTTCTTCAGCAAACTTGCCGACTGCAGGCAACAAAACAGACAGCCTACGTGACTCCATAGTTATTCTAGGAAACTAACACCATTTTCGCCTTGCTTAATTGTCATGGCAATGGCTCTGACAATCGAAATTATACTAAGTTGTGCAGGTTAATTGGATTGTAATTTACTCACGGTATCATAATTGGCACCAAGAAGTGTGTCACTATTAACAGCCAGAATCATATCCCCCACAACGAGACCGGCCTGAAAGACAGAATAATTGTAATATCATACAAAGAATAACCTGAGCAGCATACAGTAGAGAAACAAAACGAGGAGAGACAACTAACGGAAAGTTTACAATATCGGCATATTATATATTGTGACTGATGCCAATGCAATTACAGTATTTAATAAGTGGAGCGGTCACTATAACCCGACATTGCATTTAAACGCAAATACCTTGGTGGTGCACATGGTTGCATATACCTACTACTCGACCACGATGGGATGGCACTTGCAACACTTTATTTACATTTTCCATTTTTATTAATGTTCCAAATGCCATCATATCGTGGTCGGGTAGTACATTCATTTGCAGGAAACTTAAATTTGCTACTAAAAGCCATTATGGTAATAGCAATAAGAATTTATAAAACCGGAAAGTTTAGAGTAAATCTAAATGAGGGAGTTGTATTAAAAAATGACTGATTGGACGCGGGGATTGAAGTATTAAAATGTGACGTCACAGTACAAATAGTTACGAACAAATGCGAAATTTTGAGAAAGCTCAAGTATCAGAGGTTTGGCATGGTTATGCAACCAAAAGACTTCCCTGTCAACAAATTCTAACGTTTTAATCGAGCCGGCAGCTAAAGTCAACATCCGACTTCCACTTAATAGGTACGTATACAGCATACTTAAATCATCTGGCAAGTGGCAACGATACAAGTACGAGGATGGAACGAATATTTACGTGACTTATTTGTGTGTGTGTTTAATCCACACTAACAGCCCCAAAAATTCTTTTACTTCACGCATTCCTCATTTAGTTCCACTCTTTCCCACCATGTAGACATTTTTTTCTTCGTCTGACTGTACAGCCCTTGACGGGCTTTGACCTGCTCATGAACACCTCAATCATCTCGGTTTTGTACGACGCTCCCCCATCTACGGATTCCCAATACGCGAAAGTCGGTTTCTAGTTCTCGTTTTTTTTTTTTTAATTTTTAGTCATTTGGGCGGTCAGGATGCGTTTGGAGCAAAATCGCTACCACCTCCTCATCAGAATTGTGCAAAACGATGAAAATCACAGGGTGAGCGGTTTGGACTAACCGGAGGGAGTTCAAGTGCCTCCCACCCTAACTATCCTTCAATTTTCTTTAGTTGTCCGGGCAGAATGGGGTTGAGTATTGGCATTTACGGGGATCACACTTTTTCTTTCTTTATAATTTGAACACATTAAAACAATGTTTTGGACACTGCCTTAACTGATGATCATTGTACTCATGCTCCGGTCTAGAGAGATGCGCCTATCTTTCAAAATACAGTCTCTGACTAGGTTAATGTTGCCTTAAGTCTCACTCATCAATTTGAACCCATTAAAACAACGTTTTGGACACTGCCTTAACTGATGATCAATGCACTCATGCTCCGGTCTAGAGAGATGCGCCTATCTTTCAAAATACGGTCTCTGACTGCGTTAATGTTGCCTTAAGTCTCACTCATCAATTTGAACACATTAAAACAATGTTTTGGACACTGCCTTAACTGATGATCAATGTACTCATGCTCCGGTCTGGAGAGATTCGCCTATCTTTAAAAATACGGTCTCTGACTGTGTTAATGTTGCCTTAAGTCTCACTCATCCTTGGGCGGGGGTAATAACTTGATCAGCAAAAAAAAAATTGTTTCGATATTGTTCGTTCTTTGAACATGAGAATATCTGAAAACTTTACGCCCTCAAAAGTTAGAAACTGAACATTAATGCGCTGCTCTTGCACTGCCTTCTCACTCATGGCTGCAGAGGCACTGAGTCGAGACCACCTATGCACAGACGCGTAAAGGTTAGGTAACACTATACTAGTAACGAACCCACTCTGCCCTATGTAATCTCTACAGGACAAGTAGAGTAGTGGTACTCTTCACTTCACCCGAAAGGTTTTTGGTTCAAGTCCCACACTTGTTACATTTTCTGGCCATGCTTCGGTGGGCATGTGAAATATCCTAGTTGAGTGTAAGAGAGGGCTTTATTGCGCTGGGTTAGATTACTAATAGAACAAAAAGTCATCACTTATTTATTTATCTAATACGTTCAGTAAATATTAGGAAAATATAAGTCTCGATGAAAGTTGATCCACCCTTGTAATTAGTATGACGGACAGCCGCTATATTTCGCAGAGACTGACGCTGCTACGTAGTTTTTTTAGTGAAATCTTACTCAAATGTCCAGTTTCTCCAAGGTGATCAACGGCAATGCATTCTGATGTCAGAAAGCTTCAAAGCTAAAATCACATCATGCTGAATGCTACAAGTGACACAAGCTGTTCTCAACGATAACGCGATGGAGGAAGGATAACACTACAATAAGATTAGCGCTAAGTGAATTATAATGTAACACAGTAATCCAATCCCTTTTACATTTTTAATGGATATCAGGGTGAAAAAGCACATTTGCCAACACATGACAAACCCTTTCGCCTTCCTGTACTAAAGGTATATGCTGTACTCTATTTTCAACTAAACGCTGAACTGTAAGCTAAAATCACAACTTTGAGCAATCAATTTCCAAAATGTGCAGCAGGCACAGCACGAACGTAAAAGAATAACTTACTCGGGGGACTATTTAAACCACGGTGTTAAGACTAATCCTCATATTTAAAACATAATAAAAGTAAAGCAGACGATATCAGCACCGAGTCGTTCAGAGGAAATGGTTCGTTCATTTTGTATCGAACTTGTTCATCTGTGTCCATTAGCAGGCAGTAATGAATCGTTCATTTCGAAATTTGTATCGTCCCCATTACCAATTGTAACCTGCGCGACCTACGGGACGGAGCGCTGTGGTCGTCACTGTGACGTCATATTGAATAATTACCGAAAATATTTGAAAGCCATATACGTTTTTACGAAGACGTACCTAATTATAAGTACGTTTTATATCGACCACCGAAGGGCATTGATTTTTCGATCAGAAAGAACTAAAATTTGTCTTCTTAACGTAGCCTAATAAGACATCGGATTAGATTAGTGTAATTTTATTTACATTTCTTAGGGGGTGGATGGAAACCTACGGCAAGTATAGTGGCTATTTACCTCTGGTAAAATGGTTGCAATTTTCCTTCTTATGTTTGGTTTGAAGCATATAGGGTTAAATGGACCTATAAAATAAAATGCATTAGGTACCTGCTCAGCCGCACTGCCTTCTTGAATGTCGGAAATAAAGATACCTTGACCAACTTCAGCGTGTTTTCCTTCGATTATCATTATTCCCAAACCCTGATTACCCTGAAACACATAACACAATAGACTATAAGGGATGATAAATTTAAATAACAAATAGATTCTACGGCAACAGATCTACAGCAGATCTGCTTTTGTGAAACAACCCAATCTCGGCATTACCTGTCGTGGAACCTCCTTTAGGCCCGGTACATACGGAGGAGTCTGCAGTCGCGAGTTGCCGACGTCTTTTCTCACTGCAGCCAGGGGGAAACAGTACTTCAAGCCAGCTTCAGGAATCGACAAGAAATCGTCTGTAAGCCTTATGGCTACAATGAAAAAAGACTTCGTCAACTCGCGCGTGCGGAATCGTCAGTACCGGGCTTTAGTGCACCTGGATTAAATACCAATCAATTTTAACGAACATTACGGGCACATTTAATCGCTTTAAAAACTTCCATAATGCTGCTATTAGCATAACAATATAATACTTAAGGTCCGGTACGAACGGATTATCGCAACGCGGCAGGCGCGCTGGGAAATTTGTCATGGGAATAAATGGGTTGGTGATTGGTTGTTGCAAAAAAAAAAAAAAAAAAAAAAAAACAGTCTATTTCTGAATGCACTAAGGCGCGGTTTCAACCGAACTCTAATTGCAAAATACACATACGGTGACGTGGTAGCAGACATTCAAGACATAGGCGGGGTTTCCGACGACCTCTCATTGCAGAATGCAAATGACATTGACGGAAATTTGAATTTTTCATTTTATAGAAATCTATTAAAATGTTTGTAATTAACATATCCCATGACGCCATTTTTTAATTTTAGTTTGTTTGTGATTTTACTGTATGATCATTGATCAATTTCAACTATGGCATAGAGTAAAACAAAAATATCCGTCAATATCATTTGCATTCTGCAATGAAAGGTCGGTGGAAAGCGCCTTTATTAATGATATCTGCTACCACGTCACGTATGTGTATTTTGCACTTAGAGGTCGGTGGAAACCGCGCCTTAGAAGATTTCTAGGTCGCTGGTGTGTCACAGGCGTGTCGAGGGCAAAACCGTGCACCTGTAACAACGACAGAAATCTGCTGAAGTAGACTCTGGGGTTTTGTACCAACCCATTAGCTCTTAAGACAAATTTCTCAGCGATTCATCGGCGTTGGAATCGTACCGACTAGCGTAAAAAGTATTTTATGCTCATGTGTTATACCTGGGCTATATTTCTCTACATGGAGTCTCGGCCTTATCTATTTATATGATTTATTACATTTTCACTTTAAACCAAAATAATAAAATTTCCAAAAATTCAATTAATCTTAATTATTTTAAGACTAAAATGCCAATTACTGAGGACCTGCAATTGAAGGTAGGGCGCACTGTATTTAATGTACTATATATATTCCCAGTTTGCATTAACACCTCACAAATCAAAGTCCCTATACTATATAGTACAGCAGTAGGCTTACCTTCTTGATAGTAACAGTCTTAACTCCCTTAAATTTGGCATATTTCTGTTCAGGAGTCTGAAAAAGAGAGAACCTTTGTTAATCATGAAGATTATATAGATGATTGGACATCGGCCACCGTGTTATTTCTTTAGCACTATTCTCTGCAGCCAACATTTCTCCATTTACAAATCACTGCAAACTGCAAGGGACAACTTTCACATGGGAAAATGCTTGCGTCTAACTAGGACTCTAAGTATGTATATATTTAGATCGCTATGCCCAATTAATCAAAATATTGGGTTTTGACGTATTTTCTATATGGAGTCCTATACGAAAGAGGTCCATTTGAAAATGTCAATAAACGTATCTTCTCCTTTAGTTTTATGAATTGTTGGGACAATATTAATCCATGCTTACAATTTTTACTGAGTACCACTGAGGGTTTATTTTGAGGGTCAAACAGGTGAGAAGGGATAATTTGGTGAGTTGTAAAAATATCATAATAGACCTTGGAACGGCACTGGCTCTATATAATGGGAACTAAAAAGGCAATAGGGGAAATCGGGTTGATAAGTTAGAAAAATACAATATAAATGAGATTAAAATTGACGGACATAAATGTCAAAGGTGAGTCTAACCGTCATAAAATCCACAGCCATTCTCCCATGTTTAACGAAATCGTCTCGAAAAACCTCTCTCTTTTTATTGACATTTACTCTGCAGCAGCAGAAGAAAAATTGGGACCTGTCTATAAAACCTTCAGTCCCCAAGCACTGACATTTTTCATAGTTAGTGGAACTTTCTCAGAATTTTCCAATTCTGACTTCTCTTTACAATCATTCACCATTTCATTGGCGATTTATTTATTGGCGATATATTTTTCAATTTAGAAATACGAACGAGCCGGCAACGATAAATGTTGGTTAAAACGATTGCCTTCATGGGCAATAATTACGGAATGCGTCATTATACCCAGCCAAATTCAAGAATTGGTGACATCCAAATTACAATTTTTCGGGCTTTAAAGAGACAATCGGAGAGTAACCGTTACCCGTTTTTTTATATATATTGTAGTACAGCCATAAATGAGACGCCACAAAGTAGTAGAATTGTTCCTCCGCAGTTTCAGTATATAAGTAGTATGTGGCCGTCACTATTAATACCGATTGACCACAGTATTGGAACTCTTTCGACCTGACATCCTCTGCAGTGTCTACATTCCTGGTGAAATTTGATGTTTACATTGTTTTAAATGCTTTTCTTCCTCTGGTTGTATCTTAAAAGTACTACTTAATAGTGGAAAAGTATTTGAAACAACAATCATTGCAAAAATTCTTGTAATTCATGTTACAGGTGAATTAAACACAAACATGCAAGAAATGCATAAAGGCGAGTAGCCGAGAAAAGAAATTTAAGTAAAAGGAACACCGGAGAAGTAAACCTACATAAAGGTTTATTTTTTAAAAGAAGAAAAATATAACTTATATATATAGCTATCAATAATTCAACATCATTTTAAAATATAGCCCTCCAAATTGCAAAATAATGAGAACATTTTTTTTCCTTCAAAAATAATTGAGTACCAAAATTAATAAATTAAAAAAATAATAATAAGATACTGTCTACATTTTTGTAATGGATTCAGAAACGCAAATTTTTGCACATCATTATGCACTAGAAATGTATTGAGGGAAAGAAGTAGCGAAAAAAAATCAAGCAAAAATGAAAAAATCTGCAGTAAGGTAAAAAAATTATGAATTACTAGTAATATTATGAAAAAGGAAAAGGCGTTGGAGCTGAATGATGGAGAAAGGCAGACAATGCAAAAGCAAGGCATTATTTAAATGAATTACAAGAAGCGCTTAGACGGGGGATATTGTTATGCAAGGTGCGACGGCAAAACTACGACGTGTTCCAATGGTGAGATTCCCCGGATTACCACAGTTTTTCCGACAGTGATTCAGTAGCTTTATATATATATATATAAAAAACCGTTTGTAAATCAAGATAAGAAGTTTAAGGCACGGTACACAGTCGCGATTTGCCGACGTCTTTTCTATTGTAGCCATAGAAATAGCATGATATTATGCTTATCGATTTCTTGAATGATTTGGTGTATGGTTGGTGCAAACCCATACAGTCTACTTCAGAAGATTTTTTATGATCTGGCGTGTCGAGGGGAAAACCATGCACATTCGTGCGGTCGGCATCACGCCAGCTTCAGAAATCGACAAGCAATCTTCTGCTAGCCCTATTTCTGCAATAAAAAAAGCAAATCGCGACTCGAGAATCGTCTATGTGTACCGGGTTACTTTTAGCAGGGGCGTAAAGTTGGGGGGGGGGGGGCACGGTCCAACTTGCCCCCCAGCTCATTTTGGGGGTCAAAGCCCCCCCCCAGCCTCGAGCATTGTGAGACGTGGTTCATACTTCATGGTCCCCTTTACAGCAATATGAAATAAGCATTCCTTTTTTAGCTTTGTAAAATCTACAAACAAACAAATCTATGCTTTAAAATTATTAAAATGCGTAAAACCCTACTATATTGCTCTTATATTTTCAATTGTTCCTTAAATCCTGCCAGATGACGTCATAAGGTCTACTTAGTTTTGCCCCCGCCATCATTCTAAAACTTTACGCCTCTGACTTTTAGTAATTTTTCATGATTTTTTTTGCCCCCCAGACCCAAACTATCAAGAGGAGGAACCTATTGGACCGATTGGATTTTGTTATTATCAATGACGACTACAATATAGGTTTATATGTGGATTTAATAGAAATCTTTCGAGCCATTTTTGTGAAATAATTTTTTTAGCCATTTTTTTAGGTTTTTGGAGAGTAAAATCACCAAAATTGAGTTAGCCCAAAATAAAAATAAATGGTCCCAAGGTATGAGTTTTATGAATCTACATGCCAAATGTCATCCAAATCCAACTTCAAAACGTCTAAATCCATTGAAATCTCGCGACCGGAAGTTTTCACTATCACAAAGCTTTCCTTTATAATAACGTAATAAAGCAATAAATAAATAAATAAAAGTTCATGATAATGCCTTGTTGCAGCACTGTTAAAGTACTTTGTCCCAATCACGCGGTAGCTTGGGGGTTGGGGTGCGGACACTATCATTTGTAATATACGAGTAATTTTCTGGCCATGCTTCGGAGGGCATGTAAAGCAGGCGGTCCCGGGCCTTCCTAGTTGAGTGTAAGAGAGGGCTTTATTGCCCTAACTCCGCTAGGTTGGCTCAGTAATAGAAACAATAAAAAATCTTTATTTTAATACAGTATGTATTGAATTAGTCGATATTTGCTCCTTACCCAGGAAATACTGGGCAAGGTAAAGAGGGAGAGATTATTCTTCCCTGTGAAATTTGAATTCATACACCCATAAAGATTCGCCTCCGATTGCCTCTTCATTACAGTAAAATTTAGAGGCAGCTTATCATGATTTACTTAAGTAAAATTTATCTACAAGCATACTTATCTTGTAAAAGAAACAAAATAATTATAAAAATACTAATGTTTAATCTAAGTTTGCCACCTTAGCACGACTAACCTAGTTTATTTAACGTCTAGAGTTTGGGTTATATTTGTTAATTTTTTAAGCAAAGCCTGTGTACATTGACGTTTTTTATGGTTAAGGCAGGTAGGTCAGCGCGTACTCGAAAATATCAGCAGTTTAATACCGTTTTCAGTTTATTTCCTAGTTTGTTAGAAATACCGATTCCGGCCTAGTAACTTAAGTTAACAATGTTAGCAATGGAAGAAATTTCAATCGCACAAAATTAAAAACAAAGAAAAATTATTAAATAAGTTGACATGGCTCCTCACAGCAAACAAGTGGTATCTAACACCATTTTAGGGTTTCTTCATTACCTTTAAAATCATATACTGCAACTTGCAAGCCATGATTAATGCTGGATTATGCGGCTCGCAGATTTTGAATCTTTAGTCAACAATAAAAATTTTATGAGTTGCTTGAAATGTGGTATTTTCCCTGGGAATAAAACAGGATTCTAAAATTAAATGAAGGGGAAATTATAAAAGAAATGAGTCGAATTTCCCAGTCCCCAACGGAGATTTTCTCCGGGGGAAGTAACAATTAATGAAACCTATAGCAAGAATAACGGGACCAGGTAATCATCTTGAAAGCGGAACTACGTAGTGGCGCTGCTCCCCAGGGAGTCTCTTCGAGACAGGGCTTTTAGAAAAGCATCATTATGGAGAAAAACAAGAGGCATAATTCGCAGCCTTGTTTTAACTTTTAAGTATAGAATGTACATGTATATATACAGTATATCGGGACATGTAGCGTAGTGGTACGGACTCTGACTTTCACCCGAAAGGTTGTTGGTTCGAGTCCCACACTGGCTACATTTTCGGTCCATGCTTCGGAGGGCATGTAAAGCAGGCGGTCCCGGGCCTTCCTAGTTGAGTGTAAGAGAGGGCTTTATAGCCCTAACTCCGCTAGGTTGGCTTAGTAATAGAAACAATAAAAAAAGTCCTTATTTATTGTATGTATAAGGAGCATATTTTAACATGCTAACTAGGCGGCACTAAACCTCGACTAGCGGTGCCGCCTAGTGGCACATGTTAGTGCTGATGGCAGAAAGACTCTCCCAGGAAGGCCAAATTCCAAATTTATACAATAGCAACAAAATACAAGTATTCTAAAGCAAATAAATAATTTTTAGTATCGTCCCTCGAGGCCGTAGATTTTTTTCGGGGGGGGGGGGTGTTTCAGAGATTTCGTTGGATATTACATAGTAGTTTTTATTTTTCCTCTCAAAATCCGATTCTATCTAGTGTCAAGTCATTCAATTCGGGGGGGGGGGGGGGTGAACCCCCATGAACCCCCCTGGCTACGGCCTTACGAACTCTTATACTCTATAAATGGATTAACTACTATAGACATAGGGTAGGAGGCTATGCGTTCACTTAGGCGGCTACTCCACTTGTCAATATTCCGTCATGTGTGCATCAATAGGCTAATTAATTGATGAGTTGGCATAGAGTAAAGAAAAAAATTCATCGATTATTGAAGAAAAATTAACAAGTGGAATAGCCACCTTAGGAATAATATTTTATACACTATATAGAATCAGATTTTGCTAAGTACTGCCTAGTGAAAATTCCTTAAAATATGCTCTGTATACATTTAATAAAAAATAAAATAAATCGCATGCAAGCAATGTAATGAATGTGTCCGATTGACCTCTTCTGTCACTTTACTAAGTAACATAAAAGGCACTTGTATCCTTTTAAAATAAGCATAAGTATAAAAGATCACAGACACCTACAAAACGGAAGAGCAGGTAGATAGTAGTTGAATAATATAGGCAAAGATAAGGGTTCAAACTCTGTTCTTATCTAATTTTTCCTGTTTTTTATCTTCTAATTTAGTTACCAAAGAGGTTTATAAGTTAATGTAGCATTAAGTTAATTAATACAGTAACATTGAATTTCTTTACGGATAGTTTCACATCATAACTTATGTATTGTGACTTACCTCGTCGTCTAACGTAACAGGGAACTGTGTGATGGGTTTGACAGCTAGTTCTTCTAAGGCAGAGCTCCTCCTGAAACAAACCAATTATTGAAAGTTGAAATAATGACTTTGTTCTATTACTAAGCCAACCTAGCGGAGTTAGGGATACACAGCCTAGTCTTACACTCAACTAGGAAGGCCCGGGACCGCCTGCTTTACATGCCCTCCGAAGCATGACCAGAAAATTTAGCAAGTGTAGGAGTCGAACAAAAAACATTCGGGTGAAAATCTGAGTCCATACTATTCATCTACATGTCTCTACAAGTTAGTAGGTGACCAGCACAGTACAAATGTCAGGCCCGTACCATAGGGGGGTGCCTAGGGGCCATGGCACAAATTTTGGAAAACATGAATTAACATTGAATAATTTTAAAATTTTAAAATCATTACAAAATGTAGGTAGACAGGCACTATGCATAGGCAATTAATCATTACTATTATTGAGCATTTTCCTTCCCTCCCTTTAGTGGTTCTATTGTAGTAAATTAATTTTTTTTGTTTAGTTAAGGGCGGGAGGCCACGTTTCTGGCAGTTAATATATTACGCACTGATTTATCGATACTAAGTATGTTCCTCTCATTTTCACTCACAACCAATTTTTACGGTTAACTCTCTAAGGACATGAAATTTTGCATTATATTCCATAAAAGCAGCACTCTGCATTTTTAGGCGTTATGGCGGGCAAGAAGAGGAAGTAGCAGGAAGTGCAATTATTCAACAATAAATTATGACTGTTTCTGTTTGGTAGTGAAAGGTTTGCTACTAAAATGGAAATAAATAACATCAACCTAAGAGGCGTTACTTTTTCCCTTAATAAACTTTACCATTGTCAGCCAATACTAAATAGAGTAACAGGTTGCATTCCAAAGCAAGGTTTTACTTTGAAATAATAATAAAAAGTTATGGATAGTCTATACCCCAAAGCGTTGAGTAAAATAACTTATAATTTGCAAACAGACCTATTATTCTCTTTTTATTTATTTATATTTATTATATATATATATATTCATATATTATATATATATATATATAGTATAAATATATTTATTATGTATATATAGAAATTGTATAAGTCCAATAGCATTGCATACTGTACCATTACTGTGTATTATTACATGTCTGCGAATTATAGACTTTGCAATTGTCTCATCGATCAATCCAGTGCTTTAGAATAGGGAAAAGCAACAGAAATTAAACCTTAGGACAATTACATATAAGTACCATGGTCCATGGAATCCATTCTGTCTACAACGGTAATATTTCTAGAAATAACGAGTAAAGCTCGAAATTGCGCAATGACATCACTGTTGCTGACAATAAAGATTTTTTCGTTTATTAAAAAAACCGTCTTCAATTCAAAAAGATGAAGAGACGGAGTCGACATTATCTTGGCCATGCATTATGTTCAACCAACCCTAACATAACCTGATAACGTCAGTTACTTTCAAATTTTTCCTCCAACAACATCGGAAAAGAGTAAAAGTAATGTTAACAAAGATTGAAGTAATTAATCTCTTTCACGTATTCTCACTGTAAAAAGTTGTTGCCGCTTGTTAGCAAGTCATTTTTTTTCTGCTCACCAACAGCAACACGGCATTCAAAATTCTTTAAATTGACGAAGAGTTTTGAATGCAATTAGGCACCGTTATTATAATAATTAATCCTTGGTCTGCGAAATGTACATCAAAAAGTTACATTAGTCGCGTAGTCGTTTTATGTTGACTTTTCGACTTTTGGAAATCTCTAGACGCACGTAAAGAGTCTTCTTAGTTAATAGGGGAAAAATAAGATGACTGTCTGTGTAAAGCCCGTAGGAAATTGGCAACCCGAAATTTATTACATTTTATTTTTTATTTAATTAACTAAGCATGTTATTAAAGATTTGGCTCATCAAAGTTGTAGAAGACTACTTCATGCATCATATAATAAGGTATTTTTAGTTTTCGAAATTGTAGTTTTTTTTTATAAAATCGCTTTTACGTGAAAAGTTATTGTTTATAAAATATCTGCATGTTTATGAAAAAACTACAATTTCGAAAATTAAAAATATCTTATACGTAATATGATGCATGAAGTAGTCTTCTACAACTTCGATGAGCCAAATCTTTAATAACATCCTTAGTTAATTAAATAGAAAATAAAAAGTAATAAATTTCGGGTTGCCAATTTCCTACGGGCTCATATTTTATACTACACTGTCTAGGAATACTGCCTTGCATGGCTGCAATAATAATTATAATTTGAACCGCTACACAATAATAAAGAACAAAAATTGTTAAAAACTATTATTATAAGTTATAGGCTACAATACGATTTGGCACGGATCGATTAAATCAGTCAGTCAGACAATTTCAGACATTTTAGATCAAAATTAACTAACACAAACAAACAAATTAAAAGTGCAGCAGAAATTTAAGTATCTACTGTATACTTTCCAGATATCTCCAGCTACTTTTGAAGTTTCAAGGTCAGGACACATTGAGTAGTGGTACGTACTCTGACTTTTCCCTGAAGGGTTGTTGGTTCGAGTCCCTAACTTGATACACTATCTTCAGAGGGCATGTGAGGCATGCGGTCCCGGGCCTTCCAATAGTTGAGTGTAAGGATAGCCCTAGCTTCGCTAGGTTGGCTTAGTGATGGAATTGTCATGGTCATTATTTATTTAGCAAATATTTAGAGCTTGCCCAGTGTCGCTTGTAAATAAGTACTTTTTGTTCTATTACTAAGCCAGCCTAGCGGAGTTAGGGCTATAAAGCCCTCTCTTACACTCAACTAGGAAGGCCCGGAACCGCCTGCATTACATGCCCTCCGAAGCATGGCCAGAAAATGTAGGAAGTGTAGGACTCGAACCAACAACCTTTCGGGTGAATGTCAGAGTCCGTACCACTACTCTATATGTCCTGACTGTGTGGGTTGACATTGAGAACGGTTACCAGTTTGGCCTAAATTTTGTTCAAAATTCATACGGAAGTCGGAGACAATACCAATAATGAACGAAAAATGAATGAGGTCGTTCATTGGTAGCAAGCTGGCCTACAGTGCGTCCATAAAAAGCCCATCAAAAAACAATAATAATAATAAGTCAGAAAGATAACGGTAACTGAATTTTAAAAAGTATAAAGCAACATGAACCAATTAGATATGTCTACTTCTTTGGGATACTCACAAAGTAAATTTACAGACTGCACAAAACGAGCATTGTATATACAGTAAAGGGGCACAGCTAGCACTGACTAGGCCGCAGTACAATACAGCAATGCAAATTATACAGGGGCCTCTTGAGACTCAATCGAGGTAATTGCGGCTACTCCTTTTATTCAATTTACAGAGGAAAGGAGGGAAGGTCAGGCCGCCATTATTTGTGCTTTCATGACGGCGGATCAAAAGTAGTGAGATAATTACAGTATGTACGGGTAGGAGACGAGGTGCCTTTTATATTCAAAATCACAACGAAAGACCTGTATGGAGTAATTGTGGGAAATGTTAAGATTTAACAATAAAGAAGCAAAATAGGTTCAAGTGAACAATAATAACACCAGTATTGCCTTCTCCTTTTTAATACACCGTAACTAGCATGATAAATTTTTAAAGTATTCATGCTCTATTGTACAATTAATTACTATTAAGAGTGTACAGCCCGTATGGAATTGGCAACCCGAAATTTATTACTTTTAATTTTTTATTTACTTAACTAAGCATGTTATTAAAGATTTGGCTCATCAAAGTTGTAGAAGACTACTTCATGCATCATATAATAAGGTATTTTTAGTTTTCGAAATTGTAGTTTTTTTTATAAAATCGCTTTTACGTGAAAAGTTATTGTTTATAAAATATCTGCATGTTTATGAAAAAACTACAATTTCGAAAATTAAAAATCTTATAATATGATGCATGAAGTAGTCTTCTACAACTTTGATGAGCCAAATCTTTTAAAACATGCTTAGTTAATTAAATAAAAAATAAAAAGAAATAAATTTCGGGTTGCCAATTTCCTACGGGCTGTACACTCTTAACATTAAGTTTATAGAGTAGATTTGTCCATGCTGAAATTCATCAGCCAGCTATTTTGCATTTTTTAGAGTCTACAAAAAATTGTTTATTGTACTATTACATACTGCAACGGCAAGGCGCATATTTAATCTAATAAAAGATAAATATAGGTATATGTATGTATACATACACAATGTATATATATTGTAGTGTTATACATATACTATAATATAGTACATTATGTACTTTTTGGGCAGTCGTTCCCTTGGGCATTCTCGAGTTGTTGCTCTAGTCACCAGGCCTACAGCATTGCGAAATCAAAAGCTTTCCTTACACTACGTATAAATTGGAAAGCAATAAGTAAGTACCTAACTAACTGCTTTATAGGAATAAAGCTACTACTGTTTAGCCGGCCGCCATAGCAAGTTGAATCCAGCGGACCAGAGCAGGTTCAAAGCTGCAGATAACTTGGTCGTGTGCACAATGCCGGTAGGGAAACATGGTAGGACTTGTCCTGGTCACCTCCGAACTAATCGTGAGACTTCACTGTGTTTCCCAAGTGGTTCGGAGTCCACTATAATCAGGAGGTCCACTGTCCTATGGGCTGGCGTAGGGCAGTCAAGTCGGGGTCGCTCTATGGGCCCAAATATGAGGCCTAAGTCTCCGGTCCCCCTGTTTTCAGTTTTGTTAATTAGGTTATCGTCTGCAAAATCAAATTTTATTTTTTGCCAACAAACTATTTCAGGCCTATCTTTTCAAAAACATTCCCCGGGGTACCCCCTGGGTCCCCCTTGTCAGCTGTAACATTCTTCACATGTAACATATAAACATATCTGTTTTAAAATGCGTAATTTTCACTATTTTGGGTCTATTCTTTCTCAAAATAATTCCCCCGTGGGAGACCCCCGAGCCCCCTTTCTTCAGTAGGTCTACTATTCTTCGGCTGTAAAACCTAAACATTATTTGAATACCGTACGTTACAAGACGCATATACATCAAAATGTGTAAAACTTCCCAATTTCAGGCCTATTTTTTTTTTCAAGAACCTTCCCCGGGGGAGATTCCCGGGTCCCCCTTCGGCCTCACGACCCCTTGGGTGGGGAAATTAAGATCATGCCCCTAATTGGAAGATGCGTACTTTCATGAGAACGGCTTTCCTCTTTTTCTACTAATTTACGAAAATACGGCGCCAAATGAAACACCACCCCATTCGAAAACCTATCGCAAGCGGGCAAACTTTGATGTTATATTAAAACTTACCCCCCCCCCCAAAAAAAAATCTGGCTACGCCGCTGCTAGCAGCCCTTCTACAATAACATCATATGATATATACTGTATATCACACTGACATTAAATTAACATTGGTTGTAGCGGTAACCTCCTCATTATAACCGAAATTAGAGGATATAGAAAAACCCGGCTTGTAGGGATTCCAACCCAAGATCTACGCCTAACCGGGGCGTCGTCTAAATCGCTGGACCACAAGCCCTGAGTTCGAAACAGTAATTTGCAACGCAATGTCTTGCATGTTGTGACTGGGATGACCTCGGTGTCCCGTATCATTTATATAAAATGAAAATAAAGGTTACTACTATTATTCTATATCATCTAATTTCAGCTTCTACAATAAGACCACCATGGTTTCTTGCATATCGATTGCCAACACGTATTACGCCGATATATTGGACACACAGATTCCTCCCAATAAAGAAAAAAATTCATTCAAGTTTATCAAGTTAGGATACATTATATACAGTATAATATCGATTTCCACCATTTCCAAAGTTTACGAAATTTCACCCCCCCCCCTCCCCTCTCCTCTTCCCACGCTAAACTATTATTGAGTTCGTGGATTTTCAGTTTCTCGCAAAGTGAAAGAAAAAGTAAGTTGACGGTGGGGCAAAAAGAAGCTCCTCTAATAAGGACATAATTTTATCTCAACATCGTTTTTATCAGGCTCCTCAAGTGTGTATCCGAGGTCAAGTATTTTCACCAACTAAAAACTTCCACCAAGAAAAATTTGAATGAGATGTAGTTAGTTCTTACTTTTATACGCTCACTCAGAACAGCAGATTTCCCGTAAGTGCTCGAAGTTTTGAGATTTCATCGAAATGAAAGTACACCGATGAAAACTTTCAAAATTTTGAGTTCCCAGAGGACCAAGAATTATTTAATTGTTCAAAACCTCTGTACAAAGACTTCAGGCTATTTTGAAACTGAATAAGTATAGTCGGGCATTATAACTATTGTAACGATCCGTCCGTACATTATGTACATGCGGCACAGCCTATACAGTATAGGTAATCTTGCATACAGTACCTAGTGTAAGTCATTATAAATTACAGCACATTGCAACATTATCCATACTTTATAATGAGAGTTAACTTTGTAAAATATCACATAAAAACATAAAAACCGGTCGTGACGATATTTTTATGTTTTATATGTTTTTATGCGATATTTTACAAAGGTAATACTCATTACAATATGTTCAAAACATTACAAAGTTACAAAGGAGACGATTTGATATATTATTCATACTATGGTAATGTAAAAAAATCACTTTTAAGTCACTAACCTTTCACAATTCAAAATTAAACTGCACATTTACCAGCTTATAAGATTTTGGAAGTAAATATACCGAAAACATGAAGGAAAGAAAACCAAAACTAATTAGTAAGCCGCAACATGCCCCACGCTCTTTTAACGCGTACATGAGAAACATAAATTGTTTATGATAATTAATAAGGACGCAAGGTCACGCATCACTCCAATAAGCCGAAAAGTTTTTCACAGTAGATATTTAGAAGAACATCAATTATTAGTTGGTGTAAATTAGATTTTGTATTTGAAATTGAAGGGGATGCACAAAATTATTTGACAAACTATTTACTATAAGATATGTTGAATTTAAGAGAAAATCGGAGGAGCATAAACCTTACAGATGGAAAAAAATCAAATATCACATGAAGTAATGATACGTAGAACTGTTAAAAATAGGGCACCCCTTGCAAGAAATGTTACTCACTCTCCATTTTGATAAATAATATGTGCCTGTTTCTTACGATTATTGAACTTGGTAGAAACAACGGACAGTTAAGTGAAGATTTTAAAGGAGTTAAAAAATCTGTCTTTGCGACGGCCACATACGAGTATCATGTACCAAAATGTAGAATATTTCGAACGGTTGTGACATTTTCTAAAGTTGTACATCCTATACGTTCTGTGAACTTTGATTTTGTTCAAACACGGATATATTATTGCCTTATTTGCTCTTAAGTAATTCCTATCCTTCTTGATTGCTTATAATTTCTCTAACACACAGGATAATGAAATCACATTGTTAATCATTTAAGTTAACCTGCAGAGCATTGTAGCCAACACGTTACTACAATATTTGAGAGATAATGTTTAACAGCTTTATAATCGTAGCGTAGGTCATTTTTTTGCTTTGTTGATCGTAGTTATATATATGTATCTATTGCATCTATTAAATAAAAAATAAGAACAGTACCATATGGCAAGTTGCCTAATTTGGATGTTTATTAAGAGTAAGTTGCTGCCTGGAAGAAGTAGAAATTCTTCCTTAGTGCTTACCGCAATGGATGCGGACGTTTAAAGCTGATGATGCTATCAACCTTAAGTAATCGATTGTGACGTTTCATTGAAGAGGGATGAGACTGAAGAGATCAGTCAGGCAAAATTAATTTTTATTTTAGCTCCCACATCACAGAGGAAAATCTGATAGGTGATAACCTCTAAAAACAAACTAATTAGTATTATCAATAGTCTCACAGGAAGAGAAAAATTGATCGTTGAGCCATAAGTGAGAATCAGCCAGAGGCAGAGGGCCGTTTCGTTTTCTTCCCTGTTGCAGATGCGGAGGAAGTGGTGAGTAAAATTTGAAAATGTCAGTATAAATACATGGACTTCAACATAGAAATTTTAAATTTTATGAACGCAAACATATTAATATGAATGAAATATTATTAATCTCACTCATAGGCCCCAGGTCCGGCCGACCATTGCCTGGAACAGCCCTGTCTATATACCGGTACCGGTACAGTGGCGCTAATTGATGTAAGACAAAGCTATGATTGGTTTTAGCATCTCTAAGACTGCCGGTTAGCCTATCTGACGGTATATCTATTGGGAAGAAAATAGTCAAACGTTATTATTTAGTTATTATTGGGCATTGGAATGCATGATAAGTCAGTGCTTCAGAATATGTGACATGTAGGCAGAGATTTCAAGGTATAAATATTACTTTTAGGTACGGTAAATCATAATTCTATAAAAACGTATCTCACGGTTTACAAGTTAAGCCTATACGCAACACCCAGTGCTTTTTAACAAATTGTTAACAAACACATTATCGCTGGATAATTTCAAATGTCTTACAAAACTTTAACAGCAACCTGGATTGTTTTCAATGATAGCCTATCACTCACAAGTAGAAATGTTTTAAATAGTTTTTGGTGGAAAATAGAGATAGATAGAGTCTAGAGGGAAAAACGTTTTGTCAAATGAATTAACAAACAGCAGACACACAAAAAAGCAAAAGAAAGGAAACCCTGCTCTGTTTACCTGCAATTTAAGAATGTTCTTACTCAATTTAATCTTCTTGAAACTATCCCAATACTTCATAAATTATAGGAAAATAAATAAAATTGCACTCCCTAATCCAAACACAGCTGACATCGCGTATTATCTGTTGTTATCTGTAGTTCTATAAGGGTACTATAGGTGGCTCTGCCGGTACGGACTCAGGTGCAACAACAATCCCAATATTTTTGGCAAATGGCGCGCGCGCGCTTTTGCTTCCATAGTTGTAACTTTACTAAATATCAATTTTTTATGTTTTTATTAAGATTTGGACGGAATATTTAATTTATTAGTTATAAAAATTGTATTATATAAAGTATATCTGAGTGTTCACAGCCTAATGGTGCTTGGTGAATCTAATATAGTACGCAAAATAATTCTATTGACTATTGTTTGATTTAATTTTATGCGAGGATGAATGACACGGGTCTGCTAATTTAATTTACTTTATCATGTCCAAGTGTCGAATAAAATCAAATAAGTTTGCAATATTCATGTTAAAAATATGTTTGTGCGATTTACTTTTATTAGGGTAAGCACCGTTCAAAAATATTTAGTTGCTGTTTTTAGTTTTTAGTTAATATCGACTTCGATGGCCAGGTGGTAACGAGCTTGCACTTGTGCGAGTCTTTACACGCCATGCGATCGGAGACGTGTCGTACTCATCACGGGTAATAACCTACAGAGGCGACTGAAAAGGTCAATCGGATGCATTCATTAAATTGTTTGTATGCGATTTATCTCTTATAAAAAAAAAGTTAGTTTTTATATATTATAACATTTAAGAGCTTATATTACGTGAATATTCTAGGACTCACATTCATACAACATTGAAGAATATAGCATGCAGTAGTATAACTTTATTTGGAGCACAGAGGGCTCTAGCCAGGCTCCGCGGACTAGCCTAATCACCTATGAGGTTCGTAGGCTAGGACGAAGCTGGATCACCGCGAATTAATATAGTAATAGTAGGCTATTATCAAATTACTCAGTAGCGTAACGAGGGGGGGGGTCCACCTGGGTGCCACATCGCTTCGGGGGTCCAATTGGACAAACAATAATGAACATGAATATTATGTAAGTAGAAAAAAATTACACCATAAAACTAATTAAATATTTTAAAAAAATAACAAATAACAAAAATATGTTGTAATTATTTGGATTTCATTGTGAATTGCGGGCTTTTATAGGTAGCAGCGGAGCAGCCTACCTGCAATAACGCTGGTTTATACACTTTTTGACATTTTCGCTATGATCGTTGCCATATGCGTGAGAGGTGAGAGCAAAAGACAAATAAATGTAATACTCTTACCTATGAACGATGACCTTGAAAATTGGTCCAGGAATGCCTTTTATTATGGCAGAAGCATTCAAATGACATCGTCCCTGTAAAACTACTCCATTCACCTGAAATCAAAATAAATGCTCCTATAATAGGCATGGACAGATACAGGGGGGGGGGCAGGGGGTAGCTCCCCACCCCAAAATTTAGTTCATCTCATGCATGTTAATTTATTACGCTCTGATTTAATCGATATTACACATGTTTTTCTTATTATTTTGACCAGCAACCAACTACCTCCCCCCCCCCAGGCTAGCCTATTTATTTACGAAGGGGACATCAACTAGATTGCCTGCTTAAATCCCCGGAAGCATGCGCATAGATATATATTGTACGTAGCCTACCTATTGTATTTTAACACAAATTAAGAATTAGTGGTGCATGTTAGTTCCGGTGGCAGAAAGACTCCCCCAGGAAGGCCAAATTCCAAATTTATACAATAGCAACAAAATACAAGTATTCTAAAACAAATAAATAATTTTTGTAAAACTAAAACAGCATCGTTCCTCAAGGCCGTAGCCAGGATTTTCATCGGGGGGTGGGGGGGGGGGGGTGTTTCAGAGATTTCATTGGATATTACATAGTAGTTTTTATTTTTCCTCTCAAAATCCGATTCTATCTAGTGTCAAGTCATTTCATTTTTATTACTGTATATTGTTATTTTATTAGTGTATTTGTTTTATACGTGTACATACATATATAGAGGCATATAAATTGCACTGCATGGCAAATAAGTATTATACAGTCAGCCACATAGTGCTGAATTGGACCTGAGTAACTATTGTATTACAATGTAAGCAAGTAAATTGATGCATTTAGAATTTAGACTACGATATACCAACTCAATTGTACAAGAAAACATAAAACGTTTTTATTCGTTATCCTATTTATCCATAAAAAGAATGACACTGAGAGAAATGAACTTGAAACGTAGGAGGTCCCCCAGGGGGAAAATTGGAAACTGCTCGATTGGAGGAATTTGAAAACACAGTCGAGTCAGCAGTGTACGGCGTGCCTCAACAAAGGAGCCATAAACTACACTTTCTTCACACTGTACCTTTCGCTGACTCGAAACATCTCAACGGGCTTCCTTGCTTTAACATCCACCTCTGAGTTTTTTTTTTAAAGCAAAAATTTCAATTTATTCAGCTATTGGATCCTAATTGCTTGATTTTATTACGTTAAAGGCGGCTACTTTCATGCAGGCAACGTTTTCTAGTTTAACCTTTAGTTTTCCGGATGTTCTGAAATAACTGAAACGTCTGATGAATCAAGGTGACTACAATAATTCAGTACCTATCTGCACTTAGGACTTTTTATGGCTTTAGCCGTCTTTTCTTCGCCAGCTCTAGGTGGTTGTAGGTAGATTACTGGAGATTTATCAAGCAGTCAGTTCCCTACCAATGCTATATAGAAAAGCACAAAACTTATGCAACCTTAAATTATTTCTTTCTTTGAATTTTTCCTTCTTTCTTTAAATTGAGAGTGAGGAAGTCTATTTAGAGCTACTGGCAGCACTATAATTGCACACGTTTTCACGGCCAGCCAGATGATGCAGCAGTTGAATACGGACTGATGCGTACTAACAAACGTTTCGTCAACGTCGGCGGTGGCGTCTTCATATAGGCACTACATAGACTTCTAATATGGTAGCACGGATCGACCATCACTGCCCATCAGCCCGGATTCTATTTCTTCATCAGATAGCAGCACTGTTTAAAGAGAATCCACAATGGCCTTAATATAGCGGGAATATATTGTATATGCCAAAAGAGAAGGGATGTGAAAGCTGCACATTTCAAGGCAAATTTCAATGTGCTATACAGAACAGTTACAAATCCAAAATAAAATTTAGCTCCCATAATAAAATACACTGATGTGCAATGATATTACCATACAGTACAGTAGGTTATTTTTATGAATTGTATATTTGTATACGTATTGTATATTTGTATACTTATGTATGAGTTATATTTTCAAAGCGAGTATTAAAATTGAGGAGGCGGATGGAAAATGTTACAATTGTTGGGTTTTTACCCGGGTTGTATCAGACTTGAGCAGTGTCAGTGGGAAATCAGAAAAATAAACAACTGACACCGAAATGAAATGTTTTACGGGCTTTTGTCGCGAGAGACAATGCAGCTCACACCTCAAGCCCTGCCATTCTCTTGTTTATCACTGCAAACGTTACACAAAAGAAATAAATATGCGTGCCAAAGCTGTCTCACATTTGCCCTCTGACATAAGATTTTCAGTTAAAAACTGTAGCTTACAGGCTCATTCACTAGCGACTGTCTCTTTAAGTAGGTTACTCAGCCTCAGGCATATCGTAAGCTAGCTATATAAAGTACATATATTGTATATCATACATCGTATACAGTATATGTGGAGTTGAATGAGCGACGGCTAGGCTATCCGGTATATCGAAGTAAAGTGAAGAAAGAGGGTTAACATGAGTATCTTTAGCCTTTGGCATACTTGTAGCTTGTGGAAACATATTGCTTCTTTTTGGGAATACTGACTTTAAAATTCTGGGAACCCATGCAGAGTAGAGTAGTGGTACAAACTCCGACTTTCACCCGGATGGTTGTTGGTTCGAGTCCCACACTTGCTACATTTTCTGGCCATGCTTCGGAGAGCATGTATAGCAGACGGTCCCGGGCTATCCTAGTTGAGTGTTAGAGAGGGCTTTATAGCACTAACTCCGCTAGCTTGGCTTAGTAATAGAACAAAAAGTCAATACTTATTTATTTATTTAATATGCTGCTATGGTAAATGGTCTCAATGACCGTGTACACAGATTACCTAAGCCTGTCTGAAAGCAAACACTTGCTTGTCTGATGGGAGATGGCAATTGATTGAGACGGTTGTTGGGCGCATTCGCCATGGTAAGGCCAAGCGATGCGAAATAGAACTTAGTTCAGTACCTACTACACAGCCCCACCAATTAGTAGTTTAATACTCCGTGGTGACAATAGGCCACAAGACATACGCAGATTTACACCCCAAAATTAGGGGGGGGGGATAGACTTTTTAGTAGTGCCGGGCCGGTGGATTAGGGGAAAGCGCCTTCATCGCATAAAGACAGTAAGAACTGGAGGAATGAAAGAAAAAGAATTGTCTTTATTTCCACATTGGGCGACTTATGGGCCTTCGGCCAACTCTTACAATTAATTTTACAATTAAGATCTCCGTTTCTGCCTGTTGCTTTCTTATAAAGAAAAAGAATGCTTTTTCAGTTACTTATTTGTGGAGGTTAACATAACAAGAACTCACCCATGGATGCGCGCATTAACCTTTGCTTATAGTGCTACATAGAGAAGGTCTGCTGCAGTAGCAGTGTCATTTAATAGCTTATGAGGATGTTGCATTTAATTATTTAATGAACTTAACGGAGGACTAAGATTTCATGCATTGTAAAGATCATGGAAAAATGGCAGCACCAAAAACTACTACAACATTCCTATTAGGCTATATTGCGTATGAAATAGTCTTCTATACCACTTCCATAGACCAAATATTTATAGCCTATGTAGTAAATTAAATAAAAAATTGAAATCACCTGATATTTGCATGATTCGAGAGTGATCAATAACTATACATTTGATTTCCTCTTAACCTGGGGTAAAAAATGTAAACGGAACTTAGGTCAGCCCTTTGCGTTCTATAATTGTCTTGTTTACATTTTTAACCCCGGGTTAAATAATTATTAAACGGCATGGAATGCCCGCTGGTGCTTTGCTCCTAATAATATCCAGTCAACAATTTGCAAATTTTGGTGTGGCAAGAGAGAAGGTTGGACAGACTGGGGTGGCAAGTACAACCTCATCCAACAGGTTATTACGCCTAGTTGGCTATTTTCCTCGAGGCGACGCTAATGCTGACGCTAATTTGTGTATTTTACCTCCAGAATTTCGTCGCCCACTTGCAGACCGCCCGCCTTGAACGCAGTCCCGTGAGGGTTGAGTCCACAGACGTAGACCGCCATCTTGTTGCGGTCCTTGTGACCAGCCAAGCTGATACCCAATCCCTTATGGTTCCTCTCCAGCTGGAAAACCAGCACTGCATTTCCCAAGTTGCCATATTTCTTCTTCACCTTGTCTGAAAGGAAAATAAGAACTTGCTTGACATTTGATTATATTTGGACCCATTAAATAGGTGCTGATTGATAATACAACTGTTAGTATTAGAGCAGTAGGCAGCAGAAGTGTGTCCAGGATTTTTTTCGCGGGGAGGGGTGGCAGTGATGACTTTGATTCCACCAAGTGTAAATTATTTTCTTGAGAACTCAATTGTATAAAAAAAAAAAAAATTCCCTAATTGTAGTGAAATTTTTAGACGTTATGGTGTTATATGAGAGCATATATAGACACATCAATAGTCAATTACAGCTCGTGTATTTCTGAATACTCGTGGCCAGGCGCGTATGCAGGATTCTACTTCCGGGGGGGGGGGGGGGGGAGACAGAGTGGAGTTCACGAATTTTTATAGTACCTGGTTCAGATACACAATTTTTACACACGTATAATTCATATAACTGCAAACAAGGGAAAATTCTTTAAAATATGGGTGCTTACGTATTTTGGCAGGAGTAAAGTTTATAGGCTATTTTACGGAACAATTGAAATATTTGAAATGACTCCAAGCAGGGGAAATCCGAGGGTCTCCCCCGTGGGATGCTCTTCTTACAATAACGGTGCAAAATAGTGCACAATTCCAAAGTAAAATAAAAATACAGATTTTATAAACGAAGATTTATTAATGAAACTGCTAACAGGGGGCTCGGGGGTTTCCCCTGGCCATAAATAATTAATAAATAAGAGCGAAATCGTTTTTTGAAGTGAAATATTTTAATTTTTGTAAATATTGTAGGAGCTATTTCACTTAGTTTTTTGTCCATTAACTAATCGGTTTATTTAATTCTTAATTTTTCATTTCGGGGGGAGGGGCCACATCCCAGTAAGCCCCCCTGTTAGGCAGTGTTAGAAGTACAGTACTATAGGTATTGGGAGTAATATAGTAGGTATCCTGCCCCAATATCGTATGTTAATAGGTCTAAAGGGGTGGGGGCTCGTACAAAGCACATAGCATTAAGTTTATTCTCTGGTAGGAGCTATGAAACTATTAAAATAACAATTAAAGTAGTCGTAAACTTGCTGTGGTGACTTTTCCCTGAGTTTTCCGACCAAAATATGAAAATACAGGCTGTACCTATGTAAGCAAAGTGAAAAAAATTATGGAGCAGTAGAATCCTGCAGGATGATAGGCCATGTTCGATCTGAAAGAGTACTTCCAAACGTTGTTGTTGTTTCCAACGCCTGCTTTTCAGCATTTCTGCTTTTAAGCAACCCTGTCAGCCTGGCGGGGGGACTGAGTCTGTTTGTTAACTTGAGGCACCCAAACGGGAAAGGGAAGTTGACTGACAGGGTGGACCTCCTGATTATAGTGGATTCCGAACCACTTGGGGAACATGATAAAGTCACACGATTAAATCGGAGGTGACCAGGACTCGATATGCACGTAGACTGATTGGTATAGTCTTAGCGCGTTTTCATATCCCACCATGTTCCCCTGCCAACGCTGTGCACACTACCAACTTTGCCGCAGTTTGAAACATGCTCTGCTTTTATGGTATCAACATGGTAAGGTCGTTGGCTAACTTCCACACGTTTCGTCAACATCATTCAGTGGCCCTGCGTAGACTTCTATCTCGACGAGGCTCTGCAGCAATCAACCCACTTGCTGAGGTGTCGACGAATCTACTGCTTCATCACGTACCTTAATGTAACGTATGTATAAGGTGCATTCTAATAAGTAACCTGAGAATAGCACAAAAATACCACGACTGCTGTACAGTACCGTAGTGGCAATAAATCTGAATGGATGTTGACATTCATTCATAACGCTCATTGGTCACGGCACTTCATGCTAGTTGACAGAACCAATTTAGAACACACTTTTTATAAGCCATCAAAGGAACTGGTTACATACTGTACACAGGTACACTGGTATATAAAATGCGAGACAAACTAATTAGGAGCCGTAAAGGATGATTAAAATAAAATACCATAAGCAGTTGAGTCGGAATTAACTGGCACTTTTCGAGCCAATCCCGGATTTACCTTTGTGGAGGACTTTCCCAGAGGTGGACGTAGAATTTTCACGAGAAAAAAAAATTGAAAATCTAGATGCGAAATAATGGTGGCTTTTACTTTTCTGAATTTTTATAGTATAGTAGGTAGGTACCTAATCAATCGTCAATTTTCAATTTTTTCGACATATTTAGATTTTACAGACAAAAAGCTGTTTCTGGGTTTCTCTGGGGATAAAATTTAATTATAGGTGGCATTCTCACTGGTGAAAAACGGGGTCACGCCGTTAAAAACGCTGCAAATCATCACTTTAGGTAAATCACAAACATATGGATAGGTAATCCAAAAGTTGTCTCGCAGAAACACAAAACAACGAAATAGACAAATATTATGCGTATGGGAAAGTCAGGAGTCTGAATTCTCAGGGAATTTGCAGGTCAAAGAAAACAAGGCGCGGGAAATGTGGCCTAAATTTCAACACAATTCCATTGATAAATATCTAAAATTCCAATCCAATAGCCTACATGAGAGATGATATACGATTGGTATTCCAGAGCATTGAAGTGTTAGCTCACGTTTCACCAGCCCCAAACAAAGGGAAGGCATTATAAAGGATAGTGTAGTAAATATACCTCGTTTATTTTTGGAAAATCCAACGAGTGAAAAAATAACCTCAGAAAAGATCAAAGTTACGTAAATTTGTTTTGCTTATGACGGCAATAACGGTGGTTTTCAGCCCGATCGGGAATCAATCACTATTCAGGTCAATGCAGTTTTGAACTCCCCTCTTTTAGATGCTACCAAATTAATTTCATTTATTCATGAGACATTGCTGCTATATGACGACTCATCATTGACGTGAAATTGTTTGACGTTATACGATTGTATTGTTTCGAATCGTATTCTATTATATATATTGTATCCAATGCTAAGCTAATCTCAAAAGACGTCAAGATTTATATGGTCCTATACCTGCTAATGGCGGCTCCCATCACCATCGTGGGTGTATCTATGGAAAGTGGAATCCAAAGGAAGACGCCATGCATTGGGATAGGAAAACAACATGACAGCCATAATGTACAAACTCTATAGGAACTGATCTATATATGGAGCGTTTTATTGACTTTATGTCATGGCATGCACTATCAGTACATCTAATTAGGGCTTTAGTACATAAATTGTACGTTATAGTCAGTGGCGTAGCCAGATTTTTTTTTTTTTTGGAGGGGTCCAGTTTTCATAAAGTTCGCCCGCTTACGATAGGTTTTCGAGTGGGTTGGTGTTTCATTTGGCGCTCCACCCTCCCCCCTCGGGATTGTTTTTTAAAAGATAGGCCTGACATAGTTTGTCGGCAATAAATTTTGATTTTGCAGACGATGACTGAATTACCAAAACTGGAAAAAGGGGGACCGGGGTCACCCCGGCGATTTTTTAAAGATATATATCTAAAAATTTGCTATTTTGCTCAATTTTTGGGGGGGGGGGGTCCGGACCCCGCTGCGCTGACCCCCCCCCCCCCCCGGCTACGCCACTGGCTCTAGTACTATGTGCATTAAGTGACACATTAATCTAATATCATCTAATATATTTCGGCTATAAATTGTACACGAAAACGCAGTTTGCGTACTTGAAATAATAGGCTACTTGTAACGATAAAATATAAAATGTGCTAGATAATGTAGCTTATAGGCTAACAATAATAATACAATATGTTTCTTGCATGAAAAATTGTAAATATTAAAAATTAAATAAATGAATGTTGGTGTTCTTAATGTAGGATTACAAGAGCCAATACGTCGGCAGACAAGAAAATAACATCACATTTCATATACTATTATGTAATTGTAGTATTACCGGCTACTCCACTGCGTCACAAATGACGTCAGATTTTGCAGTCTCTCCACCCGCTTTTTAACCACCAAACTCAAATTGATGGGGAAAAATATAATTTTTTCCCCTACTAATTAATTTTTTTTCGGAAAGAAAACTAATTTCAAGGGGTATAAAATAAATCTACACTATATTATAATAAGTTTTCAAAAATTGTCAAGTAGCATATTATTTTCTTTTATATATCATATTATACTACGAGCTATGGGCAGGGACGTATCCAGCCCATTGGGGGGGGGGGGGGGAGTTGTGGGTCAAATAGAACAAACATGTGAAAAATTTGAGCGTAATGAATAAACTTACAAGAGATTTACTAAATTTGGGGGGGGGGGGCTACCCCTCCTCCAAATTATGGGCCTAGTCCACCTAGTAAACATTAAGGTTCTGCCTTTACTAGGTACTAAAGGGGGTCAACAAAAGCAGCCTGGGCGACAAGAAGCAAAACGACGAAAGTTTGGCAAGCCATTGATCGAGTACGCCCCGCCTCCTTTATATACCTTTCTCAAAAGGAAACCCTTCTATGTCTGCTTCCACGCTCCTTTGCTGCTGGCACTTGCTGCCTGCTGGGCTCTCGCACTTTCGGGGGATGTTTTTTTTCACATTCTCCGATAAGACTCTTCTTTGCGTTTCGGTATCTGCTTTATCATTTTGATCAAGATAGACTTTAACGAGTACTTTGAAAAATATATAAATATAACCATGCCCATGCATTTGCAAATAGCTGAAAGTTTCCTTCTGCAAAGTATTAGCCTTAATAATCTGCAGAATTTCATAAGACAGGAGACACTGACTGCGCCTGCAGAAGCTCTATTACGGCGATTTAGGATTATTATAATACCGGGGTTTATCCAATTGTTTTAAACGAATGCGTGCAAAATGCACGGGAAATTCAAATTGATAAACACATAAGTTTTTTAAACTTTTGAATACTTGAAAGAAGATGCGATTGGATCTAGAGATGCCCATCCCAGAACCATTTCCACGGAGAAACGGTTTTTGCTGAGGGATGGTACGAAGTTAAAGAAAATAGTCTAACATTTTTTTACAGGTTAGATAGGAGTGATTTTTTCTATCCAATAAATTAATCTTATTCCCACTACATGTTTTTAATTCTGATTTGTAAAGTTTTTGCAAGTCATCATTCAGTACATATCACCCATGGCCTATGGGCCATAGTCGCCTTCTACAGTATTTACTTTCACTTATAGGCCTACATACATACAGCATTTGTAGATAATTCCAGTTAACCTTGATATTGTACAAAAACTTAATAGTGGAGGGGGGGTTCCCGACTGTCTCTCAATGCACCATGCATCATGCATCAACCAAAACTAATATATATTGTATGTCTATGTCATAACTCAGTCCCACTCGTCATGGCAAACAATACAGCAGCAGCAGCAGGAAGAAATGTGCTATTGTGAAATGTCATAAAAAGAAAATTTGATGCGATCATTGCTGAGAGCTATAACGTCACCAAATAGCACAAGGTAATAACAAGCTTGTTTCTTTCATCTTTTACGATCTACTTTTCAACGACTTTGGGCGATTTTTATGATACAATGACCTGGGGTTTGGTCTTATTGATCTTCACATGATAGATCCATTAATATTATCATTTCTTTAACACGCAACAGGAACAATAAGAAAAATCGTTTTTAATGACGCTTTTTAAAAGCTGGAGAAAAATGGAGAGCATGGAGGCATTATAAGGTGCCCATTCCACCGACCGGCTAGGGCTATTTACAAAAACGGTGACGTGGTAGCAGACATTCAAGACTTAGGCGGGGTTTCCATCGATCTCGCATTGCAGAATGCAAATGACATTGACGGAAATGTTTGTTTTTCTTTTTAAAGAAATCTATTAAAATGTTTGTAATTAACATATCCCATGAAGCCATTTTTTAATTTTAGTTTGTTTGTGTGTGATTTTACTCTATGATTATTGATCAATTTTAACTATGGCATAGAGGAAAACAAACATTTCATTTGCATTCCCGAGATCGGTGGAAACCCCGCCTAAGTCTTGAATGTCTGCTACCACGTCACCGTTTTGTAAATAGCCCTAGCCGGTTGGTGGAATGGGCGCCTAAGTGTGGAATATTTCTTTGGCTGCCTGGGTCTTGAACATCCGTGAAGAGCTAGATAATTTAAAATTTGGTTATTGTAGAATACGAGTATAACCAATTAATTATCTATTTTTACAGATAGGAGGTGTACTTGTACAGTATGTCATAAAGACGTATGGGGGCCGGGGGCGTGACGTAAACCTTATGACGCATCAATGGTGGATCCACGGGGAAAGGGGGGTCAGGAGGGTCATGACCCCCCTAAATGAGTAAATTCATAAGATAAAAAAAATTAAAAAATTGAATAAGACTCAACTTTTCAACAAACAAATTACCTTTTAAACTTACATACAACTTCTGCTATACTTAAAAATAGCCCCGTCAGTGTCAATGCCAAGTGCATTGCATACAACAGCTGTCGGCCACTAGTTGCAGTCAGCTATATTAGCGTCTGACATAACATATAAGGCTCAATATATAACAAAGGGTTAGTTCAACTTGCATAGTCTACTGTGGCGAGGACGTGGTCGATTGGCTAGAGAACTTGCATTATTTCAGTCGGGTGAACGGTAGTTCGAATCCTCAAGGTGATCGGATTTACTCAATAATTCACATAAGAATACAAGAGCAATGAGTCAGTCAATCGTCAAGAAATCATCAGTCCTTATCAGGACTAAATCATCAGTCCTTCTCAGGAATTAGCCTGATGATGGGAGTAGTACCCCCTCCCGAAACGTCGCCTCCTTCCCCCGACAATAGGCTCCGCCATAATTTTTCGATGACTGTGAGGTTCTTGCCTATTAATATAGCAGGCAATGAAAGTCCGACTAACTCTTTGTTTAATACTATTACACAATTGCCATTAAAATTTACCAATAGATATAAGGCTCATATAAAATTTACCACAAGCTTAACCGGTATAACAAAAGTTGTAATCAGGCCCGTGCTATGAGATGGGGAGGCGACCGCCTCAGGCGCCAAAGCTCAAGATGATTTTCTAATGTTTTATGTATTTTTCATATTGTTTTCGGCATTGAAAACGAAAAATTCCCGAATTTTATGGTTGGTGCACATCTTGTCCTCCATACTTAATGGTGTTCTTCTCAGAAAGTGCAATATAATTAGTATAACTACAGGGCTGAGGGTTCCCACAGTCAATTTCTATAAAATACCGTAAATACCGTGAATGTTTCTTACAGGCCAAAGAATGACAGAATACTCAGAATACGAAATACAAAGAACAAAATACGACAGAATCTTCAAAATATAAAAATTCCATCTAAAAGTTTCGCACGACTTCGCCGCTTTATCAATAGTTATAATATGAGATGAATCATTTAAACATCCTGCTGAGAAGGTACCTTCATCAAACATAATAGGTAATTTTGCCATTGTTTCGGAAAGGAAGGAAATTGATATTAATTTATGCAGAAAAAATTCACCACACGGCCCTATACTTACGCTTTATACTTGTACTATGACGACTTTACCTCTTACTGCAATATTGCTTATTGTTGTAAGCGGGAAATAGACGATATTGATTGATTGATTGATTGACTTGCCGACTTCACTGTCCTTTTTTAACAAGGAAATAGTAGTAGAGATACAATAAAATATCACAACCGTTAGAAAAGATGTTGCTGTATGATTACTAGCACCATTTCGCCACAGTTTTTGAATGGCCAAGACCTGACATCAGTGTCCAGTTTTTTTTTTCAAGTTAAATAATAAAAAATAATAATAAAAATAAAAATAAAAAAACTGTCACATACTGTACACCATAGTATACAGTTACATTTCTTCTAAGGGATGTGATATTAAATTTTATTGGCATCTTATTGTGAAATGTGATTGTTTACTCCTGTAAGGTTCCCCCCCCCCCTGACTGTCTCATAACCATGAACGTATTCGGCAGGAAACGACAGAACAACGTGAATAGGAGAAGAACAGACGAAAAACTTTTAAATATGTATAAAATATAAAATAATTGGACTTTGACAAAAGCCTACTATATTACGAATGAGAAAGAGTCTTGAATACTCTAACTTTCTGACTGCTGATTCATATTTTAACTAGAAGACCGCAGAGCTCAAAGAATAAAAAGACTTTGGTGACGTCAAAGTAAAAATTGCTTCTTCACCACGAAAAGTTTTCAATCAATGATGTGGCAAAAACCTGAAGAGTAAATAACTCTTTAATTGAATTCAGAGCACGCGCGAAAACTTTCAAAATTGTAGCTTAGATTTAAAGTTGCTGGTAATAGGTTGAGATTGGAAATTATCGATCGCCAACAACGAAAAGCTTCAAAAAAAGAGACTTGCATGGATGGTGATAAAAATATCACTTGTACGTTTACGGTATAGGCCTACCTGCAACAATAACAAATTTCTAGAGTTTGAGAAATTGTTCGAATTGGCCTGCCTCTGCTCAGGGTAAAGGTACCTTATTTTAGTAAAACAACAAATAACTATGTAAAAGCAGTATGCTAATCCGAGAGGGAAAGTAATTGGGATTCGTCGGACCTTTGATACTGGGTATGGGAAGCTCTCACGCCAAAGTAACCGTTTTAGAAATTAGTATCTCTTGTGTTTTGTGAGATGCCAAGAGCTGACATTGGATAAAGTAAAGTAAAAGTAAGTAAGAGTTTGTATAGTGTACACATTTTGGTATAGCTTTGAAGCAGCTGAATATTTTTAAAGTCTTAATGATATGATAGCCTTTGTTGAAGTTAGCGCTTATTTCAATGGACAGGTTACGCTCAAGAGATTTCACTTAAGAACACATTGACCACCTCCCAATATTTTCTTTAAAACACTTGAGACATCTGCTTACTCAAACTCATCTTCTGCATACCTATCATGGGCTATTCCACTCACACATAAATTATGGTATTATAAATGGGCATGCTTCGGCTACTAAGGAAATACTCCCACTCCATATCATAACAAAGAACCGGGCCGAGTTTACTCGAACATGCTTTCCAATTTATCAACATTAGTAGATCTTCTTCTTCTTCACCCAACGCCTGTCCTTGGCTGGTAGACCAGTTGACACACATTAGTAGATAGAGAATATGAGTAATTTCATGGTAAATAATTTTCCAGTGGTTAAATTTCCGTTATTTCGGGGGGGGGGGGTGTCCACCTGACGTCACTGGAAGTGAGATAAATTCTAGAAAGGTCAGACCAACACATAAATTACCACACAGCAATAATTGCGGGCACACAATACATTTGAGCGCGAATTTTCTAACATATTTTCAAAAAATTATTTTTTGTGCAAAGCCAAATATTTTTTGGGAAAGCAACCAATGCGGTTTCGTTACTAAATTTAAGACCTAAAACATACCTGAAGGTATATAAGAAATCATCGATAGAAACGTTTCGCAGAAAAATTATTTTTTAGTCATTTTTCATTAAAATTTAAATATTTTTATTTTTTTACCCCCCCGAAGCAAACTATCAAGGGGCAAGCGACCCCCCGAATTTTATCAACATGAATAACAACTACAATATATGAGAATTTAAAAGAAATCGTTAGAGTTGTTTTCGGGAAATAATGTTTTTAGACGTTTTTTTTAGAGTTTTTTGAGAATAAAACCCCCCAAATTGAGTAAGACCCAAATAAAAAAAATGGTCCCGAGGCATGATTTTTGTGAACCTACGTGCCGAATTTCATCAAAATCGACCGAGTAGTTTGCCCGGAAATCAACGAACAGACAGACAGACAGGCATTTCGTAAAAACCATTTTTTTTTGGGTTCCTGGGACCTTAAAACGTGTAAATCCATTAAAATATCGGAATCGAAAATTTCAACCGTCACAAAACTTTCCTTATACTACGTATAAATTGGAAAGCAATAACAGAATCCTTTTCCACCCTGGGTATACTAACAATAAATGGAGAATACGTACCTACTCAATAGCCTGATATATATAAAGGAAAATCACGGAAACTTCGGCAATATATGTTATATCCATAATTACCCTAACAGGACAGCTCACCACTTAAACATTCCTAATTGCAGATTCTCAAAAATGAATAGTTTCCCAAATTTGGCCATTAGATTATACTATATCATTCAGTCAGAAAGTTGGCTCCAATTTGAAGAAATTGTTGAACATAAGCTTATAACGCAGCCTATATCTACTCGATAAATGAATTTTATGAACTAGATTGGGATTAACCTCACCGCCATATACGTATGTATGTACGAGCATATGCAATGTTCTAACGAAACCCTTGGGGTGATAGCCTTTATAATACGTTTGTACATTAATATAATTATACAGTATGTGTTTTTGCTTTCCAATTTATACGTAGTATAAGGAAAGCTTTGTGACGGTCGAAATTTTCGATTCCGAGATTTCAACGGATTTACACGTTTTAAGGTCCCAGGAACCCAAAAAAGTGGTTTTTACGAAATATCTGTCTGTCAGTTCGTCGATTTCCGGGCAAACTACTCGGTCGATTTTGATGAAATTCGGCATGAAGATTCACAAAAATCATATCTCGGGAACATTTATTTTTATTTTGGACTAAATTAATTTGGGGGTTTTTATTTTCAAAAAACTGCAAAAAAACGTCTAAAAAAATTATTTCCCAAAAACGGCTACAACGATTTCTTTTAAATTCACATATATTGTAGTTGTTGTTAATGTTGATAAAATGCGGGGGGTCGCTTGCCTCTTGATAGTTTGCTTCTGGGGGTAAAAAAATAAAAATGACTAAATTTTAATGAAAAATGACCAAAAAATAATTTTTCTGCGACAACTTCCTATCGATGATTTCTACCTTCAGGTATGTTTTAGGTGTTAAATTGAGTAACGAAACCGGACAGGTTGCTTTCCCAAGAAAGTATTTGGTTTTGTACAAAAAAATGTTTTTTTGAAAAAATGATAGAAAATTCACGTTCAAGTGCATTGCGTGCCCTGCCAGTATTGCTGTGTGGTAATGTGTTGGTCTGACCTATCTAGAATTTACCTCACCACCAGTGACGAGTGACGTCAGGTGGACAACCCCCTCCCCCCCCCCCCCCCGAGATATCGGAAATTTAACCATAGGAAAATTATTTACCATGAAATTACTAATTTTCTCTATCAACTAATTTTGATAAATTGGAAAGCATGTACGAGTAAACTCTAACCGGTTCTTTAGTTTTTACTTTGACGATGTGAATACAATACATCTACATGTTATTGTATTTATTGCTATTATTTCTCTTTAAACGGAAAATTATTATACTGATTATTACAAATCCTTAGTACAGTCATCATGACTATAAGTAAGTACATTCGATACTCAACATACTAGACTTCTTTTTGGGAATTCTGAAGTACTTATGGTATGTCTACGAGCTAACTCAAATAAAGATTAATACAATATTTGATAGAAGAGGCATTGGAAGAAGAAGAAGAAGAAGAAGAAGAAGAAGAAGAAGAAGAAGATGAAGAAGAAGAAGAAGAAAATATACGATACTGTATATGATCACGAACCACACTTTACCTCTAAATCAGGAAATTAAGCCATCACAGGGGATTTTAGGTTTTAACGAATGCATTTTGACGCTCTACATTTTGACATCTAGCGCTTAGAAAATCTAAATATGGTTGACAGATACAATATTTAACATGAACAGGGGTGCTGACAGCAATCTATGCGACTGCAAGTCGCGGGTCCTTTCAGCAAAGTAAATCCCCAGAGATTATCCCCCCTTTTCAGACTTTTGCATAATCAGTACATCTCTGATGATTTTGAATAAAACTGAACGTGCCTTGTTTGAAAATAATTCCAAAATCCTTATTTCCAGTTCTCAAACTGTTTAATCTTTATAAACACCAGAAGCCTAGTTAAACTGTAGACTGCCAATTGAAAGAACCGGCACGAGTGCTGACCCCCATAGCCTACATGCTTTCCTATAATTTTATCTATTGGTAGCCTACTTACTTTACTTACTTGCCTCGTATCTGTACTTGGTTAAGTCATGCTTTCGCCTGGTTCACTGAGTTAATGGTCAGCTTGTCTCAGCTTGTCCATTATTGCTTGTAGCCGGTGTAAGTCGACGTCGAGAACGTATACCAGTTTGCTAATGGCCAAAAACTCACACATAAACAATACAAATAATGTCCAAAATCCATGGGGCGTTGGCATTGGACTAGGGACCTGTGGGCCACTATAATAAGTAGACCTGGGTCCATGAAAAGTCATTAAATAAATATCTACGTTACTTACTTAATTTAACAGCACCCTGTCTCCTACGAGGACAAAGTCAACAAGCATAAAACAACTTACAATAGATATTTATTTTTATTTTTTACTTTTTTTTATTTTCACACTTTTCATATTTGAACACAGACACAACCCATGTGAGTAGCCTAATAAGGACTTTAATAAGGACTTTTTATTGTTTCTATTACTAAGCCAACCTAGCGGAGTTAGGGCTATAAGATATATAAGGGAAGCCCGGGACCACCTGTTTTACATGCCCTCCGAAGCATGGCCCTAGTGTACCAAACCAACAACCTTTCGGGTGAAAGCCAGAGTCCGTTACACTACTCTACAATAATGTCCTGATATAATAATAATAATAATTATTATTATTAATAAGAAATTAATAATTATGCATTTATTTGACATATCATCCTAATCTTTCTCTGCGAATAGCAAGGATTCTAAGGCACATATTCCACCGACCGGCTAGGGCTAAATACAAAAACGGTAACGTGGTAGCAGACATTCAAGACTTAGGTGGGGTTTCCACCGACCTCGCATTGCAGGATGCAAATGACATTGACGGAAATTTTTGTTTTACTTTAGCCATAGTTAAAATTGATCAATGATCATAGAGTAAAATCACAAACAAACTAAAATTAAAAAATGGCTTCATGGGATATGTTAAGTACCAACATTTTAATAAATTTCTATAAAAAGAAGAATTCAAATTTCCGTCAATGTCATTTGCATTCTGCAATGCGAGGTCGGTGGAAACCCCGCCTAAGTCTTGAATGTCTGCTACCACGTCACCGTTTTTGTATTTAGTCCTAGCCGGTCGGTGGAATCCCCGCCTTAGGAGAAGCGTTATAGAAATTCCGAGGTGTAGGAGGAAGATGAGTAAAAAACAGATTCCCGTATAGTTGATCCAGGGGAAGCTTTCCAAAGCAAAATCCAATATTTACGACTTAGCTTAACAGCTCGTCAGTGATTGTGTTAAAAATACCGCACAACGTGTATATACAGTAACGCTTCTCATTTTTTTACGACTGCCTGTGGTCAACGAGCCCTAACCAAAGTTTTTCCATTAGATGTAATTTTGGCACCATCTTGAACGCTTGACAACTTTGTTGAAACATTTTCCGACAGATGACATTGCTTATTATCGGGTTCTTTGAACAAAGTTGACATATTGCCCCGGATATTATGAAACAAGTTTTATTTAGTTTTTATAACAGAATGTCTGCCTTTCAACATGGTTTATTTATCATTTTCAAATCAGCGGTCGTGGCAAATGTCAATTTTTGAATTAGGAGTTTTAACCATTTGTTGTCGTATACGCTGCATAGGACTAAACATTTTGTCTTTTTATTTTTCAGCTTTGAGTTTACTAAATTATGCAGGCTCGTATCTGTACTTGAACAAACTATAAATAACTATAAATAACTCATAAATAATTTAGATTTACACACTGCTGTTTACGCTGCTTGACGAAAATTGTATAGGTACTCTTACCCGATACGAATAATCAATTCCATGTTACGTCACGAATTACTTCAGCGGACGGGAAAAAGAACATAATGTGGTTGTATTGTATATATGTATATACAAGGTACAGTGGATATTTTCCAAGTAAAATGGTTTTATCCAGCAGTTTTCCGATTTTATTTTTTAAAGTAAGATACAGGTAATCTGCACTAAAGCTCACTGGGGAGTTGCGGTTTGAGCAACTTCCATAATAATTCACGTTCGCAGAAGTTTCTGACGGACGTGTACACATACATTGTGCATTGTACTTGGAAAGCTCTTTAGCTCTCTAAACCTGGATTTGAAAATTGGAAAAGTTTTCGGTTACAGTTATATACAAAGTTATTGCTCCAAATTCCATCCACTAAAAGTGTTCATTGCCATTTCACAAGTAGTTCAGGTTTATAAATAAACTTTAATCGGTTTATTTGTTGTTAAATTATTAGTTATCAGTCTGGTGAAGAGCTACATTATATTACGTGCATGTTTGCAAAGAGCTTTTAAGTGCAGTACCGTACGTGAAAGGTGTGCAAATATTTTTTATATGTGCTTTCCTATTTATAGGAATTTCCGTTTCGAGTTGTCAAAGGATTTATCCACGTTTGCAGGTCAAAAAATTGAATTTAATGAAATGTCTGCCTAAGCATCGATTTGTGGACAAACTACTGAATCTATTTTGATGACATTAGGTTAAAAAAATAATATTTTTTAATGTCCGATTTAATCAATTTGGGTTGGGGGGGGGGGCTTTCACTATTGCAAAAAAGGCAAAAATCTACTAAGAGATGTTTTCTAAAAAAACGGTTCTTTTTTATTGTTTGGTTGTTGTTAGTTTGTTGGAAGAGCATGGGTCTATTATATATTATATTATATATATAGCAGGAAAAAACCGCGCTACCATGTTTTCTTTGCTATTTTTATATATTTAATTTTTTTTATGTATGGTTGTAACTAACTGTACCTTTACAAATACTGTATAACTATATTACTAGTATTACAATTATTATTACAATGGCCTATTCAGCTACAACAATAAATAATTAGGAAAGCATGTACGGGTTCACTCGCACCGGTTCTTCTAAGTGTTCTGGTGCGGTGTTGTCACCTACTAGGCTACCAGCGGCGTAGCCAGGATTTTTTTTTTGGGGGGGGGGGACCAGTTTTCATGCCACATCAATACATAAAGTTTCCCCGCTTACGATAGGTTATCGAATGGGGTGGTGTTTCATTTGGCGCTCCCCTCCCCGTATTTTCGTTAAATAGTAGAAAAAGAGGAAAGCCGTTCTCATGGACGTACACATCTTCTAATTAGGGGCATGATCTTAATTTACCAACACGCGGGGTTGGGGGCCGAAGGGGGGCCCAAGGGCTACCCCTGGAATGTTTTTTTTAAAAAATAGACCTGAAATAGTTTGTCGGCAAAAAATTTTTGACTTTGCAGACGAAACTTTATTAACAATACTGGAAACAAGGGGACCGGGGTCTCCACGAGGAATTTTTTAAAATAAATATCTGAAAAAATTTCTGTTTTGGTAAAAAAAAATTTTTTTTGGGGGGTCCGGACCCAGCTGACCCCCCTTGACTACGCCACTTTAGGCTACTACTGGCCTAAATCGTTTAGTTAGAATAAAATAACCTGAAGTATACGTACCAAGTTCATATTCAGCCTCAACATCTTCCGCTATGGTCTCCATGTTCCGAAAATCCCATTGGCAGCATGTCAGAGGCTACACACCTGCATCTTGAAAACTTACTATGTCCTATCCACCATTTTTAATTTTCAATTTATCTCTAGGTTGTATCTATTGTAGAATAAGCACAACTTATTACCAGTGTCAAGTTTGAAAATTCTATAAGTTACTACTTATATATATATATATTAACAGCTGTGAATGATGCGACCCCACATGACTGTACTTGCAGCAAACTTGTGTTGTGAACTTAAAAAGGAGAGGAATCGTTTTATTATTTATAAAAATTAATACTCCTATTTCAAATTGATTTGCTGCATTGGCAGGATTGCACACTAGGATATTTATTCGATCCAAAATTTATTCGATTGAAGAAATATTTGGAATGTTTATACACGACTTCAATCTGGATTTAGGTATTATTACACTTTCGAATTTTTATTGGGCCCATATTTATTGGATCGAAAATTGGAAAAATATTCGAGAGTGCGTAATAGGGGGGATGGCTTTTGTGAATTGCACTTTATTTTCTGACATTCCTTCATACACATTCTTTGCCTATTTCAGAAAAAGGAAAAATTTTATTTTCAGTCTTAAAAGGGTTTGCTATTATTCAATACATACCAGAATAATGATAGCGCATGAATTATAAACTATAACAAATGTCTTTAAACTTATAACACAGAAAAATTGTAGGCTACCTATCACATGGAAAGTTCAATTTATAAAGTTAAAGCAGGACTCTATATACTCGACCGCAATACGAAGACACTAGGCGGCCAGGCGGGTCTTATTTTTTTAGTGCAGGATATTTATTAAGAATCATTCTATTAGTAGTACAATTCGAAACTTAATGACAGCAACTCATAATATGATAGATAAGAAGGCCTTATTACTTAGTACATTCAAGGACGGATACAGGGGGGGAGGGGTAGGGGGGGTAGCTGCCCCCTCCCAAAATTTGGTAAATCTATTGTAAATTAAGTTATTACGCTCTAATTTAGTCGATCCTACATAAGTTTTTCCTATTTTGACCCTCAGCTACCCCCCCCAGAAAAGAAAATGGGCTGGATCCGTCCCTGAGTACATTAAAAGAACTTCGCCAAGTGTCTTCGTATTGTGGTTGAGTAGCATACTGTATTTATTTAGAGCCTCTGTCAGATTCATCATTGCTTATTGAAAGGCTACACATCAGAAAAGATGCGAAAAATAAAATGTTCTGCCAATAATAATAATTATTAGAATATTTCCCAAGAAGTGAAACCCTATTTAAATTATGACTAGGTTAGAAAGGGTTTTCCATTGTGAACAGCGAAATAAATAAAAAAGATTGACTTCTTTCTTTTCATGTCTAAAAAATTAAAGCAACAGTATATCTACTTCACGACGACCGCTATAAAAGAGGGTGAAACTGTTATAATGAATAATGAGCTCATTTTTGTTGAAGCACAATTCTACCTAGAATTAATTAGTTAAGTAATTGCCAAGTCCTCTCGCAGCACTGTTGTCAGAGACATAAAACCGTGAAAACTTTCAGCCAGTTTCAGAATATCATTGTATAAAAAAGAACTTCTAAATGTAGAGCATCATAACAATATCAGTGTAGATCGAAGAGCAGCAGCTCAAGCAATGGAGTTGTAAAAACAAAACAAAAGTTTACGTAGAAAGCGCTATTGTTTGAAGTGAACAATAATGGAAGCTTTCTTTGATCGCCATAATAGTTGGATTCGTGTCACGCCTTCATCTAATGCGCGTTTTGTCGTTTCATGCCAACAGTAGTTACAATACTTCCCTTAATCCATCATACCAAAAAATCGTACAATAGATAAAGACAAATTGTTGTAGACGGTACCTGGGCAACTCGTTGTCTAGCGCGCTTTGTAGCAGTTTGCCGAACGACACTAGTGCACATCACACCAACCCCATTTAAAATCACAGTATTGCTCTACACATAAACATACAACGCGTAAGCCCCAAATGGCGTTGATTTAGATGATTAAAAATCTCTACTTGACTTTCTGATAAATTTACATTTCCATTAAAAGTGAAGTTACAATAATTGTAATATGCTGCAGGGCTATAGTTGCAGTAGCAGTTTTGTTGACTACAATAGTTTATTTACTTTACCACCCACAATGTCTAAATTACACGGGCGTAAATCAGATGGATTATAGGTAGACCTACAATGTAAATTAACTACTGTCCCCTCATGAGGGTGGCACATTAAGTAAAAGTAATTAATTTTAACTTTTTTTAATGTTACATGAAGTTGAAATAAAAACAATTTAGACTAAGCACCAGGTGACTGAGCATAAAGCTCGGCTGGTATATGGAAAAAAGGTAATTTAGGCTATATATGAAATTTATATTTTCTCAATTAATCTGCAGTTGATATTTTTATTGGTATGCGATGAGATTTCTATGTCTTTCCTGTTTAATATGAAGGAAAATGGGCTTAATCGTTAAAGGAAATTAATAGTGGGTCAAAATTAAATTCACAGAGTTTAAAGAGTATAGGATGTCTTCGTTAAGAAATACAACGTTGCTATTGTTCAATGGCACAATTCGACCCAATATTTATTCAATCGAAGATATAATTAGAAATATACTGTTTTAATAACGTATTATAATGCATTGAATGGTGTTTAAATATAGAATAACTTACTGTATATACCTACTGTATTGTAGTTCCAACCAACTTCAATATAAATTAAATAATAATGTTTAAGTGTATACTTTAATGCCATAGACGATAATACAGTATGTAAGCCAGTACAATGATGATGCTTCACTATGGAAAAACGTACATACTTACTAGTTACTACTATACTGTAATTTCGATGAGCTTTAATAAAAATTGCAGTAATAAGGTTGGCTTAGTAATAGAAACCATGAAAAGTCCTTAATTATTTATTTATTTTAATAAGGTATTAGAGACTATACTTTAATAACGAAACGATAATATAGTATATGTAAGTCATCAAATTTGCAATAATACAGTCTTATAAATGCCCTTATTAAAGAATGTAGTTAATACCACATCAAAGCACTTTTATTAAAGTTCCAAATTTCTCTAACGAGATATTTGAGAAACATTTATTGTAGCCAATTATAATACTTTAATATTCATTTTTTTTAGTGCATAGTCCTAGTTTCTGTTATACGTAAGACTACTCCCCAAATACAAAGATCGGATCGCCAATAAAGCAAAACTTACAGAGGCTATTATAGTAGATTACGTATAATTTAACAGTTTTTTGAATGGCTTCTAAAGCTCAATTCCATTATGGCCGGCTGTAATATAGCCTAATAGCTCCTGTCACATGAATGTTCTCCCCCACCCTTCCCCCTCTCCCAACGGACATCCCTGGAGCACCAAATTGCCCCTTGACCTCTTATCCCCTCACGTGTCCAAAGACACTTTATTTTTAACATAATAAAAATAAGGTGATCAATTCTCGACGGGTTAATTCTACTAAAAGGCTCGCAACTGAAGTAACAAACTCGGCGCTTTGACCACATTCGACCCCTTCAGCCTTATTTTTATCACTCGCTTTCGTTATAGAGTTGATTGCATAGGATACCCAAATTCATTTAACAAAGGGTTAGTTGGACTTATATTGCCTGTTGTGTTGATAGTCATTAGAGGCATGGGCCTCATGGTCATCGAACAATTAGGGTGGAGCCCATTGTCAGAAGAAGGGGCAATGTAAGTGCAACCAACCCTTTGTTAAATAGTATTACACCATTGCCATTAACCTTTTCAAATAGACCTAAATTCATGATTTGGAGTAAGTTTTACAGCATTATAGGCTTATTGCTATATGAAGCCAATACTTTGTTAATAACAACCGGAGGGGAAAACCTTATAGGGGTACAAAATCAAATTTCACCGGAAATATTGACGGTAGATAGAGTTAACGATGAGGTCACACCCCTTAGAAGAAGCCTTCCTCCGCATTTTGATATACTGTATATTGAATGTGGGTGGCCGTCGCTGACATAACTGAGAGTTATTTAACTTGCTTTGCGCAAAAGTTCAAGACCAGTGTGAGCAAATATCCCCAATCAGTTTTAGCCATAAAAACAACAGTCAGTCATGGTTGTTTCTGCCAAAACATTAAGCAATGGCGGAAGCTTGTAATCCTTGCACTAAAATGAGGAAATATTGTCGATACCATATTTGAAAACATTAATTTCGGTCGTGACACGTGGCAAGTCAATGCTGTATTGGTTTTCCCAATCACAAAGCATTGGACATAGGGTAAGACTGATATCCAGATCAAAGATCCCTTATAAGGCAGATTGACGCCAACGACGCACGAACAGAGCACGATAATTGGAAAGGAAGATCATAAGTCACAAAGAGGACCTATGGACAACGCTGAAATATACGCAATACTCAATGGAGAAGCCCAGCCCGTTTTATAAAAGCGGAACGTTTAAAATGGCAAGGACGAAAGGATGCCAGAACACGGCATGCCGAACAAAATGTATATAAAGCCAGCATGACGGGAAGATGATTGCACTGACGTCCACGAAACCTCTGGAAGGACCAATTAGAACCCGACGCTGCGAGTGATGAGTTCGTAGATAGTGGAGTGTGTCAAACCAAGAATGGTTGAGGAGTGTTGTCGAGCATCAAAGGGTTTAGAGCCGAAAGAAGAAGAAGAAGGATATTGACCATTACTTGCCGCTGTAAGTGACTTGAAAGAAGTAAAAAAAAGAGCTCGTCGGCAACAAGGAAAATGTTGTCTAAAAATCGTAAGGGTCATTTTCCGTTTTCTTTCAACTTTTGGGAAGTAAACTTGTATATTTAGGCACTTCTTTATTGAGGAATGGTTTGTTTCAATAACAATCCAATCGTCTTTCTTCCCTCGAGTATACGAATGAGAAATTGAAACCAGCAGTTAAAAAGTTTGTTATTTAATATCTTGAAGGGCTATTTGTAACTTATTGCCTTACTTCTTCGTACAAGCAATCAATTTTAAGTTGCTCGTATTCTTCATCGTTCATAATAATACAATATTGGATTGTATCTAGCGACTTCGTCTTTGTGCAAAACGATTTGATAATGTACGTTTTGAATAATGTTTGACCAACAGAAGCTATAGGATACAATAGTTTATTAAACTAACATTGGTGGGCCGTATACCAACGAAAAATCTTTTTCGGGGCCAAGGCTCATTCAATAAATGTTTTTCTTTAAAATGTACATCAAGCCTCGAACTTCAACCTACCGTTTCATAGTGTATAGTTGCCTACCTTCCTGCCAAATTATCTGTGTAAACTAAATGCCAATGCTTTAGAAATCTCCCAAGATTGTCGTTGGTGGATTCGCTCTTGCGTAGAAAATGTACACGGACATTTACGAAATCAAATTAAGCTTCAGATAAACAAATTTTGAATTTAATCACCCGAAAGATAAATGTATCAATTCAATTTCCCGTTTCCAGTACAGTGAGGCAGTTATAGATTGAAACACTTTGATCAATTACCGGCACGGAACCCAGATAAGCTTGATTCAGGAATTCTGTTCTATTCATGAAATTGAGATAGCGCGCTTCCATTCCACAGCATTGTGTGTGTTTACTTCCACTGAGGCGTGATTTTATTAGCGAGGCAGTACATGAATAGGTAGAGTAGGCATACACAATAAGCCAACGAATTAATCACTGAAGGCAGGATTTTTCAAAAAAAATCTAAAGCAAAAGGTTTTTTTCACGTATATACCTAAGGCTAAAGAGATTATGGACTTGAAGTTGAGATGAAGAAAAATTACGTATATGGCAATGTGAATTTGTTGAGAAAACAAAATGGGTTTTGATAGAAGAATAGCAGCAACCAACAGAGCATACTTTGTGAACCTGAGATTACTCAAGTCAAGACTTATATCCAGAGCCACTAAGTTAAGGATATAGAAAACCCTTATTAGACCTATTGCAACATACGGCTCGGAAACCAGGATCTTACTGTCAATGACGCAAACAAACTGGAAGTATTGGAAGAAGGATAATAATCTATGGATCTATACTTATTATAGGCTATGAGAATACAGAGTGTGCGCGTATAAGAAATAACGCCGAATTAGTCCGGTTTATAAAAGCGCAACGCCTAAGATGGCTGGCACGCGTCGTAGGAATGTACAAAGATGTACAAAGCAAGCATGCTAGGAAGACGACTGGCGGGACTTCCTCGAAAACGCCTGAAAGATGAGTTAGAAAATGACCGTCACGAGTTGGGAGTCCGTAAATGGTGGATTGTCGTACAAAACCGAGACGATTGAATGAATGTTGTTGAGCAGGCCAAAGCTCATCAACGGCTGTAGAGCCAGACGAGGAAGAAGAAGTAGAAGAAGAAGATGAAGAATGCGAATTTGTGGAGAAATTGAAATCAGTTTTGAACTCTATAATATGGTCTAATAGGTTAATAGCAATAATAGTTAGTATTCTTTTTGTAAACGAATTCGGCTAGGCGCTTTACGTAAATGGCAGTTTGAGGCTCGGTAGCCAAACTGTGATATACTGTATACCACATATATTTTGAACTACTAATTAAAGCTGTACTAACGAATTAAAATATGATGTATCAGACTTTGCATATCGAGCCTTAGTACAATATAATTGGATGGGAGGATGCTGCGAAGCAGCTTGAAACATGGATTACCCATCTCGTCTATGCTCCATAATTCCCATAATGGATTGAGCAGCACCTCTAGCTCCAAGTAAATGGATCAATATTGGTCCACCCCAGAGAACATGGTTTTGGATTAAAAGCTTTTGTCGATACGAAGGGCTTTGAAGCTTCGAAACATGGTCAAGTCGCAAAATGCGGTAGACAAGATTTTGTACTTTTGTGACAACATACAATAGCTTCTCATGAGTAAATCGTATCAGTCTCACCGCCATCAAATATAAGAGAGCTGCTAAGGCTAAACAGATGGATCATCAATATGTTCACCTCAGTTTGGCACATAGGAAAAAGAAATGCTGTAGAACAGAGGACTAATACCGCCTTTCTCATAGATCGGCATACTCCAGGAACAGGACGAGGATGTTCTGATAACGGTCGTCCAGTTCCTGGATAAAATCTGTCAAAACTGGTAGGTAGGTAGGTAGACAAACTGTTTGTCTACCATAACAGGGAGGAAACAGTCTATCCCCTAAGTCAAAAAATAGTGTTTAAATAAAATTACCAAAGCTGCACAAGCAATGCATTAAAGAAAAATGTAGGCTACCGGTTTGTACTATTTGTCGGTAACTGTTAATGGTACTTACTCGTTACTTATTATTTAGGCAACGAAAAGGCGATCGAGAATCAATCATTCCAACATTCCATATTTTAAGAGGATACTTTCAGTAAATATTGACCACCATGGATCACCTAAAAATCTGCTTGCTTTTGTATATTTTAATAAAAAATATAATACACGGTTCATTAATCCATTAGAAGTTAAATTAAATGCTCAAATAGAGTAGAATCCTTTAATACACAAGTTTATAAACCCATTCGCGGAAACAATTTTAATCAAATTGGTACATACTCGTACAAAGCCGCGACCTATAAAAGCCATTTAATGCATCAGCACTCATAAAGGAAGAAATGATGCAAATTCCAGAGAAATTTATGATCACCGTAGACCGCACCTATAACGACTACAAAGGTTCGTCATTTTGAGCGTTAAAACTTTGTCATTTTGAGCAAATAAAAGCTCCGTTACAGCCCCCTTTGGTGCCATTATGCATAAAAGCATGTAGCAACCATTAAACATTTATGGTAGGCATTCCTTATTATGGCTCATTGGATCGCGGGTTTTGTGAGACCTGCAGTCTGATCGAGGCATTTATAATACCGGGGTTAAATAAATACCCTAGGATTATAACTGTAAACAAACAAATTTTGAATAGCACTTTCCATTATAAAATTATCTTGTTAAGGTGCCCATTCCACATACGTACAACGTCAATGAAAATTATGAAATTGAAGGGCATTTCAATTTTACTCTATGCCATTGTTAAAATTGATCAATGATCAATTGATAATAGAGTAAAATCACAAACAATGAAACAAACAATCTAAAATTAAAAAATGGCGTCATGTGATATGACAAGTACAACTATTTTAATTGATTTCTCTAAAAAGAAAGCATTTCTGTATAAAAATTATAATAAGGATTAAATAATAAGGCGACGAAGAAAACAAATACATTTTCAAGAAACAAATTTCAAAAATTTGGCGCATACGCTTCAATTGAAAATTGTCAATTTTTGAAAAACATATGAAATGAAATGAAATGAAATATAATAGGCCATTATTACCACATACAGTACAATATAGATATAAAGGTACAGTATGTGCTCGGCACCGTCAAAAATACAATTAGGTCTACCATGTAGGCTACATAATATATGGCCCCCATCAATGAGAAATTGAAATGTCCTTCAATTTCATAATTTTCATTGACGTTGTACGTATGTGGAATGGGCGCCTTACCAGTGGATTAAATAAATACCGGTATTATAAACGCCCCGATCAGGCTGCTGTTATTCCAAACACACTGCTAGACATTCATGTAAGTAAAATATAGCCTAATGTTGAGAATGATCCTGTATTTGTCTAGCTCTGTAGAATTTGCATGGTGAGGCCTACTAGGTAATAAGAACAATATTCTCCAAAAATTAACTGGAACAGGTTCAAGTATCTACAGGCACGCAGCCATCATTAAAGAATCTTGCGAATCTATACATAGCTTAGGAGAATTACTAACATTAATTCAAGAAGCAGAGAGAATATTTTTATGTTATGCTATAAATATGGGTTAATTTATTGTAAGAGTGGACAAAAATTCGCCCAAATATGGAATATAAAGACAATTTTCTTTCATTATATCTAAAGATCGAAATAAGGAGACATTAATCATTTTCCCATAACTTTATATTTTTAATTTACGAGATATAATATATCTCGTGGATGCTCATGGCATATTTTTCGCCTAAAATGAATTGCAACCTAAACAAGTGAAACTTCATTACTTAGCGGTGCTCCTACCGTTCACTTCTACACCATGAATTATTTTTATAACAATAAGCAGGTCTACGTAGAATCACAAAGTTTAACAAACTCAGAGTTTTAATAGGCTGTATAATATAGGCATCATCATTTTAGCCAAGATATAAAACTCCAAAAGGCAGTATTCCGCGCATGGCGAACCCGCAGGGTGTCATATCATGACTTTTTAACGATAGCGGGACCTTTTACGACATGCTTAGTTGCTTAGTGGCTTTGAAGAAGAAATAAATTTGCGGTCACTAACCGACGGCTATGAAATAAATACTGTATATTGATTGGCATGAGGCTGAGGATGGCTCTAAATGAAATATATTAAATATATAGTATATACAGTACGTACTATATAAAAAATGAAATATGTAATAAAAATTAAAAATATTTAACTATAAAATATAAACAATGAGAGTGACAATAATGTAGTAAAGTAGGCATAGGCTAAATAGAAATAGGTACGGTACTGTAAGTATAAAAGTGTGCTCGGTAATTAAAAAGGTATGCGAGGCCAAATAAAGGGCGCTGCATGGGTTTTCTCGACTTTGACTATAATCCTCCCATCACACCTAACCCTTTTTTAAGTTAGGTAGTAGCCTAGAACTTTTAAAATGAAATAAATGGGCGATGGAGCTTGACGTTGATTTGTCTTGAATGAATATTCAGCCAATGATTAGCTTTCCAAAAGCTATTTATCTGACACAGTCACCTCGACAAACTGTAAGGGAAGTCAAAAAGGTCACAAAAGTTGAACTTTCATCGAGTTACAAAACTCCTTCAACCGAATGAAAAAGAAAGCGTTAGCTAAGTTAGCTCAACTAAAAATTGTCATTTTAAATGCTAATTCCCCTAATTGATGGATAGGCAAGTTGTGGAAAATTATAAGCAAAGAACTGTTAATTTGCTTCTCTGGTGTATCATACGATCACCTCCTTCTAAGGTACCTAGGCCTATACACCCAATAATAAGGAATCATTACTGGCACGGGCACTACGCCAGATGTTTGGAAATTGTTGTATTTTTACTTATGAACCGTATTTATTAGGAATAATTTAATTAAAAATATAGGCCTACCTTTCATATGTACGTTACTGCCTATAGTTGATCGGTAAACTTTAAATTCTCAATAAGGCAACTAACAGTGGTGTTTTTTATAACATAGAACTTTGTAGTATGAAAGGCTGACAACATGGGCCCTGTCGGCTATATGATAATTATGTAACCATGGAGAACAGACAATGCATTGAATGGTTTGCCGCAAGCATTTTCATATAAAAAGATGTCCCTTTTATATATATAGGCTATTTGAAATTTTTTGTAGCAGTCGAACATTACCGGAAACATTAAATACTTCTGTTTACATAAAAATAAAAATTAAAATTGGGACATGATACACCATAACATAACGTTTCGCACTGAATTTAAAGAAAAAAAAATGGCACAAGGATGACTAAATAGTAAGGCGGGGATTCCACCAACGTCAATAGTGATATTAAATGTCAAATGTCAAATACAAGTGTACATATGTAGGCTTTTTATGCAGCTGGATGTTGCAGTAGGACCAATTTTGGAGCTGACGAGGTTAGCTTGAATTAAGGCTACACTGTTTAATTTAGCTTAATGATTGAAATTTATTTTCCTTATAATGCAGCAGCACGTATCTTACCTATCTGTATAAACAATACAAACCAAAATAGGGTGTAGTATAGCAACCTTAACCTTAGGCGGGGATTCCACCAACGTCAATAGTGATATTAAAAGTTTTTTGACGTGGTAGCAGACATTTTTAGACTAAATTAAACAGTGTAGCCTTAATTCAAGCTAACCTCGTCAACTCCAAAATTGGTCCTACTGCAACATCCAGCTGCATAAAAAGCCTACATATTTACACATGTACTCGTATATTGTCTGGTAAATTCAAAGCAACCAGACTCCAATTAAATCCAGAAATGTGGTTATTAGTAAACACGTCTGATCGCCCGAAGCAGCTGTCATTAATGTTGTAATACGGGACAGGAAAGCCCCAACTTTATTAACAATTGATCAACTATTTGCTACCGCACCAATCGGATTTAAATTAAAGTGTATTGCCTCGCCCCTGCGGCTCTTCACACCTCGCACTAGTAATAATGTTGTCAGAGGTACTCTTTAACGTTATAAAAAGCCTCTATACAGCCAGGGGAATAAGAGACAGGAAGATTTTATGTAATTGATTTGGTTCAGTGTCAGAGTACCACCCCGGCAAGGTAGGAACCTGAGTTCGAATCCCGATTTCGTCCAATATTCCATATTTCATTTTTGTAACTCACATAGTAAGCAGTGGCGTAGCCAGAATTGTTTTGGGGTGCCCAGTTTTCATGCAATATCAATACATAAAGTTTGTCCGCTTACGATAGGTTTTTTTTAGAATGGGGGTATTTCATTTGGCGCTCCCCCCCCCCGTATTTTCGAAAAATAGTAGAGAAAAAGCCGTTCTCATAGACGTACGCATCTTCTTATTAGGTGCATGATCTTAATTTCCACACCCGAGGAGTCGGGGGGCCCGGGGGTCACCCCCGGGGAAGGTTTTTGAAAAAAAAATAGGTCCGAAATTGTGGAGTTTTACATATTTTATACATGCGGCTTGTCACGTATTCTGATAATGTTTAGGTTTTACAGCCGAAGAATAGTAGACCTACTGCAAGGAAGGGGGACCCGGGGGTCTCCCCCTGGTGAATTATTTTGAAAAAGAATAGGCCCAAAATAGTGGAATTTACGCACTTTTACATTTTACACGTGAAGAATATTACAGCTAACAAGGGGGGCCCGGAGGAATGTTTTTTAAACGATAGGCCTGAAATAGTTTGTCGGCAAAAAAATTTTGATTTTATAGACGATAACTTGATTAAAAACTGGATACAGGGGGACCGGGGTCTCCCCGGGGAATTTTTTTTCATCAATAAATATTTGAAAAGCGGTTTTGCTCAATTTTGGATGGGGTCCGGACCCGCAGCTACGCCACTGATAGTAAGGCAGCTTGCCCGCTTTGCGACTTGGAGAAAGAAGAATTTGATGATTTGATGAATGAGAAATGCTGCTCACTTGAATAACATACAGTATTTGTCACCCTAAGATCAGAAGGGCGTAACCAACATTTTTGGCAAAATTGAGTTATGATCAGATTTAGTGACCTTGTGATTGGCTCTACCGTTGCACACACCGAATAAATGCAATCTTGAAGAAAATAAGGCTGGAATTTTTGATTAGGAGGACGTATTCGACTGTTTGTAGCACAAGTTACTATATACAGACACAGAAATTCAATTATTCCGAAAATAAGTTGTTTTTGATGATACGCCCTTCTGACTTTGGGGTGACGATTTTTATATATTGTACTGTACGTATTCCAATAGGAATGCAATGAAATGCTATGAAACCTCTCATACACACATACGGTATTTCTATTTGCATAAATGTGTGGAGAAACTTAAATACTTAGCCAGAAACAGACACAAGCAAGTTTAGAATCTAATTAGGAAAGGGTAGATTATAGATCTAACCCTAAGCTATACGCTGAGGTATGAGGAAAGCTAATTATTTTCTGGGTGTTGGGTGCTGGGGCTCGATAAGATGAGAGTAGTCAGTTTTTTTGAGGTACAATCGGTGTCTAAAAAGGTTTATCTAGATTTTCCCTAGGAATATTCAATGAAACCTTTCCTAAGAGAAGTTACCGGTTGCCACCATAATCCTATCTCTCTACGTTATGTTAATTCACTAAGTCCGTCTGTCCTGGACACCCAAGGCTATCCTTATACACAGAGGGTCATATTCATAATATTTATAAGCTATCCTTTACAGTGTTAGGTCCCATCCCGACCCAGATAACACATACAACACAGAAATACAGCCAGAAATGTACATACGGTACCTCAGAGTGGCATTCCATTCGATACCAATACCTCATGGTATCGATACTTTTCTTTCGATACCAATACCTCATGGTATCGATACTTTTCTTTCGATACCAATTCCTCATGGTATCGATACCTTTCTTTCAATACAATACCAGTATCAATACCATGGAGCTAATAAAACTATGGAGCCACCATGTCGTATTTCGGCTGTGCTGGAGGACTGAAGCCACGACCACGCCCCCTCATAAGTGTATTTTGGCGGGAAATTCAAATTTAATAGTTTTATTATGTGTTTTCTTTATAGTTTTCTTTGTTGTTTCATATATAATTATATTTATTATTTACATTTATTATATATATTGTTTAAAATTTAAATTCAAAGTACTGAAAGATCTGCATAAAAATATTGCTGGTTAGCTGGCATGATTTTCCGTTCTAAATAATCTTTAAATAATCAAATAAAAAATAAAATGTTAACATGGTATCAAATGGCAAAAGGCTCAATCTGGTCCTATACTACGGAAATAGCCGAAGTCAAGCGGCTTCAACCCGAATGTTTACGATGAGTCTATAGTTTTACTATGTCTATGATCAATACGTACCATTCAATACCGGTATCGATACAAGAATCGATACATTTGTAAAAATTTGGATCCTACCTCAGCTATCCCAAAAGCGAAAAATTTACAATTTTCCGTAATTATGCTGATAACGGCTGTCATCAGAACTTCGTGATAAGGTGTTTAAAAATATATATTTTGAATTTCCGAGAATTGAAATAGGTGGCTGGCCCAAAAAGGCAATGCCAGAAATGTCAAGCATTCGCCCCGCAGCACATTCTCTGATTTCTCGTTTGCTCTGACGAAAAAAGACGTCATTCACTGCTGAAGGAAATGACAAACAACCGGACGGATCGCATGACTGCCGCGGCAAACACGCCACTAAGGACAATAATCATTCAAAAGTATCAAAGGGCCGGGATCCTTTCAAAAGTTCTGTATGTACAGACTTAATACTTTGTACTTTCGCCAAGTTTGTGTAACGTAGACAAATAGCCTACGACATGTAAATAGAGAAGTATTGTAAAGGCTCGTATATATACATACAGTACCAAGCAGCTGGTATCCTTGAATTTTCACCATAGTCCGCAGACCTTCCTATAAATGGCCCGAAAAGCTAAAAATGTCAAGTATTGGAAATATAGTACACGTAATATCAGATAATTATAGATTGATGCAGAAGCGAAGACCACAATAGATTACATTTATTAGTATGTAAACCTACCCGGGTAGGTGGCTTCCGCTTAGTGGCATCATAATAACGCATTGTACAAAGCATGGAAAATATAGAATATAGGAAAATCGTTCAATCTATTGATTAAACAGGGCTAGTTCGGCTTTAGATACTGCGGCACTGCCAATAGGAACTTCATAGGAAGCAAATTTCCTATATGTAGGCCGATATTATGGACTTATTCGATAGGCTCAGTAGGTACGGTAATGGCGGGGGCTAAGCTTTCTAGTAATCCATCGGGCAGGTTCCTAATCTTATCATAGTCATGGTGTTACTAATGGGAACAGTGCCGGATTAACCCCTGGGGGGGCCGGGGGCACAAGATATGGGGGGGGGGGCGTGGGTGCAAACCAGAGGCGGACGAGGCGGTCCCAGACCTCATAAAAGGGGGAGGCACTTGTCAGTGGCGTAACGATAGGTTTTCGAAGGTGTAGTATAATTTGGCGCCTCTCCACCCATTTTCATAAAAGTTGCTCAGGAGACAGAGGGCTGAAATATTGGGGTTTTACACATTTTGAGAGCAAGAAAGCTTATATATTACAAAGAATCAATATACTGATGGACAAGGGGGGCCCGGGGGTATCCCCGAGAGTTTTTTTTTTTAAATAGGGCTGAAATAGTGAGGTTTTACTTTCAATTTAAACTTTTAATTTCAAAGTGGGGAATTAATATATGTAGGGGAAAGTCGGGTAAAGTGAGACAGTTAGGCAAAGTGAAACAAGCCTCAAATTTCTAGACCATTGGCGGGAAATCGTCTAATAACACATAGTAGGCGACATTGGCCATGGTACGCTAAACAAACAAATATTTAGCCATTTGGTACAAATTTGATAGTGTACGATTTTTTTTCAACTTTTTACGGGTCGGATTGCAATATTTCATGTTCATTAATATAAGCATAGCCTTCCATATTTTATAGTTAAATGTTGTCAATCATTTTTATTTAGTTTATTGGCTACTTTTACACAATTTTATTTTTATTTTTTATTTTTATTCATTTAATGTTTTTGTCAGGATGTCTGAAGTCTTGCAAGACCAATTGGTCTGTCTGCAAGTTCTTCACTAATGTACTTGTACCTGTTTGAGACGTCTGTAGGCCATGTCTAGTATTCTGTTATTTTAATTTAAATTAAAAATTTATTCGATTTTACTATGGAGCCATGACTTTACTTGTTGTTTTATTTCCCTGTATTTTTTCAGATCTTTTATTGTATTTGGTATATCATTGAAAATGTGAGGTATCATGTATTTTAATGTCTGTCTTCCGTAGTTGTTCGTTATGGTGGGTGTGAGCAGTCTTGATTCGGTTATAGATCTTGTTTCTATGTCATGTGTTACTGGTTGTTTGTATTCTGTTTTATAAAAGTACTTAATGATGGTAATGTATTTGAAAAGAGCCGTCACTGTTAGTACGTCATATTTATTGAATAGGTCTTTTTTGCTCAATTTGTTATATTTATTTGTTTTATCTGAGTTTTTTATAATCTTCAGTATTCTATATTGTATATTTTCAATGTTCTGTATTTGTGATGGTGTTGTGTTTCCATATGCTTGTATTCCATATCGTATAAGAGATTCTTCTAAAATAACAGCAATACTACAACAACTGTTCATGTCTGGTCCGTGTTAGGGCAGATTGAAATCAAAAGCGCAGGTGGAGGTAAAGTGACACATTATGTGCCATATGCGAAACATCATACGTCTCACTTTACCTGTCATTCACCTTACCGTTTAAGTTGTCTTACCCCTTTCACTCATTTATTTTGTGTGTATTTTCATTCAGAAATGCTTAATGTTTACTAGAGGACGTTAAATCTACAATCTTGATCTGAGAACTCAATGTCTCGCTTTGCCAGACCTAGTATGGTAGAGTGAGACAAGTGCCGACTTTTGACAGAAGTACTTATGTGCCGAAACCGTACAAATGAATGATGTAGCCTCCATATCATTGACAGCTGATGAATCACACTATCAGTTGGCGATATACGCAGATTCATGTTGGCTTTGATGATCGAGAAATAAAATCACAAAAATGAAGTGGCTCACTTTACCTGACTTTCCCCTAATTGGGAACAGTGGGGCCGGGGGTCTCCCCCGGGAGAGATTTTTTGAAAAATAGGGCTGAAATAGTGGGGTTTTACTTTCAATTTTTATTTTTAATTTCGAAACTTTTAATTTCTAATTTTTTATATATTTTAATATAAAAATATCTCATTCTGGGGGGGGGCGGAATTTTAGGCATTTCTGGGGGGGTCGGGGGCCTGTGCCCCAAGTGCCCATGGGTGAATCCGGCACTGAATGGGAAACCTGCTAGATAACTAACTTCAAGCCTCAAGGCCTATCAGGAAGTAATAACTTATCCGAGAATAGTTAGAGAAGTGTTAATTACTCTTTAAAAAAACTCAATTAATGCAAATTTACTTGTAAGAATGAAAGCGACATAAAAATAATAATACACAAGCCATGTCACGAGGTATCAGTTAATTTACTACTGAGGCTAAATGTGAACAAAATTATCTCAGATTAGCACTTCACATTCGTTCTTTGTTAACATTTTAAACTCCGGCTGCTGATTGTTTGTCAACAGAGATAATTTGCTGTTCATTGTTTCATATGATAGGCGTAGGTGAAATTTTTTCAGTGGTATCAACATGACAAAACAGTTGAATATCTTCTGCTCTGGCCTCTGACCTCTGGAAGCGGTCTATTTTCGTATAGTTTACTCCTTAAGAATCGATTTTCATATATTTATAGGAGCCCGGTACGAGAAATATACCATTTCGCAGGCATAGGGGGCCCAACAAACTTGCTCCAAAATACAATTATTAGTACAATCATTTGGTAGTTTTCCCTGGAAAGTTTTTCGGGAGTTTTGAAAATTGGCGATTTTATAGATTTCGATGTGCTCTTTACGAATTTCAACTTTTCCCCCTAGTATCTTTGATGCTCGAGCCGTCATCTGGGAAAATTGCGTCTAAAAACAGTTTTTTGACAATATCTCCTTTCCGACTCATTTTACGATAAAAATACTTATAGAACAAATTAAACTAGAGAAAACTTCTTATAATTTATGAAGATATATTTTTTCTGTAAAATCAATAATTTTAGCGTACGAGCGCCGCAAAGTCTAGCCTACTTCAACATTCGTCCTAGCCAAAAACTCATTTCCACATCACCATGAGGTAGAGTAAGTAGAACGTTTTTTTGATGTGACAACGTCTAATAAATCGATGACCGCTGGCTGGAATACTGGGTGCATGTACGAAACTCCGATGGGTGACACTGATCCGTGATGTTCATCCGTTACGCGGATTTAAAGCAACTTTTCCGGCAGTTGTTTATCTCAATTTAAATTATACCCATGTCTTCGTCTATTCTTCCTCTTTCAGGTCATGCTATATTTGTTGCGATAGAGCAAGGCGTTCGACTTTGAGGGGTGGAAACGTGAGGAGGTGCGCCCAAATTGGACGATTTTGATCGAAAATAGGCCTTTTTCGGCCGCGTTTTTGGGGGTGTTAATATCAATTTGAAAACTTCAAACTACTTTAGTTCTTTTTCGCTATTCCTACTCTTTCCAGACATATATTCAGTACTATCCGTCTCTTAGTTCAGGCTCAGTGAGTGTATAAGCCACCCGTGTTTCGGCGGAAAACAGGTTGAAAGGGTACTTTTCCAATTACATGCATAGAGTAAAAAAATTCCACAGCCTGCAATTTTCAACCGAAATGAATTTTAGGAGCAGTATGAAATAGGGTTTCAAACGAGTATAAACACATAGTTTCAAGATCACCCCTTGACCCCTTAAACACGAGTGGAACCCGCGTAACGGATGAACATCACGGATGAGTGTCACACATCGGGGTAACACTTTTTCGTACATGCACCCGGTATTCCAGCCAGCGGTCATCGATTTATTAGACGCAGTCACGTCAAAAAAACGTTCTACTTACTCTATCTCATGGTAATGTGGAAATGAGTTTTTGGCCAGGACGAATATTGAAGTAGACTTTGCGGCGCTCGTACGCTAAAACTATTGATTTTACAAAAAAAAAATATATCAACATTAACTATAGGAAATTTTCTCTAGTTTAACTATTTTTATCGTAAAATGAGTCGGAAAGGAGATATTGTCAAAAAACTGTTTTTAGACGCCATTTTTTCAAGATGGCAGCTCGAGCGGCAAAGATACGAGGGGGCAAAGTTGAAATTCGTAAAGAGCATCACATCGAAATCTATAAAATCGCCAATTTTCAAAACTCCCGGAAAACTTTCCAGGTAACCTCATTTTTTAGCACCAAATGACTGTGCTATTAGGCACTTCATCTGAGTCGCGTTTATTTTACTCAGGTCGCTTGTTGTAGGTGTCCAGCTTACGCTCCCATAGACTCTGGTCTTTGTCTTCCGTTCGACTTCTCTCTTGCCGAAAAAGTGTTGCATATAGAGTAGTCTTCTTAACCGAAATAAGAAGCCGAGTCCAAAAGTCTAATTAATATTCAAAATAATAATAATAGCATCATTTATGAACCTTCCTAATGATATATTCACTATCATAAATTATATGTAAAATCTACTTTGGTACAATGTTTGATGTATAATACTTTACCGAAGAGTCATAATAAATGAAGGCCTATATAAAATAAAAATATATAAATCATTCCAGTTTTTTCATCGATTTGTTTATTTATACGCTTTGATATAAGCCTACTAGTAGCAACTTATATTGATCTTTTTCTTGGTCTAGTAAGCTTTTTTGTGCCTTTTTAGACAATCGTGCTTGAGGAGTAAACTCCAGTCGTGCGTCAGAGCTGACGCACACAATTTTTTTTGCCGTATGCCTATTTAAATGGTTTAACACAATTCCGTTGATAAGTTATTCTTTTACAATGGTGCTATGCCTGCTGCAGTTGTACTGGAATTCCGAGCCACTTACTGGATGCTAGAAATCAGAACACTGCACTAACTGCCACATTCTGGAAGTTTATTAATAGCAAGTACCAAAGCCTGCAGGCTTACAATACTATACAATACATGGGCAGCCTATGGGAATCAGTCCGCCCCTGTTACGCTACAATACATTTATAGTAAACTGGTAATATCATCCGCGGCATGTTACCTAATTGATTGGAATTACTTTACTAGGCCTACTACACTACTTCCTCCGTATAGTTGCCCTGTCCATAGACAACCTGTCATTGTGGAGTCTTCAGTAACCGACGGCTGCACCGCAAACCACTATATTTGAGCTGCGCCGATCTCAAGGACAAGAGAGACTATGTGAGTTTTGACAGATTGCCTAAGAGCAGCAAGGGGGGGGGGGTTTTAGCCAAAACCCATATGGTATACAGAGACACATCGAGGAAAATTGCCTTAACCTCGTCTAGTACCGTACCCATTATATCCTGATTGTCTTTTCAACCAACAGCAAGAAGCGAAATCCGTTAATTTCGCAGCGCGATATGCATTGCGTATTTGAAGTATTCCGGTCTTAAGCGCCCATTCCATTGACCGGCTAGGGCTATTTCCAAAAACAGTGACGTGGTAGCAGATATTCAAGACTTAGGTTACGTTTCCACCGATCTCGCATTGCAGAATGCAAATGACATCGACGGAAATTAGAATTTTTCTTTTTATAGAAATCTATTAAAATGTTTGTACTTAACATATCCCATGACGCCATTTTTTAATTTTAGTTTGTTTGTTTGTGATTTTACTGTATGATCATTGATCAATTTTAACTATGGCATAGAGGAAAATAAACATTTTCGTCAGTTCTGCAATGCGAGGTCGGTGGAAACGCCACCTAAGTCTTGAATGTCTGCTACCACGTCACCATTTTTGGAAATAGCCCTAGCCGGTCAATGGAATGGGCACCTAACCGACGGCTGCACCGCAAACCACTATATTTGAGCTGCACCGATCTCAAGGACAAGAGAGACTATGTCAGTTTTGACAGATTGCCTAAGAGCAGCAAGGGGGGGGGGGGGTTTAAGCCAAAACCCATATGGTATACAGAGACACATCGAGGAAAATTGCCTTAACCTCTTCTAGTACCGTACCCATTATATCCTAATTGTCTTTTCGACCAACAGCAAGAAGCGAAATCCGTTAATTTCGCAGCGCGATATGCAATACGTACCTATTTGAAGTATTCCGGTCTAACTCCCCTGTCTGTCTTGCATTATTTACCATGTACCTTTAATTGCTGTTATACGATAGGTAACAGCTGGAGGGACCACGTGACAAATCAAAGAGCTTACAATATCACATCCCTTAGAATAAATTATTCTCTACGTTTTGATGTATAGATAGATAGATAGATAGAAAAATGGTGTATTTCTTGACAAAAATATATGGACATAAAATTACAGGCTGTGCCCTCTCAAGCGAAGCGTGGGGGGGTGGCACATCAAACCTAATATAAGTAATAAAGTAAATATTAACAAATTCTATGTAACATAAGCGGACTATTGCCCTTGTTTAGGCGCCCATTCCACCGACCGGCTAGGGCTATTTACAAAAACGGTGACGTGGTAGGCTAGCAGACATTCAGGACTTAGGTGGCGTTTCCACCGACCTCGCATTGCAGAATACAAATGACATTGTCGGAAATTAGAATTATTCTTATTATAGAAATCTATTAAAATGTTTGTACTTAACATACCCCATGACGCCATTTTTTAATTTTAGTTTGTTTGTTTGTGATTTTCCTGTATGATCATTGATCAATTTTAACTATGGCATAGAGGAAAATAAACATTTCCGTCAATTCTGCAATGCGAGGTCGGTGGAAACCCCGCCTGAGTCTTGAATGTCTGCTACCACGTCACTGTTTTTGTAAATAGCCCTAGCCGGTCGGTGGAATGGGCGCCTAAGCAATACAAGTTTCTATTATTTTTTTTTAAAATTTACACATTCGAAGCAGACTATGGTCCTTGTTAATGCTAATGCAATACATTCATAAAATAAGTAAAAAAATAAATAAATAAATGGTAGGTCTATGTGCATGTCTTTAAGGGGACATGCTACGTAGAAAAAAATAGCACCCCAACATTTGTTGTTTTTATTGACATTTAATTTTTTATTTAATTAACAAAGCATGTCATTAAAAATTTGGCTCATGGAAGTTGTAGAAGACTGCTTCATGCATCATGTAATAGGAAATATTAAATTTTTGGTACCTTAGTTCTTTCATAAATACCAGAACGGACTAAAATTATGCGTATTCTGGGATTTTTGGAAGAACTACAAAACCAAAAAGTAAAAATACCAGATTATATGATGCACGAAGTAGTCTTCTACAACTTCCATGAGCCAAATCTTTAATGACTTGCTTTGTTAATTAAATAAAAAATAAAAAGTCCCTAAAAACAACCAATTTTGGGGTGCTTATTTTCTACGTAGTATGTCCTCTTAAGCTCTAACACAGATTAGCCACAATTATTGTTGAATTTAATTTGCAAAAAAATAACGGGTGTAGGCAGGAAGGAGTTCAAAAGCTGTGGCCAATTTAGTGATGGCCATATACTAGTATCTTATATATAAAATTGTAAGGGCGTGTTTCTTTTATATTTCTTAAGAAATTTGATTTTGCTAAAAAAAATTTTTTTGTTAATAAGAGCTTTGCTACGCATATTATGAGACGGAGTATTATACAGCAACAGCTTACACTGGGTTTTCGATTTTGGGTGAAATTTGTAACGGAGATAGAGGTTAAATGGAGATAAGCTTACCGCTTTACAAACAATATGCAGGACACCCTAACCTAATAATTCAACCCCCCCGAGGAGATTCAAGGGTGGGGGAGGGCGGGGGTGCCAGGGCCGCCTTCATGAAGCCTGCCCCCCGCTATCCCTTTCAAATTGTGGAGTACAGTATGACTTCCAATGTCACGCTACGAGATTTCTATTTAAACTTGGGGCAATAGCAGTGCATTGAATTCATTATACCATAGTAATTCAGCAATGCATAAATTCCAGGACATTCTCCGTGGCATGCTGTGGATATATTCAGCATGAGGTCATAAGTCATAAAAAGGGCGGCCCTTTCCGAACAATGCAAATGTACCGACAGTCCATTGTAGAATTACATAATATAAGCATACGTAAGTCAAGACAGCACCTAACCATTTTTTTTTTTTTTTAGGGTGAGGTGGTTTGAAATTTTATGAGCATCTGTGGAATGGCCAGTTTGGCAAATGGACACATTCATTATACAATATCAGCAGGTAATAGGCTATGTGCTTATCAGCAAGGTAGAAACTGCACCGGCAACATTTTTGTACTTTAGGTATTTTGCTTTTGATGTAAGGACGTAGGGTCCTGATGGTTTTAACGAGGAACTCGTGTTTTTTTCGCTCTTTGCCAGGGTTAAATTTTACCCTGGTTTTTAATCTCAGTTGGAACCGCTCAGTTCAAAACCGTCAGTTCAAAATACCACTATTGTTCACTTTGAAAAAATGATCAAAAATCATCACTAGGTACAAAAAAATCCAAACATTTGGCACGTTAAAAATAACAAGCATTTTTTTAAAATTTAAACAAAAGTTAAACATGGTAAAATATAAATAATTAAATAGTAACAAACGGTAATGTATTGGGCTCGAATACATTACGTTGAAAAGAGTTACTAACAAATTTCGATTTAAAAAAAGGTTGAAAAACCTGCCCATTTGGACGCTATCATCTAAAAATATTCCGAGTAATTTTTTCACGGCATTTCGTTACATAAATACCTTGGTTTTTGAAATTTAGTAATGATCACCTACCTCCACCTTGCTTTGATGGCATAATTCTGTCGGCCTCTGGCCCCTATATAAATTATCAAGGCAGAAATCTCAAATTCATTATACCGTAGAAAGATTGTATTTATGTTTTCATAATTGTAAATTGTAGATTTTTAGGCGTCATTATGAATTGAAAGACTAGAGATTTACGTACGATCGGAAAAAATCTGGCTACATAATACCTGTATACAACATTAGAAAACAAGCTCTCGGGGTGCCCGCCCTTCGGCGCCTGAGGCCGCCGCCTAACCCCCTAGCTCAAATGACCGCACGGCTTGGCCTGCACTGGTTTTCTTAATGAAATACTCACAGTACCTGAGTAACCACAATTAGCACCCAATATACCAATAATTTGAATTAGCTACAGTGCTTAGAAGTTAGCCTTCGTGGGTTTTTCTTATAAATTTGCCTTGCGGTGCCATGCAAGCCTGCCGATGAGTATAAAGTATATTTAGATGCAGCCAGAGCTCTTTGTAGGAGAGGTGGATATGTTATCGTCAAAGTAGCTGAGCTTCTGAGTAATGGCTTATGGTCTCAGAGGTGAAAGTGGCGACTGAACAGATAGGGGGCCAAGTTTGTTCTAGGGTTGGGAAACTGGCCCTGAAGGCGGAGGAACTCAATGAAGAGTCAACGGCATAAGGAAGTCAAAACCACTGCATTACATTTCCCCAGTACAATCATCATGACTACAAAATTGTCACGAACGCCAATCTTCGATAGAAGAGAGATTTAAAGGACACCTTTTTAAATTGTGGTGCGAGCTGCCGCATCATCTTCTGACCACTAGACATTGCATCCTCAATGCAATTAGTATTTGTTTTGAAGTATGCAAGGCGACAAGGCGTGCTCTAATTGGTCGAAGAAGACTTGGCAAATGGCCCCAGAAATTCAAATAATATCCTTTTTTAGGAGCGAGTGTTCAATCGCTCCAATATAGAACTCTAAATTAAATTATGCAGGTTGGGAAACCACCATCGCTGGATGGATCGCTATCAACATCTGCATGGCACTAGTCCTTACCGAGATTATGGGAATCGCTCTAAGTATAGCGTCACCGTAACGACAACCATCAGTTGTGTTGTGGACACCACTCTTTTTAAGACAATGCACGCAGGTTCAAAACTTAAAAAAAAAAATAATAATAATAACCAAAATGTAACGGAGTTTTATACGAGAGGGAAAGAACCAGACAATGCTTATCTGCAGGAAGGTGCAGAGAAGTCTCCAGCCTTGTAGCAAAGGAGGACAGCCGAAAAATAGCGACCTGCCTCTTTTTATGTGTTCTTTCCATGGCATTTGCTATTAATGGAGGATTAGACCTATAGCCAGGACAAACAATGCAACTTGTTTCGTGGTGTATACCTAGTAGTAAATTACATTTTTTTAGTCCTTTCAAGAGTCTTTCTATTTATTGTCTTCCTCTCAGTGGCGCCTTCGGCTGGGTACAATATTTAATCACCAGGCTGTATTCTGTACTATAAAGATGGGGAGAGGGGGGCGAATATCTAATATATTACGATAGAATGATGAAGCTTACTTAGAACTTAATGGGCAGGTCCAATGTAATCCCGTTAAAGCCCTTTAGATATCTAACAACCAAACGCATTAATACGAAAATTTTCAGACTTGACACTGGCTTACAAAATACAGGGCTGTTACTTTTCAGTTGACACTGATTGACTGATCACGCAAGATTCAGCACGTTTTCCAGGCAAGCAGGCAACTTGACGAAGATTCAATGGGCGTAGTACCACTAACTAACACTCGCGCACCCCGTTCAGCTGAACAACTGACGGACGCCGAGGCGAACGGAGCCGGGTGGGGGAAGGCCAGTGCGCCGGGTACGGCGCCGCGCACGCGCACCGCCGGGGGCTGGCCCGCATCACGTGGCTACTGCTGACACTTTCTCCCGCAGCAGCCACAATACATAGCTGCCCCAATTTATTTGCTAATGTTTTGGTCCCCTTTTTTGACTTTGGAGTGTTTTTTTTTTTAAGTTTTAAGATACACTATGTAAGTTTCTGTTACAATAAGCGGATGAAAATGCAAAATTGACAACGAACAATTTTGGTTTTCAGTAACTGCGTTTCCTGCTGGAAATATTGAATTTCAGCAACATGCAGTCCGAGCAATTCGAACACTGTGCACCCTATGGTTCAATAACTGTAAACATGACAGAGATGGCCTAAAACCTGTCAGCATGCGAACACTGATGGGAGTTGGTATTGGTATTTATGTGAGTTGTTGATCGGCTAATCTATGGCAAGGAAACCTACACCACAGTGTTCGCGAAGCAAAAATATGTTCATGTAATAAGAAAGGTGTAACCAAAAAATTGTCGAATTCCCGCAAGCTCATAACCCTCGGTTAAATTATAATGAACATAATATTATGTAGAATTAGTAATACATAACAATCGGCTTTTTAAAACAATGTATAAAAAATTCGAAAGTCGTTCCAAATAACTCTCATTGACATACCCAGCTATTATTTATAAATAATAATATAATATATATAGTAAAATTTTTATAATTAGGGGGCGTGACCTTATAGTGGGACATTTTTTTCGAAAAAAAAAAAATAGGCCTGAATAGAGTAGTAGGTTTTACGGATTTTGATTGCAGTAACGCTTTGATTTTACAAACGAAGAACATAACTGCAAACAATACAGGGGACAGGGGTTTCCCTCGGGGGCATTATTTAAAAAACTATACTCGAAATTGTGGGGTTTACAGTTTACAGATCAAGACTAATGAAAAGTGTTCAAAACAGGTGGGGTTCTGTAGTTTTCCCCAAGGGAACATTTTTAAGCTATAGTTCAACTCATACGTACCGTCAGTAAAAAACTTTAGATTTTGTAAACGAAGACTTTACTAAAAAAACTGGTAACAAGGGGGGGGGGCACCCCCGGCCCCCGTGGGAAAATTTATGAATAAATAGGCACCCCTAGGAGATTTGGCACCCGTGTTGGAAATTTTCAGCAGCAGTCAAACCTTTAAAAAGGCCCTCTTTCTCAAGCAAAGCAAAAGTCCCTGTTATACATTATGTAAATCAAGGCTGTAGCCATGGAATTTTTAAGGAGGGAGAGAGGGGGGGGGTGAGGGGAATTGGAAAGGAAGGTTTTCCTTAGAATGGGAAATTTTAAACACACATTCATTAGTCATTTCAATGCCTTATACTCAGCAGGAATCTTAACTGATGCACACTACATTAAAACCTCTGATAACGCAGTCGCTCTTTGGTAATTTCAGAGTAGAAATAATAAATAGACCGAGGGAACCCACATTCCTAAATGTTACTAATAAATGAAGGAATTATTGAGATATTTTTGATGTAATTTATGAAAGACAACAAGATACATACCAACTGTAAAATTTGGGTAATTTTTGTGTTCAATTTCAAAAGATGTTAAAGATGAATGAGCTAAGGCGGCTATTCCACTTGTCAGTTTTTCTTCATTTTTGATAATGTCATTGACAGAAATATCATTAATGTGGCATTCCAATTGTCTTCAATAATTGATCTTTTTTCTTCTTCAATTTTTTCCTGTAATTCTTTTAATTTTATAATCTACAAGAAATTTAATGATTTAAATTACGAAATAATTATTTCGTTTAGTTTGTTATTGTTTGCAATGCGTGATTTTACATCATCAATTTTAATATGAGGAAATTAAAATGGAGAATCAGTAGAGTAAAACAAAAATCTCATCAATTTTTAATGCACAAATGACGGATTATTGACAGACGGAAATATCCGCCTTAAACCTGCTTGGATTTAAGGTAATCCCGAATTAAGGTGTGGAAAATGGTTAAAAACAAATTAAGCATAGGTGAACCTTATTGACTTACCCTCCTCCTATTCAGCTAACATTTTTTATTGCGCTAAATATGTCGTTGATTGAGACTCAATGTGCAAAAGAAATTACTGAAAGCTAAAATATCAACATTTTTTACAAATTGAGTTTGAATACCCCCTATTGGAAATGTACTCAAGAAGCGTAAATCAATCAGAGCTGGCTTCTATTTTTGCGTGTACACATTCATTCCAAATCGCCTTGACAAGTGATGAAAGAGCAAAGACAGTTCCACCAATATTTTTTAGATTCTATTTAACGCTTTCTACAAGAATGAAATACTTGCAATGAATTATAAGAGACGGTCCATAGACTAAAATTATTAATGAGTAGGTATCGGCACAGACAGTACCTACTCGTTAATAATTATTCTGTTAACTGTCTGCTGGTGAGATTGATCTAAAATATAAATTATGAAAATAATAATGGTATAATTTGGAGGACTATTTTAATCAATAACGAACTACAGTGAGGTATCATATAGGCTACTGTAGTTCCATGGTATATAATAATTGTATTAGGGTTAAATTTTCCATTTCCACAAGCACTGCATCGATGGGACAATTTTATAGTCTACAATGGACAAGAGAATATAGTACTAAACAATAATAATTATAATATTATTGCAATGATGTCATACGGTATGAAGTTCATAGTGGAACGTATTACCCATAATTTCTCGAAAAAATACTTTTTTCTTCAAAACCAAAACCTTATTTTGGAAAGCAACCGGTTCGGTGTTGTTACTCTATTTAGCATCCAAAACACACACATATTTAGAGCATAGCTCGACAGAAAAATTGGTTTTTTAGTCATTTTTCATGAAAATGTATCCTTTTTTTATTTTTTTGCTTCCGGACAAACGATTGTGGGTCCCCCCCCCCCAAAAATTGAGTTAGCTCAAAATAGAACAAAAGTTTCCAGCGATGTTTATGAACCAACGTATCGAATTTCATCAAAAACTATCAAGGAGTTTGTCCACAAATCGTATACAAAACGAAATTTGATAACAAAGTCGGTGTGCTGATTATAAATGAACAATAACGTTCAGGCTAACAATTAGCATATTAAATTAAAGCTTTTGTTTGATGTGTAATATGACATATGTATGCATATGAAAATTCCAAGATACCTTCGGCCCCCCCCCTTCCACATAAAACCCGCTTTCCAGCCCCCCAAAAAAATTAATTCTAGCAAAAGAAAATTTAACCCCGGATTTGTTATCTGTTTTTTACCGCATTTCAAAATTCCTCGTGATAACCGAGAAAAATTGGTTCTCCGGGTGGTTTACGCTCCATACCCTCTTAAATAAATAATTCAAAATGAAAGAGAATGCCATCCCTCCCCAGCAATATGTAAAGCGTTTTTGTTAAAAATCCCAGAAAGCCCTTTACTTGCTCCCCCCCCCCCCAGTATAATGTACCTGTCACACGTAATGAACATAGGCGTTGAACAGAAACCCGTATAGAGACAACGTCAACCTTAAAAAAAAAAAAAAAAAAAAATATGGAAAGAAATTGCTTGAAGGACATATGCGACAGCAGGGTGGCAGGGAGAGGAGAGAGCTTCTAGAATCTGAGATGTCAGCAAAATCTACGGAAAATTTTCGATGACGCGACAATGTATACATTTATTGCTGAAATCGAAGAATTTAACTGCAGATATTTTCAAACGTTAAATTAAGTATTTATTGCTTTGTTCAATCCGTGTTTAGCCATTTATAAAAATAATTCAAGCAATTTTGCAGAGTTCTGAAAAACAAGACGGAAGAATATGAATGTGACTCAACAAAGCCTCTTGAACACGTGGTATACTTGAGCTTTTCTCCCACTACAGTTCTTACATACACCAAGCTCAGAAAAATATAGTTTAAGAGGTCAGGAGCCATTCAAAATACAGATGAACCCTTTGAATAGCTTTACACTTTTTGTATCTTGAGTGTCTGTTTTCGCATTATTAATGATACGTATAGTGAATGTTTAAAGTGCAGATTATGGGGTTTTCTTCAATTTTAAACAAATCACCGGACATGTCTTATCCTGTTCCAAAGCACAGGAAAACTTTAGATCATTTAAAAATGGAAATAACAACAATCCGTAGAGAGTTATGATTAACTGAAAAACAGCAGAAACGGAAACATCCATCATAAGCCTTACAATAGGTAGGCTACCAACTGGCCCTGGAAGTCAGTAATAATACAGAAGCCTTGACTCGTGTCATAGTAAAACTACGCTGAAATGACCCATGAGTCACAGCAGAAAAATCACGGTTAGATGACTGAGGTATACTGTGCAAGTGTTGAGTGAACAGTCATCTTACAAATATGATATATGTAATGTGAGCTTTCGCATACATCATTTGTAAGATGACTGTTGTTCGCGTAACACTTGCACAATTAGCCTCAGTCAACTTACCGTGATTTTTCTGCTATGACGTATGGCTTAACTCAGCTTTGTTTTACTATAGTACTTGGTTAAGTCAGTTACAATACGTCCTACGTCCATAAGAAACCCTAACAAAATATCAGTAATTGGTACTACACCGTACACAAGTAACTGAATAATGTAGTAGCCTATCGCAAAAGTGGGAGTTTCTCAGACAGAGGATTTATCTAGCATGAGCCCTTACAGTTCAAAGCTATATTTCTCTTGTTTCTGCCAGTGAAAACAGAAGAGGAAAAATAAAGAGGGAGAAAGTAGAGAGCAGGCCGAGCTCAATTCTATTTTTAAAAAAATAAGACCAATATACGACGGCTCCCCAAAGGAACGGGGTTGATTTCCATTTATATAGGAAATGATGTCTCGTATACGGGAGGTAACAAAGCAATCACACCACATGACGCAGACCCTAGCGGTAGGTTCATATTACGGAAAATCATTGCAAAATTTATATAAACCAATAAAGTTTAATAAAATCTTCGATTATGTTAGCCTACTATATATGAACGGGGCCATAAACCATCCAATCCCTCCAATAAAGGCGGGGGGGGGGGGGGGGGTCCAGACCCCTCCCGAAATATTTGCAGTGTAGATACTCTAGATAGAATGGAGTTTTAAATATATTGAGGTTACCTAACCTCCTGTGACGTCAGATGGACCCCCAAAAAAAATTTCTGGCTACGGCCTTGCCCCCCAATTACCACTCAAATATTTTTCCAATATTCAATCCAATTAAAATGAAAAAATAATACCTGAATTAATTGAGATTCAAATCGTAAATAATGGAGTGTGAATCAGGGTCAATAAAAGCAACGATCGAGTGTAATATTGTTGGTTACTCCGCTACAGTTGTCCGGTTGTAAATAAAATCATTATTTAGGCCCTATTGTTGAAAACCAATAAAATAAATTTAGATTTAACAATTAATCTATTTCGATTTGCAAAATGTGTCCCTAAAGCTAAATTCCAAGCCAAACGTTTCAAAACCATAGTTTGACTCATTAGGCTTGTCTTGAGTCTATCACTAAAGCTGATTTTATGTAAACATCGCTGAAAGAAATTGCTACGATAATGTCAGAATGAATTACTATAGGCTACCTATCCCACATTCCCCGTGGGATCACCGCCCCGGTCAACAAGTCTATTTTAGCGCCCCCTACCCCGTTAAAATAAAAGGAAAGGAAACTGTAAGAAATCGGACCAAAGTGTAAGGTGAAAGCTCTTTAATTAACTTTGGTAAACACCAATGCTAAAAAAATAGACCTCAAAGTTAGATCAGGATTAACACAAATGCATTTTCCGTGTCTTTCGTTCGGCAAAATTTTTTACAATCTTAGAAAAGGCAGTACTGAGGTCCTTAAATGTCATGAATTTCGTATGAGGTATTTTTTTTATTTCGACCCCCCCCCCCCCCCCCCGAAGATTGGCGCCCTGGGCAAATACCCATTTATAGGACAGGGTCTGCCTATAAATTTTGTTTTCCAATTTCTTTCACCATTCTCTCAATAGCCTACCAAATCCCGCTTATGCAATGTATCATGCATCAGTCTGGTTCACAGTGAAAAAGTAAGGGCATTAGGATAATCAAAATGAAAGAAATGGAATCAAAAGGGATTTTAAGAAAGAAAGCAAAGCTGAGATACATGGTATACATGTGGAAAGCTCGCGGGAAATCCGATAGCGCCGTATAGAACGTTTGCGACCTCTGAACTTTACAAAATCCTCACTAGGTCAGCGCCCGAAGCGCCTCTCACGACTACCCTGCACATTAAACCTACCTACGCCATTGATATTTTTACGCAATAATTGTAGTCAAAATCGTGTTTAAGAAGTCCCTATTCTATGTTTTAAAATGTACTTAATTCATGTTATTAACGATAAGGGACAACTGGAGGGGAAAAGCCTTATAGGTGTAAAAACTCAAATTTTACAGGAAATATTGATACTACTGTCAAGGGCGGGTTTTGCCTCCAATTCAGGGGGGGGGGGTCAGTGGGCAGGTTCAGTGGATTATAACATTAAAAAAACATAATTATTTTTAATTCCCACTGTAAACCCATTGTTATCTAGGATAAGTTAATTTATTTGGGGGGGGGGGGGGTGTAAGGACCCCTCCTTACACTCTGACCCCCCCCCCCTAAAATCCGCCCTTGACTACTGTCGACGAAACTTAAAGTTAATAGTAAATATTTATTATTATACAGTACTGAAAAACGAAGTCCCAATCCAGAGTAGCTGTGGCTTAATAGCTTTGGCATTTTACCAAAAATTATTTCTTGTTTTCACTCTACAAGCTTGGTTAATTACTGAAACCTTTTGGCCACCTAATGCGTAAGGGCTATGAAAATTTTAGGAGTATGCTATTTTAGGAATCTAGGCTCGAGCAAAATTGCTTCTGAGCTGAGTTTGCCTCCAATTTCCAAATTTTGGAGTAAGTTAGTAATTGCGATAAACGCAAGATAACGACTTCGGCCAAGCCCCGGAAATAGGAGATCCCGCCTAATTATTTTCCCTGGCGCCCTCGAATTCCCCTAAACTCAAATCCAGATTTCCCAACCTCCACACCTTAATTCCGATTTCAACACAAAAACTGGCCGTTAAAATGGCGGATCCAGAGGAGTCGAAAATTGCAGTTGAAATACTAAAAAACCAGTTATAACGCACCTACACTCTCAAAGCACTCCCCCCCCCCCCCCGGGCAGACTGACAGACATTAGCTTATATAGTGTTTTGCACGCGTACGTATAAAACATACTCAGTAGGCTAATATTTGAGTGCAGTAAGAGATGGAATGACTAATCATGGCTAAGTATACTGTGGGTACCAGTAGGCTATTCTGTTGTTGTAGTTTAATGCGGCCGTTCCCAATAAAGTATCGGTAAAGTTTCCTTTGGGTAAACATTGCCCCAAAACAGACATACGAATACCAACTGCTGTAGGTTTTTTGGTTAAAAAGAGAGATAGAGGAAACAATTATGTCCAAAAAATCAATGGGGCCGTTGGCAGGGCAATGTTCAATGGACTAGTTCAGATCGATGTCCAAAAACTCTTCAAATCATTAATTAATGGACAAGCTCACTCGCACTAGTTCTTTTTAACATGAAGGCTACAAGCATACACATGTAGGTTATTCATACTTCTGGCAAATACTTATTTTTAGTTCATATTTACCTATGATTTAACAGCAATTTTTTAAGTTATACTTCTTTACGATCAAGAGTGAATTTTGAGGGTGCGCTCGCATTTCACAGAAAAAGTTCACCGAATCCGCCGTTTTGTATCTGTGTTTTAGTTCTATCCGTAAGTATTATTTCTTGATATAAATCAAAATATTTGTATTTAATATAATTATTAACACTAAATATTATTAAATTAATACTGTTAAATATTTATTAATACCTAACCTAACCTGGTTATTTAATTTTTACAAAATAAAGAAATTAATTTAATAAAAAGTTAGTGATAAAAATTATAATTGAACGTCAAATGTGTTTTAGTTCTATCCGTACGTATTATTTTTATTTTTAATGATGGCAAAGAAGTATAACTTCTCACGCGCGTGCATAAGTACACACACACCCACTTTTTGTCTAAAACTAAACAAAGGACAAAAGCCTAGATTTCATGGCCTAGTAATATGGTTCGACATCCAGCTATCTTCATTTTCGAAATGGCACCAAAATCATTAGCCTACGTACTAGGTACAGAACGAGCAAACTAAACTGCTCTCGTATATTTTATGACCTCTACAGAACAACACGTAGATATAGTCTATACTCCCTATTAAGCGTAAAATGCTGCTTCCAGAGTTCGTAAAGTTTGCCATTAAAATAGCATTTAATGGGCAATTCGTTTTTTAGTCCTTTCATTTACAGTGTAACTGTTAATAGTGTAATAAAATGATATGGTCTATCTACATTGACACAATGGGAATTAATTGCATCTGGTACGGTTAGTATATAGACCTTATGTACAATATATTCACGGCCTGGTCTACTATACTAGTTTTTATAAAACTCGGCAATATCATTTTTTTTAAATTTATGCTGATGGTAATGTACAATACCACATGACATTATCATAAATGTACCTACCGTACATAGAACAAGCTTGTTTTTCACTGCATAGGCCTGTTCGATCGAGTTATTGAGAGATTTAATGATTACAAAACGTATGCTATCCGAAGCAATTGGGACCGGATCATGTATACGGATACTGAAATGGTAATTAAACAAAAAAAAACTATGTAGCAAACTATTGCATTCACTATTGTAATAGCAATAACTTTTGTGTAGGAACCTCGTACACCTCATTAGTACGAGTTTTAAAAAAAAGACAATACCTACTTAGTTACAAGGTCAAAGTACACACTTTACTGTCTATACGCTGTAGCATCCACTTATTTGCGAATTTGATTAGGATAGTTTAGTAACCATAAAGATTGGGATTGGACGTGAAGTGTATTGGGAAAGCATACAAGTACTATAGTATTATTACCATATGAGAATATTGAATAGCACTTTTGATAAGACACCTGAATTTTTTTCTAAACTTAAAGTAGAGCATTACGAAGTTACCGTAGGCAAAATTCACTCAACAGAGTGATTTATCATTCTTAACCTAAAGAAGTCCATAAGCACCTGCTGCATATTATAAGACACATCATAACACATAGTTAAGAGGCAACAGAATAACCCCAAGTTATACCAACCTATCTAGACATCTAGTCAAAACAGTTTCCGTTAGCCTAATATTTAGCTAAACTATCGAGTCTATTAATTAATGCTACAACAAAAAGTTTTCCAATGAACCTCTTTCGCATAAATATCCATAGAGAAATGACGTCAATCTCAATGTTTTGAATGGTTAGGAACGGTTGGGCCCATGATCTGATTGGTCGCTCGCAAGCATTTTCCTATACGAAAGAGGTCCATTAAGCAATTGAAAGGCATTAGAATACAGAGCAATGACTATAAAAATAATAGTAATGCCAACCGCAGAACGCAAAATAAAAGAACCAGTCCGAGTTTACACGAACATGCTTTCCAATTTATAAATTAGTAGATAGACATAATGTGTAATTCCATAGTAAATAATTTCCCTATGGTTAAATTTCAGATCCCTCGAGGGGGGGGGGGGGGGGGGGGGTCCACCTCAATATATTAAAAACCCCTTAAAACTTAATTGCATATTCTTGAACGAACATGGTAACAGTAAACAATGACGTATGGCACGTAATGTAAGGGGGCGTGAATTTTAATAATTTTCCACAATTTCTTCCAAAAATATTTTTTAACATATTTTTTTGCGTATGCAACCTGTCCGGTTTTGTTACTCTATTGAACACCTAAAACATACCTCAAGGTAGAAAGCATCGATAGAAAGGTTTCGCAGAAAAATTATTTTTTAGTCATTTTTCATGAAAATTGAGTTATTTTTATTTTTTTACCCCCAGAAGCAAACTATCAAGGGGCAAGCGACCCCCCGCATTTTGTGAACATTAATAACGACTACAATATATGTGAATTTAAAAGAAATCTTTGGAGTCGTTTTCAAGAAATAATTTTTTTAGACGTTTTTTTGAGTTTTATGAGAATAAACCCCCCCCCCCCAAATTGAGTTAGCCCAAAATAAAAAAAAATGGTCCCGAGGTATGATTTTTGTGAACCTACATGCCGAATTTCATCAAAATCGACCGAGTAGTTTGCCTGGAAATCGACGCACAGACAGACAGACAGAGCGACAGACAGAGCGACATTTCGTAAAAACCACTTTTTTGGGTTCCTGGGACCTCAAAACGTGTAATTCCGTTGAAATCTCGGAATCGAAAATTTCGACCATCACAAGGCTTTCCTTATACTACGTATAAATTGGAAAGCAATAAGGGTCCAAATAATAGAACCGGTCCAAGTTTACACGAACATGAATTTCTATTTATCAATTAGTAAAGTTATAGGTACCGACATAGATATTATGAGTAACTCCATAATAAAAATTTTCCTACGGTGAAATTTAATTTACAATGCCTCGACATACCCTATACCAAAGCATTGCATTGACCGATGTTAGTCTAGAACGGGCAGATCAATAAATTACAACACAGTAATAATTGGAGGGTATGCAATGTAGGTAGCCTACTGGGGCAGGAATTATCCATAATTTATTAAAAAAATAATTATTTGTACTAAACTAAACCTTTCTTTGGGAAAGCAACCAGTTTGGTTAGGTTAATCTATTTAACACCTAAAATATACCTGAAGCTTTGAAGAATAACCTGAAGCATCGATAGAAAGGTGCCAATTTTAACATTAATAACGACTGCAATATACAGTATGTAAATTTAAAGAAAATCGTTGGAGCCGTATTTTGTTTTGGAGTATTTTGGGGAGGGTGGAAGTTCCCAAAATTGGCCTATCTGCCAAATTCCATCCAAATCGACTGACATACAGATGTTTCGTAAAAAAAAAAAAAAAACATTTTTTTGGATACAGTACCAGGGACCTCAAAATGTGCTAGTTCACTGAAATCCCCAAATCGAAAATTTCCAACATCGCAAATCTTTCCAGATACATATACAAAATGTATGAAAGCAAAAATATTAATTGAACAAAAGTTATACAACCTTCAGTTAATGCATCCTACAATTTAATAACAGTAATTATAAGATAATATGCTATACTAATTTACACAAAACAGGTGCCCAAGCAGAAAAAGAAAATTCATGAATATAGAAGCTTGCAAAAGACATAAATCAATATTGCGCTGCGGTGGACAGTATTCAACATATAACCACTCAACTGAGTCAAGTGCAGCAATATTCATCTAAATAACCTATTAAAAAATAGATAAGTGTAAAAACTAACTTAGTGAGTGCAATATAACTTATTTGAGCAAATAAAAATAAAAAGCGTGTAGCGCAGCGAGCAAAAGCGGCGAAACTACGTGCAGCTTGCATTAGACTTACTGGTCGTGTAGCCAAAGTCGTCTACCTCCTCGGGGTCCGCCGCCTCTTCATCTTTAGAGCGACGCACGTTGCCGGCGCTGGCCCGATAAATCTGCCAAAAGCCCAATTATTATAGTTCTATACAGGAGTATGGGTCATTAGCTCCCACCATGGATATCTTTTAAATTTCTGGTGCCACCTTTACTTACAATTTCTTCTTCAACAAATCACAGCGTCGGCCAGTTGACACATCTTCTTTTCTCCAATCAGAGCACAGCCACGACGGGATTTGTTGTTGTTTTGATGCGATCAAGACGTGCACTGATTGGCCGAATATCCTTGACGGTAGCGAATGCCCCATCTATATAATCCGTTAAGGGGAGGTAGGTGGGTTCATTTACAGATGATTTGACCAATCAACCCATGGTCGGAACTCGGAAGTGAATGTTGGGTCCACTTCAGGGTGTTCCTCGGATTTTTGTGCAATCGTTTTAATTTTTTAATAGCCAAACCGTGAGTGGTATGTGGAAATTGAAAACCCTATTATTACCTACCATTACTAGGGGTGGTAAATTTAGATTTTCAAAATGATGGGCACCATAGTACATGCAAAGTTTCGTGAAGTTCAAAATTCAAAATTTTTAATATTATTATCGTCAAAAAATAGTAAAAAATCCCCGCGTGCAAAATCACACTGAGCTCTGACAAATTTTTGGCCTCCACCATCATGGATTTTATAGTCTCGGCTTGAACTTTGAAAATCTAAAAACAATGGGCACCCATATTAGTAATAGAAGTGTTTTTAGTTTTCAACAGCCACGGTTTGGCTATAAAAAAAATAAAATGAAAAGATTCCACAAAAATCCGCAAGACACCTTATAACCAACACTTCTGACCATAGGTTGATTAGTCAAATCATCTCCAAATGAACCCTCCTACCTCGCCCTAACGGAGTGTCTACTGTATGTCCGTTGTCTACTAACTTCAGGCTCAAAAGTGGTTTTAAATTAAAGGGCGGCGAACTAATGGACGCACGGCACGATCCCTTAGCTTGCCTAATAACAACGTATACGAGAGTGCCCGCGCTCCGGGGCAAGCAACTGGGTTTTTTCAGGGACATTCAGAATTTTCAGTGCTCATTGGCTCAAGCCTAAGCAGCAATTAATTTATGTATATTTTTTAATTTAGTTGGCTTAGAACTTAGTCTTAGTTACATTTACCTGTACTATTGTAGGTACCTCTTTCCCTAGTTTCTGGAAAATAACTATAAGTAGCAAGGTTGATAAAGGAGGAGTGAAATCACTTTCCTTGCCCCCCTTTGCCGAAATTTTTGGAATTGTAACTAATAAGAACGCATATCTTAGCATTAATGCAGTATATAAAACATAACCTACCTCAAACCCTTTGGAACTTCTAGTCATTCCCTCGAGGTCCCGATATTCAGTATCATCGTCACTTTCCTCCTCTTCCTCATCATCCCCATTAGGAGGCAGCAATGCCTTGCTCGTGGCTGGCTTCTCATCGCTCACTTTCTTGACGAGAGATGGTTTGCGGCCTTGCTGGATAAGTTCTGGAGACGGGGTCCGAGCCAGTTCAACGCGCGGTGGCACGGTTTTCACAATATCACCTTTTAGCGGGGTCTCTGGAGGATCGAGAGCGATTTCCGAGTTAACCGATGGTGGTCTTTCTTCTCGTCCATCCATATTCTAAACAAATTATAATACCAATCATATCCAATGGCACCTTTAGGCCAGGCAAAGGGAATACACAGGTAACACTGGGCAGCTCTAGCTACGCATTTTTCGTTGTGGCAGTTCATTATCAGCCCTCAGTAGGTAACCTTCAGATGGTCTGGCCACGCATGAAGTCTTCCAATGTATTTACCGAGACTTAACAAGTGATGATGGGGCCTATACTACGGATGCACTGTAGACTCAGAAATCATAACCTGGGATCCTCTTTTTCATGCAATATTGTACCTGCAGCAGGCATTTCGTCGCAAATTAGAAAATTGAAAAAATTTAAACTATTTTTGGTATAGAATGAAAGCGTGATTTGTTTTAAAAAAAAGTCTATCCTATAGGGTAAACCACTGTATGCCGTCGTTATAAACGTATATGACAATATTTTCTGGATTTCTCAGATAAAAACTTACCCATTGGATAAGAGATTGAACTAAAAAACGGACTTTCGTCCCAGCGCGACGAATGACATCTACTGCACGTTCGTGGCTAGCATTTCTTAAATCAGTTGAATCGACTTCAAGGATGCGATCACCTGTCTGCAAATTCAAATAACTTATTTTCATTTTAGGTTACGACAGTCTCGCCTAATTTAGGTAATATAGTCTTTACATAGGTACCTAACCCGTACTTAAATAAACAACTATGGTAGCCATGTCATGGACGCACAGTGGTACGGTAGCTTTCAGTATTTTTTCTTGCGAAAGTAGTAAAAAGTAAAAAACAGCAAATATTCTAGGCAGGAGCGTTGGGACAAGTTGTACTACACCGAGAGAGAAAAACTTCAAGGTCACCCGAGAAGAAGATAGATGATGGACGAATCAAACCGCTATCAAACTATCGATTAACCTCAACCAGAAACAAGAAGGGTGGTTGCGGCAGACCGTGTCCGAAAGTGGCCATTAATGCGAGAGGATAGTAGCCACCCCCTCCCCCCCCACTTGTACCCGAACTTGGTCAAATCATGTTTACGCATGTTACATCGCGACTTCTTTCAATGCCAACGGCCTTACCATGTTGATTCCATTAGAGCAGAGCATGTTTCAAGCTGCGGCAACTTGGTAGTGTGCACAGCGTTGGCAGGGGAACATGGTGGGACATGATAACGCGCTTAGGCAGTTCCGATCTAATCGTGTGACTTTACCATGTTCCCAAGTGGTTTGGAATCCACTATAATCAGGAGGTCCACCCTGTTAGTCAACTCCCCTTTCCCCGAGGTGATAGAGTCTGCCCTTTGGGTGCCTCAAGTTAACAAACAGACTCACTCCCCCCGCCAGTCTGACAGGGTTGCTTAAAGCAGAAATGCTGAAAGCAGGCGTTAGAAACAACAACAACTCTTTCAATGGCAAGCATGTCTGAGCTTGTCCATTATCACTTGTAGCCGATAAAAGATGACATTTAGGATGTGAACCAGTTTGCCAACGGCTAAAAATAAAATTCATGCGGAAACAATACCAATTGTGTCCAAAAATCCATGGGGTCATTCGCATTGGGCAAGGTTCAATGAGCCTTATAAGTCGGCCTGCGTCCTTAAAAAGCTTTTCAAATAGTAATAGTCGTCCCCCCCTGGCGATGAAGATGATGATGATGTATAGTCGTAGGCTACAGATAGGCTACAGCATGTAGGCTAAGAACAAATCAAGTTGTCAAGAGGGACAGAATCAAATCAAATCTAGGCTGCAGGAGGCCTGCATCGGTAATACCTGCCCCACTTCAATTAAAATTATAGCAAATCAATGCTATAAACTACAAAGTCTATGTTAGGGCTGATAGAGCACTTTTGCGGATTAGCGGACTGAAATTGTTCAGCGTATCTATTATAGCTGGGCTTACATAAAATGATAATTAATTTTCTTATGATTACCTTAAGTTCTCCCAGTTTTCCAGCGGGACTGTTAGGCAAGACATTTTTAATGAAAATTCCAAGTATGGCAGCACTGCTGTCTGGCCCAGAGTTGTATAAGTCGACTTTACCGCCGACTATGCTGATGCCCAGGCTCACTGTGTTCGCTTCCCGAGTCACTTCAACAACTCGCTCGGGACCCCAATGCTTGGCAAGAAGAATATTTGCAGAAGACTGAAAAGAAAATATTAAATTTTTTTGTAAATGAGTAGTAAGTCAGGAATGTCGTACAGGATAGTTTTTTTTTTAATTGGAAAGAACAAGTAATTCTAGTCCGCCTTATTCTGGTCACTTTTATGCAAAAATACTTGCGTAGGTATGCTGGGTATGATGGGGCGAATAGTAGAACGTATACTGTATTCAGAAGTATTCTAATTAAGTATACTAACCTCTTTATCCATTTTGGAAGATTTAGATATGGTCATTTCAGGGGAGTCAACAGTTGGTGAATAAAATGGAGACGTAATTCCACTTTTAAAATCGTCTTCAGAGGATGCGCCACCGCTATGAGCAGTTATCAGTTCTGAATCCTCGTGAAGTTGAGCATTCAAATTATCAGCAGATGGAGAGGGGCAAGTACACCGACACTCACTGTCACTTAAAACGCTAATCGGCTCCTCGTAGTCCCGTTCGAACGAATAAGTTCGCTTGATTTGGGTGCTGACAAGTTCACTCTTGCCTTCTACATCACGGGAGACCACAGTGGTCACCACTTCAGACTTTCCCTCTAATTCTCGAGAAACAACAGTAGTCACTACGTCTTCACCAATATTTTCGCGAGACACTACAATCCGACCTTCAAGAGGTGAAGTCCTTCTTGGGGAAGGTATCGGAGGTACACTAATACGCGGACTTAGTTCAACACCTACTAAAATCTTATTGCCTTTGGGACTTCGGACACTGTACAACCCGTCAACAACGCACACGGATTGGGGCCCACTAGTGAACGCGTGTTCGGGCGACGGAGCGTCAGAGTGGGGAATACCTTCTTCGTTAAGAGGAGAGGGAATTTGGGAAGAAGGGAATGGGCTGTCGGGGGATTCCTCTGGTTTTTCGACAACAGTGGTAACTTCACTGTGTGTCGTCAGTACTGATGAGGACTTCTGGGTTTGGGACGACTCGCGGTCCCTGTCTTCAGCGGAAGAAGAGTCGAAGCTACTGTCGGACGGTATGTACGGAGACCTGGAACACATGAAATTAGGTATATCTAATTACTGTATATACGTACGTCTTAAGTAAAGTACCTTGGTAGCTATCATAAACCGGAATAGATTCAATAGTGGTAATTCGTTCATAAAATACCAGCAAAAGTATAATTTTACCGACTTTAGTACATACGTAACATCACTTCAAAGACCACAAAAGTAGCATAACATCACTAACCGGCGTTAGACTATGTGAAGTTGTAAAACTTCATGATACCGTGTGAATCCAATGCAGGTTACGCCAAATAGTGTGGAAACTGTGTGTAAGTATTATGTATGAAAATATTATTGAATGAATGAGAATTAGGTCAACTGGTAGGTAGATAAAATATGTAACCAACAGCAATCGCCCTTGCCAAAGGCACTGAATTAAGAAACCTGACAGGCCTACAGTGAGCAATAAATAATGAAAATAAATTAAAATATGAAGAGGGAAATTAAAGACGTGTAGGCTCACGCGTGGGGTTCTGCATATATATAACATTGCTGACACTTCATTTCACATATTTCATTATTGAGAAATTGCCCATTTATTTATGAAGAAATTTATCAACGGATGGCTGATACCACTAGGGGAGGAAGGTACTTGTATTTCAATCTCACAATAACTTAATAAATAATATTGTTTTTTTTTCCTATTACCCCAAGTATGGGCTAAAACATACGCATACGCAATGGCCAATCAAATTGAAGTGTATAAGGTGAGGCTAACATTTTGCGCCTGGACATCGGAATAGGCTTATAATGGATGCCGTTAAAAGTGCATGCTATAGTACACAATCATTAAGAAATTTGAGGTAACAAACAAGCAAACATCAACTAATTACCCTCGTTTTGTTACAGTCCCATTTAGACGAATTACAGAAAAGAGATGGGCTGTAATGTATTATAAATTATCGTGAGCCACCGATACAAAGGAAATGTTTTTTTTTTCGTAACAGTAGTTTTTGTTAGTCCTAATAGCAGAGAGAATTCCTTCAATGTAGACAACAGCAAACAGGAGGTTGCAAAAATGCATTTATAATAAACAGCACGCACAACATCGAGCAACAGCTTCTTACCGGTAAAAATGAGGAAATATCCTGTAAGCGTAAATTAAAAGAGACATGAGTATATATATATATATATATGTATATGAAGCGTGTGTGTGGTAGACCTGAGCAAAGTGAAGTGCAAAAGACAGAGAGATCAAAAAGCGGAATCAGCAAAAATTTGACACATTTTTTTAATATTGTGTTTATTATACCTATAATATAGGTGCAGTATGTAGCGTGCATAAAATTTGAAAAATAAGAAATAGAAAAATATAATAGTGCCTACTTAGCATACATACTGAATATACTCAGTAAAGAAATTATCTAGTTAACTACTCCATGAGAGAGTTTCTTCAGTGACTACTTATTAAATAATTATTATTCTAACAGTTTAGGCACATACTGAATTTATTTTGCCTGCACAAGCTACTATAGATATAGTATAGGCTAGGTAGACTTTATGAGGCTACAGCATGAGATACTTAAGTGTATCTAATAATAGAAAAAGTTCTAGTTCTGTGACAAATGAGCAATTATTATTAGTTGAAGGATGGGAGAAAAATTAATTACGATGAGGCTGACGAACTCACATCACAAAAATTAGAAGTACCTATGGTATGGATGAACGAAAAAACGGGGAATGGAACAAATGGCTGCCTACTTGGGGTGGCTGATTTGAAAGAGTAGGTCTAGCTAATATTAATTAAGATACGAGAAGAGTTGGATCAGGCTACAGTAAATTCAAGAGATAGTACGCTCTGTGGATGGAGTATATCATACCTTTAGACACCTTTACAGTCATTTCAGAATCTTAAAAAATGCCGCAGCAGATATCGCAGAATCGTGGAGTGGGAAAATTTCTCTTCATGCAACAATCTTGTCGTAACGTAAATTTTAAGCTATAGCTTTTAAAGAAACTGCAAATTATGATTGAAGACATAATAATAAAGTATCAATGACATAAAATTGTTGCAGACCAACAACCTACCTAGGAGATGTTCTTCTAACACTGGCGACCGGAGGTGTCAGAGGCTCATTTTGCACAGATTTACGATAAGCAGCAGCCGCTTCACCCGGAACGTATGTAATACTGAAATAGACAAAATATTATAAGTATTACAACTTATTTTAGGTTTCCATAAATTGTAGTAACTGCCATTAGGTATGGTATATTTTATATGTAGTTTTTGTGCTGACAATTGTCCTAAATGGCATAATAATGATTCACTCTGAGCAGCTAGGTCTAAAGGTAATACACGTGGGTACCAGTGTACCTATGGCCTGCTGTCATCAATTGTGCGTCATTATTAGCCAATCAGAGCGCTAGTTACATGTCTTTTAGACTACTGATGGGTAGGCTCCCTGATGTGATAAAAAGACTTGTAACGGCGACTTAGTGGACAATTCGTAGACAACAGAATGCGTTTAGGGTAAGTGATTCTAATAATTATATTGTATATTTTATCATTTAAGTTCTATTTTATATACAGCCTCCTATATGGTGAAATAAAACCGTAACATATTCATGGTGTAGGAGTGACTAAGTTTGTGCTGTACCTCGGCCTGCGATTGGCGTAGCCAAGTGGCCGTAGTAAAAAAAAGGTATGGTAGGTACAGTATAATGCTTTAGTTGTTGACTTCTTGAAAACTTACATATGATGTAAAAAGCTGAGAAACGCTTTACTCTATTTTAGCAACGGGACATATATTGCTCCGGAAACGAAATGAATGCTCTTTACACGGTTAAGTTTTCAATTTTTCATGAGTATTACATGAAGAAATATTGTATTATTACCAGGAAAAACATAGCGACCAGGGCGTAAAATATATACATAAAACACGAGAAAGGCTTCACTCTACATGGCATGAAAAAATATATAGCTACCATAGGTATAATTTCTAAATAAATCTATCTAAAGGTATAACAAGTACTTCAATGGAACGGCTTTCCTCTGCCACTAAGTATTTGAGCATAGTGAAATGTTTTGGCCAGCGAGACCAATTGAGTGCTATTTTCCTGATAAGGTTTTCACAAGCGCTTAAAAGGTCGTCATCTTTAGAAACACATTAAAAATCAGAATAATACTAGAAAACTGCTGTGTTTCAACATAGGGAAATATTATGCATTTAATATGGAAACGTATAGTAGGCAGTTACGGTAGGTACCTCAGAAATGACCGATAGGATGAACATGGCAAACTGTAGGGAGCTACAACGACTACATCTGGCTTCTACATGGTGGCATCATCATAAGACTTTGAATTTTTTTTTTTTTTTTTTTTAATATTATTAATATTAAAATTTGTATTTTCATACGGGCGGGCCATAACGCTAGGCGGACACGCGTAGCACCAGCCTGCCATAACGTTATCCGGTAATTTTTAAATTCCAGTTTTCTTCAATATTAATCGCTATTATTGCTTTGTCTTGGGTTCAAGGTGGAAGTATGCGGCATACGAAGCCTCCTAGTTAAGTAAAAAGTTTGCAAACCGACTTAATTAATTGATAATTAATATATTAGGTTTACTATAATGGCGTGTTTTCGTCGGTTCAATGCAATAGAATTGGCGCGAAATCACGGCCATCTGATTGGCTTGAAACCGCAGTGAACCGTCGGTTGAACTGTATGGACGGGCTCAGCCGAATTTTTATTTGGGGCAGGGTGGGGGGGGGGGGGTCGCCGCAATTTAATATGATGACTTTATTGATTTTTTGCGCTACAATTTAAATAATAATAATAAATATTAAATTAATGTAAAAAATTCTATATTTAATTTAAAAGTAGGTAGGCTACAAATATCACTAAAAAGTAAAATAAAGTGTATGATGCTTTTGGAAAATGAATTATATTGTTAATAATTATATTATATCGTAGACTATATACGCGGCATTAACGGGGTATCTATTAGCGGCTTACGATATTCAAACCACATTTCTGAATGTGAAAAGTTGTCATGAGATTGTTTTCAAGGGTCAACGAAATACCCAAAGCGGTTTTCTTTTTTGAGTTATAGGCTGCTCCAAATTTGCTGGATTTCTTGGAGTTTATTGGTTACCCTTGTCAAGTTGCATAACAATTAAATTTACTTGAATATTTTCAATTAGAACTCGTTCTGCCTCATAAAGTGATCTGTCGATGATCTCATGCAGTTGTGTATGATGGAGGATATAATTATTTAATTTATGATAATGATATAACATGAATCTTCACATCTGGACTGTATACAACACGATTGCATAACTAAACATTTGCAGTTTTTATAATTTTAGCCAATTAATTTCATCCACCAGCAAATAACAATGTTAAAAAATATTAAATAATAAAATAGGGCATCCATGCGTTGTTTATCAAATTCATTTTGAAAGCCTGTTGCGTGAACATAATCATTGTTATCAATTTTTGACACCGAAAAAAACTTTAGATTATAGAAGTAAGTTATTAATATAATTATTATGTAAGTATATGTAACTGCAAACAGGGGAGCCAGAGGATATCCCCCAGGGAGGGAGAATTTGAATAAATAGGCGAAAAATAATAGGTACCGTAAATCTTGATTTTCAAAAGATAACTTCGCCTTTATGTAGGTACATTGGGACTAGGTATCTAGGGTCAAGGGTGAATTATCAAGTCAAATCCATTGGGAAAGGCACGAATTTCCGGATCTGGACTATATACAACACAGTTGCATAACTTAGCATTTGCAGATTTTGTACTTTAGCCTATTTATCCACCAGCACTGTAAAGAAATATTAAATATTAAAATAGGGCATTCATGCGTGATTTAACCTGTTAAATTCGAAAGTCTGATGCGTGAACAGAAAAATATTCGTTGTTGATAGGATATGCTCCGTAAAGATGGGAGATACCAGCTTGATTTTCAGCTACAAGTAAACATTTAAAATACTGGTAGGAAAAACCTTTTTTTTTCCGCACCTGCCTCATTAAATATTTCCTCAGGGGGGACTCCAGCTAGTGGCGTAGCCGAGGGTCAGCTGGGTCTGGACCCCCCCCCCCCCCAAATGGACACCTGTTTCCATGTTAATAAAGTTATCGTCTCCAAAATCATTTTTTTGCCGACAAACCATTTCAGGCCTATATTTTAAGAAACTTTCCCCGGGGGAAACCGCCGGGCCCCCCTTCGGCCTGGGCAAGGGAAATTAAAATCATGCCCCTAATTAGTCCATGAGAACGGCTTTTCTATATTTTTGTAACATTTTAAAAAATTGGGGGTGGGGAAGTGCCAAATGAAACACTGCCCCCTTCGAAAGCCTATCGTAATTGGGCAAAATTTATGTATTGATGCTGCATGAAAACCAGACCCCCCAAAAAAAATTCCGGCTACGCCATTGACTCTAGCCCCCCCCCCCCCCTTGCCAGTAGTGCTGCCCCAATTCTTTACCACTACTTGACAGAGAAAGGCCATTTCATTTATGCACCTTATTGGCGCCCCAGTAATAAAAATCCAAGATCCTGAACTGATCCGGGCCCAACCCCCCCCCCCCCCCCCCAATGTTTGCAGCGTACACTATATACAATGGAGCGAGTTTTAAGGATTTTAAAATATTATGAAGTTACCTCACATTCAGGGATGCCAGATGACCCCCCCCCCCCCCAATCTGGCTACGGTCATGGGGACATCGAGGGATCCGAAATTTAACTATAGGAAAATTATTTAGCATAAAATTACTCATATTATCTATCTACTAATTGATCAAATAGGAAAGCATGTTCGAGTAAACTCGGACCGGCTCTTTTAGTTTTCCCAAACACCAGTCTAAAACTCAATGTCCATTCATCGAACAAAGTCGCAGCTGCATATGGCTATGAACTGTCCAATAAGGGATCCCTATAGCGACGTTGTACGGTCACGGAATTACCGCCTAACGTTATGCAAATCAGAGTGATGGTTCATCGCCCATAAGAAAATACACACCGCTACCGGATAACGTTATGGCCCGCTCGTACATACATTATATAAACTTTTACGTATTTATATGTATACATATATATACGGCATATATATTGAATATATATATATATAGAAAGAAATATTTTATAAAAAGTTTGCTAACCACAAATCAATCAAAACTAGACCTATTCACACTGCCACGCCACCGACAGCACACTAACTGTTTGAGCGGAGTATCTGTCGTCAGGCAGCTTAATCCTGTTAGGTTGCCTCATTTCAAAGCAAATAAGGGGTGGACAAAGGCAAAAAGCAAGTCTATTGGTCTACAATATCATTGCCAAATCTTCACAAATGTATAACACAAACAATTTTACTATTCACATGAATGACAATATCAACGCGTGACTCCGATCATCACACTGTGATACTGCTTTTGCCATTTCAGGTTTTTAATTTCCTGCTTTTAAAATTTAAGTACCACACAGTTCTGAATGTAAATAGTAAATTAAGTATTTCGGCAAGTTTTGCAAAGAATAACACGACATAACTGTGATTCAATAACATAAAATAGCTTCATGTTCAATTGCGAATCATGTTTTTCTATTCTCTCCGACTTTACTATAGATTATACCACAAGTACAATATGTAGCCTATTCATGCAGACCTAAGTTACCTAGGTACATCAGCAAGCAATGAAAGAAAGCAGGATGGCCGAAGTAGGCATATGGAAGTTTCACGAACATATTAATATTTGCCAAATAACCATCTCAATATACTACTAGTAATTTTTTTCTTTTTAAAAAAAAAAAAAGATTAATCGCGTACAAACAATTTAATGAATGTATCCGATTGACCTCTTCAGTCGCCTCTGTAGGTTAATACCCGTGATGAGTACGACACGTCTCCGATTGCATGGCGTGTAAAGACTCGCACAAGTGCAAGCACGTTACCACCTGGCCATCGAAGTCGATTTAGTCGAATTAGTGTATGTTTGGAGAGGGGAGACGTTTGGTCACCCTGCTGTAATTTTATAGGCAGTAGAAGCGGTTTAAGTCGCCGCGCCGAGGCTTTTTTTACGGCTTCTTTCAGTCCACCATAACATATTGGCTTGGCTGATTTTTTTCACGTGCGGTCAAGGTCAACTTAAATATTGTATTAATTATAAAATATATATTATAATATTGATTTTTAACTCTACCTATAAGAAACACAGGCCTAATAAATGCCTATTATCGATCTGTTGGCCTGTCCAAATGTGTTGAGCCGCGGCACAGCAGACGCCACATTGAAGCTAATAACAAGGCGGTTTAGTTTCTTCTGTAAAATACCGAACAGTAGACGCGTTTTCCAAAACACTCCAAGTGTCTAAGTAGGCCTAATAAATTACAGCTTATAAACAGTAAAAACACTAGCCTGTAGGGGAATTATGTTATACCTGATATCAGTTGAGAGAAGCTGCGTTCTTCGCAAAATAGCCCTAGTTTTAGAATTGGTAGCGTTTCGCAAAGACTCGTGATTTACGGAAATGAGGTAGTCGCTAGGGCGAATTCGGCCATCCCGAGCAACCGCCCCTCCAGGCACCACTAGCACCACAAGCATCCCATTCATGCCTCTCTCTACTGAGTCCACACTTATACCTGAAATAAACCACAATGCCCTAGTCAACAATGATAAAAAAGTTGAAGGCTTTTTAGTACATGATTACTCGTAAATACACCTCATTTATAGGCCTACGCGGCTACACCATCTTGTCGCGCGTTGTCCAGTTGGTGAGAACTGATCAATGAACCGGAGTGGCGATGTTCCGGTACGACCTAATCGGTACCACCTGACCTTTAGTGAAAGGTTATTTTTTGGTTGTTTGTTTTCCAACGCCTGTTTTCAGCATTTCTGCTTTTAAGCGACTCAGTTCCATGTTCCCTTGCCAACACTGTGCACACTACCAAGTTTGCAACAGTTTTGAACAGGCTCTCTTCTGGTGTTGGCAAAGGGAAAGTGAAAGGGGAAAACACGACTGCTGGGCATATCGCAGAGCCTATGATTAGGTCTATTTGCCTTCCCGCTTGAATGCCTACGGCATGATGAAATGATCCAAGCAACCCAAATAGACACAAGAATACACGGATGATTCGAACACCAGTGATTCACTGAGAAGTTTGTCATAGGAACAAAACTCCAGAGTCTACTTCAGCGGACTTCTGACACTGGCTTGTCGCTATTGCAAGGTTTATTCTCCTGTCACGCCAGCGACCTTGAAATCTTCTGAAGTACGTTAAGAAATAGATTCTTTTGCACCAACCAATCACCACCAATTATTCCCATGGGAAATTTCCGCCATTTGCGTACGACTCTAAAATCCGATGCACCATAAAATGGGCTAGTTTCCAGCTGGCAACGCACAACCTTTCATATTGTCACTAATTCAGAATCTGCCTGCTATGAAACGCAGGAGAATTTTAGATATCATTTAGGCGCTTATTCCACCTACGTCAATAGTGCATAGTAAATGTGGTTTTGACGTGGTAGCAGACATTAAAGACAGTCTAAAATTGTCTGCTACCACGTCAATACCACATTTACCATGCACTATTGACGTAGATGGAATAAGCGCCTCAAGGTGGTTAACATCTGGAACAGGACTGATATCCATTGTTGCTTTCCTATTTATACGTAGGTATAAGGAAAGCTTTGTGATGGTCAAAATTTTCGAACATTTTATTCTTTATTTTAGTATATTTTAAGGTACACCTTAAATTTATGTTCATTGGTGATAAAGAACAAGAAAACTAGTCATTGAAGAATGAGCAGGATCTCACCTAGCGGCTCGTTGCCTTTGTGAATTTTAATGGTGACCTCGAGGGAGTGCGGCAGGTGTATGACATCTTTGCCCCAGGCGGCCGGAGACTCCTCTTCCTCCAGGTCGTCTTCTGTGATGTCCCCTGTCGAAGGAGTTCTCTGCGTCGTGCTCATACTACAACATAATTCCGAATTATTCATTACGATATTGTGATATCTTCAGATTTACATGATAACTAGCCTACACAGTAAATGCTACAAAGTAGACAGACTATACATTTTACTTTTTTGGGGTTAGGTGAGGACAAAACTATCAGAATGAAGTATATAGAAGAGCGAAGGTTTACCAGTGCAAGACTCACATACATTCAGTACATTTCAGGTAATCGGTGACAGTAAAATGGTCAACATGTAAAAGTCCATAGCACGAAGAAGACTTACCAGTGTACATTTCTCTGAGATCGCTGTTAATAAAATTGTCAGAACGAACAGCATAGAGCCTATATACTGTACGTGCCGGTGCCGAAGGGGTAAGAGCCCGAGAATGTTCTCATGTGTTACATCGTTAGCGACAGTATATTATCAAAATGAGCTGGTTATAACTAATTTAAAAGTGAGACTCATTAGTTTCAGTTATTTTGGTTTGGTGAAAAAATATCTGGGCAAGAACAATTGAACAGGCAAGAGCCTATAATATAATATACACTGGAGAAATCTTCGTTTATTTATTTGCTTTCTTATTTTCTATTTTCCCTAACTTTACCACATGTACTTTATGCGAGCAACCATAGGATCCACTATGGGCTCACCACGCCTAGAAATGTCTTCGTCAGGAGGCACCGCTATGCATTGGAACATGGGGATGCCGTCATCCTCCATAACAATGGCGTCCGAATTCTTTACCGAGCCAGTGGTAAACATTTCTAAGCGTGGCGAGTGCGGCCCGTAAGGGGCTGTCAATTAATCACGTGATGTTTTTAAAACATTTTTTAACCCCTCCCTCCCCCTTGGTGAAACGTGGTGAGATTTAAGACCCCCCTCCCCACCAAAAATCACGTGTATTTTTTTAGTAACTACAAAGAATCTTAACATTTTCAAAATATTATTTTTAAATACAGGTATAAAGTATAATCTAATTTTATTCTAGAGAATTAAGGACCATGATAAAAATGTCAAGACAGAAAGGTTGCAGGTGGTTTTTGACTGGCATAAAAACTTACAACGGCGAGTGAAGGTCACACTACACACCGCTTTTCGGTTTAGAAATCACGCGTTTGACAAAAAAAATAAATACACGTGATATCTTCCTGTACCCCCCCCCCCCTCCCCTTCGAACCTCACGTGATTAAGGGACAGTCCCTGATCTGTAAATAACAAATAGAGCAAAAACATCATACCGTTCAGAGGAAACAGGGATCATTAGTTTGAGCAGGTCTCCACTAAGTTCGCCATCGAGATCAAGACTTCTATCCAACTCTTCGTCTACGCTTCTTCCGAGGATCAAGTTGCTTATGAAATCGCTGGGCACCACACCGGATTCGTCTTCAGGGGTTGGTCCCAGTTCCAACAAATCTCCGTCACTGTCGACAAGTGCGTCATCCGATTCACCCAGTTCGTCAGCATCATCATTGTCATCTTCCTGCAAAGGACATTTATTGCGTTGTCAGCGGTCAGCCTGCATCCTCAAGCAACGAGGTTCTGTAGGGACAGTTTTGGTCACTAGCTTCGCTGACGACAAACCGATATCCATATTATTCAAAATGGCCGTCGTTTGCATGTAAAAACTAAGCTCTTAGCATCTAATTAGGCGCCCATTCCATTGACCGGCTAGGGCTATTTCCAAAAACAGTGACGTGGTAGCAGACATTCAAGACTTCGGATGGGTTTCCATCGATCCCGCATTGCAGAATGCAAATGACATTGACGGAAATTAGAATTTTTCTTTTTATAGAAATCTATTAAAATGTTTGTACTTAACATATCCCATGACGCCACGTTTTGATTTTAGTTTGTTTGTTTGTGATTTTACTGTATGATCATTGATCAATTTAAACTATGGCATAGAGGAAAATAAGCATTTCCGTCAATTCTGCAATGCGAGGTCGGTGGAAACCTCACCTAAGTCTTGAATGTCTGCTACCACGTCACCGTTTTTGGAAATAGCCCTAGCCCGTCAATGGAATGGGCACCTAAATTCTTTTAATATTTTTACTATGCCAGGACCTTATTTCGCTGCATATAATTTAATATATAGGCTATATATTCTCCATGATTTATAGAAAAATATCACTTTTCCCGCCAATTTCAAAACTTTATTTGGAAATATTTTTCAACTTACAATTTTTTTTATTAAATAAAAAGTATCGTTTGTGGGGGCCGGAATTTTAGGTATTTGGGAGGGGGGGGGGTTGGCCTGTGCCCCAAGTGCCCATGGATTAATCCGGCACTTCAACTGACCAAGTATTTCATACACCGTGTCTTCGGGAACAGAACAACAACAACTTGCCCAAACTGTCAGTGGAGCAGACGACCCTCCTTCTATGCAGCCCTAACTCCATATCTCGTTTCAACCTTGAGGTAAGCGTGCATTCGATACTATTATTGATAAGTTGATGACCGGTTAGATACTTTAAAAAAATTAGGTATCCAATTAACGGATTAGAAATGCAATTATTTAATTTATGCACCTATTGTACTATATTATTGCATAGCTATTACGCTCCTTCTTGCACACTATGATTTTTTTTCAACAAGTTGCAGTTGCTGAAAATACGTTTTACTGCCAAATAATTAAGCGTGATACTAGTTGTTACGATATTTTCCAAAGAAGGGTTATTAGTATTATTGAATTCCATGTTTATGCTATTGCAAGACATTTCCCTTAGAAATTATACTGTACTATACACTACGATATTTTTTTTACATAGACAGCTATGTGCTCGTATAAGGGTATTTTGAAAGGATTTGTATAAAGGTGCGAAAAAATCGCAGATTCAGGTCCCATTATCGGATTAAGGACCTACCGCTGAGTAGGTAGTAAATGAGAAATTAAATAATGAAAACAAGGTTGGAAATTGTAAGTCCTGTGTAAAGGAAATGATAAATTATGAAATAACGTATTAAGGCCCACTCCTGTTGGGACATCCGACATCCATTAAACCCTTAAGAAAGGAGTACGGCAAAGGAAGGTGATTTATTATTAAACATGTTTTCAGCATGTCTCAGCTGCTAGCCCTTTAAGGGACCATCGGACACCCCACATTCCGTTTTTTTTAATGAAATTCTATTAATTTAGCAAAGGTTTAGATGGACTTACACTGCTTGCTGTGTTAATAGTCATTAGTGGCCCCTACCTTGAACCCTTTGCTAAAAATATTACGCCATTGCCATTAACCTCTACCAATGAAATCCAATTTTGCGGGAAATACAGATTGTAGATCCATAAATGAGGTGTTATAAATCAGATGAAATATTCCTCTACATTTTGGTACATAGTATGTGGCCGTCACTAATATGTATTGGTCACCGTTTTTGAAATTCTTCAACCCGACATCCTAAGTGTCCGTTACTTTTTACAAACAAAATTCATTGTAGCCAGTCGGTGTTAGTGACATAATGTACATCAAATTTTAGAGGGACATGTCTTCTACGTTATGGCGTCTCATTTACGGCCTATCGATATTTCCTGTCAAATTTGATTTTTTACCGAAATTAACCGAAATTAGAGGATATAGAAAAACTGGGCTTTGCAGTATTCGAACCCACGATCTACGCCTAAGCGGGGCGTCGTCTTAACGTCTTTTACACCCATAAAATTTTTCTCTTAATGTTATGATGAAAAAACAGAATCCAAATGCAATTTATAAATGTTGGCATATAATTGACACGGCACTGCATTGACATAATATGTATATCATATGCGTTGCCACACATATAATATTATATAATATAGTAGTATTGGGATAATAAGAACGGCGAATAATAAATTAAGTTCTTTTTGATTTCCTACTTATACGTAGAATGAGATGTGATGATCGAAATTTTCGATTTCGGGATGTCAGTGGTTTTTACGAAATGTCCGTCTGTCGGTCGGTCGATTTTTGAGCAAACTACCCGGTGGATTTTATTGAAATTCGGCTAGTAAGTTCACAAAGTCATACCATGGAACTACTTATATTACCTATCTCTGTAACTATAATAATACATTAACAGGAAAGCATGTACGGGTTCAATCGTACCGGTTCTTTATGAGTTGTTCAGTTCGTATAGGTACAGGTCCTAAAACAGCAATATTTCCTAAAATACCCTTAGTAGGCATGCTGGTTTATTCTTTATAGGAATGCTAGCAAGGGCTTCGCCACTGACATGACAAGTGAAACACGCAAGACAAGTGTGGCATGTTAAAAAATACAATGCATAAAATTAATATTATGTCTGGGTCTACTCGTACATCTTGGCGGTTCTTTATGAGTTGTTCAGGTCGTATAGGTACAGATCCTAAAACGGCAATATTTTCTAAAATACCCTTAGTAGGCATGCCGGTTTATTCTTTATAGGAATGCTAGCAAGGGATTCACCACTGACATGACAAGTGAAACACGCAAGACAAGTGTGGCATGTTAAGAAATACAATGCATACAATTAATATTATGTCTGTGTCTACTCGTACATCTTGGCGTAAAGCATTGTGCTTTGTTCAACCTGCGATGCAAAATCAGTAGATTTATTAAAACAAATACATATTGCCCATTGTTCTGTTGCTTTTCTAATGTTTGGACATTCTGTTAGAACATTGTAGCGAGTTCCACTAAACCAACAGTGTAAATTCTTTAAAGCGTTAAAACGGCATATACCGTTAAATAATGGCTAATCTTGCATGTTTATAAAACATAATTTGGTATTTTTTTCAGCATTTTGGTGTTAATTATGTGAACTGCATTTTGGATGTTTTTAGCTTCCCTTCATGAACCTCGTTACATAGTACTAACGGTACAAGTATTTTGGTTAGGCTGGGGAATTTATCATTCCAAAATAATTTGTATAACCTGCCCGTTTAAAATATTTTGATGGCAATACTCACCTAAAAAAAGGGTCCTCAGATAATGGTTTAAAAATAAGTAGGAAGAGTGACCTATCAAGGGCCCATGACGGGGTGCTAAGCACGTGAAAGGTGAAATCAAGGAACTTTGCGGCGCGGCGACAGGAAATGAAATGTCTCCCTAAAACTTTCTTTTCTGCCCATTAAGTAAAAGGAAAGAGAATCAGAATTTCAGTTTAATTAAATAAGTTTTGTTCACTTTCCTATGTCACCCATATTAAGACTTTTATGTCAAACAACAATAACAACAGCAATAATGGGAATGTTAATTTAAGAGACTACAAATTAAAATAAGCAACACAATTGAGCCTTTGGTTTTTATCTTTAATGTATCATGGCAGTGGCGTAGCTTATAGCACTCCTATAAAAAAATGTAGATGGGAAAAAGGAATGTCTCAAGTACACATTGAAGCGAAATGGTGGATGACTGCTACGGCGACGGCCATGGAAGTGTGAGTTGGAAACTGACCTTCGCGAGTTGGGAGTCCACAGATGGTGGAGCATTGAAGATGACTGGAGGAGTGTTGTCGAGGAGGCCAAAGCTCATCAAGGGCTGCAGAGCCAGAAGAAGAAAGATCCAAGTCATCAACGGATATTTTAATTCAGAAATAAAGAGCAAATACTGAAGTCTATTTCACAGTAAACAGTTTTACATTTAAATTTTACGTTTATCTACAGAAAATAATAGTAAGATCTCCCCCCCCCTCCCCCCATAACATAAACAGATAAAATAAATAAATAACCATTTATTTGCAAACAGACCAAAAAGTCCAATAAAATATCTTATACAGAAAATTTGAGTACAATTTATTTTTTTATTATTATTTTATACCATGTAGTGACACCTACGTAAATAATTGGAGTTTTACAAAGTACGGTATATACATAATTGTTGTCATAGTTCAGCTTAAAGGGACCGGCTGTTAATAAATTTTCTGGGGGCAAGATAGCCTAGGGCCTACTAAAAACCACTCGATTTGAAAAATGAGAAATACGTCGATGATGAATAACAGAGTAAATTATTCATACCAATAGCGGTAAAATAATTGTGATCAACTGGCCCCTTAGGACATTGACAACTGACAAAAATGAAATAAAATATTACTTAAAAAATACGAAGAGAAATTTTTGATTTGTTTACGATCAATCAATACTTCGCATGTTCTCGCTACCCAGCTTCAATTTAGTTACAGCTCCCAGCAAGTATACAATAAAAAAAACCGGTCCGAGTTCACTCGAACATGCTTTCCAATTTATCAATTAGGCGGAGATTCCACCAACGTCAATAGTGATAGTAAATGTAGTTTTGACGTGGTAGCAGACATTAAAGACATACAAAAAATGTCACTATTGACATTGGTGGAATCCCCGCCTTAGTAGATAGAGATAATGAGTTACTTCATAGTAAATAATTTTTCTAAAACTCAATTCCATCTAGCGTACGGCACGCAATGTATTGGAGCGTTAATTTTCTATAATTTCTTTAAAAAATCATTTTTTACACAAAACCAAATACTTTTCTTGGAAAGCAACCTGTTCGGTTTTGTTACTATATTTAACACCTAAAACATACTTGAAGGTAGAAGTCATCGATAGATAGATTCCGCAGAAAAATTATTTTTTAGTCATTTTTCATGAAAATTGAGTTATTTTTATTTTTTTTTACCCCCAGAAGCAAACTATCAAGGGGCAAGCGACCCCCCGCATTTTATTAACATTAATAATGACTACAATAAATGTTAATTAAAAATAAATCGTTGGAGCCGTTTTTGAGAAATAACTTTTTTAGACGTTTTTTTGAAAATAAAACCACCCAAAATTAATTTAGCCCAAACTAAAAAAAAAACTATCCCGAGGTATGATTTTTGTGAACCTACATGCCAAATTTCAGCAAAATCCATTGAGTAGTTTCCCCAGAAATCGATGGACAGACAGAGCGACAGACAGAGCGACAGACAGACATTTCGTAAAAACCACTTTTTTGGGTTTCTGGGACCTCGAAAGGTGTAATTCCGTTGAAATCTCGGAATCGAAAATTTGTGTGTCTATTGGTCGCTTGCCCAATGCCAAAGACCACATGGATCTATCGGATATTATTTATATGGTATCCGTATGAATTTTTTACCATTGGCAAAGTGGTACACGTCCTTGATGTCAACCAACTCCGGCTACAAGCAATAAATGGACAAACTGAGACAAGCTTACTATTGACACAATGTAACAGGCGTAAGCATGACTTCAACAAGTACAGCAAGTTTGTAAATGTAGGTAATGGAAATTTCCTGAGAAATGTGCCCTTGTACAAAAACGCGGAGTGGGGGTGTCCCATTGACTAACAATTATTCTTAATTAACTAACTGACCTTTGTAGCCAGAAACATTGGGGGTGGGGGGGCTGCCCCTCTCAAGGACCTCAAACGACGCCCCTAACCTAATGAAAATCAGATTTGCTTTTTAGTTACCTTCGCGAATGCGGCCACAGGCTTTATCAGTAAAGTAACTTGGACAGTTTTCCTGAATAAAGTTAGGCGCCCATTCCATTGACCGGCTAGGGGTATTTCCAAAAACAGTGACGTGGTAGCAGACATTCAAGACTTAGGTTGTGTTTCCACCGACCTCGCATTGCAGAATTGACGGAAATGTTTATTTTCCTCTATGCCATAGTTAAAATTGATCAATGATCATACAGTAAAATCACAAACAAACAAACTAAAATTAAAAAATGGCGTCATGGGATATGTTAAGTACAAACATTTTAATAGATTTCTATAAAAAGAAAAATTCTAATTTCCGTCAATGTCATTTGCATTCTGCAATGCGAGATCAGTGGAAACGCAACCCAAGTCTTGAATGTCTGCTACCACGTCACTGTTTTGGGAAATAGCCTTAACCGGTCAATGGAATGGGCGCCTTAGGGAGGGAAGAAGGAACTGGGACGGCGCCAAGGTTTTTCTGGAGCATTGATTTGAATATGGCTAGGCTTATTATACACAGTCATTCTCCTATTGTTTGGGGTCCCCTTATGTGCACCGTATTAAAATCCAGCATTAAATTGCGTCTACGCCTAATGTTCTGAAAAGTACTCAGGACGAAACAAATACTAATGCCAATATCGCACAGTATTGGAATATTTTATCAAGGGATGGCCTCAGTATCTCCTCAGTAATTCGCTCAATATTGGATTTTGGTGTTTGAACCTTTAAAACCATTTTTTTTATTTCTGGCACAAAGATTAGAAGAATTTTAAGAATTTTACCGAGTCCTCATTCCACATAAACTGACAGAATCAATACTGTAAAATTAATGACACTTTCAAAGATGTACAGAGCGGTCGTGGGGTTAGAGGAAGAGGCGCTTCCAATTGTTTTCCTTTCTGTCCACTGACTTCCCCCCCCCCCCCTCCTTAACCAAGATCTCCGAAACCCTTCCACTTCGAACTTCCTTACTATAAACACTATCGCTTCTTCCCCCCTCCCGTTAATTGCACTGCAGTGTTTGGGAACGTTATCGGTGATTAGACCTTGCGCAATAAATGCAAAAATTTGGCAGGGGAAAATTGATGAGCCTCTCATTTAATTGGGTAGAAAATTTGAAATTCAGGTGCTTAATAGTTTTCCAGTATTTTAGTATTTTTCATGAGTTTTTAAGACGCAATGTTGTCTCCTGCACCCACCGCACACACTGCACCCCCCCCCCCCCCCTGTCAGGAATGGGTAAACAGAACACAAGAGAATTTATAATCAGCGTAATGTTGAAAAATCTAGTTTCCACATGCTGTCAGTAATAACCACTTGTACGAGGCACATTTTAATAAGTACTATAATTTAATTTAATTTGCAAATCTTTTAATTTATTAATTATTGTGGGTTAATAGTAAGAGTGGGCCGAAATTCGCCAATTTTGAAAATAAAAACAATTTTCTCTCTTTCTTCTTCTACATACACCACGCAAAATTTCCTCACCAAAGACTGAAGAGTATGGTGCTATCCCAGGCATAACGATGTATCATCTACGACACTATTTCAGGAGCGGTTTATGAGAAAACATTTTTTTGCCGTTTGATGAAAAATGAAGTTAATCCAAAAAATGGAAAACTTCCCGCCCGACTACATTGTTTTAAACCAACGTGATGAGTTGCAGACCTACTGACAGATAAACAGATCGATAGACAGTTTTTACTCGTAAAAACCACTTTTTTGGTTCCTGGGACCTCAAAACTTGTAAATCCATTAGAATCTTGAAGTCAATAATTGAAACCATCACAAAGCTCATCTTATACTAACTTATAAAGAGGAAAAAAAAACTCGACAACTTAATGAGATTCTGATAGACGATCTATCCTTTTGAATACTCCTCTTTTTGGGATGTTGTGTTCAGCACCATGTCCAACAGCCACGCTTTCCCTTACCGATGAAGATATTAGGAAGGATTAGGATTGGGTGGAAAAACACCAGGCAGAAAGTTTTCCTTTTATACCAAGTCTCGAACCTCGACGTTCCGTTTCATTTTCGAGTTGTCTATACCAACTGGACTACTTCTGACCCTCAAATAAATGGTAGAAGCCTTGAAAATTTGAGGGGCATTCCCAAAGGTGAGATTCACAGTATAAAAAATGGGGTGGAAAAAATCAGAGGTGTGTGAAAAATGAACAGGGTGCAAAGATAAAGAACCGCCGGGGTAATGTACTGGAATCGTAGCACTGCGTTCTACCAAATCGCCATCAACCGAGCCATGAATACCCCTTTTATAGTCTTATTCACTCCATTTATCTATTATTTTGTTATCATTGATAAAAGCAAAAACATTGGACAAATAATATAACTAATGAACGAATCGGGTTATTAGTAGGAACAACAATTTACCGTACCACACACATATTATCCATAACGGTACTTATACTAATAGTAAAATAGGAAAACATGTCCGGGTTCACTCGTACCGGTTCTTTAACTTCAAGTTGGGTAATTCATGATGTGTACAATCTATATCGTACAATAATATGTTAAATTTTGCAACATTCAACGCGTAGTTTAGTAGAAATCATTAAAATATATGGCTCAAAAAAGTCCAGCTAATTTATAAGAGGGAACGCGAAAATGAATACGACTGATGGTCTAACTAAACGATAATTACTCCTGTCAAACAAAGAGAAGGCAATTAATGAGGCATTTAATTGAAATACCTATTGTCATCCACAAAGCAGAGATGAGACAATACAGATGTTATATGATGAAACAATTAGTACACATTTGGGGAATGTTTTAGTGGTATTTTGTATTTGGTAGTTTAAAAAGCGATTTCAATGATATTTCCACATTCACTTAGTAATACTCCGTCAAAGTAGCAAAGTAGACCGACAAGTTCCTGTCTGAGAACTGTAGCCCACCGCCCTGTCAGTCCCACCCAATACCATAATACTGGTCTTGTTTAATTCGATCCAGATAGCCGGTAGGTGTACATTTAGGCAGGGTCCCACCATCGCTTGATAAGTCTCGGTAATGAATACAGTTCGGCACCGCTATTTTCCAATGCAAGGCGGTGCCGTGCAGAATTCCTTGCCAATATATTTTCTTCTATTTTATGGTATTTCATTTTTTGCTGTATGATCGAGACGAGAACTTTGACTTTATAAAAAAAAAAGTCTAGTGTGGTGTCCAGCTGCATCTTGAGTGTGAAATCAGACGATCCATTTTTCTATTATAATAATCCTACAGCCAGGTAACTACAGCCTACACCTACCTACAATACGTACCTACTGTACAGTACAGTACCCTTGAGATATGACAAGAATTAAAATATGAGCCAAATGTGTTATGCAGACAAAATTTTCACGACAAAAGTTCAAGTACCCCCCCCCCCCCCCAAGAAGAAAAAAAACACCTTAATAATTACGGTTGTCTCCAATATCAGATACAACTTAAAAGGATTATTGCTATGCTGCTACAGTAGTAGCATGACAAATGAATCAGCGATTTGCAGCCGGATCAAAGGAAAAAGGACTTAACGATAACGATGACCTTTCAGTGAGAGGACAAGTGGCAATCAAAATGGCCACTTGACGGGGCAGCACGCAGATATTATTACTGTCCGGGAACGGGCAAATAACTTCGTTAAGGGACCCAGCGAGTTCGTTTAATTATTTTCGAAGGGATCGATCAATAAATCAAGCATTAGTAGGTAGGCCTACCTCTACTGTAGACATACCCATGAATTGTGTTAAATAGAATATTACTTGTTCGGTTTCTGTTTTCTTTTCCTTATGATTTTCATAGTTAACAAGCGGCGGGCGGCACCAGAGAATGGTCGTAGTGGCCCTATTTAGTTGTTGAATCCAAACCAAGCAAGTACCGGCACAGCGGCACTCCACAACAGTCCCCTGCAGTTACCTAACAAAATAATATTAAAATCTGGCGTTGCACACAACCCCCATTCATGAAAGAGGCAACTCAGGTCCCGGCATAGCGGCACTCCACAACTCGTGACCCCTCTAGAACAGTCCCCTGCACTTAGCTTATGAACATGGAAGGCTCACCATTCTTTTGTGATGTCCCTTTTTTTAGGTCCGAACACAGTCAATGAAGAGAATTTCGCTTATAAGCTCAAAATTCCAGGACAACTCATACGAAAAGGGCTGTTTTAAGGGTTCTTCCGGCAATTATTCGAATTTTTTTCGCCGTGAAAACCATCGTTGAACTTCAATGAACATTTAAAAAAAAGAATTGTCCAAATTGGTCCAGGCGTTGTTGAGTTATGCGCTTACCAACACATTTTGCGATTCATTTTTATATAATAGATTAGTGAAAAACAGATTTTGAAACAATAGGTTTAGGAACCAAAGTCCAAACAAGTGTAAAAAATCAAATTACCTCTTCTCCTTCTTCAGCATTTGGGTCTTCGTCCTCTGCTTTACTGTCCTCCGCTTCAGACTCGACCTCTACAGCTTCTTCCAAGACTTTCTCCCCGCCATCATCTTCCTCAGTCTTTTCTGCAGTAGCCGACAGAGATTCGCAGCTGCTAAACATGGACTGGTCATCGACTGTCGGCGTGTTGTTGGTGACGTCCTCCTGGAAGGAGTAGAACGACATCAGCTGCAAGTCAATCAGGCAGTTAAAATTAATGGCCCGACCGTGTATTTTTTACTGTTTAAATATTTTGAAGCTATTGTCGGGATATTGACATGGTACTCACCAATGACATTAATATCACGACTAACCATAAGCTCAGTAAAGCCGATAGTGGGCAAACGTAGATGGCATTTGACAACTTATCGTAGAGGTAATGTTTCCAGGTGTCAAATTTCCTTCTGCTCATGCAAAAATGACAACAGAAATGGTGCGTAAACGTTCTGCGAGCTCACAACAGCGGGAATCTGCCTCAGTAATATTAATAGCTTGATTTTAACAGTATTGGATTTGTATCGAGAACTCCCGCTTACGCTGGGAAACAACCGTTGTTGACTGCCTGAGCAGCAGATGGTGATCTTGCTAGCCTGGGTACTCACATTGTTATAATCTTGCTGTCACTCCACTTAAACTAATACGTTTTCTATTTCTTTTTATGGCCGTAATCCGTAATTTATAAAGAAAGTAGGACGGTATTACTAACTAGCAATTGTCGGTAAACTACGTAGTTACGTTGGTTATGTACAATTTAACAATCCTGTTGTTGTTGTTGTTTTCCAACCCCTGCTTTCAGCATTTCTGCTTGGAGCAACCCTGTCAGCCAGGCGGGGGGAGTGAGTCTGTTTATTAACATGAAGCACCCTAAGGGCAGACTCCTTCACCTCGGGGAGAAGGGGAGTTGACTGACAGGGTGGACCTCCTGATTATAGTGGATTCCGAACCACTTGGGGAGCACAGTAAAGCCACACGGTTAATTCGGAGGTGCCCAGGACTCGACACGCACGTAGACTGACTGGTATAGTCTTAGCACGTTATCATGTCCCACCATGTTCCCCTGCCAACGCTGTGCACACTACCAAGTTTTCCGCAGTTTGGAACCGGCTCACTATGGACTCAGCTTGGCCGTTGGCATGTAATAAAATCCTTGTGGTGTTTAGGTATAATAATCAGAACAACATTCATGTATGTTATTAGGTAACGCAATACCTATGCGAAACTCAAGCAGGAATGAACCGCAAGCGCGGGATAGCAATTGTCTAGCCTTAAATTTCTCCAATATGCCACATGCTCAGCTTCCTCTCGTTCGTACGAGCCCTTGTATGTAAATATAGGGGTCAGGAGCGAGTTCAGGATTTTCGCCTGTAGGCCGATTGGTATTGAATTACTCCTGGGGTTAAAACTGTAAACAAACAAATTTTGAGCGGCACTTTCCATTGTAAAATTATCTTGTTTACATTTTTAGTAACCAGGGCATTATATTAACCCCGGTATTAAAATCGCCACGATCAGGCCACTGGAGAAGCAGACAGAATCGAATCCACAATGACGCACATCAGCGCTCCAAGGAAGGAAGAAAGCAGCCTATTTTTTCTTATAGTAGTTTACTATTTAGGTATATGGCTTTGAAAATACGGAAAAGAAACATTTATTTATGTGTTCATCTAAAGTTACTATAAGAGGGGAAACAATATTAATTGACTTCTAAGATTGACGCAGTACCACTGAAGATGTCGACCGCAGATGTTAAATTAACGTTTGGAAGTACGCTTTCAGAACTACCACGGCCTATCATCCCGGATTCTACTGCTTCGCCACGCAACTCTGGCCGTGAAAGCCTTTGTAATTATAATAAACATTATTAAAATCCAAAATTCCTCCATTAACATGTGAAGCGTATATATATGATCGTATATGAGATAAAAAAATTAAAATTATTCTCTCTAAATACGTAAATACCGTAAGTACCTCTTTGGAAATTTCTCTGAAAGGCAGGCTATAAGTAAGTTACGCGTAAAAGTTTGGAGTGGAGTTGGGTATTCTCACTTCACCATGCATAAACTTCCCCTAAATCTTTGAAATTATCCGTTAGGTAAAACGAGCCTATACCGAGGGATGGGAATTTGAATGAAACTGCCATTCAAGTACTTTGAAGCTTGCTAAGCGTAGCAATATGCATACGAAGTTTCTATAAACGACTTCCCTCAAATATTCGAAATACTGCGCATGTTGGTCTGTCAATGAGTTAAGGCCAGATTATAAACTTCAGTAAAAGTACGTAACCAGGTTTTACTTCGGGACAGAACTTTTGCCAATAAAATATTGATGGTAGTTATTCCGGAAAATGAGCTACCTACATCTATTTGGCATGATACTTTTCTAAATAATTTTAGCCTATAGCTCACGACGTCACAAGCTACGTAACATAGACGCCTTAGGCGGGTATTCCACTGGTAATTTTAATTCAAATTTGATTTGAGATTTTTGTTTTACTCTATTACATTCCCCATTTTAATTTCCTCATGTTAAAATTGATCAATGATCATAGAATTAAATCACGCGTTGCAAACAATAACAAACTAAAATTAAACAATGGCGTCTTCTAGAGATGATAAATAAATTAAATTAATTTCTTGAGAACGAACGAATTATTTCGTAGTTTAAATCATAAAATTTCTTGCAGATTATAATATTAAAAGAAAGACGGCGGGCAAACTTACAAATTTGGAAAAAATTGAAAACAAAAATGATCAATTGTTGAAAACATGTGGAATGGGGTGTAAAAATATATAATGCAACATTGATGAATTTCCGTCAATGACAAAATTAAAGAACCGGTCCGAGCTTACTCGAACATGCTTTCCAATTTATCGATTAGTAGAGAGAGAAAATGATTAATTTCATGGTAAATAATTTTCCTATGGTTAAATTTCGGATATCACGGGGGGGGGGGGGTGTGATGTGAATTCCGGAAAACGTAACTTTTAATATTACACAAAACCGAACCAAAAAAAAGAAGAAAATTATTTACCATTTATTCTTATTTTCAGAAATCCACAAAACAATAAACACCGCGACCTAGCTCGAGTCAAGAAGAGATGTTGGGCGTAGATCCTTTTTAAACTGTTTTAATTCTATTAGACTGCTAGCTTTTTGAATAGATCTCCGAATAAAAATCTCAACCAAAACCTTCCAAGACATTCAGGGAACGTGCCAAGCCAAGAACAACAGAAAATCTAATTTAACCCAATATAATAACCTTATGGTCAATAAGAAATAAGCAATACATGATATCACAATACTGTAAAGAAAATTACAATTAGTTGGTTAGTACATTTCACTAGAATTAAGTATTATCAGAGGAAAATACATGACTTATAATAATTTGTTCATCTCAAAATTACTAGAATGTTGGAAAGAAAAACAATTACCCGAACAGGGAGAATTTCTCTATCCCTGGCTGAACTTAAGCAGCTATGCTCAAAAGAATATTAACTTAAAAAGGAGGACTCACTCAACTCCTAGGTTTCGAAGAAAAGAAAGCAAAAAAAAGGAAGCAAAAGGTAAGCTGATATCAAAAATATAAATTTACTAATTCAGACTATTTAATTAAAAGTAATGTAGTATTCAAAGTTAAATTTCAAGTTTAGAGTCCGAATGTCAAAAAAAAATACTCCTATAAGGGCAACATTTCACTCACGCATTCATACTGGGGTACCTTAACAATAAACCCAATAGTAGAAGAGTTGCAGAAGGGAATTAGTAGACTAGTATCTTCCATCATCAGCATCTAAGATCCCTATATCCTTGCCACCAGCGTTTTAGGCCCGCACGGCTGCGAGAGGTTAAACCAGCATCATATCATCAATGGTTTCAAACCGCAGGAGAAAAGCCAGCATCAGAGATAGAGAAGCAAACACTTGAAGCATCACCTCTGAAGCTAGGCATAATTTACTTGGAGAGATCGGAGGTGATGAAGGAGGGAAAAAAATGAAAGATGAGAGAAATTCAAAAGAAGGAGAAGACAGAAGAAGACAGAAGACAGAAGAAGTTGGACCAGACAGAACTCCAAGTTTTTTTCTGGTTAAAACCAGTCCATGTTCAAAAAATTAAGTTTTTCCGTAGGAACCAGGTCAAGGCATCTCAACCTACGTTTTCGCAGACCCGAAATCCATTAGAACTCCACAATATCTGGGCCCTTGCCTGTATCAGATGAAAATAAAAGTAATTAATAAATTAACATTGTAGAATTAGGCTGGTTTTCTTTATTACAAGAATAAAAATCAAAAATTATACGGGCCCAATTTCAGGAATCGCCACCATATCTCACTCTTCCAGAAATCAGTGTTTTCCTTTTTCTAAGGCACCGCTTGGCATACCCGTTGCCGCGAAATTGCTGGGATTTAAAATCTAATCACTTTGAATGCAAAAATTACTTTATTTGGTGCCATTTTATAAGAATTAGATTTATAAATTAGTTATTAAACTTACGTTGAAAAAAAGAAGAGTTATTTCAATAAAATCAGTTTAAATATTTATTTGTTATTTTTGTATTAATGGCATAGACAAACAGTGCGCAGCCTTCTAGTTCATACCGACAAAGGAACTTATTGTAAACAAAAACATCGAATTCAAACATGGACATCTCCCTAGAGATTTTATCAATATTTCGACGCAAAAATAGGGAATACCTTCACGATAAGTAGGCCTAAACTAACCAGACTTAAGGAAGTGAAGTAAGACCATGTTCTTCATTGAGTTGCGAAGTCTTCATGTACCCAGATGCTACGCTGGACGAGAAATAAATTCGATACCAGTGACAGGTAGGCTCTAAGAGTTGATAGATTGTGAATAAATTATGAGATTAACCGATTTTATCCAAAACGCTAGCGGATAAAATTCAATGGAGCAAAATTCTTGCTACAGGGGGGGGGGGGTCGTCCACCTAACGTCACTGAAGGTGACGAAAATTCTAGATAGGTCAGACCTACACATTACCACACAGCAATAATGGCAGGGCACGCAATGCATTTGAGCGTGCTTTCATTTTTTCAAAAAAAATTTATTTTGCACAAAACCCAATAGTTTCTTGGAAAACCAAACTGTCCGGTTTCATTACTCAATTTAACACTTAAAACATGCTTGAAGTTAGAAATCATAAATAGAAAGATTTCGCAGAAAAATGATTTTTTAGTCATTTTTCACTCAAATTTAGTTATTTTTATTTTTTTACCCCCAGAAGCAAACTATCAAGGGGCAAGCGACCCCCCGCCTTTTTTATTAACATTAATAATGACTACAATATATGTGAATTTAAAAGAAATCGTTGGAGCCGTTTTTGAGAAATATTTTTTTTAGACGTTTTTTTGGAGTTTTTTGAGAATAAAACCCCCCCAAATTAAGTTCGCCCAAAATAAAAAAAATGGTCTCGAGGTATGATTTTTATAAACCTACATGCCAAATTTCATTTAAATCGACCGAGTAGTTTGCCTGGAAATCGATGAACCGACAGACAGACAGAGCGACAGACAGAGCGACAGACAGAGCGACAGACAGACATTTCGTAAAAACCACTTCTTTTGGTTCCTGGGACCTCAAAACGTGTAATTCCGTTGAAATCTCGGAATCGAAAATTTCGTCGTCACAAAGCTTTCCTTATACTACGTATAAATTGGAAAGCAATATGAAGTAAAATTGACCAGTGGAATACACGCCTTACCAATTATTGTCATGCATAGCAATAGTTTTTTGTGTGCCATCGGCATCCGTTAAATAAAATGTTCACATCCTGAGATGGTGGATTTGAGTCCGCTAATGCCATTTATTTGAATTAGAAGTCTAGGACCCGGGGTACAATAATGAAGCTAATTTTTGCCGCAATGAAAAATGATCCTTTTTTTGTACCAGTGAAAAGCATGACATTTGGCCGAGAAAAAATTTAACAATCCTTCAAGTCTACAATATTTTAAAATGTAGAAGTAGGACAAGGCCTTGAAGCCACAGACAAGTCATGGCAATCTTCGGAATGCAATCATGGGATTTTTAAGCAAAAGCTAGAATAATAAGTCTTTAGAAGTTTACAAACGTGCCCTTCTGATTTTTACTTTGACAAAGACTTCTCTTTTCTTTCTGCTTTTGAGACTGCTTTGAGACCCAAGCCACAAAGGGAGACTCGGATGAGGATTTTATTACCCTTTTACAAAGGCAGTTGACCTGTATGTCAGCGGTTCCCCAGACCATATTATTTTTGCATTTACACCAGCTCGCATGAAATAGTTTAAGGTAAAAAATTACATGAAACTGGCAGAAGGCTTAAGGGAGTTGTCAAGTCAAGTTGACACAATTGAGATAAACCATTATGCATTGGCAGCGACGTTTTATAGTTAATTCCCTTCAATAGTTTTCTCCCGAAATCATTAATTAAATAAATAAATAAATAAGTAAGGACTTTTTATTGTTTCTATTACTAAGCCAACCTTCGGAGTTAGGGCTATAAAGGCCTCTCTTACACTCAACTAGTATGACCCGGGACCGCCTGCTTTCCATGCCCTCCAAAGCATGGCCAGAAAATGTTGCCAGTGTGGGACTCGAACCAACAACCTTTCGGGTGAACGACAGAGTCCGTACCACTACGCTACATGATTGTCTTGACTTAAAGGATTTTATATTATATTATATTTATATTATAGGCCATATTATTTTTGCATTTACATCAGATCGCATGAAATAGTTTAAGGTAGAAAATTATATGAAACTGGCAGAAGGTTTATAAGGCGGGGTTTCCATTGACCTCGTTTTGCCTCCATTTGCAGAATGCACATGACGTTGACGGAAATTTTTGTTTATTATGCTATGCTAAGTATGCTAAGTAAAACAAAAATTTCCATCAACGTCATGTGCATTCTGCAAATGGAGGCAAAACGCGGTCAATGGAAACCCCGCCTAAGGGAGTTGTCAAGTCAAGTTGACACAATTGAGATAAACCATTATGCATTGGCAGCGACGTTTTACAATAAATTCTTTTTATTAATAGTTTTTTCCAGACATCAAATAATTCTAGGATTTTAAAAGCTGTCAGCAACAGTGGCCAACCAGGAACTTGGCAACCTTCGCAGTTCCTCGTCTCGCTTCATCATTTCTTGGGGGCGCACATTGATAACCTAATAACTGAACCCTCATCAAGATAACTGAAACTGCTTGGGCTGGTAAAGGATTTAGGGATAATTGAACCAGTGAAAACGTTTAATATTTCCTTCAAACCTCAGCAGGCTCAGCAATTCAATTACCGGCAACTGACCACAGCCGGCCTCAGCAAGTGAGATACGTTTATAATGGGCTTTCAGGAGGCGTATCCCGTAGGCCTGTAATCATCATGTAAACGCAGTAAGTACAATGGTGACCTAGATACAGATTAGTTAATTTTAGAAATTAACCTATACAAGTTATTGTATAGAAAACACTGGTATTTACGTTTTTGGAGAACATAACTCTTGCCCCTTGGCCATAGCTTATCACAAAAAGCTAAGGACATCATAATGGGTTAATTGTAAGAGTGGGCCGAAAGGCCCATAATTCGCCCACTTGGAAAATAAAGACAATTTTTTTTCTTTCTTTCATACTATGGCGATTATTTTTAATCTTAACCTTGGATTAAAACTGTAAGTAAGACAATTTTACGATTGAAAGTACTATTCAAAATTATCTTGTTTACATTTTTAACCCCAGGAATAAGTTAATACTAAAGGGCATAGTAGGCCCACAGGGGTAGGGGGTATTTACTACTACTTTCCCCAGTTTTGTAAATAAAGAAAATTTACACAACTTTCTGCCATCGAGACACATTATTCCTTAGGATGCTTATCGTGTTCATTTTCACTCATTATAATAATCACGGTCCCCCATGCATTACAATGATGGAGAAATAAACTAAATAATAAAGAGTTTACCATAGACAGGCGGACAGTCAGCCCAAGGAAGCTTAGGAACCTCCTCCGGTGGCTGGTCCTACTCCGTAAACGAACTAACCGGGCACAGTAGGATCCATTTTCACACAAGAATCAAAATGTAGAGGAACGCTCCTTCTAATTTACGGCATCAATATTTTATTTGTAATTGGACTTTGTAAAGTAAAAATAGTAAGCTCTGATTTCCTCTTCAATTTGTTATATCTTGCGTCTAGCTGCTTGTGATACCATTATTGAATATCAAATAAGTAAGTTCCTTAGTAAGGAAAAGTAATTTAGCACTGAAAATTCGTAAAAGTTTATCTAGTCTATACATCTATACAAATAAGCCTTATTAAGGGTTTAAAGCTGACAATACAAACTGAAAATACTAATACAATAATGCAGCTTTTACTCTTTCCAAATAGGTTATACTGCCAGTTATGACTAAATTTATCGAAATTCGAAAGACTGGATGACTAGATGTGAATTTGTGATGAATAAATTAGAAAACTGCGAGAGTTTCTTTTTTTTCCAAAAGATTTACATTTATTTTTGACGTTGAAAGAGAAAAATCAAAAGCGTTATATTTTTACTTCGAGAAAAACCGTAACATTACGTGATTGAAACGATGCACGTACACAATAGAGGCTCCACAACGCCTCTCATTTTAGAGGGAATGAAAATAATTTCTCAAGAGCCATCAGAAATATACCTACCCTATATGCATGGGATCATAAATGTCTGAGGTCAATTGAGGACACTCCGTCTCCTTTAAGTCAGAAAGAAGGGCGCACCACCAAAAACAACATTTCGAGATAATTGGGTTTTATGATACTCATAACGTTTTTGCTATCAAGAAACTGGATGCTAAATTTCAACCATATTTTTTAAAAATAAATTTTTTTCAGTATATGCAAAGGTAGAGCTCATGAATGTTAGACATCATAATGCACATTTCTTCTAATTTACGACATCTCATTTATTTTCCTGCTCTACAATTTATATTGCCTGTCAAATTGGATTTGATTAAAAAACGGACAATGGGGTTTAACCACATATTTAAAGTTAAGCTTCGATAAACTTAGGAAGTAAAACGAAATGTGTATTGAAACAAAAATACATAATAATTGCAAGGTCACTATCTATGAAATCATGATTAGATAAAGTAAGGTAAGTTGTCGAGAAGTATTGCATTATTAATGATCTGCGTCTTTTATGAAATACATTGTAGTATTATATGGTATATATAACACTGACATTAAATTAACTTTGGTTAAAGAGGTATCCTCCTCGTTATTACAGAAATTAGAGGATACGGAAAAAAACTGTGGGCTTGTGGTCAAGCGGTTAAAATGACGCCCCGGTTAGGCGTAGATCGTGGGTTCGAATCCCACCAAGAACAGTTTTTTCCATATCTTTTATGAATTATCATTGATCCGGGAATACGCTTGCCTTTACATTGTATCTATATTATTGAGGAGAAAAATTCAGCTTCCAAAGTGAGACAACATTAACTGCTACGAAACCCTGGGACTAAACCTGAATCATGTCTGGTCCTCATGTGTTACTCGTATTTGACTTATCACTACATAATGTGGACTACAAGTTCTAGTGCACTATTATCCAAGATCCTCGTTGTCCATTTAGGTTAAGTCTCCTTTCACCTTGTTTCCCTTGTCCCTTAAATGTTAGATAGTAAATGTTGTGATCTCTTGGCTTATCCTCACCCAAGTGAGTTTAGGGATCATACGACAGCTTTCAGGAATGAACCAACCAAAATATATGGATGGAACCTTTTTAAAAAATGACAAAAAGAAATTGAAAAATGACACTAACCATGTTTTGGACAAGAAAGCTCGGCCTATAGCCCTGTCAACCCTCTTCACTGGTCACGGAGAGGAACAGCTGAAATATCTAATAGGTAAGCAGTACAGATACAAAATACTCTGCAGCTGAGCACAGTTTCAGTTGCTGACGTGCAGGCAATGGGAGCACAACTACCCTCTTGGCGGATACGCAAGCAACCCCGCGTTTACGCTCGCGATCTATGTTCCTAATGGATAGCTAAAAAAATGTTCATGGCGACATTTAAGCAATGTTCTGATTGCTGATTGGTAAGTGTAATATTAATTAATATTAGGTTTTGTTAGTTAATGTTTGAATTTGTAGACTCCCGGCTGATGTGAATGTAGCCTACTAGTGTAGGTAGGTTATTTACAAGTATTTGTCGCAGCTCTACTCTTAGTGCCGCATAATTTAATTTTCATAGACAATGAAGGGAGAGCTTTCAAAATATTTTCTATTTTAATTGTTTTGACGAATTTAATTAATTTCTCGTTCACATGATAAATTCATAAAAAAATAAAAGCTTTCCAAAAAACCCACTATTTGCCCGACTGATTTACTTCTGTTCTATAAAATCGGTAAAAATGCACTTTATCGCGTTTTTCTAAAGCAATAATATTTCTGATGATGAAATGTAAATTTACTACGAAAGCTTGACATTTTTTACGCATTTTTCATCTCAATTTTTACATAGCCTACTTTTTTTTAAAGCTGGAAGGTGGAATTAATTAATTTCGCCGAATTGTTTACAAAATATTTTGAAAATATTTCCCTTCAGTCGACGAGCATTCATTTTGAACAGCGTAATTTTAAGGGAAGTCAAAGGCATTTTGTAGCTATGTGACTATAATTAACAATTATTGTTGCCGTATGTGCTTGTATTTACACCGTAGCTCCAGCCTGCAGTGTATGTAGTCTGCATAATAATATAAAGAATTGTGCGTTATGGCCCAAATAAATAATAATGGTCATTAATGGACCCCATTTTCCATCCAACATGATTTAACGATTTATACGACTTTTAATATAATTTGGACATACTTTACGTAGGCGGCCAATGCGTCCACCACCAGGCCACGTGAAACTAAACGGCCTTTTTCAAGGACAACTCTGGTAACGTTATCTATATCTAGTAAGGTCTAAGAACAACAGGCTACAACCTACAATGGTAACAAATAAAGTGATTTATACTAGCAATGCTGTGTAGGCCAACAGTTTTTTTTACGTCGGGATTAGCTCGCAAGCCACCTGAAACAATTTTTCCCATTTTTCAATAGGTAAGCTCCGCATTGACATGCTTTTAAAACAAATGGTTTCCAATATGCAATAATCGGTCAGACATTCATGGATAAGCTCCATATATTTATTGCCGCCTTTAACTGTCCGCTCAAATGGAAAATATCAAACAATACATGTTTATTGGAGTTATGGAATTTTTCTGTTAATTCTTATTGGATTTTAAAACGAGTGCCCTCTTTACCGCACGTAATGCATGATATTGCTTTTGCTGCTGCAATATACCTTAACTTACGTATACGGTAGGCAATTTAAATTAATAGTAGAAGGCACAATCGCATGTTCATTGTAAATCAATGAAACTTATAACAGTTAGATATGACAAAAGCAGTAGTATACCATATGTTATGCAACTTGGTAAGCAGGCAGTTCCGCCCCCAAGAAACGCTATAGGGAAACGACTTTCTATCTGCAAAATAGCTTAAATTGTAGATACTTCAGACGGACCCTTAAGGTTATTTTTTCATCCTTAACAATTTAGTTCCTCCATCATATGCACCTGCGCATTAAAAAATTCGCGATAATTAAATTAAATGTCCAGCATAGTAATATAACCATTACTTCTTTGGTTAATCACTTTGCAATGAAAAGCGATAAAAGGACTAATAAGAGCATGACTGCTGGAACTAAAAAGCTTTCGAAGCTAATAAAAAAATCATTAAAGTCGCAGCCGCAATGAACTTGACAGAGAAAACATTGAATATTGCAGTAGTTTATTTCATCCTGTCTCAAAACCTTCCTCTAAATGGAATCCTCGTTTATTTATGTCCATCATTGGCTAACTTCTGTAATTGGACCACATTCATTTTACTAGGAACTAGGTTAATATGTTAATTTTTCCTAGTTAATTACAACTACCAAAACTGACACAAGGAGTTTTCTTTCAGGCATTGCATAAGCTACATTATCAACAAAAGAAATTATAGTGTACGATGTGTAGGTAGGCTACGTACAATACTTTTACCTTATTGGCCAATCCATCTTAAGTAGTCGTATTTGCCACGAAATAAATAACAGTATTGCATTAAAATGCCGTAATATAATTTATAAATAAACGCGGAAACTAAAATACAAGAAACTTGTGAGGTTATATTCCAATCAATAATCTTCAAGTTTAAACTAACGTCTCGTACTACTTCTCTCCTATGACAAGGATAATCTTTCGTTTACTATGGGACAATAACGTTAAGACCTTAAGAGAGTATTAGGTATTTATTAAATTTGAGTATCATTACCTGTCGATATCTTATTATAGACACTCCTTAGGGAGTTTAGGGTTAACCAAGTTTTTACGCTCCCTGAATTTATAATGATAACATTGATAGATTATACGTCACAGAGACAAAATATTTCGGCAAAGGGCAAATATTTTCAATTCTTAACGGAAATAAATGTTACTTTCGTCCAGTCAAAGGGTCAATCATCTGTCAATTCAACAATTTTCCACATCATATTTGCATTTTTTTTTATTGCCGGTACGTGTTCTTTTGACTGGCTTTCAGTGAGAAATATTCTGCCAAAATTACAGACGGGGGAAACGCGGCATTGTCGGTTCCAAAAATAAAAATGATATTTTAAATGCAAGCAAGCAAGTGTTGGGGAAAATAGGTTTGTTGCTGTGGGAGTACAACAGCGTCACGTCAAATTATGTCAGATGGCGAGAAAACTCGTTCTAACACAACGCCTCTTGCAATAAATAGCAGGCAAGTCGGTAACAGGGGCGGCATTTTCCCCTCTAATTTTCATTATTTAGCCCAAGCTGCGAAGTGTAAAAACTTTTACGAAAGTTACGGTAATGAAAATGAAGTAATTTGAGCTACCTCTTATGCTTCCTGACACTCCCGAGAACACCTAACAGCTTTTCATCTATGCTAACGATTATAACCCTGCTGCGAGAGAAACTGGGTAAAAATTCTTTCGTTTTGAAAATATGGCGGCGTTGCGAGATGTTTTTGTGAACTTGGTCTCGACATTATCTGCAGAAGAATTGTGAGATGAGATTTGTATCAGCGATACTCAAGGAAACGTTTTTATACAAATCAATTTGGAACGATTATAACCCTGCTGTGAGAGTAACTAGGTAAAAATTCATTGGTTTTGAAAATATTGCGGCGTTGCGAGATGTTTTAGTAAACATGGTCTCGATATTATCTGCAGAAGAATTGTGAGACGAGATTTGTATCAGCGATACTCAAGGAAACGTTTTTATACAAATCAATTTGAAACGATTATAACTCTGCTGTGAGAGAAACTAGGTAAAAATTCATTGGTTTTGAAAATATGGCGGCGTTGGGAGATGTTTTAGTAAACTTGGTCTCGATATTATCTGCAGAAGAATTGTGAGACGAGATTTGTATCAGCGATACTCAAGGAAACGTTTCATTACAAATGAATTTAGAACATTTCGGAAAGGTTTAAAAGTAAACAAAAACCGTGCCTTTTAAAGTGAATATTGCGAGTTGTCAATAGAAAACTCACAATAGTACGTTCAATGGTTTTCCACATATCAGGGGTTTCCAGAACGAATAGAAAACCTTGTAAATTTTCAATTTAAAAAGAAATTTGGAGAATTTTGAGTAGGTTTTAAAATCAACAAATACCGTGCCTTTCCCCAAGAATAGTGCGACGGAGTAGTCCATGAAAATTCAATTCAAATAATACGTTTTCACTGTTCTTCACATCCCATTAGGGGTATCCATCCAGGTAGAACGGAAAGCCGTGTAAACGTGTTACTACGAATTTCATATGATCCAATGACCACCCAGTTGCATTATTCGCTGGAAAGACAGGGTTAGTGTTTAAGCTCTTCTCTTTCTTCATCTGGCTCTACAGCCCATGATGGGCTATGGCCTGCTCAACAACACTCCTCCAATCATCTTTGTTTTGTAGGACGATCCACCATCTACAGACTCCTAACTCACAGAGGTTGGTTTCAAATTAGTCCTACTTTTTGTCTATTGTTTAAGCCAACCGAATCATTCAAATTCCTTTAGAAATAAAAACTTTCCATGGTTTCAATACATCCTGAATACCCTTAGGGGTACTGATATATAAGTATTGTACCATTATACTACTTGTTTATTTATTTAAATTTCTATTTTCTGTTAGCGTCCCTATTGCATACGAATGGACAACATCAATAGCAGAATAAACCAACAAATAGCGACCTGTATCTCTTTGTCACATGAATACATTTCAGGCTTTTCGGAATATTCAAGCTCCCAAACAATGACATGGCTAATTAAAAGATAAAAAAAATAATTTGGTCCCAGCGCGAAACTTTGTTGGAAATTAATGAATGCAAAGCCTATTATTTTCGTATCTACATTCAACAGTGCTTATTAATAGCACGTGCACTGAGCAGAATTATTATACGCAACTTAAAATATTTCTGTATTTTATACTCTGGAGAAAAACTGAAATGAAAGTAAAATCAAAGGAATGTCGTCCTAATTTTTATAAGCTCAGGAAGAAAGAAGTGCAAATACAGTACAACTGGTGAAAAGGGAGAATGGGGGAAAAGCCTTTCTCAATGAGTTAAGAATGCGAAGAATGACGCCAACGTTTATCTGTTGAAGTGCTAAAAAGATTAAAACTTTGAGGGCGGATTAGAGGAGATGATGAACTAAGGGTCTTGAAAGCGTTCATGTTCAAGGATCTATCAAAAGGCATTATTTTCGCCTTCGATTGCTCTACTCGTTTATATTTTACTGCACAATACTGCTGCCTGGATTGCTCAGTATTATGAGAGGTTTCGGACCAATCGCAATAATATGAATTTATTATTAGGGACTGGTTTGGTAATGATGTTATGAAAAGGGATGTGAGCGAACACTGATTGATTTAGACATGGCCGTGCCCAGGGGGTGGTCCATGGGGTCCGGACCCCCCCCCCCCCGAAATAAAATATTTTACGTAAACCTGTATGGTTGAAAGAATTTAGAATATATGCTTTAATCCATTAATAAATTACATAAAATTTTTTTTTGACCCCCCCCCCCCTCCGAAATCAAAACCTAGGCACGGGCTTGGATTTAGAGAGTAGAGATAGTAAGAAATAAGAGCCCAATCAATAGTGTATATAGCGTAGGATAGGTATACTTGTACTTGTCATTTAACATTGGTTGTGATCGGTTGTTAAAACTGAAAATGACGAGTGAACATAGCATACCCCCTAGGCAGTACATACTACAATATATACAACATACACGACCTTTGCCACACCAAGAAAACATGTAGGAAAAGTTCCTGCAGCACAAATTGATGTTTCCAACTACGAACTGCCGGAGAGAGTTAAACAGAAGAAAAAGTGAAAAACAAACATTAGATAATTTAAAAAACAGAAGTGAGGAAATGGGGAGAAATCTTGTTTAAAGTTTTTTTGCGATATTTTTAAGAAAGCAAAAAGGCATTTAAAAAGTGCCGCCTTTTTGTGATTCAGCAGGGTTTTTCCTTAACTTATTTTTAAACATTCGTTTAGAGAAAACCGCGGAAAGGGACTGCAGTAAATAAGAAACTTTCTTTGCTGTAGAATGAAATTAAGTGATAAGTCCATCTAAAAATATAATATAATACTATAGAACGAGCAGACGAAATCTGACGTTTCCAAAAAATATATTGTACATCAGAGACAGTGGCGGATTTACCAGTAGACAACTGAGGCAAATGCGGAGTGTCCGCGTGCGCGTACATTAAATTTTTTTGTGTGCATATTATGTCAAAAAAATATTAAAATAATTAAGTATAACATTTTAGCTAAGGATAAGAAAGTAGGTTATTTTGATTATAAACATTAAAAAAATAGTGGTTTTATTAGTGAATACCCCCCCCCCCCCATGCATACATCAATTATTAATGTCCGCGACAAGAGCAGTGCCTACATCCGCGCAGAAGCCTAATCCGTGCCTGGAAAGAGATGAAGAAAACTAATACTAATAACTAAAACACAAATAAGTTATTGCAGGCTTCGGGCGTTACGAACAATACTACAGGAACAAAGTGATAAGGCGTATAAATGCAAAAAACTACCTTACAAATGTCAAAAAGCTTTACAACATAAAAAAACAGACAATCCTATTTGGCTCAACATGGAAAGAACGAATACAAGGAATGAAAAATATGGTGGGACACTGTAGGAAACCAATCTCCATGACCTTTGTAAAGGAAAAGCTCCATGAAAAAAGAGGAAAATAAAGAAGACTCCTAAGCAATGTTGTTCCAACGGTTTCCGGAATGAAAAAACATCAAAAGCATTTAAAAACCGATCGGGATTTACGGGGATACTTTGTCTCGGAGACTATTTTAACCGACGATGTTATTGAGAATGGCAGGTGCTTTGAGATTGAATTTTTTTTTCGCTGGCTTGGCCGTGGTGATTGAGTGCGGTGCTTTAAATTAAATATGTCTGTATCTATCTTGTCTATACCATGTACGTGTATAGCAGCTACATATCTGCACTGGCCGTTGTTAAATCAAATAGGTTAGGTGATGAACTATAACGGAAAAAATCACAAGAACGGATCAGGATGTGATTAGCGGAAGTTCGGTGTAAGGAAGAGGAATTATTGGTGGAGAGGGTAGTAATGAAAAACAGCTGGAGGGCGAATAAGTGGCTGGAAGAGGAAATAGAGTGAGGGACAAAAAGGAGTGGATGAGACTCATATATACCTTGAAGAAACCCGAGTTGATCACAGATAACCTCAATGAAAAAGTGGTTTGACAGGCAGGGTAGCCTAGTCAGGGATGATATTTTTAATTAATTTTGCTGGGGGTAGACGAGGGACAGCCCGACTCGCGTCCTGCGATCCGCAGCTTTTCACATTGATATAGCTCGTTGATTGGAGTACCTTAACCGGCAGGGACCTCAACTGAGCAACGTATGCAAACCTTAAAAGAATGGCATAGGACAGAACTGGGTTACCTACCAGAAGTAGTCAGAATGGCGTAGAGGTAACGACTCGGACTATCATCCAGAAGGTGACTGGTTCGAGTCCCACCCGAATGCCAAAATTTTCTAGTGGTACAATTATTTATCTTCTGACTACCATGCTTCGGAGGGCATGTAAAGCCGGCGGTCCCGGCAGTCTTCCCTGACTGTCGATAGGTTAAACAGGAGGCTGTTGATGCAACCTGAAAACTCCTGTACCACGGGTAGTACCACCCCGACACGAATTTACTTTTTTTACCTACCAGAATTCCCGTCCTGCAATACTATCTACTCGTATAATATGGTTTCTTCAGGACCACTAGTCCTATCTCGTGTCCCACATTATTCCGACCCGCCATAGCCGAGCGCTCATTATTTCCTACAGGTCCACTTAACTATTCAAATCTTCGAATATGAAAGGAATTGGAGAGTAGCAAGAAAAAGCAGCAAGAAATAGAGTGCTTTTACAACTAGACAAACAACTAAGTATAAAAGTTGGGGTGAGATTCTCCAGGGAAGTACAAGTATAACTGAGTCGAATCTTGTTGGTGTTAATGAAAGGAGCTTTCACCAGCTAATTAGTCAATTAAATTTTCCGCTGCCTTTTTACATCATTCCTGAGTGATGAGTTCAGGGATTATAAATTGCCTCAACGGTAACTTGAAAATAAGTTAATTTGTTGTTGTCAGTTCAACAGTTCGAAAGGAATAATGGGAAGGTTAAGCCGCTCAAAGGGGCATTATAATCGGAAAGAGTGAAAATGTGTATTAAGAGTGGGGTGGGGTGGGACCTTTGTTACAAATTTAAATTCACTTGTAGTTACCCAAAAATACCTTATTAGAACAATAGTCAAAAAACCTAGAACTTGGCCATCATTCCCTCTCTTTGCGTCTCTCGGTTTATTCCCGCTGCGGCACTTGTTCTTATCCAAGACATTGCGAATTTTTTACTCTATCAGTGGGGACATGGTACAGAGACCCAGACCAGCAAATACTAGAAGAATTGAGCACCTTGTAGTACCAAGGGCATACATAGCAAATTTTACCAAATCCTACCAATATATAGCACCAAAATTATTTAACTTACTTAATATTTGTCCTGGGTCGCTGTCAATAAATAAATTTTCCAAATTCGTCCGGGAATGGCTGATGAGACGGGAAGAGGTGGAATCTTTATTTGAAATAGTGGACTAGACTGTTATGTGTTTACGAGAGATCTGTTATTAATATGTAAGTGTAGTTTAATAAGTTAAATTAAGTCTAATTGATTTTTTTCGTTTTCTTTAGTTTTAGAGTAGGGTAAATTGTTATAGTTCTTCATGTGGGGCTTTACAATTATTGTATTTAAATTGTTCTATATTTAATACATTCATTCATTCAGAGTGTACATCCTGTGGGAAATAGGTACCCCAAAATCCGCTGTTTTCACAGACTTCTTATTTTTTTATTGTTTTTTTGTGTGTGTAGATACTCGCAAAAGTAAAAGCACGCTACCACCTTGCCAATTAACAAAGCAAGATATTAAAGATTTGGGTCATTAAGGTAGTGGAAAACTACCTACTTCATGCATCACATAAATAGGGTATTTTTAATTTTTGGCACCGTAGCTTTTTAAAAAGAAAAAATATTGAGGGCTAAAATCCTGGCATGTTGTCTACTACAACAGCACAAATAGTATTTATGTAGCCTTTTCTACTTTTACTACAACTGTCTTTATTTTTGCATCATTCGGGCGATTCAACCATTCAAGTCCCCCGCCCACCTTCTTTCTTACTGTAAAAAGAGGAAGATAGTGACTTATTTTGTTATATTTTTTTTATATATGTTTTATATATTTTTTGGTGTTATATTTTTTGGCATATTCCCGTAATTAATAATTTTTTAATTAAGTAATTTACGCTATAAGGTTCAAATTTAAATCTGCAGCCATCTACAGATTTAAAAAAAAAGATGTCTCTAATAACAATTGCACACCATAACATAACCAATCCCTAAAATTACTTGTCGTTTCGCTCTTATTCCAAATAATTATCATATTAATAGTTGGAGAATCAAAAATTTACAAGAAGGAAGTAGAAGAGTCCTCTACATGAACCACCACCAGTTTGGCATCTACCCAACAAATTTTAAGAGAGTATACCGCATATACTAGAAAATACAAACCCATTGGAAGATTTGATCTATATCCCTACAAGCCCAGTACAGGTCTGAATTAGGTCACCGCCAGTTTGATCATAATTCCCACATTTTTCATATTTGAACAAAGTTAACCAAAGTTTTACAATTTGTATACAACTAGTAGTTCATGCAATGGGGAGGGACATTAATTTTTAATAAGTATCAGAATTACGGTTGAACCTGGGATGGCCAGTCTACGTTTTTGATTTAAAACACAAATTGAAATGAGCGCGGACAAATAAAACACAAGTATACACCCAAGTTTTTATAAGGCTGGCCATTATCGGAAACAATTCAAAATCAACAGCAGCAATTCAATAAACTGGAACAAATAACAAAAGAGCGGCAGCACGCTTTCGTTCGGAAAATGCGAAAAACCGAAAGTTGCGGGTGCACGATTTGAAAAATGGTGCCGGCCACCCGTTAACAGAAACATCCGTTCGGTCCTCGTACGCAGTTCCTCATTATACTTCCCACCTCTTTCATAAAGGATCCCATTAAAGTACAAAGTTGGCAACGCAACCCATTCAGTGGCGTGGGGAAATGAATTGTTGCTAGCGCGTCTCCTTTCAGGCGTACGAATCTGTTTCTCAGTTAGTTACATTTTCATTCTGTATTTCTCCAATGGAGTGAAATGAAGAATGAGGTAGGCATGTGAGAGAATACGAGTAACTAAGAAGGAGAGGGAGGTAGAGTTGAAAGTCAAGGCCAGAAGGGCGAAACCGCTCCTAAATAGCAATGGACAACATTTGTAAAAAAATTTCTTGCGCCGAACTAATCAGGGCAAGGGCCCATCATTTTGAATTTTTTTATAGGAAAGCTGTCCATTTCCCGATGCCAAACTCTTATGCTATATTTTTTTGTTTGGCAACGGTTGAAAGGTACAATGCGGAAACGAGCCCCATTGACCTACGGGGCCGCCTATTTCATTCAAGCATACAGTATGTATGAGAGCAACTCCCTGTCAAGAAGATAGTGAAGTGTTCGGATGAAAACATTTCTAATTCCACTTACAAGTTACAGCGGGATTACAAGGTAAAATAATTGATGCGTCTAAACTAACCATTGGTATTGAATGACATTTTGTAGGATGGTTTCAGATGGTTATAACTTATTCCGTAAAAAATTCAGCTGGCTTCTTCAAAATTCGTGGACTCCATATTTTCTGTTAATAATTGTCAAAAATCCCCTCATGCAAAATCTCATTGAGTTACCCGCCATCTGGGATTTTATTCGAATTTTGGAAATCTTAAACTACGACATCCCTTACACAATATTAGAAATAATTTTTTAGTTTGTTGTCACTTACCACTCACGGTTCGGCCCTAAAAAAAGAAAAACTATTTCACAAAAATCCGCGCGACTCCCTGCAGCGGGCACACCGTTCACTTCCGACCATGGGTTGACTCGACAATTTTCTCTAAATGAACCCTTCCGCCAACAGATTATCTAGTATTCGCGGTACACCCTCTATAGACATTTTAAATTGTGACATGCTACAAATAGGAGGTTTTGACGGCAACCAGTGCAAATACGTCACAGTGACCCTAGTACGGTCATGGCAGTTGGCTTTACTCTTAGTAATTTAGAAGAGATTAGAAGGGTAATGTAAAAAAAACCTGGTGATGGACAAAAATAGGGCGTATTTGTTTTTTAAAAAAACTACTGTAGGTAGATGAAGATTTTTGACAAGATGGACTTATAGTTGAAATATGAGATTTTTTTTAAACTTGCCCCCTTACAGAAACATAGACCAGCTTACGGATATAGCCTAGTATAGTACAATACACAAAGTAAATTTCATGTTACGGTTTAGATCTGCAAGATTTATGATAACAGTTAGGAAAGACAGCTGAAAAAATGGGATTTGTGCACGTCTGATGCTGCTACACGAATAAAATGGGAGGTCCATAAAAATAATATAAAAAAGAAACTGAAAGAAAATCCCTCTTTAATAAACCTATAGCAGTGAAAGAATAAAACCACCCTGGCTTGTCTCGGCAATTTCATTTAAAGATTTTGGGTTCCAAACCGTTAAACATTTAACCTTAACCCCGTATTTCATATACGGAAACATTGAGAATTAAAAAAGTCCCTGGAGACAATGAGAGGGAAAAAAATCTTATACGTTTAGAAAATTCATACTTCGCAGACAGTAGAGCTATCATAGATAAATTCGTATAATGAAAAATTACCCCTGGACAACTATTTTGTGAACCTGAATGCCGAATTCCATTGAATTTCTATCGAGTAGTTTCGCCCCGAATTGAGGTACACACAGGCCAACAGACACATTTTACTTATAACGACTTATTGTTTTGTTTTGATAAATACACCGATTATCTACATATCTACGTAAAGTACATTTAAATTTGGGGGATATTTCTTCTAAACAATGATGGGTTATTATTTATAGCTCTACGATCGATACTTCTTATGAAATTGGATTTTGACATCTGTGAGGTTTTTCCCCTTCCGCCCTTCGGATGTCTCTTACAGAGAGTAAAGAGAATAAAATAGGAAATCAGTAGTAAGGGAAGAGTGTCAGTCGCACTGGGCTTTCAGAATTGTTGGATTTTCTCCAAGATCTGTTTGCATTTATAACTGGAGCAAAGACAGATCGGCCATTAGCGGGGACCGTTTGAAAAAGGTAAAGCAAGAGAAAACGACAGCCCCAAATTACAAGTTTCTTAAGAAATCCTGCAGATAAATTTATCGACTGATTGATCAGATTTATACAAGTTGAGATCACATAGTAAGCTATTCGATTCCATGAAAGCAGCAAGCTCAACATCTTATTAAATACTAATATCTTACTAACGTACCTGCGTTTGCGGCATTAGTATTTAGAAATTAGCATAGCTACGAGAGAATAACTGTACTTACTGTACATGCCATTCAGCCATAGTATGGCATTACTATGCAAATACTATATTACGTATCTTGACTACAGAAAAAGAGTCAAATATATTTAAATACGGATTTTTCTCGCAAATTTGGGATTTTAAAATTAGAGTGAGTTCCAGTAACGATATTTAAATGAAATTAATTGTTTTATCAAGCATAATTATTTTTTTAATTAACTAATTTAAATGGTACCGAAAATAAGCAGGCTTAAGGGCCCAAAAGCACATATATAGCCGATACAAAGACAGTACGCTACTGTCGCTACTTATGGTACTATCACTGAAATAGCGTGGCGCGGTTAAAATATCTTTATACAGTTGAGAAGTCAACCAGAAATAGTAATTTCTACAACGCAGCCATCCCAACGACAGCTACAATGTAACTGTTACAATTATTGGCTAATATTTCGTAAAAACGAGCTATTCATTGGAGTGAGCTATGCATAAATCGCTAATTCAGGCAGACAAAGTTTACTAAGGCGATCCACATACGTCAATTGTCAATGAAAAATTGAAAAATGACGTTTTAGCAGACATTAAAGACATACTAAAAATTTTGCTACCACGTCAATTTACGTCATTGTTAAGTCATTTTTCAATTTTTCATTGACGATTGACGTATGTGGAATACCCACCTTAGAATGAAGCAACTCATGGATAAAGCGCCAGAAACAAACTTATCTATTACTACAACGATTGGAAATGCCTGCATCTCCACATCCCTTCAATACATTATGAGAAAATTCAACGAGTCAGCGAAAGTTGAATAGTGGTTATGGTTTGATTCATCAGGTGTGATATCATTGAGTAGCCTTAAAGTAAGACTAATCATATTTTTTCTAAGCTTAATTACCATAAGTTTTTTGAGAGTCATTAGCGTTATTTAGAAACAAATTACTGTAAATACAGCACACATGAGTAACACCACAAACTGAAAAGCCAATAATACGTGAGATTGCAGAGGGAGATTGGGAAAATACGGTAGTTGTATTGGTTTTACAAACGCAAAGGCACGAGATACAGTTTTAAAATGAGCAGTAATAAACTCAGAGCGATGCACTTAAACTGGTTTTAGTGTGAAATATTTGAAACGAAAACTCTCCGCCGGGATAAATACAGAATATCAGCAGCCCTAGCACCAATGAAAAAGTCAGGACATGTAGAAGAGTGGTACGGACTCTAACTTTCACCCGCAAGGTTGTTGGTTCGAGTCCCACACATGCTACATTTTCTGGCCATGCTTCGGAGGGCATGTAAAGGTGGCGGTCCCGGGCTTTCCTAGCTGGTATAAGCCCTAACTCCGCTAGGTTGGCTTAGCAATAAAACAAAAAGTCATTATTTATTTATTTATTTAAAAGAATAATTTACCCGAAGGGGTTATTTAAACCATTCTAACACGGCGTTAAAACTAATCTGTACGTAAATAAAACAGAAGACATTCAACAATTGTTTTGTCATGCTGGACCTAAAGGAAAAAAGTCCCACTTACGTGACTATAAATAAAAATGTGGACGAACATTTCTTCTAAGGGTTGATAGCTCTACTTCCTGTGAAATTGGATGTTTACACATGAAAGGTTCTCCCTCTCCAGTAGTCTCTTAATGACGCTCAATATGGCGGCAATAAAAGCTGAGGCACAGAGTAATGACAACAGCACAGGGTGGCAGACGAGGGGTTGCGGTGTTGGCACGCTACGTGTTCCAATCTACAATTCGGTCTTAGCTCCATCACTGGGGCTGCTATTTATTTGTCTTGAATTGTGAGAAATAACAACTACCACAATTGTAATGAATTCGCTACCTACGAGTACTTCTACTCTGTAAGAGATATAGATTTCATTTGTAGTTTCCCCCATTTTTAGAGGAAAAATATAATCCAAATGATGTACTTGTGGGAAAATCCGCTTAAGACTAATGAAGAAAACTTCATCAAGCTATATGCTTGGTCTCCTGCAACTGGGTTTAAAACGAGGAAATAATGAGTTTTGTAACCGTGACCAATCTGTGGTGTTGGGGAAGCCCTCGTCCGTAGGTTGCTTAAAAGTAAGGAGAACCGGAAAGCGACTAAATACTGGACCTCATTGCCATGTTCATGTAGTCTACAAGCTAAAGAGTCCAAATATATATTAATATAGCATGAACAGCAGACAGCTGCGAGTTATCACAGGATTCCTCTCTAGTCGTTCAATTCAATAATATTAATACCAACAACAAAATTACTATTTGTGACAAGTAATTAACATACCGCAAGGCATTGGCCCGTGTCCAATTTAATGGCTTTTGTCACAAACATAGCTGTCAGAGAGACAAGAGAAAGCAGACTCTGCAATGAAGGAGAGGACATCGTCCTTAACTGTGATGCAATCGCACGAAGGAGAGCAGCATGCTTGGGAAACTTACTGTTAAAATGTAAACTACCCTTCCGGACCCCTTTCAAGAACATGGCTCTCCTTAGAGAAATAGGTTTTGAGGCTGAGTTGTAGTGAAAACACGTTGTAGGGGGCACAACTGGCCAATAGGATTAAGTCCACATAGAACTCCTGTCCCCCAATTAATAAAAAAAAGAGAAATTAATAATTATTATAATAATGCAAACTAATGATAATACTAAAGGCACTGGGGTAGGGACAATGACTTTTGCAATTTAGCTGCGCGACGCGATGAGATATGTTGTTACTATACAGCTCTGCAGGTGAGAATTGGACAGACTGCCCTACTTGGATATTTTTAAATTAATTTAATTAAGTCACGGGACCACAGAAATTCGCGTGGGACGGGACGGTACTGGCTTTTTTGAGAGCGAAAAACTAAAATCGTTATATGACTGTATATCAGTATAATCATGCAATATATTTCATTGTATAACATCACTGCAAGAGTGAAAACATCGAATGGTGCATCTCCGAAAGCCGCAGCACAAACAAGCCGCAGCTAGTCCCAAAAACCAATACCCCGAACTAAATTTTCATTTGAAACAAAGCGTGTTAAACAAATATTGCAAATGTTCAATTTAATTTTGCAACCCAGACAAACCCAATTTATTCAATTGCACATGGGTGGCACAATGTCGGGGGATTTGAAATAGAAAAATAACCTTCCAGCATTATGCATAAAATATGAGTTTCGAAATGGATAAGATCAGGCAAAATATTTGATTGAATCTATCTTTTAAGCTTACTTGTACAGTCATGAGGAAATTAAATACATGAAATACCGGGTTTCTTCGACTTCAGAAAATATGCATATTCATGCATTTAGGCAACCTCACAAATTAGATTGACTGTAGATGTGGAGCCATCACACCTTAAAAAAAAACGTGATTTTTAACTATTCACTTTCACAATTCACTTCTTCAGCCGCTCCAATTCGGAAAAGGATAGCCCCAGGCCGGTACAATGTATTCATCAAGTTCGCAGCTATTACCAAAAAGGTTTTACCACTTTGCTTAGCCCATTTGGCTGCTTTTGTAATCAATGCAAATTTCATAATCAACCATCAACTATTGATAATTTCTTTTGTCATAATTCCCATTCAGTAATTTTCATTTGATGGATTGTTATTAAAATCGATGGTAACGTCATTTGTTTTCCTCCTCGACGTTACAAACTTCCTTAATAATTAAATTGTATTTAAACATAATAAAATTGAAGTACCCTCTATTAATTCAGAAACTCGAACTGACAGCAAAGAAACTAAGAAAGTTATGGCTCAAATATTTTCATTTTCTACTTTGCATGCTTCACGTACCTATTATAATATCATCTAATCTACAATGTTGACGTGCTAAGCCAAACAAGTCTCCTCTGTATCAGTACTTCTCATTGCATTTTATATCCGTAACAATAATTTACATTTTCAAGTCACGAATTGTACCGTAGCCTAAAGGAAAACCTTTATGGACGCTTTATAGTGAAAATGGTTCACTTCACAATGTGTATTCAGTATTATCACAGTTTATATATTTGAGAAGGTTTTCAAGGAACATTTTTGCCAATTTAGGGACCCTGGACGACATATCAATTAATTAACTTACACGCCATGTTGGTTTTCAAAAATATAAAGACATTCCCATAAATCTGCCGAATTTTTGTGAGCAATTCGCATTATGGCTATAGCTTGTGGAAATTTATAAGCTTATAAGCTATTTGGCTTAGCACGGCAGAATATGTCGCCTAGTAAGTTACAGGCTTGCAGGCTTCCAGTAATTCAAAATGGCCGTCAGAATGGGTTAAGTTGACCCATCTAACCCATTAACGGACCATAATGCAGACGATGGTATGCATGATTTGGTTAACTGATTCAATATACTCACCTCGCGCCTTACGAAATAGAGTGACCATAACCCTCATGCCAACTTCCGTCCTTTGCTACACGATGCTTACTGCTGAGTCACATTTAATCGGCACACAATATTACAGAAAAAGGAATTAAGACGGTGAATTATGGCCACCCAAACTGATAAAAATGATACACAAGCACAAAAATGCATCTAAATAAAAATGGAATCATGTTAGTGGCAAGACAAAATGCTCCATGCTCCGCCGTTTTCTTCTAACTATGTAATATTGAACGCCGATTAATGTGTTATATGAAAGGTAGTTGCTCAAGGGAATCAACAAAATTGACAAATAGTGATTTAATTTATTGGATTCAATAGAATAATGAGGAAAACAATCATCAAAATATAAATGGAAAACCATTTAGAGCTTAAAATATACGAATTAAACGATATCTGTTAAACATTTTTTTAAAAACCAAAGTATCGAAACTTAGTAACTTATTCAATCAACAAAAGAGTTAATTTTTTTCTTGTACGATAGGCCAGTGACACTGAAATCAGGCCTTAAAAGTTACAAAGAAAACGGCAACGTATAACAATGAGCTACGTGCAAACATAACATCACATTTAAAACCTTAGTCAAAAATTATGTTCTAGGATGGAATGCAAAATATCGATTTGGTCCGATAAAGCCTTCATCGGTTTCGCTAACGTCCAAATTATCTGCTGATAACTAATTTGTCACACAGAATGCCAATCTAGAGAAGCCCTATCAGTTTGGTTACTCTCAATGTTTTCGGATGCACTTTTAACGGAGTTCACTACAGTATAATTAACAAATTTTCTGGAACCCCACCCTTTTCCGGTGAAAACTATCAAAATATTTTCTTTCGTGAGCAACGCTTCAAACAATTTTTCTTACAATACAAGAGTAAAGAACCGTTGTTTTTTAAACAATATAAAAAATCCTAGACACTAACCAACCACTAAACCAATAACTAGTTAAGATTGATATTTCCCAACCTTCAATATGGATATTTAAAAAAGAAGACCTGAGGAATGGTAAGGATCTTCCTGATAAACTTACTTCACTAATTTCAGAAACATGCTGAGAAACCGTGTTTTCCATTACCATTAGGCGGGGTTTCCACATACGTCATGAGAAATATGAAATTGAAGGTTTAGCAGACATTAAAGACATACTAAAAATTCTGCTACCACGTCAAAACCATATTTCTCATTGACGATTGACGTATGTGGAAACTCCGCCTTACCTGTACAGCTGAGGAACCAGTATTAATAGGAACTTTTGTTTTTGCATGATTTCTTAATTCAGGAGACAGTCATACATGATTCGATAATAATTCGGTCAATCCAATTCTAAACTACATCAGTATATGACAAGAAGAAGGTTGTGAAATACCAAACCAACATGCTGTTAGAACATATAATTTCGTTGCTGCCGGTGCTTATTTTCTAACGACAAATATTAATAATGACACATAGTATTATACTGGCTTGAGAAGATGACGACGACGATTAAGTACGCTGAAGTGAGAATGCAAACGGTTTCAATACAGTTATTAAAATAAAGGGTTAAGGTGGGTATATTACAGGCTGGGACGATTGTCAAGCTTTTAAACCTACGAGTGAATTTTTAGGAGATATTTACGTGTAAGGTCTTACAATATATTAAGTAGGTATTCTTGACGATGCTATTCCACACAATAGTCGTAGATTAGAGGATAGAACATACAGGTGTAGAAAAAAATCGGGAAAATGAAAATAATGGAATGAGTGGAAGTAAATTGAAAATGCAAATGAGACAGAATCAATACTACACAGATTGTAAATCAACTAGGGCAAAACTCAATGAAATATTTATCAACGGAGAATGCTTGAACCCTGCGGGCTGCGGATAATTATTTCTATTTATTTTGAAGACTGCAAAAGCTGTTAAAATGGAAGGGTTTTCACAAAAAAAAAAACTGGATCTCAAACAAGTGCAATACATTAGTAACAGACAAAATGCTGTTTGAAAACATTGTTCCACGAAACCAATAGTTTGTTGCTTCAGTTTTTCGCAGCCAAGATAAAATATTAGTTGTATGCGAATTAATTACACTCTTTTTAATCCTTATCCTACAGTAAAGATTGATAATTATGATTAAAAAAATCAACTAAAGCTTTCACACCTTTGGAAATAAACAAAAACAGTATGCCCATTGACAGGATCCCCGCACCATCCATCACCATTAATTTATCAAGTCGCTCTATTGTTAGTAGCTGCGCAACAGTGTTTTAAAGCAGAAACCCAAATTAAACATATTCTGCCAATACTAAAATAAATAAATAATGCAAATAAGGTAACGTGATTCCAAAAATAAATAAATATCAAAATTCCCATCCCCTTAAAAGCTCTCAGATTTCATTAATACGGTTTGTGTTGGGGATTCATCTCCACTTTCAAGTGTTGGTTCTTCCGGCTCGTTTTCGAGAATGACGTCGCTGTAGTATTCTGTAGGCTGCTCACTTACCTGAGAGACACTGTCGGGAATTGGTAGTGGCTTGGCTACGCCTATGCGGACGACGCCCTTGGGCGCGCCTTTGAGAGCTTGAACTGCCTGGTCCAGAGACGCGTTCTCCAAGTTCGTATCGTTGACGGAGAGAAGACGATCCCCGGGGATTAGACGACCGTCCATTTGAGCGACACCACCCGGCACGAGGCTACGAATTACGATCACGGTTTCGTTCGGATTCATTGGATCCTGCAACAATAAAAAATAAAACATTTCAATCAAAATGTAACAGGCAACTGTGTGCTCATTGACCAGGAGTAAAAAGGGGAGGGGTGTCTTCGGCAGCGGTTAGTGGCTTCACCCTCTCTTCTTGGATAACTTGAAGACATACCCATTTTATAATATATCAGGTTTTGGCATTGAAGGACTACCTAATCGAATCAGACGAATCAAAAGTATGATATTCAAGGTGTAACAACCAGGATGAAATTAAATTCATATTTGGCTCCATTTTTTTTAGGCTAACGTACTTGTTCGGAATACAAACCCTACTTGAGGAAAAAGTTGTTTGTGTGTAGCATGTATCTAAATTATGTAGGCTATGTATGTGTATATTGCCTATAAATGCTAATGATAGGAAGTCATTAAGAGATTGAATGCGCCGTTACTTTTGTTTGTCGCTATTACTGTATCTACTAGACAGTATTATTTGGCGTGCATAATGGACTGACGAATTTGGCATGAATCTTACAGAACCAAACCTTGATTCAAAGAAGCTAGCTTGAAAATGACGTAACTGACCACTACCTAATATTGATGCGGCCATAAGAAGATGAGGAAGTAATTTAAAATATGTGTTTTTATTTTGTACTACATGTTTCATCATACTTTTACCAGAGTCAGTTGTAACAGTTGCTCAAAAGGACCAACAATTTTCCCAAATATTTAATCTAATAGCCTGACTGTGGTTGGCTAGATGCTCGAGGAATTCTTTGAATATTTAGTATGCTCGCTATCTTGACCCGGACATTTTTCGCTCCTGTACCTGCCCACCATGACACTCCTTTTTACTACAAGTCATAATAAAAGAAAAAATTTCCCCATTTTTTCACCGTATTCAATTCGAAAAAATTTGGGGACATTAATGGATCGGGGAGTGTTTCTGTGGACCTAACAAAACTAATGCAGAGAGGGAGCGATCGACGGGATAAATAAAAAGCACGTTCATTCCCACGGTTTGATGTGGTACGGGGGGGGGGGGGGACCCTAGGACACCTCGCAGTCGGAGCACTCAACTGGATGGAGTGAGATCCCACTAAACCCTAACCGCAGACTATGATTTACTGCCTCACGTCATACGCCTTTTAAAGTTACCTTCTAAATCAAACTGGCATTAGGGATTAGTGGAGAGGAAGCGCACCAGGCAAATCCTCTCAGGACTTCAACTTTTAACAAAAATTTTAGATGAAACTTGAATAAAAAACTACCTTTCCTAGTAGCATAGTAAGATGTATGTATACAGTAAGGGTCAAATGACGATATATATTTTCAAGTTTTCAATTTACAAAAGAGGCAAAAATAATTACTTGTTTACTACCATCTACGCATTGACCCAAATTAAATAGTCAATATATGGAAAATCGAATTAACATAGACTCTCAATAATTATGCTATGTGTTTGAAAAAAGAAAACAACAGTAAGTAGCACTTCCACACAAATTTTAGACTGAGAATTAGCCATAATTCGAATCGAATACATTTGTTTTAAATACTTGTAACGTATATAACATAATGACTTGAAGCCGGGATGGGAACTGGAATTGAAGTGAAATATTTTGTAAAATTTTTTGAAGAACTGAATTTATAACTTTTTGATTTTAATTGCACTACACTGCTGTTAAATTTGGCAAAAAAATATTCAGTCGCAGCCCAACACGACATAGCACAATAGAAAGAGCCGGAGAATGATAAACAATATCTATGGAACGCAGAATTATGCAAACTTTCTCCACTTACAAAATGTAATTTAGTCAAGAGACACCGACCAGAATATAGATTACAAATACGCTACAAGAATCGTGGAAGCCTCCAAGCAAAGCCTCTCCGTAGACAAGGACTCATAAATAATAGATTACAATCCTCTCCGTTTTCAGTCCCACTAACATTTTGAGCTCAGCAAATTTCTTTTATCATGCCATATCAAAGTTTTTTGAACTTATTATTCAACTTAAATTGAAATTTAAAGTCCTATTAAATAAGGTACACATCATTTGACTTCAATTTTATGATTCTAGAACTTTATTAATAGAAGGATTTAGAAGCCCATTCCACCAGTTTTGTATATTTATTAAATTAAAGTACATTACATTATTCTAAATAAACCCCCAAATTAATCTAAATTGACTCACGAGAATATAAGCGGAAAAATAATTTAGACATTGCTTGTCAATAACAGTGATTAATTGCTGCCTATTGTTGCATACTTAACTTATACATATCGTTGGTTTTTCCTACGTGACTAAAACAAAATGAATGTCGTTATTTTATGAATGGGTTATTTTAATTACGGATTTAAATGGTTTAACTAATTCCCCGGGTAAGTTATTCCTTTCTTCTCGTGCTGGGCCAGCAGGCACGACTGCATCGGCCTAATTCAGTGACTTAGTCACACCTTTGCATTGTACATAAATTTAGAAATTCCGTAAAAACACGTATATTCCAAAATATCACGAAGTGTAGTGGATTATGGAAGACTTAAATGTGAACTTTATTTATTGTTACAGGAAGAGTAAGAAGCAGAGGCACATGGGCAAGCAACAAACTCGCAACATACGTAGCATAAATCAGAACGACGCAATGGAACGAGTGGAATCTTAACTTTCTATTCACAATATGGACACAAATTGCGATGTGCCGCATGAAATAGTACTGCAAATGCATTAGCAAACTGGGTGAGTTGAATTTATGCAAAAATGCATCGTTAAAAGCACTTAAAGCCCTTCAAAGTTCATAGAAGAGTATCAAGTCAGGTCAAGTTGAGAAAGGTTTATGCAGCACCATAGTTGAATATTTGAGTTAAAAGTCCTGAAGATAGGTACACTTTCCGTCACTATTTATGCGCGAGCTCAGGTTGAATTTTATTTGCAACACCCTTACACGTAGTCTGTCATACTTGACAATTTTTGAAAACCTATTTTAATGCATTATTAGATTACATTATGCCCCTTAAATTCATTTATTGCTTTCCAATTTATACGTAGTATAAGGAAAGCTTTGTGACGGTCGAAATTTTCAATTCCGAGATTTCAACGGATTTACACTTTTTAAGGTCCCAGGAACCCAAAGAAGTGGCTTTTACGAAATGTCTGTCTGTCTGCCTATCTGTTAGTCTGTATGTCTGTCTGTCTGTCTGTGCGTCGATTTCCGGGCAAACTACTCGGTCGATTTTGATGAAATTCGGCATGTAGGTTCAAAAAAATCATACCTCGGGACCACTTTTTTTATTTGGGGCTAATTCTATTCGGGGTGGTTTTATTCTCAAAAAACACCAAAAAAAGTATCAAAACATTATTTCCCAAAAACGGCTCCAACGATTTCTTTTAAATTCACATATATTGTTGTTGTTGTTATTAATGTTGAAAAAATGCGGGGGGTTGCTCGCCCGTTGATAGTTTGCTTCTGGGGGTAAAAAAATAACTAAAATTTAATGAAAAATGACCCAAAAATAATTTTTCTGTGAAACCCTTCTATCGATGATTTCTGCCTTCAGGTATGTTTTAGGTGTTAAATTGAGTAACGAAATCGGACAGGTTGCTTTCCCAGAAAAGTACTCGGTTTTGTTTAAAAAAATGTTTTTTTTTTTAAATGATAGAAAATTCACACTCAAACGCATTGCGTGCCCTGCCAGTGTTGCTGTGTGTAAATGTGTTGGTCTGACGTATCTAGAATTTACCTCACCTCCAGTGACGTCAGGTGGACGACCCCCCCCCCCCCCGAGATTTCAGAAATTTAACCATAGGAAAATTATTTACCATGAAATTACTCATTTTCTCTATCTACTAATTTAGATCAATTGGAAAGCATGTTCGAGTAAACTCGGACCAGTTCTTTTAGTAGTAGTAGTATACGGAATGTGACGTAATTAATATGCAACCCATGTCTGCCGGCGTTTCGGCTGTTGTAATCAACAGCTAAAAACAGCAACATTTTTTTAATTATTTAAAAAGTTTCCATGCATCCATCCATTATTATTTTAAAGCTATATAAGCTACTTAATATAGGGTATTTTATTGTTACAACTGCCAAGTAGCCTATTATCCAAACTTATAATAACGTGGTGTGGTGCTGAGTGGGGTTGATATGGTGGGTACCTGTGTGGATAGGCAAACTGCTATCAGGAGCGCACTGGACATTTCGATAACTCCTCAATATGTTTTCAATAAAAGTCATAATCATTTCCGCCATATTATTGTGTGTTCGGCAAGAAGGAAAGCTAAACAATAACTTTGACATTCAAGCCTCGAGAGTACGCAATTAGTACTGCTTACTGTAAAAGGAAACCACAAGCAAGTTGAATGAAAGGAATTTCAAAGAAAATCATCTGTAAAGGAAAAGTTTGTAGGAAAAAATTTCGAATTCCAGTAACGAAATAACCCTTTAGGTTTAAGACAGCCTCGGGGGAGGGTTGGAAAACCTTGATGGGCTTATGTTTTGTACAAAGCTGTTGATTTGCTAGTATTCCTCAAATTTCCTTCATATAAATAAATTGAAAGGGAAATACATATCGCAGACGATTTTGCATATAAAGTGGCAAAATATGGAAAATGCGTTCCAAGAAGATATTGTAAAGGGGAAACAAAGCAGTGCGAGAAAAACAACCAGTGACACAGTTCCATGTCTATTGTGTATATACTACCAAAAAAGTTATGGGTATCCTGTATTTCCTCGCAAAACGAAAAACACAGGGGGGTGGTCAGGGACGGATCCTTGAGGGGCGGTCATCCCCCCTCCCCCCGAGAGAAATAGCTTTATACTAGATAGAATGGACTTTTGAAGGAAATTAAGAAAATTATTACTCAAGCAAAAGAATCGCGATATATTTCAGACCCCCCCCCCCCCGAAAACTCTTCCTGAAACCATCCCTGGGCGGGGGATAACATTTTATGAACATTCTATAAGTTTAGTGACAGAATTGAAAACAAAATCTACACACTAACGTCACAGTCTTTTTTAGCGGGAAAATTGTTAACATTATTTTTTTTTTTCTTCACTTGTAACGAAACCCAAAATAATGCCACTTCATCAATAAATGGCTCTAATTCACATACTATTTTTACAAAGGCAGCTACAGGAAATTGCTGCCAGTAGACCTAGCACTACCGAAAAAAAAACTTACCCGGGGAATTATTTAAGCATAAGCTTTACGGTATTAAAACTAACCCACCCCAAAGCAGACGACATTAAACTATTTTGTCATGTTAGGAAAAATTATTAGCCTATTGTTACGTCTAGCATATGCAAAAATTAAGAGCAAAATTAATCTCTGTTAGCAAACAATTTTAGATTTTATTTTAATTTATTAACAATTTTTAAATGCTCATATTCCTGTGTGTCAATGTATATTCATTTAAGATAATTCACGCTTATTCCCGGATAAGTTATCCTTCTCCGTTTGTGCTAGGCCTGCAGAATGAATATTATTGTCATGATTTATAGAAATTAGAGAAGACTTTTTGACTTTCATTTAGGTACTTAAATTTCTATGATCGATACCCCATAGAGCAAGTCCTGACTTACTTTTAATTTGAGAGAAATGCCATTCTAGTAGGTTTGTACACAGAGTCCTGTTAATTTCTTCGAAATAACTTTGTTTTTGTAGAAGGCTATTATCCTCACTTCAAATATTATTTCAGAACAATGTCATATAGGGAGCTTTGTAGTCAGTTGGAAACTTCTCAGCGTAGAAAGATATATCAAGATAGCTTTTGAGCAAACGATATCTCCCACACAAAAAATAAACGAAAACAAATGATGATTAAATGACCTACAAGAGACCTAGCCATCAGTATTTCCCCCGCGACATTTGACAAATGGAGGATTTCGTCAATTCAACCAACTGCAGAACCTAAAGATAATATTTAAGAAATAAAAGGCGAGCGCCATTTTATTAATCCTGTCATTTATTCACACGGATATTGGTTAATGACGAGATTAGGGTGATGAAGTCACTACACCGCAGCTCTGTTAATGAGGCATTGAGGCATAAAGAATGGAAGACATTTTTCTTTAAAGCGTAAGTCTCTTAATATTCGGGGAAATACCTACATAACCATACATGCTCAGAATATTTTTTGCCAACTCAAATCTCAACCCTATAGTAAGAAATACGGTAGCATGAATCAAATAAATTACTCTACACAGTTTCTTAGGAGAATAATAAAAATTAAGGCGGAGATTTCTATATTATAAATTAAACAAAGGAGCCTAAGCTATTTTTAACCAAATTAATTCGATGTAGTGTAAATAAATAGTATAATAGGGGTCTTCACAGTGTTCGTGTTATCGAGTTATACCTAGTTAAGTGTGTTATATCAAGCTAAGTTAACACACCGATAACCCGATAACCAACTAACCAGCGTGCTACTGCTATCCTAAACCCACATCCAAGTTGGTTAACGTGTTATTTACCTTGCTATAGCTCAGGTTTGACCGCCGCCATATTTGTTTTTATCGATTGATTTGAAACACGCGTTTAAAATTTTGTAGTATTTAAATTTATTTGTATAATCTATTATCACAAGCAATTACCGTAAATACTTAAAATTATAATAACCAAAATGAACAAAAAATATAAACAAATGTGGCACTAGAATAGAGTTCTGCCACTTTCTTTAAACCCGAGCCACGAACGTCTGACTACTACCACGTTGTTTACTCTGTCGATATAGCATGATAACTCACTCCCGAAGTCCACTCACGATTGTGTGTTAATTTGAATAGCACATCTAGCTCGATAACACGAACACTGTGAAGTCCCCCAATGTTTTAGAATGCCTATATTTTTAACTAATTTTTCCTATGACCATTTTTGCGGCTATGGAGCGGGAAAAGAATTAATTAATTTTGTCAAAAATATCGGGGCATCCTATGTATACAAACTGACTAGCAATCACTGCCTTACTTTCGTCGGATCATGGTATGAGCCGAAACCAGTAGGATGTTAATCATAATAACGTAAAACTCTATTAAGTTCTTTTATTTAATATAAGCACCGGTATGAAAGCAAGCTTTTAAAAGTTAACTAGGAGACAATTACAGTAATAATAAATAAATATTACTTTTTAGTTCTATTACTAAGCCAACCTAGCGGAGTTAGGGTTATAAAGCCCTCTCTTACACTCAACTATGAAGACTCGCGACCGCCTGCTTTACATACCCTCCGAAGCATGGCCAGAAAATGTAGCAAGTGTGGGACTCGAACCAGCAACCTTTCGGGTGAAGGTTGTAGTCTGTACCACTACTCTACATGTCCTACAGTAATACGCATACTGGGCAGAGATCAATAATAAAATAAAATTTATATAAAATTCGCACAGTATATTAGCGCTACATGTCACCCTCAGTTTTGGGGAACAATCAATTCCTAAGCCCACTATCTCCTGTTTGCTGTCTGCTAGTGCGAAAAACTAATCCAGCAGCAAGTGCAACTGACAGTGATGGACGCCGAAACTTCAGCAGTTTTCATGCAATATACCTTTTTTGTGACCCGATATAATAAACGGATTTAAGTCGACTCAACAACCAGTTTATTATAGCTTAAGAAATGAATAAGTGACAATCACACAGACATTGTCAGTTTACTGAATAAAATTGAATCTCATAGGAAATATAGTCATAAATGAGATGCTATAACTTAGAAAAAAAATGTTCCTCTACATTATGATACTGTATAGTAGGCATCCGTCACCAACACCAATTGTATTGGAATTTCTTCGGCTTGACCCCCTCAGTGGCCGTTATTTTTAAAAATACAATTCAAGGCTATATCATGTTTATCATGATGGAGAGGAGTATTGGTTTTACTTTATCAGGACATGTAGAGTAGTGGTACAGACTCTGACTTGCACCCGAAAGGTTGTTGGTTCGAGTCCCACACTGGCTACATTTTCTGGCCATGCTTCGGAGGGCGGTCCCGGGCCCTCCTAGTTGAGTGTAAGAGAGGGCTTTATAGCCCTAACTTTGCTAGGTTGGCTTGGTAATAGAACAAAAATTCCTCATTTATTTATGACATCTCAAAATAAAATTATATATTAAATACATTTTTTACATCCATATGGTTTTTCCCCCTCCAATTGCCTCTAAAGGTAAAATCAGCTAATTTTACTTAAAACTTAACTTAAAATCGTCAAATTTCAGTTATGATCTTCTTGCATGCTGATAAAATTAGGCACAATAAAGGAATATTTACAGCAGTGTAGTGTACTGTAGAAACGAAATTGTAGAGCATGACTTCTTAGCGAACATCAGAATAATAAACATTATAAAAATTATAACGAGACGGCAGTGTATATATTCCCCTTTTAAGTTTTAATTAGAAGCTGGGGACATATTTTACTAAATGTATCCTCCAAAGTGTGAAAGGGGTGAAAACGGGACATTTGGGAAATAAAGAACGATATAACATAAAGAAAAATAAATTCGCAATGCTAATGTATTCGATCAAGAGTTAGAGACACTTTCCATAAAAAGTTGGCAACAGTTTTTACCTCTTTTGCATTCCAATAAAGGGGAAAAATTAACATCTTGCGGTAAAAAATTTCGCAGAAACTTGTGTTTTTTTTTTCAATTTATAACCAGCCCATTTAGCTGTGAGTCATTTCTAAACAATGCTAGTTATTAAAAAGACCGGGACTGAAAATCGAAATCCCAATTATTGGAATTACCCATGCTTAAGGGCACTAACAACATTAACTAATTAGGGTATAATTTCAAAATGATGAAACCGTTGCACTGAAACAATACACGCATGAAACCCAATGATGACATGGCGAAGCTACGGTAGTGTGTAGCGGAAAAGCTTGTTTATTTTCATCTTTAGCACAATAAACCTTACTATTGTGTGATTTTTAAAAAAACGAAACAGAAATAATCCATTATTCTATAGGGATATCGTCACCCTAAAGTCAGAACGGCGTAACCAACATTTTTGGGGAAATTGAGTTATGACCAGATTTAGTGGCTTTGCATACACTGAAAAATCTAATTTTTAAAAATAAGGCTGAAATTTGCGATTAGGAGGGCATATTATGTGGCCGTTTGTTGCAGACTAGCTTATACAGACACAGAAACGCAATTATCTCGAAAAGTTATCTTTAATCGTACGCCTACGCCCTTCTGACTTTAGGGTGACGATATGGTATTAGAAACGGCCTCATACTATTGTATGTATCAAAATGTATATATGAACAGTTCCATTAATTTATTATTAAACCCGGGCTTTCTTAGTTGAGTGTACGAGAGGGCTTTATAGCCCTAACTCCGCTAGGTTGGCTTAGTAGTAAAACAAAAAAAGTCCTTATTTATTTATTTATTCATTTATCTCGATGATATATCACTATCAATCAGTGAGGGCACATAGAGTAGTGGTACAGACTCCGACTTTCACCCGAAAGGTTGTTGGTTCGAGTCCCACACTTGCTACATTTTCTTGCTTCGGAGGGCATGTAAAGCAGGCTGTCCTGGGCCATCCTAGTTGAGTGTAAGAGAGGGCTTTATAGCCTTAACTCCGCTAGGTTGGCTTAGTAGTAAAACAAAAAGTCATTATTTATTTATTTATCAATATTTCTTGTGAAATACGACTTAATAATCCTGAAGGTAGTTTTTATGAACCTAGGCTTACTTATAGTGGCCCATTGGTGCCTAGTCCAATGCCAACGAACTCATGAATTTCCGTTTTGTTTCTGTAAGAATTTTTGTGTCATTGGCAAACTCTTATATGTCCTCGATATCAACCTACACCGGCTTCAAGCGATAATGGACAACCTTACCATTGGCGCAGTCTAATAGGTGGAAGCATGACTTAACCCAGTACAGATACGAGTCCAATTTGACTTAGTACAACTATAAGGGTCTTCCCCTCCGTTAGTGTATCCACCATCCACGGCTGGTTCAGTCTTGTCAGACATTAGATAAGCTATAGCCCTGAGAAAAGTATTGCTTAGAAATATTACAGCAATAAAAGCCCTAAAAAAGACAGATATATTTAATTCAGTGTTCCCACCAATACAGCGTGCCTCTCGGAGACCAGATGTTATCAATTTCAAATAAACAGACACTATACAACGCATGCAATGTTTTCAAATGCGCTGCACCTCCCATAACAACGTCGAATAATTACATTGGCTATTCGATTGCAGCAGCTCTAGTGTAAATTGCGGAAAGCTCGGATGTGATAAATAGCTTGGGGGTGATATCGAGAGATTTCAATCGAAAGGCATATTGGAATCCCAAGCCGTAAAGATAAATTGCCCCCATTAATATTATTATCGACTTCTTGCCTCCATGCGATCCACGTACCAATGGTAGGCAGGTCTAATGTGTGGTATTTTGAAAATTAACACAAGGTCGGGTGAGTATCAACATCAATTCGTTCAATTACTACTAAATATCCTTTATCAAGTTGGACGCGTTTGAGATGTGGTGTAATTGAAGAATGCTAAAAATATCATGGAGAGAGCACTGACAAAACAAACCAAGAAGTGTTCAAAATGAAAGAAAAATAAAATCACTAGTCAGACACGTATCTAGGATTATGTTTCGGCAGTGGATAAAAAATTTAGTTTTACTATAAATAATAGCAGTAATTGTCAGTGCCTTCACAGTTTTTACACATTATTACAAACATTTCGGGGGGGGGGGGGGGTCAATGATTGCAGTTCTTGCAGCTTTGGCATTGACAACAGCGATTTGGCAATTAATAGTTATTACACTGTTCATTTTATCTCAGGAACTTTCACCGCACCCATAGAGTTATGGAGACCTGTCTAGGGCTGAAGGAGACTTAGCCAGGGGAAGGGCAACTAGGACTAATCCTACCCCGAAATTTTAAAATACTGCGGTCTTTAACGATGCTTACATGTTTTCTTAACCAAAAGTCATGTTTTCCACAGTATGAAAAAGCGGAATATTTTTCCGCACTAATAAGCTACGTTATTCTGCCCTTGGTCCTAATCCAGCAAATTTGCACTAGCTCTTTTGAACCCTACCTCTCGGGTTGTGAACATTTTATTTAACCCGAAAAAAAAAAACACCATAATGCTCTGTGGTACAATAAGTGGTAAGGCATTTGGGGTAGGTTCTCCATAGGCGTCGCCAGCCAGCTATGGGCAAAATCTATTTAGAAAAGTACCTGCCATTTTAGCTCATTTCCAGCAATAGCTCCCATAATGTTTTTTTAGGATCTTGGCGGCGACAACTTACTTTACTTGCATTCCGAATCATGTCCAGAAATTGTGAGGGGTGGCAAAGCATAGTAAATTTTAATGAATAGCGTGCCAAACAATTTTTTAGTTAAGTTTAACGTAAGTGCTACGAATAACTAATTCATTCACAAGTCATACAATATGTTTTCAGAAGCAACCTGTCAGCTGGAATTCATATCCCAGATAACTCAAGGCGAGATTTCCAAATAAACATACAGTAGTAGGTAAGTTTTAAATCTTTTCACACAAATTTTCTAACATTAATTGTTTTAGCAGAGATTTGACCAATTCTCACTCGAAATAAATTTCAACCTTAATTACCTAGGTAAATACTCGTATGCCCATTAAAACTGCGATGGTTTAGTACTATTGTACCCAGCAAATTATTAGCCTAAAATAGTTTATACAATTAATCCATTGACCATAAATCATGGTTAATGTGAATGCTAACAAGAAACAAGTGCCAGTAAATTTCTTAAAGGGTCAGTAAGCCTAAGCTACTAGTTTATGCAAAGAACCCTTGGACCTTTTTGATGAACAAATTAGGAATTTTAATGAATATGTTTCCCAGGTGTTATATTCATGAAACTTCCTAAACAAGGCAAGCGAACGCGAAACACGAGCTGAGATTAAACAGGCAAAGCACGTCGCCCTCTAATTTTATTAATACTGCTGACTTTAATTAGGCAAGAGATGACTGTCATTTTTGTTGGATGCAACATTTGAGACTGACGGGGTCAGTTGTTATCAAGCGTTCGTGGACCAGGAAGGCAATGAAGCGTTCAGTCCCCTGCTAGAACGGTCAGGTGCCCTATTTACCGCCCCCCCCCCTCCTCTGCGGACGTGCTTCGGTACGAGAATTCGGTCGTTCCAGGCCTCTGATCTTTCTTATTTGCCTCATTTACAGTCGGTAGTTCCAATTTCCCTCCTGAATACTCCTTCGATTCCCAATTTCCGCTTTTGGGGTCAATACCACGGCATAATAACATTTGGGGAAGTTGGTTCGCGAATTTCAGAAATAATATTCATACCGTATAGCTGGAATCAATCAGTGAAAAAGTAGAACCTGGCTAGTATGCCCGTTTACACTAAATGAAAATGTTAATATTTAGATAGTGTAAATACTCCACTTTAAGAGGATTTGGAGCTTCCTAATATTGGCACCCCATACCCCATAAATCCAATACTTAATATATATATTTTTTTTAATTTAATAAGCAAGTTATTAAAAATGTATTCTATTTTATATTCTATTAAGTCTATTCAAGTTGCAGAAGACTATATTTTCATACAACATATTATAGGCTATTTTTAATTGCTAGTGCTATAGTTTTTCCATGAAGGAAGTTCTTAGTCCCCAGTAACTTCCATGCGGAAGAATTAAAATTACAAATACCTTAGAACACGACGTACGAAATAGTCTTCTACAACTTCAATAGACTAAATCTGTACTTGCTTGGTAAATTTATTGCAAAATACAAATTCAATAAAAGCATCAGATTTTGTAGTGCCAATTTCCTGCTATCCATATCCTCTTAACCACAGCCAATTGGCTCAAATGTCAACTTCACCGATCAGTACATCTCTCTCGCAGTCTTTGAAGACGTGTTTCTTACGGGATGTCCACAGGAAATGACGATAATTGTTTTCTATTTATATTTTGCACGTGGACTATCAGTCTATTGTACGTAAGATACGAGTTTGTATATACTGTATATATGTATATTTCGTTCATGCTTACAAATAAAAGAAGACTACAACATTCGCTGCAAACCATTCCATAGATTGTAACTCAAGAAGAAGAAAGAAAAAGAAAAGAAAATTTGCCCCGCAATAAAACGCGATTTACAGCACACAATATATTACTGGGCTATAGAAATCGAGATGAACAATATATTATTATGATTCTTTGCAGAATCCGGACTAATAGGCCGTGGTCAATTTGGAGCCGTTCAATTCAGCTCAGCTGCTAGTCTCCTATTTATTTCATTTCATTTTAAGAAAAAGGTTAAATCGCATACATAGAACTTAATGAATGTATCCGATTAACCTCTTCAATCGCCTCACAAAGTCACCTAATGAGTACTTCTGTCGAGTTACGACACGTCTCCGACCGCAAGGCGTGTAGATACTCGCTCAAGTTCAAGCACGCTACCACCTTGCTACCGAAGTCGCATTGAACCTACGAGATACATTCGGAGAAGTCTACGTGGTGCCACTGAAGATGTTGACGAAACGTTTGGAAATACTCATTCATATCGACAACGTCCCATCAGCCCAGTTTCTACTGTATCATGATCTGACTCCGGCCGTGAAATCATATTGAACAAAATATCAACCAGATATGGCCAGGTTTCAAAGATATTAATATGTTTTCCATAATTAAAATAACGTAGCAAGTCTCATCGTATAAAGGAGATTTAACCAAAAAAAAGGGGTAACATCTTAAAATCACTCACCAGAAGATGAACTTAAATTAAGTCGGAAGTGAACTCTCCAAACAACCTAAAACTGTTAAATAATTTCCTGAACGCGGAACTTGACTAAGTAGACTTCATGACGCTTTTAATAACTTTCTGAGCCAAAGAAAACGGAAGTTGAGCAGACAATGGGGAAAAATGAGGGAACAAAGTAATAATGTCCCATCCAAGTTTCGCTGAGGTCAATGTTTCGACTAGAAGTACGAGAAAGATAAAACAAAAAGAAGCTTGTTATAAACCGAAAGGTATAAAAGATATACGATATAATGGAAAAAGGAAAATGATAACACCGCGGGGCGATTACTTCGCGTCTAAACGTTTTCTTTGTTCGGGGGAAATTTTTGGTAAATGGAAACTACTGTATGTGTGCAGTATTGATCGATTAAAGTTTCGCGACATCGGTGGCAACGTGGTAGCGTGCTTGTACTTGTGCGAGTATCGACACACCTTGCGGTCGGAGACGTGTCGTAACTCGCCACAAGTACCTATTAGGTGACTTAGTGAGGCGATTGAAGAGGTTAATCGGATACATTCATTAAATTGTTGGTACCTATACGATTTAACCTTTCTAATTAAAAAAAAAAAAAAAAAAGTAGAGGCTGTCTTCCCCCAAAGAGTATGCATATTAGAGCCGCAAGGTTTTTGAAGAGGACGAAATTGTGAACGTTTTAGAATAAACAATATTGAACGGAACCCGCAACAATTGAAAATGAACGTGGAATAGTCCAGTTGGTAGAGGACTGGACTATGAAACGGGAGGATGAGGTTCGAAACTCGACATAAAAGAAATTATTTTTCCAAACCAACCCCAATTCACCCAACCCTAATGGGTACCTTACATTCATCGGCAGGGGAAAAGTGCGGCTGCTGGGTATACTGCTGACCACAACATCATAAATAGTGCAGTGGTCAAGAGAGAGGATCCACAGTAAGTGCTAGACCCTTGTTGGGTTCCCGTGCCACGCCTTTTTTTAGAAACTCGTAGAAACTCGCTGACGCGAAGGAGGACAAATTTCAGAGTACGTAATTTAGAACATAACAAAAAGTGTACCTGTTTAAAAATTGAGTTATGAGTATATAAAACGTAGTAGTTATTGGTCACCCTTGGATCTAGCTAAAATCAGCCAGTTTCAATTTTTTATTTAATCTAATACGTAAGCTATTACGAATTGGAAGTTATAATAATCACTTTCACTCCACTTTTTTCCTTGACCAGTAACCCCGCACAAGGTGCATATATAGAGAAAACAATTTGTTATTAATTAACATTTTCACGCTCAAGCTTCCGCTTATCGAGCGATCTTAGTGCAGTGACACTGCAAGATATAAAATATGATTAATAATAATAAACCATTATAGAGTACTCACTCTAGCTTTCTGGCAATGAATGAGATCCTTCTGAACTCTGAAGGATGATATTGTTATATATATAATAATTTTTTATATATATAATATAAAAATATATATATATATAAATTTATATGTATAATAAAATGGCATTTGAAAATATTTTTTTTATTTTCCCTATTTCGTTCAATTCTTTTAGTTTAAGTGGCAATTTGTTAAATATCTCCGGTAAAACTGTTTCATTGAGGCGTCTGCCGTACTTATTATAATTTTTATATTATAATATTAATTAACTAATAATAATAATTGTGTATTGACCAGAAATTTGACAACTACATTTAAGATAAAATAAATAAATTTCCGACAATACATCATTGACGGCGATGAGCGTAAGCCCATATAGCCCAAAATTATTAGTAGTTATTAAGTAGAAGACTATTTCATTCAAAATGTCCTTCGGCATTTTTACTTTTTGATTTCTCATTCTTCATTTCTCCATGAACTTTAAAATGCGTGAAATATTAGTCCACAAAAAATTTAAAATCCCCTATGATGTTCTGCATGAAGTAGTCCTATGCAAAAGGAGAGTTGCCTCTCCTCAAAGAATATTACCGAAAGTATTTAATACATACAGCAACCTTTCATTCCCTTTTGGCGCAATGCAGCCATTCATTCGGACCATACAAAAGCTTGGGATTACAAGAATGTTTTGTTGTTGAAGTCAGTAATGCCTTTAATTGAAATTTAATTAGATGTTGTTGGCAGCTTTGTACTGCAAAATTACAATTTAAGGTATTTACGTAGGACTAAGATGCAGACAAAGAGGCACAATTACAGTTACCGTCAATAATTAAAACGAAAATACTTCTGTTTCATTCAGACATACCTTGCTACTATACTGTACATGAAAGGGTCATGTTACTTAATGATGGAAAGTGGATTGTCTCCAATAAAATTTATTATATCAGCAGGTCTAGCACCAAAGGAAAATAATAACATCCCCGAGGAATAAGTTTCACCCGGCATGGGTTTAAATGCCTAGTAAAGTATAAATACTTTTTTAAATAGAACTTCTTTTTATTTTAAGAAAAAAGTATTCGCATACAAACAAGCGACCACTATGCCATTGAAGTCCATTTTGTTTGCTTATTTCTGGAGTTCTTAATATACGGGTATTCTTGCTTCGCCATAGCGATGGGAAATGGACCTGCGCTGTAACGCTAATTAGGCTCAAAAAATATATGAGTTTATTGGGGCCTGTACACAGTAGGCAATAATTACGTTTCATGTCGTTGAGTTCATTTGTCGCATTTCCATACCTGATGGAATACGAAACAACTTATTTTAATTGAATAAATGTTTTAAAAACTTGAAGCAAAATATCCACTCATCTGTGTACTATTTTTAGCACTTCTGATTGCAAAAATTAAAGAGATGGGAAGTAAATTTTTTGGATTCCAATTCTGGGAGATTCACCCCTCGGCATAAATGGAAAAGTTTTCTTGAGTCTCCCCCAACCATGATGAGTACCTTACCTTCACAGGTACGAAAACACGGCTGACGCACATGTTGCTGGCCACAACATATAGAGCAGTAACCATGAGAGAAGACACTTAGCCAGTCTTCAGGCCTAGACCCTCAAGGGGCGTTATCTTGTCATTTATTTTGGGGAAACCACGGCCTCTGCAGTGAAGAAAATATTCACAGCGGATCTAGACAGTAACCAGTAGAAAAATCCTTAAGATGACTTGGGGGGTGATAACAATTTTATGTTATCACATTTTCGTAAGATTACCCCTCATAAGATCCAGAACGGTTCACTTGGAGTAAAGCACTGAAAACTGTCATAACTTTTAACACACTTTCATTAGTTTTTTGCCATTATCAGACTGAAAGTGCCAAACATGATGATGATCAAACATTAAATTGCATTGCCATTCTGAGTACCATAATTTCCACGGTTAATGGAAACTATTTAAGTCAGCTCGAATGAAGAGGTTGGGAGTAAATAAAGACATTTTGACTGTCAAGGAACATGCTATCATAAGGGATGTATTTAGTTATGTTTGATAAGGAACGCACTTTTCCATATAACCAAGTCACCAAACTAAACGCAGTCCATAGGAATGAAGGGGGCATTAGTCTAAGAAAAACGCAGTTGCACGACAATCCAAGGTAGAGTTTCTAATGTCTGCTTTCAGTATTTATGCCATTAAGCAACCCTGTCAGCCAGGCGGGAGTGAGTCTGTTTGTTAACTTGAGGCACCCTAAGGGCAGACTCTTTCACCTCGGGGAAAGGGGAGTTGACTGAAAGGGTGGACCTACTGGTTATAGTGGATTCCAAACCACTTGGGGAACATGGTAAAGTCACAGGGTTAAATCGGAGGTGACCAGGACTCGACACACACGTAGACTGACTCTCATGACCCACCATGTTCCCTTGCCAACGCTGTGAACACTACCAAGTTTGCCGCAGTTTGGAACGTGCTCTGCTCTAATGGATTCAACATGGTAAGGCCGCTGGCGCAAGCCAACGTATAAAAATAGTCTGTCTTGACCATTGCTCTTTTTAGGATGTTCTGGTCAGCAACATGCCCGGAAGGCAGTAATGTCGTCTCCAATAATTATTTATATAATGTATTTTTAGGAGTTGAAGACTCGTAACAACAGTCGTCAGCACAGCAAATCTAGAAGACCGCGGGGCGTACGCACATCATGAGAGCTTATTTTACTTAAATGAGGAGAAGGCAGTACAGCAACGAGTTAAACGGACTGGTCTAACTGGTAAGGTATGGACGTCTTGTAATGCGGTTCGCACAGCATCTACTGCACATTAGTGTATAACTGTGCACTTAAGGCCCATAGATGGATGCTATCCAGGTAAATCTAATATTAACGGTACATTTCGCTTTGACCAATACACTCCTTGATAAAGTCAGGCGAGGCGCAGTACTCGTATGTACAGTATGTTTATGCAAATTTCTCCTGTTAATTGTCCACGAGTCACAACAGGGGCTTCTGGTGGCATTTGCATTACATTTACATTATTTATTACCGGCTCGTTCAGTTTACTGTCAAGCCCAAAGCATTGGATGAAGACATTGTCCATTCAATTTTCCCTGATTGAATGGTGGTAAATACCACATGGGCAGCACACTAAGGGCACAGCACAGTATGGCTGAAATATTATCGACATCATTTCCGATGGAATTCCCATGCTCAGGGATGGGGTAAAACGTGTTAGCAAGCTTGAAACCATCGCTTGAAAAGTATTAGTAAGAAACACTGGACGGCACCGCCATCTACCAATACATGGCACCGTGCTTCAAAAGTGTCGGTAAGGAATACAACAGCATAGCAGTGTCATCTTCCAAAGTACAATATATACGTGCCATTCAGTATTATTTACCAGTTCCAAGCGATGGTGAGATCCGGCCTTATTTGACAATTGCATTAAACTTTCTGGTTGTTGCAGCCGATATACATATATATATTGTACTAATTATGGTTGCTCCGCCCTCTCCCCCCCCCCAACCGTAGGTTTTCCTATGGAAACTTGAATTAAACGGACACCATGGGCACCCATATGAACTTTTTTTATGGGAGGGGGGGGGCTGGACCTGGAGCTGTCTTAAGTTTTAGTTTTTGAAGGCAAATATGCAAATGAAAAAGTTGCAGTCTCAATCTATGATGGAAAACATCTTAACCTCTTGACTGTTACGCTTCTATAGATAGAAAATTATTTTCATTCCCCGGATACTCCCTGCCCCCGGGTTTGGGCACACATTGACGCAAATGGGCTAGTGCACCCATGACGGACAATGCAGTCTTTGCTATGCTTTGGAAAAGGATAAAACATACAAACAAACACATTCATTCGAATATTTCGTTGCCGGTAATGTAAGGGGTCAATAACCAATTTATGCAGCCAGCGCTTTTAGAACGAAAAGAACATAAGTTTGCTGGTTCGAGATCGTGTTTACGTTGGTAGAAGTGATTATATTAAAGAAAATTGTCTAGCCACTTAAAAAGAAAACACTTTGCCCTATGTCAACATATACCAAACACCAAAATAGCTATGTACTGAAAATAGAATGCAGGGCCATATGAGCAACGGAAAAAGGGAAATCAGGAAAAAATGAGGTGTTTTTCATTTTCCCTGGCACTGATTTATTTTCTGTAGCCCTTTATCTGCTTACAGTACTGTGCATAATTATAATACTTAATGAAAAATACCGTCATGTGTACAAATGTAATGAAACATACACTTGGAATGAATTCTTTCTAAGCCAGTGTCACAGTGGGGGAAGCTATTCGCTTACTGGAGCGCAAGTAACAGCTCAGCAGAGGGTTCCACTTGAAAATGCTGGAAAACTCGTGCGGGCAAAGACTTGGTGGAATGAGTTTTAAATAATTAATGAGAATAAGCTCTGCAACTATTGAGCTCCTTTCAAAAGCTCCACAAATTAATGCTTCCACCAAATTTATTTTTTCCGGGCAACTCCACTGGAAATAATGAAAAACGGAATACGGTTGGGGATGTACAATGAGAATTGCCTCAAGACTGTTTCATTATCTACCTACAGTCTCAAGTGCCCAATGCGGGGGTGGTTTAATATTTAGAGTGCTAAAATAATGGGTTTTTTGGCCATTAATCAGTCATTCTTTTGACAAACCGTTTTGATTTATTTCCTATTTCATCGGTATCTGTTTATAAGTAGCTTGTACATTTTTTTTTTTGCTGACGTAGGCCTATGGATCTATTGATCAGCTGAAGGCTTTTGGCTAGTGAAAGTGAAAAGTCTTGATCTTGTTATGTTAGATCTTGGAACACAGGTATATATTTCGCCATTGGATTCGAATTGGTGGACGTCTAGACCTGACATTTGGTAAATAAAAAGAGAACATCTTTAAAACCAACGTTGACCTACCCAAGTTTTCATCAGTTATATGGGTTGGGCCCAAAATAGGCCTGTCGTACTGTAGCATTGGGGGCTCATTTTAATAAATAAAACAAACTCCCCACTATCCTGAGCCTGAGCAGCTGATCTGCTGGTAGATCTGTCGAGACACATTGAAGTGAATGGGCTTGTGCACAAAGGCCAATTCCACGCAGCAGGTCTGCTCGTAGATCTGTTGAGGCACATTGACGCAAATGGGCCGATTTTTCCAGGTGCCCACCAACCCCAGCAGATCTGCCGCGTATCTGTGTGCCTTTGTGCACAAGACCTAATTCTCACAATAACAGTCGTAGGCCCACAGTTACAGACTGAACGTACGACATTTCCAGACAATTTCCACCCGTGATAGCCAATGCCATCAGCCAAGTAGTAGATGTTGGAAAACATTCAGAGCACGAATGCAAACTTGGGAATTCAAACTCGAGAGGCACAAGCAGAATAATTATTTTGAGAATAATGAATATTAAAGGGCCGACAACTTAATGGAATAGGAAATAATTATTGCTGGTTGGCTGAGATGGGACTAAGGAAGCCCCTATGGCTCTGGTGTTGCTGGGACTACACAAACTTCTCGCACTATCAAATTATTTCAAGTTTCACTGCTAATGCTTACACAGCTTAAGCACCGTCATGTAGCCCTCATGAATATATTGCCGGTGAAATTGTGTGCGCGAAATCACACTGCCGGCAGCTTTGTCGAGAGGAAGCGCTCTCACAATAAGGCATATCCCGATAATAAAGGAACCGCAGCGCCACATGTTTATCCCGCTTGCATGAGAAACCACTTAAAGAACCTATTGTAATGCTCGTTCAATTACGGGGGGCTTCCAATTTTTCAAAGTCACCCGGGACAATGATCTATATAACACTGCCTCATAAATGCTTAAGATCGTAACTGGATTTTTTTATAGCAATTTAGCTTTCATACATATTGAATATCGTTGGATTTACCACAATGGATTTTTAATAGTATTAGGTGAATATATTATTATGTATAAAAAAAAGTTACATATTATACAGCGCTCACTGGAATGGTTTCATACTTGATTAAGTCGAGCTAATGCCTGTTCCAATGTCAGTTTGCCAATGGCTAGAAATTCATACAGAAACATTACCCCAAAAACGATGGGGTCATTGGCAGGTTAAGGCACAATGGGCCACTACAAACAGATCTACATCCATAAAAAGCCCTTCTTTCTTCTTCTTTGGCCGTTACTCCCCTGCGCCGAAGGAATTTATATATATATATATATATATATATAATCAATTATACCATTGTAATATAAAAAACCTGTGGGCCCCCAAGTTAATAAACTTCAATAATAATAATAACAATAATAATAAACCAAGCTCACTGTGTTTCTGTAGGTGAAAATGCATTTTTCTTTAATAATGCAACTATACAAATGTATAGCAGGCATCTACTATTAATCTAAAATTTTGATACACAATACTGCATTCTAATTGGTCGCCCATTTTTTGAATATTATTGGAATATTATTGGGTGTATAATTATCAATGGCTGGGTGAATAGTAATTAGTATTTTAAGCTGACCTAAAATACAATTGTTTTGATTGCCTCATTAAAGAACCGGTCCGAGTTTACTCGAACATGCTTTCCAATTTATCAATTAGTAGGGAGAGAAAATGAATAATTTCATGGTAAATAATTTTCCTATGGTTAAATTTCGGATATCTCGGGGGGGGGGGGGGGGGTGTCCACCTGACGTCACTGGAGGTGAGGTAGCCTCAATATATTTAAAACTCATTACAACACAGTAATAATGGCAGGGCAGGCAATGCATTTCAGCGTGAAGTTTCTATCATTTTTTCAAAAAAAAAAAAAATTTTGCGCAAAAGCAAATAGGTTTTTGGGAAAGCAAACTGTCAGGTTTCGTTACTCAACTTAACACCTAAAACATACCTGAAGGTAGAAGTCATCGATAAATAGATTCCGCAGAAAAATTATTTTTTAGTCATTTTTCATGAAAATTGAGTTATTTTTATTTTTTTTTTACCCCCAGAAGCAAACTATCAAGGGGTAAGCGACCCCCCCGCATTTTATCAACATTAAGAACGACTAGAATATATTATGTGAATTTAAAAGAAATCGTTGGAGCCGTTTTTGAGAAATAATTTTTTTAGACGTTTTTTTGGAGTTTTTTGAGAATAAAACCCCCCCAAATTGAGTTAGCCCAAAATAAAAAAAAATTGTCCCGAGGTATGATTTTTGTGAACCTACATGCCAAATTTCACTCAAATCCACCGAGTAGTTTGCCCGGAAATCGACGAACAGACAGACCGACAGAGAGACATTTCGTAAAAAAACACTTTTTTGGGTTCCTGGGACCCCAAAACGTGTAAATCCGTTGAAATCTCGGAATCGAAAATTTCGACCGTCATAAAGCTTTCATTATACTACGTATAAATTGGAAAGCAAAAATGAACGAAAAAAAGGGAAATAAGATCTGAGGATATCTCTCTTGATCACTGCTCTATTTGGTATGTTTTGATTAGCAACTCGCCCGGCAGCTATTACATAGCTACAGTAGAATAAAGAAACATGTGGTAAAATAGAAAATCCCGTCACATACAGAATACCCCAGCAAAGAAGATAAGACACATGGGAGAAAGAGAAGAAAATATCTTTGAAAATCCCTAGACCTGCATATATCTTACACGACAATTCAGTCTTAGACAGTTGCTATGTTTCCAATCCCCTAAGAGACTCTTGCCGTAGCCAATCTTCATATCCGAGAAAAACTTTTCTCTTCGGTCAAAATGGGCCAGTGTTTGACTTTAGTGTTACGATATGTCGTGTTTTGTTTACTTGAGGTGCATTTGAATTTGGTAATCTAACTGGCAGGTTTCGAGATGGCGACACATCATGGCTATGATTGGGGATCGATTACATTATCGCACTGTATTTAACGTTCAAACAGAAGTAATCCACTAAATACTGGGTGTCTTGCTACTGCTATCTTCACAATGTGAAACCTCAAGTTACAACAGGAGGCAAACCGGGTTACACTAATCCAAAGGCTGCAGTATTAAGAGCTAACAAACCAGGCTAGCTTCGATCTAGAAAAAAAGGGCTGCCCCAGCATTTTACCTTGATGAATGGATGAATTTATGAAATGCTTGTAAGAAACAGAATAACAGCCTAGTGACAAAAATTTACAAACTAGATAAGATGAAAAAATAATTTACTCTATTGTACAATGCACAGGAAGCGATGGCAAAAGCATATCTGTTAAGATATTGGCTAGATAAATATTGTATAGCATTTCCAATAGGAAAATATGATTCGTATACATGTGCAAAACTTATGATATCCAAAGGAAATCTAAGTAACATCAGTTGCCTTAAAAAACTGCGTAATTTTTCCATCTTACAGAAAGATCTACCAAGCCCAAAAGCATTGACACATGTTTTCATGCTATAGTCCCCGGCAATAATTTACTAAAGAATAATCGATGTGACCTATAAAAATAAACTATTTCCGTCTACAGCTTAGGTTCCGTATATTTTTCTCAGATAAGCATAAAATGTAGACATTTTGGGAGGTCCTTGCAAACATCATTCACAAAAGAAATATAGCAATATTATAATAAGAACTCATAAACTCTGATAATTATGTCGCGCTTTTATAACGATAAGTTTTTGAATTCGCGAAGACTTCAATCTCAATAGGCAGTCTGGGCAGGTGGACTCGTTCGTTAATTCTATTTATTGGCATCATCTCAAAGTTTTGAATCCATATTTAAAGTTACTCAGATAAATAAGAAAGTTTGAAAACTGTTAGAATCGAGACAATGGAGCATTCAAGTATTTTATAACAGAAAATTCAAAGCATTCCGTATGGATTTCACATTTTAATTACCTAATTTAATTAATCAAGGGTTTAATTTCAGGGTAGATACGCATAAAAATCTTATAACAGACAATCGGACACCTACAGTATACAGTTTGTTTTGGACACATTCCAAATTGATTAAAAAATATCACACCCATTTGAAGAAAGGTTCCTCTATATTTTGATAATAAATAAATAAATAAATAAGGACTTTTATAGTCTCTATTACTAAGCCAACCTAGCGGAGTTAGGGCTATAAAGCCCTCTCTTACACTCAACTAGGAAGGCCCGGGACCCCCTGCTTTACATTCCCTCCGAAGCATGGCCAGAAAATGTAGCCAGTGTGGGACTCGAACCAACAACCTTTCGGGTGAAAGTCAGAGTCCGTACCACTACGCTACATGTCTTGACTTTGATGTACTAATTATGTGACCGTCATTAACACCAATGGGTAAGGCCTTTCACCTCAGTGTTATTTTTTTTTCAAATAAAGTTCAATAAAAATGGCCTATCGTAATTAGTGGTGGCCACACACCCTAAAACAAAATGTAGAGGAACATCTCTTTTAAAGCATGAGACGTAATTACTTTACTATCGATATTCTCTACGAAATTTGATATTTTACACACGCAAGGTTATTCCCCTGCCGGTTGCCTTTAAAATTCAGAAATAGCCCTTCCCCAAACTCGTACCTACTTCTAGGGAGAAAGAATAATACAGTACACCACGATATGTAAAATGTTAAGCAAAGTTTCAAATGACCACCTGGTCTCACACTTAAACCATTCAGAAACCATATTTCACATTATTTCAAGTCATCTTAGACAGATATCAGAAGCGCCGTGGACGTAGAAAAGATGCTCAAGAAACCGAATGGCCATCTTTTCTAATACTGAAACCATATGTGACTTTATTTCACTTCATCCCAGGACATAAACAGGCATCAGAAGCTGCAAGGGACGTGGGAAAGATGCTAAAGCAAAATAACTTTGTATGGTATAAAAATAAATGTTATCTTATATGAGGGAAAGGAAAGGAATGTGAGTTGAATAGACAACAAATAAGAGAGGGAAACATACCGTCACAATTCAATAGACTCAATCAGAATTTGGAAAACCTTTAAGGAACAGTATTGAGAAATTGGGAAATAATATCGTACTGCAGAAAGAGCGTGGAAAACACATTGAAATGCAGGAGGCACAGCCAGAAATTAATTTTCATTTTATTGCCCTTGACTGTTACTTATAAAAAATTAGGGAAGTACTGTATGTTGAACTGTAGTTTCCGATAGACCTAAAGATGGAATTTGAAACATGACCTATTTCATCCCACATATCCAGTTGCTTCACCTTTTTGAAAGGGTGAGGTGAATAACATTAGTTGTTCTCAACTAGCTGCAGTGGGGCCAAACACCGCACTATGACTAGGGCACGGGGACTAATTTAATTTCAAGCGATGATGAAGAAAATGGATAGCTTTTGTCGGAACTGTACTGACAGTATTTTCTATCGCAAATTAAATACATTCAAAAGAAACTTCGAACTAGTAAGAATCAGCCGGTAGTTGAAGTCAGATTAGGGAGAAGGACTTGATCGTCAGCCCTGGTGATATTTTCGTCTTCCGTTTTGGCTGACCCAAGGTGCAAAGGTCTTACATAACTAGTTCTAGAGCAAGACTAGTAGATAAATAACTAATAGAATTTGCTTGAGGTGGGCTCACCTGAAAAGTGTGGTTCTTCCCTTCCCCACAACCCCCTTCCCCCCATATTAACTAGTCTAGGTAGAAGAAGGTTTTACAGAAAATATTTAAAAAAGAAACAAATGCCCCACCAGGATAAACGAGAAAAATTTACGTATTCTTAACGGTACTTGGCATTAGATATGGTACGATAATTATGGACCTAATTTTTATCCATTTGGCTAAAACAAAGCGTATTCAAATTTCAAACAAGCATTAGCATAAATAATAATAACGTTCTCACTAGATTGAAATTAGCGTAATTACTTATAGAAGGAAAACATGTTTTTTTTTCCACAAGATATCTTTTTACAGCAGCGTAAATCAGCCTGATAGCACCACAAATTAGTACTTTTCACTACTATAAGGTTAATGAGGTTATACAATACAATGCACATTCTAACATTCGTATGACAATGTTGAAATTGAAAACCGATTTTATTGAAAAACCAAAAGGCAAACAATAAGACTATAAAGTCATGCTAACACTAATGTTAGAATGATATGTATGAATATCAGTTCATAACGCTGATTAAGACAAACAGTTTTCCTCATTAATAACTCTATTTCATGTCTTGAGAATTTATCAATTTTCTGGGCTCTTAAAAGTGTTCTCAAATAATTAAATAGATTAATTTAATTTACCTAAATACCAGCCATCGAGCATTCCTTTTAGGAATTTCCCGAAGTAATTTTTGCATTCAAAGTGATAAATCCAGAGTAGGTAAACTAATTAACACGGAATAAGGACGCAGTAAACTTTAAGGAGTCTGGTTTCCTCCTTAGGGAGAAAAGCAAACGTTTGATTACTAGATTACAAACAACGTCATGTGTTTCCCCCTTTTCAACAAACATAGCGTAACTCCTTACAAAGGGAACCATATGCTAATGTTTCAACTATGTTAATAGCCACTATGCATTTGCTGCTGTAACTTCAAACCCTTTCCGTCCTATAGGAATGAATTTGAACAAGTGAGAAGCTATTCAGGGGTACAGCAATTCTAACCAACAAGATTTTCAACAAAAATTGGCACTTCGTCCCGCACACAGTCATTTCATGTGAATTTGATTTGTTTTCATTTGATGTACAGAATGTCATTTCATATTTTTACAAAGTAGGCATATTTGATGTTACGTGGACGTGAACTTTTGAGGTCTTGTTCGGAAAATTATCATTCAAAAAATCCGAATTTACGGTTGGTCTAGCACAAGTAATCACATTTGCGAACTCAGAGATACCATCTATCTCCCACTAAAATACAGCTTTCTGACCGAAGATATTTAATTCTACCAAAAGGTAGTTTGACTTTGTGTTCAATTTTTTTTTACCGCATTTCAAAATCCCCACTATTACACACTCGAATATTGTTCCAACATTCGGTCCAATAAATATGGGTCTAAGAAAATTGGAAAGTGTATTACCTAAATTCAATTTCAAATCGTATACTTCAACATAAACAATCCAAATAATTTTTCGGTCGAATATACAAATAATTGAACAAATCAATATTAGTGTGTATTCAGGGCCTACTAACCGAGACGAAGGGGGAGTCCGGGTGGTCTGGATCCCCTATACACAGTAGAGCTCGGCTATAAGAGACATGGAACGCCAGGGGATTTCTCTCCACTTCATTAGATCACTAAGTCTAGATCTAGTCTCATAAAATAAAATAGTATATACACACCCCTATTACACACTTGAATATTGTTCGATTATTCGATCCAATAAATATGGGTCCACGAAACATTCGATAGTGTAACACCTAAATTCACTTAATTCAGATTCAAATCGAACAATATGTTTGATCATACACATTCCAAATATTTCTTCGATCGATTAAATATTCTACTGCGTAATCAGCGCCATAAATGTACATAAAAATCACCGGGGTCGTGTTCTTATTTCTTTTTAAATATTTATTTTTAAATTATCCAGTTGCATTTCAATGGCACCTTATGAAGCTTCACCGTGACCACGCCTTTATCAACCAAGTTTCTTTATTTTCCTAGTTTTATTGTAGATGGAATAGGAAACTTGAGGGAAAACAGTTTGAATTTCTGTGCGCATAGCAACCAGCCTTTATTCGGAGTAACGACAAGTTAGTGGAGTTGAGAAGTTAAACATTGATCCAATTAAAATTAAAATGCATATGTCTTCGGGAGTTTAATATTGAATACATGTAAGTGCAGGTTTCGAATTGTCAATTGTGCGTGCAACATTCTCTCTAGTCTATAAAAACCACCCAACTTGATGCAGAGATACAAAGGCTGCGTCTAAATAGATTGCACAGATCTTGGAAAATTGCAAGAAAAACAAAATTTCCATGTTCATAATATTTTAAAGTGTCGAAGCTAAAAATAAAATAAAACCCAAAGTCGGTCGTCTTCAAACCAATTGAAATGAACCACATCATCGCGACAGCCATGACAAAACTCTCAGGAAAACAACTTGGAAGCTTTTACAAAACACTCTCAAGTTACAACTTATACTGTACATAAGAATGGCATGCTTCATTACTAAAAGCACGATCCAGTGCTTTTCCCGAGAAGCGAAATGCATCGGAGCACGAGTTTTGAGATGACTTATTTCTTCAGAAGCCACTTCTTTAAAATCCACCGTTATTATACCGCGGGGAGAGGAAAGGAGCTAAAAGCACGTTGACATATTAAGGAGTAACAGCCCATATTATTAAAGAACGGTGGAAACATATTTTAGTTGAAACCTGGCCTGAAGTCAGCTTTCTTCAAATTTCTCCTTAAAAAAAAAATTCGCCGCGAGGTCACACGAGGAAAAATATGACTTCTTCTGAATGTAATGGGGATCTAACCAGATTTATTTTCAAGTGACAATTTATCGCGCGTTGTGGTGGAAATTTTGTCGCAGTCATCACGGTTCTTACGGGCGGGAGGGGGATGTTTCTGAAGCTAATTTACACCCTACATTAAAAAAAAAACATACTTATGGAACCCATTTCACCGGACAACCGCACTATCCAGTTCTATACAAATCATGTTCTAAAACTGCGGCAAATCAGTGGTGTCGAAAAATTCGGAATCAACGGCCGCACTTAATAGATCAAAATGAAGATGAAGACTTCTTCCTACTAATTCCCCAATAACTGCTAATTGATACTTTCAGTGAATTTCATTTTGTACATCTGTAAGGTTTTCCGATATGATTTGCGGTTGTGGATGAAAGCCGACAGGGAAAAAAAAACAGGTGTACAAAATCAAATTTCAGCAATGTCTTTGATTTTTGTTGTGTGGCCACGACTAAAACCGATCGAGCACAGTTATAAATACTGAGGATATTAGGCCTAAAGAGTTTGAAATCTGTGGCCAATTTGTTGTAGTGAAGGCCACATCAAGGCCGTGTCCAGGTTTTGATTTCGGGGGGGGGGGGGTCCAAAAAAATATTTTATACATAATTTATTAATGAATTAAGACGACATGCTACGTAGAAAATGAGCACCCCGAAATTTGTTGTTTTTATTGACCTTTTATTTTTTTATTTAATTAACCAAGCAAGCCATTAAAGATTTGGCTCATGGAAGTTGTAGAAGACTACTTCATGCATCATATAATAGGAAATATTAAATTTTTGGTACCTTAGTTCCTCCATTAGTACCAGAACAGACAGGACAGGACTAAAATTTCGCGTACTCTGGGATTTTTGGAAGAACTACTATACCGAAAAATAAAAATACCTGATTATATGATGCACGAAGTAGTCTTCTACAACTTACATGAGCCAAATTTTTAATAATTTGCTGAGTTAATTAAATAAAAAATGAAAAGTATTTATTTTTGGGGTGCCAATTTTCTACGTGACATATCCTCTTAATGGATAAATTCTTCAAACCATAGAGGTTTACATACAAAAATGTATTTCGGGGGGGGGGGGGGTCCGGACCCCATGGACCACCCCCCTGGGCACGGCCTTGGGCCACATACTGTACACCAAAATGATGTGACCATTTCAATAGCTCTACAAATCTACAATAAGTATTTCCAGTAAAATTGGATTTTATTATTAAAAAAAATGACAGTGACTGTCCCATTCCCCCTTAATAAAATAACAATTAGGGGTATTCACTGCGTTTGGGTTTCCCTAAGGGAAAGTAAGAATAGAACTCCAGTTTTTCTACGTAGAAAAATAATGCCATGGAAACGTATATCTCTACGTTTCCGACTTTACCCGACCTAACCTAACTTAGGTCTACCTCCAAAGTTTCTTTGTCTTCGGCTATTCACTTATGAACATCTGCTGAAGTCCACTTATTGCCATATGTTTCCTTTTGATGTTTTTTTTTTTATTAATTTTTGTCGCAGAGCTAATTTTTCTAAAATTAAATAAAAATAAAAACCAAAATTCAAATGCAAAACAACAACAAATATGGCCGTTTGGCGTTTTTTGATTCCCCAAGCTCAGTTTACCCAACCAAGTAGTTGGGTAAAGTGTGGGAATGTTTTGAAATACGTTTTCTTATGGAATTATTTTTCTACGTAGAAAAACTGGAGTTCCATTCCTAATTTCCCTTTGGGTAAAACAAACACAGTGAATACCCCTAATAAATACGTTTGTAATAGAAATACGTCCTATACCGCACGCAATATGTTTTCCCTTGATGGTATTACACATTCTAACAGCGCCATAGCTATTATGTGGTTTATGACATACGGTGAGCACTAACGCGTATCGGCTTGCAATTTGGAGTAGAGGTGCTCAAACCAGCCTGCCTGTCGGTGATTTGCTAGCTGACGTTGCTCCCTCCATTAACCTCCCCATTTCTCATTAAATTGTCAATCAATCAATTTAAAGTTGATACTTAAAAGCTGGGATAAGAGTGTGATGCCGCGGGGGAGGCCAGTGGTCTTCCACAGCATAACGACGATTGGACTGTGTTTCAGCATGTTACCCATGTCAGTTGGCATTTTGGCTCATGTAATTCACAGCTAAAACACTCACATTTATTGATTTATTTCTATTATGTACAATTTATTCATGCAAACACTAGCGGGGGAAGATCGTCTGAGATGGAGTGGTGTAGTGGCAGCGGCGAAAAGTCCCCCCGGGCTGGATGCGCCTTAGTCAAGTAAGTCAAGTCAAAAAAGGTTTTATTATTATTTCTAACCTTTAAGCTACCTTATTTACATAGCTTATTTTATATTTTATTGTTACAACTGTCAAGTAGCCTATTGGTGTTAGTCACGGCCACTTACGAGTATTACTTATCAATATGAGGAGGAACAATTCTTCTACTTTATAGCCTCTCAATTATGACTCTACAAATTTCTTATGAAATTTGACTTTGTGTAAAAAGAAATGGTCTATTTGCTCTTAAGTTTAAAAAAAAAAAAATACATGTATAGTATAATTTTTAATAATAATTGTATTTTCCATTAAGTTTTGACCCGCAAGTAAAGTTGCTAAAGTAGTAGCATCGTGGCTCACGCTCTACGGTTTATTGTTGGTTAATAAGTGTATATTATTTTTATTTGTAACTCCCACCTTAGTAATAGGAAAATACCCATTAATCTGCGCCTCCCTTTGGTGGTCCACTTTCATCCATATATAAAAAATAAATTATGGCCCAATGAACGAAATAGCGCGTATGGAACGTAAAGAAAAAAAAAGACGCGGCAAGTGATCAATACTAACCAATTTCTCCCAGTAACGAGGCAACGTCGCCAGCAAAAATGTCAAAATAAAGCAACTTGAATTGGATGGCAACTCAATTACTCCGGCAGGAAATCCCCCTCTCCGTGAAATTACTTAAGCCTGGCGCAGTACACTCTAACTGTCAGTTATTCATACTCGGTTTTCGTTCGGCAAACCGCTAGGTTTGACGCTCTCCAATGGTATTATCCAGGGGATTAGAGGAGAGCAAATAATTCCCGCCTGATTTCGGTGCAGCGGGGCTCACACGTACCCTTAAATCTGCTCTTCTCTAAAATATACTCAACAGTATCACTATAAAGGTCACTTAGGCGAGCAAGGTCGAAGCCAGGATTTTTTTTTTTGGGGGGGGGGGTGTTCAGAAATTTAATTATACATAGTAGTTTCTATTTTTCCTCTCAACATAAAATTCTATCTTGTGTCAGGCCATTTCATTTCGGGGGGGGGGGGGGTGTGTGTGTTCAAACCCTCCCCCCTGGCTACGGCCTTGAAGGCGAGTCATTTTAAATATAGTGTTGGTTGCACGAGAATGTTAACCATAATATAGTCAGGAGAGGAAGTAGAGTAATGGTATAGACTCCGACCATCACTTGCTACATTTTCTGCCAAGCTCCGGAGGGCATGTAAAGCAGGCGGTCCCGGGGCTTCCTAGTTGAGTGTATAAGAGAGGGCTTTATAGCCCTAACTCGCCAGGTTGTAACCGAAATTAGAGAATATAGAAAAACTGGGCTTGGCGGAATTCGAACCCACGATCTCCCCCTAACCGGGGCTTCGTCTTAACCGCTGGACCACAAGCCCCGTCAAGAACAGTTGATGTACATCCCCCTAATTTCGGTTATAACGAGGAGGTTATCTCTTCAACCAAAGTTAATTTAATTTCAGTGTTATAGTATATTCCCCCCTGCTTCTTAAGGTTTTTTAGAAGAAAAAATAATAATTAGAAGGGGCATAAAATAAATCTACTAATGTATTAAAATAGGTTTTAAAAAATTGTAAAGGAGCTTATTCAAATCCAGAGGCGACCTAGACCGAGTAGGCTGTACTTCAGTGAAGTCTCAGTAGCTACTGACAGATTTTTTCAATTCTCATCGGCCACGGCCAATCAGTCCGAACTTAATGATTTAGTCACTCCATTTATAACAAACTGTCAAAACAAATTTTCATACATTATCATCGTGCACTTCGCATACAAGTTAGGTATCTGTATAACGAAATAAGGTTTTAAAAAAAATTACATCTCTCTCATAGCTAATAAAAAAGTAATCATAGAGCTGATGCCCGACATTAAATATTCAGCACGTTCACGAGATTTTTTTTCTCTTTTCAGGGTCCTATGGGAGATATAAGGGACCTCAGTGGAAACCCGATGACGTAACTTCCTATCCATGTTCCAAGAAATTACTTAGCTTCATCTTCTTTAACTTTAACTCTTCAATGAAAATTCTCAGGACCTTTAAACTTGATGATATCGATTAGAATATAAAGTATTAAAATGGCAAGAATATATTCGAAGAAATCTGAAGGAAGCGTTGCGATGAAGCAATTCTAACATCCACCACCAAAGTCAACAAACTTTCCGACAGTTGCAAATTATGTAAAGGATAACCGGAAAACATTCTGAAAGTTGGTTTGTAACTTTGAAGAAGAGTGTATGTATGTTAAATCTTTCTATCCATGGGGAATAAATTTTCTAGTAGCAATACTTCTAAAGTTACCGCTGATATGCACTCATACATGATCTTTATTGAATCATAGGAGCACGATTTCACGATCAGAGAAAACTATGCTGTGGAATAGAGTTATTTGAAGCCAAATGTGGAAAAATTTACAAAAACTATTTGGACTGCCACACTATGCTTTTATACATTTAAAATTGATGTTACGTATGATTCTAAAGAAAAACACCGTTTACAGGCAAATTTGTGAACTCAAATTACCTACTTATCGTACGTATGCCTCCCTGTTCAGACAGTGTTTATTGTAATTCTATTAAATAAAGGCATGGGCGTGCTCAACCATTAACCAAGCCCATCTGTGTAAAACAAAGAAGAAAGAAAAGTAACTGATAACTAAGAAGGGAAGTGCTGCATGTTGAATTTTACAAGCCCCCGAGGCGATGAATTTCCATTTTGTTTATACTTCGCAAGAAAAATTACTTTGCATTATTTTCCAAGTTATTGCCGCCACATTTTACTGTAGTAGGCTACACGCAATAGTTTAAATAACAGCGTCAAAATCCTTCATAAGTGTCTCTAAAGTCTTAAAAAAGTCTCTACCATATATTGAATGATTTCAATTTCAAATAATGAATTAATGTACAGATAGAACTAAGGCAATCAAGAAAAAATGTTTATTTCTAATTCAAGACTGCAACGCACGCAACACCAAAATTAAAAATAAAATACAATATCAGATTTTGATAAAAACAATCTTTTGTCGTACCGAGGCAAAATCAGCAACACTTGTTAGCAATGCAAGTATGTCTTTGGCAATAGTAAATAGGCTAGGATTTATAATTTAAATTAAATTAAAACTTTATACTGCAGTGAAACTGGAATAAATCAATAGGCTTACTAAAAACAAAAAAAAACAAAAATTATATAAGAAAGGAAAGGAACAAAACACGGACTCAGATAAATACAAGCAAAGCCGCGCATTCGACGTCGGAATGAAAACAAAGAGGCTTAGCTGTTGGAAAAAGTTCAAATGTATGGACTTTGTTGAGAAGTACAGCGTCTGCAAAACAAAGCGACGGAAAGTGGGTGACCCGTTGAAATTTTCCGAGAGAAACTTTAGACGAGAGGTGAATTTTAAACGGCCTCTTATTTAAGATGTCTACGACGTACTACTTTTTTTTTTTACTTTTTCACCTACGTCGAGCCCCGCTTTCAGGCGCAATAATGCAGACAAATGATTGGGTAAAATACAATAGAAAATTATCTTAATTGTATACTGTACATTATGGTGTCTTTTTAGTTATTGAGCACATTGGAGCACATGTAGAGTAGTGGAACAGACTCCAACTTTCACCCGAAAGGTTGTTGGTTCGAGTCCCACACTTGCTATATTTTCTGGCCATGCTTCGGAGGGCATGTAAAGCAGGCGGTCCCGGGCTTTCCTAGTTGAGTGAAAGAGAGGGCTTATAGCCCTAACTCCGCTAGGTTGGCTTAGTAATAGAACAAAAAGTCGATATTAATTTTATTTTTTTTTCTTTGGATCCAGTTTATTGGATGAGTTTTAAAAGGCGGGAAAAGCTCGAACATATGAGCAATGTTACTGTTTTCAAATTTTTACAATCCAGTCATAGAATATGTAGCAAGTCTGGGACTCGACCCAAGAACCTTTCGGGTGAAAGTCAGAGTCCATACCACTACTCCACATGTCTGTTCGCAATGCTCATCACACTGGCAACTAACAGCCCTCATGACGTACCATGTTTTGCTAGTGTTACTAGCCGTCCCTTGGGAGAGAACGGAAGAAAAGGGGGCGAGCTAGGGACGGAAATTCATATATTATTATTATTTTTTAATATTAACTCTTTATTATATTATACACGATGGAAAATACAATACAAATACTTTCGAACGCATCTTTACTTCAATTTCTATGCAGAATCGTTTTGGAGAGTTAAATTCCTATGTAGAGTTGGCATTATTAAGCCGGTGGGAATGCTAACTCCGAAATCGTTCCGATTTTCCCTTAGTAGAACGAAAATTTTTCCCTTAAGAGTCATTTAGATTTTAGGGGATAAACCATTTCTATAAACAAAGCGCTAAGACGCAGAGCCAGACGCCCGGGTCACCAGCTCTGCTCCTCGGGCTCTTGACTAATTACTTGTGACTCGTTTCCTATTGTCAACACAGAGACCCATTGTGCTAAAGGAAACGTCACAAACACTCAAACTCAAATTTTGAGGACAGCTTCGACATAGAGAGGTAAGTCTTGAGGAAGAAGGAAATGTGAGAGATTTATTACGCCTTCATACAGTAGGCTCGTAATGAGGAACGCAAATGCCTGCGGTTTTGCCTTACAACTCATATAAGTAGTTTTATTATGCAGAAACTCAACTAGGCAAAGAGAATAAACTGAGTTCAAATTTATAAGTTCCGTTAATAATTTCACATTTTGTTAGTTGTCATGGTTTGAAAAAATATATTGGCAGAAAGAAACACTACGCCATAGTGGCGGTCGAATGCAGAACTTTGGTCACAGCTCAATTTGGCATGTTGTGGTCAGCAACATGTCCGGGAGCCCTACCAGTGAATGTACCGTGTCCAATCTACCCCACAGGGTTGGGTGTAACCTCGACCATCTGCTTTATAGTAGAGTTGTCTATCAACTGGTCTACACCGGCACCAAGACTTATGAGAATGAGTTGCCCTATTGATATTACAGGCTATACAGCCAGCAAATCTCTAATTCTGTGTCTGGTTGCCATGGAAAATAAACCAAAGTTCTCTTGAAGGGACGGGGGTATTGATAGATCTTTTCAAGACGAATAAAAACCACCATTTGCGGTGAAAATGTCACATCCTTTTCAAATATACAGAATACATCTTACAGCAATAGGGTGATTTTGTACTTAGCGCCTGCGGGCTTAAGTAAAAACTGAGAACGAACGTTACTAAAGTTAATTTGAATCGTTTGATATTTGCCCCGTCATGTAGGGACTTGTGATGAGAGGTGTTGGCGGTGGTTTGCAAACTTGACGAAGCAGTAGAATTCGGGATGATAGGCCGTGGTAGAGTGTACATTTTTCGTCAATATCTACGGTCGACATCTTCAGTGGCTCTGCGTAGACTTTTAAGATTGTAGCTCGGAGAGAATCCGAACTGATAGGCGATGGTCGAGTTCAAGCCGTTTAGCTCAGCTGCTACTGAGCCTCCGAGATACAATCTTAGAATCACTGAAGATGTCAACCGCAGATGTTGACGAAACGTTTAGAAGTACGCTTCCAGATCTACCATCCAGGAATCTACTGCTTCTAAACGAAATTAGAGGATGTAGAAAAACTAGACCTAGGCTTAACCGGGGCGTGTCTTAACCGCTGGACCATAAGCCCCGACAAAAGCAGTTGATCTATACTGTATATCCTCTATTTATTTGCTCTTGTTCGGCGTAGATCGTGGGTTCGAATCCCACCAAGTCCCGTTTGTCTATATCCTGTAATTTCGGTTATAGCGAGGAGGTTATTTCTTCAACCAAAGTTAATTTAATATACATACCATATACAATCTAATGTATTCCACTGCTTCAAGTACCTCCGGTCGTGAAAGTCTTTTGTAATTACATTGGTAAGGGAAACTGCTATCAACGCGTATCTGTAGTTACCTGTTACAAAGCTATTAAGTAAGCATACGGATGTGTGAAGCAGTACAAGCGATTTCAGGTAATTAATAGTGAGCGGCAGAGAAAGTGGAACAAGTAATTTCAGCAAACTGTAAGTTGCAGTAACTACCCAACCAAATTAGAATTCATTAAGAAAGGCAGATAGTTCTCAATAATTACCCTGAGGTAATAAAATACTAACTACTAATTAGGAAATTATTTGAGCAGCTAACTTGCCCCACTTCCAGTTAATTTTCATTACAGCTGCTTTGAAACGGAGAAGATGCCTCAAGGGGCTATAGGATATGGACCATTCAAGTATTTCTGCGTAGAAATTTACCACTTAGTAATACAATAACAATTTAGAAACGGAGTAAGTAATTCTGTGACGTCACAGTGACTGCTAGCAAAGTCCAATTTCTTAATGTTGTTATGGAACCCAAAATCATACACCTACTGCGTTGTTTTCCAGGACAAATAAGAGTCAACATCATGTGATTATACAGTCAACGTGAAAAGGCACGCCTAGTTTGTAAGCCTATTTCCGTCCAGTAAACGTATTTCCGCCCGTGCTAACTGAACAGTCCGTCACAGTGCTGGTGGCGTAATTAACTTTTAAGTTATAACCCACTAGGTCAATTGTTCTCAAATGGTGAGCCATGGGCGGTGGGACGCGTCCAGGGGGGGGGGGGCATTGCGAGATAAAAAGTAAAAAACATGCAAAAACATGGGCAGTAAGTAGTAGTAGTAAAATAATGCCAAATTTCTAATTACTATCAAGTAGATTTTTGACTAAATACACTTTTTTGATACTTATAACTTTGCTTTTTTTCTTCATTACATAAATCAACTTCATCTGCAGTCAACAACCCCCCCCCCCTTTTCACATACGAGTATATGGGGAGCCAATGCTACCTTAAAAAAATTTAGGGAACCACCGAAAATGTTTCTTGAGAACCTCTGCACTAGGTTGTAAGGCAGGTACAATGATGCTACACTGACACAAGAATGCCATTTCCACACATCTGTGGAGAACACAAAACGGAAAAAGTAAAACAAAATCTATTTTAAATACAATGCATGTTCCCATCTCTTTTGGCTACTGTCCTACTCCTATTTCGGATACTGCGGTCAGCGACATGCCCGGCAGCCTAGTTTTCCTCCTACCCATTTTTAAGAAACCCATTAGGGTTGGGTGGACCCAGGTCCGGAGTAATTGTTGGCCCTTTCATGTCGAGGTCGGACATTCGTTCTTTACCAATTGGACTATTCCAGACCATCCGTAAGAACCCCTGTAATTAATTAAAAATCTGCACAAAACAATAATAAGGGAAGTAGTACCCCACCCACTGATAGTTAAGGGGGCCTTCATTAACAAAACAAACTAGTAAACATTTATGAAAAATGTACATTATTAAATAAAAAATATAATTGGCTGACGGTTCACGGTTTCGCGAATGGAAAGAAAACAACAGACAAATCTTGTAAGTAATAAACCAGGCCATCGACTTGGTAAAAGCCGGCCGTCAAGAACACAAACTACTCGAGAAATGAGCAAGTTAACTAATTTCCCTCTGATAACCCAACTAAAACAGAGAGATCAAATTGGAGAGTGACATTTTAGGCGAATCAATAAGAATTAAATAATTGTTAATGTCGCCAGAGAACCCGCAGAGAAAACAAGGGCTTGTTTACACAAGGTCTGCGGCTCCAGATATAGCTGAGAGCGGCTATTTTACCACTAGTTAGTCGAGATGGGACTCGTATTTACACAGGACAAATAAAACTTCCAACAAAACTAGGTTTCCACTAATTTAACTAGGTACGTCCGTATGAGTTGCAGACTAAATTGGAAAAATTAAATATTCCGCGATGGCTTACCAGGGACGGATCCAGCCCATTTTTTGGGGGGTGGGTGTAGTTGTGTGTCAAAATAGTAAAAACATATGTAGGATCGATTAAATCAGAGTGTAATAAATTAACGTAATAGATTTACTAAATTTGCCCCTCCCCCCTATCCGTCCTTGTGGCCCACACATACTTGGGATTCACATAAGCACAATTTATTTTCATGGTATAATTCACGCTTTCTTGATAGCTAAAAAGCATTCTCCACTATTAAAGACTAATAAATATGGGTCTAAGAAAAATTGGAACGTGTAATGCCAAAATTCAGATTCAAAATCGTATACTTCAACATAAACACTCCTAATATTTCTTCGATCTACTTCAAAATTCGATTCGAGATAGAAGACCGCAATTTGTTTTAAAAAGATAAATTATCTTGTATACTGCGGGGCAGGTGCAAACTTACAGTATATCATTTTCAGAATCGTCTCGATGAGTAATAAGTAAGTTTACTCATTCAACAAGCAATAAAAATTTAAATAAAGTTTGAAATGGACTGCGACGTGTTAACGAAGCTATACGTACTCTACAAGAGTGTTGAACCGACATTCTCTTGGATAAATATTAAATAAATAACGACTTCATTTTACCTGGGCGAACCATAAGACTAGATCCATAAGTTAAATTTTACAGCGTTGAAATATAGCGTCAATAACGCTAGAGACTATGAATATTTGATTTAAAATGTCATGTTGAAATTATCAGGATCAATCTTTCACTGAAAATGAATACTATTCAATCTTCCAATTCAGGCGTGAAAAACTGCTGACGTTTCCATTTTCTCTGTTAAAATTATTGCCAGAGACTTCTAGTTATCATATTTTCTATTGTATATATCAGACTTTTTAAATCATGATTTCCTGCAATTTTTTGGCCAATAAATTTGAATATCGCCGTCTGAATAGCGTACAAGCAATACATTGTATATAGAAGGCCAATATATAGCACAAGTAGTCCAATGGGAGGGTAATAAGATAATACGATAACACGTACATAAAGGTTATGCGTGCTTCACGATTTCAGATCATGCAGTATGCAGTAGTTTGAATAGTTGGATTTGAAGTTTGACTGCATTACAATATCGTCGCTGTTCTTGCAAAATGTCGAGAAAATCCGATTATCTGGTTTTGGTCTAGTTGGAAAGATAAATAAAATAAAATAAAATAAATAAGCATTTATTTGCAAACAGACAAAGTCCAATAATATGCATGATGATGCATAAGATGTTGTGAAGTCGCACATTTTGCAGAAGGTCCTATGTTAAGGAAAAAATCCGGCTGAGAATTTTTTTCGCCTCCTGAAAATTAGGGGTGTCTCGACATACGGCCTTTTGCAACAACATCGACGATATGCAGAATACAGTGTTCTATAATAAATCAATTTATAATACGACAGGGCATAATTTAAAAACCGAAAGATCATCCATAACCGAGAATTCAAGGATTTTCTCATTATAGGGACAAAGCATTGGGGGAACAGGCTGAATAAATCAGAATCAGATTTACCCAGTGAACGGGGTAAAAGCCTCCCTCTTCACATTAATTACCAATGAAACTCGTCAACCTCATCAATCAAGAGCGATCGATTAACCCAAAGCGCCAACAATTCAGCCCCCATTGGGGCCTAAAAGCCGACAGTGAAGTTTCCAAAATCACCGCGATAGCGATAAACGGAAGAAAAATTGAGTAAAACCCTACAGGGAACCGATTAAAAAATTAGCATAATGACTATGCTATTACTTTCGAAGATCATTAGTAGATCAACAACAGGGGCTAGTGGGGAAACCGTGCTGGCTGACGAAGCAGGTAAATAAATAGACTTCGATGGCCAGGTGGTAACGTGCTTGCACTTCTGCGAGTCTTCACACGCCATCCGATCGGATGTCGTAGCTCAACACGGTAATAACCTAGCGAGGCAACTGAAGAGATCAATCGGATACATTTATTAAATTGTTTGTATGCGATTAACCTTTTCATAAGGAAAAAAAAATAGTTTCTTTTAGATTAATTTAAATAGCATGCAAACAATTAAATGGATGTATCCGAAAAACTCTTCACTTTAAGTATTCCTTTTTGAGCTAAAACAGGTCTCTGATCGCATGGTGTGTAGAGATTCGCACAAGTACAAATAAGCTCCCAACTATGGTACCGAAGGCATTAAAGAATAATATTTTTATGTAACCGCCTAATTTACAAACTATTTTATAAAGTTATGGTACCGTACCTAAAAAAATCCGAAACAACACTTCATTTTCATTTAAATAAACATCATCTACAAGTAACAAGGATGATTACTTACGATATGTGAAAACCCGGGCAAATTTAAATGGTAATCAATATTCCCCAAAATGGCCTCTGACTCTACCCATACAGGTATATAGAGTCAACGTGTATCTCCAATTTTTGTACGACAATATTCGATATTGAAATATGCATAAGCGTGGCATAGCTTAAAGTAGTTCATCGCGATGCAAGTCTTGACATTACAGTAGTTGATCTAAGTATCGGTCAAAATCCTGCATTAGTCACTAGAATTTGATGCAATGGTCATCAATCCACCCCGGCAAGGTGGAGACTCGGGTTCAAATCCCATTCCCGCCCATTTTTCCATATCTTCCTTTCTCTCGTTCCCTTGCCTGTAGAGGGTTTAAGTTAAACAGGTACTCTGTACATGTAATTGTTGTTATATGATAACATTCCTTCCATGTAAGATATGCGTAGGCATTGTTTATACTGTATGTGCATGACTTTTAGTATTAGGGTAAATAAAGCGTGTTTCACAATACATGAAGCATAAAACTGTTTCGAATTGAAGTAATTTTCATATGATCGCGATGTTGTTCCAGAATGTAGCCTAACAATACCCCAAAACTTACCTGGTCTACACCAAATGCGAAGGTTCAGGTGAAATTAGTGTACTCCAATATTAACTGTACCACAATGTTTTATATAATATGACACAAACCACAGTTATGACAGAAAAGTGTGACGCCCACAAAGAATTGAGTTCGAAACTTTATCAAAAGTAGAAGTCTTCCAAGCATTTAACATACCGAAGGAGAAAGATATGAATTCAACCAAAAATGTCAGACTAAAAGTAGGTATTATTATGTACGTTATGCTTTCCATACTTATTTAGAAGTGGCGAAGTTAGGGCATAGTAACAGAGGGAAGTTTGTTCCAACAATATTGACTGAGTAAAAAATATATAAATTACATTACACGCATGAAATTCGACGCAGAAACGCTTGACAAAAAAATTATGTAAATGTGATTTTCTTATAAATGTATAGAAAAAATGTTTATGCATGTATACAAACAGTATGTTTGACTTACAACATTTATTTCCGTTTATAAATAAAATTAAAGCAATTTTTTTAACAATTTAAATCTGACCAAAAAAAATTATGATTGCTTGTTTTAGTTGATTTTGAATAATGCACTCTATCCAGTTTTTTTTCTTGAGGTGTAATAAGGCGTAATAATTCTTCAATCGTGTATTGGAGAAACATAACCAATGTTAATTATAAACATGTAGGCGCCACACAACAATAATGGAAACCACGACCAAAAACAATAAGATGTAAATGTTGTAGAGACAAGCTGCGGAATAAATAATTATCCTAAAGAGGACGACACACGCCTGTTACACTTAGCTAACTATCGACCTACGAATATATGAGAAGAGAAGAAAATATGAAGTTATTCATTTCATTTGACAAATATTAAATACCATCGAAATCGGATCTACTATATCATGATATACCTACTAGTATTATTGGATTATTATAGAATAAATAACGCGAACGAAAGAAATGATAATTTTAAAAGAATGAAAGAGAGCACTGCTGGTAAATGTAATTCTAAATTATGGGATAGTAGGCGGAATATTAATGAGCCAAACACCTGTGAAAGGAGAATTACAAAACCATGCTAAGGCAGGACTAATGACCATTAATATTGCGTAAAGAAAACGACCCAGCGATCAAAGGAAGAGGGAAACAGCTGAAAAACGGATAGAATTATTCATAAAATTAATGATTCCTTACCCTAACCAACCAAGGTTCCCATGAATTTACGACCAAACTCGGCGGTACAATCGATTTTGTGCTTTGGGATTTTTGTTTTCATTGTTATTATTTTTCGGTTGATAATGATTATGTAGAATGTTCTATAGAATCGTTTAAGAACGGAACTAATGTAATTTAATTACTTGGAGAGATAGTTGAGGACCTAATGCACAATTATGTTACGGTATTTGTATTACTTTTCTTTCTATGTTGTGTTCATAATATATAGTAAGCTAACTTCAAAATCATCTTTAAACATTTATCTTAATTTGCTGAATAAGTTGACTTCTATCAAACTATTGTTGGCTTACTACAGCTTGTTACCAATTACGATAACGACACCAGTAAAGTTGTTCGTAGATCTGTAGTTTATAGAACAGCGGCTTAGGGAACAAATTAGCCTATTTTATGTCTTTTTAATATTTTCGACGAAACAAAATCTCAACCGTAGGTACTACTCCAACAAAAAAAAAAATCAATATAGTTAAAGATAACCTACAATACGATAGAGATTAAAAAGAGCAATCTAGATATAAATATGATAACTAAACGGATGAATAGTATCCCCATTGCCCCAAGACGGGGAGCTAGTCCCACTGGACAAAGAGCTGGGCGTTCTAAGTCGATCAATTATGGGAAAAGAAAAGCGGACATGCTGGTCTTTGGATTTCCGGCTAGGCGGATAAAGGAGAGAGGGTTTTGGTGCCGGAGACGTGAATACCGAGTCTTTCGAAGACTCGGACTCTGTAGAGAAAAGCTGTTCGCGGAAATGAACGGGACAATTTACCTGATAGTCGAGGATAGAGAATCCGAGCCCGCGCTCCCCCTTGACCAGCTCGATGATTTGCGGCTCCGAGGACCACATCGCCAGCCCCGTTAACGGCTCAAGAGATCGCGATTTTAACTTCGAAAAACTCGCGTCCGTCGCGGTTGCGGTCGACGCAAGCGATCCGTCCGACTTGGCTTTAACGAGACGATCACTGGCAGGTATTAGATTTTGCAAGCTTCCTCCAAGAATGTTCTGGAATAAGAAAAATAGCACATAAATAACATAACCAACAAGTCCACAGTATAAAACACTGTTTGAATAGAGGCAATGGCAACAGTACCCTCAATGTTCAATGTGCTCCCTACTATAGCATTAGAGAAAGGGGAAAAAAAATTGACGGAAATGGGATTCGAACCCGCGTCCCAACAGCAATCCACCCAGCCACAAACCCAACGATGCATAAACCGGAGCACAAACTGAAGAAAGCGGGTGTACTACGCTGTACTAAAAACACTTATTTAGATCGGGAAGTCATGGTTGCCCGGCCTTTGGTCAGTAAGCTATTGTTTTGAAACTATCAAAGTTTAGATACGATGAAAAACCACATCTTAAAACGGTGAATCACAACTTAAACTTTATCATGAAATATGCATTGCTTTGTCTCAAATTGAAATCTGTTCAAGTCCAATTTCCCGTCGCGACAGATGTTCAACACTTCCCTTTCATAATTGAAAACAAAAGTTCTATTGTAAAATATAGCCCTACGCAGTAGATGTAAATTCTTCATCAAATATTTAGAAGAGGTAGAATGGAAGAAATATTTCAGTAAGAAATTTTTGACTGAGTGTTGCTAGGGAGAGATCTCTACGCATTATGTTTTCAAAAGTCAAGCGATATGACGACTGTAATCTACGTGTATATTAAGAATAATAGTTATATTCAGAGACAATCGGAGGGGGAAAGCCTTATAAGTGTTAAAATATTATTTAACGAAGGGTTAGTTGAACTTACATTGCCTGCTGTGGTAGTATTCATATGACGCTGGGAACTCACAGTCACTGGACAATTAGGGCTGAACCCGTTGACAGGCCCTCCATCCCCTGATAACAGGCTCCGTCCAAAGTTTTCAATGACTATCAGACCCCTGCCTCTAATGACTACTAACACACGCAAGTCCAACTAACCCGTTGTTAAATAATATTACACCATTGAATTGAGTGCAAAAATATCTCATGCAATATCAGTCCGAGCTGTCAAAAATATCAGGAGAAACAGAAGACATTTTTCTGAGAATTTTGATGTCTCTTTCTAACACAGATTGGCCACAATTATTGAATTTGATTTGTACAAAAACGGTAAGTGTGGTAGTCCCGGGGAAGGAGTTAAAGAATTGTTGCCCATTGGTGTTAGTGAACGCCACAAAACATATATCGAAATGTAGAGTTAGTTTAGTTTAGCCAACGCCCGTCTGTGGCAGTAGAGCCATTTGACGCCGAGCCTCCCAGTATCTCTTTGTTAGATCAGCAGGTAGATGCTTGAGTCTGGAGCAGGTGTGTAGGTGACTTGCGACCATGGTCCCGGAGGAGCAGAGGGGACACACATCTGAGTCACCCCGACGAAAGAACCGGCAGAGGTGTGCCTGCAGGTAGTCGTGGCCAGTCTCGAGACGGAACCGGGCGACTGCTTCACTTCTCTCGAGGTTAGCTGGGATGTGGCCTGGAGTCGCAAGCTTTTCCCATACTTTTCCAGTGCTTAGGTTCTTGAGGATGTTTTTTGAATGTTTTGAGACAATTGTGTTAATTTGATTCTTTGCCGCCTGGAGGGTTTGGTGGATCTCAGGTTGCTCGGATTCTGCTCCTTTTTTTGCCATTTCATCTGCCTTTTCATTGCCATCGAGGCCGACGTGGCTTGGGACCCATTGAAGTCGAACATCCCATCCCGCATTGATTAGGTTAGCTATGGTGTTGCGGCAGAGAATAGTGCGATGGCAGTCCGTGCTGTTGTTGCTACTGAGGGATCGAATGGCAGCCTGAGAGTCTATTAGGAACACGACCTTGTTTGGTGTCACGTCGAGGGTTTGTATCTTCTTAGCCGCTTCGATGATTGCACACATTTCGCCATCAAAGTTGCTTGCGTTTTTCCTACGGCAGAACTTAACTGGAAGAACTTGCAGAAGGATCCAGCACCAGCACCTCGAAATGTAGAGGGGCATGTCTGTTAATTCAATGTGTGTCTGTGTGTCCTCCAGAGGTAACACTCCAGGCCTACCACTCACTTGTAATGAGCCATATAAACTACGGCATATTGGCCTGGGGAGGGACCTCCGTAGGGAACATGGACGCTGTACTCAGGCTTCAAAAGAGGGGAGTGCGATACATACTAAAACTGGGACCCCGTGACAGTTGTCGCTCTCACTTCAAATCATTAAAAATCATGACAGTCCCAAGTCTGTACATATTTAGCTGCATCTTGCATATCTTAAAGCCTGAGGTGTGGAGGACATTTAAACAAAACGGGGACACTCACACCTACAACACGAGGCAACGGGGAGACCTTGTAAGGCCAGCGCCACGCACAGCCAAGTGTGAGCGACTGGATCCTATACTAAAAGGTTTCGCCTACCTTAGAAAACTCCCGATTGAACTGAGAGCGGCGAGAAATGCTTCTAACTTCCCTAAATTGCTTAGAAACCATCTCTTAGAGAAAGCTTTCTACACTGTCACTGAGGCACTATCACAATGAATAATGACAGAATTACCTGATTTTGACGATACTCTGACGATTTTATCTTATACTTTACATGTACTGTATAATTTAAAGGAAATATATATTGTATTGTAATGGATATTTTTGACGGCTCTTAGACCAATATTGACTGACAGCGGGGCACAGGTACTCTGATTTGCTTTAAACACGAGCACAGAACTAATATTGACACGAATGCTGTTTATTACAATATGAGCAAGTATTTTACCGGAATAAAAAGAAATACAATACTATCTGATTATGTCATCATGACAAAACTTCCAGAGCAAATCAATCATGAATAAGATATATGCTTCCTTCTATTGTATAATGTTACACTGTATTGAAACGGGAAATTGAATCAATACATTCCTATAAAGCGCGTCACACGTACATAAAGGGGTTTCGTGAACCATTCTTTCTACCCGTCCATCCGAGGATAGCATATGCTAAAGCTTAAACCAGTTTTGATACTATTAATGGAAAAGTTAATATTTTTTATAACAAAACAGTGTAGAAGACTTATACCTAAATTCATCAAAGAAAACCAAAATCTGAATTTCATAACTTATTCTGAACTGTAGAAAACATAGGTAACTCACCCTCTGGCTTACAGTCCGTTTTAGATGACACTTAAATATATAAGAGAAAATAGCCTGGTTTTCGTCTCCCAAAGTGACATGATAATTAACCATTAATTTATTTTGGCACATAAAGAATTATTTTAATTAAAACTAGATTCTTTGCTAACACAGACGTGAAATAGAAAACATGTTGCATTATCTATTGTGTTTACTGTGCAAGCCCCCGAAACGTTTATTAAACTTTGGGGCCCACAGGTGTTTTGTATTACAATGGTATAATTAATTTTTTTTTTAACACAGCTAAACATAAATTAACAGTGCTACATTATTGAATTTTTAAATAATCACTCGAATTAAAAGTAGCCAGCCCAGCCCAACCCGATACCCTGTCCCTAATGTGTAAGACAGAGACAGAGGTCCTATGCTACCTCTGGGTAAGAATAAGAAGTCCCCGGATGGTCAAAGTTACGAACGAAATTAGAGGATATGGAAAAAACTGGGCTTCGCGGGATTCGAACCCAGTTTTTTCCATATCCTCTAATTTCGTTTATGGGTCATTCTCCTGAAAACGAACATTTTATGTCCGGACCCTTTTATCCTTCATGTTCATAAATCTTAGTTAATTAGCTTATGACAGTTGTAAAGGTTGTCAATTTACAGCTTGCCAATCTCATTTTACCAAATAATAAAGCATCCTAAATATTTAGCAACATTTTTAAGTCTCAATTCTAACAGCTGTCCGCGTGTCCCCATTGCGCTTTTTGAGATAAATTAAATTTTCTTAGGGTTACCTTCAACTTTATAGTGAATGGGATGATTGGAAGTTGTGAAAAACCAGACAGTTTTAAAATTTTTATAAAATGTAAAAATTACAACAGTTGTTCACTGATAAAAAAAATTATGAACTAGTGTCCAGATATTCGTCCAATTCAATTTCTAACAGCCCTCCTAACGTTAAAAAAATAATTTAAAAATCTGGTTTGGCGCGGGAATCAAATTGTTGTGCTGGCTGCTGTTGGAAAACTATATGGCTCCAAGTTGTAAGGGGTATTTACCGTATATTAACAAATTTAAACTTAAATTCCTATTGCTAATTTTAGGCGGGAGTGTATGAAACGTGCCGATCATAACTCAAACAACCGTCCAACTTAATTACGCTGATACCAAAAGCTTCAGGTGCTCGATTTTTTGGGCACATTGAGGTTGTTTCTAGTCATGACTACGAGGGATGTATACAATTGGCTAGCGCCATCTTGAAGGGCGCTAAATTTTTTCAAACGGGATTTCTATCTACCGGCCGTCTAACAGCCGTCCCAAAATTTTATGGACAGTTCTAGACAATCTGCTGATGTTTGATGATAAACTGTTTTGATTGTGGAAATTAGCACGGTAACTACTTACAATAGGAAGGGGAACTTTTAGCTGCCTAAATTACTTTCAACAAGACAAGTAGGCACTCGAGTATTCAGTATGCCACATTAATTTTTTTTGGAGGGGAAGAGGAGGTTTCAGGGCAAACATGGCAGATGAAGAGAAACAGACTCGTAAAGCAAAATTTAGATCAATTTAGATCAATCACACGAAAGGAATTAAAGAATAATTGCAAATTATCACCTCGCGAGCTTCGAATGGCGCGTAAAGACGAGGAATCTATGTGGCACTATTACTAATTTACATAAAATAGTTCGTAAATAGTTTATGAAAATGGTCATACAGGAATTTTTGTAAAATGCGGACCTTTTATATTCTTCACCCGAAATAAGTGTGTGACAGCGATGTCTTTGTGAAATTCCCGCATATATTAATTTTTGCATAAACAAATAACAGTGCAGGGATATCTAGCATCTAGCATCTAGCATCTAGCATCTAGCACCTATAACAACTCCGTCAATGTCGGTCTGACTACTGTCCGCGGCCGTCTCTCAACTGTCCTTCTATTTTTATTTTATTGTCGGATTAAAGCGTGATTAAGATCAGTTGGTGATCAAAGAGGCCTCAAGGAGAAGTCCCTATGTGGTTTTCGTTAAAAAAAGCAACCAGAAAAATTAAATTAAAATTACAAAAGAAAAATACCAAAAGTGACCGTTTTCAGGAGAAAGACCCTTTAACCTCTTCAACCAAAGTTAATTTGATGTCTGTGTTATATGTACCATATAATACTACAATGTAAAGTTATGAAATTCAGACCATATTCCAATTTGCTCATTTGTCATGACAATGAATGAACAATGGAATGGGGTGCAGAGCTAAAGCTTTTGGTGGAACTGGGTGCAGTTTAATTACCAAAAGCAAGTAAGTAATCGTATTTACAGCATCTGCTTATTATTTTTATTTCTTTTTAAAGACTTATTATGGACCCAGGCCTACTTATAGGTCCCTTGTCCAACGCCAACGACCCCGTGGATTTCGGACATTATTTGTATTGTTTCCGTATGCATTTTTGGCCATTGGCAAACTGGTATACGTTCTCGATGTCAACCTACACCGGCTACAAGCGAAAATGGACAAGCTGAGACAAGCTTACCATCGACGCAATGAAATTGGAGGAAGCATGACTTAACCAAGTACAGATACGAGTCCCAGCATCTGCTTAAGAAACAGCACTGCCTCATCAACAGCAAACTGCGACCATTTTCCGATTTATACTGCATTCTACAAGCTTTAGCCAAAATAGAAATTGAGCATTTACAGTATAAGTGACTTGTCTTAGAATATGTAATATTAAATGGTTATTATAATACTATATTATTATTCTCCACAATAAATAAACAAAAAATAACAAAAACTTAGAGTTTTAGAAAAACTTGTTATAACAACCCGAATTAGTAAAACCCAAATAATCGGTAACCAGCCACGCCCCCTCCCACCCCCTCCTCCCCCCGCTCCCAGTCCTATATAAACCAAGGTTTCCTTTCCCTAGTCACATTTGCATCTTCTCCTCGAGTTGAGCAAGTCTCAAATCGCAGATAAGGTGTAACTGTGCTAGTGGGTTTCCCTCTGTAGATGGCAGTTCTTGCCGAAAGCGCTCAGGGTTTTATACTAACACAAGTGGGTTTCTTAGACAAAGTTAATTTCTTAACGATTATTTGGGTTTTACTAATTCGGGTTGTTATAACAAGTTTTTCTAAAACTCTAAGTTTTTGTTATTTTTTGTTTATTAAAATGAAATACCACGAAGTCACGAGTAATCTAATTATTTATGTCTCCACAATAAACACTGATTTAAATATTTTTTTCCATCTAACACTCTCAAAACTAGCATTGCACAGTCTCAGCAGCAACTAACAAAAGAGACTAATTGGCAGTACCCAAGCTGCTCAAATCAAATTTGTTTAGCATACTGCTTACAAAAGAAAAAGTGTGTCAATCTTCACTCACTATCTATTTGTTCGCACCTTTTGATTGTAAACATACTGTATAACATTAATTTTTTAGGTACTGCGCAGCAAGTGTAAAGACCATTTTCAGTACTCATGGACATATTGTGCAAAGGAGCATAGCTTCATATCACTAAGCGTGCATAGCACTCCTGGGTGATTAGCTACCTATTTAGATTAGTATCTACTTGTAATAGTAATTGCGCCATTGCAGAAATGATACATTACATAAAAAAAATCTAGGCCCATTTATATCGAAATTGGACGAATGCTAGTCAAGTGGACTAGTCAAGTCAAATATAAAATTAAGAGAACACAGCCTGATGCCTATAAAATCACACCAACTTTAAATAAAACTCATAGTCAATCTCTGAAAATATTTGGACATTAGATTTTCGACTCACTCTGGCAGCAAAGGCGTTCTTATCCTGGGCTGTGTCAATCAGCAGATGGGGATTGAAGTCGCCATCTCGTCGGGCGCAAACCATTCGCACGCTCATCGGCAGGTCTTTCAGAATGCTCACAACCTCAATGTGGTTCATACCCAGCAGGCGGTGTCCATTCACCTAAAACAATAAGTCGAATGAAAAACAACTGGCGTCACCGGAGGTGAGGTATCTTTTAATAGGCAATATGCTTAAAACACCATTCTAACTAGTGTAGGCTGAAAATATAAATAATACAATTATAACAATTGTATTCAAATGTTACCAAAGATACAATTCAAACTATGTTGAGTATAGCTGCTGCAAGCTTAAGAGTATAGAAAGTTGTGAGGTATAAGCGATATGTTGCAATTTAATAAATAGGAGATATAGGAAAAATAACGTAATTTTCAACTTGATAAGAATCGTTTCTTTTTTTCTTTTTGGAGTGTCGACTGTCTAGCTGAACTGGGCCATTAGTGAACTGTTAATTTGACGAAACTTCTACCATTCTGATTAAGACTCCTAACAGAGCTACTGTACAGTGTGCAATGTACATGGATATATTTATCGATAACACAGAAGCAAAGGATCTGGAGGAGAATCCTGACGGAAAGGAAGAGGGCCGGCAGGAATCATTACAAAGCATTATTGACAGGCTATTCGGGTTTTCCAATTCCACTACACCAATTGAATTATTGAAAGAACAAATGACAATTTTTTTTTAATAAATGGAAACGCACCATTCGCTATATGAATCGTTGCCTTGTTGTTTTCAATTGTATCGTCTGAATATGAATATGCTGCGCTTCATTACAAAAAGAAAAAAAACACAGTCAAGAGAAATGAATAAGATCACCTCTCCCAAGAGCAGAGTTTCTAGCAATTTTGATCACGCTTGATAAGTTTGAAATTTGTTTGCAAAAAAAGTAAGGAAGGCTGATTTAAACTAATTCAGAGGATAATTAGAATAAATGCAAGGTAAGTATTGTAGAAGGCATCAGAAAACGGCGAATCAAGGATTAAAAATCCGACTCGAGCTCGTTTAAATATCATCAATTGCCCATTCATTCCGTTGTCTCAGATTGAAAACTTTGTAAATCATTGCCCCCATCTGTGACAGGGGTTCACAATACTTTGTCTCTTCATTGACAACGAATGTTCTGCCATTTCATGTTTAACAAGGGTTTAGATGTTCGAAACCGTGCAATGAAAGCTTTTTGAATTGCAAACCAGGGTTTGTAACCCTATGAATAAAAAAATTGTTTCATAAAATTGTTCTTGTGTTTCCAACGCCTGCTTTCAGCATTTCTGCTTTTAAGCAACCCTGTCAGTCTGGCGGGGGAGTGAGTCTGTTTATTAACTTGAGGCACCCTAAGGGCAGACTTTTTCCCCCCGGGGAAAGGGGAGTTGACTGACAGGGTGGCCCACCTGATTATAGTGGATTCCGAACCACTTGGGGAGCATGGTAAAGTCAGACGATTAAGTCGGAGGTGACCAGGACTCGACACGCACGTAGACTGACTGGTATAGTCTCAGCGCGTAATCGTGTCCCCCTGCCAACGCTGTGCACACTACCAAGTTTGCCGTAGTTTGATGTTGGATTCAACATGGTAAGGCCGTTGGCTAATTTATAGAATTGAGCCCACTGTAACCTTTCAGAAGGCGAACATACTGAAGCATGTAAAAGTACCTATTATTGTTATCATCGAATATGTGAATTTTAAAGTTGCTACTACATAAATCACATCCATATTGAATGAGGTTTATCTTAATAATAACAATAATATTACAGTCTTCATTGACAAATAAATTAAATGTACTGTATATACAGCGAGATAAGGACCTATGGCCCTCCGTTACACCTAACTATACATATCAGCGATGGCTTAATGGAAATAGAATATAATTAACTACATTCATACCGAATATCAGTCACACTTTTTGCATTGAATACTGTATGTTACGATCAAGGTACAGCGAATCTCTACCAGTATTAATATAATAATAAATACTTCTGCAGCCTGATCGAGGCGATTATAATACCGGTATTTATTTAATCCCCTGGTAGTAAAAATGTAAACAAGATAATTTGGTAATAGAAAGTGCTATTCAAAATTTGTTTGTTTACAGTTATAATCCTAGGGTATTTATTTAACCCCGTATTATAATCGCCTCGATCAGGCTGCTGATAGGTCAGGCCAAAAAACAACATTCTCCATCAAGCAACGTGAAAAACAGGTAAAGGACTCCCTTCACGACCTTTACATAATTCAGCAACATGTCTTATTGCCTAACCAGTGAATACATGAGGGGTATTCACTCTGTTTCGATTTCCCTAAGGGAAAGTAGGAATAGAACTAGATTTTTTTCTACGATAGAAAAATAATTGCCTGGAAATGTATATCTCTAAGTTTCTGACTTTACCCGACCTAACTTAACCTACTTCCAAAGTTTCTTTGGCTTCGCTTAACATATGAACATCTGCTGTAGTCCACCTCTTGCCATATGTTTCATTTTTTTTAATTAATTTCTGTCGCAGAGCTCATTTTTTATAAATTAAATAAAAATAAAAACCAAAATTCAAATGCAAAACAACACATATGGCTGTTTGGCGTTTTCGAGTTGTTGGGGAAAGTGGGGAATATTTTGAAATACATTTCCTTATGGCATTATTGTTCTACCGAAGAAAAACTGGAGGTCTATTCCCTTAGGGAAATGAATTTCAGACCACAGTTTCGCGTTCTCAAAAACGGCCGTATTTCTTAAATGCTGCGATCAAACAAAACGAACCTCTAGCAGTTCATCACCGGAGCGTAGGCGGGCATTGCGTCCAACGGGTCCTTCGGGTAAAATCGACCGGATATAATGGTGCGGGCGCACTTCCTGTCCATGTTCGACATCCACGGTACCTTCCAGACTAATACCGAGGCCGCCTCCTTCGCTCAATTTGCACAGCTGAGCAACCTGAAATTGATAAATAATATAAAATTTGTGGAACAATCAAATAATGCAATAATATTCTTTACTAGAGAGCAGTGAAGGTTGCAGAAATGGGCGATAAGACAAAACAATCGGAGAATGATAAAATTGTTTAGAGTTTCCCCTATTCAACCCCAGTTTTGGTATGTAAATTGCTATCAGGAGCAGGAGCTGCCCAGGAATCATCTAAAACAGATCACCTACCAAGCTAGACCAAGACCATTGTTAAAATCTCCTTGGTCAGTTCAAAAAGTATTGTGACAATACCATCCTCTTTATGCTCTACTATGGGCACCCTAAAGAAATAATAAATAAATAAATAAATAAGGACTTTTTTTGTTCTATTACTAAGCCAACCTAGCGGAGTTAGGGCTATAAAGCCCTCTCTTACACTCAACTAGGAAAGGCCGGGACCGCCTGGTTTACATGCCCTCCGAAGCATGGCCAGAAAATGTAGGACTCGAACCAACAACCTTTCGGGTGAAAGTCAGAGTCCGTACCCCTACTCTACATGTCTTGAGAAATGTGTTTAGGGGTGAAGGGCGCCCCGCCCCGTCCATAATGGCATAGGGGCGATGGAAATAGCACTAACTCACAAGTTCTCGAGATAATGCTTGAATATACAGGCGCTAAGTATCATCGAAAATAATAGGGTAGTTGCTTGGAAAACCAACCCTTAAAAAACACATGTTTTGAGTCCGAGGTCTTCTTCCTCTGATATCTCAAAATGCAACATTTCGAACTTAGTGTATGCAGCACTCAAAAGGAATAGAAATAGGAAAGCAATGAAAAGACGAATTATGTGAACTCACAAGTCACAATACTTTCAGTAAGCAAAAATCATAAGAGCACAAAACTGAGGAACAAAGGACAATCAGGACAATTTTTTTTTTTAACCTGACTGGTAGTGAGAGCCCCACTAGCCAAAGTGTATCATCTCAAAATCATAAAACTGCAACTGTCTGAGCTGCTGGAGTATTTTCACCATAACTATGACAAAGAACTTACGATGATCTCACTATCGGGCCCAAGAACCTTGGCCCACTTTGACTGGATTGCAGCTTCAACGGCAGGCTTAAGTACTCCGTCGTAGTCGTCGTCTATGTATTGCGCGACTTCTTCAGGCTCCAGTATCACAGAGTCCATCGTGGTGTGCGACTCGCCTTCCACTTCTATCTCTATAGCTGACTCGCCATCCTGCAACGGGTTAGTATAATTACATTACGTGAATGGTATACCGTGCTGTCGGACCATTAATTACATACAATGAAACACTTCTTTTATTCCAATGCATACAAGAACATACATTACATTGCTCAGTGCATTGTTTTCTATAATTCCTGATCGCACCTGTAGCTAATTGTTCATAGAACTGTCTCGAATAATCATTTAATTAAGCTCCACCTTGCTCACAGAGCCATAGCTCATCTACCTGATAGTACAGTAGAAGTTGCGGAAGCGTGTCGAAAGCAGTTCGTCGCAAGACAAACTAAGTACAATAATATCATACTTAAGTTTATCTATAGTGGAAAACAGAAGATTACTGGCTCAAGTTTCTCGTACATATTTGAATCAAATACCTATGTTTGCAGTCTGATTCATAAACTATCCACAAGCTTGCCAGCATCAGCATTTGCATAATTTCTTTAAGCGAAGCCATTAATAACTCAGTCACCAGAAGGACATGAAGCTCGGTTTCTTAAATTTATGTTCGCTTTAGCAATTAATGGAGGCAATAATAATAATAATGTCATAAAAGACTTTTTATGGACCAAGGCCAACTTATAGTTTTTGTGCTGACAATTGTCCTAAATGGCATAATAATGATTCACTTTGAACAGCTAGGTCTAAAGGTGACACGTGTGCACCAGTGTACCTATGGCCTACTGTCATTAATGTGCGACATTATTAGCCAATCAGAGCGCTAGTTACATGTCTTTTAGACTACTGATAGGTAGGCTCCCTGAAGTGATAAAAGACATGTAACGGCGATTTAGAGGACAATTAGCAGACATTCGCTGTTACCAGACTGAAGAAAATAGTAAGAGAGAACGACTACAAGAATGCGTCTAGGGTAAGTGTCAGTATTATAATATCTTATTAATTATTTAATCATTTAAGTTTTCTAATTTATATACAGCCATGGTAAAGTAAACCATAACATAGTGGCCCAATGCGAATAACCCCATAGGTTTTCGGACATTACCCATATTGCTTCCAAATGGACTGGCACACGTCCACAATATCAACCTTCACATACACCAAGCTGAGACAAGCTTACCATTGACATAACGCAACAGCATGACTTCAGCAAGTCCAAGGAGGCAACATAGGTTAGTGCCACTAAGCGTTTCAAGTGTTCAGTTTTTTCAGCTAGTCAATCGTAAGCATCATAACCAGATAAATCGCCAGCCCATTAGGCAGTCTGATGTGTTCCTTACACGGTTATTCCACCGACCTCGCATCGCAGAATGCAAGTGCATGCCGTGGTAGCAGACATCATTAATAAGTCTCTGTCATATTTTAACATAATTTATAATAGATAAGTTAAGTATGTAAGGAAGTAAGTAAGTAATCGACATCGATGGCCAGGCGGTAGCGTGCTTGTACTTGTGCGAGTCTCTACACGCCATGCGATCGGAGACGTGTCGTAACTTGACACAAGCACCTATTAGGTAACTTAGTGAGGCGAGTGAGGTCAATCGGATACATTCATTGAATTGTTTGTATGCGATTAACCTTTTTATAAAATAAAAAAAGTTAAGTAAGGAAGACAACCAGTATCTACATTATAGTCTCCTTAAAATATGGCAGAGACTTATTAATGATGTCTGCTACCACGTCATGCACTTGCATTCTGCAATGCGAGGTCGATGGAATAACCGCCTCAAGGTTACGCACAAGAAAGTTTCAGAATGTAAAAAAGACTTAAAAAGAAATTTTCTCTTCTAAAATGTAGCAGTATGCTTGATTCTTGGTTTTTCTTTTTGAAATTAAATATGAAAAAAAGTCTTCCAATGCCATGGTGCATTGGATAAAACAATCTTCAGAAAAATATAATTATTACGAAGGTTTGATAATGAAAATCAGAAAAATTTATCATTGAACAATATGCAATAATACTAACAGCACTGACTGGAAACCTCGGCAACGAAGCAGCCGAGGGGGACGAAGGTGTCGGTGGTTTCAGTTCTGATGCTGCGATGGCCTGCTGCAGTTGCTCGAATTTGGGCCCTCGCAGATAGCGCTCTAGTTTCAATTTTACTATCTGTCCAGTAGCTCTTAGCACCTGCATCAATAATAAATAAATAATCCGTTAATTACTGTTGCCATTTTCATAGATGTTGTGAATGTTAGCTAGTCTCCTAAGTCGTTCAATGATTTTTTAAATCTAAATTAACGAAGTAACCTGATATTCGGTGACATAGTTGGTAGCTTGCTCGTACTTGTGCGAGCCCCCACACACCATGTGATCGGAGACCTATCGTAATTCAATACACGTATTACTAGCAGAGGCGACTGAAGAGGTTACTTAGACACATTCATTGAATTATTTGAATGCAAATAAAAAAGCACACTATCGAACAGCGTGTGTCCTGTGCTAATAGACTATCTTTTACCAACCAGCCCAATGTACAATATGTTATCTACACTCCTATTAATCTTGGGAGACGACACTAAGAATGACATCCCACTTGGAGCCTTTATCCGGCACACTAAACTCTTAACACTAACATGAAACCCTCATATTTCGCAGCCATCATTCATTACCTTAATTTAGTCTTGGCGCATATGCCACAAGCGCGGCCTAGCGCCCAAAAATAAGAAGAAAAAAAACTGTATCTTACTCTTCTCTTTTTAGAGAAGTCTATCGATAATCGATGCATCAATTGCTTAAAGTGTAAAAAAATAGGCGTGAAAGCTAACGCTATTCATACCTAAACCATTAGTTCCATTATCTAATTACAGAACCGCCTTACTCCTCAAAGCAAAATCTTCTGCTTCAGAAGCATTTTCTCCCAATGGACAAGTTTATACAAAATGAAACATGGCCTCCACCTCAATGTGATCACATCTAATGGAGAGAGGTGAAATCAGTAGCGTAACGACGATGCGCAACATCGCCTAGAGGCGCCATATGGGTTCAAAAAATAGTCAAAATTCATATTATTATGTAACAAAAAACGTAATTAAAATTTTATAAGTAAATATATATTATACTAATTATATGGATTTCATTGTAGAATGGGGGTTTACAGTATATAGGCCCACCTGTAATAAAGCTATTTTATAAACTTTTTGACAGTAACTCTAACTTTGCCACATGCGAGAGGTCTTTCTCTAAATGAAAATAAATAAAACTATTTACAAATGACAATGTCTCAAGAGAGACTGAGCTCTCTCTAGCTCTTTTGTCCAGGGTCACCCCCGTCAAATCAGCGAATAATGTGCCTGATTTCAGCCCCGCGCTTTCAATAAGTCTAGGTCTGTAAACTGTAAACATTGCTGCTGTCAAAATACATGAAGCGCCACTATTTCGGGCCTTTTTTATTTTAATTTTTCCGCGGGGGCGAGCCCCAGACCACCCTTCCGGGCTACCGAACCCTCGAGGCCACCCCGCGCAAGGGAGACTAAAGTCAAGCCCCCTGATTATGCTTATGTCCATGAGCGTTGGTTAGAACGGCTTTCCTCTTTTCTACATTTTTTTATGAAAGGTTTTCCAATCGCGAGAATTAAAAACTGATATTGCGCAGACAGCATCTCTTTTCATAAGTTAAGAATGGGAATGAGCCAATGTTTGATATTGTATGCGAAAGTTGTCCATTTGTGAAGCAATTTGTGAATCACACTCAATGCAATTGGCAGACGTGTACCTCGACTGCCTGATGATTGGTGTAGCCGTGAAGGGACTGCCCATCGACTTCGATGATTCGGTCGTTGACTAGAATGCGGCCACATAAGTCTGCAGCGCTGCCTTCACTCACGCTCTTTACGAATATTCCAGACAGCTCCTCTGCAAACACAAATACACTTTTATTATTTGAAGAGCTTTTAATGGACGTAGGTCTAGTTCTAGTGGCCAATTGAACCATATTGTTTACTAAGGCGCCCATTCCACCGACCGGCTAGGGCTATTTACAAAAACGGTGACGTGGTAGCAGACATTCAAGACTTAGGTGGCGTTTCCACCGACCTTGCATTGCAGAATGCAAATGACATTGACGGAAATTAGAATTTTTCTTTTTATAGAAATCTATTAAAATGTTTGTATTTAACATATCCCATGACGCCATTTTTTAATTTTAGTTTGTTTGTGATTTTACTGTATGATCATTGATCAATTTTTACTATGGCATAGAGGAAAATAAACATTTCCGTCAATTCTGCAATGCGAGGTCGGTGGAAACACCGGCTAAGTCTTGAATGTCTGCTACCACGTCACTGTTTTTGTAAATAGCCCTAGCCGGTCGGTGGAATGGGCGCCGTACGAAAGCTTTCAATGCGGAAGAGTGCTGAAACGCTCTAGTGAAAGAGTAATTCCATCTATTGAAAATAGTTATCAGCCATTGGACATATCTTTTTGAACACAGTGCTTCATAACCGTACTCAACTTATAGCAACATGCAGTCCGACCAATATGAAACCACTGTGCATCCAATATACTGTTATGTTCGACGGTCTCAATGACCACGTGTACATGATAGATATTACCAGTAACCTATCCGACTTGTCACACTTGCTGTTAGTCCAAAATTAGCATCACACCATAATAATGGGAATATAGGAATATTAGATCACAATATGCACATTTAAATACTCAATAATAAGCAATGGGCTACAAAGCAATCCAAAACGTCACATGCACAGACCACATTTCAACGAATTTTAATCATCAGAACTCCCCGCGGCATTGGTATTACAAAACGTTGTATTGCTGATTATTTTTGGCAGCTTATTGCATCTGTTTTGTTATGTTGGTTTCGTATCAGTTTTTTAAGAAAATAAACTTTCACACAAAATATATAAATAATAGTTGAAATTTTCTTCTGCCCATGCAAAAATGACAGAAGAAATGTTGCGCAGAAGTTCTGTGCGCTTGGCCGTTGCGTCACAACTGCGGAAATCATTGTTTGCCTGAGTGGTGTCGGGTGGCCATCTCGCTAGCCTGGTCGTATCCCTTACAAGAAATCTACAGTTTCATATGTAGAGATGTACTAGTAGTACTAACACCGCTTGATCAAATTTCTGGAACTTGACTTGAATTTGTTCGACAGTTGTTAAGCTTCTTCCAACGGACAGTTTTTTCCTCAAATTAAGGTGCCATAAGTTTTAACGATACACGATACTAAATGCATAGGAACATTTCTTTTAAGGGATTAAGGGATGTGACAAAATCGAAATTTCCAGTGAAATTTGATTTGGTACACCAATTAGGTTTTCCCCGTCCGGTTGCCTAACTGCTGCAATAATTATGCTGCTTTTTATGTAAACTATTTTATAGTGTTCAATTAGCTAACCTCACTATTAACATTTCTTTATTTTCTCAGCTAATATACAATTAAGTGATGTGAAAATTATTACCCTTCTCGCAAACATATCCAGCAATGGTAATGCCGAGGCCATGTACGTCCTTCTTGAGCTCGACGGAGAAGGTCTCCATTTCTGGGAGTGCCGACGGTTCAATGGGAATCATGTCCATGGTAAGGATCGGCAATGAGGGCGCCGTCATACCCGATATCAGCCCCGAGCCGACTCCGTCCAGTATCAGGCAAGCTTCCGGCTGCAACCAAATTGACAATGTGGTAAACATAGTAATCTTAAGATGCAACCCTCACACGGGCTCCACTATCTATTTTTTGCATAATGGTTTCCCCCTCAAGTTGAGCCATAAAATGAGATCCGGCAAATTGAAATTAACCGTGACTTCATGAAGTTTCATTTTAATGAACAAACAATCCAAGAGTCCCACTAATGTTCATCACAGGGTGTCTTCGACAAAGTAAATTTTCAACGTTTATTCGGGTTAAAATTACTAACACTAGTCTTAATAACAAGTTTTAAAGCACTGAATTATTGTTTGTCCAGATTCGACAAGTATGGCATGGGGATGACATGAATGACTGCAGATACGGTAGACTTTAAGAGTTGTGCATTTACTTTACTTTCGCAGGTTCTACAGTTCGTTAAAACCCCTGGCCACCGCACCACTTCATTCCACCATTCATCTCTCAGCGCCCCCTTTCTTCTTTAGCTGCGTTAAACTACTGGTAATATTACCCTAACGCGGTCTTCTGTCTCTTGCCTGCTGGATCATTGTGTCATACCTTCACAGGTACATCATCCATTCTCTCAGACAAGGCATAAAGGAAAAGCTAAAATAATTTTGAATTTTGGGCCCTTCACATGCATAACTTACAAGAAGATCTAATTCAGGATCGTGGTCACGAGGAATAAAATGATCCGAGTATCCATCAAGTACCGGCCCTTGAGTGTAGCCCATTTGCATTAATCGGCGGTCGAGTTCTTCGGTATCTGCTAGGATTTTGGTTGGTACAATGGGTGCTCTGCTTCCCAGCGCCTACACACGCAAATGGATAAACAATTAATATAAAAAATGGAAGGCAGACTAAGTCAATTTATAAGGGGAATTGGAATAGGCAATTACACTTTTCCTTAGTTCTTCCAATTCATTGTCCACAAAATCAAATAAGTTAATCAAGTCCACTGATCAACTGATCTAAGCACTAACTCATGCTTCTGAAACAAATTTCGTTAGCGACAATTTGATCACGCACTATACTGAAGCAAGGAAGGAAAATTTGCAACCATGCAGCAATTTCTATTATTAAAAGAACGGCTACTTGTATTTGCTGAAATTTTTTCGATGTAAGTTTTCTGCTAAGTTCTCGTCAATACTGAATTCATTTCGAAGTGTGAAAGCATTTTGATATGGCCCATAAGAGAGTGGCTGAGGTTTCTTAGAGCGCAGAGTATCGTGGAAAACTGACAACTGAGATAGGACACCTTATTAACAATTAAGGATTCAGCACACAATGTAAGGGTCAAAATGAACTTGCCAGTTAATCCCTCAGCCTAAAACTTTCTGCGAAAAGGCGATCTGAATATTCATGCATTTGGGCAAGAAGCGTTCAAAACAGTTTCAGCGTCACAAAGTTTAAGTTCAGAAATTCCAATAAATTGCTTGCCCCTTTTTATGCATAAGTTACAGTTTTAAATTCATTTCACTAATAATAAAATGTTAATTAAGTTTCTCTTACGATAGACGCTCCTCTCAATGCAAATTCCATTCAAGCGTAAAATTATTCACCGAGCTTTTTTTCAAGCGCTCATACTTCCAAGACGTAAAACTCATTCTGTAGTTTAATCATACTTTGTAGGTAATAAAATAGAAACTGTGGCTCGAAAAAAACTCGAGTGAGGTCTGATGAATACAGGCATATTAAATTTTCAGTAACGGGTCTTAAAAGAATACGGGACAAAGGGAAAGAATAGAAAATTGCGCTGATGGGTAACGACCAGAATTATATTAGGTTTGAAAATGCAAATAAAACCCGTGAGATGGAATAAGGAAGTCAACAATTTAGAAGGAAGATTATTTGATTTCGCATCGCGACTGCACAGGGGATCTTCTTTCCTAACATTTCACTTTGCAAAAATGAAGCAAAAAAAAAGAACTCCTCCAGAGAATGTAACTGCAAAGGCTTTCACGGCCGGAGTCAAATGAAGAAACAGTAGAATCCGGGCCGATGGGCCGTGGTCAAATTGAAAGTGAACTTCCAAACGTTTCGTCATGGCTCGCTACGGAGCCACCGAGGTACAACCTTCGAAGTCTACGCAGCGCCACTGAAGATGTCGACCGCAGATGTTGACGAAACCTTTGGAAGTTCACTTTCAATTCGACCACGGCCTATCAGCCCGGATTCTACTGTTTCTTCACTCCTCCAGAGAGCTTTGTGACCTCACCTGTTAATAGTTTAAAATTAAAGACAGTAAATAGTAGACAGAAGAAGTATCCCTCCACATTTCGTTATACTATGCATACTGTTTATAGTAAATGGTCAATAATTGGCCACAGCCGTGACAACATTATTTGTATTAAACTGATAGTATGGGTGTTAAGCGGTTTGTAGCCAATTTGTGTCTGTAAGTAGATACGACCACATATTATGTATCGAAATGTAGAAGAACAGTTCTTCTATTTACTAATATTTACTACCTAGTTCAATGATCAATATTTCCAGACAAATTTTTCTTTCCCCGAAAAACGGATAGCGGGTGTGTCCGGTGCCCCTTAAGACTATTCAGCCTAGTTAAAGTATCTTTTTTTTACACCACAGCATTAGGCTTCCGCCATCAGCTTTAATGCAGCCCAATACAGCACATAATAACACATAATCTGGTGAACCGCTGCTACTGACGAGTGATTTTAATTTGAAGTAGTCTATTTGTATTAAAAATATTAAGGCAGAGATTTCCAAATATTTTGTAGCCAAAGTAGGCATGGACATTTTCGACCGAACTAATTAATTCCTCGTTTCACAGCTGCAATGAAGAAAATGCAATTATCAAAAAGTGGTTCGAAATCCACTATAATCAGGAGGTCCACCTTGTCAGTCAACTCCCCTTCTCCCATAGGCCATAGGGTGCCTCAAGTTAACTCAAGTTAAGAAACAGACTCACGCCCCTCGCCAGGCTGGTTGATTAAAGCAGAAATGCCGAAAGCAGGCGTTTCAAAAGCAAAAAAACAGTTGCATAGAAAAGAAAATGGTCTTATGAAAAATGTGAAAAGAAATACAAGCTATAAAATAAAAAAATCGGATGTCTGATTTACGATTATTCTATTAAATCTGTTTAATGCACTTAATCATTTTACAACGATCGCTATTTAAAAAAAAAGAATGCCACAGAATGTATGTCAGAAGTCCTACATAATTCTGCAGTTTTAATATTCATAAAAAACAACTAAATTGCCTAAAAATAATATTTTATCCATCAGATGAACCATGGGGAAATGGCAACAGCTTCTGTTTTTGCCGTCAGCTCAACAGAGTCTCATTAGAGGCCGAACACGAAAGGGGCAAAAAACAACATGGACGTAGCGTGCCACCTTCTACATTTCAGCAAAACTGCTCAAAGCTTGTTGTATTTAATTTAAAATCAAATACAATGGGATGAGAACAACCGCCTGGAAAGAACAAACAATAGAAGTAAATTATAGTGACTCAAAAGAGTCTTTCATTAAAGTAACATTGGCTTCGGATGAAAAGGTTTCAATGAAACCTTGGGGAATAGAAAAGTCTTTATAAGAAGCATTTTACCGCTCATTGACGGCGGTCTAGAGGAGAACTAGCGTTTTCCTTCTATTCACTTTACCGGCAACCCTAACTTATCCCGTCATTGACTTTTGAAATTCGGTTTCCCTTTCAATTGACTAACTAAATTAAACGTGATTTTCTTTACATCACCAGTACAGTATATGAAGGTCAAAAAGAAGAGATTACTGAGACAGAGAGTCCAAATTTTCGTGAGAACAATTAAATTTTATTTATCATAGAATTTGCGCTCAATCCGAGTTATTTTGCCCACACAAGGTATTGCAATTATTTACGATCGTAACTGAACAATTAAATAAATATCCCTAATTATCATGAATAATTAATGGAACACTTTGATGAAAAAAAAAGGAGGAAATACAAAAATGTTGTTCGTTCCGAAGTTTAATTGCATTGCAAGCCATTCCCAAAAAGGATCACTTTTAAGACCTGCAGAAATTGCTTGCAGATCAGGAATGGCTCCGGACATTATTACTTAGAAAAGTCATGACCACTGGCGCAAATTCCTGTTTTAGCTTAACATTTAGCAACTGGCAGATAGGTGGATAAACCAGTTGGTGTCGTCACAAGGTGGCTGAGAGCCCGAGTAATAGTTGCCGTGCAGCATCATTGAATTTTATGGGGATGGTGGGTATACATTCGTCTTTGTAATAGAAAATAATGACTCAAGCAATGGCCACAGAAAAATTGCAGGCAGCGGGTTTCATCCCACCAAGTAAGAAATAAAGAAAAGAAAGAAAATTGTCTTTATTTTCCTGGGCGAATTATTTATGCAGGCACTAACTTTAACTATTTTTGTAGTGATTATACGTGTTAAAACAAGAGACATGTTAACTGTATATTAAATATTTAACTTTTATTAACATAGGAGAGTTATAATGCTCTAGTAAAGTTCGGTTTACTGTGTGATAGTGTGCTACTCATATCTAATGCCATTGAATATATAATATAAGTGTTATATATTCAATGCTAATGCGTATGAAATGAAATGGGGAACAACCGCGGGTTTAGTTATCAATTGAAGAATTCAAGCGGTATCATTTTCCAACAGACAAAAATGCTGATGCGTGGTCTCCAAACCCTCTCGAAATGAAAAGCCCACTTTACCCGGTTAAGTTAAGAGGAAAATCAAAATTTGCATTTTGCTTTATTTCGCAACGCGCCGTGTCACTCCATTCGAAATAATAGAAAAGTCAAAACCAGTTGAATTTAAATTTCTACCCCATGCCCTCATGCAATTTCGACCAACAATATAACTGAATAACCGAGAGCCCGAGAGGAAATATTGTAGCCCTTTTTCAATTTTGGTCTATGCAAAATGGAAGGCTTGAATTTTTTTCTACTCTTTTTCGATTTAACCCCTTTCGATAAGCCCTGATAAACCTTTTGCGTGATATTCCGATATACCACCAAGTGGGACAACTAGCAGTAGATTCCAAGTGGGACGCGAATCTACACCATGCGATCCGAGACCTATCGTAACTCAAGACAAGTATTAAGTTAATTAGTGAGGCCTTCAGTGAAGAGGCATGTTGCTGTATGCAATGAAACTGTAAAAAAAAACAATTACCATGATTGTAATAATAATAATAATAATAATAATAATAATAACAAAGTCTTTATTGAAAAAAAAAATGTAAATATAGCGAGATTAGGGCATATGGCCCTCACTTACACCTGTGTGTCGCACCTCAAAAACATGGAATATCACGGCAAGAAATACTGGCAATCTCCAACCTCGCCAAGACTTTTCAAGGTTTGATGGAACCACCCTAAGGGTACATTTGTTTGTTGTTTGTTTTCCAACACCTACTTTCAGCATTTCTGCTTAAGCAATCTTGTCAGCCTGGTGGGGGGAGTGAGTCTGTTCATTAACATGAGGCACCCTAAGGGCCGACCACTTTACCTCAGCGAGAAGGGGAGTTGACTGACAGACTGGACCTCCTGATTATAGTGGATTATGAACCACTTGGGGAACAAAGTAAAGTAACAGGATTAATTCGAAGTTGACCAGGACTCGACACGCACTCAGAATGACGGGTAATCTCAGCGCGTTATCATGCCCCACCATGTTCCCCTGCCAAGGCTCTGCACACTACCAAGTTTGCTGCAGTTTGGAACAAGCTCTATTCTGGTAGATTCAACTTGTTCTGGCCGTTGGAATGGCGTTGGGTATGTATTGCTAACGCAATCGTCTTTACAACTATAAAAACTTTCGAGTCGGCAAATTAAAGGAGAAGACACACATGCAATACGCTCATGGACAAGCAAAGAGAATCGCTACTAACATTTCTGCGGATAAAGCTGAAATTTCACGTAGACGCAGACAGTCATACATTGTGAAAACAAATTTCAGTTCAATATGGGTGAGTTAGGAACGTAATGCAGTAGGTATCAAATCTGTCTTTGCAGCCTCTATCCAAATTAATTAGCATATTTCGATGAAGTTCGTAAAGTCTGCCGTCAGCGATAAGTCCATAACAGTTAATAGATGAGCAAACAAATGCAAATGAGGTGAAATACTGATAGCTCTTAAATGTAATTTAATGGATCTGTTGTGTAGAAAATTGCTATCCTTATGACCAGTCAGTCTCAGAAAAGTTTTAGATACATCTAGTCAGTTTCAACGCGAACTATCTCCATTAAAACCCATTGGTTGCTTTCCTAAGACTAGTCCACCAGAAAAAAAAGGTTTGGACACATTTGCCATTTCCATTAAAAATCATTGGTTAACAAAAAATACTAAAGCAACAGTGTCAATAATTGTGACGGGTTTTTTCCGTCACAATGGGCTAGAATATCTGAGGAGTTCCGAATTCTAGTTTGGTGTCAGGAATCGTGGTCAGGTATCGTACAATAGACAGGGTTAAGAGAAGAGAGAGTTTGGATCCAGCGAGGCGTTCAGTCCGGACATTAAAGTGGAAAATTTAGAGAAGTACTAAAGTATTGGAAGTTTTAAACTTGTGAATTGCGCGCGCAAGTCGCTTATTGGTCGCTTATTAGTATTGATGTTGCGCAGTAGACCTAGTGGGGTTAGAAGGTCCGATAAGAGTTGACAACAGAGGTAAGCACCTTTTGGAAATTCATTGACACACGGAGATTCGTGGAGTAAAGTTCTTTCTTTTTGAATTAGTACCTCTGTAGAAAGTGTGTGTGGGTGCATGTATTCACAGGTGAGTGACCGTTAGGTTTTATGAAAATTTCTATGCAAGCAATCTTAACCTATACTGGATACCTAATATATGACCGTGAATTATAATCAGCAATAAAGCTTGAGTATTTAATTAAAAGCTAATTGAAAAATATTTAATTTCCAAATTTTAAAAATTTATAAGGCTACTATGCTTGAGTCACTGCTACCTGAGTGTGTCCTCACATGATATACTGTATGGTAGGCTAGTTCATAAAATTTAAGACAGCGTTATAGTCTGGCTGGAACAGAAGGGAATAAGGTGCTGTATTTCTACCTATGTAAAAGGGAACAGTTGTCCAAGAGTGAGCCTAGGTTCTCCTGCTGTCGGAAATGCTGCTGTCCAGAGTTGGCCGCTACACGCCTAGATAGAGTTTGAAAAGAGCGGAAGTTCTCAGAGTATTAAGTAAAGGGAAACTGAGTAGGATGTGACAATTATTTTAATTTCACAGGGGTTTTTCCCTAGGAAGGGATAGTTCATTGGATACGAGAGAGGATCGCATAAGTCATCGAGAAGGAAGGAAGTGTGGTTTGGTATTTCATTTAACGGTCAGGCTACCAATCCCGATGTAGAGGAGTACGAGAGTGGGGAGGCATTTGGCCTTACCCGTTTCCCCTTCATGCCAGGAACCCAGAAGGTACCAAGGATGAGAAGTTTATGGGGAGGAGTGTACGAGTACCAGAAGTTAAAAAGATAAGTAAATATGAGAAAGGAAGGACCGAAGTTCCTATGGTGAAATAATGTAAAAGAAGTCTAAAAGTGCAATGTGTAGGTCGAGACTTGTTGACTACAAGTATGAGATGGATGGATGGATCAAGTATGGTGCCTCAGAGCGACTTGACCAAGTTCGTCTAATCCCAGTGTGGTTATTTCAAGGAACGTTCGCCATGTAATCCTATATTAATTGTGTGAAAATGCACTATATTGTAGTGTGGTGGCCTTATATTGGCGAAATGTACCTTGATGATGGGTATTGATAAGAGTTGGTAGGCTCCCGGGAAGTGCCTTTTCTGCAGCTCGGGGCCGCTATTGAAATTGTGTATGTAACAATGTTCTGTTTCAGGAGTCCTGTGAGGGCTCGAGCATTGGGAAAATGTGTTATCTCGGTGAATTGTGAATTGAATTTTTCTATGGTTGCTATAGTGGTGGGAGCGTACCTCTGATACTTTTGTGTGCGCTAAGTCGCAACTCACAAATGTATCTTTTGGGGACGTCATCCGTTACCCCTATCAATCTTTGAGAATACGCTGTTAGGCCAAATGGCCCAGGTATTTCTTTTGTTGACCCCCGTACCGAATCGTGGGCAACGTTTTCGAATTTGTTCCAGATTTTATTTTTTTTGTGTTCGAGGAAACATTTTCCGGGTGTTCGAGTCTTGACAAGACTCGAGGTTGTTGAAACTGGAAACCCAACGGTCATTTTGGTGTCATGCCACTGCACGACAATGTCCATAGCGATGGAGGACATGGTCTAATTTCTCATAAGATTTCATACTACGGTTTAATCTGGGAATTAAGAGTTGGAATTTTATTTCATATTTATATTTTAATTAATTTAGGCGCTCACCCGAGCTACCGTTTGAACTTAAACTTTATTCCACTCTTATGAATACTCTGTAAGTGATGACACGGTTATCAAAGTTTTTTTTTTCCTTTTATCGGCGTCCTAGTGACTACCATTAATATACTGTCTGATCTTCGCTACCTATGGTACCCCAGTTGGGAAAATTTATTTTCGGTTTACTGCTGGTTGTTCTTTGTGCTTTCAGCGACTACTGGGATTCGAGCCAGAGGCAACAGGGATTCTGCAAGTAAACATATGGAGATAACAATGAGGGAGCAGTGCAAGTGCCTGGCCACTCTAGAGGTCGCTGGGAGCACAAGGAGCAGCCACGCAGTAAATGAGGACGGCATGTTGCCGTACATTCAGGATCGTACATGCTGTTGTGCTGTTGTGATATTCACAGGAAAATGATAAGTAGAATACAATTTGATCTCTTTATTATTCAATATCTACTGTGGTATCTTCTTTCCTGCCTACTTCGTGAGTCTTCAGGAGTTGGGATGTTCTGCAAGGAGGATGCCTTATTAATATTTTTATTTCGATTTAATGAACATTATGCTAAGGCATATTATTTAGATTTGAGTTTATATTTTATCTAATCGAACTGGACCCATCTATCGAATTCTTAACTGAGCAAAATATATGGCAAGTCTTCCTTGGAGAGCATCTTAACTCTTGGTTGGCTGGTGTGTTGTCTGCTGCTGAGGCGTGGAACCTCCTCTGTTTCCGAACTAGCTAGTAGTACATGCCGTACGGATATATGTGTGAAACTGATCTGCTATTTAAGTTAAAATAACCAGGAAATGCTATAAGATAGCTAGTGAATATTTTGTATCCGTGATCCAAAACTACACACTGTCGATTCTGCGACATAATGATGCATTTCCTTTAAAGATGCTTTCTCTCCACCACATTGTTTACTTGTATTGTTGTCTAATGAATTATAAAGTAGAATAAAAACGGGCACCATAGCATATTTACAACATTCGAAATTCGATAAAAGAGTAGAGATGAGAGATATTAATCATTCCAAAATGTTGGAAAACAACATGGCATGAGGGCTAATTAATGAAATTCTCGTTCGACATTTGGAATATTGGCAAAATCGCTCTTTGCACACCCATGAAGTATATAAACTTGGATAGTACACAATACATTTGTTTGCATGAACTATTGTTAGTCTATAAAATAAGATAATCTAAAAGCAGACGACGCATTTCAGAAGCAGGACTTACAGGGTCTGTCCGGAAAGTAATATCAGTGAATTTTTATTACGGCGACTGCACACAAAAGTGCTCGCTTTACTGGCTCAGATTTTGGTGGAGGGATCTGGCAACAAGTTCCAACAAGCGTCAGCTGGCTACCGATCGGTGTAGTGGTCACATCAGTTGTTCCATGAGAGTCTGTACAGTAACCCGGTGCAAGAAGAAAAAAAGCGTTCGCTTGAGCAACGGATGGCGATCAAGTTTGGTGTAAAACAGGAGAAGAGTGCTGCGGAAACCATTAAAATGTTGAAGAAGGCTTTCGACGACGATTGCTCTTTGGGCACGGTAGGCAAATTTGCCGGTGGCACAAGGCCTTCGCAGATGGTCGGGAAGACGCCAGCGTCGAGCCCCACGCTGGACGGCCATCAAACTCCACTACCAATGACAATGTGCAACATGTGCGTGACTTGTTGAACACTGATCGACGTGCAAGTGTCCCTTTGATTTCCGAAAAATTAAACATTACTAAAACCTTCAACAGACAACAGTAGTGGAGGTTGATGGCATTCCAGCGCGGGGCTCGTCGTTGGCGTCTTCCCGACCTTCTGCGAAGGCCTTGTGCCACCGGACAATTTGCCCGAAAGATAGTCGACAAAAGCCTTCTTTAACATTATATAATGGTTTCCGCAGCACTCTTCACCAGTCTTACACAAAACTTGAGCGCCATCCGTTGCTCAAGCGAACGCTTTTTTTTCGTCATGCACCGGGTTACTGTACCGACTCACATGGAACAACTCATGCGACCACTACAACGATCGGTAGCCAGCTGGCACTTGTTGAAACTTGTTGCCACATCCCCCCACCAAAAGCCAGTAAAGCACGCGCCTGCACGTACAGTCTCCGTAAAAAAAATCACTGACATTACTTTCCGGACAGACCCTGTACTTTATCGATTTTTATGGATTAACGATAGTTCACAAGACAAAATCCATTGTGTATTATCACAGCTTATATCTTTTAAGAGGTGCTTAAAGAATATATTTTTTTTCAATATAAGAATCGAGAAATTAATTAATTAACTCCCACCCAATGTTGTTTTTAGAAAAATTGGAAAGATTTCCCTTAAATCCCAACCAAAATTCATAATGCAGGCAATTAATGATAGATGTGCTCCCACAGAGATTGGAAGTATACTGCGTATTCAGTATGCAATTGTAATGATAAAAACCCGTACACAAAAAGCAGCAGTTTGAATTTTATGGGTCTAGTCAAAGAACTGAATGGCCGATCCGCTACTTTAAATATGAATCATCACGCGATCATTGACAACAGACACAGTCATTAATCAACAACCGATGGCTGAAAGGCATGCGATCGCGGCAATAACTAAAACAACATATAGATTTTAAAAGCCAGGGAGCTACAGTATATGCGGTGATCATAAAAATAATCTATCGAGCGACTGAAATATTGCCTATTTTTTCGTATTTATTTTGAGGGTTACTACAATTCCTCCTATTATTGTTTCACCAATACGAAGATTATGGAGATTTCGCTTGTGAAAATGGTACAGGCTCGTGCTATCTACCTACGACTGTAGATATGTATATTTCAATATTGTGTGATAAGATAGAAGACGATATTAGAAAAGAGACGCGTGGAAGTAGAAGTAGTTGCAAAAGAAGATAAGGTACGAAGCTGTTAATGAACACAGCAAACTAACCTGATAATCAGCCGTTTCCACAGGGCGAGCCACAACCAGGCGAACATGGCTGCCGGACTGTCGCAAAACGGCAGCGACTTGCTCGGACCCCATTCCACGGAGGTTCACGTCACCGATTTGTAGGATGTGGTCCCCACTCTGTAGCCTGCCATCCTGCACACAAACAGTTTCAAAACTATGGTTAATACGTGCTAAGGCGGGGTTTCCACCGACCTCTCATTGCAGAATGCACATACGTTGACGTGGTAGCAGATATCATTAATAAAGGCGGGGTTTCCACCGACCTCTCATTGCAGAATGCAAATGACATTGACGGAAATATTTTTTTACTCTATGCCATAGTAAAAATTGATCAACGATCATAGAGTAAAATCACAAACAAACTAAAATTAAAAAATGGCGTCATAGGATATGTTAAGTACAAACATTTTAATAGATTTCTATAAAAAGAAAAATTCAATGTCATTTGCATTCTGCAATGAGAGGTCGGTGGAAACCCCGCCTAAGTAAATTCAATGCTACCACAATTTCTCCATTGAAAGTTGTTGAACTTCCCTATTATTACCTCACATTACACAGTAGCACGGGTAATACCAAATTACAAAATACTGCCATAGTAAAAACTGGTTCAGTCGAATTAATAAAAAACAAGTATTTACTTCAAGAGTAAAATTTTGCGAATAGAAACACAAACATATGCTCCAATTCTGTGAAGTACAGGTACAAGTACAGCATATTATGTTTCTTTTTATTAATTCCACTGAACACATGCAATGGCAAATTGTTTTAGACGGTCCTTGGGTAACCAATGCACTCCCGATAGCAGTTAGCCAAAAACCACCCATGACGAACATTCTGAGTTTTGGTCACTAAAATTCTTACCACGAAAAATAAGTGTAAAAATACAAGTAGTAGCATTTCCATATGGAAATTAAAGACAAGTTTCTTTCTTTCCTCCATTTTCAAAGCAATCAAGCATGAACTAGTTAATGCCGATAATGCCGATAAAACAAAAATACAAAGAGAAGGAACTGTAGGTGCTACAGACTGCCATAATGTGTAATGAACTAATTAAATATTAATCAACGCATTGCCACTCTAAGTGCACCTGGTCCAACAGTGGTGAATATTGAATAATCACTGGCTATTTAATATGTAATGCAGGTAATTTCCAGTGACAACCTAGTTAGAGCATCAAAATTATTTATTATTCGCAGGCGAGAGAACAGCCGACGCTAACTCAATAAAGCAGCTATTACGCCCACAGAGGGTGATCAAACACTTGCCAGAGTTGATGCTCAACCATCATAAACCACGAGAATTGGCGGAACGTACCATAATAGCACATAAGCTATTTAATATAATACTAGCCTGCCTGTAGCATATAGGCCCGGTTTTAACTGGTGCATTAGTCTATCAAGTGGACGAGACTCTTGGTAATCGCATCGTAATTATACCTTCACTGAAGTAAATCAAATATCAACCACGAGGATTTGCGAAAAGTAATAGCACATAAGCTATTTAATCTGTAAACCATTGGCATAGCTTGTGGAAGCACACCGGTTCTTGTTGGAATCTCTGACTTGCAGAAACTAGTCAAAGTGAATAAACACTGCATCGTGTTACAGCTATGTTCGATGCATGCCTGCTTATAAATCTGTCCAAATGGGCAAGCACTTGCAGGTCTGATCATGATAGGAAGACGACTGGCGGGACGTCCTCGAAAACGCTTGAAGGATGATTTGGAGACTGACCTTCGCGAGTTGGGGAGTCCGTAGATCATGGAGCGTTGTACAAAACCGAGATGACTGGAGGAGTGTTGTCAAGGGCTGTAGAAGCCAGAAAAAGAAGACTTGCAGATCTGATAGTAAATTGGTAAATGTGTGGGCGGTTGTTGCGTGGCTACGCTACGGGTACGAATGATATCCGGGCCTTAGCGAAGAAAACAGCTACCTGAGCTACGGAAGTGTGTAACCAGAGGGTCACAATGTGGAACCTCAGGTTACATAAGGAGACGAATAAAATAAGCCAAGTTGCCATAAGCCAGTTTCGACCTTGATAAAAAATAACTAAAATAACATGAGTACTTACCCTGTCAGCTACACCGCCAGGAAGTATAGTCTTAACAACAACGCCCGTGCTCCGTCCGCCTATGATTCCGAACCCGAGCCCGGAGCCATCGTTTACTAGATCAATCAGCTCTACCTGCGCCCACTCCGTATTTAGCTGAAACAAAACCGAACAAAATATTTATGATTCCCAGAAAAGAATATTGTGAATTCTTACTTTTCATTAAGCGGCTATGTTATATTTCTTCACGCAACCAGCAAGTAACAACAGAGACACATACAACATAGCAGGCTGTTGTGTAAATCCGGCTTTATGAGCTTGAATTCGAAAATACTCGTAATGTATAATTGACTTTTACCATTCATGTACTCTATTATAGGATTCCATTTGGGCAAATTTGGAGCCAGTCGGCCCACTCTTACAAATGACCCATAATAAATAAACCAATGAAATTGTTGTCCATTAACCTAAAAATCAAAGTAAAATTTTAAAATGTGTAACTAAAAGTATGAAGCCATAAAATAGTCGCAATAGAAGCAGTCAAGCACCCTTAACTTTCTTTAACCTTTTTTTTTAATTTTTTTTTTTTTTTTTTTTTTTTTTTTTTTTTTTATTATAAAGCGCCAGACCCGTGTGGGTAAACGCGCTTTCTGGTTTGTAGTTGCCGGTGTTGTTGTCTGTGTTGTGTGTGTATGGTATTAGTTGGTGGTGTGTGGCAAACTGCGATCAGGAGGGCACTGGACAACGGGTTGCCCAGTGACCGTCTAAGGGCAGTTTGCCAATGCTTGTATTAAAGTATGTTGTGTGTGTTGTTTGTTAGATGAGGCTTGCCAGAGCTGTTGAGTGAAGAAAAGGAATGGTGTGCTGGAGAAGAATTGTATTGTGCGAGACTGCTTTCTGGAAATCTGTATCAGGAGGGAAGGTTCTGTATCTTGAGTAGACAGGGCATTCTATGACAATGTGAGGAATAGTTAGTCGTACCTGACAATTGTGGCATATGGGGGGTGGGGTGCCTGCCATTAGGTGTCCATGTGTTAACCTTGTATGGCCTATTCTCAAACGAACCACCTTCACTTGGTCTCTTCTACTCATCTGGTGCTCGAACAAGTTCCAGCCCCCCACCCTTGGTTGTATTGTTCTTAGTTTATTTTCCTTCGCAGTACTCCACTCTGTCTGCCAACATTCTGTTAAGAGGTTGTGTGCTGTATTTTTAAAGTCTGACGGGGGAAAGTAAGGGAAGGGGGGAGAATGAAGACTTGTTGCAGAATTGGCTGCGTTGTCGGCCCTGTCATTACCCTCTATCCCTATGTGGGATGGGGCCCAGAGAAACTCAATGCATTGGGTCGGTGGCAGGCATGCGATTAAATTAATAATTAGGTGTATTAGGGGATTTTTAGGATATAATTGCTGAATAGCTGTAAGTGCGGCTAAGCTGTCGGAGATGATAAGTGCTCTGTCTATGGAATGTATTATAATATGCAATATTGCTTGATGTATAGCTACAAGTTCAGCTGTATAGACGGACGCTTGCGGCAATAAAGGTATGAGGAGAAGATCTGAATTATATGACACACCGGCCCCTGCGCCGTACTTGGTTTTGGAGCCATCCGTATAGAAATGGTGCCATGTGTGAGTCGGGTAAAACAGCAGTTTATTCTTAAAGTATTTGTTTACAAAAACATGCGGAATAATATCTTTGGGATAATCTGTCAGGGACGTGTCGCACCGTATTTTAGGGACAATCCATGGTGGTGGCGGAGTGAACCCGAGAGTGTAATGCATTGTAATTGGTGGCAAGCGGGTGGTTAGCTTTTCTAAAAGTAGTCGTAATCTGTAGGAATAGGGGTGAGATGATCGAGGGTGGGTTCTATAGACGGTGTCAAAAGATGTGTCTGTTACATCAGTCAGGGTGACTAGATGTGGATTGCTAATGACTCGGGAATAAAAGGTGACCATTAACTTGTCTCTGCGAATATGCAGAGGTGGCTCCCCTGCCACTACCCCTATACTGTTTGTAGGGCTAGATTTAAAGGCACCCAGGCAAAGGCGGATGGCTGTGTTATGCACCACATCCAGAGCCCTTAACAATGTTTTATTTGCTGAAGCGTACATGATGCAGCCATAATCGATTTTGGAACGTATCAATGCTCTGTACATCGTAAGGAGGATCTTCACATCTGCCCCCCAATTTTGATTGGCCACAACTTTCAATGCGTTCAGATCTAGAATGCATTTATGCCTGAGACTGGTTATATGCTCAGTCCAAGTGAGGCGCCTGTCCAGAGTTAAGCCTAAAAATTTATGGGATTGTTTGAATAGGATCGGATGGTTGTTTAGCGTCAGGCGGGGATGATTATTGCACCTTCTTTTTCTGCAGAAGTGAACAGCGGAAGTTTTATTTATAGAGAAAACAAAACCATTCTCTCTGGCCCACTGTTCTAGAGATCTTATAGCAAGGGTGAGTTTGTTTTTAATTACTGGCAGGCTAGGGGATGAATACATGATACACAAATCATCTATATATAGTGACGCCAAAATATCCGGCGATAAGTAGTCGCTGATTGAATTGATTGCTATAATAAATATACTGCAACTTAAAATGGACCCCTGGGGGGTCCCATTATCTAAACGTTCAATTCTTGATAGGGTCTCACCCAAACGGACGGTCAGGGAGCGGTCTCTTAGAAAGTTCTTGATGAAGCTTAGTAGGTTCCCACAGAGTCCCCATCTTTCCATAGTTTTTAAAATTTGATGGTGCCACAGCTTGTTGTAGGCGGCCTCCAAGTCAAAGAACACGGCTACGGTGTGTTGGCGACGTGTAAAACCCTGTTGTATGTTTTGAGTTACCCTTGCTAATAGATCTGTAGTCGTGCGACCTTTTCTGCCTCCACACTGGTAATTTGTGATCAACTGGCGCTGTTCGAGAATGTGCGTTAGTCTATTATTGACTAATCTTTCCATTATTTTGCATAGGCAGTTCGTTAGGGATATAGGGCGGTAAGAAGAAGGTGCACCGGAATTTTGTTGTGGCTTTCGTATGGGTATTAGTATGGAGTGACGCCACGCTCCTGGAAATTTATGTTTTGTCCATATTGCATTGTATAGCGCAAGTAGCAGCGATTTATAGTGTTGTGGCATCTCTTTAATGAAAATATATGGAAGGGAATCAGGTCCGGGGGCCGTGTTTTTACATTGGGAAAGCGCGTATTGCAATTCTTTCAAAGTAAATGGGGCGTTGTAGGGTTCATTGTGCCCCCCTGTTCCCGTAATTGGGGAGGCTTCCAGAATGGACTTCGACATAAGGGAGGTTAGGGGAATACATTCATTACTCGAAATTTCCCCAAAAAAAATTGCAAACTGGTTCGCGATATCTTGTATACTAGTGTAACAACGATCTTCAATTTGTAGTGGACCCCAGTTTACTGGTCGTGTTATGCCTCTTATATGCCTAATTTTATTCCATACTGTAGCCATAGGTACGTCGGTTCTAAGGGATGATACGAAATTCTGCCAGTAGGATTTCTTTTCCTGCTTGAGAATACGCCTGGTAAGGGCTTCCTGTTTTTTGAGAAGCAACAGATTAGTTTGGCTAGGGAAAACTTTAAATTTGTGGTATAAGGATCTACGCAATTTAACGGCACGGGAGCAGTGGTCATTCCACCAAGGTACTAACTTTCTCTTGGACTGAATGGGGTGCTTTTTGGAAAAATGGGTCTGGGCGGCGGCCATGATTGGCTTAATTATGGCTGTCAAGCTTTCATCTATGTCCCCAGTAATGGTTGGGGTAGCCATTGTGAGTGACGCCCGGAAAGCGTTCCAATCTGCATTTTTTAAGTTCCATTTCGGGCAAGGGGTTGCTTGAGGTATGCCCGGGATATATGTGATTTCAATGGGGTGGTGATCACTTCCCCTTCGGTCGTCATGGACCTGCCATTCAAAATCAACCGCTATTCGTGGGTGTACCAGAGTTAGGTCTATTGCTGAAGAGGTTTGATGGGTACTGAAGTGTGTGACTTGTCCATTATTTAACAGGGTGATGTTATTATCTATGAGGACCTGCTCGATTTCCCTCCCTTTTGCATCGGCCGTATGTCGTGTTGTGTCAAAGATGGGTGAGTGTGCGTTTGCATCCATGCCGATTATATAAGGTTTGGGGAGCTGCTGTATTATGCTATTTAAATCGTTTCTATTAAATTGTCGATTTGGAGGGATATATATGGAGCAGAAGGTGATTGGTGTTTTAAGTGTCGTTCTGACTGCTACTGCTTCGAGATCAGTTAAAAGTTGTATCTGCTGCGTAGCCAGATAGTTTGCAACCAGTATTGCAGCGCCACCTCGTGCTCTCGCCCCCATAGGGGTCTTTATGGGATTATGATACAAGTCATAGCCGGTTAAGTCTACTGATTGATTTAGTTTTAGATGTGTTTCCTGTAGAATTATGATTAGCGGGCTAAGTTGCGTTATTAACAGCTGCAGTTCCTCTTTTCTAATGTCAAAACCGTTTACATTCCATTGAAAAATGGATGCCATCAGAATTCCTCTGGTATCTCAGGGGATAAGGGCAAAGCAGTGGTGTGTGCCATGCTATGACCTTGGAGCCTGCTCTTAGGCAGCTGCAGGGAGATGGGTTGGTTAATTAGGGTGGTTTGATTGTTCAAATTGGTCCCCGATGGGCTAATGCTATGCTCCTCGGGAGCTGTCAGGGCGAAATTTTCTGGGGGTTGCTGTTGTTCTGTTGAGTGCAAAACTGCAGCAATTTCCATTTCAGTTCCCGATTGTCCGGGTGTCATACCCAATTCATTCATTAAGTTTTTCTGGTTTTCAGCATCCATGTTGGTGTGAATTATTCGTAGTAAATTGGTTACTAAGTTTGTAAGGCTGGCCACTTGTGTAGTTAATTTGTCAATGGCAGGTAATAATACTTGACAGTTTTCACAGTTGGCCATTGGGGTTGCCCTCGGCCTGATTGTATTAGTGGTTAACCGTTCCACTGTTGGTTGGAAGTTGGGGAGTATGCCTCGCGTTTGGAGCGGAGGGAAATGCGAGGGTGTGGTGATCGGAGGAGGCACACTACGCGGAGTTCCCTGACCTTTGATGAGTTGTGCGTAGCTGATAAAAGGATTAACCCCTTGGGGGGTGGCTTTTATGAATTTCCGGGCCGCAGGGATGGGGATGTTCTCTCGAGAGGACAGACGTACAGCTTTCTTTTCAGTGATATAGACAGGGCATGTCGGTGAGCGCACAGTGTGGTCACCAGACTTGCAAGCAGTACAGTGGGTTTGTTCCCTACACGTTGCTTCGTTATGACTGTCTGATTTCGCCTTGCCACACTTCCAGCAAGTGGCAGTACGGTTGCAGGTTTGGCTATGGTGCCCATAAGAGTTGCACCTGTAGCAGCGTAGGGGTGGCTGGTAGTAAGGTTCGATGATGAAATTAGACGTCAGAATTTTGATTTGTCCCGGGAGAGAGGGGGTCGCGAAAGTTAATAAAAATACTGGTGGTCGAGGCGACATTTTGGGGCTAATTCTACGCACGTCTGACACCCCCTGAGGTGTAAGTGCCCTCAAAATTTCTTTGTCCTCCAGGGATCCTAGGTCCCAACATCTAACCACTCCTCGAATGAGGTTCAAAGATGGATGGGGCTGCACCCTAACTTTAACCTGTCCGAGAAGTGACCGCATATTCTGCACTTGTTCGGCCTGTTTACTGTTGGCAACTTCGATCACAATGTGGCCGGATCGTTGCTTTTTAATGAGTTTTAAATCTCCTGTCACTGACGACTTTAAAGCCTTTTCTATCAGAAATGGAGACACATCAGATAAAGATTTGTTGTCATCGGCATGGCTGATTTGGAATACGGTTGGTTTGTTACTCCATGAGGGAAAAATTGGAGGAGTTTCCTCCTCTGGTGAGCTACTCTGTTTTTGTTTTTTCCGTTTCGTCATTTAAAAGGAATATCCAAAGAAATGCGAAATTCCTAATATAAACCGATAAGAAAAACTTAACACTCCACGACCGCACAAAGACAGGTTTCGTCAAGAAGAAAAACACGTCTAATCGCTAGCACGGTCCGAACTGAACTGGGCTGGATTTGGATTTAATTTTTAATGGGGTCCGACAGAGAGTTCCAAAGCCTCACAGCCTATACCAAAAAGAATGTAGATTACGTCAGGGATGTGTGGATTGGAAAGGATAATTTATTTTTTCTCTAGTGTTCCTGGAGCCTGATCATAGCGATTATAATACAGGTATTTATTTAATCCCCTGGTATTAAACATGTAAAAAACCAATTTTGAATAGCACTTTCCACTATAAAATTATCTTGTTTACATTTTTAATAACAGGGGATTAAATAATGATCGCCATGATCAGGCTGCTGGAGTGGAAGGATAATAAAGGACGAAAAAGGGAAGTAATCGGAAATTGAATTAAATTGATACTGAACGTTATTTCGTTTTCTTTAAATCTAATGCAATAATAATGACTAGCTTATCCAATATGGAACTTCAACTGTCAAGGGCATTCATTTGATGTGCAATATGTTATATTTTTACAAAATTGGAAAACCCGATGAAAACTGAGACGGGTAGCTTAGAAGTCAGGTTCATGAAAATTTCATGAAAAAATTCCCATTTTACGATAAATCTAGCACAAGTCGTAAATTCCATTGAAATTTCTGGCTTCACTGTGACATTTGTGCGGATTGCGTCTGTACCTTTACGTTTAGGATCAAAATTGTCATACCAAATTAAAGGTCCAAAAATGAATTTCATTTTTTATGAGCAGCTTGACACTTGAAAGTTTTTTTAGATACCACCTAAGCCATATAAATCTCCCTCAAAAAATTTAATACCAACAAAAAATAATTTGACCCCTTCTCAGTTATCAAATTATGTCCCCCATCTCTAAATTCCCTATAATAACGGATAAAAGGACCCAATTCAGAGCTCTACGATTGACGTTTCTTGTGGCAATTGATTTTGAACACCTGTAAAGTTTTCCCCCTCCCCTTACCCTGAAGATTTTTATATACTCAAGATGGAGGCAAGGGTGGATTTTGCCTCCAATTTAGGGGGTGGGTCAGCGGGCAGATTCAGTGGATTAAATCATTAAACATAAACATCAAAAAACATTATTATTTTTAATTCCCACTGTAAAACCATTTTTATCTAGTGTACGTTCATTTATTTTGGGGGTCCAGACCCCTGACACCCTACCCCCCCCCCCCTCCCGCCCAAATATCCACCCTTGGATGGAGGGCTAAGATTGTGTGGAATCTAAGTATCTTTACAAATAAATATTTTAATAATGGATCGGAACTTCCAGTCAATGAATAGTGAACAGAGGCCATTCTTTATCATACAGGTTCTACTTTCGTACCTAAATTTTTGTACAGATATGGTACCAATACGCGCAAGTAAATTTAATTAGTTCTTAGTAATTATTTCTTAATTAGTCCATTTCACTACATTCCAGTGACTTTAGGTATAGCAGCAACAAGTGTGAACCTTGATTAAAATTTAAGAGCAAAGAAAGCTGAATGTCTCGGGGTATAGGAAAACCAAAAAATCCAATTTACGGCTAAGGCGACAAAACTTTGGGACATTAAGGGCGGGAAACAAACAGAGGTTGTTGGAGAATGGTTTACCTCAGGGAAATGCTGACATTAACCCATTCCGTGACGTGCGTGACAACCAAACTCCGTATCAACGACCTCCCCACCAATTTCACTACCTCGACTCCTACAGGCAAATGAAATTCGCTAATGAAGGGGAAATATCACTCAGACGTAGGCATACATTCACATTCACATATTCGGGCAGGATATTGCGATAGATTGTATTTGAACCTTCATGATAGAACAGACTTTTTCAAGTTTATTAGACTGTTGAGCCCTATTTCAACGATAGGGTAGATGGGGGTAAAGTCCGCCACTTTTCAGTCAAATTCACCTCATACAGACAACCGTATAATTATTATTTTACTCGACCACCATCCTTGTTTTTTACACTTATAATCAGCCAAAACTCTCAGCAGTGCTTCTAATCAAAGCCTTTTTATAAACGTCTGTAAATATGGGGATGCGGGGCTTTGCCCCAAGAATGGGTCAAATTTGAATCTAGATACAAAATCTCTCCTGCAAAACTAAACTAAATGGGTAATTTTCCAGACGGAACAGTCAACGACTTAAATGGTGCGATAATCCAATGGAGGGTAGGCCCGACACATGGACAGGCACAAAATAAAAATATAATACATTCAGTACGATGTCCAGTTATCATTTCGCAAAATGTCAAGACTTTAGGACACAATTAAATAAAAAGAATTCAGGACAACTAAAAAAAAGACCAGACTACATATAATATTCTCAAACAAGAGGGATTAGCAGAGAAAAATTACTATGAAGCGAAATTAACAAGAAACAATTCAAGGGAACATAAAATACACAAGGTGAGAGAAATATTGCCATCTCCCAATAAAAAAACCTGAATTTTTAAAATCCTTCAACCGGAAAAAGGGCTGAGAAAAGTAGGGGACAGCAGCATCTAAAACCAAGTAAACATGTTCTCACCGATTATTTTACTGAAACAACAATGATTTGCAGGAATAAAATGGACCGACACGGTGCGAGTGGACATGGCATATTTGAATATTCAGGCAATGGCAGGATCAAATCAACTTATTATGCATGATGGGTCAGATCAAATAATTACCCAATCGAGATTAATTTAATAAATAAACCCACCAAGCAAAATTTTGAGGGCAGTTTATGGATAGTTATTCTAAATATTTCCGTACATAAACTAAGCAATAAAAGATAAAACGAAGTGTCTACTAATTACACAATTGGTGGTAAAAAGGGGCAAGATTGTGGAAAGAAAACATTTTCTACACACAAAAATCCATTTAGCATCGCTTGGCAATGATAGAGTCGAAAAATTGCGGATTAGGGCACTTGTGCGGCGGCACGAAATAGTGGCGGTATGAAGTAGCCCGGAAGCTGGCAGACTACATTTCATTGTGCATAAAATGTATCTGTAATGTAACATCCCGAGAAGGTATTCACATGACGAAGAAGTAGAATCCGGGATGATAGGCCGTGGTCGTTCTGAAAACGTACTTCCAAACGTTTCGTCAATCTATGTTCTATAGTAGATGTTCCGCTACCAGATCTTTTGCTGAGACGTACTAAAGTAGTATAGTATACAGAAGTAGTTCTTTTCAGGCCTGGATGATGTTGTTTGAATGAATAGTCCACCTATATCGTCCACATACAAGCTTCAAGATCAAATCCACATACGTCATACGCTGCTGAACCTCCGAGATACAATCTTAGAAGTCTGCGCAGTTCCACTGAAGATGTCGACCGCAGATGTTGACGAAACGTTTGGAAGTACGCTTTCATAATTCAGAACGACCACGACCTATCATCTCGGATTCTACTACTTCGTCACGTAACTCCAGCCGTGAAAGCCTTTGTAATTATATAAGGAATTCACAGCCGAAAATTGATCGCACCCCTGAATCCGGGAAGGAACTTCTTCAGAGACAACGACCCAAACCACAGGGCGTTCATTCACTTCTTGAATCAACAAAAAAGGAGTCAGTATGTCGTGGCAATAGCTCCACAGTATCTGGAAAGCACCAGAAGCATCATCTCAAGAATAGGATCCAGACAACTCCGATTTTCGGCAAGAAAGAGTTAAAACGTCAATTCTAAGAAGACTGGGTGCGACTTCGGTAAAAAGAAAAAACTAGTGAAATCAGAGTCAGCGTATAGTTAATTAATGGGAGGATGGGTGAAAATATAACTAGAAATGTAAACGAAGCATTGGAGCATTAATAATGAGTAATTCAATTAAAAAAGGTACGCGCTTGAGCTGTGCGCCGAATTTCAGCACCTGTCCATCTTCCATTTTTTTACTTCCTTAAAAACGGCAAGTGATTCTTCTGGCTTTTAAACTGCATTAAGCAAAGGAAGGAACGAAGGATGGATTAATATAAGATAAAAATATCAAACATTATAGTTTCCCTTCAAATAATAGAAAACTAAATCATAACTACTGTACAAAGCAATATTCATGGGCGGAGTCAGTACTTTCAGTAGTTTAGTCCATTAGCCCCGATTCTCCTGTTCCATCATCGTTAATTTTTGACTCGACCCATACATACAGGGCATTGCCTATCCCCTCGGGATCGATCACAACTAGGGCGCGAAATGTTTAAAGTTTAATGTTTGAAATGGATAAAGCACGTGGCAGGGTCAGCCAGCAGCTGAGAAGGAAAGACGCCGGCGAAATATTCATAAGGTAAATATAAGCATCGTTAATCTATTGTACATAATATCGTTGGGATTCTCAATAGTTTTGAATGTGTGAGATGGATAAAGTACATGGTAGGGCCAGCAGACAGCTGAGGAGAGAAGTGAAATATTCAGGGACATCGATCGCTCCATTCCACGAAACTCAGATCAAAAATTCACCACACCAAGGCAACATCATTCCAGAAATTTTCTCGGGGGTTACATAAAAAATGTACAATTTACAGCACAGCTTCTGAGAAAACTCAAATAATAAATAAGAAAATATGTAGGAATGCAACAACATTTGGTATTGCATTTATTGTATTGTACATCAGTGTTTTCAGCATTTTTAGGCGCGATGACCAAATAAATACAGTAGTATACAGTATGCAGTAGTCCAAGCCGTTTTTCTGTAAGAAATGTGAAAGCACTACCCTATATAAATTCATTGCGCAACTGCCTTCCAACATTTTTACAAGGCCTATGCTGATGGCAAGGTGGTACCGTGCTTGTACTTGTGCGAGTCTATACAAGCCATGCGATCGGAGACGTGTCGTAACTCAACACGGGTACTAATCTAGAGAGGCGACTGAAGGGGTCAATCGGATACATTCATAAAATTGTTTGTATGCCATCAACCTTTTTTAATAAAAAAAAAAAAAAAAAAAACATAAGTTTACAGTTGCTGCCTTGCTTTTCATACCGTAAGGTACTTTCTATTGAGTAATAAAAAACACAAAACTAACTAACTAACCTAATGTTGAATAAATTTAATGTCAGAACTTACAGATGTAAGCACTTGGAATTGAAGGGCCAAGATAGAGGCTAGGTGCTAGGAAAATACTACTTTACTACTTTAAAAAAAACTATTCTACTAACTTTGGGCACTGTGAAAACAGTTTACGAATTGTTCGAGATAATTGGAAAATGGAAAAAACTATAATAAACAGCATATAGGAAGGTGATTTTTCTGCAATGTTAGAAGCTGATGATAGAAGCATTTGGGCAATGGGTACACGTTCATACGATAAACTCCTATCAAATACACCAATGAGCAAGGCGAATTGCTCTTTTAACATCGACACTCTACTACAACCGAAATTAAAAAGGCAATAACCAGATTCAGTTATGATTATCCAACCTATAAACTTAACCAGTTCTACACAAAATTTATTAATATAAGTTACAAAAAGCAGAAGCGCTTTGGACGTTTATAAACAAGCCTTAACTCGATAGCATGCAATAAAGTAGTAAAGGTGTAGTCGATCTCCCCTGTCACATGCGTTTACCACCTACGCGCAGTAGCCCATAATTTCATTGGATCCCCCGTGACTGATTACCCCTGGGTCTCCTCTCTCAAACCCTTCATCGTATTTTATCATTTTCCTAGCTTCCCCCACATCCCATCTACAAACAAACTTTATAATAAAGTCCGTTATGCCTTCATGTAAGTTAAATGTCAGTTGCGAACGGCCATGGGTCGTCAATTATAAGATTTTCCATAATAATTGCTTGTAATTTGCAACTGTGCCAACCAAATAAAACTCCGTCACACGACGCCTAATTGGGGCCAGGCGTGAGGACTTGTAGATGTACAGGATCCTTCCTCTCTTTATCAATGCTCTATTTGGAATGTTGCGGTCAGCAGTCGCGTTTTCCCCTACCCTTCATAAAAACCAGTGAGGATTAAAATTTCCGGTAAAATATAAATGTTGGAAAAACTACAAAGCCGAAAAGTAAAAATACCCGATTACATGATGCACGAAGTAGTCTTCTACAACTTAAGTGAGCCAAATTTTGAATAACTTGCTGAGTTAATGAAATAAAAAATGAAAAGTATATAATTTTGGGGTGCCAATTTTCTACGTAGCATAATATAAAATTGTTGAGAAACTTATACACTTATATACTTCTAGTTGACTTGAGTTTCCCTATGAAAATTCAGATTATGGCTGGAAAAGGGGGAAGGAAATAAAATTATACGAGCATCAGCCGCTTTGTAGAGCCATAAAAAAGGAAACGAGAGACAACCGGAACACCGCATCGTACGGATAAGTTTCTCCTGCGGGCACTGCCGAAAAGGTTGAGACGATGATAAATACTGCATGCGTAGCAACCAAGTGAAACCCATAAATATACATGGGATTTTCAATGAAGAGTTGTGCCACATGGGAAAGTTGAAATTGAAAGACTTGGTGGTGCATTCAACAGCATGTTCGTACACTGCAAGTGAAACTTGAAATGGACCTGACACTTCTTCTCTTCTACGAGAGCAATTAATGTCTTACTTAACACAAGATATTTGGTAGCTTAACATTTTGAACACACTTGACACCTGGAGAGGGTTTTCTTTTATATGCACTCGGGAATACTTAGATTAGTCACTATTGCAGGCGAAACTTAAAGAGACTTGAAAATAATAAGTCTTCTCTCCAATATGTCCTAGCAATTAGCAAAAGGTCTCTGGTTGCGAAACATTCCGAGGATACGTCTTGACTCTGGATAGGCGTCTTTTCTGTATGTTCTCGTCAATGCTTAGTTTAGTTAGTCATTATTGCAGGTGAAACTTTCAAAACAGACTTGACGCCTGTAATGTTACTCACCAATTATGTGTCTTTTAGTACGTAATCAGGACATGTAGAGTAGTTGTACGGACTGACTTTCACCCGAAAGGTTGCTGGTTCGAGTCTCACACTTACTACATTTTCTGGACATGCTTCGGAGGGCATGTAAAGCAGGCAGTCCCGGGCCTTCCTAGTTGAGTGTAAGAGGGCTTTCTAGCCCTAACTCCACCAGATTGGCTTAGTAATAGAACTAAAAAGTCCTTATTTATTTTTTGTTCAGTGGAGAACGCTGTCTCCTTTTCCCATTGCGTTGGCGCAACTGCATTTAAACTTGAACCTAATTAGAAGACAATTTTGCTCACAACCGTGTCCAGGCTTAAAAGAACGGGGAAACGCGAACCACAGGCCACGAGTCTTCTTAAGGTTCAGAAGCAACTGAATATACTGTCACTGTGGCTTACAGATATCCTACCTACAGTAAAGTAAAGGAAATGAGTAGTGTTGTTGGATAAGTTAATGTTATACCTAGCGTAGCGCAGATCTTACTAGAAAAAGCAAAGTTATCACTACTACGCTGTATGCTGTGAGTGTTAGAAATGATTTAATAAAACTGTTCACATGTAAAATACGGCTCTCGTAACCATTTCAATGCTCCACATTAATTCAATTGCCTTGGATTTCCGCCAAACTTGTGGATAAACTTTCACAGAAATTCGATTTTCACTGCCTTAACGATTAGAAAATGGAGGTATTCACACTTAGTCAAGTTTTTATCATAGTATTTTCAATAAAGTTGGTCACTGGTCTCAAACGTGCATACTTTTAGAATTTAGTCGACAGAGCTACTAATTTACACATATCATCATCACAATTGACTAAGTGAGCAAATTTTCTCTTTTAGAGAAAGGAAGATAAGAAAAAATGGACGGAAGCGGGATTTGAACCAGCGACGCCATCTTGCAGAGGTGGTATGCTGACCACTACATCCAAATCCGCGGTCGGCAAGGTTGAAACTCGGGTTCGAAACATTTCTAATTCCCCTGCCTGTCCAGGCTTCTTGCAAAGTTAAATTGGTACTCTGTACCTTTAATATTGTCGTTCTAAGATAACATACAATATTCAAATATTTTCTTTGTCATGTCAGCACCCAAGCAATTGTACTTGCTTTCAATCAAAAGGCTGCAGGATCAGCACACCATTAAGATTCCATTCAAAAATGTGTGTATCCTTAATATAAATCTACCATGATCTTTTAATTTAAATGAATAATTCATATCACAGCTGATGTTGCATCCATAAAAGTAGTACTGAATAAGAAAAACTAGGTCGTCGTAAAAATCCATTATGTCCAACAAAAAGCACCGCGTCCTCTCGGGAAATGGACAAGAATAGAATGGAAGAACCCATTGGGAAATGATACAGTAATGAACTATTTCATTCAATTTAGAAAAAAAAAAAATAGTCCACTGACCCGGTAATAGGAAATATAGAGATGGAAAATAACAATAAAATAGCTATCCAACAGCAGGGGTTCCTCAATATAAAAGTTTTCAAAAGACTCTAGTAATACAAAGCGTAAACCTATTGTATGTTTTTGGGCCGTTCGAAAAAGCCACATAAAATGAAAAACTTGAAATATAGATCAGGAGGTCAAATATGGAAGATTTCAAATAAGCCACTATTATTACTATTAAGTAATAGAGAAACCATGTAGCATTTGAGAAGACGAAATCGATATCTAAAAAGATATATTATAAAAATCCTACATTTACATTACTTTCTTATTTACATACGTTTACGTCAGTAAATATAAGGAAAGCTTTGTGATGGTCGAAATTTTCCAATTAAAGATTTCAGTGGATTTCAGTTTGAGGACCCAGGAACACAAAAAAGTGGTTTTTACGAAACGTCTCTCGGTCTGTCTGTTCGTCGATTTCTGGGTGAACTACTCGGTGCAATTTGATGAAATTTGGTATGTAGGTTCACAAAAATCAAAACTCGGGACAATTTTTTTTTTTTTATATTTTGGGCTAACTCAATTTTGGGGGTTTTACCATAAAAACACTTCCGTGCGTTCGGCTTCGAGCCAGATTCTGAAATCGTCAAGACATCGGCAAGAAATATTCTGCCAGCTTTATGCCAGCTTAAGACGTCGGCAAGCCGCGACTGCTGCGAGAATCATTCGTGCGCACCGGGCCTAAGTCTCCGTAAGTAATACTGGACCATGTATTGGTGGATGGTGGTGCCGTGCAGTATTCCTTACCGATACTTTTCAACGGATGATGGAACCGGGCCTTAACGACTAGGCTGCTACCAAGAACAACTTACCACCATGTCGGATCCAGCCTTGGAGACGTCGCTGACCGCGGACGGCGACCTGGCGACCGGAGAGCCGGGTCTATCCTCACCCCGCGCTACCACCAGTTCCACCCGGCCGCGCGCCTGCTGCAGGATGTTGATGGCCTGCTGGTTGCTGATGGCAGAGTCCAGGGGCTGGCCATCGATGGCGAGGATCTGGTCCCCCTCGCGGAGACTCCCATCTCTGTAACAAGACAGAAACTCCACATTATATGACATGAGCATCAATATTTCTTCAAAATGAAAGAAGCATAAGTAAGTAACAGATAATAATAATCTTTGTAATCATCAATCAATAATAGAATATTATATCAAGAACAGGATATTATATATATATATATATATATATTATATCACGTTATTTATTTTGTATTTTTGTAAAAGGGGGGCCCAGCACGGGATATCCTTTGGGCCCCCCTTCCAATTGCAACAAAATTGTACTTATTTAACATTCTTTTTTAAAAAATATATTTATTCTTATGCTTATTCTTATATTATTTGAATACATGATGATATGAAGAAATTCATATTCATATTTAAGAAAGAGATTTGGTCAAAAAAGACAAATAGAATGACGGTGCAATATAGCAGTTACTAGTTTGGTAATGGAAACAGCAAAAATAATAATATAATTTAGCTGAATCCATGTTATTACCATCACGTCCAGATCGATATTAGAGAAAGGAAAATATTAGAAATGGACCGAAACTGGATCGAACCCGAGTCTCCACCTTGCCGGGGTGATATGCTGGCCACTGCACTATATCCGTCTAATAACAAAATATATACTTTGTGGCAGAAAGCGTAGCGCAGCTTACGAAAATATAATTTATGTACTGAATATATCCATGAAGCGAATACGGCTCGAATACATTTTAAATGCATATATTTACAAGTAGGGTAAGTGGTAACCTTTAAATAATTCAAAGGTAAATATGACTCAGTGGGTCTGCAAAATACAAGACTGTGTTAAAACTCGGCATGCGAGTTACCCATTAGTTGTCGCACTGGTTGAAGGCTTAGTTAGCAAGGCGATCAAATTAGCTCCAATGCTTCAGTCTTGCTCCAACACATTTTTAGTAGCCCAGATATTGTCACTAAACAAATTGGAACTTGTAATTTGTTCATATGTTTAATTGCTCTCTGCTGCAAGTCTGCCGACGGTTTAAAAACAGATGTTGAGGAACGAAGACCTTCTGCACGTAATAATCCAAGGGACGATAGGAGGACTGAGGGCTCCCGGCAGAAGAACATCCTGGTTAAAAAACCTGAGGCAGTGGTTTAGGAAAAGCACAACTTCTCTTTTCAGAGCAACAGGTCCGAATCGCCATGATCTTTGATAGATGAGGAATTTAAAGAAGAAGAGAATAGGCAAGTCCCTTTTCTTTTCGTGTTACGCATTTTAGTAAACATTATAACTATTAATTTAATAAATAGAGTATAGACATTAGGCCGCATTTTGGCTATGCTATAGCCGAAGTAAGACTGGAAAATAATGCCCCAAGTCGATGGGGAGTGAATAGACAATAGGCATACATTTATCGTACAAGCAACATTTTTTTCTCCCCCCCCCCCCCAAACTATCCTGGAACCGCTTTTCAGCGAAACGAGGCGAAACTATACAAACGCATCTTAAAGTGTCTGAAACATTTATAGCGACAATTATAAAATAACATTTAATAAATTTACTTTATGTGAACTAAGACAATAGCTTGTGTTGTTTAAATAGACAATCAGGGGAATTTTATAGCAGTCGGGCAACTTAAACACTAACCAATATGTAAGTTACGAGATGTTTTGGTTCGATAGTCATTGCAGAAGGCCTCGGGCGAAATTCCGATTCAACTATATAAACTTGAGCTCATTGATAATTAATGAGACAAAAGCCCATTGTTCACTGGCATCTGGAAAATAAACTGTTTTTCTCTCGATTCTCGATCTAAATTACAGTATATATCTCCCAATGTTATATAGATTTTCATTGTGCAATAATTGCCCTAGTATACTCGTTTAAAAAGCCAAGCGAGAATCCATACGGTACGTAGTTATTTTCCTTTAATCATATGATTTTCACAGACGAGACTTTCAAATTGTATCTGCTTCGGTGGCATGGTGGTAGCATGCCCGTACTAGTGAGAGCCTCTACGCTCGGCGCCATGCGATCGGAGACGCGGGACTCAGCACATGTATTAATTTACTCACAAAAACAAAAATAACAATAAAATAAAAGATAATGAAAAAAAATTGAACAACTCACTGAGGCGACTGAAGAGGTCAATCGGATATTTTCATTGTTTGTGTGCGATTAACATTTTTACAATAAAAAATAAATAAAAACACCCATACCAGGCTTCTGCCACAAATTCATCTCCGTGGTGTCTTCGGGCTTAATGAACTTTTTTTTTCATTTTCCTATTCACTTCCACTGTATAACAGGGCATTTAGAAACTATAGTATAGATATAATACAATATATGAAACCGCAGCTATAGAAGAGGAACAAAATTAGTTCGAGCTCTGCTGGTACGATATTTAATTTACTCACAGTTGAGCGACTTTCATTAACAACAAAATGAATTGATGCACGATGAGTTTAATTACCAGGCAATACTGTATTGATGGTGTATTGTAAACTGTGTCTGATCCGACAAAGAGTGTGTACACTAGCAATTTTATGGGTTTGATGTGGAAGAGACTTCCCTTTATTACAATCCAGCAAAGTTGTGTACAAAGTCTTAATTCGAGGGTGATGTTGTTTCACCTTTCAGGTTATGGATTAAGAGGTATTCAGGCAAGTTTTTGGAATTTAATCAAGTTTATAAATCTTAATCAGTACGGAAACAGGGACTCTGAATTACTATTGTCTTTTTACGACAACCTCTCTGAAGACGGTTAAGACCCGCATCCGCCTCATATTTACCACAAAATATGGACGTGGTGCGACTAGTCTTGGTGAGATTATTGTTTTAACTAAACCCCATACCATGGCCAAAAGGCATATTGGTAGACTCTAACTAATAAAAAAAAAATTAGCAAAGTATATTTTCAGACACTTGAACTGTAGTTTCAGGGAGGACTTTTTTCAATGTGTCATCAAATGACAAGAATCACAGATGGGATTCGAAACTTGATCTATTCTCTAGCACAAATCCAGTTGTTTCACCTTTCGAGAAGGTGAAAAATAATAGCTGATCTTGGCTGGTGGGGTAAAATCCCGCACCGCGTTAGGGCATTGATTCTAATTTTGTTCCAACCGATGATGAAGAAAATGGTGAACTTTTGTTGGGAGACTTCACCCAAGCAAAAATCAACCTGTAGTTGAAGTCAGATTGTTGCAAGACCTAATACTTCGATACTATTGAAGATGGTGGATTAGAATACATCTTTAGGTAAGGCTTTAGGTGCCCATTCCATTGACCGGCTAGGGCTATTTCCAAAAACGGTGACGTGGTAGCAGACATTCAAGACTTAGGCGGGGTTTCCACCGACCTCGCATTGCAGAATTGACGGAAATGTTTATTTTCCTCTATGCCATAGTTAAAATTGATCAATGATCATACAGTAAAATCACAAACAAACAAACTAAAATTAAAAAATGGCGTCATGGGATTTGTTAAGTACAAACATTTTAATAGATTTCTATAAAAAGAAGAATTCAAATTTCCGTCAATGTCATTTGCATTCTGCAATGCGAGGTCTATGGAAACCCCGCCTAAGTCTTGAATGTCTGCTACCACGTCGCTGTTTTTGGAAATAGCCCTAGCCGGTCAATGGAATGGGCGCCTTACCAAAAAATATCGAGAGCGTTTAAAAATGAGCGGACGAACAAGGCTTCGTCTAATTTAATGACGAAATACTTAAGCTAGCGGTGGGCAACAGCATTGTCGGGTCTTTGCCCCAACCGTGGGGCTGGTTTTGCAGACGTTTAGGTCTTGATCATCAGCCCTGGTGATATTTTAGTCTTTCTTATTGGCTGATCTAAGGTGCAAAAGTCTCACCTAGTGGTAGAGTACGATTAGTGGCTAAGAGATTAACAGAATATTTTAAGGTAGGTGTGTCTTTATTTTATGCCAGTTTTAGCCCCATAGGGCTACTCTTACAGCTAATCTAATTTATTTATTTATTCTAAATAATTAGGGCGTCATTTCTTAACAAAATATTTTGAAATATCTGCTATAAGAAGCCTATACCGGCCACAGAACGTCCAATATATTTATGTCATAATTGGGGGTGACTTCATTTTCGCAAAAGGAGAAGGAAAATACAGTGGTGGAAATATAAACTATTTGCAGATTTGCATTTTTTTAAGACTAAATTTATGCACCAAAAGTTCTGAATATAAATACAGTAACTCTCAAATTTTAAATGATAACTTTAAATATATACGTACTGTATGTAGGAGGAAACTAAGAGAGGGGTTTGAAATCAATAGGGTGGAACACAGACTGAGTAGAACAAAAGGATTAATTTGATATTTCACATGGAATGGGATGGGAAGCTTATTGTTGCGTGATTATTGCCATTGTTGACAATGTTCAATTGTTCATTATATTTCAATGGTTAGTCAATTTCTCTGCATTCATAGCACTGTAGACTATAGGTATACAGAAACACTTTGAAAATGAAGACTTTAGAACAGCGGTTCCCAAACAGGGGACCGCGGGAAGAAAAATTTATGAAAAGTATGATAGAACAAAATAGCTTTTTTAATTAATTTTTGGGCAATTGTGGCCATAGACACTCAAACGTTGGGAACTAAGGATCTGAAAATCTGATTCCATTTCCGAAATCATACCTATGTGAACCGTTCTTATTGACCCTCCATGGTTTAAAAGGAACTGATAGTGACATTTTCGTTCCAATGTAAAAAAAAAACTTGTCAGTGAAATGCAGCCATATTTGTCGCACTGGAAAAAGTAAGAATGTATTTTGCTATTGATTCAGTTTTTGAATTTGGTGGAGGGCCACGGAAAATTGGCTTCTCTAAAAGTGGGCCACGGTCTTAAAAGGTTGCTGGTTCGAGTCTCACATTTTCAATATTTTCTGATTATGCTTCGGAGGGCACATAAAACAGTCAGTCACAAGCCTCATAGCCTCCATAGCCCTAACTCCGTTAGGTAGATTCAGTAAAAGAACAACAGTGATTAATTATTTCCTAGCGTATATTAGGCGCCCCAACAAAATAATTTGGAAAATTTGCACGCCAACGTTTTTCTTTGTTAAAACTGCTGCACTCCAAGACATCAACAAGGGCAAACAACTCATAAACTGCCAACTACATCCACTTTCCGCATTCAATAAAAAAGTTTCTCCCCCGCTTAACTCACCAACAGATATATCACTGTCAGTTACTGCGATCCACATTTCTTGGATATAAACTTGGTATACGATATTTGCATGTACTTTTCGTATGGATGGCAAATATGAGATAGCTACAAAAATCCTCCAATCGATCGTAAACCATTACGGCAATAAATAATTTTTATAATAATTTAAAAAACACAAAAAAAACTGTCATTAAATGCAAAATTCAAGAGTAAAAACATTCCCCACCTGCGATGAATATGTCATAATCTCGAACTCCCGATCAAACCAGATGCTCAATTTGGGGCGGCGCCAAATCAATTCAGAGTAGTGTTCTGCATACATTAATAATCACAGTGAAACATAGATCTTATGCTTCTGCATTTTAGAACGGCGCGGCGTCTATTATAACAAGGGAAGTTCCTAAAGGATTAAAATGGTAAGAGTGGCTCTGACCATCTTTTAATAACAGAAGACCGCACGGAGATCGTCGTCAGAGTCCTCACAAGAACTGTTGGTCACGGTTACTGGCATTGAGCGGTGAAAAAGGCTTGTTTAGTCGCAAGAATTGTGTACGCACAGGTACATACACGGACGCGAGCTATGTCAACCCCTCCCCCCCCCCCTAGTGGGCGTTGGGTAAAGTAAGTATCTTTTAATAACAATAAAAACCCATGCTTTGGACAGGGCAAAACCTGGGAAGAGGAAAAACTAACACTAATATTTTTGAAAAACCACAACACTCATTTTTCCAACGGAACAATCATGAGAAAATCGCTGCTTTAAGATACTGTTGAGAATAAATTTGTCAAAATAATAAATGGATCTTGACTTATTTACCATTTTTATGAAGTCAAATTATTGTATCACAATCAATGGGGCAGTTGTTTTTACTTAAAGGGTATTTAATTTATGGTAAAGCTGACTTTAAACTGGGAAACAATAATCGCTATAAAATACTCTTAAAACCAATTAAACCACAATGAGCTTTCAAAATAAAGAATTATTACTAGAAATAAAAAACCAATTATACAACACGATGGAAAAAAAATTTTAACTGCCACGACGACGATTATGTACTGTTACAGAAATGAAGTCTGTCCTACTAGAAATAAAAAACCAATTATACAACACGATGGAAAAAAAATTTTAACTGCCACGACGACGATTATGTACTGTTACAGAAATGAAGTCTGTCCAATCTCGAAACCAATTACTTTTGAAATCCAAAGGAGCCATTTGCAATAAAATGAAAAAACGATCATTACTTCTAGTGGCAGAAAGTTAGCACTATAAATGCAATCACAATCATAGTCTATATAATTTAAAATGACGTGACATACATTCAAATTCACGTTTCACATGGAATAAGTTGTTATGAAGTCAGTATGATTAAAGTTCTACAAAAAAAAAGTCATTACTTTCCAATTTGCCTTTTGGTCCAAAATTACAATTAACCCATTATAGGGCCTTACGTCTTAGAAGACAGCTGGGCTCGCCGCACCAGCCGGTTTACACACAAAACCAAATTATCTATCGTACTCCTCTCATTTCAGACATGAGTAGAAAGGAGGAGTGTTCCTTCTTAGGGGCTGTCCGTTAATCACGTGATGTTTCTTTAACATTTTTTTAACCCCTCCCTCCAAAAATCCCGTGTATTTTTTAGTGCCTATAAAGAATCTTATAATTTTTATAATATTATTTTTAAATACAGACATAAAGTATGATCTAATTTTATTTTAGAAAATTAAGGACCATGATAGAAATGCCTAGACAGAAAGGTTGCAGGTTGTTTTTGACATGGCATAAAAATAATATTAAAGGAGTCAAGGTCACACTACACACCGCTTTTCGGTTTAGAAATCACGCGTTTGACGAAAAAATAAATACACGTGATATCTTACTATACCCCCCCTCCCCCTTGTGATTTTTGCCGAACCCCTCTCCCCCTCTTAGAACCTCACGTGATTAATGGACAGCCCCTTATATACTCGTATACATTTTAAATTAATTTATGTGGCCAGCATTGACCGATTGGCCATTAGTAATGTAATACCTCCGCACCAAGCGGTTTTTATACAAATCAATTTTCAACGGTGGTCAATCGAAGCTAGTGACGGCCACATACCCTATATCAAAATGTTGAGGAACACGTCTTCTTTGAATCAATATTTCAATGACAGATACGATCGATATATCCCGTATATTTGATTTTTTTCACACCTATAAGGTTTTTTCCCATGGTTGATCCTGATGTGAAATTGTTATCGCAGTATCCGAACGTAATTCCCTTGAACAGCAAAAAAAGGCGTGAGTAAGCTTACTTCAGCAGTCTGATCGAGGCGATTATAATACCGGTATTTATTTAATCCCCTGGTATTAAAAATGTAAACAAGATAATTTTATAATGGAAAGTGCTATTCAAACTTTGTTTGTTTACAGTTATAATCCTAGGGTATTTATTTAACCCCGGTATTATAATCGCCTCGATCAGGCTGCAGCTCATATATCATTTAATGGAGGACTGAAAGAGAGGGAAGTAAAGGAAGACCCTTTTCATCATCAACCGAAAAATTTGAAGCAAAAGTGATGTCCATTTCACAGAGACTTTGCAGTAGCATTAGAGAAATTTGGATTTGGATTTATCGTACGGCTAAAAGCTCATTTCGTAATGAATAGCCAGAGCATATCATTTCTGCCAATACAGCAGCCTATATTTTACTGCTTCCAAAGCAGCTCGGAACAAATTAAAACCGGATTCAACATCCAACAAGACGAGGTAATTTAACCAAACCGGTTTAATTTAAGCGCTACAAAGTTATTTTGCCCGGGGAAGTAACAGAAAACGAGTTTCGAATTTCTGGATTTTCATTACTTGTGACGAAGGGTTGCTCAGTGTTTCTATTTGCTGCGCGGAGTCACCTGTCAAGCTGTCTGCTCTAGGATTTCCATTACGCATCAAGGGACCACCATGAGTTTCCCACTATTTTTGCCTTCGAAAATTGGATTATCTCCATTATACTTTCAAATTCAAATATGAAATTTGAACATTTTTGCATTTCTTCCTGCCTTAGGCATACAACTCCCTCCTTAGCAAAGGTTATCACGGGGCAACTAATGGCAGCCGTAACTGTAATGCCGCAATGTATTTTGAAAACGTTGTTAGTAATGTAATTATTGTTAGTATTACTTACTGTAATAATCGTTGTCATAATAAAGCAAAGCTTAACTATGTTCCTAACATTTAAATGGGGTAAAAAAAGAACAACCGCAGGATTGTCAGTTTATCCGTATACCTTCAGAGGTATAACCACCACTGGGTTACCAGAAAGGTCGAAACATGCATGTCAATTAACAAGCCTTCCTAATCTAGGAGTCAAGGTATGATCGAATATGTCGCTTGAAAATCATTGCTTTTTATAATTATTGTGAAGTTAACAGTCTCACACACTATTGTATATGCCACAAGGAAATGTTGTAAGTATTCCAAAGATCCATAAATTACCCTGCTAATTCCTAAAAGCGCCGTGCTCATTACATCGCAGCACCACAGACAAAATTCCCTCCACATTTTCGAATGCCCCCCGAGCTCTGGATAAAGACGTATCGACTGTTGCACCAGACATATAGCCGCGGGATAGGACTGACGGTGCAATCAATTCGAAAAACCAATATCCGGACCTCCATCCATCAGCTTGGCCGATCTGACAATAAGGGCGAAGATTTACTCTGGCACCGATATCATGTCCTCGTCCGACAGTTTACCCTACCGGAAAATAAAAGCATCGCTATCGGCGGAAGGCAATCCAAAAAACAATATGTAATGTATGAGGAACTGGCACTCTCTTATGCTGGCTTTTATCGCAAGAGATTTTGGGAAATGTAGGGTTTTCTACTCCAAATTGTGAAATACTACCAGTCCACTATTTCATGGACTCCTGGTATAATCAAGGAAGCTGACTATGCCTTATATAGGAAGGGTCAGTCACAATTCCAGGACGTTAGAAAATTAGGCTGATGGATATGGAGGTAGAGTTAGAGAGAATTATCCATATCCATTTTAAATATGTAGGTACCCACTACAGTATTCTATATGGGAGAGATGGGACTTAATAATCCCGCAAGTAATATTTTTTTGCTTTCCAATTTATACGTAGTATAAGGAAAGCTTTGTGATGGTCGAAATTTTCGATTCCGAGATTTCAACGGATTTACACGTTTTGAGGTCCCAGGAACCCAAAAAAGTGGTTTTTACGAAATGTCTGTCTGTCGCTCTGTCAGTCTGTATGTATGTCTGCCTATCTGTCTGTTCATCGATTTCCGGGCAAACTACTCGGTGGATTTGGGTGAAATTTGGCATGTAGGTTCACAAAAATCATACCTCGGGACCATTTTTATTCTATTTTGGGCTAACTCAATTTGGGTGGGTTTTATTCTCAAAAAACTCCAAAAAAAAAGTCTAAAAAAATTATTTCTCAAAAACGGCTAGGCCCTACAACGATTTCTTTTAAATTCACAAATATTCTAGTCGTTATTAATGTTGATAAAATGCGGGGGGTCGCTTACCCCTTGATAGTTTGCTTCTGGGGATAAAAAAATAAAAATTACTTAATTTTAATGGAAAATGACTAAAAAATAATTTTTCTGCGAAACCTATCGATTATTTCTACCTTCTGGCATGTTTTAGGTGTTAAATTGAGTAACGAAACCGGATAGTTTGCTTTTCCAAAAAACTATTTGGTTTTGTGCAAAAAAACATTTTTTTGAAAAAATGAAAGCAAATTCACGCTCAAATGCATTGCATGCCCTGCCATTATTGCTGTGTGGTAATGTGTTGGTCTGTCCTATCTAGAATTTACGTTACCTCCAGTGACGTCAGGACGACCTCCCAGGTGGACGACCCACGACAGGATTTGATGTTCTGTGGATGTGTCTAAGATTGGCCAAAGAAGACGCAGGGGACAGAAATTAAAAAAAAAAAACTTGGCAGGAGCGTCTGCCCCATCACTCCTATATAGAACCCACGAAATCATAAAAATGTTCTTGTTGAGCTAAAGAAAATTCTCAATTATCAAGATCTGAGAGTCCACCCGTTAAATTCTACGAAAACTATTCTTTTTTGAGAAACGTCAAACATTACATTCAAACATCAAAACCAAAAATTGCGTACATCATCGTCTATCTATTATTATATCGGCCTACATCAGTCACGGAAAACAAAATATGTATAGAAAAAACGATAAAAACATTGATTGATGATACAGAAAAGAGATCACAAGGAAAATACGACTGGAATCGATAAGGGGACCTGCGGAACGAGGACACTGGAGCGGTATGGTGTGGGGTTGAACGCGGAGTAATGGACGGATTTATTGATAGAAAAGTGTGGCAGCGAGAACCTCTCCGCATATTTTAGTCTCCCAACATACAGGTATTTCGTGTGCTTCCAAAGCAAGGTTGTAAGTAAATTCCATCTTTTAAATTTTGACAGGTCTAAGCACTGAACCATAATGAATTATTAAAATATGCTTTTGAATTTTTTTAGGATATACAGGCATGCAAAGCAAAGCGTGAGCGACCAGTAGTCTTGTGATGTGCTGTCGTTAAGCACCTGACAGCAAGGTAGCAGTGTGCAAGGATGTACGAGAGATTAGACCATTATATAATAGCAGTCAAACCTGAAAGGGGGAGAAGAGGCGACCACGCTTTGCATATCAAACACCCTCCACTGTCCTATTTTTTTGCACCAAGTCAAACGTCACAGGGAATATCTATTGCAGACTTATCATTGAGGAATTGGTAGAAAGAAGTGTTCCTCTAGAATTTCACACACAGTGTTTGCTATGAATGTTGAACCGTGGTCTTAATGGGATTCGACGGCAGCCCTCAGGTGCTGCACTGTTAGATATGCCACATTGACTGATGGATTGATTGAGTTTGATTCTGTCCATGTTGGTTTAATTGTTGTTTTGGCTATGCTATCTATGGACAAAATTTGTTTCGTGAATGTGAGGTTGGAATGGAATAAAAAAACTATGTGTTGTCTGATAAATGTTCATTTACATTGCTCTCTAAGAAAATATTTATTTATTCATCACCATTACTAACACCGAACTCATACCACCGGGCAACTCCACTATTTTTTTTAAATACAAAATCAAGTAAATAATTGCAGCTAGTCTAAATTAGTGACGGTCACATGTTTCAAAATGTAGAGGGAAACAAATTTTTTCTACTAATTTCATAATTACAGCTCAACTCCTGATATTTCCCCTCCGGTAGTCCCTTAACGGAAAATTAATCATACCATGCCTCTGGGCGTGACATGCCAACGCAATATCCACTCCAACAGGCCGTTGCATGTCACATAGAATAACGGAAAGCATTGAACCGGATCAATATTACGAGACAAGGGGAGAATAATGACAGCACAAAGAGAATTTTTTAGGGACTGCTGAATCGGGTTGAGACAGGTGCTTAAGATGCAAGGAAGCGAAGCCCATTTTAATTACGCTTTCGTAAGCTGCGCGTTTCTTTTTAAGTAACTTAGAAGAACATTTTTTTTTAATTAAAAGAAAATATAGGATATTGTGCATTCTCAAATAGGTACAATAGTCCTAGCCCTTTCTTGGTATTCTCAGGTTACTTAATACACTTCCATTTGCCAGGTGGTGGCCTGCTTGTCCTTGTGTAAGTCTCTCCCTGCCATGCGATCGGAGAGGTCAATCGGATACATTCATTAAATTGTTTGTAAGCTATTAACTTTTTTTTAACAAAAAACAAATGCACCCAACTATAAGGTAAACAAGGCGAAAACTGCAAACATATTTGCCGGCAGTAGAGAGGTTAGATGAAAGGAAGAAAGAAAGTAAGGAAATTGTCTTTATTTTTCATATGGGCGAGCTTTGGGGATTTTGGGGAAAGTGGAAGCCTGAAATTTAATACTTTTAATTTTTTTTTAATTAACTAAGCCTGTTATTAAAGATTTGGCTCATCAAAGTTGTAGAAGAATACTTCATGCATCATATAATAAGGTATTTTTAGTTTTTTAGTTCATTTTCGAAATTGTAGTTTTTTTATAAGATCGATTATACGTGAAAAGTTATTGTTTATAAAATATTTGCATGTTTATGAAAAAACTACAATTTCGAAAATTAAAAATATCTTATAATATGATGCATGAAGTAGTCTTCTACAACTTTGATGAGCCAAATCTTTAATAACATGCTTAGTTAATTAAATAAAAATTAAAAGTATTAAATTTCGGGCATCCAATTTCCTACGGGCTGTACACTCTTAAAATTAACCCATGATGTGATGTCAATTCATATTTTGCCGGAAAGTAGCCACAGAACAGACTGTTTAGTACTCGGAAATTTTAATCCATGCCCAAAAGAAATAAATTTGAATAAGCCTCCAAATCATCTTCATCAACGCAAACCTACATAATATAATTGCAGGAAACGAACATGATTATGCATATGCTTGTTTAGGAATAAGCACAGAATTCTGTTCCTTTAATTGATGGTTGAACAGTAGTGACTGGCTCATTATAGCAATAACACATGTGGGTGAGCATATTCAAAGGCAGTTCGAGTAATTGCGGTTAAATGTGACGTTAATGAATCTAAACTCAACGACGATAATCCCCAGTTTGATTAGACCATTCCGACTGGACATCATGAATTAATAAATTCATGGAAATGGGTTGCCATAGAAAATGGCCAGTGACAGGTAAAGGACAGTAGGAGACCAGCAAATTGGACAACACTCTGGAACAGCGCATCAGGATCAACGTATCCTATATGTTTTTTCCATAGATACTGGACGATGAACGTACCGTAATTATTTTCTTCGATGGTAAGCTCTGTATTTGAAAATTGATAGGTAATGATACTTATTTTTTTAATGTAGCCTATTTTAATTGAAAAATACACTATCATTTCTGTTGCAGCAAAGTGCGTTCAAATAGACTGATTTTCGCCGGACATGAACTGGAAACCCCAAAAAACAAATTGTTTTATTGGGAATATTTACTGCATATACAGGGTTGTCCTGGAGAACGCTTGATAATCCGTTAATGAGAGGTAGCTGGGATCATAAGCAGGGACGGATCCAGCCCATTTGGGAGGGGGGGGGGGTAGTTCTGGGTAAAATAGAACAAACATATATAAAACTATTAAATTACAGCGTAATAAATTAATTTACCATAGATTTACTGAATTTTGGGGTGCAGATCCCCCTCCCCCCCCCCCCTGTATCAGTCTATGATCATAAGGAGATGAATTGACCAATGATCTGGAGTGAGGGCTATGCCCACCTGCCCGGATAGTTCAACGTTATTTAAAAACTCAATCGGGGACCCTCTCATCTGTAATCGTTTCATTTATATGAAACTTTCCTAAATTCATGAGCCAACCACCCTGCCGAAAAGCTTTGGCAAGAAAACCACTTAAAATACTAAAAATATAAAAAGACCAACAATCACTATAGACAAGAGTAGGGTAAAGTTCCAAATAACGAACACGAACCCAATGAAATGAATTTCAATCAGAACAACAGCAGTAAATGTACAAGCATGAAAATTTACGACATCATCTCGCAACAGAAAACAAAATAATTCACTCACCATGCACCCTACTTGTTAAATTACTGTAACAAAGACCGGTTAACTACCATTGTTATTGCTTGGTTAGATGCTAAACCTACAATTACTCGTTGAAATAAATTTTATGGAAAACAGTCAACTATAAACTAAAAAGTGCAAAATTAGTAGGTTTTTATGAAATTGTTCAGAGAATGAGCATTCCGTTGTTCAAAGAAAAATAGAATACATTGAATTGTGCAATGCTTATGCAATGGAAAGGGAAAGCCACTACGTTAGTGCTAAAAGCATCGGCCGGACTGCCAGCGTAGAGAGCTTAATTTCACTGACATACTTCAGGGATGACTGTCGATAGTCAAGACATCGGGATACAATAATATGCACATGCACAATATAGTATGGATTATTGTAATCTACCCAGTGGCTTGGTGTTTGGACCTTGATTAGGAAACTCCACTTTTGAAGCTTAAAGCAACATCTTGACACGAACACGTGGAAGCTTACATGGTAGCTTTGAAATAGCATTGTGATTTGTACCAACCAAATTCTAACCAAAATTCTCCTTCATATGCATTCCCGATTTTGACATAATCTGTCCAGTTGGTTTTGAACAAGAGTAACTAGACTATGAAACGGAAGGTCGGGGTTTCAGACTTGACATAAAAGGAAAGCACACCACAACAACCCAAATACAGCCATGGTCAAGAGGGAAACCCTGTACCAGTTTTCCGGTCTAGAAGAGCCTTACTGAGTTGTCCGATGAAGGCGTTTTTTTCGTAAAACATCTTGTGCCGTATGCACACAATGCATGCGCCAACCAAGAACACACAACCCCCATTCATAAGGGGCAACTCAGGCAACTTAGCTTATGGACATGGAAGTCTCCAACCTGTTCTAGTGAAGAAATGATGTTTCCAGTTGCTTCCAGATAACCAGATTTTTCTACGGGCTTTTATAAACGCTGAGAGATGGTCTACCAGGAGTCAGTGCAATTCGGTCAATCTTAACGTTAAATTTCTCGTAGTAATCTATTTTGTATATTTAATCGGTTTTGTTGTGTTGTGTTGGATGTTGGATGAATACATTCTCGTCTCGATATTATTTCACGTGTTGTTTATCGTCCCGTGCTTCAGAACATTATTATTGTAGTGCAACCCATCCGCTACAATCTCAATATCCTAGCATGGGATCGGGCTTACGTGAATAGTGCCATAAATGCAAGAAAAGCCTATCTTTAAGTATGCACTAATAATGATTGGTTTCTGAGTAAAATTACAAGAGATTCGACTTTGAATGTTACAATATTGCTCTCGAGAAATCAAAAATAACTGTTTGGTGTGCAAACAGAAATTGCCTTGATCTCGTTTACGAAGATTTGTGATTACATCAGGAAGCACATAAAAAACTTATGGCCAGCGACATTAACGGGGAATACAACATTATGGCACAGATGTAAAAGTAAACTTGAGCTGATATAGACATGATCATTGGGGGTGACGCCCGGGAAGTAGGTCAAGTACTCGAGGCTTTCCTACCACCAACCCAAATATTTCTCCAGTCCCATTTTAAAACTTTCTAACTTTAGTTCACAACATTTCACGTCTGTCAACACCCATCTTCTAAGCTACGCAAGACATAACAGAACGCATGACATGACTGTCACTCGGCGGAGGGGTCACTGGCAGCATCGTGGGCACACAATTGTACGGAAAGAATTTACTCCACGAGGGTGAATCACACGATCGAAGCTGCAGAAAGTTTAATCCGAATGCATAGGCTTAGGAATAAAAAACATGGCGGTTTCCTTCAGATTCCACTGTCCAAAGAATAACCAACGACAGTGGGAGCCACAGTGCCACACTAAGACACAGCAGTAGAGCCCACCCCAAGACGATGCTTCCAGCACCCTTCTTCTATAATTACATGACACATAAAAGAGCCGTACCAGCATTGTCCATGAGTAGGGTACCCCCTTTTTAACCACAGGTGAGCTGAATGAATTAATTGGCGGCATAAGGATCCGGCTGAATTGTGAACAGACCTTTTGTTAATAAAAACTGAAACCATGGTGGTTCCAGCCAATTTACAGGTCACCATTCACATGCAATCCAATCCAGTTAGGCAAGACAAATTATAATGGGGGCGATGGCATTTGATTGGGGGGGGGGGGTGGATCAAGAATGAGAGCAACGGGTTTTCAACGTGTCCAAAATCCATGATGGGGATGCACGCGGGGCAGCATTGCGGTTTCCCCGTCCTGTTTTCCACAAATTCAGTCCCACGTGAATTTCAATTCGCAAAAATATATACAGCAGTCCCTATCTCTGCCATACCCAAAAACATTTGGTGGGGTGATATGGGGCTTATTCTATATAGGGCCAGTACAAAGCATGAGCACAAGATCCCATTTTAAAACGCATGAAATCCCAGTCATTTCCACCACACAAATTAGTCTGGGTTTAATCTATGCAGGTACTGTACAATACAGGATAAGAAAATGGAGCGGCCATTCATTTCACATGAACGTTGAACAATGCCAAATTACAGAACCACAAACAATGCAGTAATAATATTAATTTTTAAGAACCCTTGCTCAACGTCATTTAAATCGAGAAAGTTAGTTACCAGCCGCAAAGAACTGATTTCGGTAAAACATTTAAGAAGGTAAACTTTCATTTTGAAAGGGGTATTATTTCACAGAGAAATGGTTCTTGGTGTCACAACAAAAGCAGGGCGGATAAAAGAAAGCCTTTCACTAGGACGGTGGCGTGGTTATTAATGCAAGAGTTCATTAACCTCGAAGGGGGAGAAACTCTTTAAGTACCATATCATTCTCACGCACTACACATATACGCCATTGCCGGGACACCGCATGTCTTGGAACGAGAGGTTCATGGCAATTTTATCATACTACTAAATATTATTATATTTTTTAATTATGATCATTAAAGGTGTTTTTGGAGGGGTGAGTAAACATGATACCTGGAGGAGAACAAACGTCAACATAGACCAGACCCTGGAAGATGAAGGCACTGCTCGCTTCGCTAAAGCCAAAAGAATTCGCTGCATTGGGTACGAGTTGTGAATGGCTCAACACCGTGCTCAAAGCTCAAAACAGCATGGGGAACGGAATTACCGGTGGAACGAGATACAGGATGAGCTGCGAAAGATGTTGAAGACGGTTTGGCCGAGAAAAATAAAAGACCGGGATGTCTGGAGAGACGTGGGGCGAAAGACCAAAGCTCCCAAGCTGTAGCGCCAAAAAAGCAGAAGCTACTTTTTCGCACGAAATTTGTGCTGTGCTTTGCATGAAAATGCGAATCTAGCACATAGAGGGCACACCACATCGCGCAATGTATTCAATGTGGTTCACCTTCATTTTGATCGACTTATAATTGCAACAAACCCAGTAAATAAAAATGCCGCGCGGAAAAAAAATATTTTCTGGTCGTCGTTTCAAAAATTACTCTTAGTAACTACTGGCTACTGAGCGCTAAAACTTATTTTTTCGGATTTTTTTATTTATTTTTTTTTATTATTTTTTTTAAGCAAATACGTTTGCAGTTTTCACCTTGTTCACCTTATAGTAGGGTGCATTTGTTTTTTGTTGAAAAAAAAGGTTAATCGCATACAAACAATTTAATGAATGCATCCGATTGACCTCTTCAGTCACCCCTGTAGGTTAGTACCCGTGTTGAGTTACGACACGTCACCGATCGCATGGCGTGTAAAGACTCCAACAAGTCCAAGCACGTTACCACCTGGCCATCGAAGTCAATTTTGAATCATTGTTCTAATTCAAAATGATCTACATCAGGAATTAAGGAGACAATATTGACGTTCCAACTACAATGCTTATTTTATAAACAACTCACAATCACTCACAGTAACTTGACATGCTGGATGAAAAAATAATAATAATAAAAAATTAACTGCAGTTTCGAAGGAAAAAAATGTTCTTCTTGGAATTTATTATTTTTGTTTCCATAATATATTCATATTCCATAATATATCACCCTCTCTTTCACCCAAATTAAGTAGCAAGCCCATCTTACAGGCATATAAAGTACGTACAGACAGTAAATATTGCCGGACTGCGTACTGTTTCATGATTCTACTAGCTTGCAAAAGTTTCCCTTGAGTAACATATTCAAAGTTGTTCCAGCAGTAGCGACGGCTGATAAATTTTTCATCTCGAAAAGTTCCAAGTGCAATTTAGCAGCACAAGAGCGGAAGTGAGACTTACGATCCCCGAGAAAGGAGTTCTCATAAATTAAACAGAGTTGGAAGGATAATAAAGAATTTAGTTTACAAAAATAACCAACTTTTACTATGTAACTCTCAGGGTCGAAGGAGTTCGTATTTAGCATTATTGCAAAATATATCATAATAATGATTAGAGAATAATATTGGTTTATCATTTAGGAAAAATCCAACTAACTGCAGCATAATTCGCTACTGCCACGATTTAAACCAATTATATGGTATACACTATTTCTATCATGATTTACTATTATTTGAAGGGTATTTATGGTCGTAGGCCTACTCATATAGTGGTCCATTGAACCTTGTAGGCATGAAATTTCAGACTTTATTGGTATTGTTTCCGTAAGAATTGTTTGCAATTGGCAAACTGGTGCCGGACATCAACGTCAACCTACACCGGTTACTAGCGATGACATGCTGACACAAGCCATAATAGACGCAAGCGTGACTTAGTCAAGTTTTGGCACGAGTCTATTTCGATCATACTATTCATACTATACGAAGAGTGGTCACAGCGAGGAATTAAAACATAATTTGAGTAATTTGACAATATTTAATATTAATTGTTCCCTCTTAAAGCAGCTATGGTAAATCATTGCCCAACGAGTTTTCCCAAATCCAAGTATTGGAATGTCCAATGGAAGCTACCCTTAGCTAAAAACGTATATAAGTTTCTTATGAGGTGACTAGATGATCCGCAACAGGCAAAGCAACGGAAACAAACGCATTGCCTTGTCGAGTAGAGTAACAGAATAAAACGGAAAAAATCGTACAAGTAACTCAATTGCCATGAAAAGGGCGTGCTCCATCATTTCAACCGTAAACATGATTGACCTTGACATTGCCGTCAGCTATGACCTCTTGCATACTACAGTCCAGCAGGACTCGTCTACGTATCCAAACAGCCGAAGCACAGAAAGGGATGAGTCAAGGGGGAAAAGAGAGAACAGCTGAGCAGGCTTTCCAGGAAGATAGGTCAGAGACAAAAAGCATATTGTCAGCGCAACCTGTGGATCTATAACACGAACCTCAGGCACGAATGGTTGGACCGCTGATTTTGCTGCCGTACTGCACCTTATCCTAGTGCTCAAGCCGACGGATTGTCGTCATAGGGACCCGAAATTCCGCAAACGCGCACTCAAATCGAACAAAAGAAACACACCGAAAAACGCGGCTGCGACCGCACCGCAGCAAGATGGCGCGATAACTGAGGGAGGAAAGCAGACGAGGGCGCATGACCGCGCGACCACCGCCTGCATTACACGAGCCATCTCTCAGCACACAACTTAGAAACGCTTACAGTGGCTCAGGATCGTGCGCAAAGAGAGGAGCCACCCTTATAGAATATCTCCCTTCCGGAAATTTTAAATATAGAATTACGGTTTCCGCTCTACCAATGAAAACCATGGTATGGTTTATTTTACGTATCAGATGGTGATAAGGGGTTGTGAAGGAACTTTGTTCGATACAAAAACAAAAGTAAAATACATGAGTACCTACATTATGCTGAGAAAATCCATTTTTCCATCAATAAACTAGAATGTGTTCGGCATCATTCTAAATACGCCTGCCGTTTGCCAGCATTTATCAAGTGCAGAAAAAAATATTTTAACCATGAATGATAGAATCTCAGAATTGGAATAGAGACAGCCAACGTAAATAAGTGAAAAATAAAAATTATGGCATTCTGGAAGGTCAATGAATGGCTTGAAGCTAAATTTCGGAATGGCTCGTCAAACTGTTCATCAACACACACATAAAAACAATTCAATGTTTATGCCTCGACAACCAACCCGTTACCCCAATAATTAAGCATGTGATATGATTCATCTTATTGTTGCACAGTACTCCAGCTTATTCTCCCATTCATGATACAATACAATACAATACACCGGCGTCAGGGCGTCTGACCAAAGTTGCTAACCATTTATTGGGTTTAAAAACTGGGATAAAGCTGTTGAAAAGACTTACCGAGCAGCAATACCAGAAGCCTGGATTTCATTAACGTAGATACCAACATCGCCCTTCCCCTCGCTGTGTAGACCAACTAAACTGAATCCAAGACTGGCCCCATCTGGTTTTAAAAGCTGTAAAACAAAGCATCATGAAAATTCTATAAATTTGTAACTACATGTATGTCACTGAATTTCCTCGAGCATTTTTCATTACTTTTAGCTGAATGCATTTCTTCATAGTATGGAAAGCTACAACAGGGGAATCACAGTTGGTCGACTTTTTGAGGAGAAAACTTCAACTGCTCGAGGGAAGTGGAATATATGAACGTCCAATGATAAGGAAACTAGCAAGTCACCAAAAGGCAGGTGACAAAACACAACAAAAACAAGACACAACAAATTTACATTTAAAAAAACTAAAAAAAAATTAGCTACAAACAACGTACAAAGCAGCAAAACATGCACATACAGTAAATGCGATTAATTTTTATAAACCACTAGTGTGTATGGTACTCCATGTTTGTGCTCACAGTAAATTCTATCTACAGTACACTCGGAGAAAAACTTACTTAGCACAGAAAGGATTTTTTTATAAGAAGACTAAGCACTGTAACGAATTCAATTAACGGATCAAGTGCGGACGATAACTCATTAATCTGATGCTTTGAGACGTCGTTTAGTTTCATTCACCTTTACTGCAAAGTAAGCCTGTTGCCAAATATATATTGATGATTATTGAGTTTAGAAGAGATTTTAATTTTAATGCAGAGACAATTACGACACATAATAATTTAACACGGGATTTTGTTAGTTAGATATCCTACCCCACGGGCCCTCCAGTTCTTTGAAAACACAACAAGAAATGCAATGCAGGTGAAAATAAAAGCTTCCAAAATTATAAAAGTTTAAGTACCACGATTCAAAACATAAATAACCCCCACAATTGGATTAGCGACAAAAGAAGGAGACAAAATGACCTGACAAGATATTACCATTACAATTGAATGAAATCCAGCTGTTAAAATGATGATTATCATTATTCCGTAAACAGCCGCATTGCTCCAGAATGGCAACAAAGAAATATCATTCCATTTAAGAGCAGGAGATTAAACAGTGGTAGAAAGGATGTTCGGTGTAGTCAAAGCCCATAAGAGAAAACCACAAAAGGAGAATGCCAAGAATATTTTTCATGTCAGGACATTTTTAATCTCTCACACAAACAATATGATATCTCATACCTGAATGTTTAAAACTTCCCGACCGTGAGATGCCTCTTCAATTGCTTTCTGGAATTCTATTGCGTAAGACTGAGTTGTAATAGGGGCCAAAGTCCCATTCGTACTTCCGAGCTAGTAAATTAAACATAAAACCCCAGGTTTTTACTAAACTCTATTAGTTATGATTGTCAGATTTAGATTAAATGGAAAAGAAGTGAAGTAGTAATAAATTTAGTAATATTCAATAGATTATTATAAATAAATGAAATGGCTAATAGTTCGGATGCAATTAAGTTGTAGTGACTTATTGTGAATAAAAAATAACTTATAACTAAGCTATGCATCATACAATTTAAAAAAAAAAAAAAAAAAACTTTCGGCTGTAACAAAACAGTCAAAATGTTGTTAACCGCGTGCTATACTGTACGTATCTTGACAATGAGTCTAGGTTTTATCGTGCAACCTCTTCTATAGTACAATGGGCTGTTTTCTTCAACATGTAGATAGCGTGAGCCGAAACCGGTTGTGTTTTTTATAAATGCATAACGTAAAACTTTACTACGTTATTTTTATTCACAATGAGTGACAGTACGTTTTACAAAGTTAATAAGGAGACCATGATGTGTACAAGTAGTAGTGAGCTAAGTTGCTGCATTTCAAAAATTTGTACAAGAGCATTTCACGTTGTGGTACAATCAGTTACACAATTTAAAAAAATTAATTTTCGAACGACAAAGAAACTGATTACTGTGCTACGGGACTTAAAAAGAGTATGGAAAATGTGCTCTAAGCTTTCGAGAAACGAAATGAAAAAAATCAGCAAGATTTTAATTCAAAATCTGGACCTGACCTGTTGCGCACAACGGAATCCAAAGGATAAGCTAAGCCATGGATTTCGCAATTTAACCATGTCAGCCGTCATTTTTTTACTGAAGCGTATTAATACTCCTATGTTGCTGACTTGTCATGCTTTTAAATGCATTTTGCTACTCAAATTTTTGATATTGTTGGCCAAGCATTTTCACATTGTCTAACAAATCAAACTGAAAAAAGTTATTTTTTCGCAGTACTTCAATAGCTAAATAATATGTCACAACTTATCATCATGCATTTACAGAAATAAATAGTGACGCTATCGAATAGGCACAATTTATACCATACACTAATTAGCAATAATGTCACTCTGACTATTTTTAAACACAACCGTAAATAATCTGTTAAAAATAATGCATTAAGCAAAGTAAACGCTACAGATGCAAGATGCACTCGAAAACTAAGGAAAGTTACAAGAGAAAGGGGAGATAGCTGAGACCCTGCGTACGAACAAATTTGAGGACTAGGGTTGCTTTAAGAGCATATCTTTCGTGGTTGTTGAATGATCAGCCAACAGGTGAGTCACCAGGCACTGACGCCCATTTTGAAGGCCCGGTGGCCATATGCAGATTCTAGGGGAACAGATACGTAGCAGATCTGTTGAGATATTGAAGTAAAAGGGTTGATGCCGATTTTCTCAGCTGAGCAGACCTGCACGGAGCCAGAACATCTGCATTTTTTCCTGAATCGCGAAGTGAATTTGGAAATGAAAAAAAATGCAGTCGTGAAAAAACAAATTTGTTCAACCGCAGCATACCATCCCCGGAAGTCATTTTAGGCAATTAAAAGTACTAACTATATTCCATTAAAAACCCAAACACCCACCTGAGGAGATGTGGATGTTTCAGTAGAGGACCCATGAGAGAGCTTGGCCACAGGCACACGTTGGTCTTCAAATTCTTGGTTAGCGACAAAATGACTATCAAAAATGTCATCCGCAGGTGGAACACTTAGGGAAAGCTCGCCAGCCGGCGTGACATGCAAATCTACAGGAAGGATGGACGGATGCTCCTGCAGTTGCTGGTTCAATTCCCTTAATGAGTCCTTGACGCAAAAAAAAAAAACCAAGAACATAAACAACGAAAAACTTTCAACCCTGGGGAATATTAATTAGGCTTCACTCCTTATCGCCATTGGGTTGCTAGGTCTGGTCATCGTTAAAATAGCCTTAAATTGGACGCAGGTAGCAACTTTCGATTTTCTACCAGTAGCTGAAACAGGCATTGGGTTAGCTTTTGTAATAAGGCACATTTAAACAGTTCTATAACAAGCTAAATTTGAATATTTCCATGGCATTCGTCAACGGAACTGCTAAAGCAATTTTTACAGTATTGTTTGATGAATCGTTTGTAGAGACTCCTCTAAAAAATGACGACAGGATGCAGTGGGAAGTCGAACATTGGACCCTGTGGGGCCATTGGTAAGGAATTATACATTGAAAATTGGGAACCCCTACAGTCCTAACGAGATCAAGGTCAAATTTAGAACTGAAGCGACGAGATTAGAGGTTACTATGAGACTAAATAATGATATAACGTATTCATTGCGAGTGAATATGACTGCATAGTATTACCAGTCTTAACATGTAGCAATTTTTCCATGAAATATATTATATATATTAATTATATTATATTATATATATATAATATATCTTACCTCAACACAAACAATGCTTCTTAAAATTGGATTACTGAAAACTGATATTAGCATATTAAGGTCCTCCGCAGTTTGAGCTTGTAATTTAGGATCCTCGGTTTTATGAATGCTTTGCTGAACATGTTCTAGAATGTGAAGAGCGTTAGAGCACTCAGTGTGCAGCGACATATTTTTTCCTCCTTTATTAATCATATTGCTTTATATCCTGAAAGCAAACTTATTAACATATAAAAGTTATCTGAGCACCGTCTATCTCTCCTCGGTGGGCCAATCAAGATGATAAATAAAATTTAAGCTTAGTAACTAATTTCCAGTGAGTGCGAATTGTTAAAGCACCAGTTTGGCGGGATTTGTTGGATAGGTGTTCCAAAACTTTAGTCAGGCTTATTAGCCTACCATGGGGCTATGTGTAACGAGTGCCAACTGTGTCATGATTCAATGACATAGGCTACTTACAGTTTAAATTGTCATGACAGGCCTATATGCATATGAATCCAAGTCGAAGTGCACAGCATGACGGTTTTTACATTTATCAAATAAATTAAGATTCACAGAACAAGCACGTTTTAATAATTAGGTCTATCTTAGGCCAAATCTAATTGTTTCCATCTCTTACCAGAGCTGGGTAAGGATGTGGGTCTGTTTTTTGTTTTTTTACAAATTGCCCCTGCGAGATGGAACCGAGTATTCAGTCAATAAATGAATAACATTCGCAAGGAAATATTTTTACACTTACCAGATAATTAAAAAGGCTTCATTTAAATTAATTTTTAACTAAAAACCCTGATTTTGTGGTGGCCCTGTTTTTCTGACAGCTCGATGGTCGATTTAAAAACAAAAACAAATATGGCGGAATTAGAACTAAAAAATGTGAAGTCAAGGCTTTTGGTGTTGAATTCCCTTCTTAAACAGTACAATTGGCTGACAAATTCGTACATACTGGTAAAGTATGAGTTAAATTAAAACATTAGATGATTTTTTACAGTTATTTTGCATTACTTTTAACTAAGAATTCATAAATATTTTGTCGAAGTTGATAACAAACATTACGTGGCATTAGACATAAAAAGCGGGTAATTTAAATAATGCGCCCAAATGAAAGAATTAAGAAAGTAAATGTTAATTTCGCAAAATTAGCTCTGTCGCAGTTTGTGACCTCTAATTGTTGTCTTAATACATTATTTCATTAATAAATACTCCTGATGATGTGATATTTTCTAACTCAAAAGTATATACCGTACCGCTAGTGGTAGGCTATTGTTAAAGTCATTGGCGTAAATTCCCAAAATTTCTGGGGGGGGGGGGCTTTAGGACCCCAAGACTGTGATCCCCCGGAGAAAGAAGTCGATAAATGGGCCCAAATTAGTGAGGGTTTACGCATAATATACCCTGGAGAAAGGGGAGCCTGGGGGTCTCACCCGGAGAAAAAAAATTGATAAATGGGCCCAAATTAGCGAGGTTTTACGAATATCCGACCCTGGAGAAAGGAGGGCCCGGGGGTCTCCCCCGGAGAAAAAAAATGATGAATAGGCTCAAATTAGGGAGGTTTTACGCATTTTGCAAGCAGTACAGTTGAGATTTTACAGACGAATAAACGTAACACTGAGGGGGGCCCGGGGGGCTCCCCCGAAAAAAGGTCTTTCGCCTACATAACGCCTTTGTCACCAGAAATCCGGGGGGGGGGGGGGGGGCTCCGGGTGCTTCCGGGCCCAGGACCCTCTATTTACGCCAATGTTTGAAAGCAGTGCAATTGAGATATTATAACGACGAATAAACCTAGCATTGAGGGGGGCCCGGGGGTCTCCCCCGGAGAAAAATTTGGAAAAAATAGCTCTGAAGTATTGGCCATTAGGGTTTTAAACATTTTGAGTAATACATTTTTTTTTAAAGTACTTGGTCAATATGTTGATTTTTTTCATGTAAAATAAGCATACTAAGAATTAATTTCCCTTCCATTATTATGGATACCATGACTTTAGCCTCCAGAACGTCTTTGTCAACAGAAATTCTGGGGGGGGGGGAGGCTTGGGTGGACCTGGGGGGGGCTAAGCCCCCCCCCCCCGGACCCTCCTAATTACGCCAATGGTTTAAGTATAAGTATTGATGTGATTCCAATTTAATGATTCCGTACTACCGGTACTTAATTTATTTAATTTTATATTTTAAAGGAATTTTTCACGTGCGACAACTTTGAAAAAATACCTCAAAGTTGGAAACAAATATTAACCAGGGCTGAAATTGGAGATATTGGCCATTTCCTTCACTTAGACCAAGAAAGTGAGCTTGAAGCCGAGCGGCTGCTATGGCCATTGTCACTCCTCTGCATAAGAAAAGTTTTGCAAACCTTCTCTCTTCCCCGCATCCAGTACAGCTGCATTTCTCATTCCATTAACCTAAAAAAAACAACGAAGGAAATCAAGGTAACTGCTTGCATGACGCACCCGAGACTGAAGAATCTATTTGTGAAGCATGTGAAGCCAAAGAAGAGACATGAAATAGGCTTGATGGCGGAAGAGACAGCTCGACTGGCTGCCAAGTCGAACACCGACTGGATTATAGATGTTGGCTCGGGAGTGGGTCATTTGGTTCGAGTCCTTGCCTACGGTTACGCCTTAAAAGTATGTGGAGTAGAAATACAGCAGCAACTTTGCGAAAAAGCTAGGTATTCAAAAATTTATATATTTTTCCAGATATAACATGAGTAACATGATACAAAGAGTATGGATAGCCCTCGCTCTGATTGTTGAGCATTTGCATGCAATGCAATGCATTAAGCATCGTGGGAGCATCATGGGGAGCATTCGTTCCCGCCATTGTGATTTTGAATTTACAGCAAATTAAGTTGATAATCTACATCCAAATAATAGACTAATATTTCAATAAGAGGTGTTATGGTAATTTTAAAGTCCTATTCTATATTATTCAAATGATCAACAAAGCGTCGTAAAATGAATGAAATAAGTTAAATGACATGCTTCTCTCCATAAGTTAATTATGGGCTGTATTTTTGGGAATTGACCCTAAGAGGATGGCATTTTCCACATTGCTTTTGTTATATTTCTTTAATGAAGTTGTCCATTGGTATAAAGATAGGCTACAACAAAAGAAACTTATGAGAAACGAGGAACACCAGTCAGCAAGTCTAAATGATGGATATCGGCTAAGATTAAGAAATTTATTTTCGACTTGCCGGATTTTATTTTCCCACTCTTCTGGATTGGAATAGTCGTGATTTGAGATTAGTAAACATGTACCTATCTGATTTTTATTTATTTCAGGAAACTGGACGCAGAAATAGAAGTAACCGCAAGTAAACACCTTTCCTGTGATGAAATCAAAGACCTCCACAAATACAGACCGATGCATGTAGCAGCGTTGATTGGACCGAATGGCCCACCCTTTGTCATCAATCAGGTATGCTAAGCTATTGATCTCATACCTACTATTGTATATTAACTGTTCAAGTCCGGAGGAGGGAGTTCCAAATCTGAGGCCATCGGTGGTGATATAATAAAACATAGGCCTGCCTATAATGTTTTCAGTATTATTGTCCACATTCACATTCTAATACTTCGTCGCAGTAAAAAAATGAAATGAAATAAGTCAAGTATTGCTTAAAGTACGAGTATAGGTACTAATTATAGCAAAGTTATTTTACTTCATTTTTTACCACATATCATTTTTAACATATTATTTGATAGCTGTAAAATGGATACTTCCTGTGAAATTTTACTCGCATTTGCTCTTTAGGGCTATGTATTTTGTTTCTTGTCTCACAACCCTTTGGTATATTCTTTCAGATACTAAAAAACTGCTCTGATTCTGAGGACTGCCCTAATTTTGGAATAGTCGGGTTACATCCATGCGGGGATTTGGCTGTCACATTGCTTCACATTTTTATTGCATGTCCCCAGGCGAAGTTCATCAATATTGTGGGCTGCTGTTACCATAAAATGACAATAAGGTAAAACGAGATTTTTATCGATGTACGAAATGAAAAGGGAACTCGGGAAAGTGTAACACATGTTTCTTAGCATGGAAACCGCAATGACATGCAGGAAGCGCGAATTAGAAATTAGAAAAGTATGGTTAGGACTTGTAGTTTGACTTTGACTTTCACCCGAAATAAGGTTATCAATTTTTAATTTGTAGTATATATTACGTAATATACTGTATAAAAGTCATTAAGGCGGGGATTCCAATGACTTCGTTTTGCAGAATGCACATGACATTGACGTGGTAGCAGACATTAAATACTTATTAATGATGTCTGATACCACGTCAATGTCACGTGCATTCTGCAAAACGAGGTCAAAATGTCTCCGCCTAAATTGACTTAGATTGAAGAGGCAACCACCGCGTTATAACCGACTGTGTTGTGGCTACACGATGCCCTGGCAAGGCATAGACCGTGGCCCGTAGACCACCAAATCCAGGTTTTTCTTGATTGCCTAATTTCGATTACGCGAAAGGTTTTTGAGTTGAGTTCCATACTTGCTACATTTTTTGGCCATGCTTCGGAGATCATGTAAAGCAGGCCCTTCGTAGTTGGGTGTAAGATAGCGCTTCATAGCCTTCACTCCACTAGGTTGCCCTAGTAGTAGAACAAAAAATAGTTATTTATTTATTTTAGTATAATAATGCAATCGCAGTAACGATAGTAGGCCATTCAATAGGTACTATATGTAGTCTTAAAAAGGTACCGCAATTCAATGGTACAACAATATGTGATGCATGTCATCTTCAATTGCGCCATGTGATAATTTTTTTATAGTCCGACGGGTTACACAGGATTCCCCATGAGTAAAAGTTGCGCTCAAGAAAGGCCACAGCTGACGGTGGAGGCCGGGGGTCTGGGCTGTCATGCTATTGAAACTTATTCTTCTAGACTGATGATGGGTGACTACGACCATCTCAAGGTTCATTGCTACCGGGCTGCACTGGAGCGAATCATCACACGACACTGGCCAGATCACACTCGCTGGGGTCTCAATAACGTCAGCCATTACCCCGATCTGACTTTTCCTGAGTGAGTGGGCAAAATGTGGATATTACAATAAGTGACAGCTGAGCCCCCATTTTCCGTAAGAAATACACGGTTTACTTGAATCTCTGTTGCTTAATCTAATTTTTTGGTGCTTGTAACATCGAAGTTCGCTATTTTATAAACATTTGTTTGACACGGTAAGATTCAGTTTCAATTAGACACTGAAACAGCTTTCGAATGCTATTAGTTTTGTTGCCACGTTAGGGGTTCCTCACTTCAAAATTTAAGTGATAGTGCGTATAGTATTGTGGTAGTTGGATCGTACGAGCCTGTGGAATAGCCGACACAGCTACTGTCCATTTTAACTACAGTACAACAGCTTTTTAGCATTAACGTCCAGGTCCAGACACGATAAGTTAACAATTATTCGCCCTCTGTGTATCAAAGCACTGAACCTTAATAGGAGTGGATAATGACATATTTTTGTTTCAGTTACTGCAAAAAAGCATTACAGAGGTTCCCACTACCAATTCCCGAAGAGGACTTCGACTGTGCTGCTACCCAGGAAGACTTAAACTCTTGGAAAAAAGTAGTTTACTTCTATTCCCTGTGGCTACTAATGGGTCCTGCTATCGAGTCCGTCATTCTCTTGGACAGATTAATATATTTGCATGAAAATGGTAATGAATTGGTGAACCCACGTGCATTAACAACGTAGCGAAGCTAATTGGAATATTTAGTTGTCCTGAACAGAGTATTGCTAGCTGTCAGTATTAATATATTTATTGCTCTACTTTACTTTTGCTGGCTCTACAGCCCATTAAGAACCTTGGCCGCTGCAACCATTCCGCTACTCGTCTCTCGACGTCGCCTTCTCCTCCAGTTGCGGCCGAGAAGATTTTAGGCACTCGATTAATTCTACCAAATTTAGAATCTTTTACTACTTAAGCCCGCTCCATCCATCACTTGAAGAAATACTGGGCTGCACCGCCACCACCCAATGCTTGACACTTTTCAAGTTATGGTGAGAACCGCACTTAATAACGCTTGTGCACAAAAATGTATAGTAGAGAGTAGAGAACGTATTGATATATTAATCCAATACATTATATGCTTTTGTTTTAGGCGTAGAAGGACAACTGAAAGCATTATTCGATCCATCACTCTCCCCAAGAAATCAAGTACTAAGTGCAATTAAAGAAACTTAACGTTTAATTTACTTTCCGTGTTTATTGTTCTTGCATTACTACTTCCTCCTCTTCCTCTATGTGAAGGTCCTCGAGCATTTCAGCTAGTGTAATACGAGGGTGGTCTGCTTCGTCGTCGGGTTCCACCTCCAACTTCTCCTTATCCTTGAAGATGTTAACGTTCTGGCGGTATACAGGATCCTCTTCTAAATCTTCCAAAAACTCTTGGAAATCCCTAGAAAAAATGACTCGATTTACAAACATACTTCATCAAGACAAAATATGAGTCCACCCCGGGCACCACATCGCCTATGGGCGCCAAGTCAACATGCTTATAACATAACAACACAATTACAACATAAAACATATGGGCAAATGATACACAGGTTCATCGCTCATTAAGAGAAATTATGTAAGGGCCGTTACCCATACAAAAGCCAGTATTTTATGTTTTCCTTACACTTTAAAGTCTAAAAGATTCTGAAATCATCACGCCTAACTAGCAGATCCCATTCTTCGCTTTTGTAACCCAGCCCACGCGCAAATGTACAGCCCAACTTTACATCTTGCGCGTCCGCCTCGGCCATGCAGATGTAGAATTAGCCTGTATGGATATGCCCATATTGATATCGGTTTGTTTCCCATCTAGCCTCATATGTGTCTATGGAGACACTTTCCGCAATATTAAAAATATGAATACGCACTCTGTGTTTTGTTGGAATCCTCCGACGTCATCATTGAGGTGGCGAAGTTTCCAGTTGCGCGTGCGCCGACGGGCTTGACGATCGCCATAGTTTTTCTTCACGAGAATCACGTCCGGAACGTGGTCCGCGTTCATCTGCTCGAAATTGTCATCATTTACATTGGAGTCCATGACGCAGTATCTGCAAATTATTGGGGACTTATTTATTATGTATAACTTTAAGCCTGAGCAATGCGTTTAAAAGTTCGCCTCTGTGCGAAAGGGATCCCGGTCGACCATTTACTCCTAATGAGCAATAATGATAATAAATAATTTTCAGTTTAGGCAGTCGTTTTAGTATTTTCTGAGTCGCACGAATGTTTTGAATGAATGTATCTTTAAAATGCCGTACCAGTAGTATTAAGGTTCTCCTTGCATTACCTTATGGAACCTGATTGCTCTATAACCAAGGGGACCTCATTTAAGACGGATAAGTGGCCCAAGGGTCAGACAAAATTATAATCATCTACAATACTTTAGTATGTTAAAATATGGTATGTAAAAAGCCATTAAGAGCACTGCGCTGCCAAATTGCTCAAAACCGAAAACTATGTTAGATGTAAGCCATGAAACAAATCAATAAATACTACGTAAACTTAAACCTAATCAAGGTTCCAGTGTTCATTAACTCATTCATTACGTAGGTAAGGCATGCATGAAATTTTCCTTTCTCTTTCCTCTCATTAATGTGACATTAAAAACTCACCCTAAGACTGTGTCTCCAGGTTTGAGAATGGCTCCCAAATGAGTTTTAGTGTGAATGGGGTTGTCATTTATACCCAGTTCAGATGTTTTCACCACCCAAACATCGGCCAGCAAATGCTGAAAAGAAAATAACAAAATATAATCTCAATTGCAAGTATGTAATGCACGATTTCAACATTACGGCAATTAGTAAAAAATATGATGAACCAGGCGCCCACCTGATACAATGTGTAAGCATGTTTTAACTGGTCTATTGTTGCTTGTAGCCGGTATCTAGGTTGCCGAGTTTGCCAACAGCCAAAATCTACGCGGAAACAATAACAATAATGTTAAAAATCTATTGGTGCAAGGCAGGCCATTGCAATTTCCTAGGCTGATAAGTATCACTGTTATATTCATAAAAACCGAGTTCAACTGTATTCCAGTTCATAACAGTATACTCAAAAATAAACAAGCAAGTGGGTCCAGTTTAGACACGACAGTAAAATACAAGCGGCTGAGGTGAAGTTCAATAGAACAGCTCGTCAGATGAAAGGAAGGGATAGGATTAGAAATGAAGTGATAAGAAGAGAGTTCGGGGTGGAAGAACCGTCGGTGGAGCCAAGTAAAAGTAAAAGATACGAGCAGGCGCGCGAGGAAATGGCTGGAGGAACAAATAGAGAGAACACGAATCACAAGACCAAGGAAGATATACAAAAACCAGATTGAGGACGATCTCAGAAGTGTGGGACTGGTACCAGAGGAAATGTTGAATAATCAGAAGCGGAGACACAGGAGGGAGTGGAGGATACTCATGCATTACGCCCGGCCAACTGGATCACGGCAGCATAATGAAAACATAGCCTATTCGTTTAAAGAACACAACTAACCCTATTTGAAATGGTTCCTTGACCACGAAATTTCTTATGTTCGTTGGCGTTGATCAACTCCAAATCCATGACCGTATATTCCACGAGTTGTTTAGGCCCGCATAAGGCCCTGAATGGTTGTCTCCAAAACACAGAGCCATGAAGTTCAGCAACTGGAAAAATAATAACCCGAATATAAATTACTAATTAAAACATTATCTTAGAGTCATTAATAATTTTTATGCCACACATCCTCGGACCGCGAAGGCTGGCGCGATGTGGCTGAGCAGGCCAAGGCCCTTCATGGGCCGTAGTGCCAAGGAGTAAGTAAGTAAGTATGCCACACATCCTCTCCCCACTGACCAGCTAGAAACAAAGCAACTGTGCCACTCTTAGACCTTTTCCGATGAACCTTATCCAGCCACTAAGTGTAGTCAGAATGGCGTAGAGGTAACGACTCGGACTATCATCCAGAAGGTGACTGGTTCGAGTCCCACCCGAATGCCAAAATTTTCTAGTGGTACAATTATTTATCTTCTGACTACCATGCTTCGGAGGGCATGTAAAGCCGGCGGTCCCGGCAGTCTTCCCTGACTGTCGATAGGTTAAACAGGAGGCTGTTGATGCAACCTGAAAACTCCTGTACCACGGGTAGTACCACCCCGACACGAATTTACTTTTTTTACTAAGTAAGGAGGTTATCTCAAAAGATTATAGTGAAATAAGCTCCCCTTAAACTTAATGGCTGGATGAGTTTTGATGGCCGGAAACGGCCTTAGCATATTTTTGCTTTCCTATTTATACGTTGTCCAAGGAAAGCTTTGTGATGGTCGAAATGTCTAATTTCAAGATCTCAGTGGATTTACACGGTTTGAGGTCACAGGAACCCCATAAAGTGGTTTCATGAATTCAGTGCTTTGGGATAGGGAAAGTCGAGGCAACCGAAGTTTAGCCCTAGGACAATTATTTATTTTATTTTTATATTTGGTTTAATATGGTAAGCCCAAAATAGACAAAATTATGCTATTAAGATGGCAGCAAGACTGAGGGACCCACGGTCAACTGCGCAGAGCTTACACTGCCTGTTGAATTGTACATATGTTTATATTTGCAACTCTATAACCTGCAAACATTCCCTCCACTATCCACTGCCGCTACTGGCCATAGTTAACATACGGTTAGACGCCAATATATTCTTTTTATTATTTTAGGATATATCAATGACATTTCAAAAAGTTGACATTTCTACACTTCCACAGTAGATAGGTACCTACTTTTCTAAATTTCAAATTGAAACAAGTAAATTCAAAACAAAACACTGAATTGTGTTCATTTTTTACAAAAAGTATGTTCCGCTGATCAAATTTAACCGTTTTTAAAAGCAAATTAAGAGAATACATAGGTGGTCATTTTGTCATTGAGGAAAATCTAAAAAAAAAGCTTCGGAAATGGATGCACAGCTTTCAATCCTCAGAGAGAGGCAAGAGTCGATGGAACTGAAAATTAATGAACTTCGGGACATGAACCGAAAGCGGGATGATGAAGTTAAACAAATAAAAGACACAATCTCAGAGTGCAGGAACAAAGTCATCGGAATGAGAGGCATCGTCCCTTCCGCAGATCTTTACCCTTTGAGCAGCAGTGATGTACGTATTTTTGATAACTCAGGGACAATAACTGGGGAAAAGAGACAACCGGAGCGGCAGAACCTTGAGCAAGGGCGGATCCAGCGGAAAATTTAGGGGGGTCACAAGTTAGTGTGTGTAGGTGTGCAGCCTATACCCCCACCCTCCCGAGAATCGCTTTTGTAAAAATATGTTTACTATCTAATTAATTTACTCATTTAGGGGGGTCATGACCCCCCCCCCCCCCCCGTGGATCCGCCATTTACCTTGAAAGAGCAAAAATCAAGGTCTAGTTAAGCTACCCCTAATAAAATAACAGAATTTGTTTATGTATCGTTTAACGCTTAAAAGAAACCCATTTCTGAACGAATTAAAGGTCGGCGAAGCATAGTTACTTACTTACATCCCATTTTATGTCGTATGTTTGCATTGGCAGGTAAAAGCACTTATGGCTTATGACAAATTTTATGGAAGGAACATATCAGAGGCATGCACATAACAACCATTGCTTAAAAAAAAATTACCAATGGGACCTTTGCCTTCCACTTTATATGAATTTTTATTCGACTTTTTGAACCGCGGGGTAGCTTAGCAAAACCTTTATCAAAATCAAATTTCACAGGGAATAGCTTGAAAAGAGATATCATTGAGACATAAGGGGGCCATTCCACCGGCGAATTTACTTGAAAAATTGACTTTATCATTGACGTTTGTTTGTTTTAAGGAGACTATTATGTAGATACTTAACTTATCTATTATAAATTAAGTTATAATATGGTAGAGACATATTAATGATGTCTGCTACCATATCATAATTTAATATATAAGTTAAGTATCTACATAATAGTCTCCTTAAAACAAAACAAACGTCAATGACAAAGTCAATTTTTCAAGTAAATTCACCGGTGGAATGGCCGCCTTAGGAAGCATGTATAATGTATCCGTCATTAGCAGCGATTGGGCATTGTCTTGAAAATTGTTTTTTTTTTTAACGGATAGTGCGGTTTGTCCAGAAGAAATAAATATTCAGATAACTATGGCCAATCCGTGTTCGCCAAATACTGCACACCAAAATGAGGAGGAAGGTAATAAGGAGTGAATTGTATTGTGCATCCCATTTTTTTCCCAGTAGGGGCGTTCGTTTGTTACAAGGGATTGATTGATCAACTAACCTTCGGGTCGGCTATTTCTGCTGTTGATGAAAGGGACTACACTTAAAAATAAGTAATAAGTAAATACCAAATTGGTTTTCAACTTTCAAGTAGTCACATTAGTATTAGCTTCCTTTTTAACAGTTAAGGTGAGTAAAATTAAAATTTGATCACCCATTTCGAAATAGTTTCGATTTCTTCCAAAGGAGATGGCAGGATCAATTGGTGACACCGACCGAGGTTGGTTTATTACTTTTATGGATGCATATTTAAAGGGTTCAATTGAGCTGAATAAAAGCATGTATTCAATTTATAATCTCAACCCTATTTTTCAGACCGAATTGATGAAGGTTCAAGATGGAATTTGGAAACTGACAGATCCACGAAATTTTAAAATGCTTGGAGGGCTTATGCTTCTGCACTATTCCCTGAGTCATAGCAGCTGCGTCATGCCGTATGTTGGAGGCTTATTCTCCTACTTGTTCGCCTTTGTCACATTTTACCACTTCGTCATTGTGACCGGACTGCCTTTGGCGAGAAGTAAGCTTAGGCGCCCATTCCACCGACCGGCTAGAGCTATTTACAAAAACGGTGACGTGGTAGCAGACATTCAAGACTAAGGCGGGCTTTCCACCGACCTTGCATTGCAGAATTGACGGAAATGTTTATTTTCCTCTATGCCAAAGTTAAAATTGATCAATGATTATACAGTAAAATCACAAACAAACAAACTAAAATTAAAAAATGGCGTCATGGGATATGTTAAGTACAAACATTTCTATAAAAAGAAAAATTCTAATTTCCGTCAATGTCATTAGCATTCTGCAATGCGAGGTCGGTGGAAACGCCACCTAAGTCTTGAATGTCTGCTACCACGTCACCGTTTTTGTAAATAGCCCTAGCCGGTCGGTGGAATTGGCGCCTAATATCAATTATAACAATGCATACATCCCATTAGAAACTACTCTGCTATAGCTAGTGGTTTTGATTTATCATTTTATGTATACTTATATTGTTGAAAAATTAGAATATATATTTGATTTGATTATCCAAAGCGTTACTATCACAAAACCGCAGACAACTTATATCTAATATTCTGCTTTTTTTTAACAGAATACATATTTAAAGAGAACCTTGATGACAGTACGTTTCAAAAGGTTGACACGCTATTCATGCCTTGGAATCATCTGATAGGAGCAGGCCTAAGCTTCGCTGCGATCCAAATACTAGCGATAACTAAATGTAAAGGCTGGTGCATTACCAGCAGTGTACAGGTAAGGCTAAAGGAGGTCATTGACGAGCATTATAGCTGTAACTGTAAGCGCTGTATGGTAGTCATTTATTTTGCATAAAACCCCCGTTAACGTACTTCAGAACCTCCTAAGACTTCTTCGGTGTAGATAAAAGTTTTTTATTATTATTTCAGATGATCACAAGAATTGGTTGCTTCTGTGTGGAATATGCGACTTATTGCTATCCTGAACTAGAAAAACTAGATCCGAATAACAACAGCTCAATGAATAAAATTACAGCCATCCTTCTTGGAGCTAATGTTGTAACTTTCATCGCACCGATTTAACAAATTATCAAGTATCAAGTACCGTGCAACTAACTGTAAACTGGAAATATGTTTACCAATAAATTATTTACCGTTAAATAGATTATTATTATTAACAATTTTATTCCAGAAAACGCGGATTCCTTTGCTGCTATCATTTTGGGGTTGTCATTTAAATTTAAATTTAAATCCATTTCGACCAAATCTCTCAATCTGCAAGACAAGTTACTATTTATTATTTAGAAGAAAAAAAAACATTTCCGATGTAACTAAATATAGAATAAAGTGAACTTACCCCGAGGTACTAAGGTGGCCCGACTAAGACGATGTCAAGAAAATTTATAGAACTTACTATTGCTAATATAGACTAAAGACTAATAAATATAGACTAATTAAGCACCCCTCCACGTCCGACCCGATCCAGCAATCCTAACTATAGGGGGGAATGCGAAACAGTCATGTTCGTGAAAGCTTCGGTCACTGTTAATAACAACATTAACTTGAGCAAGCTAAGGCTGTAGTGCCAGGGTCATGAAAAAAATTCCAAAATCCATTTTTTCACTAGTATTGCGTTTTGAGGAATGCCCGTGAGTGGAGCCCTATATGCCTGAAAATTTCCTGTTTAACTATACAATAAACACAATAATTTAAATAAGATCACCAACGAAAAATAAAATGTTCCCGGGGAATTATTTAAATACGGTATTAACACTAACCCAAGCCGGCTGCCATACCAAGTTGAATCCAGCGGACCAGAGCAGGTTCTAAGCTGCCGATAACTTGGTCGTGTGCACAGTGCCGGTAGGGAAACATGGTAGGACTTGTCCTGGTCACCTCCGAACTAATCGTGTGACTTCACTGTGTTTCCCAAGTGTTTCGGAATCCACTATAATCAGGAGGTCCACTGTCCTATGGGCTGGCATAAGACAGTCAAGTCGGGGTCGCTCTATGGGCCCAAATATGAGGCCTAAGTCGTTATTAACCCGAAGAACACTACTACTACTACTAACACTAACCCAGTCCAAAGCAGACGACATTCAACTGTTTCGCCTACGTCTAGTATATGTAACAATGAACGCGATTAATCTATGCTCACAAACAATTTGTGATTTTAATTTTAATTTGCTCTTATTCTCGTAAATCAATTTAGAATTATTCCTAGAGGGCCGACTATATCGAATATTTTTAACCTTAACCTGGGATTAAAAATGTAAGTGCTATTCAAAATGGTTTTGTTTACATTTTTAACATCCAGGAATAAGTAAATACTGAACGGCATAGTAGCCCCGCAAATAAGTTATTCTTGTCCGTTAATGAAATAAACTATCCCCTACAATAAACAGGTTAAGTACCTTGTGCGGTTGCAGGGTGAATAATATGAATGCAGTTGGACACGCGGTACACAATGCTCAGTTGATTGATTCCTCCTAACTGGTTGGACAGTTTCTTAGGCAGGCATACTAGGCAATCCTTTGACAGTGGCACGATTTCCAAGCTAAAAATAAAATGCATTATAACTTGAAGCAAGCAAGTAATTAAATAAATAATATAGACTTTTTGTTCTCTTACTTAGCCAACCTAGTGGAGCTAGGGCTATAAAGCCCTCTCTTAGGCGTGTATTCCACTGATCAATATTCCGCCACTTGTGATTAAAAAAAGTTGAGATTTTTGTTTTAAGGATAAGATAGATAAGTATCTTCATAATAGTCTCCTTACAACTAGCATCTCAACTTTTTTTTAATCACAAATGACGGAACATTGACCAGTGGAATACACGCCTAACACTCAACTAGGAAGGCACGGGACTCCCTGCTTTACATGCCCTCCAAAGCATGGCCAGAAAATAAAATAAAAGAACCGGTGCGGGTGAACTCACACATACTTTCCTATTTATGAATTAGCATAAGTACTGAGATAGATAATATAAGTAGTTTCATGGTAAACCATCGAACTACTTTTAAATTTCAGTTGCCTCGACTTTCCATATCCCAAAATTGAGTCTTATATTCCCCCCCCAACCAAAATACCAAAATATCAAGAGGCAAGTAACCTCTTGGATTTTGTTAACATCATTAAGAACTACAATATTTGTGAATTTAAAGAAAATAGTTGGAGCCCTTTTTGAGAATAAAACCCTCCAAAATAAAAAAGGTACTGATGATTTTTGTGAACCTACATGCCAAATTTCATCAAAATCCACCGAGTAGTTTGCCCACATTGTGACGAACAGACATTTCATAAAAAAATCACTACTTGGGGCCTCAAAACGTGCAAATCCATGGAAATCTCGAAATCGATCATTTCTACCATCAGAAAGCTTTCCTTATGCTACGTATAAATGGGAAAGCAAAAAATACAGCTCAACGTCTCCTCTGCTAAAATAATTTTCCATGGACAGCCAGCCAGCATGCCACAGTCCCTGCCACCCTACAGACTAAACATCTAGAATATCTGCAGCCTGATCATGGCAATTGTAACACCGGCACTTATGTAATCCCCTGGTATTAAAAATGTAAACCAACAAATTTTGAAAAGCACTTTCCATTGTAAAATTATCTTGTTTACATTTTTAATACCAGGGGATCAAATAAATACCGGTGTGAGACTCGATCCAACAACCTTTCTTTCTACATGTCCTGGAATAGATTCCGATTTATTTAATTTTTATATATCATTATGGCTCTACAATCGATATTTCCGCTGAAATTTGATTAAGTTAAAAAACTGTTACTGGGGTTGGGAGATTTACTCATAATATTTTACGAATTTTAATTACATTAGTACTGTACTCCATAAGATTGCACAGTGCAGTATTTCATTCGATAGGTACCTACGGTTGTTAATTTAAATCCATCGCTTTAACTCCACACTTACCTCCATGTACTCTTCATGTTGTATGTATTGGAATGAATATCTTGCGATATCATTTTTTTGCTGGTTTGACTTTTAGCCGGTAATACGGAGTTCACAAAATCAACCATCTTTGAGGCGTGCCCTTCGGTGGCAAAGAAGAAATCGAGCCCCTCTGTAATACAACAACTTTTTGAAACGTACTAATTATTAGTTGATAACAACCTATTGCTTATATAACAATGCATGTGATTCAGTGAGAGGAAAGTAGTTGAATGAGCACTCCTGGCTTTGTTCAGCTATGCTAGGCTATCCTCTATTTCCTTTCTTACTAACTACTAAGCATCGAACTTTTTAGGGAGCAGAATACTCGCGGACGATTGCCTTGTTAATTTAAAAACATAAAACTTCATTGACAATAAAGTGCATTTTACCTACCATGATGCGGTTTTATTCCTAAAGTGTTGCTATGTGCCCTATGCTTCAAAATCAACTGTTCCAAGTAGTAAATTGTCTTTTTGTGGGCAGAACGTTGCCGGACTTGCACTAAGCACTTCCAGAAATCTTGGGCTTCTGACCTATGACAGTCAGGGCACATCTGGTTCGCGACGATGTACTCAACCACAAAAACTTGTTCTAGTGTAGTCCCACCAATCACATCACCATGCACGGTCAACTTAATCTGAAAGAAAGCGAAATGAATAATTAAGTAGGCTCGTTCTGACCTATCTTGGGAAGTCGATCGTCCTATGCTTTGGAAATGAATGTTCCAATCCAACATTTCCATGCTTTGGGATCTAGGGAACATCGTTTCAGAAGAAAACAAATTGGATAATGAATGTACCTAGTCCTGCCATAAGTTCTGTCCCTAAGGTTATGACATGGTGCAAGGAATCAAAAAGTTTAATATGGTTCGATTATTATTTTTTACATTGAATTATTCATACTGAAGTAATAAAACATACTAAATTTCAAAATGTCCACCATCATTTTGAACACTAGCCTGAAGACGTTGTGGCTACTCATCTATTGCGGCACGGACGGTTTCCAAAGCTAGATCTTGGGCTGCCATGATGAGGGAATGCTTCAGGCTATCCAAATTTGGGTGACGCTTTGAGCAGGCCTTGGCCTCCAAAACTGACCACAATGAATAGTCCAGGGGGTTCAAGTCTGGACTACCAGAGGGCCAGTCTGTTGTAGCAATAAATCCGGGATTTTGGTTCTGAGCCACTCCTGAGTGGTTTTGGCTCTGTGCGCAGGCGCTGAATCTTGCTGGAAGCACCAACCGTCCCCGTTGAAGAAAGTGGTATTGAGAGGCTTCAATACTCCTTCCAAAACGTCTTTCTGGTACACTTTAGCTCCAGATTTTACGCCTTTTTCGCAAAATGCTGGGTTGTCACCCCCTGGTATGACACCCCCCACTACACCATCACTGAAGACGGGTGATGACCTCGTTGAACCCTGGAAACAACTTCCCTGGCTTCCCGAGATGAATGAGCATAGACCTTGTCATTTTGGCGGTTGTAAACCTCTTCTACCCCAAAAACTTTTTCGTCGGTGGAAAGGATCCACTCATGACCTTGAACTGCGTGCCACGTAAGTAACGCCTGCGCTCTGGTCCTCCTGATAGCACGTAGTGCTGGAGTGAGCGGGTGTCCTGTGGATCTCCGATAGGCCTTCATCTGTAGATCGTCCCTGACAAGTCATGACATCGACCTCGTGGACATGTCGAGTTCCTGGCATGATTTTCTGCTTTCGGAGTGGATTTCTCCGAATTCGCTCCCTCACCACTTTAACTGCTTTAGCAGTTGTCACAGTCCTCGGACGCCCAGATCGCGACCAGTCTTCAAAACTAGAAGTCTCGTTGTAACGATTAATTGCACGGTACACAAATTTTTGAGTTATTTTTAAAGACTTCAAAGTTTTAAAAATGTCATTAGGAGCCATACCATACTTGTGGAGGCCTATCACGGTAATACGGTTTTCATCAGTACCCCATTCCATCTCAACAGGGCGAAGTATTAACCGCAACTGGTGTTATTCCACTAGCAGAAAGAACAATGTAAATAATGCCAGGGTTGACAAGCATCAACCCTTGAGATACAGTCAGGAGTGGCCAAAATGCCGCAGGGACAGAACTTATGGCAGGACTAGGTAGTGTAAGAGTTTTACTCATATTATGGTTGGAATCTATTGATTATATTACAGAAATGGTATAATACAGATGTATCGCGTGTTCTCACTTTGTAACCACAAAAATATTTTGCTATTGAAAACTTAATCCCTGTGCTAGGTATTGATGGACTGTAATAAAGGTTATTTGTCTTCAGCAAATGCCCAAACCGAGTCTAGCTAGCCAGTTTGTCCTAAATGGGTTTTTAATTATTTATATTGCTAAATATTTTACTTTGATTCGTTTCGAATGAGGCTCTGTCCAAATGAATCCCGCGTCAACAAGTTTCAGCTTTTGCAGTCCTTTCAACTTTTTTAAGCAAAAAGACAGGAGTTCCCTTGACTCCAATGAACAACGCATCCACTCTGTGGGAGGGTTCAAGTATCTAAAAACAAAAAGATCATTCGCGTCCCAGAGTTAATCTGTAGATACAGTTAGACCTAATTTCTGTTCCATCCTCATTGCATGTCAATCTAACCCTATTAATTTAAAATTAAATTAAAATTTAAAAGTTACATACTTTTGAAATAAAGTCGTCGCAAGAATATATAATAAAACTTAACTACCCATGCTACTGTCCTTGCACGGTCTATCTCTAGTGAGATTGATAATACCGACGGCTTAAAGTCGGCCATGATACCGATGGCAGCGACACATCCCCAGTTAAATTCGGTGCTAATCATCATTATCATCGTCAATAATTGGCTCCAGTTGCCAGTAGTGGTGTAGTACCAACGCACAGCAAAAAACAACAACTTGTTTAAAGTATGAGATGATACTCTAGAATCTTGATAGCATCCAGCATATATGAATCTAAAATGGACTCACCTCTCACAGCCTCGGCAGAAATAGATGGTAACCTGCTTTGGTATGTCACTTGTTATGTCAACATGGGTTCTTAAGCAGGCCACACACATGTTCGACGGATTTGGAGTAATTGGCGTTCCGCACTCGCAACACAATCTAGAGGCCAAAGAAAACTTTTCTTATCCTACAGTTAAACATAAAAATACACTAAACCTCTTATTAAAATTAATATAACACGGTAAATAGAGTTTTAAACCCGTATTTAACTGATATTTTGAGACTCGTGGGGATGTGAATCAGGGGTCTCCTCCGGGGAAAATTTTCGTAGATATTCATAGAAAATCTAGCACATTTCAAGTAAAAAATCGAAATTGTGAAGGATAAACCCTATTCCTATAAAGTATAAACGAAAGTGGGCCTGGGGGTATCTCCCGGGGGAAACAAAATGATAATTTTAGGCATTTTATACTAATGGAGGGTTCACGGTTTCCCCGAGGGAAAATTTTTGAAAGTAATATAGGAGTACAATGGTTAACAGTATAAATTGTAAGCATACTCGTGTTGTTGTTGATAGTAGCATGCAATGCTAATGATTGCCAATAATCCATCGATCACAGTATTTCCAAGAAGAAATTTTATGTTACAGACAAAACACGTCATTCTTCATGGTCAGTGTTTTCAGGTGGTTTTAAAGGAGGTGATCTACGTTCTCAGGAAATCTTTCAATGGTATAGCCTAGGCCTAGTAAAGATTTGGTCATTTGGAATCTTGTTGGCCAAATGCAGCAATTGCATAAGCGTGGATGTACTGTATTCACTGTTTTCAATAGTGATGCTTGATTAGTAGCCAAAAGCGCAACCGTTTCATGGGCATCCATACTTACGAACAAGACTATGATGATAGCAGGGCCTTCCATTATTTAGTTCTTATTACCTACACCAGCATCAATCTATAAATGTAGCATGTAGGGCGGTATCCCCCCCCCCCTCCTCCCCATATATAATTAGCCCCTTCCCGTTGATCCGCCACTGGGTATACACTGTAATTGATGCTTAGGTGTTTAATGTGGCACCTCAGCAACACTATACTTACATTTTGCCAAGTTCGGGTTCTTTAATGTGGGAAACGTACTCCATTTTCAATATAATAATGTCTCACTTTCAATCTTACTTCACTATCAAATTAAAGAATTAAATATCAGGATGAATTAAAGACTAAAAAATCAAACACTTTGAAAACCTGGTGCTTGATGTCTTGCCTAACCAAATCAGGTCAAATTCAAAATTTACAAACAAACAAATACTTTTACGGTTCACCAACATAACAGGACCAAATATAAAAAAATAAAGTGCTATATTTGTAAACAAATATTAAATAAAATTTTAAAAACTGAAGACAGATGAATAAAAATTGAACAAGTGAACCTACTTTGTATTGCCAAAGGGACCTTTCCTTATTTTTCCGACACGTGAGAGTAAATAATTACTTGTAGGCTCTACGTTTTAAGATTTCGCATTTGTACTTGAAATGGTTCGCCCAAGCCCACCAAATCCAAACTACAGCCATTCGGAGACTCATTCAGATGGACTAGAAACGGATGCCGGGCCAGACCAGGGACTACCTGTATCCTCTGCAGATTCAGAAGAAGTGCCAACTGATGCTTTGGGGCGGGGGTTTTCATTGCGAAGATCAAGTAGGAGTCCTTCCCCTCCAACATCTTCAGAATACAATATAGGTGTCTCACTGCTCAGAAATTTTTTGATTGAAGAATTTCAAAGACGTAACCTTTCGCATGAAGCTCACTTATTCATGGGAGATTTTAATTTCCGTGATGGGTAAGTTTTCTAGTAATATTAAACTGAATTAATATACATGGCGTAACTAGTGAGAATAGGAAGGGATAACCCGCCCGATAGTTGGTGACGCCCTTGTAAATTTTAATCTGGTTTTACTGAAGTATGTTTATGTGCGTGTGTGATTACTAAAAATATCCACAACGTAACCATGCAACAGATCGACATATTGCATTGGTAATGTTGAACTTGATTTCAGGCAAACGCCCATTTTAAAGTTTATGGTCACTAGCCCTATGCTTCATTTCAGACCCGAATCAGAGGAAGTGCTTCAAGCCGCAGATCAGTTTAGGATACTATCAGATGAATTTGCACAATCTCCATTACGGCAATGGGTACGAGACGAAGCAGCCAAGGTACCATTGGATACCTTGGATTTTGACGCTTTTTCTGATCTTCTCTACGGATTATTTCAAGTAAGACTAGTTTTTAGTAAAGTGGTAATGATTGTTAAAAATCATTGACAATTGATGCAGTCATATATGTCCGGTACACGTAAAGAATTCCAAGAGCTAAATTAATTATTCAAAATATTTACACTATCTATGCTTAATAGCACCTTATCGTTTTTTTAGGAGGGTGGCGTAACATGGGAGAGGGTCGTAGTGCTCTTCTACTTCTGCGGAGATCTGGCTGTTCGAGCTTTGCAGGAGAAACTTACTGAGCAATTTACCAATATAGTGAAGTGGAGTTTCAAACATATCGCCGGAGAGAAAATGTTACGCTGGGTAACTAAACATGGAGGCTGGGTAAGATATTCCCGTCATCACATGCAAAATATCCATTTCCTTAAAATTGTACGACTTTTTGTTATCGCAACTACCCCTGAAAGCCGATATCTAAACTGCTTCAGTGATTTAAATTCTGTATTTATCTTATTTATTTTGTCGCTTTATGTTATCGTTCTCACCATTTCGTTATCAAAATCTGCATTGGTCGACCGTTAGGATAAATATCGTTGCATTATATGTATCCCCATCTGTTCTACACCGTATCTGACATTTAATTTAATTAAGTGCAAATCGGACACCCATAGGTCATGTTGATTATCTCCTCCTACCGGCGGGTGTTCCTTGTGGAGCCAAAGACGTAGGTCCCATGAGACCCATCGAGCATTCCGCATTTTTTTTATTTTTTCTAGAAGACCCTGGTCTCCTTCATCATCCGAGCCGACCTCCCCGCCGGTGCGGAATCCTCTTTCAATTCTTCTATAATGGCTTGGCTGAAACATTCAAGTCTCCGTGTCCATAGATCAGGGCATGACAGATATACTCCACGCTTTTTTTACTTTATAATGTCGAATTTTTCATGAAATATCGAACATAGAACCGTAATTTTATTGAGATGCTATAAAGTGGAAGAAATGCTTCTGCTGCATTATTAATACACAGTATACAACCGGCACTAACACCGTTTGGCCACAGTTTTTGATGGCGTGACAAAAATGCAAGGATAGACTACGCCCATGCCTTTAACCGTGGCCAAACTGTAAAATGGTAAAAAAGGTAAACACAATCGAGTCCATAGAGCACCATTGCTTACTATGTATTAAAATGTAGAGGAGAATTATTTATTCTACTTTAGGGCATCTCCTTTATTTATTATGGCTCTATGATGGATATTTTATGCGTAATTTGAATTTGTGCATAAAAGGTGTAGTGGGATGTCCGATTGCTTCCCCATGGAGAATTTTAATTTTGTGAAACCGTCAATCACCATCAGTTTGCTTTTAAACAAAAAATAACAAAAACTTAAGAGTTTTAGAAAAAAAAAAAAAAAGTTTTTGTTATTTTTTGTTTATTAAAATGAAATACCACGAAGTCACGAGTAATCTAATTATTTATCAGTTTGCTTTGTTGTAGGTCAACGTACTGCTGAAGAAGTCAGTTGATAATGCATGCAAGTTTGCTGCAAATTTTTCTACCTTTGGGTTCATCGTTGTGGGGATTCTCGCAATTCCAGCATTTGCGACTTATCTTTGGATGTCACAATGAAGATATGCAATGTTCCATACACTGTATGTATTTACTACTCTTAATGTAATTGTGAGCATAGACAAATATTGAAACCCGATTTGCTAACCGGCGCCGTTGTGTTATCCGCCATCTTTCTTCAAGTGATCTATGACAACATTATTGGCTATCATGTACCTTTATCTTAAAGATCTTTTCGTCATGTGGCTGGTAATAAGACACTACAAAAAAATGTTTACAGGAAACAAGAAAAACTGACTTATTTGTTCCTATTCCATATCCTAAAAAGGATACGGCGTATTTCCCATGAGTTATGACTCTTAAAAGAAGGCGTCTTGAGTTATAAACAGTAAACAGGTACAGTATATGCACCTACCACCAATTTCGACATGTCAGTTACAGTGTATTACCAGGCAAAGGAAGTTCTTGTCAATTGGCTTTTAAGGCTGTTTATATACAATGCTCGTGGTGACTGATCTCTGTATTCATTACAATTTAGTTCATAGCTTGTGAAAGACCGCATTTTGGAAGTATGTTTATTCATCTGACTCTCACACTGAGTTGGGAGAGAATTTGAATACTGCAGAAGGTAGCATCAAAGAAAAGCGGAAGGATCTGCTATTCTATATCAATTTTAACTTAGGATAGTTAAATGTGCTTGATAATATTAGTGCACGTATTATGTATTCTGTATGGTAGAAATAGGTCTACAGTCGCAGATGTTCCTTAAACTAAAGTTGAAACTTAAGTTCTGCAATACACTTTATGTATAAACAGTACATCACAAAACAAATTGAAGGTGCGTTTAAGTGACCCTTAAGTTAAAAGATCAAATGTGCATACCACACTTCATAGTCATAGTGTTAGTAAATATTTAATATTATATATTTAGAATTTAGTTTTTACTTTTTAATCTGTGTCCTCATTTTTTATATTGATTTGCATTTTTTTTGTGTGTAACAGTGTGTTGATTTTATGTGTATTAACAATATATCGTTGTGGTACTTTTTTAATTCAGTAGTTTTTCTTACAATATTTGTTTATTTGTGAATACATGTATTTTAAGTTTAAGCTTGCGCTAGGTTACCTCCTGGCTCCTGCTTCGGCGGCTATTCCACCGGCAAATTTACTTCATTTGTGATTTTGTGATTGACGTTTGTTTTGTTTTAAGGAGACAACTATAAAGATACTTATCTATTATAAATTAAGTTATAATATGATAGAGACTTATTAATGATGTCTGCTACCATATTATAACTTAATTTATAATAGATAAGTTAAGTATCTACATAATAGTCTCCTTAAAACAAACGTCAATGACAAAATCACTAATGAAGTAAATTTGCCGGTGGAATGGCCGCCTTCGAATATGTGATGTAATATTGTAGTTTTAAGACAACCATAGGGGGCAAACCTTGCGGGTGTAATAATAAAAAGCCGGAGTAGAAGAAAATTCTCCATTAATTCTGAACTGAAAACGTGATAATTTATTAGTGGTTTTTATTATCATTGCATTGCTTGATCCCCACACAATAAAAATATTGAAATTATTAAATATTAAATTATAAATTAATCCAATTGTTTCTGAATGTTACTTAAATCAAACATAATATGATTGAAGACTGAGCCCTATTATATACTGTCCAGGCCGTATATCAATCAATGATAGCTATAAAACCATCAAATTATTCATTACACAATAGATAAAAACAATATGCTTGATCAAACCTACAATTTAAAATTGTAATGTTGCGTAGGATGCCTCGTTAAATTTCCATTTGTATTCAGGGGTGCATTTGGAGGATGGGACACATTACGGCTTAACATAACATAACATAAAAAAATGGACTTACTAGTATTTTAAAAGGTAAACTTTATAATAACTTTTTTAATTTAAATTATTGCAAGTTGAAGGGTAATCGTTCACTAATTGACAATACTGTTTATCTGAAATACAAAGGCGGTAGATTCTAAGCACTAAAAGTCTGAAATATTAATCTAGGATTGCTGGCCATGCATTTTGTATGACCTGGTCAGATGTAGACCACAGTTCTGTTAGAACAGCCCATCCGCTAGCTTGAGTATCAGCAATGTAAGCATTATCGGGCTGCAAACGCTGCGAGGAAAGTCCCAAGACGAGACTTTGGCATAATCTGGAGCAAATTGTGATCTGAAAGTCCATAACGAGATATAATGATAAACGTGGCGAGGAGAGCCCTGAACACGACACTTCAGGGCTGAAGAAGGGTGGGAAGACCACGGCTACGATAGCTGGACGGCGTGAAGGGTCCGAGGCATGGAAGGACGCTGTACCGTGCCGACAAGGAAAGGCGGCGTTTCCACCGACCTTGTTTTGTACCGTGAGCGTGATATTGACGTGGTAGCAGACATTTTAAGACTGTCTTTAATGTCTGCTACCACGTCAATATCACGCTCACGGTACAAAACGAGATCGGTGGAAACGCCGCCAAAGACAGGAATGGTGGTGCATTCTACTACAAGAGTAAAGCCCAGCCGGACAATCGGGGGATCGCGTTGTTACCCTCAAACAAAAATCTTGGTTGATGATCTGATGGTGAAGGTATCCTCCTTTGTGGCTACAGTGCAGCACCAAGTGTAGGTAAACGTATATTTACAGAATCCGAAAGATACTGCACTCGGTTCTACGCGTTATCCTCTTCCAAAGCATACCATAGGTTTACCTAAACTTGCTCTTAGTCTCTCGACATCTAACTAGACTTTTTAAATGGAAAAGGTATACCCCAGCCGGGACTCCAAACGGCTGGTATTCGATCATTATAAGCCTAGACTGATCGGTCCACGGTTGTTTATCCCAGTCCGTTACCAGGGATACATTGCTTGCCAGTGAAAGAGCGACATTCGGACGGATTTTGTGAATTAATGTACATACAGAATGAGATTCCCCGGGAAAAAAAATATCAGAAAACCTGCAATAAAATGCGGAATCCATTCGAGAGGAAAAAAATATATCTAAATTATTATTCGCTTCAAAACCATTTTAGTTATCCAGGACAATATGACATGTATGTGTAAGAAACTATTCGATGCTGACTAGGATTAATTGAATAAAATTTACGCGATCACCTAATTTAACAATCAAATAGAATTACCTTCAACAAGGAGCACTCCAACTCCGACATGCGTCTAATTGATTGATAGCCTCTCAGAGTTTCCGCCGCACACTCGATTATTTCTAAGCCCCTACTACGAGCCTCCAACATCATGTAGCACATTGCAGCACCGATTTCGAACAAGTAGTACGCATAATTACAGTCACCGAAGTCTAAAACAGCAGATATCTTCCACCCATCATCTTTCAACTTCTCCACCAAAATATTTTGCTCATTGAAGTCACCGTGAATCATTCCCTTGTCGAATTCAGACAATTTGGGCATGACGTGGTCATTGAATGATTGTAATACATCTTTTACCAGTTTTAGTCGAGTTTCTTCTACAATGACATCCAGATGCTCCTTGATGTCTTGCACAGACTTTAAATGCCAAATCGTAGTATGCTTGTCGAATACGGGATGATGAAATCTCTGAAAATTTAGGGTGAGTATTTACTTACCGACGCGTTTTCCTTGTAAGTACTATTTAGAGGGCGTTTTGATTCATAACAGGCCGCGTGCTCTATGCTAACGACCCATTGATATTCATCAAATCAGTGTTTCCGGTTTCAAGTGAAAATAGACAAGCCAAGGCTTGTTTACCCTGTACAATGTTAGATATAAATTAGGGGAAACCGTTAACTCTAAATCTTAATAATCATAAAAGATGCTAATGTAATTTGCGAAGTTCATCATTTGTCCGTAATCTTGTCTTGTACGTTGCTGATCTTGTATTACTGGCAGTGTTGTCTGTGGGGGGGATAATTGTACTTGTTCATGTGTAAGTCTTTGCTGAGGGCATTGTACAGAGTCGTTACCTTCTACCGTAGTGAGCGTCTTGAGTCTTCTAGTGGGAGAGGGAGATAGTATGTTCGGCTGCTAATCTAGTTACTGCTCTTGGAATGTTATGGGAGCCCGTCGTTGGGCCCGCAAAATTTTTTGTGATAAACTTTAACAAGTTTTGATAGTGACGGAGATTTATGGCTAACAATTTCTGTGGTTTATATACTAGATCTGAGTGCGCCAACCTCTAGTTTGTTGTAACGGATTTCACTGTGAAATTCTGTGCAGTACGTAAAGTACGTAAAAACCCTCTTGTAGAACGCGAGGCATAGCTTAGTTGCGTCACTTATTATTAACAACTAATAATTTCACCACTAATTACTTATTTAATTAAGTTAATTACTAATCCTCAGGCTACACGGCAATTCTGTTATCAACTGTAATTTATACGGATGTTTTTACCTGTAAAACGTTGTCCAAATGGGCCAAGGAAACGCCAGCTTCGTAATAGAGTGGACGGTAATTGGATCCACTCTTAAATATTGTTCCAGGCAGGAATTTTAACAGTCGAACGATATGAAATTTTTGTGAACCATCCGCTGATGGAATACATTCCTTGGAAAAAAACTCACCTTTTTTATTTTGAATTGGCGTAGGCGCGACTACCCCATTCTCTTCTGCAAAATTAAACAGAATCTTTACTTTCCATTGGATGAGATACAGCACATTTTGTAACTCTAAGAGCCGCTTCCACCAACTTCTAGGAAGCTTTCTGCCATCTGCGCGCAAACTTCCCAAACCAACTGCTGTTGGAAAGATTGAAATGAACTCAGCAAAAACTTTCAAGGCGGTTTTACTGTGTGTTTACTGTCGATGGGACTAAGCTATCTCTTTACTCCAAGAAAAGCATTCTGGAAGACTGGGAATTGAACAGCCCTAAGTAGTGCTGCAGTCACTAAGAGATATTTGAATGATTGATAGACTACAAATACCCCGAAGCGATCATATTAGAAAGGATAAAAGCAGCAGGAAAGCCTCAAGAAGGTATCGATAATGGAGCGCAATCGAACCCAGTTTTATTGAGGTTCTCAAGGGGTGGTTAAAATTTAATTACTTGTTAAATAGCAAAACTGTCACAGTCACTATTATGCTGGTTAATTGAGCAGGTTCAATCCCTTCGGTGGAGAATTAACAAACAAAACTTGCCCATTTCGCAAAAATAAGGACATTTTGAAATGGGGAGCTTTTGATCTGGCACCCTTTAACTATTGTCTGTACCCGAACTTAAGAAAAATCCTTCACCGGCCAGAAATTTTTCAATGGAGACCTGTCTTGCATGCCTTGAAAAAAGATTTTTTTGGATGGGTTGAAATAGTGGGAGCAACGCTGGCGGAAGTATACTGAATTATGTCGATAAATAACAAAGGTTGGTTGTCACCCAAGAATTTTGTCTTGACCAATTAAGAAACTTATCAGCCCGCGCCTTATAAAACGCAGCACTCACTCAAAAAGAAAAGAAGTTTCGTTTGCCCTTCGATAAATGGCAAATTCTCTGAGTCAATGGAGTTGACGACTTTAAGGACATATCCATCAGACGATACGTTGTTGATATGCGGATTTTTTGATAAGTTTGCGATAATGTGGAAGTTCTTATCGTCGTACGCGTTTAATTCAGTTACTGTGGTTACTTGTAGGCCGTACAAATCTTGAACAAGCTGATGTGCGACATCAGTTGTTAAATTTGGCTTAATATCAACTCCTGGTTGCATTAAATTTTGTCCTTTGCACTCCATTCTAGAAAGAAAAAAAAAACGGCATTAGTTATTGTACGTAATTACAATGCACGACTGAGGCCTTAAATGGTATTATGAGGTGGATATCCTTAGCAGTTAACCTTCGTCAAATAATATAGTTACATTACATTCAAATCAAACAATAGTTATACCAATAGAAACCTTGAAATCGTACAGTACCTTGCACAGCTACGAGACAGTATGGTAGAGCAGTATGCTCAGTTCCAAACTGAACCTTTCCCAGGTTGGAAATTAAAAATAGTTTAGGGCGCACGCATTATTTATCAATTAACATACTGTATGTTCTTAATATATCACGGTACTGAACTTTCCAAACTAGACCTGTTAATGGGAATTCAAATTTTATAATGAATGAAACACGTGATAATGAATATTAAGTGGAAGCGCAATCGCAAACAGTACCCTAAATTGAAATCGTATGGCTATTCCTGCTGTAGCTATTCAGTCTACATAAACGGTATAGTACCATCTACAGCATTATAATGCGAATATAATGCTGATAAAGGCAAACCAGACGACCTCAGACTCATAAAAACACTCTGAGTGACCATTGAATGAAACGAAATATTTATTTTGATTAGGCGAGCTTTAGCTTGAATGCTTATCAATCAGTCAATCAATTCTAATGATTTCCGGTAAATTTAGATGACAGAATTGCGTTGCAACACCCAGTGCTGGATCCAGGGCAAGGTCTGTGCCTACCCGCGCAGGTGGCCTGAAGGGCGCCAAAATGACCAGAATGATAGTTTAGACTATCTAATATTAATTTCAAATTTTGGTCAATTTGAACTTTTGCCTGATAAAAAAGGAGTAATAAAATTATAAGAACAGAAAATCACCAGATTTGGAAAACTATATGGGGGGGGGGTCATTTTCAAGCTTTGCTTCGCCTAAAAATCAGCCTAGATCCAGCACTGGCAACACTCACCTCACGGCTTCTCAGCTCGGAAATTGCCCCATAGTGTACATGACCGCTAATCGGGCTGTACTCCAATGTGTCATGAGATTCTTTTGAATAATAAACATAAGTATTCAACCTACATACCGTACTTTGAAAATTGCAAAATTGGCATCGTAGCTGAGCTTGACGTTAACGAAAAATACCAAAATAGCCTATTGATTTTTGACTAATGTGCCTTTTTCTTGCATTTTTTCTGCCCCGGCTTGAATTTTAATCAATACAATAATAACATAATAGGTGAAGACAAAACGTTTCTGGCAAACAACTGGCGATGTTAACCTGATACGAGCAGTTTTTAAATACAGTACTTGTATCAGACATCAGACACTGTACTTGGATACCTACAATACAGGCTGAGCCAGTTATTATTTGTAGTTATTTAGTGATCACACGTCAACTGTAGGATTGGGTAAAGTATAAACTGTTATTATTATGCTAGGTTTTATTCATTGTTAGGCCTTCCTAGTTGAGTGTCAGAGAGGGCTTTATAGCCCTAACTCTGCTAGGTTGGCTTAGTAATAGAACAAAAAAGTCAGTATTGTGGCGTTCTTGAGTGCTGCCACCTTCTTTATTCATTTGTTTTTGTTGATTTTCGCCACTTTGTTTTTCTTGTTTTGTTTTTGGAGTTGCTTTTTAAAAGCAGATTAAAAATTTAGTTTCATTCAAAAATGAATTCTTCTTGGAATATAACGAATTACCCCACATTGGTGACCCCGCAGAAGAATATTAAACCGGACACAGTGAGTAATAAGCAGCAAACTCAGACGAATTTGCGTCTGCCACCGTTCTATACAAATAACATAACCATCTGGTTCCACCAGGTGGAGGCTATTTTCCAAAATGTTGGAATTAGCAATGATGAAAACGCCATGTTCAATCATCTTTTGGCAAATTTAGAGAGCGACATCGTCGAACAGGTTTCGGACATTTTTAGTGCGTCACCACTAGTCCTTCCCTACACTTATCTTAAAAATCGGCTGATGCAAACGTTCAGTTTGTCAGATACACAACGTATTCAGAAGCTTTTAGCAGATGTTCCCATAGGTGACGAGAAGCCTTCCTCACTCTTGCGCCGTTTGCGCCAATTTAATGGGAATTTAGTGTCGGACAGTGTTCTACGCACAATTTTCCTACAACGACTCCCTGACAATGCGAGACAGATTTTGACCGCGTCCACTGAACCTCTGGAGCGCTTGGGTTTGCTGGCTGATGCCATCGTTGACTCACGTAAACCCAATAGTTTGCCAATTCAAGACTGCATGAGCTTGAGCGCCATGTCTGCACAAATCGCTGCTCTTGCTAATGAAGTCTCAGCATTTCGCGCTGGCGCTAGGCAGCAAGAAATTCCTAAACGACGACCTAATAAAATCATTTTTTCAAAGCAGAAGCAACCAAATAGTGAGGGTATTTACTGCTGGTATCATCAGACCTATGGGAAGGCCGCCCGCCAATGTCGCCAACCCTGTTCTTTCAACACCCTCACCCCTGAGAAACAGGGGGAATTCCTCGCTGGACGCAATTAGCGGCGTGTATCCAGGAACCAACCAGCCGCCGCTTATTCATTACCGACCCGTCCTCAAAAATTAAGTTTTTAATTGACACGGGTGCTGATATTTCAGTCCTTCCTGCAACGAGCTCTCCACATACATCGCCCTGCAACCGTCGTCTTTACGCTGCCAATGGTTCCGCGATACGCACCTTTGGAAAAAAACTCCTGCGCCTATCACTGGGGTTTCCAAAGGATTTCGAATGGAAATTTCTCCTTGCCGAAGTAGATACGCCTATGATCGGTGCTGATTTCCTTGACCATTTCGGCCTCGTGGTAGATATTAAACACGGTATACTTGTGGATCCATCGACTCAATGTTCCTCAATCGCTGAGATTGCATTTTCAAAAGATCTGCCGGAATTTTCGCATTCAAAGTTTGCGGATATTATCAAAAAATTTCCGTCCCTCACCCAAGGTACACCCGCATTCACTGCTCCGCCACACAGCACGACTCACGTCATTCAAGCTCATAGACCACCACTACAGCCTTGCTACAGCGGCCCATATTCCGTTATTCAGCGAGCTGCGAAAGTTTTCACCATCTCGACACCACGAGGAACGCAAACAGTATCCATCGATCGTTTAAAACCTGCGTTTCTGCTCAAAGAAGACTACAATCAACAGATTCCAGACATTCCAACTTATAGCCCTGCGTCGGCCCGACCACCTTCACGTTTTGAAGAAGCATCGCAGAATTTCTCCCCGGATGTTTCGACCTACACACCTAAGTGTACTTCCCCTTCATCGCCTTCCAGTGAGTCATCGCAGCCAATTGCACCACTGCGACATACACGGTTAGGAAGACCAATCAAGGTTCCGGCACGGTTCATTGACTCGCTGACCTTTTGTTCTAGGGGGGGAGTATTGTGGCGTTCTTGAGTGCTGCCACCTTCTTTATTCATTTGTTTTTGTTGATTTTCGCCACTTTGTTTTTCTTGTTTTGTTTTTGGAGTTGCTTTTTAAAAGCAGATTAAAAATTTAGTTTCATTCAAAAATGAATTCTTCTTGGAATATAACGAATTACCCCACAGTATAATTATTTATATATATTTATAAAAGCGAAAGCTTTGGGATTCAGACTCTGTGTATTGTTTTGTAATATTGTAAATTACCAATATCTGCCTTTGTCTGAGGATACCGATTAAAGGAAAGAAGAAAGTGAACAGCCTGTATTGTGAGATTCTTACATACTGTATATAAGCTTACCACGCATGTGACCTTACCCCCAGAGTGTTCATAAAGGAACTGTCAGCCTATAAAATTCACTCGACAGTCGACACTTGTGGAACAAGCAGCAAGCTCAAATTGTTTCATAAGTAATTGGGTCAATTAAAGTGGAGCTACACAAGCGCCATCTCTTAAATTGAATAGCTCGTTGTGTCTTCCTTCGAACTTACTAAATACATTTGACGTTCTATCAAAATCGAAATTATGAGTCTAATCATGGCCGTAGGTACCCAAGGGGTAATATAATAGCATAATCAAATATATAGTGAGTGACCATCCCAGTCATAAATGTTTGCCATTTTACACTCGCTCAAAATACATGCTTCTCCCAAGCAAGAAGACACGTAAATTTTCTTTAATCGAGATAGCATAACACTTTTCGACACAGGGCACAGCCCAAGATTTTAATATTTGGCATTTTGCGTAATAACAACGATTCCAGATGTAACGCAGTTTCCGGTCCTCGATGTAACAGCAAAGGCTTTCACGCCCGGAGTCGAATGAAGAACCAGTAAAATCCGGGCTGATGGGCCGTGGTCGAAATGAAGTTTGGAAGTTCGCTTTCATTTCGACCACGGCCCATCAGCCCGGATTCTACTGGTTCTTAATTCTTCCGGTCCTGAGTACACTGCTGTGTACATGACAAGGAAGTTTTCAGGGCGGTCATGGCTAGGCATGCCGAGTTAAAGGGTTTATTATTGCTTATAATAATCGGTGAAACATATGTTGCCAAACACGACGGTGATGGAATACGAGCCGTGGTCAATCAGTACTTCCAGAGCCTATCAGCCCGAATTCACCTGTTCTGTCATCATATGGGAAAGTAATTAGACTTGTTCAAGCTTAGCTATTTCTTACTGCGGGCAACCGCCGGATGGCCATTCGGCCCAGTCATGAAGCGGGGTATTTGCACTGATTGAATTGGAATTTATTATTTGCCTCCTCCCTGCCCCAAAGATTATCAAAGAGAAATTAGCCATAGTAGGTAATACCTTATATATGGTCTTCCTAAAATTAAAGTAATTGTAAGCGGTGCTAGTCATCCCAATCTTGTTGCTCCTCACCGTCACCCTCATAGGGATTGGCACTTTCCACAGGTGATATAGACTTCAGATAAGCTTGAAGTAATTGCTTATTCAGCCGATCTGTCAGAGTGATCTCTCGGGAAGTTGGATCTTTCAACTCAGATGGATTATCTGAAGTAGGGTTTTCAGGCATTACTATAAAATAAATTATTTTAAAATGGTAAAATATGTAAGATAACAAAAAAATGATACACCTATACACAAACACAAAAAACACTAACAAAATTAAGCGTGTCACTAGATTTACTATTTTGAGTATTTGCTGTCTATATACTCTGTGGTAAGGTGCCTATTCCATTGACCGGCTAGGGCTATTTCCAACAACGGTGACGTGGTAGCAGACATTCAAGACTTAGGTGGCGTTTCCACCGACCTCGCATTGCAGAATTGACGGAAATGTTTATTTTCCTCAATGCCATAGTTAAAATTGATCAATGATCATACATTAAAATCACAAACAAATAAACTAATATTAAAAAATGGCGTCATGGGATATGTTAAGTACAAACATTTTAATAGATTTCTATAAAAAGAAAAATTTTAATTTCCGTCAATGTCATTTGCATTCTGCAATGCGAGGTCGTTGGAAACGCCACCTAAGTCTTGAATGTCTGCTACCACGTCACCGTTGTTTGAAATAGCCCTAGCCGGTCAATGGAATGGGCGCCTTACCTCCCAAAAGTGAAAAGCTTAGAAGTTGGAAAACTACGAAAGCTTAAAGGCTAGCCTTGATCCTTGTTCTGCGCATGCGTCAGGACTCAGTCAAATTGGCCCTACCCTTCCAACGAGGAAGGTGTACAACTTACAAGTTCCACAATTTTAAAATATAGCTTAAAAGTAAAACCTCGAGCACTCATTTTTATCAATAGCTTTTCATGGTCCTTAAACATTTTTGAAAGCCTAACTGCAACCGGTATCTACGGGATTTTGATCATAGCATACCTACCTATAGGTTTTACTGTTAGGCTATATTTTTAAATTCTGGAATTTGGACTTTATCAAATGGTTAATTGTTAGGTATTATTAATTATGACAGCTAACTTAATTAGATACTGTTTTGACTATTTTCAATTATGAAATCGAGAATCTACTGAATTGTATTTATATGTCGTGCCGAATGGTTGGAAATGGAATCTTTGGTCTTTCGCCCAGTAACTAGTTAATTTAGCTGCCATAATTAATAATACCTAACAATTAACCACTAATTTTGATAAAGTTAAAGTTATAGAATTTAAAAGTATAGCCTAAAAGTAAAACCTATAGGTAGGTATGCTATGATCAAAATCCCGTAGATACCGGTTGCATTTAGGCTTATAATAATGTTTAAGGACCATGAAAAGCTAATGATAAAAATTAGTGCTGGAGGTTTTACTTTTAGGCTATATTTTAAAATTGTGGAACTTGTAAGTTGTACACCTTCCTCGTTGGAGGGGTAGAGCAAATTCGACGTCCTGACGCATGCGCAGAACAAGGATCAAGGCCAGCATTTAAGTTTTCGTGGAAAACTGTCAACAAAACATAAACAAAAGAAAGAAGAAGTAACCAAGAACCATTGAAGTTGAACTTTGAAGTCGAAAATTAACTGAATTTCTATTAGGTGAGTTTTTTTTAATTATCATTTGTATTTTATTTGAAAGCGTGAATATCGGTTTTATTACACTTAGCATCCAGAGCCATCTTAAATTTAAAGAAACAAGCACAATCCGAATGCGACATTGCGCGCTCAGTTCAACCGGGTTTGAAGAAATAGCTTTTAAACGCATTTGATTCTAGTTAACAATGGAAGATTATGCAAGTGATGTTGATGATCTGTATGACCGGATTGATGAAGACGAAGGAGATAAATTTGGTGCTGAAGAAGCAGAGGAAGACAACTCTCATGATAATGCAGGTAACTTAAATTTATAACACTTAATCATACCAATTCTGTAGCCATCATCTATTTCAAAATAAATTTTGACTTAACGTATTGTACTTATCGTTAAAAAGGGGTAAAAAGCAGGTGTTCATACAGGATTTACCAGGTTGTACAATTAATATATTGACCCATTAGGCCGTTATGTCAATATTCTATGCAATTCTCATCACCTACTCATAGAATTTTAATAGGGTCTATAAAAGGTTAAGGGAGCATAGAAAATTATTGCAGTGGTCGCATCGTATGCGCCAATTAGAATCCAAGCATTATTTTTAGCCACTGTTTTAGTTATTTGTTGCGTAGAATAAAAGATTTTGGTGATCTGTCATGTTAATATAGCCATTGCGTTAAATTAACACGGTCATGCTGGGGAAGGCGTCAGACGAATCAAAGGTTTTAGGGTTATAATATATTAAAGGGTTATACGAGAACAGATAGTTTAGCCAATTAGGTACTTAGCTTATGAAAACTATTGAAATAAATGTTTTGATCACATAAATTGACAGTGACAGCCACGAATTTCAACTTTGTCAGTGCCAACACTGCCACACCAGTATTCCTCCCGCACATCATTTTGTTTTTGTTTTTAGAAGGAGACTTGGAGCGGCCCGAGCCTAAACCTAAGAAAGAGAAGAAAGTTACTCAACGACCGCAGCCAAAACTGAACTTAACGTCCCTTCAAAGTCCCAAGGGGTTGCTAGCTCTGAACGAACTTTTTAAAAACTTCAAATTCCGTGGGAGTGGTCATGAAGAAGATGATTTTGCGAATATTATGAGATTGTTGGAACAGTGGGCGTACAGGCTATTTCCAAAGTTTCATTTTGAAGACACACTGAAAAGACTGGAGGCATTAGGGAAAAAACGGGAAGTGCATGTATATTTACGAAAAATCAGAAATGGCTTAGTGACCTTGGGTGATGACAGCGAGATAGTTCGTAATTTCGATGATGGTGATGATGAGATGGGGGTGGAAACTGCCGGAGATGCTTTTGACGAACTACTCGCTCAGCAAATCGCCCAGTCTCAGTCGTCAGCTGCTACTCCATCGCGAAACACTACTGCCAGTACAAGCTATGCTACTCCAACGCATTTTGGTGATGCTGCACCTTCGCAAATCGGTTTAACTGACGAGCAGAAAGCGAGAATAGAAAGAAATAAGTGGTTGGCTTTGGAAAAACGGCTTCAAAAGCAGAGAGAACTGTCACAAGCTGAATTCTCCGCCCCCATGGACATTGATCTTACACCTTAGCGCTGGATATGCCTTGTTATTATAGGCTAATAATGTGCAGGTTTATGCTGTACAAATTATACAGTAGTCACTTCTTTAAAAATAATTGATCGTTGTAAGATGATAGACAGGTTATGTATATTATTAATTGTTGCTTAATAAGTTTATGCCTCAAGTAGCGTATGTTTAGTCCTCAACAAAAAATATTTATTTTGGGAAGTTGAGACGTTCACAAAATGCTTAAATTGCTAGTATTTTTCTAAAAAAAATTAAAAATAATTCGTTATTAAAACTTAGAATCAACTACAGCGGTTGACCGATTCAGGCAAAATTGCTCAATTATAATTTACAAGTTTACAATAACCATTTTCTGCTATAAAGCTAGTTTTTAAAAGCTGTCAACCAGAAATGCAACTAGAAAGACCTTGAGTCACTGTCTGTAATGTAATAAAAATGCTTAGGCTATCATTTTAAAAGGACTCATTTATTTATCCTAAACCTTGCTGAATTAGTTTTAACTTGTTTTTTATTTACGTAAATCAATAAAAAGGTATTATGCTGTCTACTGTTTTACCATTTTTAAGACTCGCTTAATCATCACAAAATGTTAACATTATTATTATTCTAATTTTCAATAAAGAGCGATGCACCACGCCACTGACTTCGTTCCTCATCTCGTCTGTACTAATACCTTTGAAGTAGTTCTATATAAGTAACAATAGTTTTTATGATCTGCAAAAAGCAATGTTTAACAAGGTATAACTTCATTTGAAACGTTCAAGAAAACCCCAGGGCAGTTGGTTACTTGGGCAAATGCACCTAAGTTAAATTAAGAAGGCTGCGATATGCGAGATGCTTGTACGAATCGTATCGACTTCGAAGGAGTATTCTATTTTTGACAGGTCCTAGACAAGGGCGTACGCAGCCATCTTTCTAAAGGGGGGGGGGAGTAGGCAGGGGCTCCCCTTTTGAGAAAGTAGGCCCGAAATAGTGGGGGCTTACGCATTTTGATGGCAGTAATATTAAATGTACAAAAGATGAAGAATTGGGGGCAGTGTTGTACAATGTGGCTGTAAAGGTACACATGTCGTTTGACAAACCGTCATCAAAATACCGAAGGAACTCGTTCTTATGAGAGATTGAGATTCACGACCAATTATATTAAATCACCTTGATAAAAATTGTATTACTAGACGACACCTGCTTTACATGTATTACGTTTTGTTTTAGAATGAGTCGAAAGGAGGCTCTCTCGCAGTTCATCCAACAAATTCACGGCCGCCCGGTCGTCGTAAAGCTCAACAGCGGTGTTGATTATAGAGGCAAGTTTCCCACTGTCATTATTTTTAAATTCAGCACCATAGCATAGGCGAATCCCTGAGTGCTATTGATTGACTTCAATAAGTCCGAGTGATGCTCAAGCATACAGTGCGAGGAGGAATTGGAGATAACGAAACACCGAGTTTCTTCGATTTTTTAAGTGTATGATTTTGCAAGAAATGTATTGAAAAGCTTTTCATTACTTACAATTAATGGCCCGAAAGTAGTATGCGTTGACAAATCTGTCGTTTTCATTCTGCTTGTGAGATCTAGTAGCAGAGTCCATGGCTTGCCAGCAGATCATTGAATTAAAGTCGTGTCTTTTATTTATATCCCACAATCAATCCGTGGCCCTTTTATGCCCTTCTTTGACTGTGGCACAGTGGCCCTGCCTGAGTATCTTTCCATCGTAAGAAGAATGATGGTGGCTTCGCTAAATTGGCGTTAGTACTTAGTAATCACCTGCAATGTTAAGGCTATGCAAATGCCCCACTGTCCTGCCATCGAAAAAATAAATGAACTTACCACTGTGTACTCCGCACATGAGTGCATATGCCGAATTGCCGATTCTGCGCAACAGATCTGCTGGGAGATCTGTCGAGATACATCTGAGCCAATTGGTTAGTAGGTACCCTAACCACAGTAGATTTGCTGCGGATAATGTGTCGAAAGATTTGCACCCTCTCTTGTAAACGCCATCTAAATGCTTAAGCCTCAAATCTCCATATTTTATTTAAAAATAATATCAATCTTTCGTTCTTGTACAACAGTAGTTTTGTAGTATCAGGATATACTAGTGTTCTGGTTCTTTAAACTGTACGCTGTTCTATAGCCATGCTTTGCTGAAGACCCTTATACATATAAACATAATATATAGAACAACCTTGCTTATACTTCATCTCAGCTAATCTAAAATGTATCATAAAAGAAGTACGGTACGGTAATAAACAATATGTTTTTTTTTTTTTTTGTTCAGGGGTGCTGGCTTGTTTGGATGGCTACATGAACATTGCGTTGGAGCAGACGGAGGAATATGCTAACGGTCAGCTTAAGAACAAGTATGGAGATGCTTTTATACGAGGGAACAACGTCCTTTATATCAGCACACAGAAGCGCAGACTGTAAGCTTCTGCTTCATTTCAATTTTCGATGTTGGACTCTTTTGGGTACTGGTCGAGAGCTTACCTATAATAAAAAAATTTTATCTACCTGGTACAGTGAATTACAACTTTTTTTTTTAATTTAATTTGTTTTATATTATTCAGCCAGAAATTTAAATCTGAATTTTTGCAGCAAACGCCATTTAACCGAATAACTTATCAGGGGGAAAATTTAAACCACTGTATTATTTAATACAGTAATAAAACTCACCCGATCTAAAACAGACATAAATGTAAATTTACTGTTCTATCAAATTGGTACCAATAAACCTTGAAAAAGTAAGTTCCACCCACGCCTAACATATGCATATGTTTTTAATTTCTGTTGACTATCTGTAATATTATTATTTTCCGCTTTAATTCCCATCGGTAAATTTACATTCGTTGGGGTTTTTTAAAATCATTTACACTCTTATGTTTTCCCGGATAAATTATTATTTTCTTCTTTTCTTTCTTGAATAAAACGCCGATTTTCCTACAATATTTGTAATATGCAACCCTTCATGTTTTAAAACTTTGGGAGATACGACAGGACAGTGACTCAGTGATGTCAGTGACTACCTTAAAGCGTGGGTCCCACCATCGCTTTTAAAGTCATTCTAAGTGATGTGCTCGCCGTTGCCGTGTTTTTTCATATTCCGTGTAGTATGCATCCATTAGTTTCCACTGGAAAAGGCTGCAAAGAAAGACAGAGCTTGGGTGAACCTTGTGCTGATGCTCGGAGGAACCACCTAGGGAGCTGATGCTTTAACGCTCAGAGCTGCGTCGCTCGCTGGCTCTAGTCAACTCCACAGCGGAGTACGCACCTTCAGCGTTTTGTAACAGTAGTAGTAGTAGTGTTCGTCGGGTTAATAACGACTTAGGCCTCATTTGGGCCCATTGAGCGACCCCGACTTGACTGTCCTATGCCAGCCCATAGGACAGTGGACCTCCTGATTATAGTGGATTCCGAACCACTTGGGAAACACAGTGAAGTCACACGATTAGTTCGGAGGTGACCAGGACAAGTCCTACCATGTTTCCCTACCGACACTGTGCATACGACCAAGTTATCTGCAGCTTTGAACCTGCTCTGGTCCGCTGGATTCAACATGGTATGGCGGCCGGTGTTGTGTAACAGTACCCACACTTCTAAAATAGACGTGCAAATAAACAAAGCAAGGCTAGTTATTACGCCAGTTGTGAAAACAGCTGCGTGAAAAAGGCTCCCTGTCCTTAGCAATACTGCCCCTCCAGTTCTAAGAAGAGAGGTGACCCCATCCAGGGAGATAGTGAATTGGCGGCAGCATGGAGCAGGACATGATGAATGAATGAAACGTGTATTGAAGACTCTTCGTGAATGTCCCACGGAATCACCTCCGATCGCGCAGACATCCTTGGGGCCAGTTCCCGACATCGCTTGAAAAGTCTCAACAAGAAATATTTCACTGCACCGCCATGCATTGGTATATGGCGGTGTCATGCAATACTCCTTACCGAGGTTTTACCAACAATCGTGGGACCCGCCCAAAGGATAACAATGCTATTGCTGCTGCAGGTTGTAGTGGGTTTGTACGAAGGTATTTTAACACTGAGAACTCGTTAAGGGGCCCATTCCATTGACCGGCTAGGGCTATTTCCAACAACGGTGACGTGGTAGCAGACATTCAAGACTTAGGTGGCGTTTCCATCGACCTCGCATTGCAGAATTGACGGAAATGTTTATTTTCCTCTATGCCATAGTTAAAATTGATCAATGATCATACAGTAAAATCACAAACAAACAAACTAAAATTAAAAAATGGCGTCATGGGATATGTTAAGTACAAACATTTTAATCGATTTCTATAAAAAGAAAATTCTAATTTCCGTTAATGTCATTTGCATTCTGCAATGCAAGATCGGTGGAGACGTAACCTAAGTCTTGAATGTCTGCTACCACGTCACTGTTTTTGGAAATAGCCCTAGCCGGTCAATGGAATGGGCGCCTAACTAGTACCGGGCATAAATTTCACGGCGAGTGTACTCTTATTATGATTTATTGTCTGCACAGGCTACTTATAATAGGACATCAGCAGGGGTCCATTCAAAGAGTTGATGGGAAAGAAAATGAGGGGAGGGAGATGTCACTTCCAGGTAATCTTTGTCACAGTACTTGGACTTTTATTTAAGTTAGCTATCAACCTACTGCAATATCTTTACCGTTGCAAAATTAAACGACCATAGCCTTTTGATTCATCTGATGGTCCCTTAGGGGCTTAGGCGCCTTGTCGCAGAATCGACAGTGTGTAGTTTTGGATCACGGATACAAAATAATTATTAACTTCAGTTCAGTGCGGACCTCCGTACTGCACAGATTGTGTCTGGTGCGTGTGTGTACTTGCTTGATTACGTATCACTTGGATTACAATTTTCTTCAGATACTGCCTTCATATGAATAATTTTCAGCTAGTTCTTGGTCGAAACCGAAAGAAAAGAAAAAAATCCAATACCCCACCCCTCCCCTAGATATGACCAGCATGACGGAGTCGGAGGTAGGCCTAAACCAGTCCTGTATCTATTGATGAAGCCAACGAAGGGTAAGATAAATCCTTTTGTTACCCACAAGTCTGTGAAAAACGCCCTCGGACAAGAGCCGAGATCAATAAAAAGGCTTTTAAATGGTACATACATGATTGAAGTGGAAAATGAGGAGCAGGTTCGCTGCTTATCGAACATTACCGAGCTGAATCAAGTAGTACAAGGCAGTAGCGAAATTGTCAAGCATCAAGTCATTTTCGAGAGACATCCCACACTAAACCTGGTAAGAGGTGTCGTAAGATGCAGGGAATTCGAAGGTTTAGCAAATGAAGACATTGTATTAGAATTAGCATCCCAAAAGGTTACTGAGGTAAAATGTCTAACTAGAGAACCCAGCAAGACTGATCGGCCGCCGTCATACTTAATAACATTCTCAACAAATGCTTTGCCTTCTTACCTAGATATTTTAGGTTTTGAGGTGCCTATAAAGCCTTTCTACCCAAAGCCCTTACGGTGCCACAGGTGCAACGTATACGGCCATTCTTCTTACGTCTGCAAAAGCAAGGTTATAGTGTGTCCCAGGTGCTCAAAAAAATACGAACAACCTGATGATCATGATATCAAAAATTCTCCAACTTGTTCAGTATGTGCTGGCCCACATGATGTGAGAGATATCACTATGTGCCCAGTCTATCAAGAAAAAACAAAAATACTGCGTTATGCTATCAGGAATAATATGCCATTACAAGCCGCAACGCGATCTTCCATAAAATCAAGCCAAGCAGAAAACAATAATGCACCCCCTTCTCAACTGTTCCCCCAGGGTTCCAAAGCTGCCCATAGGGCTCCAAATCCGTGGTTCCCTACAAATCACACCCAGTCTTATTCCCAGCATACCTTCAATTTCAATGCAAAATTATTTAAAAATAATTATTAAATTTTAAATGGGAACACTGCCCTGCCACTACAAAAAAATGTGGCACAAATATTCAATGGCCGTCATTTGGCTGCAAATGAGCCGTTACAGATAACAATAAATAAATCTCAGGCACAACCCACTCCCCAGCAACCCATAGAAATTGGTTCGAAAGTGACCAAAGGTAAACCCCTCCTAAGAAACAAAAAAGAAAGGCAGCATAACAAAGAAACCTTACCCGGCGACACTGACTCAAGTGACTGTGAACAAAAAGGAAGTAGGAGCTGTCAGCACATGGAAACACAAGACTGTGGTAGCCTCAACACGAAATCATATCCTAAAGAATTCTAAATGATGGACACAATTATACAATTTAATCTAAATGGGTTCTATAGACACTTTGAAGACTTTTTGTGCTTACAAGCCAAAATAAAACCAATAGCTTTCCTTCTACAAGAAACTCATTTTAAACCCAAAGACCCAATAAAATTCAAAGGATATAATATTTTCTATACTAACTGCACATCTAACAACCATGCAAGTGGAGGAGTTGCCATATTCATAGCCCAACACCTCCAAGCTAAATGAATACCTCTGAATACATCGCTCCAAGCAGTTGCGATTCGAACAACCCTTCATTGCCCTCTGACGTTGTGTTAATTATATCTGCCTCCTTCTCTCAGTTTGCAGCCGGAAGAGCTAATGCAACTAATGGGTCAGCTCCCACCCCCTTATATCATTGGCACTGATGCCAATTGTCATAGTCCTTTATGGGACCCAAGCAGATCAAATACTGACCAAAGGGGAAAAGTTTTTGAAAACCTCATTCAGCATATGCCAATTCAGCTACTCAATGAAAGAAAATTTACCCATTTTTCGACAAGAGGCACTCACACATCCGTTGATTTAACACTATGCCGTGATAATTTAGCTTGTGACCTAACATGGTCCATTTTAGAGGACAGATATGGAAGCGACCACTACCCCCTAGCTATAAAATTACTGACTCCCCTTCCAATTCTTGTCCAACCTCCGCGTTGGAAAATTGACCCTGAAAATGGCCCATTTTTTAATCTGCACTTTCTGTACCCCCAAACCGGGGACATAGACTCTGATGTTTCCAAACTAGTGAAAATAATATCTATCGCTGCTGACAAAGCGTTTAAAAAAAAAAAAAAAAAACCAACTGTAAGGCCCACATCTGTAAACCATGGTGGAACTCAGAATGTTCACAAGTCAGCCGAGCCCGGCACAAACAGTATAACAAGGTCCGTAAATATCCTACCCAAGAAAATATAATAGAGCTTAAGCGATTAGAAGCTCTAACGAAACGAACTCTAAAAACAAGTCGGAAAACTCACTGGCACAATTTTGTATCAAAATTAAATATCACGGCTACTTCTCAGCAAGTGTGGGCACAAATCCGTAAAATAAAAGGAACTGGGCAGATAGGTGTCGCCCCCCTCGTAAGTTCTGGCAAGATCTACAATACAAATTTAAGCATTGCAAATCACTTAGCGGAACATTTTGCTGAAGTGTCCCAAGACGAATCGATCCCCCTCCCCTAGCCTCTCGTATATTAAAGCATGACCTTGACACATATGCTTCAGAGCTTGATTTTTCTCCCCCTACTGGAGTAAATGAAACTTATAATGAACCGTTTTCATTGAAAGAGCTCAAATGTGCTCTTCTGCGTTGTAATAAATCTGCCGGTGGACCCGACTCTATTTCCTATATTTTTATTAAGCACCTGCCGCTGCCTTTATTATTACACTTATTAAATATATATATATATATAATCGCCCACATTATACCAATACTAAAGCCCTCCCCAGTTCGTACCGACCCATTTCTCCCACAAACTGCTTGTGCAAAATACTCGAAAAAATGGTGATAGTTAGACTATCATGGAAAATCGACCCACTGCTGTCTCCAATCCAATGTGGTGGACTCAAGCAACATTCCACAGTAGATCATTTAGTCCGAGTGAGCACATACATCCAAGACGGATTTTTAAATCAGCAACACATTGTTGGAATATTTTTTGACCTGGAAAAGGGATATGACAGGACATGGCGTTCCTTAGTACTCAAAGTACTCTTTGACATTGGCTTAAGGGGCAACTTGCCTTTTTTGCCAAAAATTATCTGTCTAAGCGTGGGTTCCAGGTTCGATGTGGTATAGATTTATCTAATGCACTGGTGCAGGAGAATGGGGTCCAGCAAGGCAGCTCAATTGCAGTAAAACTTTTTAATGCCGCTGTCAATACAGTTACCACCTTTCTTCCACCTGACGTATTATCTTGTCTGTTTATAGACGATTTAGCTATTCTATATAAATTAAATAGCCTTCATTCAATAGAAAAGAAGCTGAATCTTATTCTCAGATCCTTAACAACATGGTCTAATAAATTCGGGTTTGCCTTTTCACCCACCAAAATGGCTGCGGTACACTTCTGCAAAAAAAGGAATTGTCATAACGACCCCATTCTATACTTTCAAGGAAATACAATATCTTTTAACAACTCACACAAGTTCCTCGGACTAATCTTTGACAAAAAATTAACCTGGGGAGAACATATCAAGGATCTTAGACTAAGAGCAATTACGTCATCGCATCATCGCTCGTCTATGACGCAAGAGCGCCTTGTTAACTTAGCCATGATCTCCATAGAAAATGACATAGCAGAAAAATTGGAGACGTCGACCCTTATAGGCCCTACAAAAATTTTCTATGTTGAAGGCCCGGCGTAAGGCAGCGTTTTAGTTAACAATTTGTACGACGAATGATTGATAATTATAATTAAAAATTAGTTCAATTCTACTTGAATATGCATTTTTTTATATAGTAAACCCGAAGTCTTAAAAATTCGGAGGGGGGGGGGCGCCACAGTAAAAGTTTGCACGCGCATGCCGAATCCGCTCGGGCCGGCCCTGCACACACAGGCAGCTGTGACTCCGGCTTGATAGCATTGTGAATTTTCTAAGAATTTTAAGATTTAAACCAGCTTTAATTAAATACTCAAGCCTTTTCTTATTAAAAATAACTCGCATCCATATATTAGACCACCAGGACAAGTTAGAATTGATTGCATAAAATTTTCTATCAAACCTAACGGTCACTCACCTGTGAAGACATGCCCCCGCGCACACTTTCTACAGAGGTACTTTATTACCAAGAAAAAAACCTTTCTAACTGGGTCTTGATACGAAAATGAATTATAAAATGCTCCAAACTAAGTCATCAACTTTGGCAGCTCCTGTTATCAAACAAATGAAACAATCAAAGTACTACCACGCAGCTATAGTGCGCACACACACGGGCCAATAGGAAAACAGCGCGCGAAATTTATACTTTTAAAACTTTTCCATACTTGGAGAAATCTCGAATTTTCCCCTAAACTCAGAAAAGCTGACACTCCACTGGACAAAATTCCTCTCCTCACTCAACCCTGATTCTTTTACCATACCTGACCATGATTTTCGACCTGAAACTAGAATTCGGAGCTCCTCAGATATTCTAGCCAACTGAGACGAAAAAAACCGTCACAGCCTATTCCATCGACGTCAATAGTTCACTATTGACGTGTTTGACGTGGTAGCTGACATTAAAGACAGTGAAAAAATGTCTGCTACCACGTCAATATCAGCAATATTTTGACTATTGACGTCGGCGGAATAAGCGCCTAAGGGAGTTTACTCCTGCACAAATAAAGTTAGGCGAACCGTAATATTGTACAACCACAACTCTGCTGGAATGTTTCTTGTCACGGTTTAGTGAACTTCATATTAAGAGTGTACAACCCGTAGGAAATTGGCAGCCCGAAATTTAATAGGTACTTTTTATTTTTTATTTAATGAACTAAGCATGTTATTAAAGATTTGCCTCATCAAAGTTGTAGAAGACTAGGTACTCAGGACATGTAGAATAGTGGTACAGACTCACTTTCACCCGAAAGGTTGTTGGTTCGAGTTCCACACTTGCTACAATTTCTGGCCATGCTTCGGAGGGCATGTAAAGCAGGCGGTCCCGGGCCTTCCTAGTTGAGTGTAAGAGAGGGCTTTACAGCCCTAACTCCGCTAGGTTAGCTTAGTAATAGAACAAAAAATCAATATTTAATATATTTTAATACTTCATGCATCATATTGTAAGATATTTTTAATTTATGAAATTGTAGTTTTTTTCATAAACATGCAAATATTTTATAAACAATAACTTTTCACGTATAATCGATTTTATAAAAAAAAACTACAATTTCTAAAACGAAATATACCTTATTATATGATGCATGAAGTAGTCTTCTACATGATGAGCCAAATCTTTAATAACATGCTTAGTTAATTAAATAAAAAATAAAAAGTAGTAAATTTCGAGCTGCCACTTTCCTACGGCCTGTACACTCTTAAATTACTGCACACAATTCTTGTAGGCCGTATAATTTTTCTTCTTTTCCATTTTTGTGAAGTTCCCAGGAGCTTATAGGTAGGTACCAGCACTGATTCTTATTATGTTGAATAATTATTTTGTAGACGAGATCAAAAACCTAGTTGTTCTCTTCAGCTGTGTCAGAGTTTCAAATATTTTGATTGGCCATCCTTCCCCCTTTATAAGTCATGTGACTACATTAGAATTAAAAACAAGATATTAGTTTCACAGACATTTAAAAAAAAAATCTCTTTCGGCTCTGGTCGATAAGGTGTAGGGAGACTCAGCAGATCCTGCTTTTCCTCCACGCTACCTACGCTATGCAAGTAATAAAAAATACTTCATTATTTTCCCGACCACAACATCAACACATAAAACACTTGTGTTCCAAACAATGCTGACTATGAACTTTTATTTAACAAATTATTTTCACTTTGACTGGACGTCATTTTAAAATCGTTGATTTGCCGTAAAAAGTGTCGATTACCATTATTGTAGATAATAATACGGTCTTTCAGTCAGATTTTAATTCATTCCTCGACCAACATTATCTGAGATATGAATTATATAAGGTTTCAATCGGCCACCATCTTGTAACCAAGCAGTGGATCTAGCTAGTTAACAAACTCGATCAAGACATTTGTATGATCAATTTTTGTGCCAAGTTTTATCAAAATCGGATAATATTTACGGAAGTACATATTTCCTAAAATCGATATTCATACATGTCATATTATATATACTATATACAGTATATATATATATATATATATATATAACATTCTGAACGGAGGGTGGTTTTCGGCTCAGGGGGTCATGAAACGTTGTGAAGAAATTTTCCGAAAGTCGAAAATTGGTCGCCATCTCAATAGGTAGGTAGATGAATCTCCCTTAAAATCCAGCAGTATTGACCAAGTTGCATAGCTATATTTTTGGAGTGATCACAGGTGTAAAACATTTTAAAGTATAGTGTAGTGTAGTGTTGCCAAGTTTATTTGTGTATTTGTGGGGAAGGTGAATCGTCACTTAAATCCTCTCGGCTTTTTACTGTGCGTCCCTATATCTTGGCGCAAACAATGGCCGTCATCCGCCAATGCTGCCAATGTTTAGGTAATTTTATTATCAGGCAACACCTCTGTTGTGTTAAGTTACTACAAGTCTCCAATCGCAGGGTGTATAGGAACTCGCGCACAGTACTAACTATGCCAACGAACGCCATAAACTCACATTTATGAGATTTGAATGAAGACTGCTTTTGTAGGTAGATTCAAATTTTTTGTAGAAAAGCCATGAATGGCTTGGAAAAAAATATGGTGAGCTTGTTTTGTAGTTTCGTTCTCAAAATCTTTACTTGGTTTGGTGTTTGGTATGTTTTCTAGCAAAACCGCGTTTTTGTTCGATTGACTATTTACTTTATTAGGTTACAACACAGTACAAGAATATTGATTTTTCTGTTGTTGCAATTCTGTAGAATCCGACGCGATTTTTTTGTGCTATATTTCCCAACAACAAATTTAATAGGTTAGCTGGTAAAACTCGCTAATATAGAGACGTTTTTCAATTCATTATTTCATTTCATAAACGTATGATCAATTCAAATAGATCATTATCATTGAAATCCCTTAACATTGGCAAGGCCCCCACGATAGGTTCCCATCCTAAACCAACTTTCCAGCAGTCCCCCTTTATCAAAATCACGGGAAACCACTTTCGAAAACTCAAAGCCAGATGATGACGATGATGATGGAATAAGGGTAGGCTATACCCTGATCAAAGAGCGGGGCGTAATAAAACAATTTGCGAACCCAAAGCGATTTATAATGGACAATTGGCGGTGGGGTTGGGGCCTCCTGGGGGCTGAAAGGAGGCCCCAGCTTGGGGAAATTGCCCCCCCCCCTCCTCTCCCCTCGTTACTACGTTACGGGGCTCAACCGCAGACGGGCCCCCCGCAGGTTCAGGTAATTGGCTTCCACGTCACTGACAATCTGTATATTCATTACATTTATTAATTAGCTTATTCGTGAAGCACTCTCTGTCAGCGATCAGATTTCTTTTCGTTTCTTATATTGTTGTCTGAATTTGTATGTATAGAAAAGGAAAATAATTATTAGGCAGGGTGCGTCTTGAAATTGCTGCTAATACGATAAGGATTAATTAAATGACAGTGATTTCATGGAATGGGTAGACCTACACAGTAAAGCCGTCGTATAGTGTATGGATGTTAGTCAGGCCTACTTGAATGGGTGTCACCAGCTGTAGGCAGGGAGCGTGCACAAATTATTATTATTATTATTAAATAATGTACCGATTTCCTGAAGGGATTTTTATGGACCTAGGCCTACTTAAAGATTTCGGACATTATTTATATTGTTTCCGTACGAATTGTATGCCATTAGTAAACTGGTATATGTCCTCGATGTCAACCTACACCGGCTGCAAGCGATAATGGACAAGCTGAGACAAGCTTACCATTGACGCAATGAAACGTGCGAAAGTATGACTTAACCAAGTACAGTTACGAGTCTTAAAATAATAATAATAATAATAATTTTATTAGTTTTCACATTTTATAACGAGTATTAGCGTTCTACGAGTATATAGGCCTATATATACGATATAGGGTGTACTTAGTGTGGCCCATTGATATTTAGTACCGGTAATTGAATTGTGTTTTTTGATTAATAAATAAATACTCAATAAAAAATGAAATTTATACGACTACATAGGCTACCCTATATAATTAGGGACGCATGCCTAAAACTAGCTAGCTAGGTTTAAATATTAAGAGATCATGTCCCACGAGTAAGCCTTAGGGTACCTATAGGTCTACAGCCGCTTATTTGACAAATATAAGCTCATTTCTTTAAAATATCGATAATAAAAATGTAATAGATCGCGCCTAAAGCGCCCATTCCACCGACCGGCTGGGGCTATTTACAAAAACGGTGACGTGGTAGCAGACATTCAAGACTTAGGTGGCGTTTCCATCGACCTCGCATTGCAGAATGCAAATGACATTGACGGAAATTAGAATTTTTCTTTTTATAGAAATCTATTAAAATGTTTGTACTTAACATATCCCATGACGCCATTTTTTAATTTTAGTTTGTTTGTTTGTGATTTTACTGTGTGATCATTGATCAATTTTAACTATGGCACAGAGGAAAATAAACATTTCCGTCAATTCTGCAATGCGAGGTCGATGGAAACCCCGCCTAAGTCTTGAATGTCTGCTACCACGTCACCGTTTTTGTAAATAGCCCTAGCCGGTCGGTGTAATGGGCGCCTAAGCATAATTGCTAATTTGCTATGTATGATTGGTCAATAGCGGGCAAACGTAGGCGGCATTAGTGAAATCGTTGTGGAGGGACTGTTTCCATGTTGTAGGTTTGCAAATTTAAAAAAAAAAGAAAATGTCGGAAAATTTAAACAAATGAATAATTCAACAATTAACAGGCAAGACAGACAGCACAAATCATTCGCAGTAAGTTCTGCACATTTCTCAGCATTAGCATCTTAATTGCTTTACTGTGACTGCATTTGGCTTATGGCGAGAACCTCCTGCTTAAACTGGGCAACAACTTTTTGCTGCTCTATTGCCTGAGCTGTGGATGACAATCTTGCCCGCCTGTGATGGTGTCTAATAAGAATAAGTAAATAAGAAAATTTTGGCATGGGCATTAACTTACAGCTTAGTAGGTCTGTATAATGTCGAACTCAGTTAATGTATGCTACTATAATTTTAAAGTCAATTAATGGGAAAGTGCTTCAGCAGGAAATTTTACGCCTGCAACAGGCCTACAAAACAGAGAATTAAAAAGAAACAGCATAAAGCATTTTATTGTTAAATACGTAATAACACCATCTGAGAAATGAAAGGAGCTTTCAACATAAAGTAGCCAACAAAAGCAGCGATAAGTGGTCGCGCGAGAGGTGGGGAAAGACTGCCTTAATGCCACCGGAAATGAGGGGATACTACCCCTTACCACCCCCCCCCCTCCTTCTTCTTTGCCGCCATTAACTGAAGCCTATGAAGGTTTGGAAATTTTTATCGGGGTCTAGTTCAGCGACGATGCGAACCCCCGTCGTAAGCACTCCGAAGTTAACTGTGTTGCCGACTGGTATTTGTACTTGGTTAAGTTATTCTTTCGCCTGCTACCTTGTGTCAATGATAAGCTTGACTCAGCTTGTCCACTACCGCTTGTAGCCGCTGTAGGTTGACATTGAGGACGTATACCAGTTACCAGTTTGCCAATTAGTACGGAAACAATACAAATAATGTCGTTGGCATTGAACAAGGGGCCAATGGGCGACTATAAATAAGCCTATGTTAGTAAAAAGTCCTTCGGGACATAATTACGGTATTACCATATTATAACTGCGTTGCCATGAAAATTCAGGTGTATTAAATAAAAACATTATTGGTACGGTATCATATATTTAACCATTTTATCTGTTTCTAGCATTGCATGGTACATTGAACATACCTTATAAAGTAAGAAAGAAAGAAAGAAAAAAGTAATTATTTTCGACATGGGCAAATTTTGGGCCTTTCGGCCCACTCTTATAGCTGACCCATACTGATTAGCCTATAGCCTACTGACTTACTGTAGATTGATGATGTAACTAACCTCCTCAGTTCATTAAACCCGAAATTAGAGAAGCAAGAAAAACTTGGACACAGGGGACACGAACCCATTCACAACCGTAAATAGCATTGTGTGAAGAGTGGATAAAGGTAACACAATGTCCGCCGGGCAAGGCATAAATCTTGGGTTTGAGTCCCGCCTTGCGCCCTTGCACAGTTTGTTTCTTGAATCTGAGTAGGTTTTCGGTAAGACAGAGAACCGCGATATCACGAAGTTTTCACTAATAAGTTACAACATTACTCATTCAATTTTGTTTCTATGAACTATACGCCTATGAATAATTATACGGTCGTGGCGAACAGTTGAACACAAGATTATTGCATCATAAAGTAAGAATGCATCTTCTTCTTCTCTGGCTCTACAGCCCTTGATGAACTTTGGCCTGCTCGACAACACTCCTCCTAAGTTAGGTTAGGTTAGGTTTTGTAAAACGTTCCACCATCTACGGACTCCCCACTGGGGAAGGTCATTTTCATACTCATCCTAGTCATCCTTCCAGCGTTTTCGAGGTCGAGTTGAATGCATACCTACTTTTGTCTTTTTGACGAAAAGATGATTGTACAATAGAAGGCTAGGCATCAAGTAAATGCATAGTTCTTTATTGCAGAGATTCCATGTGGAGGACGTGGAGGTAACATAACTTAAGTTACGGTATGTTCCGAAAAAATTAGCCTCAATTTATACATTTTTCACCAGGTTTATATTTTAAATGAAACGTACTGTTATCAATTTATTATGGGTAATTTATATCCCACGGAAAATAGTGTAGGTATTGTAAGTGTGCGATAAGACAATAACCCTTTAGAGAAAATTAGGACAATATGGTGGAAATTGGTTAAGCCATACAATAGCATTTCTCTGGGATCTCATTTGGAGTCGCCTCCAGCACTGTATATCGTATAGTCGCCGGGGCCCGGGGGAGAGGGAAAATTGCTGGAGACCAGCAGCCAATAAGGAATCAAATTAGTGGCAGCAAAATCTTTGATCTGGCGGGTGGGTCGACTCCATCTTGTTTACTTTGCTCTTTCGCTCAAATAAAAGGCCAAAGAGCTCATAAGAAGCATTATTTGATAGAACTCACGCTACGCGAATGAAAAATACATTTAGATTGTATAGCCGCACTTTGATCCAAATTTAATTTGCTTTACCCGCACCGTACCACATTTCCCTATTTTCATGGGCGTCGTCAGCTATGTTAGCAGAAAAGTAGGTTCAATTTAACCATTATATTGGTTTTCCCATTTTAACGCAAATTCTTCGTGAAGTTTTGGTACGGTATTTAATTTGTACACCAGTGTCCAGTACCCCCTCCTCCTCCGAAATGGGAAAATGTAAGTAGAAGTTAACTAATGTGAGTTCCTGTAATGCATAATTTAGCCAGATCTACCGTACAAATAATAGATGTTCTTGTCAACAGTGAGAACAGTGAGTGGTAGCCGGTCTATGATTGGTATAAGAAGTGGATTACTACTGTTGATCTGGTCTTGGCTACGCCCCCCCCCCCCATATTCTCAATTAAATGTATATGTGCGCTTGCCTAAAACCAGCCCCAGTTTTATAAAAATGCCCCCCCCCCTTCATACCGATTTATTTGATTATTTTCACTCTCGGAAAACGATAACATCAAACGACTGGCACACTTGGTAATTCCCTGGTGTTTTTGGAAGGGGCAGTGCATGCGGCATATGGCATTAATTGGGGGGAAGGAAAAGAACAGAGGGACAGTTGACCTTGGTTGCCAACATTTTCGTACGAAGTACCTACCTATATTATTTTCGATGCCTACCCCATGCCAATATAATGATGCGTCTTATATTAATATATAAATGAGTAGTTGCAGTGCATAATTTGCTATAGATTTGATGTAGATGGTTTGGTCGACACTCGACTGTGAGCGGTAAGAGGCTTGGTTGGTAGAATTCAAGAAGTTTGATAGCTAGAGGCGATCCGGTCGTGGCCACTCCCAATAATTTGTTGTATTATATAGGTACGCCAATGTATTGTACAACACACTAAAGTTCGAATCGGGTCAGTTACAGTACGTGGTATGCAAGGCCGTAGCTAGGATTTTCTTTCGGGGGGGTTCAGAAATGTAATTGTATATTACATAGTAGTTTTCATTTTTCCTCCCAAAATCACAAAATTCGATTTTATCTAGCGTCAAGCCATTTCATTTCGGGATTTCGCATGAACCGGCTGTATGCCTAAGTATTGTAAATCCTCTTTAAAATTTAGAGAAATCTTAGTTACGAGCATGATGGATATGTCTCACCTTCCAAAAACCAATATCAACTTACGTGAGTTGGTTTCTTTATTTACCTTTTCCTTGCATTTTCCGTAATATTTCTTTATTATGGACCATGTTGAAGTCATGAAACTGTCATTTGAGGTAATAACATTAATTCTGATCACCGCGGACGCCCATGCTGAGCTTTCGCCAGACATGGTCATTTACGGGCAGTGATCGACATAGGTTAGGAAGCTTTCATTCGAGGGTGCTTAGCTGTAGAGTAAACATTACGAGATTCAATAAAGTTGCCGTAGATGGGGAGGGGGAGGGGGGCTCCCTGCTCGGCTCTATATCTCGGGCTTTGTGATTGGTGAGTGCTACTACTATACAGCAGTCTCTTGAATATCCGCATAGGATAAAACGGGTAGTACGTACAGTATATCCTATATAGCGTTTGATCTTAAAAGTTAAACAGGCCTCCGTCCGCCGTGTGCTTCATGTCCAATATTGCTGCTTGTAAATAAGATTTGATTAATGTTCAAACTTAAGTCGTGTACGGATACCGTACATTGTTTACTATGTGTCTATGCCTATCGGATGGGCAATATTTTATGGGAATGTATTATGATATCGATCGTGCCCCCAACATTACAGCAATATATACTGTATGTACTGTATAAATATATTATTACGCAATATTAGGGTGTAGTACATTATACCACGGTCTACCAGTCTCACAGTCTACCATTTCACTATCTTAACTTTTCTAAATGATGCATTTTTTTTTAATACTAAGTATCTTCTGTATGTAGGTGCAGTGAAAATGAGTATAAGCCTAACTATGAATTTGGAATAGCATGGTCTGCATTGGCTTAGATATGCTTATTACTATTGACATAACAATATAACAGGCTTCAGCGTGACTTAACAAATTTCGGGTTACGTGTCTACCAGGGGATAAATGAGTAAGCTATATACCCTTGTTACAGTTAATAGTTTTAAAAGAACGATCATTAAGGGCGATTTTTATTAATATTTTGTAAGCCAGGAATGACCGCACATTTTTGACGAAATTAATTAATTTAGTCAAAAATACACAACCATTCCTTATTTATAAAAATTTTTGAAATCTCTCACTTAAGAGTGTACGTCCCTTAAGGGATTGGCAGCCCGAAATTTAATACTATTCAATTAAGAGTGTACAGCCCGTAGGAAATTGGCAGCCCGAAATTTAGTACTTTTTATTTTTTATTTAATTAACTAAGCAAATTATTAAATATTTGGCTCATTTAAGTTGTAGAAGACTACTTCATGCATCATATAGAAAGGTATTTTTAATTTTTGAAATTGTAGTTTTTTCATAAACACGATAATAATTAACAAATTACCGAGTATAAATTGTTACAGTTTTTATGAAAAAACTACAATTTCAAAAATTAAAAATACCTTATTATGTAATACATGAAGTAGTCATCTACAACTTAAATGAGCCAATTCTTTAATAACTTGCTTAGTTAATTAAATAAAAAATAAAAAGTATTAAATTTCGGGCTGTCAATTTCCTAAGCTCTTAACTAAGCTTAAAAGGCGACTTTACTTTAGGTCAAAACACCATTCTACGGCTTGTACACTCTTAAAGATTTGACTCAAGTTGTAGAAGACTATACTTCATGCATAAGTTTATTATAATAGAGTATTTTTAATTTTTAGTACAGTAGCTTTTTCATAAACACGATAATAATTTATAAAGGAACAATAAATTTTCACGTAAAATAGCTACTATGAAAAAACTACAAAATAAAAAATAAAAAATAAGAAGTATGAAATTTCGGGCTTCCAATATCCTACGTGGCGTACACTCCTAAATAAGAAACTTAATAACACGAGATTTGAACATTGAACTGTTATCATACACACTCCGTACAATGTATAGCCACCCTCTTTTGGAATGAAGACGCAATTAACGAACACACATCTCAGCAACTCTGATGGCGCCTCTCAAAGGCACAATATGACAAAAGGATCCTCTGACTTTGCCAGCCCTGACAAGCCTCCCATTGTTTGAAATTGAATACATGAATGATTACAGGCAATTGCTCTCCGTCTCGGGATTATTATTTCGCAAGAAATTAACGGAATTATTGCACATTGAACTGGCTGGTTTCAAAGCAGGCCAGCCTCCCCCTTCTTCCTCTCGAGCGTTTTGTTCTTTTGCTCTGCATAATTGACATCGCTTTTTCCCTAATTCTTTCTCTCACTTGTCATTTCACCCTTTATATTGATGTAATGAGAGGATCTGCTTTCCATTCGAGGATTGTTGCAAGTCTGTCTTTGAGAGAGAAAAATTTTGAAAATAGTCTACAATCACAATCCACAGGTCTAAATGTGAAGTTATTTAAAATAACTTTAGTACCGTACCGTACCGGTCTATTAATCAATTGTTACCCCGTTCCCCACTATGGATTGTGGAGCAATGTAAGATTGGATCTATAAGAAGAAATGGTCAGTGAAGTTGGGTTCATTCTACTTAAACTTATTGGCGTATATATACAATATAATATCGTATAATACTAGTATATACTTACAGTTTGTACTTACATTAGAAATATTGAAATTTAGATTATTATCGCAGTGCCAATGAATGCAAAAGCCAGTACGGTACGAAGACCTTCAGCTTTATGGCTTCAATGCTTGTGCTTGTGCGAGTCTTTATACACCATGCGATCGAAGACGTGTCGTAATAAATGAACCGGAAAATGCGCATTTTTAGTTACAGCTGAATGACCTTATCAAATCAGAAGCCAAAACTAGAGAAGCTTCACACCCAAAAAAATGAAAATTTTAGGAAATTTAAGTTGAATAGCCTGAAAACGAATTTTTTGATGGTAACAAAAAAAAACACAAAAATTATTTTTTCTATATTTTCGAAAAATTGCATTTTCTACGTCTGTTGCTCTTTGTAATTATTTATGCATTGAGCGACACTGTGAGAATACTTTTTTTTTTTTTTTTTTTTTTTTTTTAAATTGGGGTACAGGTGTTACCTGTGTGCACTTAAGCCTATTTGGCCTATTGTGCCCCTACAACAAAGTATCTACATCACTTCTACATCTCTTCCTCGAGAACTATCTCCCTCAGGAGAACCAGGATCTTGAGGGGATTTAGAAGTTGTGGGTCTTTTACATGTAACTGCAAGCTTCCCGAGCATGCTGCTTTTCTTCGTGCGATTGTATCGCAATGAAGGAGGATGTGCTTGAGGTCCTCCACTCCTTCATTGCAGAATCTGCAAGACTAGTTGTATCCCCAAGAGGCTTCAGATATATAACCCTAAGACCAAAGACGCCAAGGCCTGTTCTTGGTTTTGTACGTCCTAGCTTAGAGCCATCAGTAAACCACTTGATTGTGTGACTATTGTGAATTCCTGCTGATTCGCAGGATTCTTTCTTTGTCCCTAATATAGTTTCGAATTCCCTCCTAAAACAGTATTTTGGATGGATTCTATCGCTTGGCATATCCAGGCAGTGGTCAGACGTAGTCAGAGAGGCTGAGTCTCTCTTAACTGCCCTTCCACTCCTTTTTAACCCGCTCCTAATAATGCCCTTTCGGCTGAAGTTTCCACTGCAACATGGAGGGGTGGGAAGTCCAGTACTATCTCCATTGCTGCAGTGGGACAGGATTTCATAGCCCCTGTAAAGCATCATGTTAGAGAATACGGGCTTCTGAATGTAGCCATAATTTGGATTATTCAGAGAAAAATTCTCATGTGGTTTGATTTAGCCGTGTCCATGAAGCCATGACCAATGGTATGGTTACAGCAGGAAAAGACAGGCTGGGTGAGAATACTTAGTCTAGATGCATTTTCTATGTCATTCACCTGAAATTTCAAAATCATTACCCGAAATCTCAAAAATTAATTTTTCGTGTTTTTCATCTTAATTTTTAAAAAAAATTGCAGTTTGCGCTTGTGACGATCCTTGTATTGGCTACTGCGATCAGTGGCACAGTGCAAATAGTCTAAAGCAGGGGTTCCCAAACTGTGGTCCATGGACCACCGGTGGTCCGCAGACATATATCAGGTGGTCCACGGAGCAAACTAAAAAATAAGAAAATAAAACAGCTGAGTTATTGGAAATTAGAAGTAAAATACAGTAAGTTATGGCACTGAACTATAAAATCTAACTGATATCAGTCCCAAACATATATAATCAAATATTAGCACTAAGGCTAATTGTATGCGCAAACTACTTGGTCTTGGTCCTAGAATTTGACGATTTTCCCTTCACAGCCATGGTGGTCCACGGAAAATCATAAAATAATCTATTAGTCCACGGAAAATCATAAAATAATCTAATGGTCCACGGACAAAAAGGTTTGGGGGCCCCTGGTTTAAATGCAAAATAAACGTCATTCACAGTACTTTTCAGTCCCCTCTTAGAATTCAAACTGAAAGTTGCCTTATAATTTACGCGGCAGGTAGTTCCTATAAGCTCTACTATAGGATTACCATAGAAAATATAGCGGAAAGCAGACCATTGTCACTTTGAGCTACTCCCTCCCCCGATAGTCAGTCGCTCAATGTGGGGGGCTGCTGCATTAAAGAGGATTCCAATCTAATAATAAGAGATTTCCAGCGCCCTGGCAAAAGGTGCCACTCACGCTTATTGGTTCAAAATTCAAATAACTCAGCATAATATTCGCATCAGCACAATGGCTAATCCTTGTAAATTAAAATCCACATTTTCCGCTCTAAAATTCATTTTCAATTTGAAACGTATGAAACGAAAGATCCGGAATAAATTTTCTAATATTAAAAAGACGGGTGGGAGAAGGGTCCTCTGACTTAAGCTTTTATACTTTACTAAGGTATTTCTGCTGCTGGTGGGGCATCAGCCGTGCGGGTTCGCTCGTTTATGCGGGAAAGGCCCCTCCCCCCATATTTAGGTAAAACTACGGAAAATGGAATCCAATCTCATGGATGCTACAAGCTTCCGCATGCACAGGGCCGTAGCTAGAATTGTGTTTTTTGGGAGGAGGTCCTAGTTCACTAAAAACAACTCCCCACTGTAAAGTGTATACATAAATCTGACTCGTTAATACGTTAATACATACAAAGCAGGCCCGTACCCAGGATTTTATTTCGGGGGAGGACAAGAACAAAACTTTATATAAATGATACATCCGTAGTAATTTTAGTAGTTTTAGAGCAAAAACTCTTGCATTATTGCTTTCCAATTTGAATTTATACGTAGTATAAGGAAAGCTTTGTGATGGTCCAAATTTTCGAATCCGAGATTTCAACGGATTTACACGTTTTGAGGTCCCAGGAACCCAAAAAATTGGTTTTTACGAAATGTCTGTCTGTCTGTCTGTCGCTCTGTCTGTCTGTCTGTTCATCAATTTCCGGGCAAACTATACTCGGTCGATTTTGTTGAAATATGGCATGTAGGTGCACAAACCTCATACCTCGAGACCATTTTTTTTTATTTTGGGGGAATTTATTCTCAAAAAACTCCAAAAACGTCTAAAAAAAATTATTTCTCAAAAACGGCTCCAACGATTTCTCTTAAATTCACATATATTGTAGTCGTTATTAATGTTAACAAAATGGGGGAGATAGATGATAGTTTGCTTGTGGGGGTAAAAAAATAAAAATAACTAAATTTTAATGAAAAATTACTAAAAAATAATTTTTTTGCGAAACCTTTCTATCGATGATTTCTACTTTCAGGCATGTTTTAGATGTTAAATTGAGTAACGAAACCGGACAAGTTGCTTTCGAAAAAAACTATTTGGTTTTGTGCAAAAAAATGTTTTTGAAAAAATGAAAATTCACGCTCAAATGCATTGCGTGCCCAGCCATTATTGCTGTGTGGTAATATAATGTCTGACTTATCTAGAATTTACCTCACCTCTATTGACGTCAGGTGGGCAACCCCCCTCCCCCCCCCCCCCCCCCGAGATGTCCGAAACTTAACTATAGGAAAATTATTTACCATGAAATTACTCATTTTCTCTATCTACTAATTGATGAATTGGAAAGCATGTTCGAGTAAACTCGGACCGGATCTTTATTATTTTTTTAAAATCAAATTTTGAGGGGGAGGGGCACGGGTACGGGCCTGATACAAAGCACAAACTAATCCAGTAATACATTTTTATAGCCATAAAGCGTTTTATTGTAGGTACCCAGGGCGAAAGATGGTGCGGAAATTACGGAACGTAAGTGACGGGGCTCTCCTTTATGTGGTGATCCACACTCATGAGTCCCTTAGGCCACTTTTCCCTTTCTACCCCTAGTTATTACCACTAATTTAATATCGTATACGCTATGTATCGCGAAAATTTTTATTTTATTTCACTTTATGTACTATTTTTTGGCAGCAGTTTTTCCTATGTTGGACTATTGTACTAGTAGTAGCCCATACATTAAAAACTAGATTGTATTTTTTTGTACTGCAACATCGTTAAAATTTATTTTATGTATTTCTTTGACAGTTTTACGCAATCTGCTGCCTACCTCGAAAGCATCAGTAAGTTTTAGGTAATAAGTCATAGACTCTAGAGGGCATATCTTCCACTCATGAGCTTTAACGCAAAAAATAAGGTGGGTTTGTGTGATTGTGTCACTGAATACTGAATTATAAGACAATACTACGTCATAAAACAGTTGGGACATGCAGAGTAGTGGTACAGACTTCGACTTTCACCCGAATGGTTGCTGGTTCGAGTCCCACACTTGCTACATTTTCTGGCCATGTTTCGGAGGGCATGTAAAGCAGGCGGTTCCGCGTTTTCCTAGTTGAGTGTAAGAGAGGGCTTATCCCTAACTCCGCCAGGTTGGCTTAGTAATAAATCAAAAAAAGTCAATATTTATTTAAAACTTTACGAAAGAAAGAAAGAAAGAAAATTGTCTTTATTTTTCATGTGGGCGAAATTTGATGATCCGATTGCATATATACATGTATTTCTGCAGGAGATTCTGTCTCGTCTTCAGTAAATTACAATGGGCTATCTGGGTTTACGCTCATCGCCGTCATTGATGTATTGTCAGAAATGTATTTATTTTCTCTTAAATGTAGTTGTCAATTTTCTGGTCAATACACAATTATTATTATTATTAGATAGAAAATTGTCTTAATTTTTCATTTGGGCGAATTTCGGGCCTTTCGGCCCACTTCGAACTAACCCATTAACAACAGTAGCAATAGGCCTATCAACTTATTTTGTTTATATTATTTTATATTATATTTTATTATATTATAAACACCCCCCTCCTGCCCCGGCGGATCTGCTAACCCCGCGCTTCCTTCTCCTCGGCGCCAAAATCCAAACCACAGTTTACATTGTTTGAATAAATTTTTTATGATTTATCGATTAAAGGCGGGTCCCACGATCATAAGGGAATACTGAGTGGCACCTCCATTTTCCAGTACATGGCAATTTCGTCCAGCACTCCGTACCGAGACTTTTCAGGCGGTCATGGAAGCCACCCTTAATTCAAATTTGGATGTAGGTGTAGGGAGGGGTATCGCACAATGTATGTGGTCCCAAATACATCCTGCCTGTTCTCAGTAAATTTACTTCACAAAGATCCCCCGAAAAAGTCACAGGAACTCATGATGGGTGATGCTGAAAAATCAGCTTTAGGCCTACGGACCTGTTAACGGGGTAGGGGGGAGGGGTTCAACATCAACTTCATTGTTTCTAACGAAAACTTTATTACTTAAATTTGGGGTTCCCTTCTGTTGTTGCTAAAGCTCATCAAAAGGCTCATGGCAAAGTAAACAGCGAGTTGGGATTCGCTCGAATGATACTGTATTAGATTCGGCGGTTTACGAATCCCGGATACGATCTGGCGCTACTCCCCAAGTAAACAAACCGTTATATTGTTTGACTCCTCCCCTGTACTTTCCAAATACACTACAGGGTTTTAGTTAAAAAGACTTTTATTGGATTCCGTTTGTATGTTTTCCTCCGCTTCGCTATTATTGTGGGTGGAGGTAAATAAGACTGCTCTCTGTCATCTTCGATTTTAGGTAGGTGGATTTTTGCAAGAAAAAAAACACGTCTTGATTCTATCACAAGCACATATCTCAATTGTTGGAACATGGACTATGAACCAACACAAAATGAAAGCTAACCTGAATTATCCTAGCCTAGTAGCCTATTAGCCTATTTGGTTCGAGTCCCACACTGGCTACATTTTCTAGCCATGCTTCGGAGGGCATGTAAAGCGGGCGGTCCCGGGCCTTCCTGGTTGAGTGTAAGAGGGGGCTTTATAGCCCTAACTCCACTAGGTTGGCTTAATAATAGAATCAACAAAAAGTCTTTATTTATTTATTAGCCTATTTGGTTAGTAGCCTATTACCTCTTTGTTAGTTTACCATTTCTGTTCGTGCTACGTCTGCAGAAATTCGTGTGTTTTACCCCCGTTGTAAATTATTAATATTTCTGCATATGCAAGTATAGATTCAAGTGACAAGTGACCCGCAGGCTGCAAATCATTAATTTTCCTTGATAGTGATTGACCTAACTTGAGATTTAAGCTATTGTAAGTGTATAATGCATTGCATGCCGAACAAAAAATATTTAGTATATTAAGTCACTTAAAATACCAATGAGCGCACAGTCATATACCTACAGTAAATCTATAATATACATATACTGTATATATCTATATATCCATGTAGAAATTGGAAAACAAGTGAAAATTAATGGCAATAGGTAGGTACTAAACCATAAATTAGGGTACTGCCCATAATTTAAGAGGCAGATTAATTTAACTTATGCTAAGTCTTAGGCTAATACTTTTCTGGCCTACCGTACTCGTAAATTAAAAGAAATTTCCTTGGTAGGGTGTGCTTTCATTAATTCAAAGGGAAAAACCAGGGAAAACTCCTCCACAGCTCTAATATTAGTCCCTCATTAATGTTATGAAAAATATCCTCCTTAGAGAAAGAACAAAAAAGTTATTTGTTTTTGAAGGGAGGACGAAATTGGTTCCTTTCTTATTCAAATTGTTTTACCTTATTTTACATTTAAGAAAAGCTAACTTAATTTCATGGAAAGTGCTTCTTAATTAAAATCAGTTTAGAGAATATTCTTTTTAATTACTTATATCTCGTCTTTATCAGTTTGCAACTTTTCCTTCCATAACTAACTTTTATCAAAATTCTGCCATCTACTTATTATATCTATTTCCATCGTGATTTTGTGATTAACTTGTTCGTTTTGCTGTCAAGTCTACTCAAATCCGATTTCATGAAATATACATATGCACTAACTTAGTAGTGGTATACCTGTTTTTATGCACACATCGACTTCGATGGCCAGGTGGTAACGTGCTTGCACTTGTGCGAGTCTTTACACGCCATGCGATCGGAGACGTGTCGTAACTCAACACGGGTACTACCTACTGAGGCGACTGAAGAGGTCAATCGGATACATTCATTAAATTGTTTGTATGCGATTAACCTTTTTTATTTACATAAAAAAGTAGACTCAAGTGATAAACTGAGGTGACCATTCGACACTTATATTAAATGTCCAATATGTTGGGGCCCCAACATATTACATGGGGGGAGCGGGAGCCGGCCGCCAAACCAAGTTGAATCCAGCGGACCAGAGCAGGTTCGAAGCTGCAGATAACTTGGTCGTGTGCACAGTGCCGGTAGGGAAACATGGTCCTGGTCACCTCCGAACTAATCGTGTGACTTCACTGTGTTTCCCAAGTGGTTCGGAATCCACTATAATCAGGAGGTCCACTGTTCTATGGGCTGGCGTAGGACAGTCAAGTCGGGGTCGGTCTATGGGCCCATATTTGAGGCCTAAGTCGTCATTAACCCGACGAACACTACTACTACTACTGGGGGGAGCGGGGCGCGTGTCAACCAATCAATTTTTTTAAATAGAAAGAAAGAGAGAAATGGTAGCTTTTTAAACATTTTATACGTATGCAGTATTCAAATGTTTGAAAGTACCTACAAGTGCTAAATAGAGTAGATTTTAAGCACTTTATAAGCTAATGTGTATTTCAATTATAAATTCGAAATTTTGAAACATACGTGAAGGGGGCCGGGGGTCCCCCGGGGAAATTTTTATGGAAATACACTTAGTAGTAAAATGGTAGGTTGTTAAACATTTTATATTGATGCATTTCTAGGAAGGAAGTTATCCAGACAAAAACACATTCTTACGGTTTAGGCTCCTTAGCCTCCTAAAGCAATGGATCTGCGTCCTTCCGCGAAAGTAGGCCCAGGAAATTTGTGCCAAGGTATAAGCTTACTAAAAATTTGGAGGAAAGCCTTCACCATATTTTGAATTTTGTATTTTGATGGCCATTCTTTTGTTATATGGAAAAAGTCAAAATCATTATGAAAAAATTGTTTGCCAAAAAATTCAGTAACTGAATAAGCATGTACTAGAAGCACTGCTTATAACAGTAACGCTTGATTAGTAGCCTAAATCGTACCCCGTGTACAAACGTGGACAAAACCTGAAAAGTGAAAACCGTTTTTGTGGTTCCTATGAAGAGGTACACACCCGCAGCTTCTATCGCTGCGAAACCGTTTATGTTTTGTTATTTTTCAGTTTTTGAGACCTAAAACAAGCTTTTAATCTAGTAAAAGCTTACAAGGTACGATGTTATTCAGTGTAAATTAAAAAATAAAATAAAATCTCAACTCCCCGCAGATGCGCCACTGCAGTTATACGCTATGTATGTTGGTATGTCCTATTTATTATTAAAGTACTTGATTGTTCTTTTACTTATACTTGTTCAAGTATTTAATGGAAGAATAATATTTGCTCTGTTATACCCCGTAGTTGTTTAAAATAATATGATCTAACGCCTTTGTCAATGTATGTTTGAAGGGTGCTGAGGCTGACTAAACTAGGGTTCCCTTTGAATTCGCTAATGGATCTTACTTATGGTTGATGCCCGGAAAGAGCAGGCTACATGACAGCTCTTTACATGGCACAATAAAATTATACTTCGGATGAACTGAGTTCGGCCTAGTTGTTATCTACTTCCATAATAAAAAGTAGGGGACGGATCATCCTGTATTGTGTGCATTAAACATTGACAACTAACAATTTAATTTGAAATAGAGGCCGAAACTACCAAAGTTCGATGTGGCTATTAATTAAATATTGGTTAGGTACATAACATATATTATACGTTCATAAGGTATACGTGCCTGATAAAGTACTTTGCCATCCCAAGGCCTTCCCCTTGCTTTGGACATCATGAACCAAGTCACAGGAAATTTTCGTTTGGGGGCATTCAAAAATCGTTGGTCTTGATTGAGGTTTTGATGACATATACAGGATACATGATTGCTTAGAAATAATTGGTTTCTATGTACATTTCTGAATAATATACGCGTGTGTAGTAGGGCATATGCCACTAGTTCAGCAAGCAGTTTAAATTTTCTATAGACAAAAAATATTTTCAGAAAAAGGGATTCCGCGCGCCTCCTCCGGGGATAATATTTTGTAAAATGGGTACGAAGTCATGGATTATGTCACACTTCTGAATAGCACTGTAGTGCTTGTGGTTCGGTTTAAAAATATTTGTGAAAATAGGCACAAAATCATAGTGTTTAATGTTTTACGCATTTTTAATTAATCACACAGATAAAAATATAGATGAATTGAACTATTTATTAATCTACCTTATCCTATCTGACAATTTATTTTCAAACAAGCGGAAATTACATTTTTTGGCTAGGTTTACGCAACGGAGAAGAGATTTTAGCCTGCATTCTTATAAACAATGTCAATTCACTTTCTAGGAGCCTATTATTCCAAGATTAGAATTCATTCATTATTGATTATATATTCGCATAATATTAGATAATTATCCACCCACCCATTGATTAAATACTGTACTAATATAAGAATACAATTTTATTTGTATCGCCAAGCAATAACAACAAAGTGAACATGTTTAATTGCCGCTACTGAGGCGCCAAGGTACATGGGATTTACCCAATTTCGTATTACCTACTCTCAATAGTAAATGACACATTCCGAATTAGAACTACCTACCAACCTAACTACCTACCTACTTTCAACTCATGGGAAAATAAAAATTGATATAAATATAAGGAAATACTTGTTATTTAAATTTTAAAATACCTACTTAAGTAGAGTAAAAGGCGCCGCGTACAATATTCGTGGCCATCTGTATATCAGCAATGAATCCGAAAAAAAGTCTAATAAAATGTCAATTGAATGCACACTTAGGCTATTTAATCTATTTTATGAACCTTTGCAGTTTACTTGGTCGTAGATCAATTTAGCCTAACAAATGTGTATTATGTCACTTATCGCTCAATGTTGACCCTAACATCCATTATGTAGATCTGGCAAACTATGCATTACTGCAACTCACATTAGCTAATTTCGTCTTGCATTTCCCCATTGGGGGGGGGGGGGGGGCTACGGTACCCCTTATACACGCCACTGGAAGTATGAACTGAAAAGCTATTTTGTAAGGTAAGAATGATACGTTAACAGTGTTATAACTATAGTAAACCAGAACCTCCTCCATTCCACCGACCGGCTAGGGCTATTTACAAAAACAGTGACGTGGTAGCAGACATTCAAAACTTAGGCGGGGTTTCCACCGACCTCGCATTGCAGAATTGACGGAAATGTTTATTTTCCTCTATGCCATAGTTAAAATTGATCAATGATCATACAGAAAAATCACAAACAAACAAACTAAAATTAAAAAATTGTGTCATGGGATATGTTAAGTACAAACATTTTAATAGATTTCTATAAAAAGAAAAATTCTAATTTCCGTCAATGCCATTTGCATTCTGCAATGCGAGGTCGGTGGAAACGTCACCTAAGTCTTGAATGTCTGCTACCACGCCACCGTTTTTATAAATAGCCCTAGCCGGTCGGTGGAATGGGCGCCTAACTAAAGCTCAGACCTAGGCGAAATCATAACACTCTCAGGAGATTGGGCTATTTTCGGGTTAACCGCGCACGGCGACACGTCTTATTGATGCCCTGCTTGTGACCCCCGTCTTCCAAAAGATGAGTGGCAACATATTGACGCAACTAAAGTGCCAGTATTTAAGAGCAGTGCGTGGGTGGTACAACTGTCTACCCATGTCCGAAAAGTAACAACTACCCAATAACATGATTTGGTAAACAATTACTTCAATTAAGTGGAAGGGACAAATGGAAAGGCTGCAAGACTGCTTTTTCGTGCACAGGTGTTTCAAGCGAATGGTGACAATGATCAAATTAACAGAATGTATAGGCTATACATAGGAACTTCAACTAGTTGACCAAATTATAGATTTACTAAAGCATCATCGAACATGAGTGAAAATCAATTATTAGTTGGTAAGGAAAATATTCAGATTGCAGCAACAGATCGTAGGTTTAAAAGCCAGTTACTAAAAAAATTGATACATGGACAGAATAGTTTTAGAATACGATTTATGTCTATAGGTCTTTATGTCTTTTTGCTTTCCAATTTATACGAGTTATATAGGGGTTTTATTCCCAAAAAACTCCAAAAAAACGTCTAAAAAAATTATTTCTCAAAAACGGCTACAACGATTTCTTTTAAATTCACTTATATTGTAGTCGTCTTTAATGTTGACAAAATGCGGGGAGTCGCTTGCCTCTTGATAGTTTGCTTCTGGGGGTAAAAAAATAAAAACGACTAAATTTTAATGAAAAATGACTAAAAAATTATTTTTCTGCGACACCTTTCTATTGATGATTTCTACCTTCAGGTATGTTTTAGGTGTTAAATTGAGTAACGAAACCGGATAGGTTACTTTCCCAAAAAAGTATTTGGTTTTGTACAAAAAATGTTTTTTTTTTTAAATTATAGAAAATTCACGCTCAAATGCATTGCGTGCCCTGCCATTATTGCTGTGTGGTAATGTGTTGGTCTGACCTATCTAGAATTTACGTCACCACCAGTGACGAGTGATGCCAGGTGGACAACCCCCCCCCCCCCCGAGATATCGGAAATTTATCCATAGGAAAATTATTAACCATAAAATTACTCATTTTTTTCTATCTACTAATTTTGATAAATTGGAAAGTAAGTATGTCCGAGTAAACTCGGACCGGTTCTTATAAATAGGCTACGTTTAGAATATAGGAGTATTTAAGTTACGTGTGTTTTGTTTTGTTGACTATGTATTTTGGAAGTTGTTTTGTTTTTTGGACGTGAGTTATAGACGGAAAAAGACATTCTCGTCTTAAGTCTCGCCCTGTGATATAAGAAGTTTATTGCTATTATAGGCCTAAAATTCTTATAAAATTTGGTACAGACTATAGGAATAGATATTAGTCGAACTATCCCAAATTCAAAGTGACACCCAATGAGACTAAATTTTTTAAAGGCTCAAGATTTTGTTTATCAATATTTTGGACAGAACCTTTGGCGGAAACTCGAAAGTATGCCTACATGCGGGACTTACGATAGGTGCATATTACACACATCTCCTAAGCCGCTAATATCAGCAATGTTCCATAAAATCTATTTTGACTGCTGATATAATCCAATTTTATATGCCTCATCAGCAAGGAACACAGGGCAAATTCTCAGACACTAATCCATACAACAAGCAATTTAGCCGATAACGGCTATCGCACGCAACTTAATCAACGCGAAATGATCAATCTTTTGTTATGATTTACTCACACTCCAAGAGTAATTACAGTATGTTAAAACAATAAAATGATAATCAACACCTGAGCTAGCATAGATAACGTATGATTTCGACCACAATATAACAGTTAATTAAGCACACTATACTGTCGGCTGATGTCAAAGATGAATGCAGTAATTTTCAATAAGATATCACCTTCCCTAAAACACAAGAAAATACGGTAATAGGACACTGACAACGATAAATCAGTAAATCAGGAACAAATTTTTAATCAATTACGTACTCAATCGATACAATAAGCGTGATCCAAATGATCCAAGGTTTTTACGATGACGTTGTTGTTTGAAATTACTTTTATGGGGTCTACTCAATACGTTGCAATATCGATATCGGTCCAGAACCTCGATATTAACTGGAAAAGGATTAAGGAAGAGATATGAAAAATTGAGAGGGTTTCGAACCCGAGTCTGCATCTTTTTTTATTATATTTTTTATTTATTTATTATATTTCTCAACATTACTGACATAACTATGGCCGTGCCCAGGGGCGTGGTCCATGAGGGCCGGACCCCCCCCCCCCTCCCCGAAATAAATTTTTGTATGTAAACCTATATAGTTTGAAGAATTCATTAATAAATTACGTAAAATAAATTTTGGATCCCCCCCCCCCCGAAATCAAGACCTGAGCACGGCCTTGGACATAACAACATACATTGTAGGCCCCCTAAACCTAATGGTGTGCGGGGTACCTACCAACTCTAGCTGACAAAATTTATTAATAGAGGCACAAGCACAATCGCAATAACTAAGCAATAACATAGCCTACTTATACCCATTAGGTGCACATTCCATTGACCGGCTAGGGCTATTTCCAAAACCGGTGACGTGGTAGCAGACATTCCAGACTTAGGTGGCGTTTCCACCGACCTCGCATTGCAGAATTGACGGAAATGTTTATTTTCCTCTATGCCATAGTTAAAATTGATCAATGATCATACAGTAAAATCACAAACAAACAAACTAAAATTAACAAATGGCGTCATGGGATATGTTAAGTACAAACATTTCAATAGATTTCTATAAAAAGAAAAATTCTAATTTCCGTCAATGTCATTTGCATTCTGCAATGCGAGGTCGGTGGAAACGCCACCTAAGTCTTGAATGTCTGCTACCACGTCACCGTTTTTGGAAATAGCCCTAGCCGGTCGATGGAATGGGCGCCTTACCCATACTGCAAAGTTGGCAGCAGTGCCTCTGGTATACTCCAATTTGACCCATATATACTACAATAATCTTGCTATGTATAGTGTGCCTGTGTTGCCTATTCCTTATATATACACCAATCCCGGCATGTGATGGGAAATATTGCGGTCACTCTGATACGTTTTTATTATTTAATAATTGACTATGCCTACGAACGTTGTAGTTAATTGATGCTATGTTAGGCGCCCATTCCACATACGTTAATCGTCAATGAAAAATTGAAAAATGACCTTTTTAGCAGACGTTAAAGACATACTAAAAATTCTGCTACCACGTCATTTTGACGTCATTTTTCAATTTTTCATTGACGATTGACGTATGTGGAATGGGCGCCTAACTACGAGTATTCTATTCGCCAATAAGGCCCCATTTTCGGTGGTATCGCCTTCTACACGCAATAATCCAAGGGAAGATAAATGGACTAAGCGCTCCCAACAGAAGAATATCCTGTATGACCTATATGAAAAACCCGCGGCAGTGTCTTGATAAAAGAGCAGCTGTCTCCAAGGTCCAATAATAGATAGAAGGAGCATTTAAAGAAGCAGAAGAATTCTTGGCGGAGTGATTTTACTCGTAAAACTGAGAGGATGTGAGTCGCAGATGAAATAGGACATACTGTAATGAGAAGTTTGAAGGAAAATACTGACTAACGTTGGAACGGTAGATACCTAAAGTGGGGAGAGGAACAGAGAACAGAAGCGTGTATTATGAACACAAAGATACAAAACTGACAGCGAATATGAAATGTTAGTATAATTTTACAATTAATATGCAAAACTCGACAGTACCGGTAACTTAAATTAAACAATATAAATTTGGAGTTATATATAGCGAGTGTCTTCACGCTTAGAAAGTCAGTATAATTAAACTAATCTCAATAACATTCTAAAGGTATTCTAGCTTGTTCTTCCAGTTGAAATGCATCCATCAAGGAGCCTAATTAAAATCAACGCTTATTGACTTCTGTGCATTTCACGCATTCGTTTTAGGTTAATCCCAAATTTCCGCCTAACACGTCTCTGGACTTCACCGCTTTGCGAATTTATTATGCGGCTATTCCACTTGTCAATATTCCGTCATTTGTGCATCAATAATTGAAGAGATTTTTGTTTTAAGGAGACTATTGTGTAGATACTTAACTTATCAATTATAAATTAAGTTATAATATGGTAGAGACTTATTATTGATGCATAAATGTCGGAATATTGACAAGTGGAATAGCCACCTTACCACTAGATTTTTATTTTTTTATTGGTTTAGCATATAGTGTTTGTGTGTGGCAGACACGGCAGGCATATATACTGTACGTCATTTTGAAGCTATAACTCGACTTATTGCTAATAAATTTAAACTACCTATAATGGGTTATTTTAAAATTAATATTGGTTTCATTGCATTTCGTAAATTCAGTTTAATTTTAAGCTTAAATTACCCTTTATAAAGTTAATTAACAATTGGAAGCGTGAACCCCATTCTTAGCAGTTCGTGGTGGAACAGTTTGTCGCCTAGATCGGCTAGATCCTATTCTAAACTCTATATATTGACTTACGCTCGACTGGCCGACTATTGTACGGAAATTCCCTGATAGGCTATCTCCCGTGAGTCTACTGTGGCGATTATTCTTAAATAAATAAATGTTGACTTTTTTGTTTCTATTACTAAGCCAACCTAGCGGAACTAGGGCTATAAAGCCCTCTCTTACACTCAACTAGGAAGGCCCGGGAGCGCCTGCTTTACATGCCTTCCGAAGCATGGCCACAAAATATAGCAAAAGTGCGATTTTTAATCTATTCCTGGGATTAATTAAAAATGTAGACAAGATAATTTAAAAATGGAAAGTGATATTCAAAAACTCAATGAGTAAAATCCCACTGTTTGATATTTCCCCATAAAGTAAAAAAAAATCGTAGAAATCCACTATTTCTCACCCAAATCTTCAAAATTTTGCTTCGGGGGGTACGAAATTCCTGGATCCACCCCTGAACTATAGAGTATATACGTATGATAAATTTTAGTGATGCAATGCTGCCTTATAAGGCAATGCACAATTTATATCAACTGCTACGTACTATATGTAGGCTGACTAGCCTACTTATAAGCATACTGTATAAATACAGTACTTATAATATAAAATAAATAAATAAATAAATATTGACTTTTTGTTATATTACTAAGCCAACCCTGCGGAGATAGGGCTATGAAACCCTCTCTTACACTCAACTAGTAAGGTCTGGAACCGTCTCCTTTGCATGCCCTCCTAATGTAGCAAGTGTGGAACTCGAACCAACAACCTTTCGGGTGAAAGTAGGAGTCTGTACGACTACTCTACATGTCCTGACATATACTGTATATAACAACAAAAAAACAAATTTTGTAAATTTATTTATGTAGCCACACCAAGGGGTTTTTGAGATACAAGTACCTACAAACACATACTGAAACTAATAGGTAATCATCTCGAATAATCGACCCTAAACTGATCTATAACATTCGTGTTGACAATATATCATTGTGATAGCACTATGCTAATAATAATAATAACCTCTATGTTTTTCCATGGTGAGTGAGAAGCACAAGGGAGGGGAGTGTGATTGGTGGATAATTCACCAAGAACTCACTGATTGGTCGCTCGCAAGGGTGTGGAGGGGTAGCGGAGGGATGGGTGGCTTCGTTATTCATCCAAGGGTTGGTGGTGGGGGCGCGTAATGTGCTAAATTCGCAGGTTTATTTCGTAATTGCGGCTCAGTGTCTCGGCAACGAGCTAGGGTGTCAGATTGTGCGGGTGGCATGGAACAGTGCTCTGTCGTTCGGATGCATCCATTGATAGGGGAAAGTGTGAACGGCGCGATGAGACCGAAGACTGTTTACTCCATCGACAGAATCTTGGGGAATTCTTCGTCTGCTGGGGAGGAGGCGTGTCACATCAAAGACGGTGAGTACTGAGTTTCCGCTGCTGCTCCATAATAATAAATAAATTATTATTCTTAAGTTATTAAATTTATTGGGTAGCGAAGAAACATTCTATAGGTGATGGGACCTACTATAGTGGTATGAAATTTCTGTTTTTGCCTTATGTCTGAGACAGGGTTGGAAAATGGACGCCCGATTTCGATTTAGATGAGGCATAGGTCTCGAAGCCCATGGAAAGTACCCATAAGAGTGGGGAAAAATTGTCATTGGCAAGAAGAAATATGAAACTAACACTGGTAAAAATGAATTAATTTATTAAAAGTACTTAGTGACAGTAATGCTATTTGGTCTTTTTTGCTCATGCGCGTGAGGCTTTCGAACACAAGAGAACGTCGGCAGAGGCGGCGGAAGTACAATTTGTCTGCGGGGGGGGGGGGGGGCAGCTGACTTTGGGGCTGAGTAGCACAATAATAAATAATAAATTGTGTTAAGAGTTGAGGTGATCTGATCCAACCACCGGAAAAACATTTTGTGTGCAAAAGTTATAGTTTTTTCACAAGATTATAAAAACAGTAACCATTTTAAAGAAAATATGAAAAATTTAGTCAATTCTCAATACAATATGCTTGTATTTTTGCCTTTCGGGCCCGTGGCTGGGGGGTATTTGCGCCGGGTGATTTTGACTGGGGGGCAACCTAAGGGCAAAAAACTCACTAAATTTACCATTTTATCGCGTTTCCTTTGAAAAATTAAATTAATAACCACCTTAGGAAAGATAGGCAAATTTTAATTGTTGTTTGTTTTTTAAATTATTTATTTATTTATTTTTTAGTCTGTTATGGGCCATCTGGCCCTACAGTATTGTGTATTTGTATTTTCTAATACACCTTTTGATTTTGTATTTTAAACCCATGTGGTGACTTCCCAAACTGATTTTTTTTAAATTGAACTAGAATACGAGATTACTATAAAAATGATGTTTCACAACTTAATTATCATATTTTTTAATATTTTTTTTTTTTAAGCTTTCTGCCAAAAAATCTTTGTTTCACATCACTATAGTTGTAATTATGCAACAATACTATAACTTAATATGGATTACTTCACAGCACACAGAAAATATTTCTCAAGTTGGTCATAAGCAAACTACTGTATAAGTAGATTGCAGTTTTACCGATAGCAGAAAAAACACTGTCACACACTCCATACAAATGCCGTCGCCGCGATTCGTAATGGTATCCAATAGGTAACTACTTCTCCAAAATTCAAAACAGTATCCGATGTAAATTAAGACAAATAGCCTATTTCAAAGTAGCCTATTTGTTAAACAATTGAAGACCGAGTCTATTTGATGAATTTATAGTAACTTATCATATACTCGTTCTGTAGCTGCAAATTCATGAAAATAGTCAGATGATAAAAATTCATAACAACTTCAAGCTTTTCTCATTAGATTGTCTCTCCAGTGAAATATTACTGCTCCAGAAAAACACAATAAAAAGTGTTTTATGCTGATGTGATAGTATAGTAGTAATAGTCGGGTGCATAGTCAGCGTTTTGAGAAAATTTGAAGGATTGTCTTTAATTTTTCATCTGACTAAATTCGTATCTTCGCAACTGCAGCAGCGGAATGAACGAGGAATGAGATAAATTTGTGAAATGTTAACAAAATATTTTGAAATCTTTACCGTAATTACTGCTTTCAGATGTAATGCTGGCTATGGGCCTGCGGCCTGTGGGCCACTGTGCCATTTAGTATTAACTTATTCTTGGTGTTGAAAATGTAAACGAAAACAATTTTTAACAGCACTTTCCATTAAACGGGTTAATTGTAAGAGTGGGCCTTTTTGGTAAAATATTAAGCCCAATCTTATCACTGATAATTTAAAGAGCCAATGGGAAAAGATTTAGTTAAACTTATTAAACATTAGAATGTCAAACTAAAATTATTTTTAGGATAATTTTTTATACCACAAACAAACCCCATGTGATGATATGGACTTTTCTCTCATTGTTTTTCAAAAATATTGACTCTTAAATAGTCAAAATGATATAGTCTAGACTTGATGTTTTTATATTATGTATATGGTAGGTCTAATTGTAGTTTTGACGGTGCCGAGCACATACTCTATCTTTATATCTATATATTGTACTGTATGTGGTAATAATGGCCTATTATATCATTTCATTTCAAGGCCCAAATTAGCTTATATGGAAAATAAAGACAATTTTCTTTCTTCATTCTTTAAAAAATTATACTGTTTACATTTTTCATCCCATGTTAAGATTATAAATAATCGCCATAGTAGGCCCGCAGATGGCTGACTACATTATTAGTATTATTGCATGTACGTAGTTAACTGATGCATAGTTAAGTTAAAAAAACAACATTTCCTTTCTCGCAGAGAGTGAGTGCAGAGGGGATGGAGGTTCCACAACATCCGGGGACTTAGATTTAACGGTGGACGCAGAAGATGGTCAAAATGCCGACGATTTGGCGTCAAAACCGCGGAAAATTCGGAGAAGTAGGACTACATTCACGACCTATCAACTACACCAGCTCGAAAGGGCTTTCGAGAAGACGCAGTACCCCGATGTATTCACAAGAGAAGAGCTTGCTATGAGGCTTGATCTCAGTGAAGCTAGAGTTCAGGTAACCATCATTTTCGTTTCGCTAAATAATAACTTATAACGTTTGTACCTGTGCTGCTATTCTTTTTATAGAGGTGACTCCGATCAACAACTAAAAAATTAAATCCGACCCAAAAAATTGTCTGATACCACTTTTTATCGTATCCTAATGCAATAAGAATAAGGCACATAATGTACGACAATTCTCTTACGAGTAGGTATAACGTGTTATTGCAGGAAAATGATTGAGAATAGAAACAAGGCAGCAACCAGTAGGTTTTTAGGCTCTTTTTAGTATAAGCTTACGGTTGCCTATGGCCACTACTGGATCACCCCCAAAATAAATTGGTTTATATTTTTTATTTAAATTAATTAATAATTACGTTATAAAGATTTGGTCCATTCAATAAATTATATCATACACCATATTATAAGGTATTTTTTATTTTAGTTGTTAAATTTTTTTCATGAATCTGATAGCTCGGTAAATTTTTGGTGCCTATCAGTGTCACAGATACACCAAAATTAAAAACTACTGTATAATATGTCTTCTGTTAATTTCGCTTATAACGAGGATGAGGTTAGGCGCCCATTCCACCGACCGGCTAGGGCTATTTACAAAAACGGTGACGTGGTAGCAGACATTCAAGACTTAGGTGGCGTCTCCACCCACCTCGCATTGCAGAATGCAAATGACATTGACGGAAATTAGAATTTTTCTTTTTATAGAAATCTATTAAAATTTTTGTACTTAACATATCCCATGACGCCATTTTTTAATTTTAGTTTGTATGTTTGTGATTTTACTGTATGATCATTGATCAATTTTAACTATGTCATAGAGGAAAATAAACATTTCCGTCAATTCTTCAATGCGAGGTCGGTGGAAACCCCGCCTAAGTCTTGAATGTCTGCTACCACGTCACCGTTTTTGTAAATAGCCCTAGCCGGTCGGTGGAATGGGCGCCTTATAACGAGGATGAGGTTACCTCTTCAACCAAAGCTAATTGAATGTCAGAGTTATAATTTTATATGTACCGTACCATATAATAGTGCAATATAATTCTGTTAATTGAACTGACTAAAGTTAACAGAACAGACTTAAGTTAATACTACATTATAAAGATTTGGTCCATTCAATTGATCGAGAGCTATTTCATACACTATATTCAGGACATGTAGAGTAGTGGTACAGACTCTGACTTTCACCCGAAAGGTTGTTGGTTCGTGTCCCACACTTGCTACATTTTGTGGCCATGCTTCGGAAGGCATGTAAAGCAGGCGCTCCCGGGCCTTCCTAGTTGAGTGAAAGAGAGGGCTTTATAGCCCTAACTCCGCTAGGTTGGCTTAGTAAAAGAACAAAAAAAGTCCTTATTTATTTATTTATATTATTATACGGTGTTTTTCATCTTTGTTGTTATTATTTTTTGATGAATCTGATAACTCGGTAAATTTCTGGTGCCTATCAGTTTCAAGGATACACCAAAATTGAAAACAACTGTGTATGATGTCTTCTGTTAATTGCGCTTATTACGAGGAGGTTACCTCTTCAACCAAAGTTAAGTTAATGTCAATGTTAAATAAACCATATAATACTGCCATATAATTCAGTTAATTGAACAGACTAAATCGTTGTAACTTAAGTATTAAATTGTATAAAACATATTTGCCAATCTATTTTGTTTTGATCCAGGGGTGGCATTATCATTATCATTATCATTTGCAAGATTGAAATCCTAAATTTTTTCAATGCATAAACCCTGTATTTGACCCAGGCGCAGATCTAAGGGGGGGCTATGGGGGCTATAGCTTCCCCCCCCCCCATTAGGTTCCTCAAAATGCGTAAAACCCCACTATTTCAGTCCTATTTTTCACAAATTTTCTGGAGACCCCCGGGCCCCCCTTGTGCTCGTTTGTATTAATTACCTATAATATAGAACTCTTATTGCTCTGAAAATGCGTAAAATCCCAATATTTCAGCCCTATTTAAAAAATAAAATTGGATTTAACCTTACCCCCCTCCTTGGTCTCATTCTAGATCCGCGCCTGATTTGACCTACATACTCCCGGACCTTTCTCAAGCTTTTTGATTGTGAATAATATTGAGAAAATAAAAAATAGTGGCTTTTTCAAAACTCGAAAATTTTATAAATAAATAAGGACTTTTTTGTTCTATTACTAAGCAAACCCAGCGGAGTTAGGGCTATAAAGCCCTCTCTTACACTCAACTAGGAATGCCCGGGACCGCCTGCTTTACATGCCCTCCTAAGCATGGCCAGAAAATGTAGGAAGTCTAGGACTCGAACCAACAACCTTTCGGGTGAAAGTCAGAGTCCGTACCACTACTCTACATGTCTCTTCCGTTTTAAAAGGTTGACCCCTGACCTACTCTATTTACGGAACTGTGGTGATTAAGAACAAAAAGAAAAACTCTTAAAGGACAAAAATAACTAAATCCCGTAAATTATATTAAACTGATTATTTTCAAACGCAAAAGCTTAGAAAGTGCCTATATACTGTAGGTACTTTATGAAACGAGCTTTGCAGTAAAAACGACAGAAGGCTGACAGGAAGTTGGAGCTTTTGAAAATGGAGCTGCAACGTCACTGTGAAAATCAGCGAGAGCTCTCTAGTGTCGGCGAGTAATTATATTTTATGAATTGTAAATTGAGCAATTACCCTCTCGTGATTTTTGAGAGTTTCCCCGCCATCAATTAGCGCTAGTTGTACTTGATTATCCATCTAATTGCCGTCATTGTGCTCCACTTGGAATAGTTTCCGTGGGAGGGGCGCAGGGAGGGTATTTACTGGGGGGGGGGGCAGGGAGCGGCAGGAGCGGATATACGAGCAATAGGGCGGGCGGTCAAAGTCATATTTTTAAAAAGCATTGTATTCCCGTGCGAACCTAATCCATTAAAATAGTCCAGTGGTTCAACAATATTTGTGAGCGTTAAGGTGATTTATTTAATTTAAATTTGTATTGTCACATTTTGTCAAGATATTATTCGTTTCTGCTACAAAAATCACTTTAATGATTACCTACTTCCTTTAATGACTAATGATTCCTCTATTTTCCTGTATCAATTTTTATTGTTTTCCAATTAATACGTAGTATAAGGAAAGCTTTGTGATGGTCAAAATTTTCGGTTCCGAGGTTTCAAAGGATTTACACGTTTTGAGGTCAAAGGAACCCAAATAAGTGGATTTTTACGAAATATCTCTCTGTCGCTCTGTCGCTCTGTCTGTCACTCAGTCTGTCTGTTCATCGATTACCGGGCAAACTACTCGGTCGATTTTGATGAAATTTGGCATGTAGGTTCACAAAAATCATACCTCGAGACTATTTTTTTTATGTTTTGGGCTAACTCAATTTGGGGGGGTTTTATTCTCAAAAAGCTCCAAAAGCACGTCTAAAAAAATTATTTCTCAAAAACGGCTCCAACGACTTCTTTTAAATTTACATAATATTGTAGACGTTATTAATGTTAACAAAATGCATTGGGTCACTTGCCCCTTGATAGTTTGCTTCTGGGGGTTAAAAAATAAAAATAACTCAATTTTCATGAAAAATGACTAAAAAATATTTTTTCTACTGAACCTTTCTATCGATGATTCCTACCTTCAGGTATGTTTTAGGTGTTTAATAGAGTAACAAGAACAAATAGGTTGCTTTCCCAAAAAATATTTGGTTCTAGGCAAAAAATTATTTTTTGAAGAAATTATGGAAAAATTCACGCTCCAATACCCAATACCATTGCGTGTCATTGTAACTACTGTTACAATGTATTAGTATGTTCGTTCCAGAATATGCAATTGAGTTTTAAGGGGGTTTTAGGAGAGATCCGTAATTTAACCATAGGGAAATTATATTTACTATGAAATTACACATTACGTCTCTCTACTTAATTTATAAATTGGAAAGCATATTCGAGTAAACTCGGACCGGTTCTTTTTATATTTATACAAAAATTAATTTTTTGTTGATCGAGATACGTATAATACAATCATTCAAATACCTTAAAGTTATCTGGTAGTTTGTTCATACAAAAAGTAATGGGAACGTAAAATACAAAATCTACAAGTAGCCTACTAACGTACAAAATACATTAAATTAATTTGAACCAATAATTATTTCAATAATTAATTAGTATGGAAGCCAATAGTAGGTACAATACATACGGTACCAATAATAATGTCAATAATATGCATAGGGTTAAAATAACCTAAATAATACAAAACTTTGTAAACAAAAAAATTTAAAATTTTTGTTTTTGTACAAAAATTTATTTTTTGTTTATCGAGATGTGTGGAATGTAGTTGGTTCACAAAAAGTTAAAAAATTACTTAAAATACTAGAATATTAATAATTAACATGCAACATAAGTTACATTAAAGTGATATGTTCAATCTGTTGTGGCCAATTGGTGTTAGAAAGAGGCACAATAATATCATGTATTAAAATGCTCCTGAAAAATTGTGGAATATTGTGGGACTTTGGATAAATTGTGGAAATGTTATTTTTTTTTTTTAGATTTTTTAAGTTCTACAATAGATTTTTACAATAGATATTCTATTTTACACTTGTAACACTTTTCCCCTCCACTATTATCTATTATTTTTATTCATTTACTGCGTACGGTACATTTTGCAATTACAAAGGGTGATCAAAATCAAAGCAATATACCAAATTGCGCCACCCCTTCTGGAAGCCGAAACACTAGATAACTGCGGAATAGTAAGAATGGGGGTGTCATATATAGTTCAGTATATAGCAGCATATAAAATCGTTACTGAAAAAAGTTCTATAGGTTGTCAGCCAAATAAAGGAAACGATAACGGTTATGATTTGAATATGATTTTCAGAAGGAAATGCTATATGCTACCTGCTATACGTAGCTGAGATATTTCTATTCACTCGATAATCCTCCTGCTGCTACAGGGAACAAGAGGATAACACAATTTTATTGAGATCCTCCCATTATCCGAGGAGGATGGGAGAATCCCAGTACAATGGCTTTCTTTGCCTAACAAGCTTCATTATCTGATTTGACCACATTTAAGCTCCCTTACTCCCTCTTGCTCCCCCCCCCCCCTTCACTCGATGCTTCGCCAATTTTTATTCGATAATTGACTCTCTCCTCACTGATCCCCTTAACAAAAGCTCTCTCTTCTCGAAAACGCACACCTTCCACTAATTGCAAGTTTTTTGCTTTTGTACCTCCTGAAGGTTTTCCATCATCGTTCGTTAGTACATATAAAAGTTTGTGTGCTCTTTATGCAATTTAATTGGCATTGCTTTATCGTTTGTATACATGTGTGTTTGGAGAGGGTTACTTTAAAAAAAATTGGGGACAAGACAGATTGTTTTATTATTGTAGCGTCAACTTTATTGTATTGGTAGTTTTTAAATGGAGTATTCATTATTTCAATGTATGCGTACAAATTGGCAGTAAGCCTACTACAGTACTACACAGTACTCTGCAGTTGAAAATGTGCCATAGATTGCAAGATTATTATAAAGACTAAAGACTAAAAAAGGCTAACCCTGTAACTCTAGGTATAGTATTCAATTGAGAAAATTGATTCTTAATAATATTCCATGCCCCACTAAGAATTTGGATATTCCCCCCTATTACACACTGTTTCAATATTCGGTCCATAAAGGTGGGTCTAAGAAAAATGGGAAAGTGTAACACCTAAATTCAGAATCAAATCGTATACTTCAACATTCCAAATATTTCAGCGATCGAATAATTAATATTGAATCGAATAAATATTATAGTGTGTAATCAGTAATCAGGGCCATTGGTTATATTGTATTATAGTAGTAAAAATAGAAGCGTTATTATTTATTTCTTAATGTTAAAATTACGAAATGTTACTATACAATACTAGTTAATTTATGGTAAAGTAATTTTAGGTACTATAAATACTGTAGTACCAAGTCACAGTGGCAGTGCCTGTGAATTATTTACACATTAATACGTACATTTTATTAGACAAAGTAGATCCTAACAACTTTCGATTTTTAGATTTTTCTGAGTTTTCCAGCGGGCCTATTATGGCGATTATATTTAATCTTAACCTGGGATGAAACATGTAAACAAGATAATTTGGATATGCCGATATGGAAATTGCTATTCAAAATTGTTTTGTTTACATTATTAACCCCAGGTTAAGATTTTTTTTAAATCGCCATACTTGGCCCGCTGAACTATCCGATCACAACAGGATGATATTAGGAACACTTAAAAAAAACGAATAAACTAGGTGTTTCGCTTATGAAAGTGTTCGAATAAGCAAAGTGTTCCAATATAAATGTCATCCTATCATAGTAAATATTTATTCTATGGGTAGTATAGCATAGGTAAAACGTTCTGTTCAACATTTCCGTTCTAGTATCAGTTATTAAATAATAAAATAATTATTAATTCAGCTACAGTTTAGTTGAACACCTAAATACACACCAATAGGTCTACGACTATTATAAACCGTTAGAGCTTGGGTGAAGGATGCGGAGACGCAAATTAAGCTCATTGTCGGCCCCTTGCTGGCCCACAATGGGCCAATCGGATGCAATGGCGACATTTCATCCCCTTTCACCCCCGCCACGTGTCCTAAAACCCCTCATTAGCCGTTGCAAATCATCCCATCGTTCTCGGTTTATTTTTCAATGTTCTGCGATTCTCCTACCCAGACAATTATTGCTCAGTGATCTGCTGCATAAAAACGATTCTAAATTGATTTTATTAAATCATCAGTCGGGTCACCCAGAATCTATCTGATTGCTACACCTATAGTTAATACCTTATCTGAATTTCAGCGTTTTCTTGATACATCTCTAAGTCGAAGTTCCTAACTTTGGTACAACTCGGTTAGTAAAGAAGACTTTTTTGTCCCACCTAGCGCTGTGTAGTTAATGATTCCACTTTGCTCCAACATTCAGACCGTCACTGCCATTTCTAAGCCCTTTTAAAAAGCCGAAAGTGTCAACAAAATTAAGTTCATACATGAAGCCTACATGTTTCATGTATTGCCAAGAGAAGCGCTGTACCTTTTTGAAAAACAATACCGGTACCCCGTTCCTATCCTAGTCACATCCATAAATAGGTTCTCAGGTCACCTTTTCAAAAAGAACTGTTTGAGTCGGCATGCCTTTTTGAATCTACAGTTCCGACATGTCCATTTAATTTGGGCTCCTTCAACAATTCACCCTTGCTTTTTGAATTTACAGTTCCTTTTAAACTGTGAACGATGAGCAGAATTGATGAACGGGTCCACTTAAAAGAATAGAAGTGGTATGAACGGATTCATTAAAATTTGGTGAAATACATTGCACTAGTTCCACCGAAGCTTCTTCGGTTGTCATTGAAATAAATATTGTATAACTTATGCATATATGATAAAGATTTAAGAGCATACATCTCCCAAAATTGAGAGAAAATCTATTGGATATTACGTGCGGTAGTAAAGGTTTGAAAAAAAGTTTTGTTGCTTAGAAGAGAACTTCTAGCATTGACACGACCATGTCTGTTATAACCAAATTATTGTTATAACCAAATCATACTGTATAATAAAACTCTTATGCGGGTAAAACGACAGCTTTTGTACAGATTGAAAATTATTGTTTTTTCTCTTCTTCAGGTATGGTTCCAAAACAGACGAGCGAAATGGAGGAAACGTGAAAAGGCGCTAGGTCGGGAAACAGGAGCTTTCATCCACGGTGATCACCCAGGGCTTCAGGACTTTGGCCTGCACGGTCCACTAGGGCTGCCGCCAGTCCATGCCGATCCATTTTGGCCCGGGCTAGGCATCAGTCCGGCAATGTTCGCTCTGCCGCCCAGTAGCGCAGCTGCCGCCGCCCTCGGACTTCCCTGGGGCAGCAGTAAAATTCATCCGCCTGCTTTTCACAACCTGCTGTCGCAATACATGATGGCAAGTGGGGGGATGGGCCTTCCACCTGGATTTCCGTTACCTGGCTTTATAGTACCACCTCAGTCTCCACAGTTTCTGTCTTCCAGAAGTCGAAGGTATGTCAAGAATACGCTTAATCAATTACATGAGTTTCTACAATATAAGTACGTAGTATATGGGAAGCAGGTTGCTAGCTCCGATGGTGTAACCAGGTATATTTTATTGCATTAGATAAAGGAAGACATGGAGAAGTGGACAGAAACGGAATTTATACTTTATACTTTATACTTTATACTTTATACTTTATACTTTATACTTTATACTTTATACTTTATACTTTATACTTTATACTTTATACTTTATACTTTATACTTTATACTTTATACTTTATACTTTATACTTTATACTTTATACTTTATACTTTATACTTTATACTTTATACTTTATACTTTATACTTTATACTTTATTCTTTACTCGTGTGACTTCACCATGTCCCCCAAGTGGTTCGGAATCCACTATAATCAGGTGATCTACCCTGTCAGTCAACTCCCCTTCTTCCCGAGGTGAAAGAGTCTGCCCTTAGGGTGCCTCAAGTTAACAAACAGACTCACTCCCCCGGCCAGGCTGGCAGGGTTGTTTAAAGCAGAAATGCTGAAAGCAGGCGTTAGAAACAACAACAACAGTTTTACACCTGTAAAGCTACCATTTCGTGTTTCTGCCATTCTCCGAATTTCTCTCCGGAATGGAGAATTCCTGACATTGTAGCAATCCAACATCCTAAAGGCAGTCTTATGGCAAGAGGTCACAACACTACCTCCGGACAGTCTCCGAAGCCACATGAAACTCTCCGGAATTCGGAGAATTCTCCGGAAAATGGCAGCGGTAAGCTGCTTAATCCAACTAAGTACGATTATCCGGAGCATGTACTTTTGGTCGAATTTGGATGAATATATTTTAGGGATGTGGTTGGACACAATACCAACGTAAAATGCATACGAAGTGATTCAAGAGTATAACGTAGCGACTTTTTAATCAGTAAGCAGTATAAATTAGGTGTGAGCGTGTCCTTCAAAATTGAATTTATTTTCTTCCAGCAGTGGCGATGCCTCTCCTCGCTCTCCAGAACCCGACATAGATGTCGCTTCTTCGGAGTCTTCCTCTAGTCCGCGGCACCCTCCCGCGTCACCAGCTGCCCCTAATGATGCGCCCAGCGAGAGCCGAAGGAGTAGCAGTGTTGAATCTTTGAGGTTACGAGCAAGCAAGCACGTAGAAGAGCAGCGGGCAGTTTTGACTTCAATCGCCTCGTTAACAAGTTAGAAAAAAACAACGACAAGCAATATTTATCATATTTTAGGCTTATAGATGACCTGTATTGACAATAACGTATTATGTTAAAGTATACATAATTCAGGTACTGCGCCTTTCAGTTAAACGAAAAGCAATTTTGCAGCAGTGCCTATACAAGTATTTATATTTTATTGAGCAATAGAGCAATAGCTCTAATCAGTAATGAGGCAGCTGCATGGTCGAGAATCATCCAAATTGTAGCTTTAGCCCGTCTTTTTGTGTAATTTCCTGTACATTATTTTATGCCTGGACCAGTAAGTGAGCATACACTTGGATATACGACTCATTAAAAAACTGAAACTCAGTAGCTACAACAAACACTACACAGGCCTGCACAGTGCGCTGTATATCGTGTCTGCATACATTATACAACAGCATCTGCCATTCACAATTCAGCCTATATTCTTTATTAGTGTGTTTTACTCAAGTCACAAGTATTCATTTTTTATTAGAAGATTTAATTACTTTTAACAATGTAAATTTTTCGTACCGCTCACTGTTGCAGTATTATGCTACCTACCGACAGTTTTTTTTCTTTTTAAGTTTTAGACACGTGTCAAAATTATAACGTGATTTATTTCATGCTCACATTAGATTACTGCATAGTTTACAGGCCTATCCACCTTATACATACTGTTTATTTCTTTCTTTAACTATGCATACTGGTACCAGTACCGTGACAAACATTTGTCGAAGAATAGTTGACCTGTTTTGTTTACCTATAAGAGCAGTTTGGGGGGAAATTTACAGGTAACAGGCATTTGTTACAGTTATATTTTGAGGGACAAAGTTACGCATAGGCACACAAATGTTCAATGACTGCTAATGTTAAATTTAAATCACTATTTAATTTTCTTGAGCGGTACCGTAAGTTAGGTACTGTAAATGAGAAATGAGATAGGCTAGTTATTAAATGATGTAAATATGAACATATTTTGTATTGTACTGTACAATAACAATATTACGACCTATATTAAAGACGTCTATTATATTGTGTTTTAAATCAGTTCAGTTTCTCTTCTCTTCATATGAGACCTTTTCCTATACAGTCAATTGTAAGTTAATTGAAAAAATTGGCCTGAAATAGTGGGGTTTTACACATTTTGTTATCCGAAAATTATAGCCTATAGTTTATGGCTTAGATAAGCTTAAGGGTCCCCCCGGGGGAAAATTGCTCAATTATTACCAGGCCCGAAATAGTGGGTGTGGCGGTACCACTCGCCTTCGATGGTTTTATGAATTAGTGGACTGTATATGATTAATATTGAGATGAACCTTACCTTATTTGGTCCGCGGCGTCTCGACAGTTGAAATAGTTGTACATGTGTAAATGTATAAGTGTAAGGTGTGTGTCTCACCGCCGCGTACTAAAGGGACACTGAAGAGCCTGAGGACTGGGGTTGGGAGAGAAACCTATATAATACCCCAGCCCAGGCAGGGGCGGATTAGGGGGTGAAACCATTACAGTGGGGGTTTACACATTTTGAGAGTAGGAAAGTTTAGAATTAATATGCCAAGACTTTATACACCCGGGGATCTCTCCCGGGCGAAATATTTTTAAATAAAAATTTGAAATAGGCCTAACATGGTTTTACCCATTTTTACAGCATAGTAAAGGCGAAAGCTTTAAATGTACAGACGAAGACGCATTAAAAATAACTGCATATAAGAGGAGGAGCGATCTTTTAATGAATAGGAGCATAATAGTGGGTTTCTAGACAAAACAAGGACACCATCCAAAGTGGTAAAGTCTTAAGGAACTCACTTTAAACGTTAAAAAATCTACAGCCCCCTAAAATTTTGCCACCCTGCCATTCAGCTAATGTGTTATAAGGGGCCTTGTCATATTATGTACCGGTGGCCCTGATTGGGAGTTCTTGGAATAATCTATGCTATAATGGCTATAGGTCTTTTAGGAAATTTACAAAGAATACCTAATATTATTAAGATAGCCTAGTATAATTAGAAAGTACAATATATATATTAGCGATAGATATACCCTTGCTCAGTTGTTTAGCAAATAAGTCCAAAGATGTCTTCATAGAACGTGATCATAAAAGGCATACAAGAGCTAAGTACAAAATTTAGTTGAAATGGACCTACACAGATGTATCTAAGTTTGAATAAGATACTATATTATAAATAATTATTTAGTATTTTGCCCGACCTCAAATTGGATCCCTGCTGTCATTTTGATGATTTTGATTTACTCAGGTAGGCATTGTTGCCCTGCTTCACTCACAGGTAATGGCCGCTCCGTTAGAAACACGATATAATGAATCTGTGATTGCTATAAATAAACTTCATTGGTTTTCTTGCGATGTATATACTGTAAAAACAAACTATCGACTTCGATGGCCAGGTAGTAACGTGCTTGCACTTGTGCGAGTCTTTACACGCCATGCGACCGGAGACGTGTCGTACCTCAACACGGGTACTACCTACTGAGGCGACTGAAGAGGTCAATGGGATACATTCATTAAATTGTTTGTAGACGATTAACCTTTTATTTAAAAAAAAAGTAATGACATAAGACCTGTCATGGGGTTGCAGCCAATAAGAGCAAATCGGACATCCCCACTACCCGTTTTTTTTTAAATTAGAATTTCTCAATATCTTCTTTTCTTCTTCAAGTTACAGCCGACTGCCTGGTTGGCAGCAACATGTGGGATCGATGTCTCCACTCCCCTCGATCCTGGCACGACCTCTTCAGCTCCACGTATGCATTGGCCCCTACTTCCTCCATCACTTGCTGTAGATACTCTTTTCTCGGGCCCCCTGGTTGACGCCGTCTATGGTTCCCTCTATGATGCAGCTTACGAAGTTCTCGTGTCGTAGCAAATGTCTAATCCAGCGAGCTCTTCTTGTACTTATCAATGCAACCAGAGTTTTTATTATCATAGAACTATAAATGAATAGAAGGATTAGAAGAAATAGTAAGTAAAAAGTAAATTCGTGTCGGGGTGGTACTACCCGTGGTACAGGAGTTTTCAGGTTGCATCAACAGCCTCCTGTTTAACCTATCGACAGTCAGGGAAGACTGCCGGGACCGCCGGCTTTACATGCCCTCCGAAGCATGGTAGTCAGAAGATAAATAATTGTACCACTAGAAAATTTTGGCATTCGGGTGGGACTCGAACCAGTCACCTTCTGGATGATAGTCCGAGTCGTTACCTCTACGCCATTCTGACTACTATTAGAAGAAATGTTTTCATGCATAACATGTAGCCAGAACTGGCTCCGTTCGGTCTCAGTTTTGGTAGGCTTGAGAACATATGCGGTTTGTTTAGGTCCACGCATTCAAGAACTGTGGTCAAACGGTGCTAGTGCCAGGTACATACCTACTATGTATTACAATGTAGAGAAGCATTTCCTCTATTTCCTCTACTCTACGCTCTTAGATAGATATTTCATTTATAATTTGTACAAAAAGGCAAAGTGGTGGTGTCCGCTTTTCTTTGAAAAGCTAGTTGACAGCACGTACATGTAGCTATGGCAACTCACATTAGTTTGGAAAGCCGTGGTATGTACGCTGTACTATAGACTAGAGAGATATCTCCGGTTTTAGCTGTAGCGGCTAACCAATGATATAAGCTACAGGCTATAAAAGTGCAGCTTGAAAACCCGCCATATGTGCGGAGAAAGTTTGGAGTGACTCTCAGCAGCGATTAAACCCTTGGCAGAATCCAATATGAGAACCTACTCGCCTTATCTCAAGTATTTGCACATTTCTTCAACTAAAAGAATGGGAATTCATATAATAATGCCATATATGAATTCAATATACTCAAGTTTCAACTCGAAGAGCTATTGGTAACGAAACGTGTGCAATCGTAAATCGTTCTTATGAGGGAATTAAATTTTTTTAACCCTGATCTCGGGGTTAAAAATTTTCATTGTATGCCACTAACGGATCCTTCTGCGGGCTAATGGGGCAATAGCCCTCCCCCCCCCTTCTCTAACCTAACTCACACTAGGTAAAACGCACTTTCAAAATTTTCAACAATATTTTCACGCATCCTATGGCTACCATTTGAACGTCTTAGCGTCACACTACCTTCATAGAGATATCGAAGGGACGGTTAAGTATCCGCGCAGAATGCATATGGTTTTTGAATAGCTTAATAGTTTATGCTGTAATCCATTACAAAAAAGTAATTAAAGTGAGTTTACCATGCTTTAGTCTGCACTCGATCATAGAACCTCTTGACCATAGACTTTTAATCTACTAGTTCTGCCCCCCTCCAGGAAATTATAGATCCGCTAGTGTTGTACGCCTACATATACTACTATATGTAGTTTGTAACCCGTGATCCAATCCAATGCATGTGTATAGATTGACCACTAAATTTCAATAAATAAAATAAAAATAAAATATCTATATTATATGGCAACGAATGGGCTCTGAACACAAGACAGTCCACACTTGTGACTAGTTCAACTTTATGGTCATTAAGAGCCATCCGTTGAATGACAGGTAGACGCATGCCTCATTTAACGAGAGGCATGCAACAACTGGTGTTAAGAAGCATAAAGCGCTTGAAAATTAATAGGCACGTTGAAACGCAAGTGTAATGGGAATGTTGAACAAGTGCCATGAATACATTGTAGTATTATATGGTATATATAACACTGACATTAAATTAACTTTGGTTGAAGAGGTAATCTCCTCGTTATAACCGAAATTAGAGGATATGGAAAAAACTGGTCTTGGCACGGAATTCGAACCGATGATCTACGCCTGACCGGGGCGTCGTCCTGTGGTCCAGCGGTTATGACGACGCCCCGGTTAGGCGTAGATCGTCGGTTCGAATCCCGCCAAACCCAGTTTCTTCCATATCCTCTAATTTCGGTTATGTACCATGAATGTTAGATAGTGAAAAAACAATTAATTTTCAATTAGACGAAAGTCCAAAATTTGGACCTGTTTCGTTCAACTCACGCGAATACAATTTCAAGAATTTGGTAATACAAATTGCTGTTTTTTATTTATTTAGGGCCTTTGGGGAGTAACGAGAGCCGCGTACCCTATGGCCTATTGTCTTTGGATTACCAGCAGAAAGTTGGGTAAAGCCCAGAACTAGTCGTAATCTGCAATAAACTCAATGAAGCTCGTGTACTCGCATGGCTCTTTTGACGCTGAATTCAGCACCCTTGTCTCAGTCTCCCCCACTTACCAACCCTCCTAATCACCATTTGATTAACTTCATTTTTTTCAAATTAAATGTTTAATAATGGGCATGTATGAACACGGAGTTGTTTGCGTTGCTCCTTTAGGTGGCAAATGAGAAGTTTATGACTTTCTTTTTATATGCGGGTTTAATATACTGTGTCGTATATCTTGCAAGTCTTATGTACTGTATATGTAGGCCTATATGCATTGCATTGTTGTCAAGGACGGATATAGCGGGGGCGGGGGGTAGCTGCCCCCCCAAATTTAGTATGTTTGTTGTAAGTGAACTAAGGTAGCCTATTTATGATATAATGTACAGGTAATCGGTACTAATTGAGCTTATTATATTCTGACCCACAGCTACCCCTCCCAAAAATTGGGCTGGATCCGTCCCTGAGTTATGCTAAAACCAAAAATGTGTTATGCGAGGCCCAGACCTAGGCAGATCGATGGCTGTAACAAAGTTGTTGCGGTATTGGGTTTTTCTAGGAATTTTTTTTGTACATCTCCGATATCTATGTTGCCCAGTATCTTCTGCTTTAGTTTCAATCTATATATCGATTGGTTTGCAGCAAATCTTTGCGCCTCCTTCTCCACTCCTCCCTGTCTTGGGCCGTTCTCTTGAGTTCCAAGTAGGTCCCGCATCTCATATCTTTCTTGAGGTCTTCTGCGTACGCCTTCCTTGGTCGGCCTCTTGCATTGGTGCCTTCGATTGTGCCTTCTATTGTGGTGCTTAGTAGTCCTTCTTGTCTTATTCTTGACCAATATCAATACCCATAAAAATAGACAGGGGTTGTCCAGAAAGGCGTAAATCAGAGAAATCAGCAGGTACTTCACTTTTTGGAGACATTACTCTACAGCTATAAATATTTAATTTTATAGTACTTTTTTTAAATAAAAGAAACTTATTATTATTATATTTATTTAATGCTATCATTTCTAGATACTGGCCTATAATAATAATAGTAATAATAATAATAATGTCCTGAAAGACGTTTCTAGAGCCTTGGCCTACTTATAGTGGCCCATTGGTACCTTGTCCAATGCCAACGACCCCATAGATTTCGGACATTATTTACATTATTTCCGTAAGAATTTTGGGCCATTGGCAAACTGGTATACGTCCTCAACATCAACCTACACCGGCTACCAGCTATGATGGACAAACAGTGATAAGCTTACGATTGGCGCAGTGTAACTTGTGGTAACAGACACTAGCCAAACTTCCTAGAATATAATTATTAGTTTAGCAGTTATTTCGGGGGGCAGTTACGGCAATATTTCTTTTTTGTGCTTATGGGCTTGGGGCCATTTTGCATCAATAGCATATTTAACGTCATGACGTCTATTTATTATTTATAATTGAGATCATTTGGAGTCGTATAGTAGCTATTTAAATTTGAAATAACAGCCCAGCGGCATGCACACAGGTCACAGCACTTTACTGCTAATCCCAATCTGAAATGTTCGAGCAATTGTTTGTACAGGATCTTGGCAATCCCATATCTAATGGACGCGTTCACTATGAGATCATAGCTACATGAATCGAATTTCCATAGCCAATGCCAATGGCTCTACAAAAGCTATTGTACATGAAAGTGATGATATTGTATTGAAACAAAAAAATGAAAAATGCATTTAGGAGCAGTGATGAAATGAAAAATCCTCTTTTCGATACGATAAACTTTCTAGCATTAAGAATATAATGATAGTCTCATGCACCTATAAAGCCTTTTACTTCATTTAATAAAACCGTGCAAGCTCGCACTCAAAAGACTCGTTGAGAGCTTTTCGATTTAAGTCTGTTTCGCCTTTGCCATTAGACAGCAATTATACGCGATTGCTTTGAATTCAACACTCAGTGGATCATGCTTTGTAGCTGACGTTTTAAACCTCTTATATTGTACAATGCGTTACCTTGTGCATGCCTGTTGTGCTTTTAAACCCATTCAGATTGCTAATGATCTCGAAATATGCATACAAAGATTCTTTTTCACTTCAGTGTGAAGAATTGTAGTGTAGCTATTGTATTATGGATGCAAGCAGTGGTTAGCAGTTTTAAAGGGGGTTTTTATGAAAACAACATTTTTGGGCGACTTATGTTTTATTATTCGACTTTCCTCTACCATGCATTGGTAAAAATTAGAAAATTTAAATGGGTGGATAATAAATACCCACTGGCCACTGCAGCAAGGCCTTATACTCTGGCAAAGTTTTGGGATGGGGGTTAGATACGGGATCGAAGGTATTAGCAAATAATTGTTTTCTCATTTATACTTTTTAAATTTAACTTTGTTGTGCCCATGGCCGTGCCCAGAGGGGTGGTTAAATTTAACTTTATATCTTAGGGATACAATTTATCATTTTATGTAAACCTGTATTGTTTGAAGAATTGGAATAAATTTATTTGAGTTTGAACACTGGATAGAAAGGACTTTCATTAATAAATTACTTAAATTTTTTTGGAGAACTTTATGAGATAGGTATTAAAAAAAATAAATAACCATTTATTTGCAAACCTACCTAAAAATGTAAATCTTATACAGAAAGTTTTAGTAGGCTACTATTTAAATTCCTTGAGTGTGAAGAATGCTAGTGTAGGTATATTATATTATGGATACAGCAGTGGAATACGTGTTTTAATTTGGGTTTAGGTGTCTTTTAATCGTATTCATGAATATTTTAAAGTTTTTTTTTTATCCACTGGTAGGTAGGTAGGTTTACAGCACATTTGCACATGAAGGATAAGTTTTAAGAATGATTAAATTAATTAAATTAATTAAGTATTTAAATTAAATTAAATAGTACATGAGATGTACAAAGATCACAGTATTTATGGGGTTTTGGAGAAAGTGTAGATACCCCATATGTGTAGTTTGGTAAACGCAGGGCCTTATAACTAGCACAAAACCGCCCAGCGACCTTAAGGGAGTAATATATGAGGGGTTTTATGATTTAAATATTTTCTAACTAACTAAAGTAAATCGACATAACAATTTACTACCAATAACTTATCAATATAAACATAAAACAAATTTAGAAAAATGAAAATATATTGGCTTCAAAAGAAAATTGGAGTATTTGACGGGTGAAGAGCGGAAGAACCGCTTGGGGGGCTCATTTGAGGAACATTGATATGTATTTTGTATTGATCTTAGCTTCCCAAGCAATTTCGCAATCCAATAATTCAAATGCAAGTTGTGAGTGGAGGCGCCCCGGGCATGGCACGACCCGCAGAAGATTTAGTTTATCTCGGAACCTCTGCAAACAACTGATTCATTTTCATCAAAGTCAACCCTCACTCACACCAGGGCCGGATTCAGCTGCTCTCCATATTGATTTATGGCATTGTCGGCAATTCGGCACCAGCTTCAGAGTATAGTACAGTAGAGAGTTGTATCTGTACTTGGTTAACTGTCTTCGCTTGTCTCAGCTTGTCCATTACGGCTTGTAGCCGGTGTGTGTCGGTTGACATAGAGAACGTACACCAGTTTGCCAAGGCCAAAAAATTCTTTCGGAAACAATACAAATAATGTCCGAAATCCATGGGGTCGTTGGCATTGGACAAGTGACCTATGTCTGGCCTGGGTCCATAAAAAGTCCTTATAACACAACCACAGTACAGTAGAATATTTACATTACAGTATATATACACGTCGTCGCTGTTGTGCTTATATGACCCATGACGTAATCTTCTAGAACATGAGCCAAATCTTTAATACTGCAGTTTGCATTGTTAATTAATTAAAAAATACAAAGTCAATAACAACAACAAATTTTCGGGTGCTAATTTTTTATGTAGCATGTTCTCTTAATAGAATAAGTAGTCTGTCAGAGAAAGCAGCGAAGGAAGGTAGGTGTCAGAAAATTGACATGTTTGTTCATTTATTTCTGAAATAATATTTTTAATTTTTATGTCTTTTCGATTTGAAGGTTTTTCGGGCCAGGCTCAAATTTAAAATTGCCGAATCAATATTATATTACACTGTATTATTGGATATACACAGCAAGATATTGAAATACCCTACAGTTTTCGCTAATGTAAACGGAAAGACTTCCAGAGTAAATTTTAGTTATTATTGAATAAAAGGGAAATGATACTATTCTATTCTATTACTTAGAATGACTATTGCAAATATTATTCTGCCATTACATCCGAATTTAGGGGATAAAGGATAAAGGACTTGGCGGGATTCGAACCCAGGATCGACGCGACGCCTCACAGCGGCGTTATTTTAACCGCTGGACCGTAAGCCCCAAAAGAACAGTTCATCTATATCCTCTGCTTATATGCTCTTATTGACATGATTCGAACCCCGTCAAGACCAGTTTTTTCTATATCGTCTAATTCCGGCTATATAACGAGGAGGTTACTTCTTCAACCAAAGTTAATATAATGTCAGAGTTATATAATAATTTTACCATATATTACTACAACATACTGACGAACATTGTTTTGATGAAGAACTGTTAATTTCGCCATAATTTTGAGTCATCATGTCAATTCCCAATTAAATGTCTCCCGTATGTACGGTATGTGTCCTTCCTTGGTCCACGGCCACAGCTTCCGTGGGAAAGCAAATCCGTATAGTATGTGAAGTGGGGTCAGACAAAATCAGTGATGTATACTAGCCGTACTGGTTTGAACCACTGCACTGCACTGGGTTCATACAAAACTCTTTCCTAATTCAATTTAGCCCTATCAATTACAAAAGCCTTCTTTTCTGCTTTCACTGTTGATTTCAGTATGGTAATCAGCCCAATTGGCAATTAGTTTACACCAAGTGGTTTTAATGAGGGTTACACTGAACTTATACATGTAAAATAGTTGTGTTTCCATACCGACTTTCTGTGACCATTTGCATTTAACAGTACCTATGTCAATGTTAACATGTCATTTGCTCCCGAAAGAGGAATTTTATAATACCATAAAACAACACCATTTCCAGTTCTGGGTAAATGACTTTAATTCCAATACTTCTGGCTCCTTCTATAGGTCTATTCTACCTCGACCGCTTAAAAACGAATGGTCTGCTAATGTGTCTGGCCCAATTCACCGCATGTATTTATCTACCATCTCACGTCTGAGGACAAACCATGGACTCTCTGAGGCATATATCTATCATACCCTAAGGGGCTCATACTCTCCTCTCTGCAGCCATTGCCTGGAAAGTGAAGGCACAATGCAGCATGTTATATTGGAATGCCCTGAATTCACCATAGCTAGAAACAAATTACTATACCACATCTTCCCCTTAGTCCTCCCTTTTAATTATGCCCACATGATCTCTAAAAGTGACTCCTACCAGGCTATATATGACTTTCTAAGGGAAGTCCACGTAGAATTTTAACCCCACCTACCCACCATGGCTGTATGTGAGCCCACAATGCCAAAAAGACATGTCATAGCCAGATATGTGATGTCACAGTCAGTGTATGCGTGAATTTCAAGAACCCTTAATAATTTTACAGGCTAAATTCAACAAATTGGCACCACAACGCTTAATCCTGGGCGCGGACCTGCCTGTAGACATCTCAAAAATCATATATAATATGTACCGTTAAGCTTTCCTAATTTCCTATGACTTGCTTAGGCGCGGTTTCCACCGAACGGCTAGGGCTAACTACAAGTACTGTGACGTGGTAGCAGACATTCAAGACTTAGGCGGGGTTTCCACCGACCTCGCATTGCAAAATGCAAATGACATTGAAGGAAATGTTTGTTTTTCTTCTTATAGAAATCTATTAAAATGTTTGTAATCGACATATCCCATGACGTCATTTTTAATTTTAGTTTGTTTGTGATTTTACTGTATGATCATTGATCAATTTTAACTATGGCATAGAGTAAAACAAACATTTCCGTCAATGTCATTTGCATTCTGCAATGCGAGGTAGGTGGAAACCCCGCCTAAGTCTTGAATGTCTGCTACCACGTCACCATATTTGTTTTTAGCCCTAGCCGGTCGGTGGAAACCGCGCCTTAGACAAGAAGAAAGAAGTAACAAAGTAATTTTGTATTTAATATTACATTGTCGTGCAGTGGAGTAGATGAATCACTCAAATGAAAATGAGTCACTGTTTCAATACGCCCGCAATTGATACCAAACATATGAATTAACAATAGCGAATAGAAAATGCCACCCTCCGACCCGAAATTTCGGCATCCTCCACAACAACGTGATAAATTTCAATGCATTTTATTGACCGTCCACCAATGCATAAGCCTGTTTTCCGTCAGGGGATCAATTTCGCGCAGTGAGTATTTGATGCTCAGTGAAATATACGGAGACGAACAAAGGGCGCAGTGACACTTGAGCTGGTATGTTTGCGGTACGGGGGTGTTGCTGAGAACTGCCCTACAGGGGGCACCGCTGTATTTGGGCTTATGTGCCCCTTTAGTGGCCCCCTACCTTCTCCAGGTGCTGTGGTTTTTTTCTCAACTGTATAATTCAGTGCAGCACGGGTATATGTGATACTTGAGGAAAATTTCCTCCAGCTCCAAGGAAAGCTGACCTCATCTATTGGAGACAAATAAACAGATTTTTCTTTGACTATATTTAATTTAAACACAGTTGGAAGGGGATATCCCATTCTGGGCCCTCCTTTTACAAAAAGAAAAGGTTAATCAGCCGAAGACTATCTGAAACTGATGTGAGTTAATATATTGTAGTGTATATTGTAGTACATGTACAGTACCGGAATGTACCTTTTTTCCGCCCTCCGCGTAATCCGGCCGTCGGGGTGCATGTAGTAGAAAACATGTTACAAGTAATAGTAAAAAAAGAACCATATTAGCCTATATCCCAGAAACAATTAAACATAACCATGCATTATTCATTTTTGAAACCACAATTTGGCTTTTTATTTCATCCTTTGCCTTTGATGTGGCCAGATCAAGGATTCTTTTAGATTTAAGCAATGTGTAAATTATATTGATTTTGAAATGAATAATGCAAGTATCCTACACCTATATATACAGTACGTATCTACTGCTTGGTGCAATGGGTTCATCCCTTCCGAATCAGTATCTACTTTTTCCTTCTTCCAAAGAGCAAGAATGCCTCTCATGTATTGTCACTGTTGTCATGATGACCTTATAATTATTACTCTGCCTAAAACTCAAAATTAGCTTAAATGTTCAAAATATTTCAAATCAAGTGAAACAGCGTATCAGTTATTTCCTTCTCACATTAACAGCTATAGAGAACTAAATGATATATGTTGTGTTAAAATTGGACTAGTTAAGTGTTAAAGACTACTGGGTTTGAATGGCCACAATGCACGCGGAGCTGGGGCTCGCAGCTTCATTACCTCCCATCAACGGGCACTTTAAACGCATTTCGTAAATAGAACATCCCCTAACTGGTAATCAGGCCCAGTTTGCATCCTTTACTGTTGAAAATGGCACCTTTTGCGGGATTTTGCTCACTCTTGTAGAAACGCGCACCCGGTATACAGTTTCCTATTTAACAATAAACCATACTATTCGGTACAAGGAAGGATGCCTCCCTCATTTTTACATTCGGTTCTAATTTAACTGAAATTAATACCACTTTTAAAGTCCCAAAACCTATAGCCGGTCCAATTTATAATGGAATGCACGTTAGTGGCAAAATAGATAAGATAAGATAGATTGATTGCGGATTAGAGGGTAGAGAATAAAGAGTCGTAGGAGAAGTAGAGAGAGGATAAAAGAAATGGAAATATTTAATACTTTCTACGGTAACATGATGGTACTCATGAACGGATACAGGGGGGGGGGGGCAGGGGGTAGCTGCCCCTCCCCCAAAATTTGGTAAATCCATTGTAATTTAATTTATTACGCTCTGCTTTAATCGATCCTATATATTATGTTTTTCCTATTTTGACCCACAACTACCCCCCCCCCCCCAAAATGGCCTGGATCCGTCCCAGATGGTACTTATAGTTACAATAAAACTAACGTTGTTATAAGACTCGTATTTGTAGTAGTAGTAGTGTTCGTCGGGTTAATAACGACTTAGGCCTCATATTTGGGCCCATAGAGCGACCCCGACTTGGCTGTCCTACGCCAGCCCATAGGACAGTGGACCTCCTGATTATAGTGGATTCCGAACCACTTGGGAAACACAGTGAAGTCACACGATTAGTTCGGAAGTGACCAGGACAAGTCCTACCATGTTTCCCTACCGGCACTGTGCACACGACCAAGTTATCTGCAGCTTTGAACCTGCTCTGGTCCGCTGGATTCAACTTGGTATGGCGGCCGGTAATATGGATCATCTAAGACAGTGGTCGGCAACCCATGGCTCGCGAGACACATTTGGCGCTTTGGGCACTGGAGCTTCGGCAATACTGTAATATTTTACCACTTTAAAAATAAAAAGGAAAAAATAATTAAAATAGTACTAAAGAATAAAAAATATTAAATTTTTATTAAATTAAAACAAAGACATTTGGAGGGCCAAATGCAAGACTTTGGCAAAGGATTTGGAAAAATTAGAAAAAGAAAAATGTGAGCTGAGTACTGCCCATCAATGGACGGTTTTACGAAATCTCTCAAAGGAAGACGAGAATATTTTTAATGCATGGTCAAGTCTTCCAGACTCGTATGGACAGCTGAAGAAGTATGCTTTTGGCATACTTTCAATGTTCGGTTCCACTTGTTTGTGCGAACAGTCATTTTCACAAATGAATATAATTAAAAACAAGATTAGGAGCAAGCTGAGCAATGCCCATTTGGAAGCTTCCATGTTGCTCAAATTGTCCACGTGCAAGCCAGATATTTCGGCGCTGTCAAATGAGATGCAGGGTCAAGTATCCCATTAAAGTGATTTTAAAAAGAAAGTATTGAAATATGACTTTTTTGTATCAGCTTACCTGTTGTGACTATTTTATTAAAGGTAGATAGAGCTCAAACTGTGGTAGCTTAAAAACTTTCCAATTCGCAAGTTGATTCTGAAAATTTTTCTCATGTAAGCCCCCCCCCCTCTCGGAGTTTTAGATCCGTTGGCGCTTTAGAAAATACTCAGTTCAAAAAATCGAGAATTTGGCTCACTTGCACAAAAAGGTTGCCGACCCCTGATCTAAGAAATGCATTGGTAAGCGCTATATACTTGGCTAGCATACAACTACATTTTTATATTTTATCCCGTCGGAACTATGACACTATGACAGGAACCTGCACTGAACACTTCTCTAAGTAACCCGTTTTAAGACTAATACCTAGGTACAGTACGTTTGATACTTCGAATGTTTACCCTGATTACCCACATGATAACTAAGCAAAAGCGGCAGGTCGCAAAGACATACGCGGCTTTAACCGAAACTCAGGTAGCTGCACAACTTGTCATTACTGTCAATGCAGACACTCAGACAAAATAAGGCGAGGCGAGGCGTAAAAGAGGATTTTGTACCTATATTAAATTAACAGCCATATTATCAAAAGAAGTGCCGCGGTTTTAGAACTCGCAGCATCTTCGCTGTACTTCTTTTTTTCTTGAAAATAGAACCTTTTCGTTCAATTCGCATGCACCATCGCTTCGCTTTGCTTAGTTTTGCAGATATTTATCCTCTTAATGGATGGAATTTGAAATAAAGCGCATTGAAGCTTACACAACTTTGAGGTTTACTTGAAATTGGTCGAAGGTCATATTCTTGGAAGGACAATTTTTATTGGCGTCATTTTAGAAATAGGTACCCTCATTTCCTTGCTTCATCGGCTTGTCAAACAATTAGTTATAATCCTTTTTGGCTTATTTTTCTTGAAATTCGCTGAATGGAGGTTATTTTGCACCAACAAATTATTTCCTTTAATAATAAGACTTCTTGCTACGATATTAGTTTTGCCATGTAATTGGCACCCATCTGAGACCAGCTATAAGTAAAATTAATCCCCATTGGGTACTAAGTGCCGATAAGTTGCTGTGGCCTGAGGACCAGGTACTTTAAGGACACTATGCTAAGGGCGCGGCCACGGCTTCGACCTTCTTTCCTCAGGCAGGCTTACTTGCCAGACAAAGACGTATTCAGAAGTTATTTAGAGGAAGGACTTCGATGTCCAAAAATGTTTGTAATAATAATAATTTACAGAAAATCTTACCACCATCGACGCCAATTAACTCCGAGTATTGGAAAGGAAGATAATAAGGAGAACCTATGGACCCTTGTCTGAAAACAGATAGTGGCGAATATGAAACAACTCGGAAATAGACACAATACTCTATGGAGAAGGCATATAGGCATAGTACGTTTTTTAAATGTCAGGACATGAAAAGCAGCGGTACTCTGACTTCCACCCCGAAAGGTTGTTGGTTCCAGTCCCAGTCCCACACTTGCTACATTTTTGCTTTCCAATTTATACGTAGTATAAGGAAAGCTTTGTGGTGTTCGAAATTTTCGATTCCGAGATTTGAAGCATAAGTTTTCAGGTACCAGAAACCCAAAAAAGTGGTTTTTACGAAATGTTTGTCTGTCGCTCTGTCTGTTCATCGATTTCCGGGCAAACTACTCAGTCGATTTTGATGAAATTTGGCACGTAGGTTCACAAAAATCATACCTCGGGAACTTTTTTTTTTGGGCTAACTCAATTTGGATTAGTTTTATTCTCAAAAAACTAAAAAAAAAAAATTTATTTCTCAAAAAATTCACACATATTGTAGTCGTTATTAATGTTAATAAAATGCAGGGGTCGCTTGTCCCTTGATAGTTTGCTTATGGGGGTAAAAAATAAAAATAACTAAATTTTAATGAAAAATGACTAAAAAAAATTATTTTTCTGCGAAACTTTTCTATCGATGATTTCTACTTTCAGGCATGTTTTAGGTGTTAATTCACGCTCAAATGCATTGCGGGCCCAGCCATTATTACTGTGTGGTAGGCAATGTATTGGTCTAATCTATCTAGAATTTACCTTACCTCCAGTAACGTCAGCCCCCCCCCCCTCCTCCTCCGAGATATCCAAAATTTAACCAACCATAGAAAAATGATTTACCATGAAATTACTAATTTCCTTCATCTACTAATTGATAAATTGGAAAGCATGTTCGAGTAAGCTCGGACCGGTTCTCTAGACATGTTTCCACCGTTTAATGCAGTTGTTATACTCTATATTGCATGGAACAGGCTGTATTATCAAAGGACTTAGTCATGGCCGTCCGGCAGGGTGAGGCGAATTGTAAAAACATTTCTGGCATAAACTATATATTTCAGAAATGGAAATGATATTTTACAATTGGCATCTTAATAGATATGAATGAATGAATATATTGAGAATACATTGAGAAACGCAAAGTACCTACAATGTTTATAACAATTATATTGTATATATAATTTTGCCCACAGGATATACCAAAATTTTATGCATACCTAGCCAATGCATTTCTGTATTTCTGTATTTCTGTAGTTCTGCAACCTTTTACAAACAAAATAACATGGAGGTGAGGGTCCAGGGAATTGTAACCGGAGGCACTATAATATAAAATTACACTGTATTACTGATTAAGCGATTTTATAAGTGCGGCAAAGGCGTCAAAAGAATTATTCCGCGCTATTTAGATAGAGAGATAGATAGATAATGACTTTTTTGTTCTAATACTAAGCCAAGTAAGTTAGGGCTATAAAGCCTTCTCTTTCATTTAACTAGGAAGGCCCAGGATCGATTGATTTATGTGCCTTCCGAAGCATGGACAGAAAATGTAGCAAGTGTGGGACTCGAACCAACAACCTTTCTGGTGAAAGTCAGAGTCCGTACCACGTACCACTACTCTACTTACTTTACTTTAACGGTGCCTTATCCTAACTCTACATGTTTTGAAAATAGCACTTGTATACTCCTTATTGAATTTATTTACCACTGACTGACTATTTGCTAGGGAGATGCACAAACAATATAAACATGGTTCAGGTCTTATGACATGACATCACATTTTAAAATTTCGGAGGGGGGGGGGCAGGTGTCTTACCCCTGGATACGTCTTTGCTGCTGGCTGCCACCTTTTACTCCACCCCAAAGATCCATCAATAATAATGTCTGTCAGATTTTCGGTAAGATTCGCGGCACATAGAGGGGCACTAAACCGATAGTACACTATTATTTAAATATCAGAAAACTTATCATATTTACTGTATCAGTGAAGCCACATGGTGGTTTTCAATAAATTGCTCTAACTGGGGCGGGGGCCTTCTACTAAAAGACGTTATTGTATTGTCCTATTTTTAGTGATCGCCATCTAAGGTGACTCTAATGGGTTGTGAGATGTTAATCTACTAGTTTTTTTAACAACATAATAAATTTAGTCAGCCGAAAGTAATTGCTAATCGGAGCACATACTTCACCTATCATTGATGCTTTGTAGTCTATGCAGAAAGGGTATGAATGAGTGAACAATTCTAAATAGAGATAGACAAAAACGATTTTGAACGATCCGCCGACATCAGATTAATCGATAGGGGCGTCATTGGGGAACTTCGGAAGGACAATTTGTTTAACAAAAAGTCGATACCGTATGTGTGTTTAGAGATTCGCTGTAAATCTGCATATCTTAACCTATAGGCTACACAATAAAAATAATTAAATACATGGGGAGTTCTTTTTTAACCTTTTTGCATTTTAAATACCACCCCCCCCCCCCCCCATTGCTGCCTTAGAGAAAAAATTTAAATTTGTTGTCGCAGAACGAGGGACCAAGTCATCTTACTCCCGGAGCTAAAAATGTAGACAATATATTTTTAGAATGCAAAATACTATTATAAAATAGTTTTGTTTACAATTAACCTTGAAAATGAAAGAAACTCAGGGTTTAGTTTTATTCATTTCCAGGTCGAGGTCACATCACTTTTGTTATCAGTTTTCTCAAATTTAGCTTTTCAGTATAGTTTGTTTAGCTCTTTAGCATAACATAGTATTTTTAATGTGAATATACGCCCTTATTAAATTGAGGTACATTGAATAAAATAAGCTAATACTCACATGAGCTGGTTTTGCACGGAGAATTTGTTGGATAAAACATTGTAACTGAAAAATATATAATGGGTGATCGTACACTTGAGGGGGAACAATGACGCATAGCCTTTTCACAATCATATCCGATTGTTACACGGATCACTTCCCTACGAATAAAAGGCAATTAGCTCTACGAGCTTTGGTCTTGAATGCATTTGCTCGCTTAATACCAAATTAATTTGCCAGCATTATTTTGGGGTGAGCGCTTGTAATAAGCAACGATAATTTGCCACACAATAAAGGATTAACATGCATAGTTTGTATTAATATCTCTCTTAAAAATTATTGTTAGATTTATAGATTTACAATATACGGTACACAGTTATAGTAGGTAGGCAGGTGCAATAAGTTTTTTTATTTTGGGTTAACTCAATTTTGGGAGATTTTACCCTCCAAAAACCTCAAAAAGTGTCTAAAAAATTATTTACTCAAAAACGCCTTCAACGATTTCTGGGGGCAAAAAAATAAAGAAGACTCATTTTTCATGAAAAATGCCTAAAAAATATTTTTTCTGTGGAACCTTTCCATCGTTGGTATCTTACTTCAGGTATGTTTTAGGTGTTAAATAGAGTAACCAAACCGAACAGGTTGCTTTCCTAAACAAAGATGTAGCTTTGAACAAATAATTTTTTTATGAGGAAATTATATGGATAATTTATGCCCCAATACAAAGCGGACAAAGCCGCACTATTACTGTGTTGAATCGTAATATTCGTATTATATTGGACTACCCAATCTTGTCTATGCAATCGTCCCATCGATCAATTCAGTGCTTTGGGATAGAGAAACTAGGAGTTTGAACCTTGTCTTGTTTGAAGAATTGGAATAAATTTATATGAGTTTGAATACTGGATAAAATGGACTTTCATTAATAAATTACGTAAACATTTTTTGGACCCCCCTCCCCCCCCCCCCCCGAAAGAAAACCTGGGCACGGCCTTGTATATAGGAAAGCATGTACGGGTTCATTCGTACCGGTTTTTACACTTTTTCCCTCTCCGAGAGTCACTTAATAATAGCGGTTATCTACTCATGCTGTATGCATTTACAGTAGTTTTGGTTTCTGTTACTGAATCAGTTTTTCATGTTTTACACCAAAGAAACATACATTAGGATACAGTAGGTACATTGCAGCATACAGCAGACCAAAACTACAAATAGAATAAAATATTAGCTTAATTATAATTTAGTAATGACCAAGACTTAAAAATCCGGGCTTCGCTTTGAATGCCAATGCCGATGCCCATTTAAACCAATTAGAGAAAATACCTAGGCAGATAAATTTATGAGTAAATTGATTAGAAACTTGTAATTGAAACCAGGGGCGTAAAGTTGCGGGGGGGGGGGGGCACGGTCCAACTTGCCCCCCCCCCCCAGTCTCGAGCATTGTAAGACGTGGTTCATACTTCATGGTCCCGTTTGTAGCAATATCAATATAAGCATTCCTTTTTTAGCATTGTAAAATCTACAGTTATACTTTACAACTAATTAAATGCGTAAAACCCTACTATTTTGTTCTTATATTTTCAATTTTTCCTTAAATCCTGCCTGATGACGTCATAAGGTTTACCTATAGTTTTGCCCCCGCCATCATTCTAAAACTTTACGCCTCTCATTGAAACTAAATGTTTGAGAAAATCCCAACTGGCCAAACCGTATCGTATTTTGGATTTTAATAAAAAAAAACGATGGAAATCACCCTTAGTACACAAGAGACATCTATCAGAAGAGTGAAGAACTAAATCTAATTTTGGCGACAGGGGGTGCTGCAACCCTATTTTTCTGTCCGTCATCAAATGAATGCGGAATGTTTAATATTGTTATTTTATCAAGGAAAAGGCACCCAGAGGCTCGGCGCTTCGCTCCTTACTTTCTGCACAACGACGTCAACTTTGCCATTTTTTTTTTTTTTACTGGGTAGGGTTCCAACCCTCTTCACAAGGCCCTAAATCCTACATCGAAATTGCTAGATATGATAGACGTTTTTTTCTTAAACAAAAGACATGCCTTTCTATAGTAAAAAAAAGTCTCTTAATCTTTGCAAAAATGGCTTCAAACCCACTATCTTGGGTTGTGAACATTTTATTTAAGAGGACATGCTATGTAGAAAATAAGCACCCTTAAATTTGTTGTTTTTATTGACTTTTTATTTTTTATTTAATTAACAAATCAAGTCATTAAAAATTTGGCATATGGAATTTGTAGAAGACTGCTTCATGTATCATGTAGGCCTAATAGTAAATATTAAATGTTGGGCACCTTAGTTCTTTCATAAATACCAGAACGGACTAAAATTATGCGTATTCACTATTCTGGGATTTTTGGAAGAACGAAAAAACCGAAAAGTAAAAATACCCGATTATATTATGCACGAAGTAGTCTTCTACAACTTCCATGAGCCAAATCTTTAATGACTTGTTTTGTTAATTAAATAAAAAATAAAAGTCCATAAAAACAACAAATTTTGGGGTGCTCATTTTCTACGTAGCATGTCCTCTTAAAGGTTGCCCATTGTACTGAAAAGAAACACCGTACTGCTTGCTCTGCATGACAATAATTAGTAAGTGCCTCCTTTGGCAGGTCTAAGACAACGTTGAGAACTGAAAGGGCACAAAAGCTAATGCTATCATGGATGGGAACTTACGGTAATAATGCAGTTTTTTATAGTTTGCATTATATTATTTATAAGTACCTACAATATTATCGGTATTTCAGTGACACTAAACAATATTATATAGTGATGTAGCCTTTTTTGTGGGGGCAATGAATAAAACTGCCTACTTAATTAATTTTGCAATATAGCAATAATTTATATTAAAACATTATCAATATTCAATAAAGAGCTAATAAAATAGACTCATTCGTCATATACACACTGTAAAACCCAAAAGGGCATTTACATTTAATAACGCACTGATAAAATACAACGAGTATAGGATCAATAATGTGAAATTAGGTGAAGAGTTTGGTTTTTAGTTTCGTGTTTGGAAATGGGAGTTTCATTACATGGTGACCATATTTAAATACAGGCTTGCAGTCGTTGAGCGGCTGATTAACTGTCGGCTGATGGAGAACAAAGTGGAACATGATTTATTCAGATATTGCCGAGAAACAGATCATGCCCATTGTCCATAATTACTCACTAAATACTCGGTTCCGTTTTCGTTGTGTATTGGCATTGCTAATGGCTGGTTTTTCCACTTGGGAGTCACTTAAGTGCATGAACACAATTAGGAGCTCATGGCAAATGATTTTGCATGATATTACAATAAATTGTATGCTACTAATTACAACTATATTTAATGTGCTAACAGACAGGAGAAACGAGGACGTCCGGGAAGAGATGCAAGTAGCCACTATCACCGACAAAGTCGGTGAACGAAGATGGGGTGGTGGGGGAAAGGAGAGACGATGGACACCTGCTACAAAGTGCGAGGGACTATACGGCGGAGGGCACAAGACCGAGGATGTCACTTGAAACAAAAGTGAGGGGAATCCCTCAGGACCCTCGGTCTCACCGGATGATACTGAAGACAGGAACACCTGGAAGTTGAAGATCCATGCCGTTAAAATAAAGTAAGCTATACTTTCAAATGCATCGATGTAGAATGCCCTGTAATTGCCTTTTACTATTGAATAGGATTTAGGGAGAAAATGAGACGCATGTTATATGGTCTTACTTTACCATATAGGAGGCTGCACACATAATAGAACTTAATAATTAAACATACAATATATTATAATACACCTACCCTAATCTCATTCATGTAGCTGCTCTCTTACCACCTTTTTTTTTGGGGAGTTGTTTCATCTTTGTCTGGGAACTGCGAATTGCCCTCTAAGTCGCCGTTACAAGTTTTTTATCCCTTGAGGGAGCCCACCCATCAGTAGTCTAAAAGTCATGTAACTAGCGCTCTGATTGGCTAATAATGACGCACAATAGATGATAGTAGGATACAGGTACAGTAGGTACACTACTTCGGCGCGGTTTCCACCGACCTGCTAGTGCTAAATACAAATACAGTGACGTCGTAACAGACATTCAAGACTTAGTCGTTTCCACCGACCTCGCATTGCAGAATGCAAATGACATTGACGGCAATTTTTGTTTTACTCTACGCCATAGTTAAAATTGATCAATGATCATACAGTAAAATCACAAACAAACTAAAATTAAAAAATGGCTTCATGGGATATGCTAAGTACAAACATTTTAATAGATTTCTATAAAAAGAAAAATTCAAATTTCCTTCAATGTCATTTGCATTCTGCAATGCGAGGTCGGTGGAAACCCCGCCTAAGTCTTGAATGTCTGTTACCACGTCACCGTATTTGTATTTAGCACTAGCAGGTCGGTGGAAACCGCGCCTACGCACATGTATTACCTCCAGACCTCGCTGCCCAGAGTGAATCTTGACTATGCCATTTAGGACAATTTTATTGTCAGCACAACACGCACATAGAGAGACTATACGAGTTCTATACAGTAAATTTGAAGGGGCTCAAGCATTTAAGGCCTTCGATGGCATAGTGGTAGCTTGTTCGTACTTGTACGAGTCTCTACGCACCTTGCGATCGGAAACCTGTCGTAACTTAACACAGGTATTACCTACAGAGGCTGCTGAAGAGGTTATTTGGATATATTCATTCCATTGTTTGTATGCGAATAATCTTTAAAAAAAACTAAATTCAATATAAAAAAAATTCAAATTTTATTTTCCTTTACATATGAGGTTCATTCATTTCATTCTCTTTTGCGAGTTCCTTAAATGTAATGATTAGTCTACTTCATCAATAATGATACTAAATCTAGAATCTACTAGGCTAGTATGTATAGTAGTAACCAGACTATATTTATATGGCATGTTATTGTTGGAGTCCGAATATCCTATAGCCTGGATGCGAACAATTGTGTGAAACCTTTATAAAATGTAACAGTGTGGGAAGACGAGTCTTTGCTGAAAAAAAAAAACGCAAATGGCGCTACCGGCGCGCAATCAAGTCCATTTGAAGCCTGTCAGGAAATGGTTTTTCTCCTACTCCGTAACGACCAACGCTAATTAAAATTCTAATTTAAAAATCAATTTCGCCCCAAATCACTCAAGCTTTGTTCTTTGATGTGCTAATTTCAGAATAACACAGAGAAAACATAATTCCTACCACCGTTTGAAGCTGAATAATATCAGTTTTTTTTTATTTCTTTTCTGTATGTCCATCAACGTTTTTTTTGGATGTTCATTTTCAATTCCAGGATCAAACATTTTTAATCTCGACTGTTTTGTTCATACGTGTTGATAATTAACTATTTTTTGTAGCGGTCTTTCAGTGTAATTGCATATCGGATTTCGATGTTCACTGCATGAATTAAAGTAAAAGCAAAATGAACTGGATATAAATAATTCAAGGGACAAACGAATCCTCCGGCATTAATGACAGAGTAATGGATATCTCCTATTTTATTCATGGCAATTTTGTGAGCTTTCCAGATAATAAGTAGTTGCTCATCCATTTATATAATGTTAGGCAGATGATGACACTTAATCTGTCGCTGACTACCTATCTCCTTAAGTACAACAACATAACAACAATAACATACAGCTCAAATGTAAGGGTTAGCTACCCTATCAATAACGCATCAGCAACTAAATATGACTACTGTACTCTGTCTGGATTGGATCCATCGCATTAATTACTTACTGAAGGCACGATGTTGCAAGTGGATGTCATGTTTCCTAATTTCCCTGCCTGTAGATTTGTGTAGTTAATAGGTACTATTGTGCAGCGGGGCCAGGCTTTGAAAATCCGGGTGGGGCAAAGCTAGTCAAAATATTAAGTCAAATAAGTTTTCAATTGACAGCACATGACCGCAGACACCAGACCGGACAGAGCGACAGAGATAGTTGGCGCCAGAATCTTTTGTAAGTTTTGCTCAGTAGGTACCAATGTTCTTGGTTTAAGGTGCCCATTCCACATACGTACAACGTCAATGAAAATTATGAAATTGAAGGTGGTAGCAGACATTAAAGACATACTAAAAATTCTGCTACCACCTTCAATTTCATAATTTTCATTGACGTTGTACGTATGTGGAATGGGCACCTTACTTAATAGCTATTCAAAACAATTAAGACTGCTCATTTGGAAAATATGGTAAATATTGTTAACAACTATCATTGATGGCAAAAAGGGCCCATTTTCCAGGAGGGGCAGGGGGAGGGGCTCCCGCCGGAACTTTCACAGGAACATCGACTTCGATGGCAAAGTGGTAGCATGCTTCTACTTGTGGGAGTCTCTACACGCCATGCGATCGGAGACGTGTCGTAACACGGGTACTAACTCACACAGGCGACTGAAGAGGTAAATCGGATCCATTCATTATATTTCTTTGTGTGCGATTAACCTTGAAAAAAAATCTTTCTGCGAGTGGGGAAAACGTACATGCCCCCCTCCCCCAGATTTGGCGCCCCTAGTTTCGTGTGTGCCAATAATTGTTATGATAATACTACAATATTTTAAAATGTTCCCATAAGGAACCTACAACTCTACAGTGGTTCGCTCCGTGTAGATATGTAAATATACATTTTTTTGTACTTGGCTACGCCAAAATATAAGTCGGATATATACACAGCTTGTCAGCCTGCCATCAGTTCATCATAATATGATCATAATATGATGAATATGAATGAATATGATGATCATAATATGATGAACTAATGGCATATTATGCAGTACTTCTTAATGGAACCGCTTAACCTAAGCTGGTTAGATTTTTGGCACCCTCCTGATTTTATACAGTACATATTAAAACCTACCGTAACTGATTTTTAATTTACATTTACTTTAACACTACAATATTAACACATTTAATAATTAATAAAGCCACTATTTTCAAGCACAGAAGTTATATTTTATAGAAAAAGTTTAATTTTCAGCTGTCGGTCGCAAAATTAGCTGTTGGTAGCGTTTACCCACAGGAACGATTACTCCTCCTTGGTAGAAACCACTCCACATGAGCTGCATTCATAAAAGTACGCAAAATCTTTTACTTCACAAATTGCTTCAGGAGCTTTTGAGCTTTGAGGAGTATGCGATAACTAACTTCTTCTTCAAAACATTACAAATAAAAAATAATAAAAATATATCAAACGACCATCTCAAATCAGTAGGTTGGAAATGTAATTGATTCAGCTGGCACTAATATCGCTTAACAATCGTTTTGTCGTGGAAGAAAGCGACAGACCAATAAAGCGGGCACGCCACGAACTTTCGATGTTGCATGTCGTTTTCATTTTTATGTTTAATTTCCTTAGCCACTATATGCCTACTTAAAAATAAAATTTAATTTTCTATAAAATAAATAAATGGAACTGTCATTCGGAAACAATGTAATGGAAATCGTTTGAAACGCGACAGCACCGTATTTAAAGGTGGCGTGCGCCCAGAAATTAATTTGTGTTCACGTTTTAGGGAATTGAGGTCGATTTATAATAATAGGAAAATTTTACGGTGTCGAATTTCAAAATTTCTCATCTAGCATTCTAGTCTTGCTGCTACTGTACGCTTGAGGTATAAGGTCATAAGGTTGTATACTAATCTTCCAGTATCTACTGTATGTAATAATACATTCAATGGAATTCATGAAACTAATTAAAACATTTTACTTTAGGGCAAATGCTTTAGGAGATAGTTTTGCTTCTAGTAATAAAAGGACATGAAAATGAAATGAAAACAATTGTTCCTCAATAGTCAATATTATGATACCGTACATAGTATGTAGTCGCCACTAACACCGTTTGGCCACAGTTCGCAACTAACTAAACCCTACATTTTTTCACGCCTTCAAATGCTGTGGCCAGCGGTGTGCCTATGTATTAAAATGGAGAGGAGCATTTCTTCTGCTACTCGTTCACGTTTCTCTCTTTGATCAATATTTTAGAAGAATTTTGACTTTGTACAAAACACGAATAGTCCAGTTTGCTTTTAAATCAGCTTCATTTAGGATTCGATTTACATTATGTCATTGGTAGCTATTTATTGCAATTCCAGATTCGCTTCATAAGCTAGTCCCTACGATCTTCATAACATTCTAGATTCCATACTCTATGTAACTTATTAATAGAAATACCAACAATACCGTACGATATACTATACTTGTATTGTACGAAAAAGAACATGAAACTGCTTGTTAAACATAATAGGTACTTATATTTTTGATAATTTATTTGTAAGTACTTATAGCCCATTAAGGTTCCAGAAAAAGAAAACACTTTGACGTGCATACCCTGGTTGAAACTTCCTGTTGCTATGCCTACAGTATCTGTCTACCAAAACTTACCGAAGTTCTTTTAAACTATTGTAGATTGCCTGCTATAGACATAGAAGTAAAAGTAGTAAAACCCCCTAATATTGTACATACACGCAAAAACGTTGCCACCCCGGATGTGACAGTTGAAGTGTTCCTAGCCTCATTGAATTGTGGCAGAAGGTACTTTTCTTAATCATACTGTGGCTGCGTACTGCCACTTAACCACAATAAGCTTATGAAACGAATTTGCACGCAATAATATTGCAGCTGCTGACACCTGAAATATTATTAGCGGGTTGCTCATTCGTGATGTAGAAACCTCGCAGGTAGTTGATAGTAATTTCACCCATCAATAGAACCATCTGCTCCATTAAACTAAGTTAACAAATATGAAGATAGGAGGTAAAACACATTGTGGCACGCCTTCTCGTAAATATTCTGAACAGGAGAGTCCCAATTTGAAACCGGAAGCGCAAAGGGGTGTGTCTCTAAGACGAGCGTAAATAAAAAAGTGCACGCAACCCGATTTTGAAGTACACCTTAATTTAAGTGGAGCGTATGGCGTAGGTCAGGGAGAGAAACACGTCACTTTATTGATATTACATTGATGGCATATAGGGGTTCGTACCTGGTACTATCAAATGGGGGAGCTTTTTATTAATTGTTTTATGGTTAGGGGATGATTTGAAATGACGTGACTATAAAATTGAAATTGTAATTTTTTTATATAAAAACTGGTTTATTATCTTGTAGCCTATTTGAGGAAATAGTTTCTCTTATTTCTGTCGGTTTATTTCTTTCCTTAAACTAAGCTCTGAGTAAGTGCGTGAAATATAGACGACACGGGTTGGCATATTTGCTCTTCATTGCGTTTTATAAGGCAGAACCTCCAAAAATTATGAAACAAATAGGCTAGTAAAATATTTTCACCACCTTTTTCAGTTTTTCATGAAGGGAAAATTCAGCTTTACGTTAAGAGTGAACAGCCCGTAGGAAATTTTGGCAATTCCATATTTGGTACCACAGAGCAAAAAGAGAATAATTTTTTAGAATAGTTCAATTTTTGTCAAGTTGTCAACACACATTGGGAGATCCTTGAGGGTCGGCAGCAGGTATACGAGCGAAGGGTGTGAGTGATGACTCATCATCTGATATATTTACGACCCTCTATGCCTCAATAACAGCCGAGTTCCTATATTCCTTCATCCAGCCAAAAAGCAGTGGCGTGCCGTATCTTCCAGGCCGCAGTTATAGCAGTGGCGTCTCCTTACATTTTGTATTCTTTATGAGAATACAAGCCGTAGAATGGTGTTTTGACATATGTATAAACACATGTGAAGCATGTTCCAATAAAATTATGATTTATGATTGCATTAAATGTCTACCATAATTAAAAAGGCAATGATATGGGATGTAAATAAATGTATTGACTTACAATTTTGATATGTACAGTCACGTATGAGAAAAAGTTTTTGCTTTCCTGTTTGTTCGTAATATATACAGGGTGTTCCAGACCACCCGGACACCCCCTATATCTCGGTTATTACGAGGAATTTTGAAATGCGGTAAAAATCTACGATAACAAAGTCAAGATTGAACTACCTTATGGTGCAATCAAATGTTTTTTTCGGGGAGTCCGAAAGGGGAGTTTCAGGGGGTCATAGGTGGTATCTCGGAATTTTCAAATGCAAAGGTATAACGTATTGCAGATCAAATGAAAGCCCTGTGAGGGATATCCTTTTCATCCAGAACCCTTAGGACTCTTTTAAGGAGTATAGCCTCAAAGAATTGGCACATTGTGGCCCCATTGTTTTTTAATCTACTCAGTGAGTCTAATAATCTGCTGTTGTGTGCTACAGCCTTTCCGGATACCAAAAGGTTCTGGACGCAGGATATCCTTTTCATCCAGAACCTTGAGGACTCTTTTAAGGATTATAGCCCCCCCCCCCTCAAAAATTTGGGAATTTACATCAATCCCGGGAAATAGCAGAGCTCAAAGCAGGCATTAACAGTGTACAGCCCTTAGGGAAATTGGAAATTAAATTTAACATTTTATTTACTATTTAATTAACTAAGCAAGTTCATAAAGATTTGGCCCACTTAAGTTCTAGAAGACTACTTCATGCATCGTATAATAAAGTATTTTTAATTTTTGAAGTTCTAGTTTTTTCATAAACACGATAATAATTTATACTCGGTAATTTATAATACGCAATGCGTTTCACCGTGAATTTTCTATCATTTAAAAAAAAAAAAACTTTTTTCCACAAAACCAAATAGATTTTTGCGAAAGCAACCTGCTCGGTTTCGTTACTCAATTAAACACATAATTCATGCCTGAAGGTAGAAATCATCGATAGAAAGGTTTCGCAGAGAAATTATTTTTTAGTCATTTTTCATTCAAATTTAGTTATTTTTATTTTTTTACCCCCAGACAGAAACTATCAAGGGGCAAGCGACCCCCCCCCCCATATTGTAAACATTAATGACGACTGCAATATACTGTATGTGAATTTAGAAGAAATCGTTGGAGCCGTATTTGAGAAATAAATTGTTAGACGTTTTTTTGGAGATTTTTGAAAATAACCCCCCCCCCCAAATTGAGTAAGCCCCATTTAAAAAAAATTGTCTCGAGGTATGATTTTTGTAAACCTACATACCAAATATCATCAAAATCGGCCGAGTAGTTTGCCCGGAAATCGATGAACAGACAGACAGACAGAGCTACAGACAGTCATTTCGTAAAAAGATTTTTTTTGGTTCCTGAGACCTCAAAACGTGTAAATCCGTTGAAATCTCGAAATCGAAAATTTCGACCATCACAAAGCTTTCCTTATACTAGGCTACGTATAAATTGGAAAGCAATAAAAGGTACTAAATATCGGGCTGCCAATTTCCTACGGGCTGTTAATTCTAAAAGACCGCCGTTATGGCAAAGAGAGGGAAGGACTGAGACTGGGCGAGCACTAATTCTAAAAAACACTTAGAAAGGCCTGTCTGATGTCGTTAGTCCGCTCTGCAAGGGTGTACCGTGGTGAAACAATTTCGCATAATAAGGCTTCCTTGTAAAACCTCTCGAGTTTTGGCACCATGACTGAACGCCAAAGACTCTGGTCCCTGGTAACTTCAATGACCTCTTGCCAATGAGGCGTGTATATGAAAAGGTAGCACTTATTCACCTTCAAAATGTTCAGCTGCCCCTGTATCTGGTAGTGCCAGTAACTTTTTGGTTTAAGCTGGACGACACCTTTTTCGCCAAGTTTCAACATTGCAGTCTTCTTCTGCCTGACAGCATCTGCCAGCGACGTCGTCTCAGCTTTTGTGGCTGCCCACAAACATTTTATCTCCAGTAGAGCATCCTCTCCACAAACTAATCCGTCGGGCGAAGCAGCGAGAAAGGGATACGTGGGATCAACAAAGAGACCACATTTTTTCACTTTCTTGCCGTTTTTGCAGCAAAATATTTCCCGGGCCAAATCCTCGTTCGTTTTCCCAAACTTTACGGCTTGAGTCCGTGAAATATCACTGTACAGGATCGACTTCACAGTGTTTCGGGTTGAGGTCGTTGGCCTTAAGCACATCACTTTACCAAAATTTGAAGCAGTGAGGCGTTTCACCCTTTCCACCATCCAATCTTCCGAAAGGTCTTGACCCATTGTCCTCAACTGTAATTCTTCCGGATCAACAGAACTCAACTCTTCTAGGAAACGCTCTTTACTCTGACGCAACTGCGATTCTGGGATATCTGGAATATCCTCAACGTCCCCGTAATCTTCATCTGGACCTGCTTCTTCTTTCCACTGAGTCGGTTTGCTTCTTTTAAACAGTTCTCGCCGTCGCCTGTTATGCTCCGTTCTTAATTTTGCCCGTGAAACGTATCCCTTCGTTCTACTCCCTGGGGTTCGAATGTTACAAATACGCCGTGCGACATCTGCTAAAAAGGCACCCTCGTTAAATTGAAGACATGCGGCTTTCATTCTCATGTTGTAACTTCCGCGAGCACCATAAAAAATTCTCTTGCCACCAATTAATTTATTTGCTAGGCTATTGAGTTGTTCGCATAGATTGCTGTCAACATCAAGCAAGAGTGAATCAGCATGGTGTGCGACCCTGGTCATCAATCTTATCAAATCATCAGCTAGGCCAGATTTTGTCATCACATTGTACAAGCTGGACTCATTTACGCCTTTCTCTTTGCAATAGTACTCCAGGCAATCATGATGAAGACCAAGTATGTGTTTAGGGGCATTTAAAATGTCCTTGTGCAATCCCTCACAACGAATTGATGAAAGGCCAGCTGCATTTTTCCAATGCTTAATCGCGCCTCTCACAGCCTGGCGAAAGCGGAAAACGTTGGATGCTAAGGCTTTTCGCTCTGCTATGGGGAACTTAGTCGCCTTCAAAAACCCACGCAAGTGGCCGTCCATATTTCTGAGTAAATGGTTGCGGCATTCCACTTTTTTTATTGCAACGGTAAATCCGTACGGCTGTGCCCCTAATAGACGCTTCATAACACTTGAATCCCCATCACCAATGAGCCTCGTGTAAGCAATGCCTTGCGTCTGTATGCTCCGCCGAAATCCCTCAACAATTATATCAGCTTCCATGGCAGTTGAGGAACGTTTCCAGTTCCTAAAGCATTTGTGGGGCGCCTTCTTCCCCGTTTTTTTTTCTCTACAACACAAGGAGCAGAACTTATTACGCGTGCCCACAAAAACAACTTTCCTTGTCCTGTACCCAATAATTGACGCCATCCCCGACAACGAATTATATTTCGTCTTATATGACCTCTTAGCCCACATTCCATCAGCCACAACTGTAATAAAAGGAGTGCCATCTGGCAAGACGTCTCCAGCTTCTAAAGCTAACTGTTTTTCTTCAGCCGCAGCTGCAGCCATGGACTGAGAAAGGCTAGCTCCAATTCGCTCGGACACTTTCAGTCCCTCTTTCATAAATTTTCTCTCACTCATGAAAGGGATGTTCAACGCAGCAAAAATTGGTTCAGCGGCTGCAAAGCCCACACCACCAGATATCACGCCGTACACCAAATTACCTTCGATGTTTTCATCGTTAGGCTGAAGGGCGTATTTTCTAGTGGAGTTGCACATGCGGCATTGAAATAGCAACTGCACCGTCATTATGCTGTGCTTTTTTATGGGCACCTCCCTTATGAAGTCCATGTCAGCAATAGTGCACATGAATTGTTTGTGCACGTCATTTTTTAATTGGGTGAAGAGGTGAGCCAAGTTAACAATCCTGTTGCCTGGTAAAGTACCAGTTGGCAAAATTGTGTTGGGCTCATCGGCCCCGATGGACTGATTGCCAACAGTCTCATTAACTGGGTCCTCTTCCTCCATAAGAAATGGGCTGGGCTCATCGGCCCCAATGGATTGATTGCTAATGACTGTCTCATCAGCTGGGCCCTCTTCCTCCATAGCAATTGGGCCAGCAAGATTAAGGCTGTCAGGCGTGGATGTTAAAATAACACCTTCTCTTTTAAGATAATTATCAACCCTACAAAAAAGTATTAGACATAAATATAACAGCAGTGAATATTGTATAAGCTTACACCATGGTTTGATTATACTCTACTGTTCATGCAATCACAATTGGGGATACACATTGTATATATTGTAGTTATTTTTTCGTCTCCGAGGTAGAGACTCAGTTTCTGGGCCCAGTGTTCTGCCAATCAGACGCAATGGTCGGTGCTGACCCAAAGGTCGTTGAACTGTTTAAGTCGTTGGTCTCTTTTCGGTGGTGGAAGGATTAGCCGCTAGATATTTCCACTTTGCATTGCCTGGGGTACGCCCGATCGTAATATAATAATAGGACTCGTAAATGTAGTGACGAACAACACTTAGTCTGCTTGTTTCAATTTCACTATATTTACTGCTCAAATGCAAATGCTAATTTCAGAGTAAGGCACTATATACCCGGGTATTGTCATCCGCCATGTTGTATCCTAATTCCTATATGGTAAGTATTGTAAGAAAAGTAAGAGGTTGAGAAATATTGAAAAAACTAATACACGTTTTAGTATTTTTTTATTAAACACTTCCCTAATTGGTAGCACGTTTTTTTAAAAATAATAATAAATAAACAACGATAAATTTCTAAAAATAAATAGGTAAACACCCAATGCTTGGCTTATACACCAGACTTATAATGGATATAATGTGGCGGATGACAATACCTGTCTAATATAGAGCCCTATTTCAGAGAAAACAATTCGAAATTTGTAACTCTGTAACAATCACTTCTTTCTCTCTGGATAAAAAAATTGAATGAATTTTTAAAACACTAAATTCATCAGAATCAGTCTGGAAGTAGGTTTTTCCCCCCAAACAAAGCTTGTGACCAGGTAACCAAGGCACAAAGTCTCCCAAGATTGATACATGTATGTTTATAAATGACATGGCGGCTATTCCACTTGCCGATATTCCCTCATTTATGCATCAATAATAAGTCTCTACCATATTATAACTTAATTTATAATAGATAAGTTAAGTATCTACATAATAGTCTCATTCAAAGAAAAATCGCATCAATTATTGATGCACAAATGTGGGAATATTGACAAATGCAATAGCCGCCTATGCCCATGGTTGCTCCTGACTGGTTACAATAAAAATGAGGTCCCCACATACAAATCTCACTTAGAACGAAAGATCACTATCCTCTTTGAATTGGCTGTCGATCTATCTAGACATAAATAGCAATTACAGATACGTACTACATTTCTTATAACAACATGTACTAACCGTTCCATTTCCTTTTTTTTTTATGGGGTGCTACGCCTTTAAACCCTTTCCGATATGCTCGCGTCCGTCTATTTTTTTCATATTCCTTCTGGCCTTTAAATTTACCCATTCTCAGTACGCCAAGAAAACAATGGACAAAATCATAAAATATGAAATAATGCGAGAGTTAACAAATTACTTTGTTTACAAGCTCTGAACCCAATGCTAACAACGTAACAGAACAAAACCAAAACTGCGACATATAAATCAGTGCGACATCTTCTGGAAATTACCTACAACATTGTTCACGTCGATTCTGCTTAGTTTCACAACAGATGAGCTTTCTGTTCTCAGCCATCTTATTTGAAATGTAAACAGATAATATAAATAATTTATTTATTATGCTATTAATGGAAATTAGTAAAATGTGATTCATTTATTTCTTAGATATTGTAATTTAGTTGCCTTAAATATATGTTGTAGTGCCACATTACCAACGGTAAGATCTCAAATTCCCTGTTCTGTTTTATTTTTTGGCCTTTTTTAACAATTTTTTTCTCCGTAGTGACTAAATATATCAAAATTGTAAATCGTTAATATTATACCCCACATCTTTACCTTTGTTATCATGGTAGATATGTAATAAAGGCATTAATTAAACATGCTTAAAAGGCCCTATTGCTTTAGGTCCAAACACCATTCTACGGCCTGTACACTCTTAATACAGGATAACTATTCTTGCACACTCCAATATTTCGCTCATGCGCACGAGAAAAGTGACACATTTCTAAATATTGACTTTTGAGATAATTCAAATTTTAGTTCTGACCATTTTTTTAGTTTTTACTTGTAGTACAATCGAGGCACTTAATACTTTTGAGATGTGACCGTTTACTTGAAAGAGAAGTGCAATTACCACGTCAAAGCCTAGAGCACATTCCGAATTATGTCAGTATTGCCTAACCCGAAGTAGTCAAACTTGACAATGGATCAGTGACAAAACACAATCTTATGGAAACAAATTAAACTAGATATGTGACACTACATTCATAAAATTCGCTATATTTTCCTCGACATTTTAGTATAAATAACTCAATTTTGCAATTTTTTGAAATGTGTCACTTTTCTCGTGCATGAGCGATTTATTCGATCGAAGAAATATTGAGCAAGTTTATGTTAAAGTATACGATTTGAATCTGAATATAGTTATATTAGCCTACACTTTCGAATTTTTCATAGACCCATATTATTTCTTGTATCGAATATTGAAACAATACAGCAAATATAACAAATAACAATACATAGCAAAAATCAAAATTTGGCTGTTAGACAACTTTATTAAATTTTATGCGAAAATCAAATAGTAACCTAAGTATTACTGACAAATTTTGACGGAAGTCCCAAAAATTTTCCAAGAAACTAAGGAGTTAATATTTTAATTGATAATTTCCTTTTTCTACTATTGCTTCAATGCTAACAGAGTCAGTAATTTGCAGAATGAGGTGATAACGATATGATCACATATCACTAAATTTAATTTAAATATCATTGCTTGCTAATTATTTTATTTTTAGTGAAATAATGAAAAGGACTTACGGGAATTAATTTAGCCGTTACTAAGAACGCATACTGTCACGAAAGTCTACATTTATGTGTATAAATTAGAAATTATTACTGAAATACATGGCATTCGTGAACTGCAGCTCGAATAGTTCCTGGGAATGTTTAGCGAATTTGATTACTGACGTGCTAATTTCAGAATTACGATATCGTTTTAATACGAAGTTACCGTTTATACATAACTGGCAGCGGCGGTTTTAGAAATCAAGGGTGGTACTGCAATACAAAATTATTTTACAAGGCAATCCAACTACAATAGTCCATAGTTCGTACAGTGGGTCTTGTAGGATACCCAAGAGCGCTTCAAAAATTCAGTACCTGTAATGTGTAAGCCATACGGAATTATGGACGGCACCGCTATGTTCCAATACATGGCGGTGCCTTTCAGTGTATTTATTTTCATACCGAGATTCCTGGTAATTAATTCATGGTAATTATGATGTAATTTAATATTATTTCCTAATACTCAAGAAGTAAGAACATGTCATTGTGTTATTGATAAGTACAGTTGGAAAATATTTAAAAACAAATCTCAATGAGTTAACACCGACAAACGAAGACTGAACAACTTACTTACTGACTGACTTACTGAATGTTAGGTTAGGACTTTTTTTTTCAAATTTAAGTTGCACACGGGCTGAGCCCTGCAGCATTTTATAATTATTGTAAATTAACTTTTAATGGAAATATTCATTAATTGTATTATTGGTAGAGAACAGGACCATGAAACGGAAGATCGAGGTTCGAAACTCGATTGTGGAAGGAAAAAAATTCAGCTGGACCCTAATGGGTACCTTAACATCATTGGTAGTGTAAACACGCGGCTGCATAGCAGGGGAGAAGATCAGTACTGACTTAGTCTAAGACCTCAATGGGTTATTTTTTACAATATAAGTTGCTTATAATACGTAGATATTAGCGGTTGAATCATAGAACAATGGGAATACTATGCTATACTAGGTAGGCCTACCGTATATATTCTGTAACTACAATACTAATAAGTTATAATAGGTGTGCTGTACATATTATAGTGATGTTCTGGGTTATATTTAGAAGATGCTACTTAAATATTAGCAGTTGACGGGCCACGGTCGAAGGATACTTGAATAAAAACTAAAAATGTCGTCCAATAGTTCAGTTGCGGATGGAACGTCTGGAATTGTTCGTCAAGTTTGTTAAGACTGCGACCCGGAACGAACTGTAGTTCTCAACTCCCATATTAATTTTCCTTTCCACACGACAACTCGAATTAAAATTTTGATTGCTTAGCTGCGTCCCTGATTGCGTGCCTAATGAAATAATTGGTTCACATGACTAAGGGGTCGTGTCCGTGTCGTCAGGACAGCGTCAAATGCACGCAAGTTCCTGCCCGAGCAACCAAATCACTACCCTAATGCTAACTTACCCCATTCTTCTGCAAATACCCTAATTTCTTTGGTGCTTCCGTCTCTACTTCCCGGTTATTTAGCAAATTTTAGATTGGCTAATTAATTGAGGCCTATGAGACGTCGTCCAATTGTCACCCTCACTTAGTCACTTACTGGTGGTGCCATATTGCTGTAGCGTACCATACTCAGGTTGTTTTTTTTTTACATTTTTTCCAGATCATTCTTATATGCCGCGGCGGGCGGCGCAGTCACGAGGGAAAATGTACATCGATAAGATTACTTAATTGCACGTGCTTACGTCCCAGCCTTTTGTATTTTGTACAATTGTCATAACTAAGGCTCAGGTGAGGAAACCCTATCTCAACAGTACGTACTCTTCAATTTTGTGTTAGAATTTGTAGTATGGAACAATGAAAACCTCAAACCCTGGTGGCATGTTGTACAATAGATCAGTTTGTTTCTGGACAGCTTATCCTGACATGGAATTGTTGATAGCAATAACAAATAAGCACAAAACTTAAAAGAAAATCACTAAGGTGGAGTAGGCTGTTGTGGGCCCCATACGTCGTAGAAGAGAAGTCAGGGCATAGAAATCGAAAAAAAATTATACGCGTTACTTCGTACATACATAATTGAAGAAAAAAAACATTATTATTATAAATCCCACTGACAACTCACTTTTCGTAATAAACAGGTTTAGCCGTCCCATGACCTCAAAACGACATAACATGCAGTTCAGTATCAAACTCAAATAAAAAAATTCATTGGCACTTTTAGTCTGCTAGCTATAAGCTCACTAGCTAATATTTGTATGAAGAATATTTAATTTAAATCCTCTAGTCCCTAATCCTCTAAAAGCCAGTTTTTTTTTTTTTTTTTAATTTACCAACCCTAAAAAATTGTCTGCTTCTGCTCGCAGACTTTTAGACACCACTGAAATTGGCACGTGGTTGTAGCCGATTAGGCTAAGGATAAGAGGCAATGTAGGTTGCATGCAAATAATTAAATTACTAATCGATGCGGCAGGGTGGTTCGCTGTAATAAGCTCATGAACGCATTTTAACTGCTATGCATTACATTTTGATCCTTCGACTTAACTTTTCCTTTCGCTCTGTTTGTCAAGAATTTTAATTGCCTTACGCGGCGCACACAATAAAATTCCTACAAGAACGGAAATGTTGAACAGAACGTTTTGCCTACACTATACTACCGGTACCCGGCCACGATAGGAAGACATTTGGAACACTTTGCTTATTCGAAAACTTGCATAAGCCATAGATTTTAATAATAATACTAGATAGCGAAACTCCCCTGCATATTTTGAAGCCAGCCGCCATTGCTATAAATGGATAGAAAACGTTGTTTACATTCATTTATACCTTGAGTTCTTATGAGATTTTCTAATATTTTCTGTGAAAAATCTTTCAAAAGTTCAATCTTTCAGTTTATTTTCAGTGGATTTTGATCAATAGTTACATAAAAGACAATATTAACTGAAATTAAATCAAGATAAAATTTATTTCGTCGAGAAGTACCCATTTAAGAACAGGTAGGTACTTTGCGTTCTTTCCGTTCTTTCTATTCACTTATAGCAATGGCGGATGGCTTCACAACACTCCCTACAGAGAGCATGGGAGTTCGCTATCTAGTATTATTATTAAAATCTATGGCATAAGCGGGTCACCTAGTTTATTACTTTTTATAAGTGTTCCCTATGACGATTATTTGTAATCTTAACTTGGGGTTTAAAAATGTAAACAAGATAATTTTAGAATAGAAAGTGCTATTCGAAATTGGTTTGTTTACATTTTTAACCCCCATATTTAAGTTCAAATTAAACGGCATAGTAGCCTTGTATAGATGTTCAGAGCAATTATTTTAGCAAATAGCCAACGTTCCCTATTTTAAGACAAAGATCTCCTATCATTTTGTAAAAAAAAGAGGTACTCGTACTTTGGATTTAATTAATTAAATAATTATCCGATTCGAAAATACAAATTTATTATGAAATCTTGTGTTTCTATCAATTTTTCATAAGAGCATTTTGATATTTTTGCAGCTGTGAAATGAGGAATTAATTTATTGGCTTAAAAATACCCAAGTCTGCTTTGTTTATCAAATATTTGAAAATATATACCTTAAAATATACTTATGATATCGCTACATTGTTTTTTAACATTGTGTATCAACATTTAAGGACAACGCTAAAATCAAACTCCAATTGTTGTGATTAACACCTGAGACCAATAAAGAAAACGCAAAAACGCCTATAAAAACTGAAATAAATACAATATAAAAAAGAAAAAATATCTACACTTGGTATTGGCGTGTTAGATCAATACCGCTTGAAAAATAAAAATTTATCTGTCTTTAATAACATTAAAAAAGGAGTTGAAAAGGTTGGTCATGACATTTTTATTTTGGAAACACAATGTTTCAAAGTAAAATATGATTCTTTGATTTGCATTCTGATAGCCATTGAATTTTATTAGTTCCAAAAATAACTTCATTGATTTTGTCCTGATTTTTACATAAAATTTGTAAACCATTGGCATATCGTTTGGCATGTTTATAATAGAAACTGAGACAGCAATATGATTAGGTAGGCTGCCACATACACTATAAATTGAACGGTGGGGCAAAGTAAACCATTTAAAATTATTATTTATTCCAAGAGCCAGGGGGCGAAAATTTTGTACAGGGCTTAGCAAGGCGGAACTCGGGTTCCAATCCCACTCGTCACCATTTTTTCAGATCTTCTTTCCCATAATACTAAACAAAGGCCGTAGCCAGGGGGTTCATGGGGGTTCAACCCCCCCTCCCCGAAATTGAAATGGCTTGACACTAGATAGAATCGGATTTTTGGAGGAAAATTTAAAACTACTATATCCAATGACATTTCTTATCCCCCCCCCCCTAAGAAAATCCTAGCTACGGCCTTGTACTAAACTACACACGGGGTTTATGGGGGTGTTTTGCCAATCATTAAAATTGGTTTGATGGCCAGTGGGTCTACAGTCGCGATTTCAGGTTAAGATTAAAAATGTAAACAAGATATTAAATTTAGAATGGGAAGTGCTATTAAAAATTGTTTTGTTTACATTTTTAACGCCAAGATTAAGTTAATACTAAAAGGCATAGTAGGCCCGCAGATTATGTACATACTTTACATGAATAATAATGATGTCATCCAAGTGTAACGAGTTCTCTAAACAAACAACAATTGCCATAGCTCAAAGAAGCGTCCATTAATTGCTTCAAATGCATAAATTAAGGTAGCAAAATACTAATTTGCAAAATACAAAGGGAGATAATTGGAGTAGGAGCGAACTGTTTGAGACATATTGTATTTAGTTTCTCAACACCGAGAGGCAACCATTAGCACGAATAAACAGTAATTTGCATTTTATTGCTTTATCGAATATACGAATTAAAGGAAGGTTGCCTTCAAACTGGATGAACCGCTCCTTTGGATCCTTGTTTGCTCAGCAGTATTCAACCATTAACGCTGAGAGACTCTTTCCCAGTCTCAAGAAGTATCGGCATCCTCTTTCCCCAAAATGACATGAGCTTCCATTAATTAATTAAATCCATCCGTCCGTCTGTCCCAGTGGAGGTCTCCTTTGTATCCTTGATGTTTCTTCCGCCATTAGCTCTGCGGGACTCTTGCGCAGTCTCATGAGGAAGAGGGGCATACTCTAGCCCCAAAAGGACACGAAATACCATTAAGAATGGGCTAGGAGTCTTCAAGGGCAGCCTCCCAGAAAGAACTAACCACCTGACGATAACAATATTTGGTGGGACTATTCAGATATTTTCCACAAAATAATTAATTAATTATATGAAATTCACATAAATTCTTGCATGAATTTGATGCAATGAACTAAAATACATAAATCTTTAGAATCTGGTTTGCTATCTGTAAGTTGAATATATTTTAGCAGTGATTTGTGGCAGATAAGACTGGTAAGAGAAACGGTAAGTAAGAAAGAAAAAAAGCTTCTTTACGATATTAAATACATAATATAATTATTTTACATATTTTTGTACAGCGATTCATAGATTATAACACAAATTTAGTAAGGTACGAAGGAGACATGAACTATGTACAATAAAGAATAAAAGGTATATAAGGTTTGTTTTAAATGCTTTCCTACTACGAGTTGTTCAGAAACGTTAACAATAATAAAATAACTCCAACCAAAGAAAAGACCGATAACTTGACCTGCATGGCAGTGGCTACAATAATTCTAAAGTCGAGCTTTCAAACGTCCAACGGGACTATATCGAAGTCTAATAATGACCTTTCGTAAATAGCGCATGTCGGATGACATCAAACGAAACGTAATGAGATCAGTTTATCTATGTATTGTAATAATGTGTGACGCTGAAATTTTGCGTAGAGGTAGAAAGTAGAAAGAATTTAGGCTGGTATTCCACTGGTCAATTTTACTTCAAATTTGATTTTGTCATTGACGGAAACGCATCAATGTCGCATTATTTATTTTTACACCCCATTCCACTTGTTTTTAACAATTGATAATTTTTGTTTTCAATATTTTCCAAATTATTTGTAAGTTTGCCCGCCGTCTTTATTTTAATTTTATAATCTACCAGAAATTTTATGATTTAAACTACAAAATAATTCGCTCGTTCTCAAGAAATTAATTTAAATTATTTATCATCTCTAGACGACGCCATTATTTAATTTTAGTTTGTTATTGTTTGCAACGCGTGATTTTACTCTATGATCATTGATCAATAATTTTAACATGAGGAAATTAAAATGGAGAATGTCATAGATTATAAAACAAAAATCTCAAATCAAATTTGAAGTAAAATTGACCAGTGGAATACCCGCCTAAGGGAGAGATTTCAAATTATTTTGCAACAAAAATAATGCCCGTGTTAATTAACTCCTCTTTCACAGCCGCAAAAATATGAAAATGGCGAGATGCAAAATTCGTAAAAATTGAAAGCTTCCTCAAAAAGCACGCTATTTACCCAACTGGCTTACTACTAGTGTACCTATTTTATCAATTAATAGTTTTAAAGGATTTTATTAGTTTTTTAAGTAGGTAGTTATATTTCAAGTGTGAATTTACAACGAAAGCTTTTATTTTTTGTGAATTTTTCATCTGACCATTTTAATATCTTTACGGCTGCAGAACGAGGATTCATAATTAATTAATTGCGTCAAAATGACTCGGACATTCCTTGTTTTCAAAATATTTTGGAATATCTTCCTCCCCTTTACGGCTTTACATTCCCAATCGTACGCTAAAACGGTACTTAAAATTAAGTTACAGTATGTGGGTATGTATAATTGTGGTGCCTAATCTTTGAGAAAAGTAATTTACAGTTCATTAATTGTACCAAAAATTTACACTATTACTCCAACAATTTTTCTGCTCCCTGCTTGCATCTTCAATGTATTTTAGGCATCTGGAAGAAAAATAGCATCGATTCATGATGTACCTTCTTACTGTTTGGAACTAAATCTACCTAGATACAATAGAAAAATTGCATTGATTGCTGTTTGAGCGGTGGAATGGACACAATTATGTTTGCGTTTTCTCATTTGGCTACAGTTTATTTTATAGATAATTTGCGAGCTTAGGAAACACATCGCATCATGTTAAGACAGAGAAACTGCCAGCTTTTATCCATGTACTTCTGATAATAATAAGATATGCATATCTACTTCTGATAAGGCGGGGTTTCCACATACGTCAATGGTCAATGAGAAATATGGTTTTGACGTGGTAGCAGACATTTTCAGTATGTCTTTAATTCCTGCTAAAACGTCAATTTCATATTTCTCATTGACCATTGACATATGTGGAAACCCCGCCTTATAATAAGATAACAGCCTCCGTCCTGTTTACAATGCGGAAAAGTATATTCTATATAACCAGAAAAATTCAGTTTGACTGTATAGAAATTAATATCGTTGCATTATGCAATTTTACGTCTTCTTCCTAATTTAGATAAATGTTGAATTACTGAGAACTATAGGATTGGCTAAGAATTTACATTCGGTTGGAAAATAATTTTTCTTGTCTCAAGGCATGGTTAATGTCCAATAGAAAAGGATATCAGAAGTATTTTTCATTGTTGCTATACCGTTTAAAAAAATAAGAGTTAAAATTTCCATTATTTTATTTTAAGACTGCTGCTATCACAGAATATATTGTATAACTCATACCATATAGTTTATGCAATATGTATACAATTATACAAGGTGTATAGGAAAAATAATGTACAGTATAATGTCAGGTTTATTATTACGTTATAATATATACTTAATGTTGTATCTACATAAATAAATACTATACACAGTACACACCGTACCTATTTAGGTACCTAGAGATTGCACGCTTCAGGTTTTATTGCATCACAAGTAACAACGAAGAAAAATGAGAATGGGATGTTAGGTGGAAGTGCTCATTTTTTAGCTTAGTTCGTTTATAGCCTTACAGATAATTTTCCTGTTCCACGATGTATTTAAAGAGCCAATGCTTATGTATGATACGTTGAGGCTACTAAGCATTGGAGTCAGTCAAGGGTATATGCGAATTTTTGTCATAATTTATGCATTGTAACTCTCAGACAATCTGTAAACCTTTCGTAATGGACTCAACATGTTCTTTGGCTTTAAGACGCAATGCCGCAATTGAAGTGGACCGCGCGTCGGGAGGTACAGAGGTAGGAGATAAGGATGATACTGTAGTCAGCTTAGAATCCGCCACCACAGGAGGAGTTAGGTAACTTGGGTACCTGAAAACAATCACGCCCAAACTCACAATATGACTCGAACTTCAAGAATCACATCAGGACTCAGGATGGCCGATGGTCAGGGCCGTGCGGTAGATTTTTTTTTTTGGCATGGGGCAAGACTTTGAAAATTGTGCCCTTTTCCTGTTGTTTGTTGCTTGTTTTCCGACGCCTGCTTTCAGCATTTCTGTTTTCAGCAACCCTGGCGGGGGGGAGTGAATCTGCTTCATAACTTGAGGCACCCTAAGGGCAGACTCCTTCTTCTCAGGGAGTTGACAGACATCAGAGTACCTCTTTCCTAATTCCAGTAGTTATTAAAATGAATCTAAAGTATGTATGTACGTACCAATGATTTTTTTTTCGTGCGGGAGAAAGGGGAGTCCGGAAAGATAGGCACGTTGGGACCATATTATCGGGGCCGTCGACTGGGAGGGGGAAGGGGCAACCATACGAGACGAGTACTCTATTCGATAGGGCCCGGGAATCAGTTGCCCCGGGAGTCGGGACCTTGTGTATTCTTAGCACCAAGGGACACATGACGTTCCAGAAAGTGTTTTGTGTGGTAATTGATTTGACGGCAGCATTCTGTCGTACTAGCAATAACCTGGATGAAACTTCAGAGCGGAAGTCGCAAATTCACTTTAGGAACTCCTAATTGAATTTGTTTTAGAATTTTTAGACGTCGTTATGAAAGTCAACGTGAGGTGCATATAATATCGTGGCAAATCCGCGGAAAAATTCGTGAATTGTTAATTTTTGATGCCAACAATCATAGGCTATAAAACATTAGAGCTATTCTCCCGGGGTCGGTTTTGGTGCCCCTGGAGCTACGGCATCTGAGGCGACCACCTCACCACCTCATAGGACCGCACGGCCCTGGGTATAGTCCGCACTTTCTTCTGCGCCCATGAGATAGGTATATCTAAAGAATTCAACGAAATTAAAAATGAAAAAAAAATATCAAGTCTTTTGCTTAAAAATAAGAAACATAAACATTGGCAACCCCTATATCACCCAAAAATCTGTTATTTTTTATTTTAATTGTAATATGGAAGTTATAAAAATTGGTCTATCCAAGTTGAAGGTAGCCGTAGGAGACTATTACAAACATGCGCAGTAGGCAACTTTTAGGCATTTTTTGGTCTTAGTGTAGTAATTTTTCCATTTAACTGGAAGGTTACAGAAATACAATAAAATGAATAACGAATTCTCAAATTCATGGTAAAATTATAATATACCAAAAAGTAAAAATACCGTATATTTTAATGACGCATGAACTTGTAGTAGTACTCTGCAATGCTGGATAGACCAAATCAAACAGATTTAGGCGTGTAGGGTGGGGGGGGGGGGCGAATATCTACATTCAGTTTCCTCTTATATTAAGTGATTAAAAACAACTTTACACTAATGCTGAATTGCCAATATCCATGCGCAACTATGCTGTCTTAGTGGTTTCATTATTTACTTATGTGTAGTTCGATAAGGGAGCTTACCCAGTCTGCGGATGGGAAAGAAATCCAGGTAGGGCACTAAGCAAGGGAGGGGCGAGCCAGGGGTCAATGGGAAGGGCCAGGCTGGAGCCTCCAGCCCTGCCCAGCGCGCCAACGCCATGGTACTCGTTCAGACCCAGTCTCGTCGCCTCCATCTTCTCTTGTCTTCGCCACTTCGCTCTCCTATTCTGGAACCATACCTGAAACCAAATTAACGAATGTTTTGTAAGTCGTAATATAATTAAAGAACCAGACTCCTCTATTCGGCGCACCCAAAGCTGAGTCCAGACTTTGTTAAAAGGAAGGCGATTTTTTAAAATATATAATAGGCTATATTATGGATAATTACCGTGCTATGTATATTACCCATGTTGAAATGAAGGAAGTAATATATGTGTAATATACCAAATAAAAAAAAAATTAAATAATAAGTAATGGGAAAATTCATAAGTTATTCATAGCGTGTAAGTAATCTTTAATTTTTACTACTGACTTGGTTTGCTATAACAGCCCGTTTATACGAAAACTCGTTGGCAGAGTCTGGGGGATGGGGGCTGAACCCCAGAGACCGCAGTAGTATGGAGTAAGTTGTGGATAATACAATAGATTAATAAAAAATAACAAAAATGTGATCTCAATATATTTTGGTGAATTTCACCAAAAATTTGTTCTATAAAAGCTTCCAGGGCAGTATTTTAGCTCAAATAGCTTCTGATGCGAAATCATGAACAATGAGAAGAATGCGTCGGTAGATGTGCTCTGCAGTTTACGAACCTACGTCCTACATACTAAGGAATGGATAAATAAAATGCCGGCACCAGAAAGATAACTTAGTTGTCCTATACATTTCAAATACATTCCTATACATTTTAAATAGAATAGGAAATAAATGCACAATGAAATATGAAGAAAAGGGCAATACAAAGTAAACAACGTTAAACATCCACCGACATGAAAAACGAAAATGGAAATCCCCTTCAAAACTTTCATCTTGTTTAAAAATCATGTTTCTTGAATCAATTTTCGAAACCAGTCAAAAATGAGGAAAAGCTCATGAATTTCTATTGATTCATATTTTTGATCCGGATATGAGATAACATGAAAACTTACCACGGCACAATTTCCTCCCGTTTTCTCATCCTTATTTTTATACTTTCCGGCATTTCTCTGTCTATACCGTACCGTGTTTGAATTTCGTGTCTGTCTCATCTACAGTCACTGTCGATTCAGTTAAAAACCGGTTAATAATAGAAATATAATTTCCTGTATATCTGTAATATGAGAATATTCTGATTGATTGCCGCGCACGAAATATATATAGAAGAGGGGATATATTGGCTGATACAAAGATGCAGTATGTTTTCGTGACTTTTGTACTCGGATCTGTCAACAAGCACGATAAAATCAAATTTTCTATTGTATATAAGAATTACCGGTACTAGGTTTATATATACCTTACAAGGTTTATCTTGCATTAAGATCTTGCACCAGTAAGAAGATAGCAAGGCGTGCTGTTAACACTTAACTTTCATGAATGTAATGGATATACGTGCTATATTTCTATACTTATATCTGAACTAGACTGGGGGTCACACAGTCACACTTCTTTTCTGCGAAAGTGAGGAGTCTACCAACAGATACTTGTGCTATCAGTTTCTTCACTACCGCAAAAAAAAGGTCACCCATTTGTCTGCAATAGCATATTTATATCAAAATAAATATAGACTTATTATAATTGGTCTATTATGTACTAAGCCAACCTAGCGGAGTTAGGGCTAAAAAGCCCTCTCTTACACTCAACTAGGAAGGTCCAGGGGCCGGGACCGAAGCATGGCCAGAAAATGTAGTAAGTGTGGGACTCGAACCAACAACCTTTCAGGTGAAAGTTGGAGTCTGTACCAATACTCTACATATCCTGACACCTATAACTTATCTATACATCTATCTACATTACGTTGGCAAAAGGGAGGAATATCGGTCGGCTTCTGAAGCACAGACCTAAAAACAGTTAACTACTAATGACTTCTTAATTGCTCACAACAATGAAATGACATTTAAATAATTATCGGTTGTATTAATACTATCCGGTATACACATTACCATCACGCAATCTACACAGCAGAAATTCTTTTTGTAAAATGAGCATACTCGTCAATACTAAATTTATATTTTGAACGGGCATTTTACAATGCTTCCATATCAGACCAAGTCATTCCCTATCATCGCGGCTTGATGTAATGAATTATAACGCAATGCTGAGATAGCATTGCACTAATTAGAGAATCATAAAAATGAGGGAATTTTGTTTTGGATATCAAAGCGGCAAAATTTTCATTAATTTTTAATATGATGTGCCTAAACGACACGAAAACTTTATTTTGATTCCTTTGTTTCACTAAAAAGAGAACTGGGAGTCTGTAAGCGAGCCTTTTGATGGCATTCAATATTTTTCAAATGCGTACTAGAATACGCTTTATGTAACATTATCAGCCGATTTTCTTCAATATGCCAATTGTCCGATTCAAAAAACAGTTCTGTAAACTTACAGCGTGTCCCATAACTTATTTCTAGAAATTTCCGTTCTACAATATATAATTGTATATGGTTCACATATTTATTAATTGTTTTACTATTTTGACTGATTTCATGGCGCATGTTTCTTTCTCAAACTATCACTGTATTAATTTTTGATTCATAGCATATTTTTGTCATTTTCATTTTCAATTTTTAAATTACGCGGGCTTTGTTCAAGGTTATACTGACCGGTTGATGTGCTATAGTGACGCTGGAAGGACTGATCCCATAAGTTAAAACAGGACTTTACGGACAAGACTAGTTAGCCGTGAATTCTTGAACCCACCCTAAGTTGGGTAAAGTGTACGCATAAATAACACTTGTTTGTAAAAAATTTTATTTATATTATATTGTTATTATATTATTTTTCAAATTTTCCCCGCTCTGGGTTTAATGCAATATTATTTCTATACAATCTAAACCGCTTAGTCCGCATATCCGCAAAATATTATAGGCCTGTGTTCGCACCAAAGCTTAATCCGCCAATAAATTGACGTTTGATGTGCCTGGCCCTATCCAGGCTATCGTATCATATACGAGTAACACCAGAGTAACACCATGATACACCATTGATACAATTGAATTCTCAAGAAAAAAATGTACACTAGATAGGATCACAGTCGCCACAACTACCCCCGGAAAAAAAAACCTGGCGACGGGCCTCGGCATGTTCCATTTCCGCCATATTTCAAGAAAGATCAGAAGAACCCGCATTATGTATTGAATATTGTTAACCATAAATACAAAATTAAATTTACTGATTCGAAAAAAATTATTAGATGATTGAAAACTGGAGAAAGATGAACGAAATATCGCAATTTCCTGGACAGTGTCCGTTAAGGAAACGTAAAACATTACAGAACATCAAACTCAAGACCTCATTTCTTCACATTTCCTCTTTCTTCCAGCCAACTTTCTTATTAAGTTTATAAAGAAAGCTGGTTCCTGAACTGAGCAAAATTGACAATGCTTTATATTGTAGCAATTTACAATCTACTGGAAAAGATTGATATGTAGTAAATCTTCAGTTGAGTATAATACCGATAGTGTATATTTTTTTCAATTTAAGAAGGTATACAATATAATTTTTGAAGTGTAAACTTCTATATAGACAGGGGGTATTAGGATTTTTGTGTCACAAAAATTATAACAGTTGTAGGAAGCCGAAGTATCCCGTAGCGAGAGAATCGCGTTCTCAAGAACCTAATATTTTTGTAGTCGGGAGCCGTTTCATCTAGTTCATGGCTCAAGAGCTCCTCGTATTTTTCAGTGGAGTAAGAACTTATTTTACGTTAGTGGCGACCACTTCATATACCGGATATCTCTATTTGGCATTGCATTCTTAAGATTTTAAGAACAAGGACCTAATATTTTTGTTTAAGAATTAGTGTTAATAGTAGTTTACTTTCCGCCTCACTCTAGAGTGATGGACATCATAGATTTTATACATCAGGCACTACTAGCCTATACTCCGATAGGTTTAACTGCATTAGGGAAAAAAGTTCACGAACTCCCAATGCTTTTGAGTGGAGATTTTAATGTTAACTTTGCTTCGGACGAGTCAAGAGTTATAGTAGATTTTTTAAAAGAAAAACTACTATTGGATTTAAGCAACAATCCAAGAGAACTTACAACTCGACATGGAACCACACTCGATGCCGGATTTGCAAGATTTATTAATGTATTACAATCTCAAGTTTTTATATCTTATTTCAGTTACCATAAGCCAATTGTATCTTTTATTGATTATAACGCAGATGAGCCCAATACAGATTAATGACAAAAAATCTGCATTTGCTAATGTTCCCATGTATATGTATAATTTTAGAGTAGACTATGGATTCTGTTTTCCTTTTTGATAAAATAAAATATGTTTAAATTAAATAAAAAATTAATTCATTAAAATGTAGGTACCTACCTACCCAAACCAAATCATAATATGCAGTAAACCTGTCAAAAAAAAGACATGTGTGCTAGGGCACTTGGTAGAAGTGAAACTTCAACGTGGAAAAACGAATCACAACGGACAAGTGGAAAAACGAATAGCAACAGACAAGTGGAAAAACGAATCGCAACGGATAAGTGAAAAAACTAATAGCAACAAAATGTTTACTTGAAGTTTTACGGGTAGGTTTTCAAATTCGACAAGCACATTAACAATCTGCCAAATTTCATCTGTCAAATTTCAAATTCGACAAGTACATTAACAATCGGCCCGTAAAACTTCAAGTAAAAATTTTGTTGCTATTCGTTTTTTCACTTGTCCGTTGCGATTCGTTTCTCCACTTGTCTGTTGCTATTCGTTTTTCCCCTTGTCCGTTGTGATTCGTTTTTCCACGTTGAAGTTTCACTTCTACCATGTGTCCTAGCAAACATGTCTTTTTTTTTTATAAATCCTCCATATTGCTACGGTACCTATCAGTATATAGTATATAAAACTTTGTATGCAGTTTTTTCTTCTCACGGCCTAAGAACCCAAAACCAACGAAGTAGAAAGGTAAAAGGTAAAGGGTAAAAAGTATTACGTTATGAACGTTTTGTACAGTCGATTCCAGGATACCTTTGGCAATAATCAAGGTGCCATGACAGAGTTCATAAGCATGTAGTATGTATAAAATCAAACTGAAAAAGGCCATCAATAATAAGGTTTCATATTCATAAGCCATAGAAGAAATAATGGGGCAGAAGAATTTGAAAGTAAGCTTCCAAACGTTTCATGAACAACTGCGGTCGACATCTTCAGTGGGAATACGTACACATACACTTCTAAGGCTGTATCGCGGAGGTACCCAAGCAACTGAATGACAGACTGGTGCAGGTATGGTTCGGTGCGCAGGCGCTCTCTTTTCTGATTGGCCCGTTGGCATCAATCTCTTTGTTGTTGTATTGTTGAGGGCTGGATACCATATTCCATTTACTTTTAATCCTTCTTCCCTTCTGTTAAAGTTAAAGTAGTGCCACTGAAGATGTCGACCGCAGTTTTTGATGAAACGTTTGGAAGCTTACTTTCTTACTACTTAAACGGATTCTTCTGTCCCCTTATTAGACTCCGGCCGTGAAAGTCTTCGTTATTATATCAAAGAAGAAATGTTCCTCTACACGTTGATACCAACATTATGACACATCAGCTATATCGTATAAATGTGTAAGGGCAGGGCAGCCTGTGAGTTCGACAACAGAGAGAGAGCTGCGAGGGTAAATTAAAACCTGACTACAATTACACGAATTTGCAATTCTCCCTCCGCGGATCCTCCAACCATTTCCCAACATTGCTTTCGTAATGAAATTTTAACAGTTCTCACTCATAACATTCTATCTCCAAATGATTTGAAAAATATATATCGCATCGTCTCGTTCAAAAATACAGAAATAGGCGTACACCTTTAAGCTGTCTTGACTCGGGGAGCTGGGACCAGGCGCGGATCTACGGGGGGGCTATGGGGGCTATAGCCCCCCCCCCCCTTAGGTTCCTCAAAATGCGTAAAACCCTACTATTTTAGACCTATTTTTCTCAAATTTCTCCCGGGGGAGATCGGAGATGATGCATTATTGAAAATACTGTATATTAAGTAAACAAATATAAATTAAATAAATATATTAAATCAACGTAATAGTTATTAAAAATGAAAATGAATTAGAATTATATATTTAGCAATAATTTATAAACTTTATACGGCATGTTTCTGATCGGGAGTACGGTTGACCTCTAATGAAACTCAAAATAGTTAAACAATGCGCGGGCTCTGTCCTCTACTTTGAAAGTGGTTCAAGATATAAAAAGATTGTTGAAACAAAAAGCGTATCAAATTTAATTGTCTACAATTTTTATTATAGCTACAAATAGCATAAAACCCATAGGAAACGAGATATTTGCATTAAATGCGTAAAAAAGGGAATTTTGACCGCAAAATATGTGTAGGTAGACGCGGACACCCTACCATCTGTAGGGTTTGAGAGAAGTTTTAGGGCACCAAAATAAAGATTTATGCAAGCTTGTTATCTCTCATTCCGAGATTTTGTTTAAAATTGGTCTAACGTTCCTGGACTATTTAAGATTTGACATTAAGATAAGAACACATCTCAAATCCGATCTCAATTCCACAATTATTAATCTTACACTATTTCAATCATCGTCAACTGACGAAGTAATTTTACACGGAAAATAGACAGGGCCCCCCCCCCCTAACTTCTCTCCCTTAACCCCCCTTTCCTCCATCCTCTCTTGCTTGCTAACTGACTTGTTGAGAGTTGAGATTTCACCACGGAGCATCATCAACTCCCTATTATCTGCCATAATGAAACCCAATTTGTAAATTATGTCAAGTTTGCTCTGTTGACATTAGACAAGGAAAGTCTCTAATAACGACTCAGTAATAGCAAAGTTAAGCTTAATCTAATGCCTCCATCCTATAATGAGTTCCACCATCCCTCAGCTCTCACGTCGTTACAGCAACTAATGTTTCCACTCTTGCTCATAAATTTTCTCATTTGCCACATCCAAGTTTTGGCCCATTGTGTATGTTTATAGGTACGTACCTATTTCATAGAAAAGGATTATAGATAAAGCTGTGATTAAGCAAGATTGCGAGTATATTATAATCATAAATTTTCCTTATTTTTGCACAGCTAACCTGTTATTTTAGTTTGAATTATAAATCAGAAAAAAATCCTGATCTGAACCATCGGAAAAATTGAATCTTTACAACTGAAGGATTCTGTTTTTGAAAACTAAAAAAAAGATCCAAAGAAGTATTTAAATCCGGCAATAAATGGGGTATTTCGCGCAGTGTATTAAATTGAAATACTTTCTTTAAATTGGGACAATTAGGTCAAAATAATTTAAAATTTAATAGAGACAAAAGGAAAAATTTTCCCAAACCATCATAATTATAACACAATATGCAATTTATGTTACGTCACACGATCTTATTAGGGGCCTTATGCTACATACCTTAATTTGATAATATACAGGACCTACGGATCACTATTGTCATTATTATTTACATTAATATACAAATATGGCCATATATTAAGCAAGAGCGGATCCAGCGGAAAATTTAGGGGGGTCACAAGTTGTATGTAAGTTTAAAAGGTAATTTTTTTGTTGAAAATTTGAGTTTTAATCATAATTTTTTTTATACTATCATATGAATTTACTCACCTGACAGGGGGGGGGGGGCTGTGGATCCGCCATTGATATTATGTAGGTCAAATATTAGGTACTTATGAATTGATTTCGTGAAAGCTACATAATCAACTAGCCTAGCTATTTTATTTGTTGTCGTGGAAACTGAAAATTACATACCTATACATAGTATATTTGATACAATAGATACATGCCTGTCGGACTTAAGCATAGCCCACATTAATTTACATCTAAAATACAAAACAGGCTTACGTCCGTAAACTTAACAATATAGTTTGCAACAATCATTAAAGAACCCATTATCGTATTATCGAACACGCAACAAATGGGGTGCGAAGGGCATTGGATAGGGGAGAGGGGTATTATTCAAAGTTACATAGAGTGTAGTGTAGGCTACGATCACGCCTTTCATGGGCAATTAGTCTATTGAGTTTCTATGTGTAAAAGCGGTTGAGTAAATAAAAAAATCTACGTATCATCATAGTTATATTATAGGCCGTGCATACCAAGGGCGGATCCAGCGGTAAATTTAGGGGTGGGGGGGGTGACAAGTTTTTTGTAAGTTTAAAAGGTAATTTTTTTGTTGAAAAGTTGAGCTTTATTCATTTTTTTTTTACTAAGTAGGTATCTTATGAATTTACTCATTTAGGGAAGGGGGTCATGACACCCCCCCCCCCCCCCCGAGGATATGCCATTGGTGCATACATTTTTGAAACGTAATGCGTATGAAAACACGTAGTTTGGTTACTTAGTTAGTGTATAATATCTTCGGGTAGGGACAGACTAGACTGGAGAACAAGCAGCTGCAATGGTCCAAAGCGATCCATCCGGAGGTTGGCGGAAGCAATGGCACAAGGAAAGAGTCAAACAACTCGCCGGAGCAAGAGGAAAAACAGTGGCCAAGCTGAAGACGTTAGCGTCCGACTGCGTCGAGTATAAGAAATGCCAGAAATGGGTCCAGGGCGACCCCCGTCTCCCTCACGCTGTGTACGGATTAAGAAGAAGAAGAAGGGACAAACTCTGAGATTTCGAAGGTTGTCACCTCTGACCAGTATAAAGGAACAATCTTCCACCCCATTAAAAGAAACGCTATTTAGTGCCTTATATATTATTCCATATACAGTATATACAATAGTAGGCAAAATAATTCAAAAGGAAATCTACTTTACATTTTAAAACGATTCTCGTACGATACATCGTTTGATAGTTTCGAACGGTATATCCCTGTTCAGACAATCAGACCTATCTCATTTCTCACATAAAATTCAATCTAAAAACGCATACTGAATTTTGTACCTGTTGACTTTTTTTCTATTACAGGAACGACGTAGTGGAGATAGGGATGTGAAGCCTTATCTTCCTCACAACTAGAAAGGGGGCAAGGACAGATACAGGGGGGGGGGGGTAGGGTGGGTAGCTGTTCCCCAAAATTTGGTAAATCTATTGTAAAGAACCGGTCCGAGTTTACTCGAACATGCTTTCCAATTTATCAATTAGTAGTGAGAGAAAATTAGTAATTTCGTGGTAAATAATTTTCCTATGGCTAAATTTTCGATATCTGGGGGGGGGGGGGGTTGTCTACCTGACGTCACTGGAGGTGAGGTAAATTCTAGATAGGTCAGACCAACACATTACCATACATACCATAACCATATACCATATAACCATATACCATATAACCATATACCATATACCAGTAATAATGGCAGGGCAGGCAATGCATTTGACCTTGAATTTTCTATCATTTTTTCAAAAAAAAAAATTTTCACCCAACCAAAATGTTTTTTGCGAAAGCAACCTGTCCGGTTTTGTTACTCAATTTAACACCTAAAACATGACTGAAGGTAGAAATCAGCGATCGAAAGGTTTAGCAGTTTAGCAGATAAATTATTTTTTAGTCATTTTTCATGAAAATTGAGTTATTTTTATTTTTTTACCCCCAGAAGCAAACTATCAAGGGGCAAGTGACCCCCCCCCCCCCCATTTTGTCAACATTAATAACGACTACCATATATGAGAATTAAACGAAATCGTTGGAGCCGTTTTTGAGAAATAATTTTTTTAGACGTTTTCTTTTAGTTTTTAGAGAATAAAACCCCCCAAAAGCCCAAAATAAAAAAAATCCGAGGCATGATTTTTGTGAACCTAAATGCCGAATTTCATCAAAATCTACAGAGTAATGTGCCAGGAAATCGACGAACAGACAGACATACAGACAGACATACAGACAGACAGACATACAGACAGACAGACAGAGCGACAGACAGACATTTCGTAAAAATCACTTTTTTGGGTTTCTGGGACCTCAAAACGTGTAAATCCGTTGAAATCTCGAAATCGAAAATTTCGACCATAACAAAGCTTTCCTTATACTACGTATAAATTGGAAAGCAATAATTTATTGATTTAATCGATACTACATATGTATTTTTTTCCTATTCTGACCCACAACTACCCCCCCCCCAAAAAATCGGCTGGATCCGTCCCTGAAATGGGGTGGGCCTGGGACTAACTGCTTTACATGCCTTTAGAAACAAAGTCATAAAATTGCACAATTAAACCAGAATTTTAAACTTAAGAACTAAATTGGTAATTACTAATTAGTAATGATAGAGTAATGTGTTTTTTTATTTTACAGTGAGAGCAACTTATGTAGTGTGCAAAGTTAATGGGTATTGGGTAGGCTCAGGGGGGGCTACGGGGGCCATGGGGGCTATGGGGGCTATAGTAGCCCCCCCCCCATTAGGGTCCTCAAAATGCGTAAAACCCCAATATTTCAGCCCTATTTTTTAAACTTAGCCCCCCCCCCCTTGGTCTCATTCTAGATAGATCCGCGCCTGAGTAGGCTACTGAGGCACAAAGGCTTACATTAACAAAAATAAAAAAATAAAAAACGCCGATTATGAAACTAAATTCTGGTTAACGGGAAAAAGTCCAATAAACTGCAGTGTAACAGGCTTTAATCCGACAAAATACCAGAAAGAATCGTAAAAAGTTAATGAAATTTCCCATTAGGAGGTGTCAGGTTTCCCAGCAACTCGTGAAAGGAAAATTCTTTTTCCTCCTTTTATGGGTAAATTGAAGTCGAAGAATGGTGAAAATCACAAGTTTGAGTTAATTTATCTCCGGTGAGACGGAAAATATCGATTTGCCCCCAACCCTCCCCTTCTCCTTCACACTAATTGCCGATTTGATGTGGGAAAAACCAGGTGATTTCGTCAAACCCTTTACTGCAGCATCTCGCTCCACTCCCCAATTCACTTTCTGAATGACTGTGGCTCGTTGCGGTTGCTGTGGCGTTTTCGCTGGCGGCCGCTATGTTCACTGATGGTGCAATAGAAGTGCTTGAACGATACCTGTATACTGTTGGACCAGGCAAAACCAAAGTTCAAAATCACTTTACATATTAACACATCAATTAATTAACAAAGAAATTACTACATTGTACATATTTAATATAAATATGCCCATAAAGTTTTTATTGAATATAAAAATGGCCAATTTCGTCAAAATTTTACAATCCACAATATTCTACATGTATTTTATAAGGACGTTCATCGACTATGCAGTTAGTATGATTTTTTTTAAATTGAAAATTTGAATTTGGCGGAAAGTTTTTTCCTAAAGTATGATGATGTCAGCGCCTGGTTGTCATGGGGAACAAGAATAGGACCCAACTCGGACAGATGACGCATCATGAGCAGTCTATATATTCCTTACGTCATTGAATGCACCTTACCAGGGTAAACAAGGCGAAAAATTTAAACATATTTTAGCTGAAGAAGAAGGTGCAGGGTCGAAAGAGCTGAGGGATTACATGCCGACCAATTGTTGAGATTGTGACGTCAGAAGAAGGAAAACATTAGAAGTTAGGTTTGCACTGAGTTTACATACGGGTAGTGTTTTCACATGCTGGTTGGAACGATTTCACAAAAGTTTTCGTGTGTAGGCCTACTTTATTTTAAATATAGCATAAAGAAACATCCTTTTTTTTCTTTTTTTTCTCTCTTCCTCTCTTGTTTCTTCTCTATTTAATTTTAAGCATCTATCAATAATTAATACAATATTTTAGTTTTTTAAGGTTAGCATGAAAAGAAGACTTTATAGTCTTATTGTTCGCCATTTTTTTCAATAAAGTCGTTTTCAATTCAATTTAATTCAATTCAAATTGCCTATAAACTGCTGTCATAAAATCGGTTAGAAATAGGTTGCTATGCACCGTATTATGGCAGGCACAATACATTGAAACCCTCCAACATAACAGAAAATCAGCAATTGACTCCAGTGTTTTATTGAAAATAGAAAGTTTGTGTGAAGAATGGAGGAAGGGTGGCTCAAGTGCGATGAACGGCTATACAGCCCCTCTTGATCTTGGGGCCCTATTAAATGCCAAGTGCAGCGGCAGGGGTTGAGAAAGGGGCCGCTCGCTGGTGGGGGAAGAAGTTTGCACTGGCCTTTATTAGCCGCCCCAACAAACAAACGTCTTGAAGCGGGGGCGCCCCCCGCCGACCCGGCTGAAACCCAAGAAGGTTTGCGTACGTGTTACCGCTCCCGGAACTCGAAGCAGCCTTTTCGATTACAAAGAGGCCCGCGGTGGAAATTGAGAATTACGACAGGTGAGCGCGGTCCATTTGATTCCCTTGTCGGAGTTGTGGTCGTATTTACCTACGGTATGTGTACAAATTGGATTTTTACTCCATATTTAAATTCCAATTGAATGAATGTCTTGTATTTCTAGGGATTTACATTGATAGAACAAAATTGTTATTTACACATTATATGCCATTAATTATTAATGTATATACGGTATTTATATATACGCCACTCGGCCCCTCGAAAGGTGAAACAACTGGATATGTCAATGTGCCATCTGTAATAATTCATTAATATGAAGTCACATTTAAAAATTTAAAAAAGGTCCACCAGAAACTATAGTTCAAGCATAGAATACATACTTACCTATTTTTTAAAAATTAATAGTCAACTAAGGAGTACCTAGAAGATGTCATGAAGCAGAGGCGTAAAGTTTTAGAATGATGGCGGGGGCAAAACTAGGTAGACCTTATGACGTCATCAGGCAGGATTTAAGGAAAAATTGAAAATATAAGAGCAAAATAGTAGGGTTTTACGCATTTTAATAGTTGTAAAGTATAACTGTAGATTTTACAAAGCTAAAAAGGGAATGCTTATATTGATATTGCTGCAAACGGGACCATGAAGTATGAACCACGTCTTACAATACTCGAGGCTGGGGGGGGGGAAGGACCTAGGGTGCGCCACCTACAAAGAACTGAAAAGGACCGCACAAAACAGACAAGAGTGGAGGAGAAAAATAAATCATTCGCTGCAAACCAATCCTTAGATTGCAACTCAAGAAGAAGAATCTCATTGTGTTTTGGGCATACAATAGTATGGGGTGCAGTCAAAACAAGAATCTCCTCACGACTAGCCACCATGTTTTGTAGTAAATATATGGCGGATGTGGGACTTTGCCCCGTGTGGGTCCTTAGCTAATTTTGATTAGGACATTTTTAGAAATATTGACATCATTGGACATACTGTACCTCTAGTGTTTGTAGCGTGTTTTTTTTTTAATTTGCTCAACCTGGCGAGACTGCGCGATAACATTTTTTTTTTACCTTTTATAAAGAGGTTAATCACATGCAAACAATTTTTGTAAGCGCGATTGTCCTCTTCAGTGGCCTCTGTATGTTAGTACTAGAACTAGTGTTGAGTTACGACACGTCTCCGATCACATGGCAAGTAGAGACATACCTGCCGTATACAGGGCCTGATTTAGGAATTGCCACCCCTAGGTTCTCAGAATTTTCCACCCCCCCCCCCTCCGACCAGGTCTGGGATTTTTTTCATTTTTATGTTAAGTAATTCAGAACGCCACCGTCTCGACCAGGGTCGATAATGATGACAAGTGACAACGGCACGTCTAGAGATTTCTCCTCCAAATCTGCCCCCCCCCCCAAATCTGCCACCTTGGACTGTAGCCGCAGTTAGCCCAGAGGTAAATGAGGCCCTAACTGTACATTAAGGAACACATTTGAGAAAAATAATGCCTAAAAAGCATTTAGGACGGATGTATACATGTATAACTGTATATATGTCCCTTTTGAACTTACAATAACACTCAAAATATGTATTAATTATGCGTCCATGGGATTCCGATCGGATTGCTTGTAATCATAAAATGCCGCACTGCGCAAACACTGTGTTAAAATATCAAACTCAATTTCATTTACAGCCTTTAGCTAGTTCAACTACTAATTAGACTGAAACTCATCGTGCAAAGCAAAAAAAACATGATAATACCGTTTCGCTTTGAAGCAAAATAATTTTGTAGCGATTGCAGAGCCTGCAACACCCCCAAGGGTTTTTAATGAAGCTCGTATTAACTTCACCCCGCTCTCCCGGAGGCGTTCTTCGATCTATACAAAGCTCGCTATAAGTTAAAACAACAAACATCGGCAGCTTTGTCATGCTAACGGTACATAGGACCGGGGCAGTGCAGTTGTGCACCCGGGGGCACGCCCTCAAACAGCCTAAAGGTCTCCAGCCCCATTATTATATTTGGCTAGAATTGTAATTATTTCAGTCAACTTGAGCTGTTTCACTGGCAGACTCCGTTATTAACTGGTAATAAGCAATGCCACGTGGCCCGATATTGTCACTCGTTCGTTCTTGTCAACGGCGACAAACGACGGGACATCGGCTTTTATGTTTGAAACCCCCGAAGGCTTTGGACGGTTTTGTGTGCGGACTAATGTATTAAGTTTAATCTATTACTTGACAATGTTATATACAAAATAATTGGCTGTCTGTTTACCCACCATTTTAACCGGAAAACCAAGCCATCTCCCATGGGGGAAATATTGTTACCTATACAACAAATGACTTTATTCTTAGTTTTTATCTAGATATACAGTATATTTTGTATAATCAATCCAATTTTAGGTGTGTCCGGAAATTTTCAAATTAATCAGATTGTGATGAAACTTTAGCAGGGTGTTCTGGGGACGGTAGCTAAACGAAATTAATATGGTGGCTGTATCTGTTGCCTAACATGCATATACATAATAAATTCTAATTGACATCTTACCAATCTCCAATAAAATTAATATTTTACTACACACGGCTTCAAATGTTAACATTTAATTCTCGGAAGAAGTGTTTAGCTGCTGTAATATCCGGTCTAGTAACTGTGAGATAGCAAAGCTCATAATTGAATTCAAGGGGAAAAAAACATATAAAACAAGCAAAAAAAAAAAATCCCAACCATTTTCCTGGAGAAATCACCGTATATTACTGCACCATAGCCTTCTTTCGATCATCCCCCCACTAGATAAAACTGCCATTTCCCAGTTAGTAATAATAAATTCCTTCAGTAATGACCGCAATTAAATCGTATATATAATTGAATTAATTATGATTAAATATAATTTGAAATGACCTAAGCAATAATTATAAATCGTGGATAGGTGACTGAGCATTAAATTGGACACGAGCGCTAACCGCCCCCAGCCTCACCATGTCCATCACCGCCTATAAATTAATTAGTTATTACTAAATTACTTATTACTAATTGCTTATTAGTTAGTGATCAATCAGTTGGGATCACGTAGCGCAAATCAACGCAGCCACTCTGTTCTTCTTTTCAATACCTTAATTATAGGTGTTGAGTGGGAGACACCATATAAGGCATGTGGGGCTTGAATGAGCACTAACACGGCTAAATGGCGACGCCCTTATATCAATTAATATTAAATGGAGGATGGATTTTTTTAAGGATACAAACACAGAATGTTTATTGCTTTTCTATTTACACGTAGTCTAAGGAGAGCTTTGGGATGGTCGAAATTTTCAATTTCGAGATTTCAGTGGATTTGCACGTTTTGAGGTTCCAGGAGGAAGTGGTATAGAGGGAACTTCACTTGTCTGGGCTTGTAGTCCAGCGGTTAAAACGATCGTGGGGTCAAACCCAGCTAAGTCCAGTTTTTTCTATATCGTCTAATTTCGGTTATAACGGGAAGATTAACTCTTCAACCAAAGTTAGTTACAATATATATTATGCAGTATATCATATAGTACTGCAATGTACATTATGTACACTTATTCCTCCTTGGTGTAATGTTAAAATATATTATAAAACCCTCTCAATCAGTCCTATATAGGAATATATACTGTACGTTGCGGAATCATTATAGAACTGTAGACCATGGGGGAATCAGGGACTAAAGTGGAATGGATGGTTGGGGGCTGTTATGGGGGGGGGGGGATGAGGACTGGCGGTTGGAGAGGGGGAAGTTGGAGCCCAGCAGCCGTTCATTACCCCCTCATTTATACACTTGACAATTTCACTCAATTCACCGGTTTATTAATCAAACTTTAATTAACAGGGTTAGTTTGCTTATTAAATTAAAACAAGTTTCTCATTTAAAGTAAATTGATTGGCGGATTCACGTCGCTGATATTTTTGGCCTTTCCATGTTTCACCGTTTTTCAATCAAGCGGCAGCTTAATAATTTGACCCTTCCAAACTAATTAAATGGGGCTCTTTTATGGAGTTAATTAAGAGCGAGTTATAAGTTTTAAGGGCAATTTTGCGTAATTTATTATTTTTCGTAGCCTAAGCGCTGTACTGTTTTAAAGCTGACTATTTAATTTCATGACTGTCGAGTTGGGAAGGTTGCTCGTTACATTTGTACGCCTGTGATCTTTTATGGCGAGAACAAATGAATGCTGTGGCAGCGGTTAGGATATATATAATTAATTATTTAACAAAAATATTATATAATTTGTAAACATAAAATTAAAATACTGACGTCATCGCAGTCTGGCAATTCGTTCTGCAATAAAAGAATTTTTGAGGTTCAACCAAATGTAATCCAATTACAAGTGCCCCGACTTATAGTAGTAGGTACCCCGCACACCTTCGGTTAAGGGCGCCTACAGTATTATTTTAGAAATGTGAAAAATGTAAAAAAAAATACACGTATTATTATTATTATTATCGGGAGTATTAGTAACAATGTCACTATAGCATAGTCACTAGACCTAAGTTTGTTGACAAGAAAACAAAATACCATAATATGGCATATATGATCCCGATGGCAGGGCGTCCTTTAAACCTTCACGCAGAAATAGATTAGAATTCAGGATTAAAAGAGCTTAATTATAATACTACTTAGGCGTGAAATAATTAAGTCCTTAGGCTAAAAATATATAAATAACGAGACGTTGAGAGATATGGGCAAGGGAGTCATGAAACATTGAAAAATATCGCTTAGGAATACTGCTCGATACCGCCATGCTTTGGTTGTGCAGTCCAGTACTCCGTACCGATACTTTTCAAGCAATGGTGGGACTACCCTTAGTTCACCAAATATCCAGCTGGGGTATCAAAAATTTACTAATTGTGTTGGGCTCACAAGCAAGAGAAACATTCGGACGTTGAAATCAGACTCTAGAATCCTTTGGAAAGACATTTAATCATTATTTTTATGTATTGTAGCCATGATTCTGCATTTACCTATATACGGTATACCCTAAAAAATTTCTGACGACTTTCACTCACTGAGAATATAAATAATTGTTTCTTCAAACAATGAGGCATAACCCCTAAGCAGTTCTTAGCTAACTAAAAAAAAGACAAAATGAGCTCTAATTTCGCTTCGCAAAATAATGTAATTGAAATAGCTGTAAGAAGGAACGGTAATGAACATGCTGGGAGTTATTTAAAAGGCTGTTATTAAAGTTAAGCGGAAAGTTAAACGACTAAACGCGTTGAGGAGGAGACAATTTGCAGCTAACAGCTTAATTAAATACAAATTCAACTCCGATTTCAAACTTTTTCTAACTCAATAAAATTAATCAAATTATTTTTCATCATCTCTTTCTATTCAATCGAGATAAACTTTTAACTTTTTCGTTTAGCGTTAAATATTTTCTCAAAATGTAATACCAATTTGAAGCAGTTTTTCGCGCGGGAAACAGTTTTTGGGGATTCAACACTTCTGTCCTTCGTGATTCTCTGCGATTTCGGGAAAGATTTTGTAAACATATATAATCGGCATTAACTATTTTTTTTTTTTAATGGGCATGCCATTGTCAGGGTGTACCAGCTTGTCCTTTTTTTTGGAATCCAGTGTAATATAGTGATAATTAGTACTTAGAAGATTGCAATAGGTGACTGATAACTCACTAGCACATACGAGTATAATCAATTAATCGCAAGCAGTCATTTTACTCATTTACCGATTGCATTAATTTGAAACTTAATACTACTGAATAAAATAAATTAGTGTTCCCCACGAGGAGGAACAATTACATGGAATACTATATACAGATCGCGTAGCCTACAGAAATGAAAATGCCCGTTATTGCAATTAGTTGGGTACCGCACTAATGTAACTAAAATGACAGATACAGTTCCTATAAGACAATTTCTGACGCTAATGCGGCAGGACGATTTGCAGAAACCCTTTTCTGTTATACACAGGAAAGAAAGAGGGGGGCGGGGGGTGACAATTTGATATCGGCTGTATCTATACTTCTAATACTAACAGGCATGGCCGTAGCCAAGGGGGGGGGTTCATGGGGGTTCAAACACCCCCCCCCCGAAATGAAATGGCTTCATACTAGATAGAATCGGATTTTGAGAGGAAAAATAAAAACCACTATGTAATACCCAATGCAATTTCTACCCCCCCCCCCCACCGAAAAAAAAAATCCTGGCTACAGCCTTGCTAACAGGCGTCTTTTGTGAACCAACACACCAAATTTCATCCTAATCCACCGAGTACTTTGCCCGCAAATCGACGAACAGACAGAAATTTCGTAAAAACCACTTTTTTGGTTCCTCGGACCACAAAACGTGTAAACGCGTTGAAATCTGGGAGTAAAACATTTCGGCCATCACAAAGCTTTCCTTATACTAACGTATAAATAGGAAAACAAAAATACGTTCAAAAATAATACTAGTATTAGCCTAATCGCAACTAATTAGCAACACATACTTCGAAAGGTAGCTAGGGACAGTCGAGACAACAGCCGTCTTGGCCGAAGCAGGGAAAGCTCTTATATCTGCGCAAGATCAAGAATTAACGAACCATTTGCCGGTTCTATAGTCTCTTTCAGTTCATAATCAAAGAAAGTGAAATGGCGTCATAAGTGAACACTAAACAGAACGAGCTTTTAACGGTAAACCATCATTGGTCCCTCACTTTATTGCTTCCACGGAATTGCGCCTGTGTTTAGCTTGCGGTGCTGACTAATGTTTAGATGGGGGAAGGGGGTCCAGCATCCCTCGCAGCCTCCATGATGACATTAACGTGCGGGGAGTCAGCTCTAACTCTTCAGCAACTCGCCTTGATTGGACTATGGAAAAATGGTTCACAATTACTTTGGCCGCTTTTAATTTTGCAATGGTCGAGTAGGTAGCGTTGTTCTTCTTTTGTTTCCTCTGAAGCAGCCCAGCCAGGGGTTCAGCAAATGATCCTTCATTTCTCACATAATATAATTATTTAATATAATATAATATATATAATATAATATATATAATATATATAATATATTATATAATAATATAATATTATATAATTACCATAGCTGCCTTAATACAAGTGTTATGTAGGTGATGAAGAGCCCTTTAGGACTCCTTGCCTGACCGTGAATGGACTGCGTATCGCTGTGAAAACAATACCAACCTGCAGTACTGTATACATTACAGTTTTGACTAGTCATAGTGAGGAGCCAAAATGTAAAAGTTGAGCTTCCACCCAATTTTTCCGGACTCAGCCGATATAAGAAAGAATTCTCAGCTTACTGGACTATTACGATTTCTGTGGGCCTATGGCGATTATTTTTTATCATAGAAATACATTAACTGGAGCGGCGGGAGCCATAATATGCCTTACGAGGCACCCGTTAACCATAAGCCAACTATCAGAGATAGGTACCAACGCAAAAAATATCGAAGTCTTACACATTGCAGCATAGCAGAACGGATACCTGGACCCGGTCAAAAACTCTGTACTTAGCTTGTGCAGACTAGACTTAACACAGGTTTTCCCCGCCAAATTCCGTACTTATCTTGTGCAGGCTACACTAGCAGCCATATTGATAACGGTCTCCAGCCACGGGATGTTCTTAATCTTAACCTGGAGTTAAAAATGTAAACAAGATAATTTTAGAATGGAAAGTTGTTAGGTACTCAAAGTTGTTATGTTTACATTTTTAGCCCCAAGAATAAGTTATTTTACATAATACATAAAACACATATGTATATGTACAGATATATGTACCGTATACATAATTATTATTATTTCATTCTGCAATGAACCATTTTGGGACCGCTTTGTCAGCATCACATGAAGATGGTCCTGTCTATTCTGGGAAACGTTTAGTTTACAGCATGGCACTTTCTCCATTATAAGGTCTTTTTTATACTGTATTTTTTCTTGTAGAGATGGGAAATAAACTATTCATTCATTCATTCATTATACAGTCTCAAAAGGGAATTTAAAAATCTAATAATCATAGGTGGAAAAGAGCATAGAGATGACAGAGGCGGATTTTGAAGGACCGCTGTTGGGTTTCTCGTTCGACTGCGTTGAGGGGACTTTAATGAACGGCCTGGGGCTCTTTTTCTCCGTAAGCAGACAGCAATAAACCACCTCCTCCAAATTAACTCGTTTGCCTGGCCAGCAGCTTTCACACTCAAAAAGCCTCAGCCTTCACGAGAATTCTCGCATATAATCAAAGTCGAAATTGGAGAGTCGATTGGATTGCTCAACTATACACCGAACATTCGTCTAATTTGCAAATTAGTAAAAGATCTCTATATTGTTAGTTAAACAATGTACATGTATCTTAAATCAGAGATTTCCAAATACTTTGTAAACAAAGCAGGCCGGAGTATTTTTTAATCAAATAATTATTTCCGTGAGAAACAATCAAATGAAAATGAAAAATAATACAATAATTACAATATTTTGCAGTAAAATTTCATTTTTGCACCTGACACATTATTACTCTAAATTAACACGATAAAGTGCACTTAACATATTTTATAGAATAAAAATCAATCGAGGTCTGTTTTTTAGAAAGCTTTTTTACGAAACATTTCATATCTGCAGACTGTGGAGCGAGAATTTTGTCAGAAATCCCATAGGGAATCTTGCGTTAAATTTTTTTTCGAAATTTCCGCTTAAAATAATGCAATAGATGACCATAAAATATTTCTTAAACCCATTACTGTTATCGGGATATCTTAGAAATTATAAAAGTCCCTATGGAATATATAGGCAACGTTACTCGTACGCTATATACAATAGTCATAAACAAAGTATACAGTAGAATACACAATTATACTAGTATAATTATAGCCCCAACTGGTTCATAAAAGTTTATAAAAGTTTTTGTTGAAAGTTGAAATACCACGCAAATCTCAATTAATTTAATTACGTACGGTGACCCGTAGAAAGAGATCCCTGGTTGCGATTGCTCGACTGAAATGACTGGTGGGCTTGTAGCACGCTAACTTCTTTTATGCGTAAAATCTGTTTGTTTAGTGTATTCCTTATCGATATCGTAGACCCCCAGGGGATCCTATATGACGTTTTATCGGATTCACTTAGAAGCTTATAATTTTTTATTTATATTACTCGTATATTTTTGTTGTCAATGGGTCGTTTATCGTTTGACGATAAAATTATTTGATTAGTTGATTGGCCTGTTGTATTTTCGTGGCATGAACAGAAGCTGCTAGCTCAGATTTGTATACATTTTATTTTAATATACTGTAAACATGGAAACTCCGCGCGTAGGAAAACAATTGACGGCGTCAAGCGTAATGGAGTCGATAGATAAAGGTGGTGGGACCTGCGAAAGATGTCAGTGGTGGCTTGGCAGAAGAATGCAAAGAACAGAGATGTCCGGAGAGAAGCCAAAGCTCATCCTGAGCTGTAGCGCCGAGGTAAAAGAAGATAACTATTTTATTGGATCAGGACAAAATAATGCCAACACCAAGATTCCTTTATTAAGCAGGTATAAACGAGCTTATTCGTCTAATATCTCCTTTGAATGACGCCCTTGGCTGTTTCTTATATGAATACCAATTTAGGGACTTCGGTGGCAAAGCGGTAGCGTGCTTGTACAAGTCCCTACACGTCTTGCAATCGGAGACAGAAGTACACTATTAAACTACTTAGTGAGGCGATTGAAGCTGTTAATGGGATACATTTATTAAATTGTTTATAAACGATTAACGTTTTGAATAAAACAATAAAAAATAATAATTAACATCTAAAAATAAAAAAAATTATTGCATAGCCTATTCGGACAAAAGTTTGCATAGCTAATTAATTAAATATACCTAATAAACCCAGAAGAAGAAAAAACCACGATTAACTCTTCGCACTTGAATATGTATCATTATGCCCATAAAATGTACGTAATCGTTTGAAGTTGTAATACAATTCCACAAATAAGTGAAATAACATGTGTAATATCCAACATCTGCACATTCTCACGCAGAGAAAAGTGGGAAAATAACGCGGAGATCAGTTAAGCAGCCTGGAAAATGAATTTGAGAAAAGTCCATATTATTTCACCAATAAACTGCGATATTTTCCAATTGCCCTATGAAGCGTTTCCAATACATGTGGGGGAGATGACAATACAATCAGCACAACTTTCCGATCCGTTAAATGTATGGAAATGCCAATAAATTTTTGTTTTATGTTTTCAATGATCATTCGATTGAGACAGTTTGCATTATTAGGTACAGTGTATATTATAAACGGGTTATAATATAGTTTTGGTAATTTACTAATTTTTAAAAGGGCTGAATGGGCGTCACCAGCTCTCCTGTTAGAATATTGTGATACAAGTTTTCGTGCTTATAGAACTATCTTCCATTAGTAATATTGTAAGTTATGCAATTATTGTTGTTTTGTTTATAAAAAATGTTGTAATCATATCTATGAATATGGATATGGCGTCACATATGGAAAATCGGTGTCCTAAGAAAAACTTCCATTGTCAAATTTATGGCACTTTTGTTTTTTATAAGTGTAATTTGATTAGAATCTAGTTTTAATACAGTATGCACAACTTTGGCATTGAGTAATACAGCAAAGGATGTTTTGTTTACATGATATTATGCATGTACTTATTGTCTACTGCGAATTTTCGATTACGCATACTATATGCTATCATTGTTTAAGAAAGTTTACATACAGCGCATAGTAAGATTAACTTAAATGAGAAACAACTAAAAAAACTGAGTGTGTGCTTAAGACCGCACAGCAGAAGTGAAAAGTTCATTCAGTTCATTGGCAATCCCAATCAATTTATATGCATATAGTAAATAATGTTATGTATTATGTAGTATTATTAGGGATCGTGTTCGTAGATTGAATGAGAAATAAGTCAGAAATTAAAGTTAATATTTATTAAATTCTATATAAATCAAATTAATTTTTAGTATATTCAATTCTTACGTCTTAATTGTCTTTATTAAATTAAACCTGTAGTTATAATTAACCTGTTGTTATAATTGATACGTAATGATAATTATTTTAACAATTATTTTTAATGTCATGAGTTGTAATAATATGAGACATGAAGGACTACTGTCTACTGTCTTTTTTTCAGATTGGAAAATCGACGAGGAAATCCTAATACATTAATACCTACTACATAAAAACATATTACATAATATTATTTACTATGTACACATAAATTGATTGGGATTGCCAATGAAGTTTTCACTTCTGCCGTGCGGTCTTAAGCGTACACACTCGGTTTTTACAAGTTTGTGTTCCTTTCGTGATGTTTAAAGGGTGAAGGGGTAAATTTGAAGCCATGTATTTGCTGTATACTCGTTTGAAACCTTAATTCATAATGCTTCTAATGAGACATTAAAAACTTATTTCGGTTGAAAATTGCAGGCTGTGGAAAGTTTTACTCTATGCATGTAAATTGAAAAGTACTCTTTGAACCTGTTTTCCGCCGAAACACAGATAGCTTATACACTCACCTGACCCTGAACAAAGAGACAAATGGTAAAACTGGATATATGTCTGAAAAGAGTAAGAAAGGTGGAAAAGAACTGAAGTAGTTTGAAGTTTTCAAAGTGATATTAACATTCCTAAAAACGCGTCCAAATAAGGCCTATTTTCGATTAAAACCGGCAAATTTGGGCGCACTTCCTCACGTTTCCACCCCCCTAAGTCGAACCCCTTGCCCTATCACATCAACTATAGCATGGCCTAAAAGAGGAACAATAGACGAAGACATGGGTATAATTTAAATTAAGATAAGCCTACCATATCAGCCCTCTACATCAGGCCAATTTTAAACCCGCCCATACAATTTAAATGGGGTGTTCAGTTCACTCCATCAAAAAGTACCGAAAAGTACAGAGCGTGACGGCAGTCTGTGGCGCGGTACGATCCAGCTCAACTTACTACCCTGCTAAAATCTGTGTGTGGTGCGCCTATAGAAGTTTTCACTTCAAAAACTCGAAGCATTTGAGATGTGTTGCTATCATCGCATACTACGAATACCTTGGCAAGCCCATGTTACAAATGAGGACGTTCTAACCAGAGTAAGCGAAACAAAAACTTTGGTTGCATCGATAAGTACAAGAAGAACTCACTGGATTGGACATTTGCTTAGACACGAGAACTTCGTACGCTGCATGATAGAGGGAACTATAGAAGGCATCAACTGACCAGGGCGGCTGAGAAAAGAATATCTACAGCAAGTGATGGAGGATGTAGGGGCCAATACATACGTGGAGCTGAAGAGGGCGTGCCAGGATCGAGGGGAGTGGAGGCACCGACGTCACATGTCAGGTGTCAGGTATGGAAGAAGAAGACATTGCACTGTTTTGTCGACCTCCTACCAGATTGTAGATGATCTAGATTCTAGAATCTAAATGCAATCCCATCCTTAGAGTTAATCCAATCGAATACGGTACAACAACGAGCCTATCAACGTTAAAGACAAATCTTAGATAAATAGATGGTTTATTCGGATAGAGGATAAAGACCGCAATAAAAACCTTAAGGATCATCATCAAAGGCCATTCATCTCCAGCAGGGGGAGGGGATGTTAAGAGAAAGGAGGGGGGAGGGGGGCTGGCAGGAGTAAATGGGGTGTGATGGAAGTGTGGGAACCTTCACACCTCCAGTCCACTCATATGGAAAATTCTCCGCTCTTTATTCCATTACGTAGCCCTAAATTGCCTGCCTTTTTGTTTTTATTCTATTTTCTACTCATAAACCGTATTTTTTGCTTGCGAAACACATCACAAATCCGAAGGTTTGATTAAACGAAAACATAATTTGCTTCCTTTCTTAATATAGGTGTGATTATATTGGTTTGGTTTGTTTCATTGAGCCGCGGTCAAAAGTATATCATTGACCTAACATAGAAATTACCTAACAGTGAAAGTTAATGCTACAGTTTCTATTCATATTCTTCTAAATAATGTATATCAAGAACATGGGATGTAAGTACTATAATACTACCTTCGTAGTTCGTAGTACTTATGCTAATCATTTAATGCATGGCTATTCTCTGCAATTATGGCTCCTCTGCTCAAAATCTGGTGCATCATACCTGTATGTAAAGTATGTGTATGTGTATATATACGGGTAGTAGTAGAAAAGGCGTTCCTGAGTTCTGTCCCTAATAAGTACTATTTGAAATACATAGGCCATAATCGAACTCAACACATTTGTAAACTAGGCTATTTAATTAAAGAATTTTTCTTCAATACCCTTTATTTGATTATGGTTGAAATGAAGGTAGCTACGAATAGTTCAGTTGTTGGTCCTCCGGATTTAATTTCTATGCTGCACAGCTGCAGGCTACATGAATATATTAATATTAATAAATAAATAAATAAATAAATATTATAATAAACGGAAAAACTCCAATTTTGATTATTATTATTTATTATTATTAGATAAATTTGTTTTCTTTTGGTCTTTTTAGAATTCTATTGTACAATACAATACAATACAATATATATTTCCTTTAAATTATGCAATACATGTAAAGTATAAGATAAAATCGTCAAAATTTTCAAAAGCTCATTCATATTTCTCTCTCATTTTAGGTTTCGAACTTTCAACTTGAGAACAAAACAACAGAGCACACAGTACTTACTTGGAAAAGCTGCTTAGTCTAACGTTGTGTATGAAAAACCCACTATTTTGTGCCTATTTTTAAAAAATAGTTTCCCCGGGGGAGGCCCTCATGTTTTCAGTAAAATAACTAAAGTAATCGTCTGTCAAATTCAAACTTAAATGATGTCAAAATGCGTAAAACTCCACTATTACTAGCCTATATTAAAAAAAAATCTATCATCATTTGAATTGCTCGGAGTCTAGAATCTATAACTAAGCCTCACACAAACGCGAATCCTCGGCTTTGCCATTTTGAAAACTACACATGCTCAACTTATGCAAGAAATATATTAAATCGTCTCGTTTGTAACTTTGTAATCTTTTGAGCTCATTATATAATCAGTATAACTTAATAAAAATATTACATAAAATTGTATGTAACATTTTAATAAGTTATACTGACTGTAATCATGCAAGAAAGCTCTCCGATTAATAGCCCCTCTGCCCATGGTTTCGGGAGATAAGGCTATAAGAAATAACAAAGAAACACTCATCGTACAATAAATGTTAATAGAAAATGTTCGCACCCCCTAGATTCAACTAGAAATTGGACATTTGGCTGAATTGATATTTCAACTCTGACAGCAACAAAAGGGAAAAAAGCAAGCGTTTTTTCGCCTTTGAATACAACCCCTAAAGGAAGGAAAGCGTATAAAAAATCACGTTTTTGGAAATTGAGTTTTGTTACGTAGAATCGGAACGTTACATTTGAATAGGGACACATATTTGCGAAGGCTTTCCTATCTGCTCCCCATAGTTGTGTGATGTGGGGAGTTACCTATTGTGCCTCGTGAATTTGCACATGGCCGCTCGCTCACAAGTATACTCAATGCATACTTTTCAATACAGTAATGGAAGAAAGTAATAGCTAACTATCTGATGTCAAACGCAGAGGCTTGGCGATGAATTGGAAAATATTCAGTCTTGGAATTTAAATTCTACATCTCAATCTGCAATTGAAGTATCTATACAGTAACGATGATCAATAAAGTCGTGCAAACAACGTACCCGGGAATATTTTAAACTATTTGAAAGTGGTATTAAACTTATTATTATTTTGTGAAGGCTTTTTATGGATCCATTGATTATTTCAGGCATTACTGGTAGACCTATTTTATCCGTATGGAGTTAAAGAGTTTAACGGGTACACAGGCCCGTGTCCAAGTCCCCCTTGCCCCCCCCCCCAAATTTGATCTGGTGGTCATTGTATTTACAGTCTCACAGGTGAATTACTACGGATGTATCATTTATAAAAAAAAATTGTTCATGCCCCCCCCCCCAAATAAAATCCTGGGTACGGGCCTGTCGGTACTCACAGTGGCTAGAAGCGACAATGATCCATTATGACATTGCAATATGTAAGAGGCATAGACTTAACCAAGTGTATGAGTCAATACTGACTACACTGCAGGAGGAGTTAGAGGTGCTGACAACTTATGATTAAGCCTCTTTGATATATTGCAAAAGCAATGCGATTTGAAAAAGGTGGGAAATAAAATTTACACAACAATGTGACCAAAGTTATGGCAGTGCAGCAGAGCTAATAAAGAATATACAGATCACTAAGGGTTTAACAAATAAAAGTTAAAAGTTTTCGTCTCCAGAGCCTTTTCCTTTTGAATAACCGCAATTGGACGTTTCTTGTTCATCCCCATTCAGCTCTAAAATTGAGTTTCTCACTCAGTCTTCTTGACGAATTTTCAATGTTTTCACTGAATTTCAATTTTCCCAACTTAGTTCTAAACTGCTTGAGGAAACATTAATGCGCTCATCCAATTTAATTCCGCTTTGCCGTCTACTCACTGCTGTATGAGCTCAATCTCCCCCTTCCATTCCCCCATTTTCATGTGTCTCACATTCATAACTTTAATTTAAATTTGCTAATTGCATTGCAACACGTCTTATTTGAAATTTTGGGGAAAATTAAATTGCCCTAAAGTCGTTTAATGCTTGCCGAAATGTTGATTATTATACATTAGAAGTCTACTGGAGGAGAAGAACGGCATTGAGAGACGGGTTTTGGAATGACGTGATTCTTAACGTACTGTGTAGCTAGCTAAAGTAAAGTAAGTGGTCTCGAAGTTTCATGGAGGGCTCGCAACAACCGCGACTATCCTCAATGTTTATTTGCAAAACTCTATTTTCATCTTGCGAGGGGTTTTGTTCCGAAGTGAACCGACACACAAGAAGTTACAAGAAATCTTGAGTAGAGCTAACAATGAGATAAAATAAATGTTGCTCTACAATTTGACGCATACAGTAGTATATGGGCGTCACTAAGACTAAGGCCACAGTTTTGGTAGGCGTGAAAAAAATTCAATTTTTTATTTTATTGTACCCGCACTTGCGGCTCAGTCACGTCTACGCTTGTTATATTGTGTCAATGGTAAAATTGTCTCAGTTTGTCCATTATCGCCTGAGGCTGGTCTGGGTTGACATTTAGGACGTGTACCACTTTGCCAACTGCCAAATTTTTTTAAAACAATACCAATAATATAATTTCAAATACTTTCACGGGAGTTTAAAAAAAAAACAATTCTATCTAGTATCAAGCCATTTCATTTCGGGGGGGGGGGGGGGTGAACCCCCATGAACCCATGGATGACTATTTCAAACTGTGTTAGTGATGGCCACATAATCGACATACCAAATTGCAGAAAAACATACTCGTATACATTCCATTTTATTAATGCTAGCTTTTCGATTAATATTTCTTGTGACATTATATTGTAGCGTTATATATGGTATATAATACTGGCAACTGACAACTTATTTAGACCTTAGGGTGAACAGGCAACCTAATGGTTATAACCGAAATTAGAGGTTCTAGAAAAAAATCTGGACTTGGCAGGATTCGAATCCACGATCTATGCAGGCACAGATCGTGGGTTTAAATCCCGCCAAGTCCAGTTTTTTTTCTAGATCCTCTAATTTCGGTTCTTTCTTGTGACGCCTTGTGTTCTCTGATACCTGTCAAGACAGGATAGTGTGGAGTGTCCGATTTGCTGTTAATAACGAAACTAACGTGATACCTACACGACAACTTCGCTATAAGGGTATGGATTGTAATAGCAGGGATTTGTAGGCTGAGTACAAGCCCGGATAACAAGTCCCCACTAACGAGAAAATCAGATTAGTCGCTAGTCTGACGTTTGCGGGTCCTCCGAGACCAGAGGGAGACCTCTCCAGACAATTACGATAAGGACTTGTTTGTTTCTTTTCCTTTTCCTGCCAACATTTTGTAAAACAATACGGTCTGCACTGCACTTAGGCGCCCATTCCACCGACCGGCTAGGGCTATTTACAAAAACGGTGACGTGGTAGCAGACATTCAAGACTTAGGTGACGTTTCCACCGACCTCGCATTGCAGAATGCAAATGACATTGACGGAAATTAGAATTTTTCTTTTTATATAAATCTATTAAAATGTTTGTACTTAACATATCCCATGACGCCATTTTTTAATTTTAGTTTGTTTGTTGGTGATTTTACTGTATGATCATTGATCAATTTTAACTATGGCATAGAGGAAAATAAACATTTCCGTTAATTCTGCAATGCGAGGTCGGTGGAAACCCCGCCTAAGTCTTGAATGTCTGCTACCACGTCACCGTTTTTGTAAATAGCCCTAGCCGGTCGGTGGAATGGGCGCCTTATGAATGTGGTTCAGTGCTGCAACCGTGCGAAGGTACAGTACCGGTAGTCGACTAGTCGTAGCCCTTTTGAGGCAATCTGATATTATACTTATAACTATATGGACAGAAGAAAATCCGTTCTTAAAATCCACCATTTTTTCTTTTTATTTAATTTAATACTCAATTTATTGAAGATTTAATCTACTCAAGTTGTAAAAGAATATTTTACACGGTTTATCATAAGGATTCGGGGGCCAGAAAAATACACTCACATCAGAAATTCTGACAATATTTTTATTACAACGCGCGCTTGGTCTCAAGCTCACTCATGGTCCCCGGGGCCCAACCTCTACAGATCATCAGATTTGCTTATCTGCGGGCCTACTATGCCGTTTGGTATTAGGTTATTGTTGGGATTAAAAATGTAAACAAAACAGTTTTGAATAGCACTTTCCATTATAAAATTATCTTGTTTACATTTATAATCCCAGGTTAAGATTAATAATAATCGCTATGGTAGGCCGACAGCTACCGTATTTTCCCCAGCATTTATAGTATCCAAATACTACTACAAAGCCTACATGCGTTCCACCTTCACGATTCCATGGGCAAATATGTCTGCTGCTCAATGCCGTAGCCAGGATTTTTTTTTTTTTGGGGGGGGGGGTTTCTGAAATTTATTGGATATTACATAGTAGTTTTCATTTTTCCTCTCAAAATCCGATTGTATCTAGTATCAAGCCATTTCATTGGGGGGGGGGGGGAGGGGTTGAACGCCCATGAACCCCCCTTGGCTACGGCCTTGTGTCTGCTGTCTTCTGCCAATCCCATTAATTAAATTTTCACTCACCTGAACCCTGACTTCTGGTAGGTTGACCTTCATCGCTAGCTCCTCCCGCGAGTAGACATCCGGGTAGTGTGACTTCTCGAAAGCTCTCTCCAATTCGTGTAGCTGGTACGTGGTAAAGGTGGTTCGGTTTCTCCTGTGCTTCTTCTTGCTACTGCTGTCGCCGTCCCCGCCTCCACCGCCGGGCGTGGCAGGCCCCGTACCCGGGCTCCGGGCCTCTTCTTCGTCGCTACAGCTCTTGTCCGGCCCGTACCGAAGGTCTGTGATACCGTCATTACTATTACAACTGTTTTCACCTGAAACAAGAGTTATTTCTTGCTGTAGTGTAACAGAAATCTCGCTGAGAGTGGATGAAAATTAATGGCATCGGTTATAAGAATATCATAAATAAAAAAATGAGTTTTATTGGTACGATACTGAGAAATTGTTATAATGTATCCAATTTCTTTCTACTTTGATACAGTTCTTTAAGCCAAATTAAATTTTTGGGCATTAGCAAACTAGTATACGTCTTCGATGTCAAACCACGCCGGCAACAAGCGATAGTAACAGGCGAAAGCATGACTTAACCAAGTACCTATAGATACGAGTCTATAAGCGCCGAAACTACCACGGTAATCTATAATCTACATCTCCTTGTATTTAGACCCACATAAGACATAGTGTCGTAGTCACCAATATTTCCCAGTAGAGTGAGCACTATAGTTATAAAAAATGTTCGTAGAACTTTTTTTAAATTCTTACTTTTGTTGATGCGTCTTCATTTATGCATACAAAGCGGTGTAGGAATACCCGTTTATATAGAGCGCTGGTAATAGAGAGTTTACAAAGAAAAGAAAAAAGATTTTGATTGAAACCCACCTCAAAACATGACCATTACGCCGGCCCATGAATCAACCGCTACTTAATCAGTGCCCGCGGAAACTAACTTTTCCTCACGATATCAAAAGAAAATTTAAAAATTTCGTGACTAAGCTTGCTAACGAGAGTTTAAACCAATAATCATTGTAATTTATCAAGAAAAGGCCGATTAAATTTTCATAATTCACAAGTGGCATGTTTTCCTCCGCATGCTAATTACATTATCCACGGAGGAGGCCAAAAATATTTGCCGTGTTTGCTTTGGGGGCAATGTTGGGGGGTGGAAAACTTGTGGGGCGAATTGCATGTTTACTTTCCACCTTATACAAATATCAATCATGGTTAGATGAAGGTGAGCTACCACGCTAACTTTTAAATGACCGGCTCGCAGCAGCTGATGGATGACTAACCATTTTTTTTTATATTCTTCCTAGAATTTAGCCTTCTTGTTTTATTTAGTCCGTCCTATTTTAGAAAATATAGATAACTGAAATGTTTGACTTTTTATAGCGTATGTTATTATACCAACAACAACAGGTACATTTTCAACCACGTATAGTTTCTACGATAGGGATATTAGAGAAGACATTACATAAAATAAAATTGGTAGTAAACGGGATTTGAACCCAAGCCCCTAAAGCTTAGTTTACAGTTAGTTGCTAGGTTCAACATAATTAACCTTAAACCCTGTCTCATGACTATACTAGCATATATAAAGTGATGTATGTTTTGTATGGTTTGGCGTACTACCCTGGGTGGAGGTTCGGGATGCGTTTCATTAAAAATTTTCACATCTTCTTCCTCTAATCCAAAATTTTTGACCATTAATAACATGGTATTGTCCCGCTAAAGAAGGAAATTTGACTTAGCTGTACCTCAGCGGCTCAACAGGAACAGGAAATTAACTATACCTTGACATAGAATAGAGGTTGGCCGATCACTGGACTGGTTTATTCTGTATCGGGTACAAAGTGTTGCAATCCTGTATTCGAATTTACATATAACACAGTATTTCATTTTATTGCAGATCGATCAGCTCAGTTGTTTTGCACTGCAATTAAAGTGTTCATAGACGATTTAAAAACCATTCAAGATCCACAACCGAATCATCAATCACCCGAATTATCAAAGATCCAAATCCGAATCATGGAATTGTTTAAAAATAACATCAAGTTCTCTCAATCTTGCATAGAGGCGATGCATAAAACCAAGGTACCAACTAGGATTTTTTTGCTTCATTTAATAAAGCACAGTCTTGAGTAATTTGTTTATCTACGTGAAAGTGTAGGTTTTGATTTTTTGCGATAACCCTAACTCTACTGGGCTATTACGCTAATTGAAATTTGAAATTAACCAAGAAGTGACTGTCACATCTAAACAATTACTTAGCACAGAAATTACTCCTTATTATTGGAGAAACTAGGTCCGTGAGCCTGAACCTATTTAAGAAAGTGCTCTCATGACAATTTGCTCTGAGTAAAAAAAATTGAAATACAGATAGAAATAGGTACTGAAGTTAAGTGGGTAGATGCGTGACACAACAAATTAGATGAATAATCTTGTTGGCCAGTGGAATCACACTAGCAAACTGTTTCATCTAAGTGGCGACGGCGCCTTGATCTTATCGAGCCGTCTGAAAGCTTTTAGACTAAAAATTACGAGAGTGGTCGATTGGCGTAACTCGTCATAAGATTATAGCTTTGAAACCTCTGCTTTAGTTAATTAATTACGTTTTCGTATTTATTATCCATCTCAAGGTGTCTACATCTGTCATTAGAATTAAGCCACTTAGTTTTTGTGTCAGAATGAATTCAGTAGGCTGGCATGTGAGATGTCTAGCATAATACGTAGACCTTCCGATATTTTTCGGTAGCCAGGATCTGCTGAGGTTTTGAGAAAGGGTTAAGTTGTTGTGATAATGTTCTACAAAAATATATGCATATGGTTTATAAAAGGTAAAGGTGTGTTTGTTTGTAAATGTCAATAAAATAAATGTCGACTTCGGTGGCATGGTGGTAGGAGATAGCGTGCTTGTACTTGTGCGAGTCTCTACACACCTTGCGGTTGTAGACGTGTCGTAACTCGACGCAAAGTACCTATTAGGTTATTTAGTGAGACGATTGAAGAGGTTAATATGATACATTCATTAAATTGTTTGATTAATATATTTATTTTAAATGTCAATGTCAAAGTGTCTGATTCTACAATTGTATACAAGAAGCTGGAAAGTAGACCATAAATAAATAAATAATGTCTTTTGCTCTATTGCTAAACCAATCTAGCTACAATGGGGCTATGAAGCTCTATGTTATACTCAACCAGGAAAACCAGGTACTGGCTGCTTTACATGCCCCCCCCCCCCAAGCAAGGCCAACACCTGAAAATGTAGCATATAGCTGAATTGCTTATGTTTGTGAATATATCAGGAAAATGCCTTACTAAGGCACCTAAGGCACACGATACACTTCCATACATTTACACACCGTTCACCGCATACAATATTATTATTGGCTATAAAAGGCAGAGGCAAACCGTTTTAGACGGTACTAGGATAACCCAGTGTGTTCCCTATAGCCAAGGCCGTAGCCAAGGGGGGTTCATGGGGGTTCAACCCCCCCCCCCCCCCCCCCGAAATGAAATGGCTTGACACTAGATAGAATCGGATTTTGAGATGAAAAATAAAAACTACTACGTAATATCCAATGAAATTTCTGAAAAACCCCCCTCCCCGAAAAAAATCCTGGCTACAGCCTTGCCTATAGCAGTGTGCCAAATATCGCAAACTCACACACACTCTATATGAAGTGGGAAAAAGCAAACATGACGAGAAGAGTAGGACGTCCACGAAACAGTTCGAATGACGAATTAGAAACCCAGTTAGAACCTCGCAGATGTTGGAGCGTCGTGCATAAACCAAGATGACTTGAGAAGTGTTGTCGACGAGCACACCAAAACCCATCAAGAGCTGTAGAACCGGAAGAAGAAGGTTCACGTAATAAGGTAAATGGGTTCGAACATCTTAAAGATCATTAGCCCAATGGTAACTTTTTATCTAATAATATCTTTAACTGCGGCACGAAATGGCACTCGAGGGGGACCCGATCGCGCCAGACTTCATAAGAAGGGTCAAGACCCACAAACCACTCAAGATGTGGCCGCTAAATTAGGCTTAATTCAGTGATTGTGCCTATGTCAAACTTATCAACATCTTGTTACTCGCACTCACAGTAAACCTCTTTGTTTTAAAATAATGTTATTAAAACTAATAAAACGGTTGACGTTATCCAGTAATCTTGTCACTTAGTGTTCCAACTTTCAAGATAATGGTGCCTGATAAGAGAATGAGATGTGTTGTCTAGTAAGGTAATGGTTTGAGCTGTGTTGGTGGGTTTTAGGGCGACGCAGGTATATACGTCTACCGTATTCAGAGGCGGACGCAGCGACCGGCACTGCGGGCAATTGCCCCCCCCCCTTTGGACAGCAGTTATATTATTTGCCTCTAAAATCTAAGTATTACTGCACTCAAAATGCGCAAAACCTCACTATTTTAGGCCTATTCTTCAAAAAATTTCTCCCGGGGGAGATTCTTTCTAATATGTAAGCCTTATTGCTCTCAATATGTGTAAAACTTGACCATTTCGGCCCTATTTTTTCAACAATTTGCTCCCGGGGACCCCCTAGTCCATAATTATATTGATTATTTCTTGAGAAACTTTTATGCAATTGGGTAGAGAGGCGCCAAATTATACACCTTCGAAAACCTATCGTTACGCCACTGAAAAGTGCCTCCCCCTTTTATGAGGTCTGGGGCCGCCTCTGACCGTATTTTGTTTACACGTACATATATATATTGAACTGTACACATTACTGTAATATTAGTTGCCTTTAAGAAGATTTAAGTAGAAATCTCACCTACTGTGCTGGCTGCCAGTATTCTAAATTCCTTTAAAAAAATTACATGTCATGTCATGTCCTCGGATCCCAAATTATTTTTTAAAATAATGTCAATTTGAAAAAAAAACAGTCAGCTGCTTTTTGAAATTTTCAGAAAAATATAGTGCGACTAAAATAGAAAAAAATCATTCCGAGATAAGATTTTTCTGGGCCAATATACCGAATTTCATGTGAATCTCTCCACAATCTAATGTCCACAAATGACAAATCGACGAACAGACAGCTACCGACAGACACTTCATAAAAACCACCTCAAAACGTGCAAATTCCTTGAAATCTCGAAATCAAAAATTTCAACCAACCGTTTGACCCAAAACTTTCCTTACACTAACATACTGTATTAGTAGGAAGTAGGCAGGTGTTTACATATGCGTCTACGGTTCACCTATTGTATGAGTCCGTATGTACGGTAAAATAACTATAAATTACTAGTAATCAAAGTTAGTAACATAGTGGGCCGCCAAACCAAGTTGAATCCAGCGGACCAGAGCAGGTTCAAAGCTGCAGATGACTTGGTTGTGTGCACAATGCCGGTAGGGAAACATGGTAGGACTTGTCCTGGTCACCTCCGAACTAATCGTGTGACTTCACTGTGTTTCCCAAGTGGTTCGGAATCCACTATAATCAGGAGGTCCACTGTCCTATGGGCTGGGGCATAGGACAGTCAAGTCGGGGTCGCTCTATGGGCCCAAATTTGAGGCCTAAGTCGTTATTAACCCGACGAACACTACTACTACTACTACTAGTAACATAGTGGGGCCCTTTTTCTCAATCGCCAGAATTTCTACCTACCTACTCTACTAATTCACCCTCTTACTGACCACTCTTTTAAAGAGGGTGTGTAGTATTTATACAATAATAACTTATTATGTTTAAACTAATTAAAATAATATATCATTTTGGGGAAAATATACATAATACAATCAATTTAATTTAATTTCGCACATTTGGTATAAGAGCCACTTCAAACGCCTGTACTGTGCGTACATACGGTGTAGACCAAAGTAAACTTACAAGTTACAACAGAAAACTTTCTGACCACACTGCTGCCACTTTCCTGTTTAATAACTACTGTAGCTACCGTAAACAATATGTAGCTATAGTAAACAATTTCAAAAACCACCAAGAACAATGTTCAATTATTTCTAATAAGAGCTAAGTGTTGGGGTAATGAGAAATTGCAACGTATGCGCCCCCGACGGCTGACTTTCTATTAATTTCCAACCGCACGTCATTTTACAAATTTTCTTACAATTTCGTTTAAAACTGGATGCCCCGCAATGACGTCTCGCGTGTACTCCCCTCTCCTGCTAAAACTCTGTAGGCTATCCTTTCAACTCCTCTTGTTCCTAATCAAAGTTACATGAAATTTGCATGAACGTCTTACACATTACTCCGTGTGATGGTGAACTAATTAACGATGGTAATACTCCACCACCCAGCAAATGGAGACCTGCTTTGAGGAGAGAGCTTCAAATTTCAAACTTATGATGAATCAGTAGAATCCGGGATGATGAAAGCCTTTGTTATTATTAAATTATGGGTACCTACTTGTGAGAGTTTTGTTGGGGACTATAATGCATATCAGTAGAATATAAAGTATGTATAAGATAAGAAAAGAATGAGATAAAAGACAGGCCCGTAGCCAAGGGTGGTTCCAAAGTTGTGAAAAAGTGAATTATATCCTGTAATTTCAATTCTTTTATTAACGTGCGCGGAAGCGCACGAGCCAAGTTCCAATTTTATTATAATTATAGGCGATTGGCACTGGCAAATTATCGTTATTGTTGCTTAAAATTTTGATTCGCGGCTTCACCGCAGAAGTACGCAAGGGAATGTTCTGGGAAAACTCGATCCCCATCTTGGCCCCTCCGAAAAAAGTTTCTGATAAATTAAAGATTTAAGATAACATGAAATTATAAACTGTTACACGTGTTGTAGTGTTGTAGGCCTTACCAATAGTTTATAGTCGACATAGGCAATAGACCTTAAAAAAGATTACCTTTACAAAATAATATCAGATTAACTAGTAAGGCGCCCATTCCACCGACCGGCTAGGGCTATTTTCAAAAACGGTGACGTGGTAGCAGCCATTCAAGACTTAGGTGGCGTTTCCACCGACCTCGCATTGCAGAATGCAAATGACATTGACGGAAATTAGAATTTTTCTTTTTATAGAAATCTATTAAAATGTTTGTACTTAACATATCCCATGACGCCATTTTTTAATTTTAGTTTGTTTGTTTGTGATTTTACTGTATGATCATTGATCAATTTTTACTATGCCATAGAGGAAAATAAACATTTCCGTCAATTCTGCAATGCGAAGTCGGTGGAAACCCCGCCTAAGTCTTGAATGTCTGCTACCACGTCACTGTTTTTGTAAATAGCCCTAGCCGGTCGGTGGAAAGGGCGCCTAAGGAAGTTGGCAAAATGAAACTGTGCATGATGTGGGCGGTCATCAAGGTCGTAGCTACAGATTTGCGACGGGGGAGGGGGAAGAGTGGTCGAAAGTTTAGTGTGGCAGGTATGGGATAAGCTAGTCTAATGCCCGAGGCTACAATAGTAGTACCGAGCTTAAGAAAGCAAAACTAAATTTTGGTAAATACAACAAGCAAAAATGTAGAAAGAACAGCCATCTTTCGTTGTTTGTTTCTTTATATTGCTTGCTGTTGATATTTCTAATTTGTTTAGTATCAAGCAGCAAGTAATTTTTAATTTTTCACGACGGGGGGGGGGGGAGGTCCGGACCATTGGATCCCCATAAATACGGTCTTGGTGGTTATCGCTCAGTCACTACGCTACGTCACTATGGGAACGAATGAAATAATAGTCGGACTATAATTATGAAGCAAAATAGGACTCAGTTTAGCCTGTTTAGCAACTACTAAGTAAGGAAATGTGCAAAATAAAAGGAATCGACATACTTCATAACAGGAATCGAACCGGATTTAGTAAGGCTGTAAGGGTAAATCTAAAGCTATCGGTAAGGCAGCATTATGCATTATTATATATTAGGTAAGCTAGCCTAAGGCCCGAGGCTACCATAGTAGTGTATACCGAGCTTAAGAAAGCAAAAAACTGAAGTTTGGTAAATACAACAAGTGGAAATGAGGAGGCTGTTTACAAACCTGGCCAACTCCAAGTTGTAGAATTTTTCAGGAGAGCGGATTTTCTGTTGAAAATTGCATTACGTTTATAGCTAACCCTAGACTTTTCAGCGCTTCTGTGCGCAATCTGGCTGTTTTTGTCACTTTATTTTACAACGTGCAGGTGGACATTAAAATTTTCTGCAAGGTCGGATCAAAACCCCATTTTGAGAAAAAATGGAGTTGGCCACGTTTGTAATCAAGCTCCTCAAATATAGGAAGAACAAAGCAAATTTATTTTTTATTAATTTAAAAACGACCTTTTGAAGGGACTGACAAAGAATGAAAGTATACGAAAATACTTTGTGGATGATGGAATTTTTCACGACGGGGGGGGAGGGGGTCCGGACCCCTGGATCCCCCCATAAATACGGCCTTGAGCACGTTGCCACCATGCCACCGAAGTCAATTTGATTTAAAAAAATACATAAGTAGTGATAAACACATTATAGACCATATATTTCCGTACTAGAGAAGGTACCATACCTTTTATTATAAGGTAATAATTCACATTAAAATTGCCACAGGCGCAGAACCATTCCAAATCTTTTTACTGGAACAAAACAACTCTCAGCTAGTTAACGAACAATAGAAGTCACCTAATGGATTAAAGACTCATTTCAACAGCCTAATTTCATTGAAAGAACCCTGGACCGCCCATTTGTTAATTCACAGGTAATTTCCATTGTTAATAGTCTTGTTTGTTGGGTAATGACGTGATGAAAACTGCGGGCCATTATCGCAAAACCACACAATCAACATGCTTAAACTCAGTGGGATGTATCGAATTGAAATCGATTTACGCTTTCCCGCGATTTGCTTTATTAATTTTATGATTACAATTTTTCCTAACAGTTTCACAATTTCACCATTTACAGGATTAGGACCTGAATACCATAATTTAATTATGTACTTGGGACACTTTTTATTTCTTGTTCAAGTTAACCTTTTTTGTTATGTTTTCCAACGCCGGCTTTCAAAAAAATTGCTTTAGGCAGCCCCGTCAGCCAGGTGGGGGAGTGAGTCTGTTTATTAACTTGAGGCACCCTAGGGGCAGACTCCTTCATCTCAGAGAGAAGAAGAGTTGACTGACAGGGTGGACCTCCTGATTATACTGGATTCCGAACCACTTGGGGGACATGGTACAATATATAGACACACGATTAATGCGGAGGTGACCAGGACGCCACACTTTCAACTTTGAACAGGCTCTATTCTGGTGGATTTAACTTGGTATGGCCGCTGGCTCAGTTAACCTTGGCCATCAAAGTTTTTGCATTACGATTTTCTGATTTGCATTCCACCCCAAGATTCGCTAAACAGTTTTCCATTGTTATCACTTATGACCGAGAATGGGATTCTCGATTCAACATATTTAACACGGTTTAGCATGCTGCCGGATGGGGAATCCCCCTACTCAAGACATTTACTCGTATTTGGGGGCACTTCAGGCACGGGACGGAAGGGCGGAGGCACAGTAGCCACGGACTTGGGATGAACGCATTTCAAAAAACCATCCTACTGTATGTCTTTTGGGTATTATAAAAGAACAGCCGTATGTAATTGCATTGTACATACGTTTAATTTGGAATTATATAGTACGGTATCTACTCACAAGGATGTTAGGTATAGAGGGCTACGTGTAAACAAATCAAGGAATCACGATGTACAAAGTGTAGGTGAACGTATTTCAGTCATGCCATACATTCAGACTGAGGTATTTTGCAGCATAAAAAAATCAACTAAAGTTGCATAGCTCGTTAGGTCATGAACCTGCTGAGTGCTGAGCAATGCACACGGGTTACACAGGTTACACAGGTTACACAGGTAAGTCACATGATGAAGGTTAAAAGGGGTTAAATGTTATTAAATTTTGTTGGGGCTATATTTTTATTAGACGAGGTTTTGTTGGGGGTGGCGGTAGTTTGTTTATGATGCGCCAGGCTGTCACTCCCCCCGCACGCGACGCCACTTGTCATTCCAACAGCCGTCATGACAGACGGAAAAGTTCATCCACATTACTCCTCAAAATTATTAATTTTGCCCCAGTATAAATTTTACCCTCTCGTGGATCAGTGTAACGTCTACACTACTATTGCCTATATTTGTTACGATGCTTTTGGGAAAAGAATAGACACCGACAAAATATTGTTCTCAATCCGGACATTAAATGGGCAAGGACAAACTGTCTACAGTTACGGAAGCACAAAGCTTCTTGTTGGAATCTCTGACTTGCAGCAACTTTTCAAAGTGAATGTTGCGCCTTTTGCCCAGACCCTTGTTTGGACAAGTCCAGCTGACCCCCCCCCCCCCCCCCCCCCCGCCTGAAAATCTGAAATGTAAGGTGCCTTTAGGTCTGCTTTCTTAAGGGCATACTGACCCCTATCGAATAATTAAAGCCTAGTGTTTTCCTCTAGCAAGGGAAGAGGACGGATCGAATAAATGTTTGGATTCGAGCAAAATAGTCAGGAAGATAATTGTATATATAGGATAGTAGAATTAGCAGTGGCGGCTTACTTTACTTACTTACTTTTACTTGTGGGGATATAAGTTGGTGAGGCACAGCATACAAAAATAAAATAAAAAATGAAATTGACAGAGCAGTGTGGGTTTAGAGGCAGGGTCTAGCGCGTGTCTCATCGGGTTATCGTTGAGCTGAGTGCAGCGAATATTTTGAGTATGTATCTTCACGCTGTTTGAGCTTTTAACAGCTCGAATTCGTGCCTGTCTTCTAGTAATGGAGAGGCAGTCGGAAATGGTGCCTCTATGTCGTTATAGCTAGTTGTGAATTTTTGGAGCTAGTTCAGCTCATTGTTTTTTTTCGGTATTTTTTAAGTTTTAATTGTCTCTTCTAGAATTTGATTAGCCTACATTTCCTAATTCAAAATACATTTTTTTGCCGAACTTTTCGGAAAATTAGGTGCGGCACTGTCTGAGTTACCTCTAATGGCAAGCCGCCACTGAGAACTAGTTAGGGTAATACAGAGAGGTGAGAATTGAGTTTAGTGTATAAGAGTAAGGGAAGCCGCCACTGAAGAACTGCAGCTGTAAACGGCATTGATAATCCGACCGGCAGCCATCTCCAGTGAGCTGTCAATCATCGACCATCGCAATTAAAAGTGTTTTGGGTGTGAGGGACCTTTCATTGATTGAGTAAAAAGTTGATTATTCTGGGCCCTTTGTTCTGACATTATTCATCGATGAGATAACCAGTCTAAATGGCTTGAATTCTCAGCTTGAATTCTCAGCAGGTATAACTGATTGAATTTGTCTCAATCAAGTTAATTATAGGTACTGTAGGTACACTTCTTTTTGTTGATGTTGATGTGAGTAACATCAATAACCTATTGTCGATTCACTCGCGATATTGTTATTGAATGGGAAGTAGAGGCACACGAGCAAAAATCACCAGGTGCCAGACTATTCTTTCAAATCTGAATGATTCATTGGAATCGTAATTGGTATCGTAAGGCGGGTATTCCACATACGTCAATTGTCAATGAAAAATTGAAAAATTACGTAACAATGACGTAAATTGACGTGGTAGCAGAATTTTTAGTATGTCTTTAATGTCTGCTAAAACGTCATTTTTCAATTTTTCATTGACGATTGACGTATGTGGAATACCCGCCTTAGAAGTAAGTTATATCTACAGATACGAATTATGTAATGATAAGTAATAGGCCTACTAGGGAACATTTCCAGAATTTTACAGTGCCTGTGCTGTTATAACAAGGAGGTTGCCGCTTCAAACTAAATTAGTTATATTATATTAGTTTTAAATAAATAAATAAATAAATCTTGACTTTTTGTTGTTTTATTACTAAGCCAACCTAGCGGAGTTAGGGCTATAAAGCCCTCTCTTACACTCATCTAGGATGACCCGGGACCGCCTGCTTTGCATGCCCCCGAAGCATGGCCAGAAAATGTAGCCAGTGTGGGACTCGAACCAACAACCTTTCGGGTGAAAGTCGGAGTCTGTACCACTACTCTACAGGTCCTGACGTTTTATTCTTCGAGTAGCATATATTATTTAATTATTTTGAATATTATTATTGCTTTTATGCAATAAAGGCAGTTCAAATGGACCTATTCAATTGGATATTTATGTAGATGTTCTAACCAGTCCAACAATGCAAATCTTGTCATAGAGCATGATATAAGCTAGAGAATTTTGAAAGTCTGAACTCTTGCGGGCTTGTGGTCCAGTGGTTAAGTACAGGGACGGATCCAGCCCATTTTTTTGGTGGGGTAGTTGTCGTCAAAATAGAATAAACATATGTAGTATCGATTTAATTAAATTAGAGCGTAATAAATTAAATTAACATAGATTTACTAAATTTTGGGAACTTCCCCGACCCCTGTTTCCGCGTTAATGAGTTAAAATGATGCCTCGGCAAGGCATTGACCGTAGGTTCAAATCCCATCAAGTCCAGATTTTCCTAGATCCTCTAATTGCGGTTAGGACATGAGTATGCTTGTCGTATTCGTGGAGTTCTAAGGAGAGTGTTGAAACCCCATTTTCAAATAAATAAATAAAGACTTTTTGTTCTATTACCAAGCCAACCTAGCGGAGTTAGGGCTATAAAGCCCTCTCTTACACTCAACTAGGAATTCCATGAAGCATGGCCAGAAACTGTAGCAAGTGTTGAACTCGAACCAACAACCTTTCGCGTGAAAATCAGAGTCTGTACCACTATTCTACGTGTCCTGACTTTTGTGTAGTTTGACGTACGCAGGACCTTATATTTTCGTTTAAAAAAAACCGCCAAGCAGCCTCGGTGGAATATTATATATGGTGCCCATTCCATTGACCGGCTAGGGCTATTTCCAAAAACGGTGACGTGGTAGCAGACATTCAAGACTTAGGTGGCGTTTCCACCGACCTCGCATCGCAGAATTGACGGAAATGTTTATTTTCCTCTATGCCATAGTTAAAATTGATCAATAATCATACAGTAAAATCACAAACAAACAAACTAAAATTAAAAAATGGCGTCATGGGATATGTTAAGTACAAGCATTTTAATAGATTTCTATAAAAAGAAGAAATTCTAATTTCCGTCAATGTCATTTGCATTCTGCAATGCGAGGTCGATGGAAACGCCACCTAAGTCTTGAATGTCTGCTACCACGTCACCGTTTTTGTAAATAGCCCTAGCCGGTCGATGGAATGGGCGCCTATTGACAAAATTGACAGTAATATTATAGTAGTGTAGTAATGTTACCCTACACTCAACATACAACAATAACGTCAGGAAATTACTAAATCGGGTGAAATGGAGGGCATCCCATTTTGCGATGACAATAAATTTAGATATTAGAAGTAACCAAACCGTCATGTATAGTGTAGGTGTTAAGATACGATAGCATGACTTTAGCAATGGACCATATTAGATTATTAAATGACAATGCCAATGATGGCATAGCGCATGTCTCAATTATTATTATTTTGTGCGCCCTAAACATGACTTGCAGTTAAAATGATTTCGCCACACAATTTTTAAAGAAACAACCGGGGCGACGTTTCGGGAGTGGGTCGTACTCCCGTCATCAGGCGTCCTGAGAATAGCTGATTGCTCAGTCCCTCTAATGACTACTAATACATCAGGCATTGTAAGCCAAACTAACTCTTTGTTAAATAACTAGTAGTAGTAGTAGTAGTAGTAGTAGTGTTGGTCGGGTTAATAACGACTTAGGCCTCATATTTGGGCCCATAGAGCGACCCCGACTTGACTGTCCTACGCCAGCCCATAGGACAGTGGACCTCCTGATTATAGTGGATTCCGAACCACTTGGGAAACACAGCGAAGTCACACGATTAGTTCGGAGGTGACCAGGACAAGTCCTACCATGTTTCCCTACCGGCACTGTGCACACGACCAAGTTATCTGCAACTTTGAACCTGCTCTGGTCCGCTGGATTCAACTTGGTATGGCGGCCGGCTAAATAACTACCAGTGGGCCATTTAATTTTCTTTTAGCATAGGCAAGGGTCTTCTTCTCGAGTTGCAATCTAGGGATTGGTTTGCAGCAGAGTTGTATTCTTCTCTTCCGTACTCTTGTCTGTTTTGTGCGGTCCTTTTCAGTCTTTTATAGGTGTCGTACCCTAGGTCCTTCATGACATCCTCTGGGTACTCCTTCCTCTGCCATCCTCTTGAGTTGGTGCCTTCAACCATACCCTCAATGATGTTCTTGAGGAGCCCTTCGTGTCTCAGAATATGCCCCACCCATTTGCCTCTTCTTGTTGAAATGGTGGCCATATAAGCTCTTTTTTCGTTTATTCTATGGAGCACTTCTTCGTTGGTTATGTGGTCTCTCCATGGGATACAGGGTACAGAAATAATAATGATAATTTTTTAATTAAAATGGAAAATTCCAATCTTGAGCTGACGATGGCAGCAATAAGGTTTAAAATTAGTTTTTGAAGAAATGTTTGTGGTGTCGCAATTGGTTAATTGGACTGCACGTAAAGGGTGAACTAACGACTGTGCCATCACAGACAGATCGTGTGGCCGCAGGCAGCCAAATCCAAATCTTTTTTTATTTAATTTCATTCATATAATGAAATGACACGGTGCACTCACCATTTATCAAAGAGTCAACCTGTCGCACGTTTCAGGCACGGTCCTGTCAAATACCACGGAAACAATGGCATGGCCACAAATTGAAAAACATATTAAACCCGTCGCCCCGGGTCTCTGAAGGCAGCAGAGGCGTCGCCCCGTTCAGCAGGCCCCTAATTGACTTACGAACATAGAAATAATAATGTTTTGTCTTTTTTTGTAATGCCCTCATTTTCACACTACCTAGTACCTACCAAGTCGAGCACGATTATTTATCATAAAAATCCAATGGAGCAATGGCATCAGAGGCGTAAAGTTTTAGAAAAATGGCGGGGCAAAATCTTATAGTAGACCTTATGACGTCATCAGGCAGGATAAGGAAAAATTGAAAATATAAAAGCAAAATAGTAGGGTTTTTCGCATTTTAATAGTAGTAAAGTATAGCTGTAGGAATGCCTAAATTCATATTGCCGCAAAGGGGACCATGAAGTATACAATGCTCGAGGCTGGGGGGGGGGCCTGAATGGCATAGTCTACCCACAGCTATTGGCCCACAGGTATAGCCCGAGGTACAAAGTTATATTATTACTGATGTTAAAATTAAAACAAAAGAATGCAAAGTGCTATTCTAAAAAAAAATTTGTACACATTTAATATATGTTAGCTTGGTACCATGGTAATATATTAACTTAGTACCTCTGCTGGCTAGGCCTATGCCTGCAGGAGGGCATTGGACAACAAGGTTGCCCAAGCTTAGGATTAGGCTATAAGAAAATATATTTTGCCGGGAATAGGCTACTTAATTGGCGACTTCGATGGCCCGGTGGTAACGTGCTTGCACTTATACGAGCCTTTACACGCCATGCGATCGGAGACGTGTCGTAACTCAACACGGGTACTAACCCACAGAGGCGACTGGAAGAGTTCAATCGGATACACACATTAAATTGTTTGTATGCAATTTATCTTAAAAAAAAAAAAAAAAAAAAAAAAAAAAAAAAATTGTATTATAACTAATAATAATATAATAATAATCCGTGTATTTTTCCTTAATTTGTCTTAAATAAGTAGAAGAAAGTTGAAGTGCCCCCTCATGCCAGCGGCGTGCGAGGGTAGCACTCAACACCTAAAAGTATACCTAACACATAAAATTACTTCTTTTACTAACTACGGACTACGAACTAATTTATACTATTCTAACTATACCTATAAATAATTAAAAATATACCTTTATATGTAAAATATGTAAAATATAAAATATATAAGCTATTATCGTAAATTCGAAATCTGTAGAATTACAAAGGCTTTTAGGCGGTTATTCCACCGACGTCAATAGTGATAGTAATGGTGGTATTGACATTTTTAGACTGTCTTTAATGTCTGCTACCACGTCAATACCACCATTACTATCACTATTGACGTCGTTGGAATGCAGATGGTGAAGTAATAGAATCTGGGCAGATGGGCTGTGTTCAGAAGTAGGCTACGCTTTCAGATAGACCACAGCCTTAAATTCTACTGCTTCCTCTCCTTAATTGTGTCTTGTGTAAATTCATTTATTTTCTTATTGTCAATTTGGGCGTCTAACCCCTAAAATGACAACGACAAAATATCACGCTTGTGGGAGGAAATTTCGTACAGTATTATGCTAAAAAATCTCAACTGAAAACTTTTAACAAGCCAAACTTCATTGAAATTTATAATGAAATTTTGGAAACGCTTCAAACCAACTTGATTGTTTTATATTAAAAGTTATCAATTGCTTGTTGGAAGAAATAAGGGTATAGACTAGTATTAGGAGCTTAGAGTAGAAGATAATACTCTCTGAGTCTCTGTTTATTTGTGGGGATTATTGTTCTCAAATCACCAATTAAGTGAACATGCATGGGGTAATTCTGAGCATCTCGAGTCATTGGCTGAAAGTCATTCATTTTTTCTAATCTCTCGGAACTATTGTTTATCTTATTAGAAATCCAATACCCAATACTGCTGTAAGTAGAAGCAAACTTATTTCATTAGTTTAAAAAAGCATATTAATTGAATGATTTTAATTTTTTTCATAAATTAGAACGAGACTTTATAGTCTTATTGTTCGCATTTTGGTGTTTTAATTTTAATTTCAAATAGAACTTCCCAATTTATTTGATACATAGGTTTCCAAATATTTTGTAATCAAAAGAAGCTTGGGTATTTTTAATTAAATAATTAATTCTTCGTGCCCCAGCCGCAAAGATATGGAAATGCCATTATGAAAAATTCATAAAGAATGCAAACTTTCGTGGTACATTTGCAATTTCGCACCTCAAAAATGTATTAGTCTCGAAAAAAGCGATAACGTGTGCCTAACAGATTTCATAGAATAGTAGTAGGCTAAATCAAGGATGATATAAAACATTCGTAAAAAAACAAAACACAAAAGTAGGCTGTTTACCCGTTTGCCGCACGAGGTACAAAGTTGACTTATTACAGGGGATAATATGTAAACAAAACAATGTAGAATAGCACTTTGCATTCTAAGAATATTTTACTTACATTTTTAGCCCCGGCAATAACTAATAACAATACGAAATAACTTGGTACCTCGTGTCATGACTGCAGTGTGGAGTCGGGTAAATAATATGCTTTTTAGAATATTTCTATTTTTTACGAAGTTTTCTTAAAACCATGTTCATATCTTTGCGGCTTTGGAGCGAAAAATTAATTATTTTCGTTAAAAATACCAGGGTATCCTTTATTCAAAAAATATTAGGGAATCCCGGCTTTAATGTTATTTATTCCCAATAACTATGTTATACTGGCCTACTGTACGCAGCCTAGATCCTAACTCCCACAGAACATATACTGTAGGCGTACATATTACACAAGTCTTTTTCGAAGCCCTGGGAAGGGGAACTGGAAATCTGTAACATGAGAATTTTTAGCGTGCAAAAGCGTTCTCGAAAAAATAAATTAAAAATTTAATTCACATTTTCAAAAACAGGCTCTGCTGTCACTTTGAATTCCTGAGTAAATAAATAAAAATAATAATTGAGATAATTAATTATTTTTTATTTATTTATTTATAACTGACGATTTGAGCAATGGCTCGTTTACTGTTCGTAGATTTTCTTATCAGGGCAGGGTAAGTTATAACGTGTTCATTATGGTCAAGCATCTAGATTTGGGATTAATCACATTACTGAATATTCACAAATAAGCATTACAGTAAAAGTTATGCTTCCACGGTCAATAGTCTACTTGATAGTTGTAACAATAAAATATAAAATATGCTATATAAGGCACTTGTAGCTTATAGGTTAAAAATAATAATAAAATATTTTTTGTAAATGAATCGGTTATTTATGAAACGTATTAAGCGCAATTTTTTGCCATTTTCGGGTTATTGCAGTTTCAGTGTCTCTAGACGTAAGGCCACCTTTCATTTATGAAACGACGTAAATAACATTGATAGTATCGGCGCAGGAGGGCATTGAAAATTTCATGTATTTATGTAACACCTTAAATCCATGGATATACGATGTTTCACAACTAAACCACTAGGGACAGCAGGTCCTGACAGTATTCCAAATTGCTGCAATTTTTTTAGTCAATTTGGTGATGAGATCTACAATTTTGACGATTGGTGGCCCTAATTTTACAAGAAAACCACACAAACGAAATCTATCAAGTTTCTCGTCACCAAGTATCATGAGTTCCTGTTCGATCGTCAAAAGAAAGGCATCCGAATACTTAGAAAGTCTAGTAAACTGTCAGTTCCGGTTCCTAAAATCTGGAAAACAGTTAGACATGACCCAACTTAGGAAAGCAAACGACCAGAAGGTTCCAATCTTGGCAACGAAACTCCAAGATATAGAAAAAGTGATGGTACACATAATTCCTAAGGCAAAGGTCCCTTCTTACATTTTAAAATGGTTGACTAGGCAAAGGGATTAGCTCTTCTGATGCATTTTTGTGAACTTATCTACACAAATCTAAGTAAAAACTGACAAAATCTAACATTTCGTGTGTTTAATTATGAAACAACTTATATCCACGACTTTCAAAAATTTCCCTAGGCTTAAAAACTCAATGTTTCCTAAATGTTACTGCAGTGCCTTGCCAGGTATACACCTTATATTTTACAGCCAGATCTCGCCGGAATTCATGCCTAAATGAGTGAGCTAGGTTGTTTTTATTGTTCCTGAAAAGTTGAGTCAAGTGCCATTAAGTTGTTTCATAAATAACTGTAAATAACCGATTCTGATATTTATAAATAAATAAATAAATGTTGGTATTTTTTACTTCTGATTACATGAGCCAAAACGCCAGTAGATAAATATCTGAGACAAGAAAATTACGTCACATTTTGCCATTGGCGTAAATTCCCAAATTTCTGGGGGGGGGGGGGCTTTAGGACCCCAAGACTTTGATACCCCGGAGAAAAAAAAATTGATAAATGGGCCAAAATTAGTGAGGTTTTACGAGTATTCTATCCCAGACAAAGGGGGGCCCGGGGTTCTCCCCCGGGAAAAAAAATTGACGAATAGGCCCAAATTAGGGAGGTTATACGCATTTTGCAAGCGGTACAGTTGAGAGTTTACAGACGAATAAACCTACCACTGAGGGGGCCCGGAGATCTCCCCCGAAGAAATATTTTGAAAAAATAGGTCTGAAATATTGGGGTTTTAAGCATTTTGAGTAATATATTTTTTGTGGAAGTACTTGGTCAATATGTTGATTTTTGTCATGTAAAATAAGCATACTAAGAATTAATTTCCCTTTCATTATTGTGGATACTATGCCTTTAGCCTCCATAACGTCTTTGTCACCAGAAATCCTGGGGGGGGGGGGGCTACGGGTGGACCCCCTATTTACGCCAATGCATTTTGCAGTCACCCTCTTTTCAACCATGAAACTTAAATTGATGATAAATAACGTTTAAAAAAATAAACAAATAAGTTACATTTTAAGGGGTATTAAATAAATCTACTAATGCGTTAAGATAGGGTTTCAAGAACTGTCAAGTAGCCTATTTCCCACCAAAATAAGAAAGCACCTACCCAAATGGCATATAACCCTCACGCTGACGTCGGATAAAATTGCTAAGCATGTGTCAGCACTCAGCTTCTCCATTGTTGGTGGCAACACCTTAGGTACAGATTTTTTTAGTGGGGTTTTAGGCCGAAGCTATCTAGTTCATTGTATCTTTGTATTACCACTACAAAATTTTCCAATATGCATTTAATTTCAACAAGGGGTTCGAAGCACCTAACCCCCCTTCCCCACCTTACCTACGTGCCTGGCCGTTGGTAGTCGGTCAATCGAGGACGTGTGCCAGTTTCCCAGCGGCTAAAGTTCATACGGAAATGTCCGAAGAAATAAATGAAGTCGTTGACAGGGCCACTGAAGTGACTAAAGTAAGTCTACGTCTACAAACACTGAGGGAAACTGTCTGCTTATGTTTTTATACTGTTGACAAATACAGCACGTTTGTCCTTTACCGCCATATTTGCCATTCAGCAAGTTACGGTAAGTATGTTCTAAAAAACTGCGGTTGTATTAGTGATGTGACTATATATCAAATTCCCTATTTTGATCACCAACGATGAAAACTTACCACTAGACTCGTGTTCAGCTTTATTACAGTGATCTTGTACCGAAGGAGACGTTCTTGAACCAAGCCCGAGTATTGCATCTATTGTGTGCCTAGGTCCTCCACCATGGAGGCTCGTATTATTATTTAGGTGTGCAGGCTTTATGGAGATTCCCAGTGCCCTAAAATGGAAAACGACAACTTTAGGTTATGCTGTCTACTCTTAAGCATAATCCTCCTTAAAATATACAATAGGTTCTGTATTTAGGGCATAAAGACGCAGAAATACTGCCATTGCATATAGATTGTTTTTAAATTTTTACACATCACTGTAGGCCTATATTCTTTATTATTGTTGTAGAATAACAAGGACTCACATTGACGGACCTGTGGTAAAGAAAAAAAAAAACATTAAAATGTCGTACTATAGAAAGGGAAATAAAAAAATCTAATCGACATGAAATACTACAGATTTTTGTCTAGTAATTTTTTTAATGTCTTTATTTGAATTTCTTACCAATTACCACATGTTATGGGAGTCATCAGTCACTGCTCCCACGGGTACTTCCTTAAATACTACACGCAAATAATTTTTGACGTCCATCTTCTGCTGTTGACCCTTAGTCCTTACGCTAAGGCCCGATCCGAAGAATGACACTTAAAATTTAAGTGAATCTTAACAAGATAAGCATCGCTTAAGTATCAGTCGTCGGATAGGTTCTTGGACGCATAATTGCGGTATGACTAAAATTAAATTTGTATTTTTAAATGTACTACATGTATCATAACTTAAAAAAATAGAAATACGGTTTCTGCAAAGGAACAAAGATAACTTTTAATGGTTTCAGAAAGTATTTTATTTGCTCCTATAGGCCTATTGACTACAGCTATCTACTCGACATACTTAACTAAAGCAGCCTAGACTATAGTAAAAGCCTAATGAATAGGCCTACCAATTAATATTGTCAATGGTAAAAGGAAATTAATTCAAAAGTAATTTTTTTTTAGTTCCATTAGCAGAAAATATTTTCCATTGTTTCGACATGTCATTTGAGGCACGTGCCAGTACCCATACTGGGGATATGGAAGTTCAAGCAATATTGAATTTGTGGCATATTTATGACTGTAACGTATTACCATTTGCATTAACTGCATAACTGGGTAGCTACGTAAGTATAACAGCCTCATCCCTTTCGTGGTGTTCTTATAATAATTCATAAAGCCTAATGCACCTTAAGATATGGTAAGCAAGGTGAAAAATGTAAACATAAATTATCAGTTACTGTAGAAACATTCGAAGGTTGGTTTGCAAAGTGTTTACATACGGGTATGGATTTCACATGGTGATCTAAAAGACACCACAAAAGCAAAATTGTTACTGTCCGCCGGCCTTAACAAATAAAGGAAATAAAAAATAAACAGGGTCACAAACAAGTACGATGCACATGTACATTACATTATGTGTCGCAATATTGTACAATTGGGTTCATCAATCATTTGACCACCAATTCACCAATAAAGCACCGGGGTGCGTTGACCCATGCTACATAAAAACGTTTAGTCTAATATGTTTATTCATTATAGATGCTCATCAGTAGCCTATATATTTTAAGCATTTCACAAGTTTCAGTGTGTCCCTAGAAGTTTAAAATGGGATAAACAATGAATGCCACCTACTGTTTTCTTTGTAACATACACATTTAGCAATGACAATGTCGTACCTCTGATGATGCTGTAGAATCATACCAGCTAGATCAGATGTCCTATGGGGGTCTTTGGTATAGCCCAGAGCAGAAGCAAATTCACTCGCTCTCAGCTGTTGCTCCTTGTTAAACAACGTACTGTCTGTATTGTCCCTACCATAACTGTTCATAACCACGGAAAAATTATTTTTCAAATTTTGAATGTCCGCAACGCCTAGGTAGTCGCGTTCCTCGTCCGAGCGTCCATCGTTGTCTTCTAGCGGGGCCTCGGAGTCACTGCTGCGTTCAGGACACCTCATGTTGCCGCACTTGGACTGGACACCATGAGGACTTTCGGGCCGCGGGACATGGTCCGTTCCGGGACATGAATCGCTATCGGGATCCATGGTCGCGGGTGTACTGCCGAAGAGTGGAGGCAAGCCCGTAGTGCCCGCCCCTTGCCCTGCCTCGCGACAGTAGCGGAGCCAAGAGCCGCGCAACCGCCAAGTCCCTCATCAGTTCTCTACTCACTCAGTTCACTCCCCACCTCGTCCTCCCCTTCCTATGGGAATGGATTCTTCAATAAACTTGTTAAACTTCTTATTCCATTACGGGTGTTTATTTTTTTTCACAAGTAAGATGCTTATTTCGGAAATTTGATTTTCGTTTGCGGTCGCGTTAGATTTCCGCTCTCTGTATAATAATTTGAATTTATGATTTGTTGCTGAAATGACTTTTAGGGGTTTAATAGTTTTTTATTGAATAAATAAAATACAAAGTTTTAAAATGAACCAATCAGAACCAACTCCGATGAAAATACCATACTATATGTACTTGTAATACTGTACTGTCGGACTATTAATTTAAGATTATGAAACACTTAGTTTTTTTCAATACTTGCATTAACATGAAATCGAAGAAACTCAGTGTTTCGTATTAAGTTATTTAATTCCCACTTGTAGAAGCAACATCTGTAGTTGCTAATGGGTGGAATAGGCTACTTGACAGTTGTAACAATAAAATAAAAAGTATGCTTGATATGGTAGCCTATAGATTAATAATAATAATACAATGTTTTTTGCATGAAAAATTGTAAAAATTGAAAAATCATTCAGCAAATTTTGGTGTTTTTAATTAAAAGAGCCAAGACGCAGGTACAGATGCGTGACCTTGAAATGACGTCACATTGAATCACATTGACGTCACTACCAATACAACTGCTAATAATTCCCCGCATGTTAGCCACCCAGTAAGGCTTTAGTGGAGTATATCTGAAGGGGGTAAGGTGCCTGTAATAACCCCAAACAATAACAATACAGAATGGCAGAACGTAATTCGCAGATATTTTTATGATTTCAAATTTCATCAGCATGAAAATTGGGACCATTATATTTAAATTAACTTTTGTATCAAATTACCCATGTTATTGTCTTATTATACCAATGAAAAAATCACTAGATTATAAATTAGATCTAAATTCATAAATAAGTGAAATAAGTGGGAATTAAATAATGTGCATAGAAAAATATATTAAAAATAACAGTTAGTGGAATAGCCTAATCAAAATTGACGTGATTGTTGATTGATGTTGTAAGAGGAAATGGGAATAACCAAATATTGTTTTCTTCGTCGAACAGGAAAAGAAATTGAGTACTGTTCGACTAGAGCAGTTAAAGTAACCGAAATTAGAGGATATGGAAAAAACTGGACTTGGCGGGATAACGAGGAGGTTACCTCTTCAACCAAAGTTAATTTAATGTCGGTGTTATATATACCATATTATACTACAATGTATTGAATAAAGCATTGCCTTTATGCAATTAAGTAAGCTCACATAGACCTGTTCGGTTAGATAGTTGTGTAGTTGTGCCAACTTGTCTAGCATCATGCAAATTTGAGCATAAGTAGAGGATTTGGCGATTACTGGACTTGTCGGGGTTAAGACGACGCCCCGGTTAGGCGTAGATCGTGGGTTCGAATCCCGCCAAGCCCAGTTTTTTTCCATATCCTCTAATTTCGGTTATAATGTTAATTTAAGTTAATTTAATGTCAGTGTTATATATACCATATAATACTATATTGTATTAGCAGTTAAAGCAAGCTTATTCATGAATCACTCTGATGATTGTATTTATTATAATTCTTGTTTAATTCAGCAATATAATAAATTACTACTGTTCAAACTATTATAATTAATTAACAATACCAATAGATAAAGCACAAATTGTATAATTAGCGTTTTATCAAAGTTAATAAATTTAAATTACTTAGGTTAAGAAAATAAGAAATCGGATAGCATGTGAGACCAATGTAAATAGGAGTTATAATACTACCTAAAACTGATGTAAACAATGTTATATGGCCTAAATGTAAAAAGAAAACAACATAAAGTAATGTAAATCCAAATATTGTATGACATGAATGTTAACTCTTGTCCTAAAAAGGCCTTTTGATGTCCCCCATCAAGTCCAACTTGATCACAAAAATACAAAGCTGACTAACTTCATTACGACAGGCAGGGGGAGCTTTTAAAAAGAAAATTGAAAAAAACATTAGACGAGGGCAGGCAGAGGGGATAATCCAGTTTTCCAGGATTTCTGGTTATCTTGCCCGCTTTTTCTCACATGAAAAAACCTCCAGGGCTGTGTAAACAGGGCTGGCAAAATTATAACCTTGCTGAACTGCTTGTAGATCCAATTTTATTTGTAATGAGACCAGACGTATACTATAGGTATATATTTTGAATTTTAAAGCATAGGCTATAAAGTTTCTGAAGTACAACAGCGCTGCGAATCTAGGTAGGCACGAATCAGGAGTTTTCACTACACGATAATACTAATTAATATAATATGTTAATTGTTTATGGATTGAAAGGGTTTTAAACCAAATATCGCCAGTGCCGGGTTTGGCCTTGTGGGGGCCCCGGGGGCCAGAATTGTGTGGGGGCCCTTTCTCGGGTAGAAAAGTCTTATACCCTTAAACGAATATTCCACTATCAATTTAACATAAAATGGAGACAGAGGAATCAGGATGCCAGACAACTCCGTAGCCAGGATTTTTTTTTCGGGGGTGGCTGTGGCGATTGTAAACCTATCTAGTGTACATTTTTTGATAATTCAATTGTATTTAGTGTATTCTTTAGAAGTTATGGTGTTATGAGTTTTACAATTTTAACAGCAGTAAAGTTTACACAATTTACTGAGGAAGACATATGCATGTTACCCTACTACGTAAATTTATTCTCAATTCTCAACTTTCAACGATCCAGTGACAGCATACACTGGTCAATTATGGGAAGAAGTTTATTGGTTTGTTTTGGTATTCTAATCTATTTTTTCTTCTTCCGGCTCTACAGCCCTTGGTGGGCTTTGGCCTGCTCGACAACACTCCTCCATTCTTCTCGGTTTTGCACAACGCTCCACCATCTGGAGACTCCCAACTCGCGAAGGTCATTCTCTAACTCGTCCTTCCAGCGGTTTCTTGGCCGTCCTGGCAGTCGTCTTCCCGTCATGCTTGCTTTGTAGTATTCTAATCTATATCTACTGTAAATTTTGTATTTTGTGACTATTTGTGGGGGCCCCTTTTTGGTGGGGGCCCTGGGGCCATGGCCCCGGTGGCCCCATCCATAGCCAATCCCGGCACTGCATATCGCTACTCCAGAAGAAAAAGGGCACGACACTAAAATATACACGAAAATATACACACTACACTAACGCCGTTTTACTAGCAAAATACAGATTTTTTTAAAAATATTTTGGCGTTGTTAAGTCGAAAGCGACCATTTTTGAGTTGTGTCTTTTTTCTTCCGAAGTAGCGATATACAGGCTGCATTAGTGATTAGTTGTATTTTGCTGATTGGGATGAAATAAGTTTCGTCAAATTTTTAAGTCACTAGAAACAATATACTTTGAACTAGAACACCAGTGGCACATCCACAATTCCACATGGCTGGCTGGTACTTTTCCCCGCAGAAGAAAAATTTCCATGCCAACTTACCTACCTTACTTATTAAGAGTGTACAGCCCGTAGAAAATTGGTAGCCCGAAATTTAATACTTTTTATTTTTTATTCAATTAACTAAGCAAGTGATTAAAGATTTGACTCATTTAAGTTGTCAAGCACGTAGCGTGGATTTTATTTCGGGAGGGGGGGGGGCAACTACCAGGGTGTCGGGTATGGAATACCCCCAGTAAATCGGTGGGTCCGCCCCCCCCCCCCCCGGAATATTCAATGTAAAAATTACTTTTATCAATAAATCAGCTCCATAATATATACAAAAAACTCATTTCACTCATTTACAATAATAATCTCTTTTTTTTACATTTCGGGGGGGGCCTCCCTGGCTACGTGCCTGTAAGTTGTAGAAGACTACTACATGCATCATATAATAAGGTATTTTTAATTTTTGACATTGTAGTTATTTCATAAACACGATAATAATTTATACCAGGTAATTTAGGTATTAATTATTATCGTGTTTATGAAAAAACTACAATTTCAAAAATTAAAAATTCCTTATTATATGATGAAGTCGTTTTCTACAACTTAAATGAGCCAAATCTTTAATAACTTGGTTAGTTAATTAAATAAAAAATAAAAAGTACTACATTTCAGGCTGCCACGTTCCTACGGGCTCGTACACTCGTAATATACTAAAATACTAGCAAGTAAAGTTGATAACAACAAAATTATTTTTTGTCGTTTTTATTTCACGCACAGAGTGAATTAACTTATCAACTGAATCTTCCAAATTATATTGTAACGTATTGTAAATATAGGCTAACTGCAATTTTAAATTATTACCAAAATTATTTTTGGCTATTTTTGAAAAATAGCCTATGTGAAGACATCATTATCCAACAGACAAAGTTCATCCAATCATCTGTATTTTGTAATTACGGAAGTAATAGGCAATATATGTTACAGTAATAAAGTTCTCACATTCAAATTTAATTTATATCATTGAATAAATACTGTAAGAATTTATTCGTGCTTTTACCTAAATTATGCCGCATAATTCAGATACCAATATTATTTTTAGCCACCCCTGAGAGAGAAGATTATGTTGCTCACATGTCAAGCGTTCAGCAATAAAGCTTTCCCTGTACGCCAAATATAATTTTCTCTTCTTTGTACTGAAACAAAATGTTTTAAAACCACAAACCATTTTCCTTTTTGTATTGTCGTAATCAAAATTGCTTTCAGAACAATGTCAGTAATTATTTTCGAATGTTCGCTTTTCTAATATGGTGCCAGGACGTTGGAGATGAAAGGTTCAGCAGCACGGCTCGTACTTAAGTTGTTAACAAGGCCGCAGGCCGGGGGGAGGGGGTTCTATGTCGATAGTAAAAAACTCATATAATATGTAGTATTTGTAAAATTATAGCCTTTGCATTCTGATTCAACGTCCAACTGTCCAAGTATAAGTAACTTCGGGAGAGTTTTTAAGAAATATAAAATAAAAATGGTGGGATTTTACCCATTTTGGCAAAAATATGTTAACGATAGGGGGGGGGGGGGGGGGGTTAAAACCGGCTGACTTCCGTCTGGTAGCGGCCTTGGTTATTAATACGGTTTGGTTTATTATACGGCATATTATGTACCTACTTACGTATTTATGGATTTTGGCCATTTAGTTTGTAGAAGACCACTTCAGGCATTTTATAATGGGGTAGGCTATTTTTAATTTTTGGTACCGTAGTTCGTTCATAAAAATTATCTGGGACTAAAATGTTTTACTTCCGTAAGACACCCTCGCCCTCTTTTGTCTCGAAAAATAAAACCAATTGTGAACTAACAACCAGTGTTTTTTGGATTGAATTAATTCAACACTGAAACATGGCACATTTTGAAAATATCTTCCAGGATTTCAAGCGGCAGAGAGAGTACAACACCCAGATCCGCCCCCCTCCCCCCCCCCCCTTCAAAGCCGCGTCTGATAAACATTCAGTTAGATTGGATCACAATCAGGAATATTCATTAAAATTTCCCTTTCCCTCCCCTCTCGTCCGGCATTCAGGTCTGATGCTCAGTCAGCAATCCAGTTCCAATGACCTGGCGGCCATAACGAACAAAACTGCCTATTCATTCAAAATTGGAAACGCAGTTAAAACATGAATTGGTAAAAACATAAATCGGAAACATTGAAGGATGAAATTGCTGTGATTACATGGACGTAATGGAATCAAGTGGGAACTTAATATGAGTTTAAACATCGCCCTCAACCCCACCATGTTATAGCGTTGCAATTGAGTTAGAGCAAACCCTATAGTGTGTTTACGAGGAAGCGCAGTGGGTGCTTCATTGCATCGAAAAATATCAGTTAGTTAGAGCTAAATTGAAAATTTCATTGTTTATGCAGTCAGGGGATTTTTCAAAGCTTATTTTGCCTTTGGCTTTTTTAATCTGGTCGTTGTAATGCAATATGCGACATACACATTGATTTCTTTTTGTCAATTTAGCTGTGTTCTATTACCAGCGTATATAGGCGTGTAGCGTTTTTTTGTCGACTGATTACGTCCCATTAATTTGTAGCCTAGGCTCACGAGTGGTGCCTAACGGGCCATGGTTCCACAATGGTTCAAACCATTAATGAATTAACATTGGATTTTATATAATTCAAAAATTAAATAAAGGTACATAAGCACTAGGCACCATTTCTGAATCCCCTCAAGATCCTGGCTCTCCTGAGGGAGATAGGCCTCGAGAAAGTGATGTAGAAGTGATGTATGTGGATACTTTGTTGTAGGGGGCACAATAGGCCAATAGGCTTAAGTGCACCCAGGTAACACCTGTACCCGGATTAAAAAAAAAAAAAAAAAAACACTAGGCAGAGCCAATGATTATTATCGATGAAAAGTTTCCCTTTTCTTCATACATTTCACTATTTTGTTTTGTTAATGTACTGTATGTTGTATAGGCCCCCTTAACCATCGGTGTGCGGGGTACCCTTATACTTCAAAGGCATATCGTGGGTACGCGCCTGCCTCGGCCTACTTTCAAGATTTCACCCACCTATAAATTGTTTTGTAAAACATAGGCATATTATATATATTATATAATTAAATAATAGAGAACAATACAGTATCGATGAAATCTATCGTATCTGCTCAGTTTCGTTGGTTGATGTTCTGTGAAAATTGCGTGTTCAAATTTTTTTGAAAATAATAATACGGTACATAATGCAATCTGCTCAAGTATGTACCTACATATACTATGTATAAAAATCCCTTTCGGCTCTGGCCGATCAGGTGCAGGGAGATTCCATACAAGCGCAGACCTCGCTTTTCCTCTATGCTACGCTATGTAAGTACAGCATCCTGTGGCTGGAGACCGTTATCAATATGGCTGCTAGTGCAGCCTGCACAAGGTAAGTACGCAATTTGGCGGGGAAAACCAGTGATAAGTGTAGCCTGCACAAGCTAAGTACAGAGTTTTTGACCGGGTCCAGGTATCCGTTCTGCTATGCTGCAATGTGTAAGACTTCGATATTTTTTGCGTTGGTACTTATCTCTGATAGTTGGCTTATGGTTAACGGGTGCCTCGTAAGGCATATTATGGCTCCCGCCGCTCCAGTTAATGTATTTCTATGATGTACAGTAGATAAAAATAAAAGCATACTTTAATATTTTCCCAACCACAACATCAACGCACAAAACACTCTTGTGTTCCAAATTTCGAACCACAATGACGACTATGGCGACAACTTTTACTTATCAAATTATTTTCATTTTGACTGGATGCCATCTTAAAATGGTTGTTTTGTCGTAAAAGTTATCGTAGACCATAATACAGGCTTCCTGTCAGATTTTATTTTATTCCTCTGCGACCAATATTAACTGAGATATGAATTGTGTAAGGTTTCAATCGGCCGCCATCTTGTAACTTAATAATAGATCTAGCAGGTTAACAAACTCGATCAAGACATTTGTATGATCAATTTTTGTGTCAGGTTTCATAAAAATCGGATAATATTTACGGAAGTTAGAGTGTTTCCTAAAATCGATATACATACATAAAGTACATACGTATCAGGACATATAAATACATTGTATACTGTAAAATAAATGTAAATGTACTGTAAAATATTTTGAATGGAGGTTGGTTTTAGGCTCAGGGGGTCATGAAATGAAAAGTTGTGAAGAAATTTTCCGAAAGTCGAACATTGGTCGCCATCTCAATAGGTAGATGGATCTCCCTAAAAGTAGGTAGTGTGACAAATACCAATAAAATCGAAACTGCTTAAGCCTAGTGTAGCTCTAGGTGTAGCGGAAAAAAAAATGTTTTTTTGCCATTGATAACATAACGGGATTTCAGAAGAAAATCGATTATAGATGCACCCACCCTTTTCAATCATTTTATAAACAAAGAAGCATTCAATATTTCCCACTCAATGTTTAAAAGAAAAATAAAGTAGATTAGCGAACGACTGGAGATGAAGGCGCCATCTGTCGACAAGTCAGACAATAATAACGTTGTTACGGGTGTCACACCTCGCCAAGTTTTTTATCGCAATTTTTCAATTTGCTTTCGAGATGAGGCAGTTCACATTCAATCAGCCATGTACAGTACATAGGCTGCGCCCTCCGCCACTTGCTGTTCTGCCAATAGCAATACGCTATGGGGCTACTCCAGTTTTTTCCTTTTAAAGTGTTAAGAATTTGTAAAAACTATTACGGTAACATTAAAAAGCACAAGTTTCATTGTTAATTACGGTTTTGGTTTGGATTTAGAATGGAGTCTCCTTGTAACTTTACGATCTATTCTGAAACCCCGTACTTATTCCCAGTCAGGTTGTCAGGTACACAGAAATTTATAATAATATAATAAGTATTTATTGCAAAATTAATACAGATTAGAACCTAGGGCTTTCTTCCACTTAACTGCACACATCAACTAGTTACGGTATATCTTACTTTAAAATTAAACCTAGGCCCTAGGCATATTTATTTAGATTTCTTATTTAAAACGCAGGGAAACTATTTTTCTTTAATTAGGTACGATATTTGGTGACTCTCTCTATAATTAACAATTGATCTTAGCCGGTCGCCATACCAAGTTGAATCCAGCGGACCAGAGCAGGTTCAAAACTGCAGATAACTTGGTGGTATGCAAAGTGCCGGTAGGGAAACATGGTAGGACTTGTCCTGGTCACCTCCGAACTAATCGTGTGACTTCACTGTGTTTCCCAAGTGGTTCGGAATCCACTATAATCAGGAGGTCGACTGTCCTGTGGGTCCACACCGTGGCCAGTGACTGTGTCCAACCATACTACTACTACAAAAATTGATCTTCCAAATATTGTACAGTAATTTGCTGGGGTCACAGTCAGGAAAATAGTCTAGAAGGTAGAGAACTAGACTATGAAGCGGAAGGTCAAAGTTCAAGACTCGACCCAATCCTAATGTTTAGCTTACCTTCATCGGCAGGGAAAAATGCGACTGTCGGCCACGTTGCTGACCACAACATTCCAAATAGTGCAGTGGTCATAAGAGAGGATCCTCAGTCCAGCCCTCAGGTCTACACACTCACTGGCTGTCGTGCCTCGGTGATTTTTTTGTTTTATTTATATTATTGTTATTATTATATTATTATTGTTTTATTTTATTTATATTATATTTTTTCATCTTTCATTTAAAAAAAATTCATAAATAATATTATTTTTGTATTTGTATTTGTATTGTATAATTTGTATCGAGAGTACCAATACCAGGAGCCACCCATGGAAGGTGTACCCGGAAGACGTCAAGCAAGATGGAACTCGGAAGGACAGAGATGAATGGAGAAGGTGAAAAGATTTGCTGCAAGTCAAGAAATAGAAGTATTCAGACTACTACTATACCTGACCACGACAGAATGAAATATGTTTATTCGAAAACATACCTAAGCGGAACACCGCGTTTATTTGATTTGTATAAGTGTTCCAAATGTCAAACTAATGTGGTCGGGTATTACATTATAAACAATATCAACAAAAACTGCTTGTCAAACCGATTGCAATTTCGGGCATTTGGAATTATAATAATAATTTTAATCAATGTAATGCTTCCTTTATGACTTAGTAGTAGAAGGTTTTTCTGGCTACAGTACAACTCCCTTGCGGTTTTTCTGCACGGCGTTGCTATCATGTCCAGCATTGAGCACCGGCGTCTGCACCTCAGGACTCTACGAACTGCAACGAACCATAAAATTTCTGTTGCCCAATCAAACCCTAAAAATTAACCATTTAACAAGCTATTCAGCCGGCACTCAGCAACAAAATCAGCATGAATCTCAATGAAACTATGGGACAATGTCTATGGTTAGGGTGAAGACGCAAAACACATTAGCTATTCGAATGAGTTCTTTATGTTGCCACCACCTATATGCGGTGTATCAACTCACTTGACTGCTCTCAATACTCCAGTGTTGGCAGCAATGCGCAACGGGGAATGCTGATTAACACTGTGGCACAATGGGCCCCATTGTTGTGGTGCGAGCCACTCTTGAACTCAATCCCGTAATCCACACCCTAATCCGTAAATAATGAATCTCGTCAACCACTGAAAACAGGCTCTCGCTGCGTTGGAAGACCCTGGTTTTCCGAGTTAGCTGATACAAGGGAATAATGCTCCCTTGTGTCGCGGCGTTGTCCCTTTTATTTCCCTCAATTAGGGTGGTAGGCCTACAGACACCAAACTTCCAAATGTATGGGCATAGGTTAGTTTTATACCAGCTAACCCAGTATTCTACATATATGTAATTGATTTGCTGGCAGAAATTAATTTTAAATGTGTGTCTCCTTTTGCTCATTTAGGGATAACTGTTAGTGTAGCGCCCACCATTATTGGCACATTCTTTCCGCGGCTAGAGGCGCGAGACGACATTGATTTCTACCAACTGAACAGGTTACCGCTCTCAAAGTTGACCCGAACAACTATTAAATTTGCATTCCAACTGCAGGCATTAGTTAATGTCGTTTTAAATTTGTCCACCTCCCCCCCCCCCCATTATGTATAAATGCCACGCCTGGAATTTGTATCATTGGAGTTGGTTCTACTCTACTGCAGTTTCCTTTAACATAGAGAAATATCTGTGATTTTTATTTATTTATTTGTACAATACAGTTTTACACTAATTACATTGTACATACAATTCCAATTGAGAAGTTAAGTATATTATAAATCGTGAAAAAGAAAAAAGAATAATAATAATATATTTTACAACTGCAATATATAAAAAATAGTAAAAGTGAAGGAGTTGGTAATTTAGCTTAAAACTTATTAAAAACTACCTACATTATTGATTTGAGACATTTTCTTCTATAAATCAGTTTGAAATCGCTAATTTTTGTTTTCATGCCTACAACATTTTGATAAAGTATACAAAAATCAATCCATGACAGTATAATTTAGAAATATAATTAGAAAAGCTACTACTCTTTTACTTATTAGCACTATAATTTTGACTAGGCACAACGAGTTCATGTTATTGCGAAGTGCGACAAAGTGCCTAAATAACTGCGAAACGAAACACCACTATGGTGCCCATTCCACATACGTACAACGTCAATGAAAATTATTAAAATGAAGGGCATTTCAATTTTACTCTATGCCATTGTTAAAATTGATCAATGATCAATTGATAATAGAGTAAAATCACAAACAATGAAACAAACAATCTAAAATTAAAAAATGGCGTCATGTGATATGACAAGTACAACTATTTTAATTGATTTCTCTAAAAAGAAAGCATTTCTGTGTAAAAATTATAATAAGGATTAAATAATAAGGCGACGAAGAAAACAAATACAATTTCAAGAAACAAATTTCAAAAATTTGGCGCATACGCTTTAATTGAAAATTGTCAATTTTTGAAAAACATATGGAATGGCCCCCATCAATGAGAAATTGAAATGTCCTTCAATTTCATAATTTTCATTGACGTTGTACGTATGTGGAATGGGCGCCTTAGCGCAAGCCTTATCCTTGTCATTACACACAAAACATCTGCTAACTGCGGCCACTTTACAATTTGAAATAAATAAATCTGGACCATCTGGACCACAACGGCACAACCAGCTCATAACCCAAATCCCCTTTTCAAATAACTGTAACCCATGCATGTCTTTATTATATCAATTTTCAACCCGTTCCTTAATCCTTTTGACCCATACACGTATGTATTTACAGAAAACATCGGAAAACAGGCAAAGCAACAGAGCGAAATATAAAGATTGTTTTGATTTCAATAAGACGCCATATGACAATTTTAAAATCCGGAAAAATAAAGTTTGGGGACCTAATAAAGAATAGCGCCGAAATGATACGTTGTTAGATTGCTTTGAGGTTTCTCAGGCACAATGGTGTTCTGTGACACCGGATCTACCGAACAACTGATATCTGTGCCAAGTTGTTACAGTATAATTTTCGGGCTCCCCTGCCTCGCATATCCTTTGTAATATTCTTTGTCATTGAACATAATAAACTCGTATTTTCCTCTCGTCCTCTTAAAGATCTTGTGACAGTCATCGATGTCTAATTCCCCAATCTTGCCTCGTGCACTCTTCATGGCTTCTGCTCATTATCGGCCCAGTGATCTACGTATTACAATTTAATTTGTATCGCGATTGATCTTGTAGATTAGCTATGATTTCAGAACATCTGTTGGAACGTGCTATAAGACTTCTTTTATTTGAAATGCTGTATGCACACATGCTGTGCATTATGTGGCATCTTAGATGTAGGGTTCATTTGAAATTTTGGAGTTTTATAAAATAGCGACTTGGAATAATCAACCATAGGTCATTCCAACCACGTGTCAGAAAGATAAAGAAAATAAGAAGTGATAATGGTCGACTTTCAAGCAAAAAATTTAATTTAACTGGCATTTCAGTCTTTTTTTAACTAACAAAAGTTTCATGTGAAAAAATACTTTTTTCATAGGCATGTACAGTAATTTTAATGTAAACTCAAACGACCAACTTTGAATATCCCCAATGAAAGGAAGGAAATTATCTTTATTTCCTAAAATAATGTCTCAGCATTAATGACAAAAATGTTCCATTTTCACATAAAAGATTTATAATAATTTAATGTATATACGGTTAATGCCTTAAGCAATTCAAATCATCCCTAAAACAGTGTTTTTAATATAGGCCTATAATAGGACTACACAATATACATGACGCTGACCAGCAGGGCTATACAGCAAAAGTCCTCTGATAATTTCATTACTTTTTAAACGGAGAGCCGTTCTCGCTTAAGCTCTCAAGTTTGACGACGCTTCGCAAAAAATGAGGTTAAAAAAGAATTTTATCACGCTCTAAACAACACTCTTTTCCTCTTATTATATTATCCCGTAATACACTTTTTCATTTTTTAAATAAAATCTCTTTTATGAAGGCACGTTTTTATTATGAAGGTTGGATTGCAGACAACAATTTCGTGCTAAATTGAGAAAATTACAGGTTATAATTTTTTTTTTCACTTTCTTGGGAAAGGAAATTAAATTGCCCAGCACTTTTGATGGCTCAGTAACCTTAAAAAGTAATGTCAACATCACTTAAATTACTTTCTTTGTTCTATTCCTTCCTGACTATTTATGATTTCACAGTAACAGACATAACGCTGATGTGTATGTATGGAATACAGTATGTCATGTAATAATTAAATTATTCCTTGTTATTTTAAAAAGAGCTCATCTCAATTAAAATTTTGGTGACGAATAGAAACATTTAGAAAATAAACCACGCCAATTTATCGACTTTCCTCGGAAAATCCTGTACTATTTAGAGCCCACCGGTCACCCTAAGCTGAGATTGATTACCAGCTAGAGTCTAGAATTGATCATACTACAGTATATGGTACAAGGAAGGAACTAATTTTCTAAAAAAAAGTTTTGCTAATAAATGTCTAACCAACCACTGGAGTGCACTGGTTTGTACTTTTACTTTTCTGTTTAATCATGGTTAAATAATTTGAGAAATCCCAGATCCAATAGATGTTTGGGTCAACAGTGAGTGGTTTGCGGTTTGGTGGGGAGAATTCAAAGTCGACTAGGACCTCTGCCCACTGTGAGAAGTTGATAGTTGATAAAACTGGTCTTGGCCCCCAAAAAATATTTTATATATTATACGCCACTGATTTACTGTTATTCTTTTATGCTTTTTTTTAAATTATTGAATTATTTACAAACGTACAATCTTTAATTTATATAGAATTTATATATTTATATATTTTCGGGTCCAGGAACCATCGGGAGCGTCTCCTGAGCCTTTTACGAGAGTTTCATCACAACGTGAATTTTAGGAAAATTCATCTACCTATTGAGACGGCGACCAATGTTCAACTTCTACTAAAATTTCTTCACAACTTTTCATTTCATGATCCCCTGAGCCCAAAACCACCCTCCGCTCAAAATGTTACATATTAGGTATATAATACTATATGTATGAATGAATGTATATCGATTTTAGGAAACACTCTAACTTCCGTAAATATTATCTGATTTTGATGAAACTTGGCACAAAAATTGATCATACAAATGTCTTGATCGAGTTTGTTAACCAGCTAGATCCATTATTTAGTTACAAGATGGCGGCCGATTGAAACCTTATATAATTCATATCTCAGTTAATATTGGTCGCAGAGGAATAAAATAAAATCTGACTGGAAGCCCCTATTATTATCTACGATAACTTTTACGACAAATCAACCGTTTTAAGATGGCGTCCAATCAAAGTGAAAATAATTTGATAAGTAGAAGTTGTCGTTATAGTCATAGAAATATATCAACTGGAGCGGCGGGAGCCATAATATGCCTTACGAGGCACCTGCTAACCATAAGCCAACTATCAGAGATAAGTACCAACGCAAAAAATATCAGGCTGTTTTCCCCGCAAAATTGCGTACTTATCTTGTGCAGGCTACACTAGCGACCATATTGATAACGGTCTACAGCCACGGAATGGTTATAGTTATCATTGTGGTTCGAAATTTGGAACACAAGAGTGTTTTGTGTGTTGATGTTGTGGTGGGGAAAATAATGAAATATGTTTTTATTTTTAACTACTGTACATACGTGTTCATAGCGTAGCATAGAGGAAAAGCGAGGCCTGCGCTTGCATGGAATCTCCCTACACCTGATCGGCCAGAGCCGAAAGGGATTTTTATACATACGAGTAGTATATGTATGTACATACTTGAGCAGATTGCATTATGTACCGTATATTATTATTTACAAAAAGATTTGAGCACGCAATTTTCACAGAACATCAACCAAGGACACTGAGCAAAACCATTTAAATATATTTCTGCATCCAAAATAATAATTTCATGCTTTTACATTTAGTTAAGGATGCAGAAGCCCAGTAATTTCTTGCAACTATCGAAAAAAACGGTCCTAAGTGCTTTCCGATTTCAGCAGAGTAAAATCAATGGGAACGAGGCAAAACAGAAGTACAGGCTACTCTTTATTTCTAAACAGTACCTACTAAAAAAAAGTCCCAATTTCTTTAACTTGACTCGACTGTACTTAATCTTATTTTCCTATGTTCTTGCTAGTCTATGCAATTTAAATGGATTTATAAACTCCTATTTTAAACAGCTATTTCACAGAGAAATATGAAATTTCTTCAAGATAGAAATGGAAGGAAATTCACCACAAATGTAAGGCGACGGGAAAAATATCCGCCCTAAGGAACAAGCAAAATTTCATTCCGCCAGAGTTCCTGATTAACACTTTATAATTATCAAATAATTTCTTCATTTAAAAATAATTTTCCATTTTTTCTTTGATGACGTTCCTCACCTTATTAAGCAGAAATTTCCCATTTCCATTTTGAAGCCATGATGGGCTGACTTTCTTCATTGTTTCAACTTCCGATTATAATTATTTAGCTGAATTCGTTAACATAAAAATTAACAAGGTTACAATAGGATTTATGCATTTTTAAAGAAACCCAAATAGCAGATGGATTTTATGGTGCAATTATTTATTTACAGCCTGTTTACGAATGAATTTCCCCAAATTGAGGTTTATCCAAAGTAGAAAAGTTTCCTGGTATAAAAGTGCCAATCCAATCATTTACAGAAACCCGCGCATGTGGCTAAAGAAGGAAAACTAATGCTATTATTTTGTTTATAAATGGACTCATAATTCCTTTTGTGTGTGAAACGAAAGTCAAGCATGTTATATTCAGAGCATAAACAACAAAAGCGAGGGGATTTTCTACTATACACGAAAAAGTCACATATGTCGCGAATGTGACGGAAAATAAAAGCACAAAAGAAGTTGGGGAAACACATTTGCATGAACATGAGCCTAAAATGAAAGTATAATTGAGTTTTCCAAGATAAAAAAATTTGATTGGGAGACGAGCTCTTGAGTATAATTCGATCAGATTTTCATTTTCACGCGTCGACATTGTCTAAAGAGAGAGTTACCATAATAGACAATTGTTTTTTTAACATTTCATGTTTGTTTTATTACCGTGCTGTGGAAAAATCTCTTTTAAATTTCATGGAATTTGTTTGTCCTCTGACTTCTCTAGTTCTTTTTGTTTTCCGCTGTTGCTTTAAATAGGTGTAGGTGGGCTACTCGTGCCTTTACTTATAGGTTTTATGTTATTTTGCCTATAGGAAAAAAAGGCCGAGGACAATCCTCGAGGAAAGGATTGAACAACTCGCTGGAGCAAGAGGGAGTGTGTTAGCGTCTGACCGGGGCGAGTTCAGGAAATGGGAGGAAAACCTCCCCCCCCCCACGCTGCGCACGCAGCACTAAGGGGAAGAGGAAGAAAAAGAAGAAGAAGAAAATGAAAAGGCTGTATGTCTATGTTGGTGCTGCAGACGTTGGTACCTGGACAGATATTTTCTTTTGGCACACAATGTTGCACATTCCAAAGCGAGCCCGGCGTGGACATCAGACACAGGCCGAGGTGCAGTAAGTTACAATAACATACCAAACACATGCCTCTATACACCCAGGCAGTATGACAGCAGACCGCCAACCTAATCCAAAATATGTTATTAAACAATTAGTTTGTTACGGTACCTCAAACTCAATTGATGTGAGCACGGTTATTTTATGGTTCCATCCTTACTTGTCCGTTTTTCTTCGAAAGAAATATAATAAAAAAACAAAGCTTTAGGTAACTTACGCTGAGTAACTTAGAGCCATATGTCACTGCCAAGGCCGTAGCTAGGGTTTCAGAAATTTCATTGGATATTACATAGTAGTTTCTATTTTTTCTCTCAAAATCCAATTCTATCTAGTTTCAAACCATTTCATTTCGGGGGAGGGGGGTTTGAACCCCCATGAACCCCCCTTGGCTACGGCCATGGTCACTGCAGAAAAATCACAGCACGGTGACTGAGGCATACTGTGCAAGTGTTATTAAACGAACAGCAGCCATCACACAAATGATTTCGTAATACGAAATTCGTATATATACGAAAGCTCGCATCCCATATGTCATTTGAAAGATGACTGTGTAACACTTGAAAACTTGCACAGTATGCCTCAGATTTTTCTGCTGTGACGCATGGCTCAACATAGGGAAGTTTTATAATAATTAACAATAAACTGGTATTTCAGAACTGCAATATACTTTTTGTAGTATTGCTATATAATTGTCATAATATTCAGTACAAGAATCATTGAATTAGTCGTATGGTTTCACACTTAATGGGGTTAATTGTAGGAGTGGGCCTTAAGGCCCTAAATTCCCCCATTTTCTTTCTTTCTTTCGATCTTAATTCCAGCAACTCACAATGTGAGACATAAGAAGGCATTATTACTTACTGTATTAAAAAATGACCGCTAAGTTTCATCATAATTATTGTGGTCGAGGAGTATAGCCAACAACGCCCACTATGTGCGAATCTTAGCTAAGTTTCCTCTAGTAAAATAGGGTGAAAGACTTCAGTTCTGCATATGGCCGAGCAGACATTGCGTGAGTGTTGAGCGCCAATTTCGCCATTAGATTGGACAGACCTGGGGTTGTACCTTTGAAGCTTGATTAAATTGGTAACTGGGTGGTACAGAGAGACAAGTTATAGGGTCACGTGAAAACCTCGGAGGCTCATACTGTAGAAGAGACTGGATATATTGCCTCACTGCCAACGGCTTCATCTCATTTCTCATTTACTCCCTAGTCGACGGCTTTGTGAATGAGTATATCCATGGTTAATAATGCCGTAATACAATGTAGGCTGATAGTCAGTACATGTCAAATATGAAGAAGCTCAATAAACAATCAAGTAAGCTAACTTACAGCTTCCGAGATGCAAACAATCATAACCTTGGAGTCGCCTATGCTCGCAATCTTTTACCTATATGTATCGTATAACCACTCATGACTCTGCCTCATACAATTTGAGAGCAGTATGAGTTAAACTTTATAGACGAAGAATATAAATGCAAACAAGTAGGGCCCATGGAGTTTATTTGATAAAATAGGTCTGAAATAGTGCGGTTTTACTCCTTTCGTCCACAATTTTTTTTAGATTTTGTAGAGAATTAGGCTACTTTATTAAGTTCGTATTTTTTTAAAAAATAGTCCTCAAATAAAAGGATTTAAGTGGTCGCCTTATTCGCCCCTAGACAAAAGAGAGTTCAGTCTCTTGTGACATCGCGGTTCCTAAATAATTTTATAAATTAATTTTCAATTAAAGAAAGACCTCTCTTACATGAAGAAACGTTCGAGAAAGTGTCAAAAAGTTTGTAAACCAGCGATATTGCAGATTATTGCTTAAAAAGTCCCAATCCACAATGAAATCCAAATAATTACAATAATTACTCTGTTATTTTTATTTTTAAATGTTTAATTGGTATAATATATTAATTAACATAGGCCTATTATGTTGTAATATATTTGTTATACATTATGGATGTTAATGATGTTTTGTCCAATTTTTTGCGCCCCCCACGATATGCTAACGCTGGGAAGTCAAAATGTGTAAACCTCTTGAAATTTCGAAATAAAAAATTATACTAAACCATAATAAAATTGCATAAAATGTATATAATATATATATATATAATATATTACTCGTACATATAGCACTAATACATTTCAATTGAAAATTCATAAGGAATTTAAAGGGGAAAAAAATACTGAATTTTCCAACGTTAAATAATCCCATTTGAGGTATCCAGGTGGTCTCTTTGACATGAAGTCCCCGCTGGGTTTTTGTCTCATTCAGCAGTTTTGTCGGGGCTTGGACCCCCGTTGTTTTGATGCGAGGACATGATAACTCGACTGTTTAGTGTTTCGTTTTCAAACGACAGAGGAAGGCGTGTTCCGGGAACAACTCAATATCCAGCCAATGCCCGACAATGAGCACTTCTTTGCGGGGGTCATTTCAGACAAAGGCGTAATTACTGGGGTAAATTGAAATGAAACATTGTGTAGATTTGTCGGAAAGTTCAACAGCTGATGATGAGGGAAAAACAGTTTGATGTCATTTTGCTGGTTTTTTGAATTGATGACTATTTCCTTTGATAATCATTTCCGTAATATTGCCTTGTTTTTAATGTCTACTACACATTGTACTTATTGTCCATCAGAACGGGCCGTTTGGGCCAATGGGCAGGGAAAAGTTCCTATAAAAAGAGTAAAAAAAGGAGTGAATGACTTTGTCAAACCTGGGACCCTCTTCCCTGTGGCTCATGGGTCACATTTTGGAAATATCGGCGCGCTAATAGCTAATTTTAAATATTCTATGCTAAGATCATAATAACGGATGATCTTCATGATGCAATTGCCATGATGATCGCCAATCTTCAATAGAAGATGCATTTCAAGATGAAGAAGCTAATTAACTTAGAAAAGCTAAAATCATGTATGTAAGCAATATATTAAATTTACAACATTTTCACCCGGACCCCTTCACTCCCTCAGATCCTTTGCATTGGCAATGAAGTAAACAAAATGAAAACATTTTTCATCTATGTATAGTACAATATTTGCCGTGTCTTGTGGGCCCTCACTGTGGCCTGGGACTTGCCAAATTTACTCCTACTACAACAATATTTGATAAAAAATAACAAAAACTTAGAGTTTCAGAAAAACTTGTTACATAAAAATCGTTAAGAAATTAACTTTGTCTAAGGATATTTGACCTGCCTGAAGACAGGTCTTAAAATTTTTGGGAAAGGGGGAAAATGCCAGGCTAGGTTCGGTCATCGCCTGTCACCATCCACAAATGTGGCCAAACTCTGTTAGTGACGACCATATGCAAATATGTATAAAAATGTAGAAGAACATTTCTTTTACTTTATGTTATCTATGCGGCAAATATTTCTTTTGAAATTCGTGCATAAAACGGATTGTGGGGTACAGGGGGACCGTGCCCCCCCCCCCCCCCAACTCGAGCATTGTAAGACGTGGTTCGTGTTGACCCCCGGGCCCCTTTGCAACAGCAATATCAATATAAGCATTCCTTTGTTAGCTTTGTAAAATCTACAGCTATGCTTTGCTACTATTAAAATGCGTAAAGCCCTACTATTTTGTTCTTATATATTTTCAATTTTTCCTTATCCTACCTGATGACGTCATAAGGTCTACTTAGTTTTGCCCCCGCCTTCATTCTAAAACTTTGGGGTATGATTTGCTATTGAAGCGTACTTCAGTCAGTTTCAGTAAAGCGTAAATCGTTAATCTGATTAATTTTTTGTGTAATTTAGACCCGAACGGATTCCTTTGTCAACTCGCCAATACCTAGGTATTATTTAAGAGATATTGTACCTATTAATCATGTATACATATTGTATGTTTTCATATAACAACAGTTCCCTTCTCTAATTCCTTTATTTGTAGAGACTTTCTACAAAGTTAAATAGGTAGGTAGGTACCATACGCTGTGCCTCTAATTGTTGTTATTTGATTACCGAAATGGAATCAGTCGGAATTGATTGGGATATTGGAGTCTTCTACTGATGGAACAAAGGAACTTGAAAATTGTATGTTTTCTTCACCAAATATTTTCTTTCCTATTTTTTGATTTGATGTTTAGATCAGGGTAGACAAAAGTTATTTTCGAGAAAAATTTATCTGAAAGTTTGGCTCTGGTCATTTTTCCCGTGTAATGGGAAAATTCAAACCACTCTAACCCTAAGCGTTTTTGGCGCTTTCGAATGAACATGCAGATTCTTGATGAAAAAACGCATCAAAGAGTAGTAAAAACAGCGAAAGTACAAATTTTGGACCCTGCCCGTTATTCCCGTGTTGTCTTCATTTGTTACTGAAGTTCTCCCTTTCCCACTTTCAGCTCAGACTCCCCTCAGCACCCCCAAGTTCTGACTCTGGCACTGAGAGCCGATCCAACTTAACTTTATACTCATTCTACTGGAAGGATGATGAAACTGCAACCCCTTCAACAAGACGCAAGAGAGCAGTGACTACCCTTCCTTCAATTTGCAACAATCTACCGCCAGACACCAGCACAGTCAACCTTCATTCCATTAATCAATATAGTCTAGTTGACGTTTTCACCGTTAGAATGTGCGAGTGTCTAGCTTTCAAGTTTGGCGTGGTTCAGTCTTATTACATTGAGTAGTAAGCGGTGGATGGCACCACATATTCCTTTCAATCATGCAACCATTGCCGTCTACCAATCAACCGAGCATTGACTATTACAGTTAGTCACAAGGGGGGGAAATGTAGGGGGGGGGGGGTCACAGTCACAAGTTTTTTGTAAGTTTAACTAAGTATCTTATGAATTTACTATGAATTTACTCATTTAAGGGGGGGTCATGACCCCCCTGATCCCCCCCCCCCCGTGGATCCGCCATTGGGTTAGTCAAGCCCGTAACTAGGAATTTTCAGGGGGGTGGGGGGGGGGAGGCTGCGATCCTATAGTATGCAGTGAAATGTCGTGATTGTCGTCGCACGTCTGGAAAATTTAATTCTATCTAGTGGCAAAGCCAAGAAATTAGCACTTAGTGCATAGTACTTACAATATTACTATAGTAGGCCTATACAATTCAATTTAACCATATTATATTTTTAATAACTTGTATAACAATTTTTTGCTAAGCCCTGGAACTGGAACTGGAACAGTTCATACATCAAGGGTTTTGATTGGGATAAATTAATAGTAAGTAAATTTTAAATTATTGGAACTTCATATACTGTAGCCTATACGGCTAGATAGACTATATAGGCACAGGGTACAGTGTTCGTCAGTAGTCAGACCTTTATGTGACTTCCGACAAACATATGAACACACTAACCTTATGCAACGTAAGCGCGACAACGCCATCTTCTTTAGATAGAAAGATAGAGCTTTCCAAATATTTTGCCAGCCTTGAGTATTTCCGACTAAATTAATTAATTAAATTAATTCCTCGTTTCACAGCTGCAAATATTAAAAAATTATCTTATGTAAAATTCTTAAAAATACAAACTTTCCAAAAAAGCAGTATATTTACTAACTTAGTCCAATTTACTATTATTCTATAAAATCTGTATACCTTATGCACTTTATCGTGTTTTTAGAGTAGGTAATAATTGCAAAAATGCAAAGTTACTACGATAGCTTCTATTTTTTATGAATTTCTCATCAATAATCAATAATTATTCTACCTAAAAATCCCTAAACCTGGTTTGCTTGCAAAATATTTGAAAATCATCGCCTTAGTTAATAAATTATGTAGACTCGAAACATTAGATGTGCTTGTCGTACTAATGTTTCCATATTTTGGTTGAAAAGTCACCATATACATGGACAAAATGGAAACTATTACTGTATACCTAGGTATAAGTTACAATAGGCGCGGATCTAGAATGAGACCAAGGAGGGAGCTAAGATTAAATTTCGATTGTTTTTTTGAAAAATAGGGCTGAAAGATTGGGGCTTAACGCATTTCCAGATCAATAAGGATTTTATATTATAGTAAAGCAATACAGTCGAGCACAAGGGGGCCCGGGGGTCTCCCCCGGGAGATAATTTGTGAAAAAATGATTGAAATAGTGGGGTTTTACCCATTTTGAGGACCCTAATGGGCGGGGCTACAGCCCCCATAGCCCCCCCCCCCCCCCCCCCCGTAGATCCGCGCCTGAGTTACAATATATTAAAATCAAAATAATTGTTTACAAAACCATCAACTAAATTTAGAGTGGGCCCCACGCAGGCAAAGAAAGTCTTTACTTTCCATATGGGCGAATTTTGGGCCTTTCGGCAAAGCTCAAATCTATATGACTTGACGGTTAGGCAATTTTTACATGTCTTCTGCATACACTCGAATAGAATTCTTTTCAAAAAATTCAATGAATGAATCCGAATTACCTCTTCAGTCGCCTCTGTAGGTAATACCTGTGTTGAGTTACGACAGGTCACCGATCGCAAGATGTGTAGAGAATGTCGAGACTGACATATTTTAGACTGGGGAGCGCCTGGTGAAAGTTGACTTACCTGCTGTGCGAATGTTGTGGAGGCTAGGCCAGGCCGGCAGAGGTTCGCTGGGGTGCACCAGAACTTACAGACCTGGACGACGACGTGTATATCTGAAACTGCACAGGCAGGGCACAAACACAAGGCGCGGGACAAAAATCTGGTTTCTAAGGAAAACTTGATGTGAATGAAAATTATACGATGCGTTGCGATAGCCGATATCTTTGGTACTGAATTTATACTGACTCAATCTTGACATTGCAAGTTTTGACTGGACTTGACTTGATTTGACAGAGACTCACTCAAGTTCGAACAAGCTACCACTATGCCATCGAAGTCCTTGCAGTATCTACTAGCAACAACCGGTAGGTACATTGAAACTGATGGCGGAATTAACGCTATAACCGGAGTCAGCTTTGTTTGTGTTTATGCATGCGAACTTATGCAGTGCACGCGAGAGTGGGAATCACGAGCCGTAAGGGATGTTGTTGACAGCAGTTGAGTGATATTTATTCGACACGTTCTTCTCGTTTGTATTCACTTGGCAAACCAGAGAAAAACCATGGACGCAAATCTCAAGCCCCTAAACCATAAACCACGAATTTCCTCGTAAAGTCGTAAATTACAGCTCTTGAGAGCACTTATTTAACTTTTTAAATTTATATTTATACAAAAATGTCATTTTGGATTTTTTTCTCCCGCTTCTGAGCTTTTTGTATCGTTGGCCACGCCCGTTCAGTTAACGAGACGGTTATCTTTTGTGTTTTTCGAGAAAATATATTGGGCTGTCTATCTATAGTGCGAGCACAATATATAATATTTCATTGGGACGCAAACGGTGACATCAAGATAAGCAGAGTCGGCTTAGATACTGTAGATAGGCTATGATGTTAGAGCCCAGCCCATTACTTTAGGCTATTCTATATTTCATGAAAAAAGCATAAGCTTGCTGCTTCACCCGTGTTTACAACACACAGTTTATATAGCTTATATTTATATTACTACAAGCTGTAGAAATTCTCTTAAAAGTACACCTTGCTCTATGTTAATTTATGTTTTTGTCTCTGTAAAATCGATGCATGCATTTTACGTTAATACTAAAGGCAATAATGATGCCATTTAGCAATGAGTTGAAAAAACTTACTGAAATTGTGCTCCGAAGCTGGTTTTCATTGCCTATGATTTCTTTTAGATATTTAACACTGCAATAGCCTATTTTACTGTGTTTATCCAGTGTATAAATCTCTAAAGAGGCAATACAAGTAGGCTAAAGAGTTCACAATGAAACTGAGATACCTACTAAAAATAATATAAAGGAAGTTGATACTGTCTACACTACAGCCCGACAGCGGCTACAGGCTGTATGACAGGTGCAATAATACAATAGGATTGTACCAATGGTAAATAAGGGGGGGGAAATATGAATTAATTAATATAAAAAACGTAAGTAAATAATCATCAAAATACAATTGAAATTTTCTTTATTTATTTAAGGCCTTTTTATTTCGACTTCTATTTTCACTGAATTTTTCACCTTTACCACAGTATGTGAGTTAATTACCCCTAATTTACATTACAGTAGCCTTCATAACTACTTTATTTAAACTTAGCTTGAAATAATAATTATGATTTTCGATTTAATTATAAAATTTTCCAATTAGCAGCTTCCCTTCTTCTTTAATCGAAATTGATCGAAGATTCGAGATCATCATGTCGATCTGCTCTGCTGTTCTGATAAGGGAAGTCGTGCTCTTGCCAAACCACTGCCTACGGTTTTTCAACAAGGATGTTCTTCTTCCCTTGGGTTAATATACACAGAGGGCGATACATTTCGTTCCTCCATCGCATGGCCGAAGTATATAAGTTTTCGTTTCTTAACCGTCAGCAGCCACTCGGCTTCTGTATCCATGAACCTGGTCTCTCGGTCTCGATCACGAACTTTCCACTTACTCCCGATAATATAATTATGTGGCTAGGTAAGCTATGACGGCTGAAATAATATGCATCAGAATCAATGAGGCTTGGTTTTTCTCTTCAAAACCAATCGAATTTGGGTAAATAATTAGGTTAATTAAAAATGCACAATATTTAACATAGCTAGAGAAGATTGTGGCTTACAGGGTGATTGGACATCGGATAATAATGATACCAAATGACGTGAGAGGAATATTTAAAAAAAAGTCTGAAGCCTGTTAAATTTTTTAACCCCAGTCAATTAAAGTCAAAGTTGTCCGGACAATAGAGGGAGAAGGGGTGACTATCTACGAGGGATGATGCCCGGAAGAAATATAAGGGTGTTAAAAGGAGTGGGTTGTAGGGGTGTGGCGGGCAGATGCATCCGTCACAAGCAATAACGGCCTCGGGGCTGCGGCTGCATGCAACCAAATTAATTACAAACAAGAAAAGAACATGATTCGTCAGAATTTAATAAATTTGGAACTAACTATAACAGAAAATGTATAGGGCAGACCTATTGTACTTTTTAGTACCATTAATCCAAAACTTTCCAGAATGAAATGGACATATATTATACAAAAGTATACCTAATCAGTGGACCACACTGAAAATTCAATGTTATGGGCATGGCCGTGCCCAGGGGGTGGTCAAAAGGGTCCCTACCCCCCCCCCCCGAAATAATATTTTTATGTGTTTTTTGTAGAATTGGAATAAATTTATTTCAGTTTAAACACTGGATAGAATGGACTTCCATTATTATTATTTTTTTTTTTAAATTGGACCCCCCCCCCCTCCGAAATCAAAACTGGGGCACTGCCTTGGTTATGGGCTATGTCCATTCATATCTAAAATAAACTTATAAAGAAATAGCTTTAGTTAGACACTGATGGTGCCTGATACCCGTAAATTAAAACATAGATTTTAGTTTAATTTCGAATATTTTTTTAATAGGAAGCTAATTTGAAGTACATACACAAAAAAAACTTTTAATGCGTATTAGGATCATTAATTATTGTTTTTTTTTTCTTTTTTTTTTGCGCCTCCTATCTGTCGGAATTCTTTGTCAGTCTTTATTTCCAAGAGATTGCCCAGACTTTTATATATAGCGTGCACAGATTTGCCCGTCGGATTTCACAGTCGGACATTTGGCCCGAGTCGCCTTTAGGCTTAAATAGGTAACTTGCCCGCAAATATATCCCAAACCGCCCCCTATATCCGAACATCTTCCCTTTTACTTTGATATCAGCCCAGCACCAGTCCGCTAAAATAGTAATCATGTTTTTCAAAAATCAAAGTCAAAAATCTCATTCTGGGAGGGAGAATCCATTAGCGGCAGGAAAGGAATGGGGAGAGCAGAGTATAGGGGAGAGAGGGGGTGTGAGTGCCAGGGGGAGGAGGGGGGGCGGGTGAAAGCTACCTGCAGTCTTGCCTGCTCCTATTTTAATTAACGTTTGGGGGGGGGGGCGGTGAGGGGAGGCATTGTTACGAGCCCTGTCATCTGTCTGAGCATGTGATAGATGATCTTCTTTGCTGACTCCCCACATTATCATCAGCTACAGTAGCATTTGCGCTGTAGACCGCAGTTCAGCGTTTACACCCGTTGACGAATAACGTTATAACGGTACTATTTTTTTTAAACCATCGAATTAATAATAGTTATGTGAGCCTATACAAACAAGCAGTAGAGCTATTAATATAGAAACCGGTAAATATGAAGAACCGTAGAAAGTCACCGAGCCACCGAGGTACAACTTTAGAACCTTAGAATACTACGCAGCGCCATTAAAGTTGTCGACCGCAGCTGTTGACGAAACGTTTGGAAGTTCACTTTCATATTGCCCATCAGCCCGGATTCAACTGGTTCTTCATGTATGACTCCGGCCGTGAAAGCCTTTTCAGCAGTTACAAACTGCAAACAAATTTCAGTCTTCGGGAACCCAATCCTCGCAAAGATTTCATCGGAAAACTTCGAAAATATCGGGTGATTTTCAATTTTAGTTTTACAACAAACAGTACGTAGCCTATATACTACCTGCTATTGCGCCCTTATTTGCAAGACTTGGACCCCACATATGGGGGTTCACAGCGACGCACCTGACAAAATAATGTGCAGGCAATGCTGGATTGATGCGCAAGGGTGGAAATTTCCGTGGGATTTTCTTAATTTTGGTGGGCCCATCGCATCGTGGCAGAATCGCCAAGTGTGTACCGTACCTAAGGAGTATCATCTCTTGACGTCATTGTCATTTTTTTTTTTTTTTAATAAATACAGTAAATAACAATAATTATAATATAAATATGAAAATAAAAAAATAAAAAATAAAAAATAAAATTAATAGTAAAAATAAAAATAACAAAGTAAACTGCTACTGCGGCTTTTTCTTGTAAGCCTTTGTTTCCTCTTTCACGTTTTATTATTTGAAGGGCTTTGTATGGAAGTACTTGTACTTAAACCTTGTTCTATGCAAACGATGGATTTATTGGACATTATTGGTATTCTTTTCGAATGAATTTTGGCAAACTGGTACACGTCAACCAACACGTCAACCAACACGGGCTTCAAGCGATGTGGCAAAGCAGGTCAAGGTCCTTCACGGTCCCTAGCGCCAAGGAGTAAAAAAATCTATATACGATATATATAAATGTTCTGTTGGTTTGTGCACGCTTCAAAAACTCAAAAAGTTCTGCACCGATCGAGCTGAAATTTTAGCATGATATATAATCCGCATCAAGGATTGTTTTTATCTAATTTTCTCATATCCGCGACCGCGAAAAAAAAAACAAAAAAAACTAGGAAAACAAGTTATGCGAAGGCGAAGGCGAAGGGGCGAGTTGCGTAATTCTCAATGGAACCACGTCTAAGCGAGGCCACGAAGGGGCGAGCTGCCGCCCTCGGCGGGCGCAAGGGGAGCTGGCCCAAGCTCCCCTTGTATTATACAAATTTGGTATTATAGCTCTGTTCAGAAAGGGGGCATATTTCCAGGCTATGAAAAAAGACCACTGCGTCACACTGTGATACAAATGCTTAAAATTTGTCTTAGGCTACATTCACTTTTTGACTTAACGATTACAATAGATAGTTGTGCTTTGTTGACATAAAACTCAATACACAAGAGTACCTATTACCAATGTAGGACTTGGAGCAGAGTAAGTAAAGTACTTTATAAAACTTGTAATGAAACCTCGAGAATATGGCAACAACAGAATAAAATTAGCCAAGCAAAATCAGTTGGAACATTGTCACCCCAGCCAATAAGCTGCAAATTCAATTGTTGCGCGGGCTCAAAAACAAATAAGCATTGACAGGTCAGCCATTATAAAGAGTCCACACGTGTCATGCACGTGGTTCGGATTAAGCATCGTGTAAGCAATGTTCGCTTACTTTTATAGCTCCGCTGCAATGGCTTTTAATAAAGTCGGCTTGCTCTCTCCAGCCACGTGGATAACTTAATACATTATTTGATAAAATCTTTCAATTTATATTACAGTCCTCTTCTTAATTACTTCGGCTTTGCTTCATTGTTAACATGATAGCTACCTCCATGGCCGTGTCCAGGGGGGTGGTCCAAGGGATCCGGACCCCCTCCGAAATAAAAGGGCTTTACACAAATATAAATTTAGTTTTATATTTTAGTGCTAAATTTTTCCCTATATTGTTTGAAGAATTGGAATGAATTTATTGAACACTGGATAAAATGGACTCTCATTATTAAAATACGTAAATAAAGGTTTGGACCCCCCCCCCCCCCGCCCCAAAGAAAAACCTGGGCACGGCCTTAGCTACCTCTTTTCCATGTAGCTGCATTGTCGACCAGAAGCTTGAGCTAATGTCTATGTGCCATAATTTCGAATTCCCCTAACTTTGACATGTATGTATGATAGGTATATCTATCCATTCCATTATGCAGTTGTATGATTTTTGGTTTATTAGGTTATGCTGCAACATTGAAAATTAGGCTACCTGCTGCATGTGTCACTATTGAATGGTTTCGAGATTAGTGTGGGAATGGGTCCAAATGGGTCATTCCAAAATCATATACATTTTTATTAATTTTTTTACTTACTTGTAATGATTTACTAGGTAAGTGGTGAAAAATGAAATTCGCGAAAGTTGCAGATAACTAATTTATACAATGAAAAATCGTGCAGAGTTTTCAATTTTTGGCAAAGTGATTTTTCCGTCAAATTAAAGTTGGACAAAAAGTAATAGAAACCTCAGTTGGACGAATTCTTATGACTCATGAATATAAAGCATTTATCTACACCTACAAGGCGTATTGCCAGCTTTCGTAGTAAGTTAAGGAAAATGAGAAGGTATCAAAGTATCAAATTTCAGAGTGGTCCGCCTGACCTTGACATTCTCTTAATTGGAAAACCTCAGTTTTAATCTTCATCGTCAAGCTGCAGAATAAGGGTGTTGAAAATTATCTAAATTATATCCACTTAGGAATCCCAATTCCCAATCAACCAAACAGCTTTAGAACAACTCCTTAGTTCTTTTAAATATATAGCGGACAAAAGTACTGTACATTGATTTAAAAAAACGTTCGCAAGATGGAACACGTACAGATAATTTAATTAATTTAATTATAAATAAGAGATACACACCATACATCCAAATACGATTAACGTTGAATATCGCTGCGGTATTGGTAGTGAAATCATAATGTACCTATTTTATTTCGAAACTTACACAATTTAGGAAAATCTGCAATCCTCAATCGGCTCAATCTGGCAATTTCTATCTTGTATTTAATTTACTTATGTTGTATAAGACTATTTCATACATCATATCATCAGGTCTTTTTAAGGTTTGGTGTTGTAATTTTTATTTATCACTAGGTACCTAAATGTGGAGTAAAATTTCAGGCAATGTAAATCGCACCAAAAATAAAATAAAAATCCTGTAAAATTATGAATGAAATGGTCAGCTACAACTTGAATAGAATAGGCCGTTAAAAATTCCAAAGTAAGATTTTAAAAAAAATAACACTTGACGGATTTTGAGTTGATGCGGGAGTGGCCAATATCCAAGTTCAATATCATCTTAAGCTAATTGAAATTAGATAACTTATTCCCCTTCAAAAAAAAATTTAAGAGCCACCCTAAAATTAAAAAAAATATATATATATATAGGCTAAGTTAAAATAATTTTATACTGATCCTCATTTATTACTCAATGTAAAATCCAATGCATAGGCATTTACTGTAGGTAGACCATTGTACAGCATAATATTTATTATTATTAAACTGAAAGCAAATTCTTCAGCATTAATAATAACTAATAACCTGTAAAGACAAAAATAATAAAAAGGGAAATATTTAAAAAAAAAGGCGTAATACAATCTCGGGAATTGAGATTCTATGAAAAGATAAAGGGAAAAGAAGAACGAGGGAGGCGGCGAACGTAAACCTTTGAATTCAGAACGTAAGCTCTTCTGATTAGGTTTTTCATAACTGCGAAAGGAGGGCCGGGGCGGGTGGTTGGGGTGGCTGCAATATAGCTAATGCCATTATTATGAACCATGAAATGTTTATGTAGCCAAGGGTATTACATTTGAATCATGTTTGTGTGTTTTTCCCCTCAGATGAGTTCCCGGACCCTTGGTATCATTTTTATGGGTTTTAATGGAGCTTTTTGCAATGGTTGGCGTTTTATTTTTTTGTTTTCCCGCTGATGTACTGGAGTGCTGACTGCATAGCACGTACTAAACCGCTGTTGCATCCTGTTGACATGTCGTGGTACTATATTTATTTGGATTTTACATGCTTTTCCTCATCCTGTAATTTTAAATGGAAGTAAGCAGCACTTGCCAAATTCTTCATTTACCATTAGATTGAGGATCTGATTCCAATTATCAAATATTTCTTTACAGCCTTATATTATATGTTATATAATATAGTTATTAAATTGGCCTAAGTTGAAGAGGCAACTCCCTCGTTATAACCGAAAGAAGAGAAACGAGAAAAATCTGGACTCTGATGCAGATTTTTCTTGATTCTGTAAGTTAAGTTATTAATATCCAATACGCTAGTATACAGCCACTTCGTTACTAAAATCTCCAAGGAATTTTCTCAGGAATTACCTGAAGTACGGCGTTCTGTACATGAAGAACTTAATCCTCTCTAATTTTTACGTTATTGCTGAAGTTTTATCAAAAAGATTATGATTTTGCTTATTATAGTTTTTTCAACATAATGAAACTTTTACAATTTTCCAACGGGACTGTCTCATACTTCTTAAGGTATGTGCCATTTATGTATTATTACATTTTATTATTTTTATATTACATTGCTGGTGCCATCATACGTGATTCGCATTTTAACGATTTTGGGAGGGTGTACTTCTTTACGCTATTGCATTGCTGGGGAATCCGATGTAAGTTACGTAGAGTTCTTTATAGCAGTAATTCACTCCTCCCACAAAAAATGATGAGAATGTCCTACATAGAACTCCACCGGTACCCAAAATTTATGAGATGATGAATGAAATAAAGCTACATTTGGCTGATTATTATATTGAGGTTGTAAAATAAATATATTTAAAAGCAAACTGATCCATGGACGGCCACCGGACCTGTTCAGTTTCGATGGTTTATTGCTGTGTGAAGGCGTCATAAAACGAATCATCATCGAATAATTCTCAAGTCATCAAGAGAATTTTGGAGAGACCAGGTCAGACAGTCAAGGCCGTAGCCAAGCCCCCCCCCTCCCCCCCCCGAAATGAAATGGCTTGACACTAGATAGAATCGGATTTTGAGAGGAAAAATAAAAACTACTATGTAATATCAGTGAAATTTCTGAAACCCCCCCCCCCCGAAAAAAATCCTGTCTACGGCCTTGCAGATTGTGTAGAGGTAACACGATGCTCCAGAAAGAGCATTGAACGTGGGTTTGGGTCTCACTCTGTCCAGATTTTCCTAAAGACTAAAGACTACCATGTTCAAATATATATAAAGGTCCATGGAGGGCGTAATGGGCTTCTGTGTTGAACGGCTATATACGATATACCAATGCACACTCGCATATTACTATATATCCTACAATAAATTTACATCTAGTGCGGCATCCAAAAATTAATTGAACTACATGCTGAAATGTTGAGACGTTTTACAATATCTTATTATCATAATGCAAGGGAAATCCATCGGTAAGCATTGACGGCATGATTTCCAACTTTTCAAATTTGGTCGTAGCTGCTTTAAAAGTTTAAAAGTGCAATAGGCATTAATATGCCCGCGCATTTCGCACTCACTTTTTTAAAACAATTAAATAAACCCCGGTATTATGTTACTCCCAAATCGCCATAATAGGGCGCAGACCCAAATGAAATAAAGAATTTCATGGGGTCGCTAGAACTGCTGTAAATTTGAAATAACCAGTTGACTAGCAATCTTGTGCCGGTGTTGGAGTATAGGCCATCGCTGACTAAGTCAATAGGAGCGAAGTCTCCCCGGGGAGGGCGGCCCTAGTGCAGATTCATGTTCATATTAGTCTTGATTCTTCTCCTCCCCAGACGGAGGTGCACTGTCCTGCTGCGAGGTCACCCTGCTGCTGCTGCTGCTGCTGCCTTCTGGTTATCCCCATATGGATATTTATACTCCAGATTTGGCAAAAAAAACTTGACGTCCACATCGCCCGTTGAAGAATAATGCCATAAAACAGATGATATGTTCCCACACATTTATTTGTGCATTATGTGGCCACCACACCATCAACACCGATCGGCTGCAGTCATGGAAGTTGATATGAAAAAAAAACGGACACTAAGGGTGTTAGGTCGAAGGAGTTCCAAAACTGTGGCCAATTGGTGCTAGTAACGGGCACATGCTGTATATAAAAAAAAAATGCATAGGAACATTTTTCCTACTTTGTGACACCTCATTTATGGCTCTTCCATCGATATTTTCCGTGAATTTTGATTTTTTTCTTCTTAAAAAAAACTGTGTCCTATGGGCGGTTCCCGTCGTCACTCTCAGGAATAATGTACGGAAGAGCTATGCATTGGTAAATGGAGGTGCCGTCCAGTATTACTTACTTCCTTACTTACTTACTTACTCTTCAAACGATCGTTGGAACGAGTGTTGTGAATATTTACTTAAAGGGTTCCAGCGTTCAACGGTTGAAACAGTCCTCTTAGTCATTTTGTCAAGCCACCTAATTTTTTGTAGCTGGAAAAAAATGTAAAACTCTAAACTCTGTGTAATAGGCCATGGAAGAGTGGGGGATGTTAGTTTAAAAAACAAGGCAGATGATGTAATAAAGCAGAGTTAAGTCTGGTGGACGGGGCGCGGGATAATCCTAGTTTGATTTATAGCACCGAGTCAATTGCTTGCCCAGCTACCCTGCACCCCTCATTTGCATCTTCATCCCGACAAAGGCCAACTCAGGGCGGTGTCAAGAAATATTTTATAATTCTACACGTGCTTAATTTGGTCATTTTAAACAGACCGTACTCCAGGGTTCGAGCGTGGGTGATAGGTTCATCGAGGCTTTCTTCAAAGTTGGCGGAGTCGGTAAAAAAAAAATTGTGTGGTTCCTAAAGTTAGAATTTCTTATTAACATGGATTTGAGTATAAGTGCCGACAAGAAGAGAATCGTAGGCCTAATAGGTACGTTTTTTCAAATTAAAAAAGTACCTACTGTAGTTACGTTTTACACTTTTACAGTCAATTTTAATATTGCATTTTGTGGCGATGTTCTGTTCTAAAAGCAACCTATTTTTAAGGAGAAGTTGATCGTTTGTATTGGCCAGCCCTGTATACTAAAAATCTGTTAGTTATTGGTGATCAATAAATCTACGGTCGCTTCCTCTTAATAGTAGCAATCATACTGTTGATGGGCTAAATAACATTGAGGTGTATGTATTAGCACGCTTTATCGTTTAATTATTGTACGTACACAATTTCCCAATAATCTAAATTTTGCCATGGTTTAGATAGGCTTAAAAAAAGCAACGTCTGAGCCCGGCAAACGATTCGTACTGTAGATTATATAAATAGGAATTTCGGCCATCAAATCAAAATTGTTTTGGTCAAACCAAATGTGAAGACAGTCTTTCACATAGGTACTAAGTAACTATATACTACGTGACAATTGCTTTGTCTGCTACGCAGAGTAAGTCACCTTTAAAAGCTAGCTTTCTGCAAAAAATAAACAAGTTCTCGATTTCTTGTCATGGTAACGGAAATCTCTGGAAAGCAATATTTTGTAAGGGGAATCCCTGCTGGCGTAAACCTTGGGACCCTCGCAATAAGCGATACATCACACCCCCAGCCCCATTTTGTCCCCCCCCCCCCCCTCTCCTACTACCAACCAGATATATACTCTCGTTTTCCTCTCGGCATCGTTGCAGCTTACTTACGCCGCCATGTGGACCAAAGTTGGTAACTAAGGATGAAGGCTGTACAGTGTACAGGCGGATTTTAGGGAGGGGAGTCAGAAGGTCCGGACCCCCCTAAAATAAATTAACTTACACTAGATAACAATGGGTTTACAGTGCGAATTAAAAATTATTATGTTTTTTAATGTTATAATAAACTGAACCTGACCGCTGACCCCCCCCCCCCTAAATTGCAAAATCCGCCCTTGTGTACAGGGAGGCTTTTTTACGGCTTGACACAATGCAGTTTATTGCTTTCCTGTTTATAAGTTAATATAAGGAAAGCTTGTTAAGGTCGAAATTTTCGATTTCAACAGATTTACTCGTTTTGAGGTTTCAACACCATAAAGTCTGTAACTCGACTCGTGGCCTAATTTTGCGTTTCTATACCTCCTCTCCCCTACCCAAAAAAAAGACTAAAAAAAGTTCCTCAAAAATGGCTCCGACGATTTCTTTTCAATTCACGAATATAGGTCACGCTCTCCTTAAAAGTTTGGTTCAGGGTGTAGAAAAATAAAAAAAGGATCAGCGGTTAATACACAATAATTAGGTAACGCTGAAGGCATGTAGGGTGATAAAATAGAATTTTTCTATTATAACACACAGCCTTAGCCGTTATGTGTATAAATACAATAAACCCATAATTCAAAACTAAAAAAAAAAAAAAAACAATTCCTACTGCTTACAACTTCTTCTGCCTAACTAACCATTCTTGCAGTAAAATGTGGTTACAAGTTTCTCTGAATAGTTCTAAGCTTGGCGTAAATGGATCTAAAGTGTCATGATCATTTAGTAAATGTGTGAGCCCGTTTATTGAGGAATTTATGGCAGAGTCAGTCCTCTTTTACTGCTGGTACAATAAGTTAAAATTTCTTGTTGGAAACTGAGGTACAATAAAATTTAGTTTGCCCAGGAAATTTTGATTGTCTTCTAGGCCATTTAATACTTTATAGATATACATATGGCATCAGCAATTTTACATTGTGTGCACAGACTCTTCGCCTCATATTTTTCTAACAGAGTAGAATATGGTATATATGTGGGATCAATTTTATCAAATTTTCTCGTCAAATATTTTAAGAATTTTTTTGCAATTTTTCAATTTCATTTATTTTGGTTTGGTAGTAAGGATTCCAGACCACACTACCATCTTCAAGCTTGCTTCGAACAAATGAGTTGAATAACACCATAATCGTTTTCCATTCCAGGAAATGCACTTTTGATGAATCCTAACTTACGATAGGCGGATAGGCCACATTAACTTTTTTACTTAAATGTGATGTTAGCAATACTAAAAAACTGAACTGATGCGAGGCTGCCGAATATCATTCAATTGTTTAAATAGACACAATTCGAATTTCCCGCGCTTAGCACTCTTGCGACGATTTCCAACATAAAAAAATTAAAAAATTCTGAAATTTACTCTTCACTTGTTTTAAAAAATTGGATTAATACCATCACGTGACATGGTATTATATTAACCCCGGTATTAAAATCGCCATGATTGGGCAGCAGATGAAGGAAATTTATCAGTCGCAAAAGGAAATCATCTGAGATAAGATAAGGGAATACAGTTGCTGTTGAAAAGTTTTTCAATCAGGTAGGATAACGAGGCTTTAGCTTTGGACGTTCCAACATGGGCAAAAGCTTTCGATTGAACTTTTCCTTTTTACTTTTTATAAATAACTTGGTAATCTGTAGATCATTACTAGAAAATAACAATAAAACTACTAACATTTCAGTTGACGCATTATGAAGTCTAGGGGTTTGACCCAATGATATTTACAAGCATAACATAAGGCATACTCATATAAGCCCATCATATTTGTTTCGATTGACAACTAGTTTTGCCTCACATGATATGATACTCGTCATTTTATGGTGGTTTTTGGGATATAAAAGCCACCAAAATGAAGTTATTAAACAAATGAAAATTATTCCAACTGACAATATTTTTGTGAACCTATTGTATATCCCGAATTTCATCGAATTCTAGCTAGTAGTTGGGCTCCAAATTGAGTTACAGACAGACGGCATTTCGTAAAAACCACTTTTTGGTATCCTGGGACGGGACTTCAAAACGTGTGCAATACCCATAGAAATCTCGAAATCAAAAATTTTGACAATCACAAAGCTTTCCTTATGCTAGCGTATACAATTTATATAGGAAAGTAATAATTGGCCCAGATTTCGTGTGCTTGTCAAAAACCGAGCAGTAATATAAATTTGCTCACAACGATTATGGCCTTGTCACACCCCCCCCCCCTCTTAGCCCAAGAAAAATATATATGTTACTATTGTATACGCAATAGCAATCCCCCAGGCGTTTAGAGCTAAATTACCTACCCTAAACTGCCACCAAAAACATACATATTTGAACACTGCTGGTTAAATGTTAATACAGTAAATTTTCACTCTTTAGCTAACTTTCAATATTGCTGTTTTGTTAGTATGTAACATATTGTAGAAACTGATTGAAATGAATTTTTCAGGGTCCCCAACTTGCAAGAACAGGTCCGAGTTTACTTGAACATGCTTTCCAATTTATCAATTAGTAGATAGAAGAAATGAGTAGTTTCGTGGTAAATAATTTTCCTATGGTTCGGATATCTCTGACGTCACTGGAGGTGAGGTAAACAGATTTAATGGCAGGGCACGCAATTTATTGGACGTGAATTTTCTAAAACTTTTTTGCACAAAACCAAATAGTTGTTTGGGAAAGCAACGTGTCCAGTTTCGGTACTCAATTTAACACCTAAAACATGTCTGAAGGTAGAAATCATCGATGGAAAGGCTTCGCTGAAAAATTATTTTTTAGTCAGTTTTCATTAAATTGTAGTTATTTTTTTTAACCCCAGAAGCAAACTATGAAGGGTCAAGCGACTTAATAACAACTAAAATATATGTGAATTTAAAAGAAATCGTTGGAGCCGTTTTTGAGAAATAATTTTTTAGACATTTATTTGGAGTTTTTTGAGAATTAAACCCCCCCAAATTGAGTTAGCCCAAAATAAAAAAATGGTCCCGAGGTATGATTTTTTTAAACCTACATGCTAAATGTCATCAAAATCGACCGAGTAGTTTGCCGGAAATCGATGAACAGACAGAGTGACAGAGCGACAGAGTGACAGACAGAGCGACAGACAGATATTTCGTAAAAACCACTTCTTTGGGTTCCTGGTATCTCAAAACGTGTAAATCCGATGAAATCTCGGAATCGAAAATTTCAAACATCACAAAGCTTTCCTTATACTACGTACATATAAATTGGAAAGCAAAACCAACTGAATAACCATTAACCCATAATTATTGTTTACAAGCTAATCATATCCGAAATTAAATCTAAGCACTGGGTTAGTAAATTAACTGTTATCCTTCGCTGCTCGGGCTGCAGCTATGGAGCAATGTGGCATTATGGATTTATCTCTAATTCAGTCATCTCATATATTTACTGTAGTTGAAAATTTGAATAAATAAATAAATAAATGTATTGTGTTTATTCAATATTACATACAGTGAGAATATAATGAAGTAGGGGTGGCCCAAGGCAGGCGCGGATCTAGAATGAGAAGGAGGGCGCTAAGATTAAATTTCGATTTTTTTTTTTTTAAATAGGGCTGAAATATTGGGGTTTTACGCATTTTCAGAGCAATAAGGGTCCTATATTATAGGCAAATGATACAATCGAGTACAAGGGGGGCCCGGGGTTCCCCCCCCCCCCGGGAGAAAATGTGTGAAAAGTAGGACTGACACAGTGGGGTTTTACGCATTTTGAGGACCCTAATGGGGGGGGGGGGCTATAGCCCCCATAGCCCCCTGGCCTGGCCCAAAGGATTTCTCCCGTAATGGGCCCTTCATACTAATAACTATAAAACTTCAATAATATATAACTTATTTCACTCGTATCAGTACTTGGTTATGTTCTGCTTTCACCTGTTTCATTACGTGAATATAGTAAGCTGTTTCAGCTTGTCCATTATCGCTTGCAGCCGGTGTAGGTTGACATCAAGATCGTATAATAAGTGTACGAAGAAAACAAATACAAACATAATTTCAAAAAACAAATGCAAACAAATTTCAAAAATTTGACGCATACTTGTTATTAGAAGAAAAGTGATCAATAGTTGAAAAAACCAGTGGAATGGCGTGAACAATGAAAAATTCAAATTTCCGTCAATACTACATTTACTATCACTATTGTAGGTTGACATCAAGATCGTATACCAGTTTGCCAAAATGACCAAAATGGGCAAAAATGCATACGGAAACAATTCAAATAATGTCTGAAAAGTGAAATCCACGGGGTCGTTGGCATTGGACAAGCAACTTACGGGCCACTATAAGTCAATCAATCAATCAATCAATATATTCAAAATTAAGAATACAATACAAAATATACATATTAGAAAATGAACCCTAAAGGCCATGTGGCCCGTGATGGGTTCTGTCTGTAGGTCTGTGTCCATAAAAAGCCCTGCAAAAATTACATTTACTCAGGCCTATATTATATAGTATGCCACTAAAAGCCATTAAGAAAATTAGGCATGAAAATATTTCTAACCCTGCTTCTTTTAAAAATTGTCTGTGCAACCAACGATGTAAGCCAGTGTTATTCGTACTGCTGAATAATATGTAGGCCTGGGTCCATAAAAAGTACTTTAAAAAAAATTCCCATAGTTGAAAATTAGGCCAAAAAGGCCCTAAAAGTGTGAAATGAGGGAGGCGGAGAGACTTTTTTCGACATTGTCTCTGAGGAGAAGATGGTGCACTTGATTAGGCGGGGCGGCTTAGCAGTAATGGGGATTGATTGCGGCAGTGATATCTAAATCATGTGTGGGCTGCTGAATCCCCCCTTTCTACACTTACCTTATAGAGCATTGCCCATGTCTCATGGTTTCACCTTGCTGTTGGGATTTCAGCGGTCGATTCGATTTGCCTGCTGATTCAATCCTTGATTTGTCTCTTAGGGGGTTTTAATAATTTTAACTCACAAGTTATTAAGACTGTTGTTGAACCTATACCATAGATGTTTCCATTAATTTATCTTTCCAGGTATTACTGTGGATCGCTTATTCCTTTCTACCATCCAAATATACAATATTCCTCTTCAATCAAATCTTTTTAACTTTTGTATTAAATTAAATATAAAATAAGCTAACATATTTTGAGTTGATAAAGGGGTGGGCAATATCTGTGGTCAGCTTCCTTTTAATAATTGGAATGTTTTCTTTAACGGAAAGGTATCTGGAAAAAAAACCCTCCCACTCTAATGAAAAAACTTGAAATGACGTCACTTAGACCTAAAAAAATTAAAATTCAGTTTCTTTGTAAATTAATATTTGCTAATGTATTTTAAGCATGTGCTATAAAATGTTTCCGAAGATACAGTATATACGTGTATAATTTACTGTATGAAGCAGTACAACCCGCATGTAATGAAACAGAACGTAATTTCGTGAAATGGTAACGTTATTAGAAACGCTATACATCAATAAAAACAAACATAAATAAATGCAACCACAATAAATCATCTCAAAAAATTACATACAAACATGATGTTAAAAGGGTCCCATGTCAGTTCAACTGTCTGAATAATACACACAAACAAAGGAACCGGTCCGAGTTTACTCGAACATGCTTTCCTATTTATAAAGTAGTAGATAGAAATAATGTGTCATTTCATTGCTAATAATTTCCCTTTGGTTAAATTTCGGATCCCTCGGGGGGGGGGGGGGGGACCCTCAATATATTAAAAACACCTTAAAACTAAACTCAATTGCATAATTTGGAACGAACAGACCAATACATTGTAACAGTAGTAACAATGACAGGGCACGCAATGTATTGGAGCGTGAATTTTCCATAATTTCTTCAAAAACTAACTTTTTGCACAGAAACAAATAATTTTTTGGGAAAACAACCTGTTCGGTTTTGTTACTCTATTAAACACCTAAAACATATCTGAAGGTAGAAATCATCGATAGAAAGGTTCCGGAGAAAAATTATTTTTTAGTTATTTTTCATGAAAAATGAGTTATTTGTATTTTTTTACCCCCAGAAGCAAACTATCAAGGGGCAAGCGACCCACCGCATTTTGTTGACAATTATAGCGACTGTAATATATGTGAATTTCAAAGAAATCGTTGAAGCCGTTGTTGAGTAATAATTTTTTTAGACTTTTTTGGGAGTTTTTTTGAGAATAAACCCCCCCCCCCCCCCCAATGAGTTAGCCCAAAATAAAAATAAAAAGTCCTGAGGTATGATTTTTGTAAAACTACAAGCGAAATTTCGACAAAGTCGAATTAGTAGTTTGCCCGGAAATCGATGAGCAGACAGACAGAGCGGCAGACAGAGCGACAGACAGACATTTCCTAAAAAAACACTTTTTTGGGTTCCTGGGACCTCAAAACGTGTAAATCCGTTGAAATTTCGGAATCGAAAATTTCGACCATCACAAAGCTTTCCTTATACTACGTACAAATTGGAAAGCAGTAAAAAAACTTTTCAATAGAAATAATCGAAATCGACTATCGGCTAGCCTATAAATAAATATTGATTTTTTCTCCATTACTAAGCCAACCTAGCGGAGTTAGGGCTATAAAGCCCTCTCATACACTCAACTAGGAAGGCCCGGGACCGCCTGCTTTACATGCCCTCCGAAGCATGGCCAGAAAATGTAACAAGTGTGGGACTCGAACCAATAACCTTTCGGGTGAAAGTCGGAGTCTCTACCACTACTCTACATGTCGTAGTGTATAGTGTTTAAAACAAAAAAAAAGGTCACCCCATTTAAATAATTTACCATCGATGAAATGTTTAGATATACAGCCGCTGTTGGCCCGTAAAACCTTCATGACAGTCCACACGAAAAGTCATAAAATCCACCATAAAATGTAAAGTTGGCCATTCCTTGGATCGTAGGGACCATTAGGGACTTAAACAGTTATTGTGGATAGAGGGGGGGGGGGGGTTGGTCACTGGCACTTGCACTCTTGTTGTATAGCGATATAAAACTTGCTGCATTTCATTCTCCATTCCCACCAACCCTTAATGTTCCGTTAATGAACGCTTAAACCAAGTGATGGCAACACTGCACTTTCCCTTGCGCATTTTTAGAGTTTCATTCTATCATGAAACCCACTGGTTTTTTTCTTCTTCAGCATTACATATATTCATTGCTTAGACTCGTATCTGTATTTGGTTAAGTCATTGGATTTCATTGCGTCAATGGTAAGCTTGTCTCAACTTGTCCATTATCCCTTGTAGCCGGTGTAGGTTGACATCGAGAACGTATACCAGTTTGCCAATGGCCAAAAATTCATACGGAAACAATACAAATAAAGTCCGAAATCCATGGGGACATGGGACCTATGGGCCACTTTCAGTTCACCTGGGTCCATAAAAAGTCCTTTAAAAAAATTTTACCTTTTAAAAGCAGTAGGTACGTAGGAACAGTCGGACTGCGAGACATAGCATGCCATTTTTTTTTTTTGTTGCTCTGCTGATGGACTCAATTCTGTAGATGGTAACACGATGCTCCGGAAAGGCAAAGATCTGGGGTTCGAGTCCGGCATTGTCCAAATTTTTCTTGATTCCCGTATTTTTATATAATGTCCTGTGGAGAGGACCGACCGAGTGGAGTAGAAGAAATGTGTCCGGGGTGACCCCTCATGCTGCTCACGCGGTACTAAGAGGGAAGAAGAAGTCCTGAGGAGTCAAATTATTATAAAAAATTGCTTATGCTTACAATTATGTAGCTCGCAGGTCTGTTCAGTTACATGGTTATGTAGCAGTGCGAACCTGCCCAACATTGTGAATCATATAGAATAGAAGGTGGACAATTGGTGTACTTGGGAAAGTCATGCCCTGTGGGTGTGGGTTTGAGTCCCACATTGTCCAGGTTTTTCTTAATTCTCTATCTTTTGATAAAAGGTCAAACCAGAGCCAAAGCTTCAAAATTGTGCCACCGAGACTGACCACCGAGACTGATACATATTATTTATTCAGCAGGCATGGGTGTCAACAGCTTTGAGCATGGAGCCAGGAAGAGTTGAGAGGCAGCTGCCCCCCCCCCCACAGCTTGAGGTGCAAATATTAATAGAAAAATTAGGTTGAATTGGTTTTAACTTTTTACTTCTTCTGTAATTTTTTTAAATCAAATAAACTGCTTATTACCAGATAGTGATATTATTATACCTTTAATTATGGCCCCAACGATTATGACCAATGGCTTATAACCAAGGCCGTGTCCAGTTTTGATTTTGGGGGGGGGGGGTTCAAAAAAATTTTACGTCATTTATTCATGAAAGTTCAAACTCAAATAAATTTATTCCAATTCTTCAAACAATACAGGTTTACATTTAAAAAATTATTTCGGGGGGGGGGGGGGGGGTTCGGACCCCTAGGACCACCCCTCTGGGCACGATCATGCTTATAACATTCCCCCTCCTATCCACATTTACTGTAGCTAGACATTGTGGGCTTCACGTAACAAACGAAAAATAAACAAAGCGCAAACAATTTGTTACAATTTGAAAATATAACCTACGACTAACACAGCATTTCAGCAATAGTTTTTAGCAAAGCAGGAATTTCCATCATTTTCCGGGATCCAAATTTATGTTGAACAATGTCATTTCGGGGGAAACATCAATTTCGAAAAATGTGAAACATTTTCTCTGGAAAAAGCAAAGCTTTGACGGTTGTTGAAATGCTATGAGTTTTTGCAGCTGCCGGGTGGTACTCGTATCTGCCATCCCATCCCCGTCAGCGCTCCTTGACATTTTAAAATAGAAATCTCAAAAATACGTTTTATTTAAAATTTAATGAAATTCCCAGCAACTCTCAGCAGCCCTGGAATTTTCCTCCCTTTACTTTCTTGCTCTCTCTTCTTTCTCAAATCAATTTTGAGACTTCAATATGGATGATATGGAAGACTGGAATACGACGAATAAAAAGATTGGAATATATAGTACAACAGAACTCTTAATTCTCCGAATCTTTTGGGAGTGGGTGAGAATATTTGAATAAAATATTCGAACAATTGGACCTCTCTAAAAAAAGAGTACAATTTTGACGAAAAAGAGCTTGTTTTCAGTACTGTATGCATTTTTATTGATTAAACGAGTGTTAGTACAGTACGGAATTAAAAGAAAGTCTAAGTTAACAGAATTGAGGGCATGGTTGAAGGCACCAACTCAAGAGGACGACATGAAGGACCTAGGGTGCGCCGCCTACAAAGAACTGAAAAGGACCGCACAAAACAGACAAGAGTGGAGGAGAAAAATAAAACATTCGCTGCAAACCAATCCTTAGATTGCAACTCATGAAGAAGTTAACATTATGGTCAATTTGACTGTCTTCGCACTTTATCGGGCAACGGAGTCACGCATTCACTCAACTTTCTTGGTCTGAAAGCCATTCGTATAATGGGAGTACTACTGTTTGTATTGTATATATGAATTCGCAGTGCCGGGTTTGGCTTGGCCTTGTGGAGGCCCCTGGGTCCGAATTGTGTGAGGGTCCTTTCTCGGGCAGAAAAGTTTTGTACCCTTACTCAAACAAATATTCCACTATCATTTATAAAATGGAGACTCAGGATGCAAAATAAAATAGAGTACGGCGATTAATCATTAATGCCACGGCACGTTCCAATTTCCCGCCAAATATTTCGAAAAGTATATTTATTTGCTTTAGTTTTTCTATTCTATTGCTATTTTTTATTTTGCGGTTTTATGTGGGCCCCCTTTTTTGTGGGGGCCAAACCTGGCACTGTGTATTCGTATGTATACTGTACTCAATTTTCGGATGATAAGATTTGTAATTTGTATAGAGTAGTTATAGTATAATTTTGTGGAATAAAGGCTTAATGAAGTAATGAACGCAGTTGGAGGTGGGAGACTGTACATCAGTACAATATAAAGTATACAATATAAAATATTTTCAGGGGGATCACCTCTATACTAGATTAACTCATATGACAATATTTCTCCTGCATTTAATTTAAAAAAAAAAATAGAACGGTTTCTTTTTCTCACCGGATGGCATCATAACGTCACTTCCGAAAATCTACTTTCGAAAATAACCAACGAATAAAATTTATCAGTTTTCCGGCCACGGGTCTGCCATCCGATCTAGGCGAACTGTTTTAAAATAAAAATCCTCTTCATTTGAATATTTGGCACTTTGGCCGAGAGCGTAGCCAAATATTCGGTATGCGTGACAACTATAAATAACTTAATCAAAATCATTCGAGATAAACTTATTTAATTTTATTTATATGAACTCTATTGTAAAAATGCACAAACAACTAATTTTCAATAAAAAGCAATATTAGTTATCGAATAATGGCTACGCAAATTTTGGAAGCAGGTTGACTGATGTCTAAACAATCAAGCTAGCTGCTTCAGATATGAAAACCCAATCCGACCCTGAAAGTATTGCTTTTTCAGCAATATTGCATTTCTTTTGGGTCTCGTGTACAATAAGACAATATATTGTATACGGTACCGTATTTTTCATAAGAGAAACTTTGAAGAGGTGCTATACCGATGTAACGGACCGTTTCAAACGCTTGCGACATGCTTCGCTTATTTTTTTTTCTCATGAGAGGAATATTTGTCTTTGTAAAACAATTTGGGAAACATACTACCGTATAGCGAGATTTTATTTGAAATATTTTGAAATTCGATTTTGTCTTTACAAGAACCATTTAAATTTATAAGGTTAGACGAACGGTAGAACATTAAAGAAGATGACTTGAAAAAAATATCACACCATGAGAAATGAGCTGTTGGCATGCGAGAGAAAATTATGGGCAACTGCAGCTTTATTAGCTACCTACATTTTTAAGTATTTTAAGTTTTAATATTATTTACTTAGATGGGTGATATTTTCGAATATACAATAATTGAGGAGGCTGTTTACAAACATGGCCAACTCCAAGTTTTAGAATTTTTCAGGAGAGCGGATTTTCTGTTGAAAATTGCATTAAGTTTATAGCTAACCCCAGACTTCTCAGCGCTTCTGTGCGCAATCTGGCTGCTTTTGTCACTTTATTTTACAACGTGCAGGTGGACATTAAAATTTTCTGCAAGGTCGGATCAAAACCCAATTTTGTGAAAAAATGGAGTTGGCCACGTTTGTAACCAAGCTCCTCAATTGTTTCTTTCATTTCAAGCCCAGCTGCAAGCCAAACTCACTCAATTCAAGTGAGGTTTTCTCTAGTGACTTCGGTCTTCGTGGAAGCGAAACATTATATTATACGGTAATTAAAAAAATAAATAAAACGCACAATTCGAGAATACAATTATTTGTGGAGTTGTGTGCTAAAATATTTTTATTTTTTCAATCTCACTCATTGAAAAAAGCTTGGCTTGGTACATGCACCCCTCCCCCTTCAGGTACGTCAGCTCAAAATCTCTACTGAAAGTTGAAACTGTATCGGATCGTGTAGTATCAGCGCCGTACTCAAGAATTTTGTTGAATGAATTTAATATAAAATTATAGCCTGTGTATTCAACTTCCAAGTATAAGTAACTAATGGGCCTACACATGATTTACCTTGCCCGGGGAAAGTTTGTGTAAAATGGGCCAAGAATAGATAAGGGGCTATTTTTGAGTATGATTATTTTAATGAAGATTATTGCTTTAACAACATTAAGTCAACTTGGTTAAATAATTAGAACTTTATGTTTAATGTTATTAACTGAATGTTGTTGTTTTCATCTCTTTTTTTCAACTCTTTACGCGTTTTGATAGCAGTAAGGTTTAGATATTACCGAAAATGATTCGTATCACTGTAACTAGGGGATCCCAGTGGTCTCCCTCTGGGCCATTTTTTGATTAAATAGGCGCGCAATAGTGGGGTTTGACGCATTTTGACAGCAGTAAGGTCAGGTTTAATAGACGGAGATTCGTTTACCTGCAAGAAGGGAGGTCCAGGGGTCTACCCTGAAGAAATCGTTGGAATAATTAAACCTGAAATGTTGGGGTTCTTCACTTCTAGGCCTAGCAAGGTTTAGATTTAAACGACAAAGAGTCATAAAACTGCCGAAGTGAAAAGTTTTTTAATGAATATGCGTGAAATTTTGGGGGGTTTACGGAATTAGATAGCAGTAAGTATTAAATTTTACTGACCAATAATCAATAGCTGCTTACATATTTTTACACTTCAAGACTTATTGAAAAACTCCCCCCCCCCCCCCACTTGTTCAGAAGAAGTATTCTGACGTTCTCCTAAAAGGTTGTTAGATTTTTAAGTAATTTTTAGTAATTGAGATTTGAGTGTAACTACTATAACTCCACTAGGTAAACTCCACAGCAAATTAAAAAAGTCATTGGGCATTTAGTTATTTATCGATATAGTAAAAAATTAGTATTTCAAATCGTCCCTTAGGCTTAGGAAATTTTCTAGCTTTAGGTTATCAAACTAATTATTGCAACTTTGTCTCTTACGTTATCTGCGTCTTTGCCTTTGATATTGTTGATGACTGCACCTGTCTAATTGCATTTGATGTTCAAAGTAGCAAGTCAGATATTAAATGGGAAACAAATGTTTCGCAGGCAGGAAAATAATATAAATGTCAATATACGAGTTACACGTGCCAGTCCCATATAAATTTGCACGTGTCAACAGCGCTGAGTATCATCCAAACAAATATAACGCGCACGTATTGAAAATTTCTCTGTAACAATATGCAACCATGCAGTAAAATACCTGACATAACTCACTTTGAAGAGTCACTGGGGCGGCACGGGGGTGCGGGGTGCATTGCTGAAAGCACGGGCTGGAGAGCGAGTGCCGCTCTACATCATAACCAAACGCTACTTGTTATTTTAATAAGGCTTTATTGAAAGGTGAATTCCCCACTGTGAACCAACCACCGTTGATCAAACAACATAGCTCTCACCAAGATATAATTTTCCCCAGGGTGAATTTAAGCCGCGGCGATTCATTTTGCAAAATTGCAACCGGTTGGTAGGCCTTTTTCTACTTCGTCGGCAGTCTACTGTACTGCAGTAAGTTAATTTAAGGTCAGGTACACATTGACACCATTGATCCACTGAAAAATTTGTCACGGGAGCAAATGGGCTGGTGATTGGTTGGTTGGCGCAAAAAAAAAAAAAAAAAAAAAAACCACCTTAAGAAGATTCCTAGGTCGCTGGTGTGTCACTGGTGTTTCGAGGGGGTCGCCCCGGACCCACTTCTTGTACTAGGCGCTATCGCTGACGCTAACGTCATTGTTTTTCCGCTTGCTCCGGCGAGTTGTTCAATTCATTCCTCTAGGGATGTCCTTCGTCTGCCGATGGGTCTTCTACCTTGTGGCTTTGCTTCCACCAACCTCCGGATGGTCCTGTTCTCGTCCATCCTTAGGACGTGGCCGCGGCCAAACCGCCGTGCACCTGTGGCAAAAATATGCTGAAGTAGACTCATGGGTTTTGCGCCAACTCTTTAGCTCTCATGGCAAATTTAGCAGTGGATCACTGGTGTCCGAATCATCATCCATGTGTGTGCCGGGCTTATGGGAGAGATTTCAAAGTAGTCTACTAGTATTTTGTAAGCATGAAATAGCCCGATGTATTTGACGAAATCAGTGAATTTTTAGTTCCACAAAAGTTGCGTACTGGGTGCACAGTAATCAGATTAGTCTACAAGTTAGTTACCTATGTGAAACCCTGTGTTTCCACAAGCTGTGGCTAATGGCAAACTTGTTTTTGTAGTGTCTATATTTTGTAATGTTAATTTTGAGCCTTATCTCGTATTCTCGTTGTCCGACATTCCGCTCCCTTTCACATTATAGCCAGGATAACATGTTCTATCTCACCATGGGGCCTACAGTCTACGATGCTTCGATCAATATAATTAATTTCAGGTTTGTGCGCAGCATGCATCGTTACAGCCAATTCCACATTGGGCGCTTTCGTCAAAGCGTGCCCTAGGGGTAGCTTCACATAAAGATTCATCAGATCTGTTGAAGCTGGGTCAGCACTGCTGGGGTGGGGAGGTACCTGGAGAGCGGTTGCTTAGCAACGACGGACGCCTTTCCAGATTTTCCGCTTCCTCGCATTCTGCTCGAGTGAATTGTATATTTGTATACGTACGCACACAATTATATTTAATGAAAAACACATGTGATGGTAATTAAGTCAAGGTTCCGACTTTCCTGTCCCCCGTGACAGACTTTCTTTAGATTTGGGTTTAGTAGCTGAATCTGGTGAATCATAGCAATAATGAGTAATTACACAGTTTCTGTTCCTGTCAGCTGTAGCTCTATATTGGTCGAGCAATCATCGCGAAATCGGGAGTATGCGAGATCCTACAAGTTGCTTGAAGACGCTTATTCCACTAATGTCAATAGTGATAGTAAATGTAGTATAGACGGAAATTTGAATTTTACTCTATGCCATAGTTAAAATTGATCAATGATCATAGAGTAAAATCACGCGTTGCAAACAATAACAAACTAAAATGGCGTCATGGGATATGTTAAGTACAAACATTTTATATTTTATTGTTTATAAAACAATTTTCTTCCATTAAACAGATCGGTGAAGGTCGATCTTACTTCGGATCTCCTACTATATTATTAGGTTTTATTAAAAATAATAAGTGTACGAAGAAAACAAATACAAAATACAAATCTCAAAAAACAAATGCAAACAAATTTCAAAAATTTGACGCATACTTGTCATTAGAAGAAAAGTGATCAATAGTTGAAAAAACCTCTGGAATAGCGTGTATCAATGAAATATTCAAATTTCCGTCAATACTACATTTACTATCACTATTAACGTTGGTGGAATAAGCGCCAAAGTGTTACGGGGTTCATTTTTGGCGACTATCAGTTTCTGTACTTCAGTACACATCTCCAGTTACGTTTCTGTCGTACTGCAGAAAGTGACTGGAGCATGACACCGCAGTAAATTATTTCGAACTTCATCACTCAATCAATGCACTGAATGTATATCTTTCCTATAGAAATCCAAAATGCCGGCTGTACATGTAGCCAGAGAGAAATTACGTCAAAATGGGATGTTGTGGTTTGATTTGATTTGATTAGAGTTGTTGGCGGTGAGCATCTTCCTCAAATCCTGCACGAAAGTGCCAAGAGGTTCACAGTTGAACTGTTATTGTTGGCTGTTGAACACTGTAGATCCAAAAATTGGCATGCGAGGATTTTTACTAACTGAAAATAAGTTTACATAAGTTTCTAAAAGTGTATAAATAAATTAGGCATGCACTAGGCATTGTGCGAGGGTATGGTCGAAAATTAACGTAAGTAACGATTAGGGTTAGGAAGCTAATTTTATGACAATGCGTTTCTAAATAGGTAGAAGGTAACTTTATTTTTATTTTTTTTATATAAGCTTATAGGATAGTTTTTCAAAGCATTCGTCCTTTTTTAAGTTTCTCAACTGATTATATTAGGGCCTACATAGTGTAGTACTACTACTCTACTAGTACCTATGTAAGCTTATTACATAGTGGTTTGTATTTAATTTTTAGTTTTATCCATTTGAATATATAATAAGTAGGTACTGCAACAGTCCAGCTACACCCTAGTCCCTAATGCACTGCTTTTACTTGTATTACTTTTTTTTAGATTAATCACATACACACTATATAATGAATGTATCCGATTGACCTCTTCAGTCGCCTGTGTAGGTTAGTTACTTACTTTCCGTGTCCGGACCGTCAGATCATTTTCCAAAACTTTGCGGCCTTGATGGCGTTGTCGTTGCATACAAAAAGGTCAGCTACACTGCAAACAGTGCCCATGTCTCTGCATACGAGAAGGTGATCAGCAGTTTGGACCTCCCCGCAGTCACATAATTCGTCCTCAATATAACCCCATTTCTTCTGCGTGTATCTGCATCTCGAGACTCCAGTTCTAAGCCTATTTAGTGTTCTCCACTCTCCGTAGGGCAGGTGGCTTCCCTTTGCTATTTCTTCATTGGCTTTGAAATTGGAGATAATCGGGAGTTCCTCCTCCCATAGACTAGTTCTCTAGTAGGTTAGTTGTTGAGTTACGACACGTCTCCGATCGCATCGCGTGTAAAGACTCGCACAAGTGTAAGCACGTTACCACTTGGCCATCGAAGTCGATCAATAATACCACACATCACACACATCAAGGACGGATACGGGGGGGGGGGGGGTAGCTGCCCCCCCCCCCCCCAAAAAAAAAATTTGGTAAATCTATTGTAAATTAAGTTATTACGCTCTAATTTAATCGATCCCATATATGTTTTTCCTATTTTGACCCTCAGCTACCCCCCCCCCCCAAAAAAAAACAAATGGGCTGGATCCGTCTCTGCCATACATTAGTATTTAGTGCAACTTGACCTATTGGAAGGCGAGCTTAATCAACTTGTTAGTTGTTAGCAAATCCATGGAGTAACCAATGCAAATTTACAAATTTCTTCCCGAATTCCCTAAAACGTTGTAACAGATAACAGAAAATCCAGAGAACCCGGAGATGCACGTTGCATCGATTCTCTCACTTGCACTCATTGAGCTCCGCATTGGCTGTCCTTGTTTTTGAAGACACCTCCCAGTTGACTAGGGCGGGCGGGGCGCTTACATGGCTCTACACTTACCGGAAAAGTCCTCTGGTGTTGGGGCTTAGCCTACTACCTACAGTTTCTTAAAAATTAATTGTTAGTACTTATTTCTTTGCACGAACACAACACATAAATTATACCGCAGGACACATTTGTACTCGTTTACCTGAGGTCCTGAGCCTTGATTTCAATGGCAAGCACATAATAATAATTATTTGACAAGCCAAGCCTATGGATTAGGTTGGGTTCAGGAATTTGTCTTGTATAGTAGGTATTCTTTAGATCTCTTGTCGGAAAAGTCTTCTTTAAAGAAGGATCTGCCATTTTTACTTTCCTACTACACTTACCAGAGTCTCTTACCTTGAAAAACGAAGTCTATAAATAAAAAATAATAATAATGGCATAAATATGATATGAAACCAATTCAATATCAAAATTAAAAAAAAAAAAATCTTTTTGAGTAAGAAACATGCAACAAAAATATTCACTCAAAATTGTGAAGTATCAAACAAAAATGCCGCTATAGCCCATTATATATTTTATAACACGAAACGATATCGAATAAGTTATGGAGCAAGCTAGTAGTTTACGGGCAAGTTTGTCGATTCGGGCATTTGGCACAGTAAAGTAAAATAATCAAACTAATTATCGTTATGGGGAACATATTGGAATCCACCCTTATGCTTTTAAGTTATAACAACCAACAATAAACTATTGCCATGCTCCATTAAATTAAAAAGAGACATGTCATGTATAGTAAACAACATACTGTACGTCCATCTTGTCAATACAGTAGAACCACATAATTATCCAAGTGTCGGAATATTAATAGACTATCGTTTTCACAAAAAAAAGTAAAGCTTGTATGTGGCCTGGCTGCTAGAAATAAGTGGAACACCAAAAAAGCTTACTCGTCGTCAAAATCGCTAGGTAAATACATTTTTGAAAAGCTCCAATTATCGGAGTATGTTCAGAGGCGGATTTAGCAACAGGCAACTGAGGCAAATGCCTATATCTGCGCGAGCGTACATTACAGATTTTATGTGTGCATATTATGTAAAAAAAAAATTAAAAGAAAAGAATTATCAGATATAAAGGAATAATTTTTCAAATTTAGGCGCTCATTTCTGTTCAGTTGGTACTCCATCTAAAAATGTGAAAATGTGGGGGGGGGGGGGTCCCACCTCCTATACGTACAATAATTATTAATGTCCGCAACAAGGGCAGTGCCAATATATCCGCACGAAGCCAAATCTGCCCCTGAGTATGTAAAGTAAAGTAAAGTAAATTTATTTATCGAGAAATGCATTCTACATACATTTCATTAGTTATCCATTGCGGCATTGCAGGGTCTACACATCAGAAAGCCAATCATAATTATAATAAACAAAAAATTGTTGGAATGGCGTCCACTCCCAATTGATAGCTGAATTTTGAGGGTTCTCGAATATCAAACTATATTTTTTGCCCCAATATCGTATTTTCATAAGTCTGTTAAGTCAGTTCGATAAGCATACCATTTTCCATGTAAATGAGTACCTAGTTATAGTGAAATTGGAGATCCTATATGCAGATTTTTTTGCTTTCATTGTATGAATTTGATTTGTAATTTTCTTGAAAGTAATATATTTTATAGCATGTTATTTTATTAAAAATATGTATTTTCTTAAAAATAATTTAAATAATTTCCCTTTCTTTGTAAAGGTCTTTATAATTGGTGATCAGTGAATTTGACGTCACCTAAAAAAATTATGAACTAAAATAAAAAATACGTTTAAAACAAATTGGAAATTGGAATAGCATACAGTGTGTGTCTGTGCAAGAGCGAATAATACAAGCTACAGTATCGTATATTTTAATTTTCATATTTATTTGAACGGTAGGAGTGAATATTAATATTTTAATATTTTCATAATAAAATTTATTTACTACAAGTATTTTCTTCAAATAATATTTCTACCCTGTAGTGGTTTTTTTTAGCTGAAGGGTATACAGCCAAATCCAATCTGGTAGTGGTTCTAGAGCTAGAAATTTAATAAATTAGCTCATACGTCATGTTTTTTTTTTCTCAAAAATTTAAAAAATTTGGAGAGATTCCCCAATGATTAATATATTTCATGTGTGTTAGTGTTCAGGGGCGTAAATTTGGCGGGGGCACGGTCCATCTTGCCCCACCTCCCTTTGGGGGGCTTTGCCCCCCCAAGTCTCGGGCAAGGCCGTAGCCAAGGTGGGGTTCATGGGGGTTCAACCCCCCCCCCCCCCGAAATGAAATGGCTTGATACTAGATAGAATCGGATTTTGAGAGGAAAAATAAAAACTACTATGTAATACCCAATGAAATTTCTGAAACCCCCCCCCCCCCGAAAAAAACTCCTGGCTACGGCCTTGGCCTCGGGCATTGTAAGATGTGGTACATGGAGACCCCCGGGCCCCTTTGCAGCATTATGAACATAAGCGCATTCCTTTGTTAGCTTTGTAAAATCTACAGCTATATTTTACTATACTATTAAAATGCGTAAAACCCTACTATTTTGCTCTTACATTTTCAATTTTTCCTTATCCTGCCTGATGACGTCATAACGTCTACTTAGTTTTCCCCCACCATCATTCTAAAACTTTACGCCTCTGTTAGTGTGTAAGCTACAGTACGGTACATACTGACATGAAAAAATGCGGATACTTTTACTCTAGAAACCGTTCAAAAGAAGTGATAGTAGTCATACAAAGTCGCTAATAAAATTATAGGCTAAAGTACAATAACTGGAGATGCTCCAGTTGGTTTATGGCAAAACATGGTGGGTGCTCCCATACGCTCGCAAACAATGCTCTATGCTCGCTTCATAAAATTTGGCTTTCACCTAAAGTCTCTTCCGGCGCAACTCACTGTCATGAACATTTTAATGAAGTGCGTACGTCTTACATATGCAACAGTAAAACTTCATGCACAGCACAATTTCACTAATTAGGCCCACCCAATAATAATTACCCCTCACAATCTCATGTAAGACAAATTAAGCGAATGGATAACAGCAGATGCGCGTGGAAAGGGAAAAAAATAGAGGGAACAAGACGAAGCGGAAGACCAAGGAAGAGACACAGATTTTTTTAAATTAAGTACCGTGTGTGTTATTCAGTTAAATGAGAGACATTAACAATAAAATATATAAAATCTTCTCCTTTGTAACTTTGTAATATTTTGAACACATTTATAATGAGAGTTAACTTTGTGAAATATCACATAAAAACATATAAATATCGTCTCGACCGGTTTCGACAGATTGTCATTCTCAAGTGAGCAGATAAAACTTAAAATAAAAACAAGTAATTGCAAGTTATAAACCGGTTGTAACGATATTTTTATGTTTTATATGTTTTTATGTGATATTTTACAAAGTTAACTCTCATTATAATATTAACAATAAAAAAATACTCCAAACTAAATGTTATAGGCTTGTAATTTATGAAATTATCATTTAAAGTTTGGATTAGAATCAACAGATAAGGTGCCGTAGCATAATTTACCAACGGCCCTTGCTAGGCCTTAGGTATTCTAAAATAATCATATCATAAAAAAAATCTTTTGATCCAGTGTTGTAACGTGCTCACCCGCCTCACCAAATATTATATACAAAACATTACACCACTTCCCAATTTAAATTCAACTACCGTATAACTCAGCAATAGAAACAGCAATAAAACTTTTAATTACACCTTCAAAACTGAAAATTGAAACATACAAGAAATCCAGACTGTGTTTATAATGGTAATGAAGGCTATTCTGGATGTTGCACCTCAACTTGGAGTTATTCATATCTTTCTCTTTTTCACACAAACAAAGATATTCCCATCTCCATAGCACCCTGAAAATAGGTTCTATGACTTCTCACCATTTACTTAGCGCAAAGCTATAGGAAAATCCTCGGGAAATATGGCGGGGACCGTGCCTAGGCAGGGAATCAGAGTGAGAGCACTGGATTTGAAGCGATCAAAGTTACATCCGAATAGAAAACATGGGCGATAACGGTTAGAGCCGTATTCACTCATGGCAACGCAAAACCACTGATTCTCCATGCTTAGCTTGCGGGGGGAGAAGTGGCGACGAGGGAACCCCTGGGGAGTCGGAGCAACGTCGGCCCTATCCCGCTCAGTCCAATGTTGAACGATATTAGCGAATTGTCAGCAGGGCCGGTAACTTTGGATTATAATCGGTAATATTTTGGGGGTGTGTGTGGACCATGTGGGTAATTCGGTGAGAAGTTGTGTGTTGGTAACCTAATTAGTCAGCACCATTCTTTCGTCACTGACCCTCCGGGCCAACCCCAGTGCCATGCTAAACAACCTGGCCGGCACGGGGAACAACAACATTGGAGGTTAGTGTTTACAGTAATTTGATTTATTACAAGCATGTAGCGCCTAATTGACAAGTGTAAATTAATGTTAGTCGACTCCGACGGCAAATGCGTTGACATTGTACATGCAGTTCTTTAAGAAATTATTGTCCATACATATGCTTAATTTACATGTCAAGGTGCAGTGTTCATTGTTTGTTTACAATCATCAATCAAATTAGACTAATTTATCCAAGCCGTTAACGTTTACTGTGCTTTGTATGCTGCTGTATGCAGTCTATTATTTTTTACGTACATTAGCATGCAAATAATTCAATTGCCTGTGGTAAAATGGAAATAGTCGGGGAAAATACAAATCGATTTATAATTAATAAAAAAATATTTCATGAATAATCGATACACAGGTATACAAAGGAAATTCTGTTAATTCATTATTCACTATTTATGACAAAGTTTTTAAATACTTCCCTACGTTAGATCTATCACAGGTAAGTGAGACTCGAGTACCCTTTATTTAGACATTGTTTATTTAGAAAGACCAGGAAAATTGTCTACATTTTCCATATCAGCAAATTTTTAGCACAATTGTAAAAAAATGAGAATTTCTTCAAAAAAGCACGTAACAATAGAAAAAGCATATATAGGCAAGGTAACATACAGTTACAGTAGGTTACATGAAAACCCCAAAACATTTAGTTTTTAGTTTATTTTTAATTTTTTTTATGCTTAATATTATGGCGTCGGCAAGCTTGGACTGGAAAATATTATGAAAATTTGAGTTCTGTGCCAAATTTCAGTGCAATTTTCTATTACAATACAAATGGCAGAATTCTGGCGTGTTATGAAAATTCAAAATATCATCCAAAATTTTGCGAAGCTTCTCTAGATTGTGGAAGGGAGTAACTTGTGTTGTAGGTGTGCTAGCACAAGCAGCATTTATAATTGGTTAAAAATAGGTTGAAGACTAAAAAAGCGCACAATATTTTTTTCCAAATCAATAAGATATGCAAGATTTCGTTGCTTGGGTTCAGTTTTAGGTACCAAAAGTAGCCAAAATACACGGTGCAAATTATGTTTCCATTTCTAAATTACAGTGTATAACGCAATATACCCATTACCCAATCCAATTCAAAAATTAATTGCATTCGCAGCCAAAATGCCATTTATTGGGCATAATAAATGAACGGAAACAATTCTTTACGCTATAACTTAATCTTTTTATAATAACTATAGTATACTATTTTATATGCCCACTTTATTTTCAAAATTCGCCCATGTTGAAAATTAAGAAAATTTCTCTTTCTTCTCTGCTTCTTTTTATGTTTACTAATCTAACCTACACGAAACAAAAATAATAAATTACCCCAGGAATACCATATGAATAAATTAAAATTAATTAAATAAATTATAAATAAATAATTAATAAATGAATTAAAACAACCCAGTCCCGGCAGACGACAATCAATTTGTTTTTGTCATATTCAAAGCCCAGAAAAAATTAAGTTATGCATAAGTTAAGGCCTAGGGATATGCAACTATGAACAGCAATTAATCTCTTGTTGATATACAATAGGTATTTAAATTAATTATCCGCTGTTAGTTTCGTGTTAAAAACAAAATATTGGCAGGATGCGAAGTGCTATTCTAAAACTGTTTTATTTACATTTTTAACCTCGGTAATATGATAACTTTTTTTTTTTTTTTCTTTTTTAACTTGGTACCTCGTGCTGCTCTGCTGCAGCACACCTACCCAAGAGTGGAACCAGCGGAAAATGTAGGGAGGTTGGTTGAAAAGTTCGAGTTTTATTAATTTTTTTTTTTTAATTTCTTATGAATTTACTAATTTGGGGCCATGACCCCCCCCCCGTGGATTCGCCATTGCTCCTACCATGGCGTTAAAATCATTGAAATCATAACCTGCCCCGGGAATTATTAAAATTTAAACCATTATAATATGCGTTCTCAAATTTCCCTCACCTATAGTAGACGGAATTCATTTGTTTTCCTAAACGTACCTAGTGTAAGAAAAGCTTTGTCGTGGTAAAAATTTTCGATTTCAGTGGATTTACACGTTTTGAGGTTGTTACGTTCTGTCTGTTCGTCAATTTGTGGCCAAACTATTCGCTGGATTTTGAGTAAATTTGACACGTTGGTTCACGAAAATCATGTCTCGGGCTTATTTTTTATTTTGGGCTAACTCAATTTTGGGGAGTTTTACTCTCCAAAAACTAAAAAAATCTCAAAAAGGCTCTATGTTTTTAAATTCACATACAGTATACAAGGCCGTAGCCAGGTTTTTTTTCGGGGGGGGGGGGGGTTTCAGAAATTTAATTGGATATTACATAGTGGTTTTTATTTTTCCTCTCTAAGTCCGATTCTATATAGTATCAAGCCAATTCATTTGGGGGGGGGGGGGGGGGGTTCGAACCCCCATGATCACCCCTTGGCTACGGCCTTGACAGTATATGGCAGTCGATATTAATGGAAAAAAATCCCAATAGCCAATAGGTCATTTGCCCCTTGCTATAAAAAATAAAAAATACTCCATTTTTTGATAACATCGGACAACAAGAGAATGAGTTATTATTTAAAAGCATAGTAGTTCTACTTCGATATTAGTTTATATTTACTGTACATATATTTGTATTATATAACTTGACTTAAATTTATTATTTATTTATTGATTGGGGCTTAATTGGATTAATGTAATATTATAGTGAAGAAGAACTCACCGAAGCGCTGAATACAATGAAGGCTGTACTAAGTACCTATAACATGAAGTTAAACGTATAAGCAAAACCAAAATTATGGTGATCACCAAGGCGGGGGCTCAGGCTCAAGCAAACGTAACTATCGATGGTGCTGCAATAAATAGCGTAAAATGCTTTCCATACCTAGGCAGCAAAATAACACAAGAAGGAAAGTCATCCCAGGAAATATCCCGTCGAATACACTTAGTCAGACTAGCTTATAACATAAAGTCAAAGATATTCGAATCTAACAACATCGACTAGGAAGTAAGGAAAAGACTTCTCAAAACTCTATAGTGTGGAGTGTGCTCTTGTACGGAAGTGAGACATGGTGCATTTACGAACATGACAAAAAAAAAGCTGGAAGCCTTTGAGTTGTGGTGCTACACAAGAATCATGAAAATCCCATGGAGAGACCACATAACCAACAAAGAAGTGCTAAAAGAATAAACGAAAAAAGAGCTATTATGGCCACCATTTCAACAAGAAGAGGCAAATGGATGGGGCATATTCTGAGACACGAAGGGCTCCTCAAGAACATAATTGAGGGTATGGTTGAAGGCACCAACTCAAGAGGACGACAGAGGAAGGAGTACCTAGAAGATGTCATGAAGAACCTAGGGTGCGCCACCTACAAAGAACTGAAAAGGACCGCACAAAACAGACAAGAGTGGAGGAGAAAAATAAAACATTCGCTGCAAACCAATCCTTAGATTGCAACTCAAGAAGAAGAATGTTATTCCTGGATAAGTTATTCTTCTTCATACAACGCCGTGGTAGGACGGATGGCATAACACGCAGTACTAAAGTTAACTTATTCCAAGGGTTAAAAATTAAAACAAACTATTTTCAGAATGCGCAGTGATATTCTAAAACGGTTTTGCTTACATTTTTAACCCTGAGAATAAGTTACCTTGGTACTGTGCCAGCTGGTCCGTCCAATTGCTCAAAAAAATTAGTTAATAATTGTAGTCAGAGATTTATTGAGACATTGGCACAGCTCCTTAAAGATGAAGATTGTAGGTACTTAATACTCGCATGTTATTAATGTAGAGACAGAAAAATAAGTGAAAATGCAAGCTTTAATAAGGTGAAGTCCCTGGGGTCGATGGTAGGAGGGGGAGGGTGAAGCGAGCCGCGCCCAAATTAACTTCTACAATCCGATCACCATCAGCCCATTTTCAGCCTGTCAGCAGCAACACAATTCATTCAGCAGTCTTACTGTTTTAAAGCTTAATTTGCAATCATACTGAAACTAACGCTAACACCATAGTAAACGCTCGTCAGTAATACGTTGCGACGTTACAGTATTCATTAATTGTTAGGTTTGCTGCCTGTCAGCGATAGCAAAACTACCTATTGCCCAGCTTGTGCGGTGACCAGAGCCCCCAAAACAGAGGGCCAGAATATTTATCTTAATTTGTTAAAAATAATTATTTTAAGATGCAAAATCGACGTGTACTGAGAATTCGGTTTATAATTGATTTATAAAACAGTAAATCACCCAACTCATTGCGTTAAGAGGCTAAAAGCATATGTACATATGCAAAAAAGAGCCCATTGGAACAATTTTTATTTATTTATTAATTTTATTATTTGTGAAGCTATAGTATTACTATATGCCAAATAAATTAGGTCAGTCAGTGCAATACTCACTGTATTTAACCCAATCTCCTTTAATTTCTAAAATTTTTCCCAATATACGGTAACTTACAACGAAAACAGGCATTAATCGGTGAGGTGGTTAACTAAATATAAAGGTACAATATTTGCCTGCAAATGTTTTGTCTAAAATAGACACAAAATATGGAGAAAAGAATCAGTGAATACGAAATGTGAATATACAGACGATTGCGCATGTCCCGGAAGAACGTGTTCATAACACGGAAGTCCTGAGGCGAATGGATACAGAAGCAAGTTGCTGCTGAAGGTTAAAAAACGGAAACTAACGTACTGTAATTCGGCCATGTGATGAGGAATATCCCCTTCCAAGGAAGATAAAAGGACTGAGGGCAGAGGAAGAACATCCTGGTTGAAAAACATGAGGGAGTCGTTTGGCAAGAGCACGACTTACCTTAAAAGCAGCAGTCTCCAAGAGCCAAATTGTCATAGCCCCAGGTACTTGATAAGCCCCCCCCCCCCCTAGGATTTTGCAGGAAATAAAACAAACTCATTGAAAAACCTTAATAAATAAACGAATAATCAAAAATACGAACGTTTTTTTTCGCTGTAACAATAATTTTTTTTAAATCACTTTCTCGCGACAATTCGACTATTTTAATTACGGTATGTTGGCAATTTCGGTGTTTCGGACTGTTCTTTTGTCAATGTTTATGTTTGAACACTACAGTCATGGATATTAATATTTTAAAGTTTTTAGGGTTCAAGCCAACTCCACCCACCCCCCCCCCCCCCCCGCCCCCGTATTTTGACAACTGGCCCCTTCCCAGGTATTTCGGCAAATTACGCCAATGTGTATCGTGACTGTAATCCTACGTCATAAGCTGGTATAAGAATTCTCACGAACGGCACGCACATAGTGCCAGATGCAATTTTTAACAGCAACAAAGTTAGTTTTTTTATGGGAAGCATAAAAATCGTGGAAAAGGAAAATTGTCATTAATCATTTAAGAAAGACAGCGGCCTCTTTTTCATGTAAATAGATTGCACTCCTTTTATACAACTTTTCCCATTTTAATAACTTGGAGCGCGTAATTGCCATCATGAAACTTTCATTTCGCGATGCACGGTACGGTATCCTGTAGCATTTGAAAGCAGTATAGCAGGAGGTACTCTTTTTTATCTTTTTGGCAATTTCCGCTCTTTGTATCGACCGCTTGGAAAAACTTATTTTAATCAAACAGCAGCCTCGACTCGCATCTGTACTTGGTTATGTCATGCTTTCGCCTGTTACATTGCCTCAATTGTAAGCTTGCCTCAGCTTGTCTCTTATCGCTTGTAACCGGTGTAGGCTACAACGAGGACGTATACCAGTTTGCAATGGCCAAAAATGCTTACGGAAACAATATAAATAATGTGCAAAACCCATGGGGTCGTTGGCATTGGACAAGGGACCAATGGGCCACAATTATTAGGCCTTCAGGAAATTATAATATATATATATATAAATAGTAGCCTTAACTCTTAGCCGTTCCGTTGTCACTTACCGAACAAAATAAGAATGCACTACCGAATGTATATATCGTGCGAAACAGTCATCTCATGTTTTTACTGTAGATACATAAGTCTATGCACAGTTTTTTACTTATTTTACCATACCGATAGTACTCTCCATTGAAAAACCTTAACTAACACAGAGCGGCCAGTGCTACTGTAATACAGAAAGTTATTACTTCTCTTCTAAGGCCATTTGTTCACTTTGAAACCTACCGAAGAAAAGTAAAAAAACGCGTAATAAAATACCAAATGTTTTAATCAGGTTCTACAGTAGTATTTATCACTATCCAGACTTGTAGGATTTGAAAATTTTTTACTTTCTTGTTGATTACTTGTTGTAGGGCCTATTTGTTGATTACTTGATTGTTTGATTTAAATATAGGCCTACTGTATATAATTCATAGATATCTACGTAATTAGTCACTACGATTTTATTCCTTACGCTACATTCAAGAGGACTTGCTATGTAGAAAATGAGCACCCCAAAAATGTGTTGTTTTTATTGAATTTTTAATTTTTTATTTAATGAACAAAGAAAGTTATTAAAGTTTTGACTCATGTAAGCTGTAGAAGACTACTTCATGCATCATATGCAATAATAAAAAAATATGTTAAATGTTTGGTACCTTAGTCTTGCTTAAAAATCATTGGGCACTAAAATTTCGCGTAAAATATATTTTTTTTTTGGAAAACTACAAAACCGATAAGTAAAAAATACTCGATTATATGATGCATGAAGCAGTTTTCTACAACCTAAATGAGCCCAATTTTTAATAACTTGCTGAGTTAGTGAAATAAAGAACCGGTCCGAGGTTACTCGAACATGCTTTCCAATTTATCAAAATTAGTAGATAGAGAAAATGAGTAATTTATGGTAAATAATTTTCCTATGGCTACATTTCCGATATCTGGGCGGAGGGAGGGGTTGCCCACCTGACGTCACTAGAGGTGAGGTAAATTCACACATTACCACACAGCAATACTGGCAGGGCACGCAATGCATTTGAGCGTGAATTTTCTATAATTTTTTCAAAAAAACATTTTTCGTACCAAACCAAATACTTTTCTGGGAAAGCAACCTGTCCGGTTTCGTTACTCAATTTAACACCTAAAACATGCCTGAAGGTAGAAATCATCGATAGAAAGGTTTCGCAGAAAAATTATTTTTTATTAATTTTTCATTAAAATTTATTTATTTTTAATTTTTTACCCCCAGAAGCAAACCATCGAGGGGCAAGCGACCCCCCACATTTTATCAACATTAATAACAACTACAATATATGTGAATTTAAAAGATATCGTTGGAGCCGTTGTTGGAAAATAATTTTTTTTAGACGTTTTTTGGAATTTTTTGAGAATAAAACCCCCCGAAATTGAGTTGTCCCCAAATAAAAAAAATCCTCCCGAGGTATGATTTTTGTGAACCTACATGCCGAATTTCATCAAAATCGGACGAGTAGTTTGCCCGGAAATAGACGTACAGACAGACAGACAGACAGACAGACATACAGACATACAGACAGACAGACAGAGCGACAGACAGACATTTCGTAAAAACAACTTTTTTGGGTTCCTGGGACCTCAAAACGTGTAAGTCCGTTGAAATCTCGGAATCGAAAATTTCGACCATCACAAAGCTTTCCTTATACTACGTATAAATTGGAAAGCAAGAATTAAAAGTAATTAATTTTGTGGTGCCAGTTTTCTACGTAGTATATCCGCTTAGCTTAATACGTAATTCCTAGCGCTCTTTTTAACTTGTGCTACCATCAGTCTTATCTATGTAGGATTTACTTTTCAGTTATCTTCCTCTGCTTTAAGCCTGGTACTCGGATTTACATGCATCCATCTTCTTCACACGGGCAACCTTCGCGGGCTGGCAGGTCGCACATGTGTGCTAGTATGCTAACCAACTCATCACGACAGGCTTCTGTCTTCTCGTTAACACGTCTCACTTCATTTATTTTTCTCCAATTGATTCATCACAAGTCTCTGCCTCAAATTATTGCCGCTGTTGATTTTTCTCAAGTCGAGATTTTTTTTTTACTGGGGGTGTGAAATTCGCATTGTGACGTAAATTGATGGGGACGTTACCATGCCACTTTTTTGAGAGCTGCGCTGCGACAGAGAAGAACCCATAAAGGAAACAGTGCTCTCGGGACGTTGGGCGCCAGCAAAAAAATATTTTCTTCTAGGGACGGGTCAAGCCCGCACAGGGAAAACGTTGAATTCTGCTGATGTGGGACGTCGCTTTCAAAGAAAATGCGGGATAAAGCTGTCCCGCTTCCACCCAAGACTCACTTCTCACATACCAGCAACCTCATTACGGCGATTTGGGATTATTAGGCTATAGTACCGGGTTTATATAATACCGAGGTTAATGTTTTAATGCCGCATTAGTAAGTTGTCAAGTGTTACAATATGCGCGGGAAATTCAAATGAATAAATTGAGTTGCCTATTAGCAAAAGCAATCCTCTCCATTTTTTTCAGTTTTGAGATATTCGCGCCATTTCTTTTATTTTTCAATACTCTATCCGATGAATCAGATATTGAGACGCAAAAGCAATTCTAATACTGTTAAAATTAGCTTTAAAAACTGTAATGTTATACCTCATGGCGTTGCGGCACAGCAGTTTTTTGCAGTTTCTGAAAAATCGACCTGGGTGGAAATGATTGCTTTTGCTAATAGGCAACTCAATTATTGGAATACAAGAGAATGGTTGCATTGTACATCTAAGGGAGAAAAAATTTAAAACTCACCAAAAATATAACCGAGGATTAATTTATCGATTTGAATTTCCCACGCATTTTTACACTAATATGTTTAAAAAATGGAATAAACCCCGGTGTTACGTTAATCTCAAATCGCCATAATAGGGCAGCAGTAGTGGCAGTAGGCTAATCATTTATTTCTTACATAACTACATAAGGACAATTGTTTTTGACGGCCACTCCAAGCTAACACACATTTCACTTAGTACCCAATAGTATTGGGCCAATACACCATAACACTAAGCTTGCAGTCACTCTTAAATTAATAATAAAAACATATGCACAATGCGCATACCGTAGAAAACGCTGCTATGCTGGTTACAAGGTTACAATTTTCATTATCGCCCTGTATTTAAATCGTGTCAGCTGCACTACTCTCCGTATGACTTTAAGACTGTTGACCATTATGCCGCCTCTATTCAGAATTTCACGTCAAATTAATACAGGCCTAAATTTGATGTTGGCCAAGTTACATGAATTATTGAGGAACCTTTCAGCTTTTTCTTGCGGACCCTACTAAATCCGACATCTTGAAACCCTCACTCAAAGTATAATATGAAATTCATTTAAAATAATTTTAGGTGCGATTGTGCACGGTACCCACATGGTTGAAGCCTTGGCAGCTACCTGAAGGGCTTCAGACAAATTTCAAGAACTCATCGTGGAATAGATTATAAGTCGAAAATAAGTCTGAAAGTATAAGCAGCAGATGACGTCAGCAGTTTCCTTTTTTTCAGGGACGAAAGACCTGTGCGAGGACCTGAAGCGGCTGCACCATGCCGACATCAAGGGCAACTCTCTGGACCACGGACACAGGCTGGCGCCCTCGCTCTGCGACCAGCAGGGCCTGGGCCAGCAGCACGGGGCCCAGGGGGGCAACTCCTCCGACTCCGACAAGCCTACGAAGCAGAAGAGGCACCGGACGAGGTTCACGCCTGCGCAGCTCAACGAGTTAGAACGGTGTTTTTCCAAAACACATTACCCTGATATTTTCATGAGAGAAGAAATAGCCATGCGGATTGGGCTTACGGAAAGTCGAGTTCAGGTATGATATTTCACTTTATCAGCTATAGAATTTCAAAACGTCCTCCTTTCTGCTAAAATCAGTGGTAGAACTAGCAGATTGGTCATTTTCCTCCACCCTCAACCCTACCATTTTCCCAACCCTTTATGCTTCTGGTGTCTTTTGAAACAGCACTCCAATTTCAGTTATCCATCGATTTTTCAACTAGTGCCTATCCCGATTTTGTCCAAGAGAACAGTACCATAGAGGGACACATAAATTAAGAGGAAACTAAATTAAATTCCCAATAAGTTCCAGATAAGTAGGTTTCACGTTTCCCCCCGACAAAACTATAACTTAGTCTACCTATGGTACATTGAAAATAATTTATGTATATATATATAGTATTTATTGTACTTGTTTATTTATTTGTAGGATATTTATTTGTATTGTATTTTAACATTGTCACTGCTCAACCAAACCGTCAAACTGTCGTAATAAATGTAGACTGCAGTAGAGAGCATCGCGAAGGTTTTAAATTCTGTCAGCGTAATCAAGGAAAAATTTAATAAATCTAGTATTTTTACATTATCTATGGGCCAGCCACAAAACACTCGAAATTTGACCTGAATTTCAACAGGGTATAGTCAGGTGCAAAACCATTGGACTGTTGTACTCGTTCTTTATCCTATAATTTTGCTTAATCCTTGCGGTAGATGTTGATGCATTATTTTAATCTGGAAAATATACTGAAATTTAGCCTACTGAAAATTGTATCAAGGTGGGTGATTGATTAAAATCCTATGTGCAACTCTATCATACAGTAATCCTAGTGTAGCTGTAGGCTGTACGCAAGAGGATACCGCAACAGAAGGTGTTATAAATGATTATAGACATAACACTACGTAACGGCCGTGACCGTTTGAAACAAATGCCCACACTGCCCCCACCTCATAAATGGCAAAGTTCATTAAAGCGGGATGGTAATTGAGCCGCATCATCATAACAAAGAAGTAAAGCGGTCGCTCGACTGCTACCTGTACGGGCAAGTGACGCCGCCGTAAAGGTACTAAAAGGGTTGTAAAATACCTTGTGGGTGGCATTTAAGTTTACAAGTTCATAACACATACCTACTTTCTTGATCGACTGTGTGGGGCCTTAAATCGATAGTACCGACAGATATGCGTTATGCAAAGTTAACCCTTACTTGCATTGCAATAGTTCTTCAAAGTTCTATATTGCATTGTAGTTTCTATCGGAGTACCAGTAGGATTGTGTAGCAAGCAGTATAATCGGGTTTTAGTTCAAAGCTCCATCAGTAGTAAATTCCACAAATAAATCCGCCGAATTTTAAAGATTTGACATGACGGATTACCTATTTATATACCCTTTAGGGTGAACGAATTATTTCTACGAAAATACTGGATAACAGGCTGAAGCCCTTAACAGACGACTTGGCAGCTATAGTCTGTTCAATATGTAAGAAAAACAACCCATTCAAGGAAAGTTCACTGGCCTCGATTTTTTTCCCTTTTCCATGTTATGTTATTCAATTCTTCGATTTCGAAGCGTTGTCAAATATTCAAAAAACAATCCCAACTCACCGCGGTCTCCTGGGTGTAGCTCGAAAAGTATTAACTTTTTAGATGAAATTGTCCACTTCCAAATTTAAGGCCATAAAATTTACTATATAGCTATTGCTGAGGACTGTTCCTATGACCAGTGGCTTGAGCCTACGACGGAGCTCCAAAATGCCACTGTTCAGCTGCGTCCTCCAAATGTCCTTTACTCACCCAATGAAGCTAGAGGGTCAGGACATGTAGAGTAGTAGTACAGACTTTCATCCGGAAGGATGTTGGTTCGAGTCCCATACTTCCTACATTTTCTGGTCATGCTTCGGAGGGCATGTAAAGCAGGTGATCCCGGGCCTTCCTAGTTGATTGTAATAGAGGGCTTTATAGCCCCAACTCCGCTAGGTTGGGTTAGTAATAGAACAAAAAAAGTCAATATTTACTTTATTTATTTATTTAGATATGGTAGATTTGTATTTGGTAGATTTACATATTTCAATATTCATAATTTATCCAAAGTTACAAAAAATTAAGTGGCTAAGATAGGAAAACCCACTCCGGCCGCATTACCAAGTTGAATCCAGCGGACCAGAGCAGGTTCAAAGATGCAGATAACTTGGTAGTGTGCACAGTGCCGGTAGGGAAACATGGTAGGACTTGTCCTGGTCACCTCCGAACTAATCGTGTGACATCACTGTGTTTCCCAAGTAGTTCGAAATCCACTATAATCAGGAGGTCCCCTGTCCTATGGGCCCACACCGTGGCCTGGGACTGTGTCCAACCATACTACTAATAGGAAAACCCACGCATTCCTCATAGTGGCAATATTCTATTAGCAAAATGACGCTATTGTATTTAGTTTCTCGTTCCCGTAACTCCACGTTTTTCTCTTATTGACTTTTTCCATTTCATTTGAACATATGAACATGTTTAAATGGTGTCCATTAGACATGAAACACTGCACGATTATGATGGCACAGCCTAGGTCTGTTGGGCCAAAAAGTCTTGCAAGTCGGCCTACCAAAGTTTTACTACCGGTTCACATGAGGTCCATATAGAATTAGACATGAAAACTCCTGGCCCCGCGTGCCTACAGAGTATTGACATAGCTTTCTGAGTTGTTGCCTTTACCAATTATGACTTAGTGTTGCTTTGTGAACAAGGCTGCGAAGAGGAAAGAGTTATCTCCTACCAGAACATCATTAGACCCTCATAAAGCACTTACTACCACTGGCCTACGGTCCAGTAGTCGATAATTCTATGACAATCTTACATAAGTCATGATTTTCTGTTCAACATTTACAATTAGACCGGTAGGCCTGGGTGTCCCCAAAGTGGCGCATTCCATACTCCATAGTCGAAGACACTACATGCCTGCAGGCAATAGTTACTATATATATAATTAATAACAACAAACACTAAATATAGGAAAGTAGAAAAAATACTGAACTCAACAGCAGACGACTAATTTTGACTTACTAGTATTATTTTTTAATGGCTTTTGTGGAGAATTGCTCCTATTTATTCAAAACTTCTCACATCTATATATTTTTTTAAAAATTCCTCCAGGGTGAGGCACCCTGTTTGGGGGACTTTGAATAAATCTTAGCCTAAAAAAAAATTACTTGACTGTCAAAATGTGTAAGCTCTAACCAGTTCGGGTCTATTTTAAAATAAACTTCTGAGGGGGGCCCTGGCCCTCCTGTTTGCATTTATGAATAATTCTTGTTCTGAATAATCTGAATAATGCGTAAACCATATTTCGCACCATATATGTTTAAAAAATTCCCCAGGGGAGACCCCCTGGACCCCCTGTTTGGAGGAATTTCAAAACTTCTTAGCCTAAAAAATCTAAATCTACAAAAAATCAAAATGCGTAAACCGTCAATATTTCGGTCTATTTTTTCAAACCGTTTTCTCAGGGGGAGACCCCCATGCCTCCCTGTTTTCAGTTATATACATCTTCGGCTGTAAAAAAAATATGGTGACCCCTCCTAAAATATAACTGCATACCGTAGGTCTATAAGTAAGCCAGCTTCAGGTCTAGCCCCCCCCCCATAAATATTTGCATATAGGCGCCCCTGGGTATTATAATTAATAAACAAAACTGTCATGCAGTGGCAAAGTAAACAATCACCACTGCTAATTAATAAGGATCGTAGAAATTTAATACTAAACTTGTGTTATACATTAGAAAAAAAGGAAGGTAAAAAATAAAAAATAAATAAAGAGGGGGAAAATGAAAAAAATTTAATTTGTCACTCAATATTAGGGCTACCTGTAACATGATATGTAGAAAAATCAGGTCCCACTGGGGTCTATAAGCTTAACGTTACCCGTAGATATGCATCTTGGAATTATTTGAGCTGCCTGAAATATCGATATAAACCGTTGTTGCTCTTGCCGACTGTACCTACCAGGTATTCACAGGATGGTGTTGGAACTGACACATCCATCTCGCCTAGGACAAGTGACGCCAACCTTGTGTACCTAGACTTAAAGTAGGCTGCTGCATAAGCGTAGGTGAAAAACATGTAGGCCGGTGTTAGTATTTTTGGGGGAGTTTCAATTTTTAAAAAAAAATCTTTCTTGTCTTCAATATTTCATAGGACCATTTGAAGTTAATAAGTTAAAATTTATGGTACGCTAATTATTGTAAGTTATACAAATTTCATTCCCTATGAACGACAAGACTGTATGTTGACGTCAGGAAACCTTCTTGTTCATATCTTATCTTTTTAATTGGTTATCGCAATTTGGTAATTGCCGCCAGTGGATTGGACTACCTAGAAAGCAAAAAAATAAAAATTCTAATAAATAGCCTACTGTCATACGTACTAATGTACCTTAGTATCACTCCTTCTGCTAGTGTCGATGATACAATTTTTAAGTCCCCCCTCTTGTATTTCTACCTTGCATGGGTTTATATTGTAAGAGTTGGCCGAAAGGCCCAAAATTCGCCCATGTATAAAATAAAGACAATTTTATTTATTTATTTATTTCTTTCTTGCACCATATAATTACTAAGGCTTTCAGATGATGGTCTGATGATAGGCTGATGGGCCGTGGTCAATCTGAAAGCATACATACAAACGTTTCTACCTTTATACGTACATTATCTGATCTATACAGTGGTTGCTACTAAGTCTCGCGATAAATTCTTAGTAACCACTGAAGATGTCGACCGGATATGTTTACGAAATGGTTGGAAGTACCCTTTCAGAACCACCACAGCCCATGGGGATTCTACTGTTTAAACAATTTCACTCTGTTTCTGTGTGCAAGGCCGTAGCTTGTTTTTTTTCGGGGGGGGGGGGGGGTCTAACTGACGTCACCAGAGGTGTTGTAACCTCAATATATTTACAACTCCATTCTATCTAGTGTACGCTCAAAATATTTCGGGGGGGGGGGGCGGTCCAGCCCCCAGCTACGGCCATGGCTGTGTGTGGGTGTTTACTCAGGTAGAGTGCGAAATGGCGGCTTTCAAGCTAGGGTTGCTAGGTGTCCGGTTTTCCACCGGACAGAGCGGTTTCTGTTACCTCTGTCCGGGGAAGATATTAACGTTTGACCGAACATTAGTAGTAGTTGTTGAGGGCTTCAGGGACTCAGGCCGCTATTATATAATTTATTATATAATATATATATTTATTATATATATATAATTATATAAGTCCGTTGACCGAACATTACTTTGTCCAGTTTTTTCGCTTTAATGTGGAAAATTTTTTAAAATCCGATACTAGCTACTATGATCAAAATTCACTAAATTAAAAACTATATAAAATAGCCTTTTTTAGAGAAATGTATACTAGATAGAATGGCCCGTTGACTCCCTGTCCGGTTTTTATATTTTGTAAATCTGGCAACCCCATTTCAAGTAGATCCGCGTTTCTCTATCATACTCATTCACGTTAGAATAGTGGCGTTATCCAGGTTTTAATTTGTTCCGGGGTGCGGGCTATTACATTTTTTATTTCTAATAAAGTATCGTTGCATTTGCATGATTGAGCCAATGAAGGTGCGAGCAGATGGGTTGATCCAGCTGCTTTGATTTGATGGGTGGCCGGCTGCCTGCCAGGTGCAATACTTTCACCCCATTCTAATCCTACATGATCTTTTTAATCACTCCTCTCACCATTTTTAATAAATCACCCTAAGAAATTTCGGTTTTATGACACAATATGTAACAATATCCTGTAATCTCTGCAATTGTTGAATTCGTCATAAACTTGGTACTATCACGTATAGAGGAGCATCAGGTACTACAGCAATGTCAGATCCAGATCCTAATGAATACACTTGAGAGCTACTGTATGTTTAGTTAATAAAAGTTAAGAGTTTAATTTTAGTTTAGTTGCGCTGAGCTTCCTACTGTCACTTGTACAATTTTTAAAAATAATAATAAAAATGTCAGTTTTCCAAAATTAAATGTATTAAATTATTTATAACCAAAAATAACTTTGTTTAGTTTTAACGTTAACTTAATAAAATTACATAACATCGAAGTTTCGGCTTACGCCAAAGGACTTTGTATTAACAAAAATTTAAAAACACAAAAAAAATTAAAACGCAATCAGTGTGTCTCCAACCGGGTTTGTGAAGCCACCAAGAATGGAATCCAAAAGAAGCCACCATGGTTTTCTATTGTGCAGTGGCGTATATAAAGATAATGTAGAACGGGTCATGGTCCAAAACGGCAGAGTTTAAAAGGCGGCAAAAAATAAAAATTGAAAAAACTGGTTTTACATTAAAAAATGTCTAATATGTTTTTTTGACAAAAAAAGGCTGACACGATTTCTTTTAAATGCACGTACATATTGTAGTCCTTAAAAATGTAAACAAAACGCAAAACTTGGTTTAGGGTGTAAAAAAAGGCTCAATTGTCATGAAAAAATATTAAAAAATAATTTATCGGATGAACCTTTCTATCGATGCTTTCTAACTTCAGGTACTGGGTAGGGTGGCAAATAGCCCATAGGTTGCAAATTGGTAAATCCACCTATAATATGATTAAAATTAACCCTTGATCCTAAGCAGGCGCGGATCTACGGGGGAGGGGCTATGGGGGCTATAACCCCCCCCCCTCCCATTAGGGTCCTCAAAATGCGTAAAACCCCACTATTTCAGTCCTAATTTTCACCAATTTTCTCCCGGGGGGGGGGGCGGCCCCCCTTGTGCTCTATTGCATGAATTACCTATAATTTAGAACCCTTACTGCTCTTGAAAATGCGTAAAACACCAATATTTCAGTCCTATTTTTCAAAAAAAAATCGAAATTTAATCTTAGCCTCCTCCTTGGTCTCATTCTAGATCTGCGCCTGCAGCCTGATCGATTATAATACCGGGGTTAAATAAATACCATAGGATTATAACTGTAAACAAACAAATTTTGAATAGCACTTTCCATTATGATATTATCTTGTTTACATTTTTAATACCAGGGAATTAAATAAATACCGGTATTATAATCGCCTCGATCAGGTTCCTAATCCTAAGGACCCAACATAACACCCCTGTGTGCTACAATTATGAACGATTCAAACAATTTTGTACTGGTGATGTTTTCCAGAACTACAGATACGTTACAGTAACTATATTCTTTTTTTTTTCATAAAAGGTTAATCGCATACAAAAAATTTAAGGGATGTATCCGATTGACCTCTTCAGTCGGCTTTGTAGGTTAGTACCCGTGTTGAGTTACGCCACGTCTCCGATTGCATGGTGTGTAGAGATTCGCACAAGTACAAGCACACTACAACCTTGCCATCGAAGCCAATAGTAAGCAAACCCATTCCCGTACATTTGAAATGAGCCATGCTGAAAGGCAAACCAAGAAACATACAGTAAAACTTTTATTAAACCCTTAATCCCCTATCAAGGCGTAGAATCCCATTCAAAGTTCCGGTGTCTGTAAAAGCACCGCTCAAAATTAGCCAATCCAAACACCTGCTCGCTAAAATTCAATTAAGACAGTGAGATAGTTTCGAATCTAGTGCAGTTCTACGCGGTGTTATAAAAAAGTTGTAATGGTGTAACGCAGTAGCGCAGGCCGACAGTCATTACTTTAATTGGCTGTTTGATCCACGTTTATTACTGTCACTTAGCAGCTTCATTAGTGTCTAGGCTGCGCGGGCGGTGTCCGCACTGGCCCAGGTCCGGAAACTATTCCGAGTTTTATTGTTTATTTTGGTAGTAGCCTGTAGCAGATAATTATTTATCAGCTTCCAAAAAAAAAACACGAGTCGTGAAACGGGACCGTGAGATTCAGGGTAGCCACCGGAATGAAATGCAGGGTGAGTTATCAGAAAAATTTCAAGATAGAATCCATAAATGCTTTTATAGTACTCACGTACCCGTGGTAAAGTGGGAAGTGTCAGCAAAGTAGAAATTTAAAGCCATTTAAAATTATATGATATTAATGTGCGCCTATAAATAATAAAATTTCATTTTTTATTTAAAATGAGCAATTTTCGCAGAGTACAGTAATTAATATTAAAGAAAAAAAACAGTTGTTTGAAGTGATTTCGCTTAGAAGGAGTTATAAATACGAAGTAACATTTAAGATAGTATTCGAAGGCCTACATGTGCTCTTTAGGCATCAGTGTCCATTATAAATAAATAAGGACTTTTTTTGTTCTATTACTAAGCCAACCTAGCGGAGTTAGGGCTATAAAGCCCTTTCTTACACTCAACTAAGAAAGCCCGGGACCGCCTGCTTTACATGCCCTCCGAAGCATGGCCAGAAAATGTAGGAAGTGTAGGACTCGAACCAACAACCTTTCGGGTGAAAGTCAGAGTCCGTACCACTACTCTACATGTCCTTATATAATGCTGTTGGGATATGATTTCCAAACTTCTCGCTTCTTTTTGTATACTGTATGTAATATGTTCTCATTGCCAATACAAGTACAAAGCAGCAATGTTCCTTTTCCGATGCTAATCAATTCACTCAAATCCAAATATCAGAAAATATATCATATTGTAATCTTTTTATTAACTATTTATCCATTTGTATTAATATATCGTCTTCTTTTTTTCAATAGCGTAGCTATCTATTTGAGGCACACATGTCATTGTTATTGAATTGAATAATTTAGTCTAGTATGGTATGTTCCCTCCCCAAGAACATTCTTAGGAACATTTGGGGTTGAGAATTGTTCATTTGTATCTTGTACTTTTGAGATAGAATTAAATACATTTGATTTTTGATTTGTATTGGTCGACGTACATGGTGAAATAATATTGTAATGCTTTATTACGGTATTTACCAGCGGTTGCAACGCGCTTCTCCAGTCTCTGGCTCTTCTGTTTCAATTCAGCTGGTCGGGGCAAAGACGACTAAGAAAAACTCTCGACCATAAAAAGCGGTCGTTTCCTGTAGTTATATAGGTAAATGGAGCACCCAACAGAATTTGTCTTATAGACTGTATAGTGTACCTGCAGGCAAACAAGTTACGTAAATTGTGTTGTGATTTGATTTATTGTTATTGTTGATAGACTGATATAGTCTGGTGATAAGACAATGCTAATCTAGACTTCATAGTCCATACCATTGGCTTTATTAGGAGGGGTTTGTGGGGGGAGGGAGGGGGGCTTAGCCACTTACAGATACTTGTCCAGTTCCCCCCAGCATTTTCGAGGAAATAAAACATTTTGAATTGATTAAAAAATATGAAAGTTTGTTTTCGTAGAGAATAACAATATTTAAAAATATATAAAAAATCACTAAAACGAAAATATTCTACTATTGAAATCTATTATGTTGGCAATTTCGGAGTTTTAGACTGTTCTGTCAATGTTTATGTTTGAATCTGCACTGCAAGCATGGATATTAATACCTTAAAGTTTTTGGGGTTCTAAAATGGCAATTTACTATGCCAATGGTCCATACTCATACCCAGTGCAATTTTTCTTTTCCTACTACCTGTATTGAGCCTTTATTGCTTTAACGTAAACACTGTTCATGGTGGTCAGTGTCTTATAACCAATATAGATCCCACCTTCATCTTAAATTAACACCCACTTAAGCCAGAGCAGCAGACGACTTGGGTGGTGCTAAGAAATTCATGTTTGACAAACGGACTATTAGCGCTGACCATATAAATCCATTGGTGATGCCTGTACTGGGGAACATTCGACGGTGTCCGAGTCCAGATTGATCGATCAGGTATATTACGGTTTGTAGGCTTCCCAGATGCACGTTCCATGTCCAATTAATGGAGACATAAGGGAGTTGCTGCAGTCCAGCTGTCTCCGGCCATTCGAGAGTGCATTCTCTTAGGAGCAGCCGTCATAGCTGACAGGTTATACTGCTGACTGTCCCCGCTATTGTCATGTTATGGAAACCATATCGACAAATCACAAGATATTTAGAGGCCGCTGGCCGAGAGAGGTTGCAAAGTCAGATCGACGCTTCGCGGCTCACAATTTCGCATGAACAAAATTTTCTCTGACCGGAACTCAAAACTTTTCCTCCCGTGTGCGAGAGGTAGGTGATGATACTAACCCTAGACTGTTAGAGCCAGCCGAGCCCAATGGTGAATTCCAGAGCGTTGCAAGCGCGACTTTCGTACCTTGGTAACCAGGTTTAGGCCTACTTATGAATCGTACCGCCTAAATGTATAAGTATAGACAAGGGTATCCAAGGACTGACAGACGAACTAAATTAACATATACTACAGCTTAGACGCTCGCTGCTAACGGTAAAGAAACGGAAACTAACATACTTCGGGCATGTGATGAGGAATAAAAAATATCGTCTTCTGCTTCAGCTTGTTATAATCCGAGAGATGATAGAAGGACTCAAGGTTCCCGTCAGAAGAAGAACATCTTGACTGAAAAACCTTATTCCCTTTTCAGAACACCAGTTGCCAGTCTCCAAGGTAAAAATGATGATCGCCATTCTTTGCTAGAAAGGGCATTTAAATAAGAAGACGTAGCGTAGAGAATGCTCTAGTGGTGTCAACCCATTTAAATTAAAAAAAAAATCAACCATTAATATTTACAACGAAGGTAAGTGCTGCTTAAATGCTGGTAAATGGAATATCGTAATATTCTGCTACAACTGCAGAGTGAAAACCAGCAGAGTTAGAAGATAAGACATTTCAATTTACCCCAGGCTGCATGTCAAAACCAGGTGTGTCCAAAGCGGGGGTTCTCTGGGGAGCGCTCTCATTGGTGGAGCTCTCCCCTACCGACCCCCCTTTTATGGGGGAGAAAGCAACTTTTTGATTTTCCACCACTTTCACCGCCATTTCTTTTACAACCCTTGGCAGCTATCTTTATATTGCATTAACCTCTAGACCGGTTAGTTCAGCCCGATCATTCTTTTAACTATAGCACGATTTACAGGGTACCCACTATCCCCTAAAAAAATCAAAAAAGCGGCACCTACCCTACTCCTCCTCCTTTTCTATGATCTGTGCCCAGTAATCACTAAATTTTGCCACTGCCGATGAAAATTAGGCTTCAGAAAGGTACTGCTGATGAGCTGGTTACTAGCACCTTGCATATGGCGTTCCCGCGTACGTAGATTCAATTGAAAATAAATCAGATGTTGAGGGGTATTCACATACCTGTGGTAAAAAAAGTTCGGGAGCATGAAAATCGAAATATAAAAGTAAATAAATAAACCACAAATGAGTTTTTTTCTATATTTATTTTGATTGTGTTTTGTTTCGATTTCTATACTGTATAGCCTATTCCCTGACTTTACATTATGCATGTGATTGCCCTTTATGAATCACCTAACATCACAAAAGTTACTGCCACGATTTTTCAAGTTAATTGTAAAAATAACATTTATTCTCGTGGTCGAATCTCTTGGCCGAATCCATTACTACTGATTAAAGATTGTTTGATGGCACAACTTTGAAAACACCCTTTGAATATACTGTATTTTCCGCGCCCTTTTTCAAAGTTTAAATTTCGGTGCAGAACTAGTCCTAGGAGTCCTACACCTCATTACTCTCATTATTATTTGATTTGATATTTACAATCATTATACTCTTATTGTTATACTATTTGATATTTACAATCATTACCTACTAATCTACTATTATTGTTATACTACCTAATACTGTGCAAGTATATCAATGTAGACTACAGCAAAGTGTATATACAGGAAGAGAAGTTTAATTTGGAGTATAAAGCAAGGCAGAGTTGGGAGTAAAGGCCTTCCATTTATAATGTAGAATGGGCTTGTGGCGGGGGTTGCTGAATGGAGAAGTCCTGTTCCGAATTCCGCAAGGGACTATTACTCACCACCCTCCAAGGCCACCTACACCCATAATCATCTTTTACCGCTTTTTTTTGCTCTGAAAGTTTTTTTTAGAATTTATTTGTCCTCCAACATCTCAAATAATTATTATATTTCAGAAGAGGTAGATAAATAGTGACCTTTTGTTCTATTACCAAGGGCGGATTCTAATGTATATGCTTGTAGGGTTCTCGCCCTACATACTCATACATCTCATTCCACGATACCAACGCTCACTACAGCGAGAACTAGCTCCATAAATTATTGCCAGCGTGTCTCACAGCCTATATCGAGGTTATACAGTGCTTTAAGTCAGCTATAGCGGCATTTTTAAATAATTTTTCACTATTTTGACTGAACTTGAAAGAAAGAAAGAAAGAAAGAAAATTGTCTTTATTTTCCATATGGGCGAATTTTGGGCCTTTCGGCCCACTCTTCCAATTAACCCACTTGAGACATAGCTCCTTACTAAAAACTATTTTTTTAAACGATAATTGATAGGTTATTTGTAGAGTATTTCGGCATTATTTCTAACAATGAATGAAGTACATAGCAAGACCCTAGCATGTAGGCTAGGCCTAACTGTTGTAGAACTCAGACAATATACAAAGTAATTGTATACAAATTAACATTCACAAACATTACATTACGTCTCAACTATTTGCAAGCGATGAAACCCCACATTTCCTTCTTAAATTAATGAATAAAATTACATTTCAAAATGAAAATGTACCTGAACGGTTTGGACCTGCGAATTTTAAAAAATACGCAGTTTGTTGCTTAGTTACGTTTGATTTTAAAATAAAATTGAAGTATGAGGTGTTTATAACATCACCAGCTATTTGTTCAAGTTTTCAAGTTACGTTACGTTACGTTTTAAAACGAACTTTATAGGGTAAAGAAGCCTACACTTTATATGGAACAGTAGCCTATGTAGTACTTTATGGGTCGAATTGTAGAATCCGCCCGAAGCCAGTCTCATTGGCCACAGCTTGTTGAAACCCAGTGGTTCATATAGGTAATCTTGACTTGCAGTAACCTTGCAGTTAAACCGGCTAAACGCATCTATAAAACACTATGGCCATCCAATTTACCGCTATTTTCGACGGCCTCAATGACGAAGTACATGATAAATGTTGCCAGTAGCCTAACACACATCACACACTTGCTGGTCTTATGGGATTTGGTAATTGTGTGAGTGGGTTATTGAGTCACTCCGCTATGGTAGGAAAACCTAAACTAAAAAATTGCAAGCAAACAAAGAAAATACCTTAATAAATACCTAATCCCCTATGAAGAATAATAGTAATCAATAAGTGTTGTATAATTACTATGTAAAGGGCCCAATAGGCCAATATAAGATATGCTACGTACATACCTCAATTAAGAAAAAAAAGTCAGTCTAACATAGTAAGGGCTATAGAGGCCTCTTTGACACTCAACTAGAATTGCATGGAACCACCTGCTACCTATGCCTTCTGAAGCATGGCAAGAAAATGTAGCAAATGTGGGACTCTACTAGTAGTAAAAGTTCCGTCCTGTAGTTGCAATGTGGGACTCTAACCAACAAACCTCTCGTGTGAAAGTCAGCGACCATAATACTATTCAGACATATCCCACTACTACCAATACTAATAAATAAGGGAGTAACTCCTAAAACTAGGTTGGGCTCCTATTATCTCTATTTTTATTACGTAGTAAACTTCATAATAGCTCAAAGTAAATTGTACCCATCCCCCACTGATCGTTTCTAGTACACAACCAAATTATACTGGATATAGCCGTCAGTAAGCTGCAATAAAATTGAAGAAACATTCTTCTACAATTTTATTAATTTTGTATGTGGCTGTCACTAGCACTGTTTGACCTAAAGCTGCGTCATGACTATGCCATGTGGCTTTGCCGAAAACATGTCCACGCTACAAGTCACATGGCATAGTCAGGACGCTGCATGACTTGTGGCCAAGAAAGAAAAAAACACAAGCATCGACACGTCCTTCAAGTCTACAGTATTTTAATATTTCTAAGCTAGTTCTATGTGTCTTACCCCTGGATAATAGCATGTACATTGTGTACCTGAAGAAGCTGCCTCACTACCACCACTACCACCACATATGACCACATCAATTTCTTACCAGAAAAAATGGAAAAGCAACGATGTCGCAGCAAGACTTCTCCAGAAATACACATAAAATGCACTAAAATCAACTGTATTTCGGAAATAAAACATTTCCAAGCCTAAAAAATGGCTTACGTTTAAAAAGCAATGGGTAGGTAATCGAGCGGTATCACGAAGAAATGGTTTTGGATCCCTTGTTACGACGCGCAGCGAGGGGGTGAAGAAAAAGATTCAGGGGTGTTTGGGAAAGAAATGGCGCGGGACGGGGGACGGGGGAGGGTGGGAAGCTCGGCCCCCCGGGACCAGGACCCCACAACTTATTTATAACGCATCATCCCCGCTATAATTTGTTGGTGTGCATTAAGGATTAAAGAGCTCGACTCGCGGCATTTGATGGCACTGAGATTCCCCCCCGGGGACCACCATGATTCATCTCCACATGTCACCGAGCTTCCTGATTTTTCCCTTTCTTTTCCTTTACATTATTTTCTGGTTTTTAAAATTATTTGTGTAAAAAGTGAGAAACGCGTCCATTGCAATACGTTAGGTATCTAATATTTATTGTTATGTCGAAATTAGTCTAGATAGACAACTCGTATACTGTACTTGGTTAAGTCATGCTTTCGCCTGTGAACAGTGAGAACACACGGTGTTTGTTCTTGAAAGCAGCGCTAAGTCTAGGATTCACCCCCCCCCCCCCACCTGGAGTTGAAATGGTTAATATTTTATATTTTCAGTATATTTTATATGAACATGAGTTATTTTCGTTCAAAATTGACTAAAAAAATTTTTTTTTTTAAATTATGGATTTCGAGTGAAACGCACAGGCGTGTTAGTTAAATCCCAACAAAAACACTCCGCTCAAAAACAGGCCAAGTTCCTAACACCGATCTTGCAAAAAGTTTAGCCATTCAAAGTAATGAGATCTTAAATTTGGCCAAGTTCTTTGGCCATTAAAAAGTTATGAGATAGCGATGAGGGCAAAGTTCATAGGTCTCAGGATTATTTTTCAAAATATATGGCTGCGTTTTCGTTAACTTGTCCTGGTTCTTAACCTAAAAAATAGCACAACTTCACCAAGAGCGCTTTATTTTCATACGAATAGGTGAGCCAGTAATTGTATTCTAGCCATAATGACGGTATCGAAATATTGGTTCACAATGAATTCATGAGACTGTTTTTGAATAGCACATCATTTGCCAGGCCAAGCTATTATCTAAAACGCAGCCATATATTTTGAAAAATAATCCTGAGACCTATAAAATTGACCCTCAACGCTATGTCATAACTTTAAATGGCCAAACTTAATAACTCATTACCTTGAATGACTAAAATTTTTGCAAGATCGGTGTTAGGAACTAGGCCTGTTTTTACGTGGAGTGTTTTTGTTGGGATCTCATAACTTTTTGCAGTAGGTCTACTTGTGACCACCATATTTTTAATATAACACACGTAATGTACGATTGGATAGACGCGAATTGCTAGACGGACGCTGCTGTTTGTAGGTTAAGTGGTGGCACCGTGGCTGAGGACTCAATCTTTAATACAAAGTCTCAAAGTCACCTCTACGTTGGCCGGCCACCATAAAACATCGGCTATCAGGAACGCTCTGGTCAACGACGTTGCTCTGGAATCATTTAAGAATATGTTCATTTTGATATGGGCATAATAATCCAGTAAGGTCGAAAGATTTCAACGGCACATGGACAACAACAGCAACAGCAACAACAGCAACAGGCATCATGCCTATGAACTTGGCCCGTTTTTACGCGGAGTGTTTTTGTTTAGATATCACTATTTTTTGCATTCCCATTTGAATTTGTTATAAACTACCTATATATGACTAATTATTTAAGGAATAAGTGGGTTGGCCCTTTTCTTAGTCGCGTGAGTCATAAGGATTTGAAAATCACAACAACAACATAAACAGCAACATCAACAACAGAAACAACAGCAGCAGCAGAGACAACAACAGCAGAAACAACAGCAACAGAAACAACAGCAACAACAACAGAAACAACAGCAGAAACAACAGCAACAACAGCAGCAGCAGAAACTACAACAGCAACAACAACAGCAATAAGGCAAGAAAGCACACATTACCATGCAACATGCATCTAAGAATTACAAGCCGCATTAGTTTTTTATTTCTCCGCTGTTGTTCAGGTACGACAGCGAATATTTTGCATTTTGGAACATTGCTGTTAGTTTTAGTGCAAAATGCAAAATTTCAGATTTCTAGCTCCAGCGGATGTCATATTATAAAAAGCTCAGAATAAGCACATTTTGCGCTGTAGTTCAGAAACGGCAGCAAATATTTTGGATTTCATAATTTTTCTGTTGGTTTGAATACATTACCTAACTACACGCAAAATTTCAGGTTTCTAGGTACAGTAGAAGTGCCTAAACATTTTGATCAGTCACTCATCTATATATACCTACTGTATATATACAGTATAGGCTACATCGTTCGTTTTTTCGGGGTATCTGTATCTCAGCCCCCTGTGAACCTGGAACCTAACTTTTTTAGTATGTTATAGAAAAGTATAACTTTAGGAAAAATTCAAAATTTCATCGTCATATGTGTAGTGGGGGCAAAACTAGAGAGGCTCAAAAGTGCCAATTTTCACGTTTAAGCTCTTTCGTGTATATCTACTGGGTCGCGCAACCGTTGGGCGGGTGTTGGAACTTGGCTCGTGCGCGGAAGCGCACGTTAATACCGTATTATTGTACTAGATGTCGCCCTGTCTCGGTTTGGTATTTCTGTCAAAAAGTGTGTAATTGTGTATTGACATGTACAATTTCAAGCCTCTTTAGTGAAGGGATACATTATAAAACCTAGAATTATTAGTAAAGCACAGAAAAAATCAAATGGTTTTTCCCGTGATCTTGAGATTCTGAACAAATTTATGCATTAAGACCACACGCAATAGATCCTTAAAACGAAATTGTCTTGAATACTGATAAATCCGTATTATTAGTTTATCTTAGTGATGAATGTACTGACTTAGAGTATACGGCGTATCGCAGTTTCTGAATACTTCAATCATGCAATAGCTGAGTTGCAACAACCGTAATGTGTGGCATACAGCCCACCTGGGATCGGCGCCCTTTATTATTAATAGCGGTGGGAATAATGGTTGTAATATGGTTGTCCTCTTGACAATTACCCTTCGTCTTGAATTCCCCCCCCCCCCCACCTCCAAGCTTGTTGATTAGAAAATCTTAAGCCGAGTGACCTGCTTTCGTCATTACGTATGCGCCGGATTAATATCAAACTCCATCAACTTCTTTGATACGGTACAGTACTTCGATGGCTAGGTGATAGCGTGCTTGCACATGTGCGAGTCTCTACACACCATGCGATCGGGGACATGTCGTAACTCAACACGGGTACTAACCTACAGAGGTGACTGACGATTCAATCGGATACATTCATTAAATTGTTTGCATGAGATTAACCTTTTTACAAGAAAAATAAAGAAAGAATAAAAATGTCCTCAACCTATACTGTAGAATGAAGATAATAGGGTCGAAGCTTCGAGGCCAATTAGTAGTAACTTACCCACAATATACTGTAAAAAGATACTTTATGTGGTACAACTAACAACAGCATATTTAAGCGTGATATTAAAATATGAATGATGTATTTACATACCCCTATGTCTTACACAGTCTAAACCGTCAAGGGCGGACTCAGAAATATTTCTCGGGGGGGGGGGGGCGGTTCCACGATATAGTAACTATTTGTGTTTGTTGTACGTGGCAAGTGCATTTCGTCTAGTCTTCAATGGCATTTCTCGGGGCCGCCACACCGACCGAACCAATCAAGGGTTTGGGCTAAGTCCACATTTTCTTCCCAGCCCAATTCGACAGACTCACCACTTCATGCAGCTAAGTGGTGAACAGCCTGTAAAATAATAAAAAAACCTTTGTCAGCATGACAAATTGGTATAGGTAAATTTCACAAATTCCACGTTGTCTGATGAAGAACTCGATCTTATAACAATATTCTTATAACCTCTCTGCAAACACAGTGCGAAACTAAATGCGAGATCTAATTCAACTATCGCGCCGGAGTCTCCCCAATCATGAAGGTCACACATCCCAATTCTAAATTGTTCATGAGATCAGCGTTATTCATTGGTGTAAAACATTTTAATGCCCTTCCATTGATATGCCGAAGTTCTGGAAGTCCATATACCATAAAAAAGGAAATATCTAATTATGTTAAAGTCGTTAAAGAGCGTGATGTTTTTGACATTTGATACTTTGTAAAGTCGATTTATAACAATATACAGTTGTATACAATGCTATTATAAGTGTGGAAAACAAAATTTAACATGAGTATACCTATTTTATTGTAGCCTAGCTAGCAAACTTTTACTGATATATAGTATTTCGTTGTGTTAACGGATGTAGGCCACACTCGGGCCTTTGCCCAGTGGCGTGATTTTTATAAATTGTTGTTACATTATTGTCGCATTGTATTGTATTAAAATATAAAATATATTCATTCATATATTCACATTTCAATTGCATTACTGGGCTGTTGCTTAACCTAACAATAATAGTTTTGCCTTATAGTTATAAAAAAGTACAACTTGTTTTCTATCGTGTAATTTCATATTTCAGGTATGGTTTCAAAATCGTCGGGCGAAGTGGAAAAAGCGGAAGAAGACAACGAACGTGTTTAGAACGCCCGGTGCCCTTTTACCCTCTCACGGCCTGCCGCCGTTCGGGGCCATGAGTGACGGCCTGTGCTCTTCTGGAATGTTCTCCAGTGCGGAGACCAGATGGGGCATGACGTCAGGTCAGTCAGCTATAAATTGAAAACAGTATACAGAATATATTAATATTGAGCGGTTTTTTATCGAATTATTCATAATTCTAGTTGCAATAATTGTAGAAATTGCCCTATCAACGACCCCATTTGTTTTCGGATATTTTGGCATTCCGAGTAAATTATCAAGCCATTGGCAAACTGGTCCACACCTCGATGTCAACCCACACCGACTGACTACAAGTGCCAATGGGCATTAGTTCGACTTAACCAAGTACGGGATCTGATTGAGCAATATACACACAAGAACAGTTGTATACTTTATACATTAAGGTGGCTCATGCCTTTTGTTCGGAAGCAGACGTGCATTCACTGCATTGTATGTTCTTGTAATGTTATTGTTATGTTTATGTTATGTCTATTGTATGTGAAATAATGTTCCAAAATGTCTCTTCTCTCCTAAAAAGAGGCAGGGAAATGGGTAAAAATGAGGGCCCATATGGAAGGAAAACCAAGCAAAAAAATGACGCGTTACATATTCTAATATGTGCCTCTAGGACTCCTTGCCAAACAGTGACTGGTAAGATTATATAAAGTATAATCAATACACACTGTACAAGGGAGGGAATTTTTCCTATTTCCCAGACTAGTGCCTGGAAAATCAAATATTATAAGTTTTCAGTTGTCAATAGAGCCACCGTACTCATTTTGATGTTGTACATAGAGCTGGGGGATACCCAAAAATTTAAATGCTCACGTTTTTCAGCTCAGCTGCAAAATTTGCCATTTTTCAGCTGACTTAGTTATGAATAGGAGAAGGAAGGTTCCCTGGAATCCTGTCGGCTGTCGTCCTATTGCATTAAACTACAGTAGATTGCTCTATTAGAGATGCGGTTGTCTGAAAGTATGTTTTTAATATTCACCAGGACTTGGTCAACTGTCACAAGGTGCCGTGTCCATGGGGGGCTACGGCCAGTCCATCGGACAGCTCAATCAAGGCGGCAGCTTAGGTTCCAGTCTGAATTCCAGTCTCCCCATTGCAACCAGCATGGCTTCCAATGGATCCTCCCTCTACCAGGCCCACTATGGACTTAATTCGTTAGGTAGGTACCATTGAAATATTGAAATCAAAATAAATAAAAGAAAATTAATAGCCTACTATAGTAAAAATATGTAATAGGTCAGGAAAAAACAAGCCTATAATGGGCGGAAGCAGCGCACTTCCAAACGTTGCATAAACAGAGAAATGTGGAAAAAAGGACGGAAAAGGGAGCTGAACTCGAGTCTCAACCATGCGGGGATAGTACGCTGCCCACTGCACCAAATCTGTCTCAACATTCGATCTAAACTTGTTTCACTATGGTAATTGACTTGACCGATTAACATTGATTGGGAATTTTTATTTTTATTCGAAACCGGTTGGGCTCAGTAGGCTTTAGAAGGCATTTTGAAACCCGGTTCACCTACTATTGAAACATTCTGCCCTTTTCCTCAGCTCAGGTAGCTGTGTCAGCGCCTCAACTAAGTGATAAGTCCTGTTTCTGATTCGCTATCGTTCGGGTATCATACTTGTAACTTGATCACCGTAGCGTAGCCTTTCAATAACCGTTGCCTCACGATCTTATCAACTCCTATCATACCAGCTAGTGCTTCCAAATTACGACAGGCTTAATGACAGTCTCTATCAGGATGTACAGTGTCCAGATTGCTCACTTTGACAAGTTGCTGCAAGTCGGGGATTCCAACAAGAGGTACTGCTTGCAGAAGCTATGACGATGGCCCATGGCCCTGACGACACTCCAATATTTATTTGATCGAAGAAATATTTGAAATATTAATGTTGAAGTATACAATTTGGGAGAGAGTGGCTTATCCGTAGAAATAACGAGCTCTACGCGATATAACAAGAACCTACGATAGTAGCCGAAATCAAGGGAGCCCGCATCAGGTGGCTAGAGCACGTGAAACGAATGCCAGACAATAGGGCAACAAGAGCATACTTACGCAAGGTACCTCAAGGGAAAAGACGAGTGGCTGGACGATGTCAAGGTGGATCTGACGACCCTTGGCGTCAATGACTGCCGAAGCTGGCAAGATATGGCAGAGCAGGCAAAGGCACTTCACGGGCCGCAGCGCCAAGGAGTAAGTAAGTAAGTATATAATTTGAATCTGAATTTAAGTATTACACTTTCCAATTTTTCTTAGACCCATATTTATTAGATTTATTGGATTGTGTAGTGGGGGGGGGGGGAATTTATATTTGTAATTTTGAAGTTATATATTAGTTGTTCTGGTTTCTTTGCAGACCCTGTGTTTTATGGACATGACGCTGGTAGTCCGAACGAAACGCTCAACTGACCAACAAGCGGATCTTACGATGAATACTGGTACAGTCAAAATCAGGAGCCGTTAGATCTGCATAAGAGAAATGAGTTGGCTATTAGTTATGGAAAGACAATACAAAATAAGTGAATATGTTGTGATTTAAAAGAAACTAAAGTATCCTCCTCAATCTTAGTTGAATGGGGGTAATACAGTGTCGATAAGAGCCCTTTTGGAAAACTGTGAAAAAATATGTCCTTCCTGTGTACATACTAGGCTACATATAAAGTGGAATGTCACGAAAATGAGGGATAATAAACGTGGTCTATGATTTACAGTGCTGTAGGGGTGGATTTTTTAATTAATAAATATGCTCTAAAGGCCTGTTCCCAGTGGCGGAGCGTCCATGTAAGGCGAGCAATGCCGCATTACAATCTACAAATCCTTAGAAAGTATTAACAGCTTCGCTGAAATCTATAGGAAGCCGCGAGCAATTAAGATTGTATGAGCTTCATATTATCAACGCAGTGTAAGAAAATTAACAGTCTCGTCACGTTATAATGCAAATGTTTTCTTTTTTGTATTCAAATGTTTGCTTTTTAAGAATATAGAACATGCTATATAAAATGATGCGTTTTTTTTTAATAAATAAATATTGTCAAGCATTACACTCGCATTTATCCCACGCTCCGCCACTGCCTGTTTCGTTATCATCCCTCACTGCTGGAATGGCATAAGAGGCAACTGCTGCCTGTTGGATCATGTCTTAATACTGTGCAATCATTATTAGGCCTACTCCGTCATTCTGTCTGTCACGTGACATGAATTTGAAAATAAAAAGCGACAGGGAAGAGCTAGGAGTCCTATCCACAGCGCCATGTAAAGTTTGTTGTTGCGTTGTTTCTAATTAATTTAGGTTCTAGAAATAATAATACCATCTTGAAGTTTCCATGTTGAATTTATTATATAAAACAAAAATGGCCGCTCCTACTCGAAGCGCCTAGATTCAAACTACTTGACAGACAGTGGTCGACAGCTATTTATGCGAATTTATGTGGCGCCAACGCTACTAGGATAGCCTACCTCAGCATTCGAACAAAATGTAAAAGGATAGTACTATAAGTACTATATTTGACTTTTGGCCGGTTAAATAATATAAATAAATGGAAATGAAATCATTTTACAAGCATACAATATTGTTTTTGTTTATATCGTATATTAAGTAAAAACCGGAAAACAGCCATGTGGGAGTTTTTCTATTTAGTTCTCCGACAATGTACTTTTTACAGCTCCTATCTATCCAGGAAACCTTTAAAAAATACAAAAAAAGACTAGGGCAGCGCAGTTTTATGTCTCTCCAGTAAAATTTGCTTTTTGGCACTTGATGATATATATGATCGGGAAGGATTTTACAACTTTACAACACTGTTTTTTTATGTAGGCCTATTAAGTAAAAACCCGAATACGGCTATGTGGGAAGATAACGGAAAAGGTCCAATAGTTTCAAAACCTAATTGAATAGAGGTAGACGAAATGATTTTTTTAAGTTTTTCATGTTCGACCCATTTTTGCGTCGGTACCAAAGCCTAGCCGGGTAGACAATTTTCCGGGAATCTTAAATGTACAAATAAGTTGTAACTCTTATCAATGCCACTCCCAATTCTCATAAGAGTCCATGCAGAACATACAAAGCGATTTTTTTTCGAGTGACAAAACTTAATACAATATAAACTTCTGCTCTGTGTTTACATAAGGTAGTGTTCCCTTTCTCGCTCGGCACGCTTAGAAATATTTTTGTGAGGAATACAACAGGCCCAGCGATGCATTGGAAAATGGGAGTGCCGTCCTCTTCCATAAAAATGGCTCGGCAAAGAATTCCCCCCCCCCCCCCAATGTTCAAACATTTCTAAGCGTGCTGGTGAGCGCGGGCTTTATAGTCTATTACAATTGCCATAAAAGGACATTCCGCTCTATTTAAATAAACCAACAGCAAGCTAGCTTATCTTATGTTTTTGATCCTCTTCTTCTTCTTCGTGTTCCCTCTTAGTGTCGCGTGTGCAGCGTGAGCGAGTCATCCCGGACCTATTTCTTATACACCACCCGGTCGGTCGCCAATGTTTTGAGCTCGGCCATTGTTTCTCCCCTTCTTCCGGCCCCGGCTTCTTGACATGACCCAACCTGTATATCAAGAGTTCCTACAAGAATATACATAATAGTTAGGGTTGCCAACATTTTTTTCTCGAAATAAAGTTCATCTGACTTTTAAGAAGGGAAATAAAGAGTACAGTATTTAAACAAGAGTACTTAGTATATTTACTGTTTAATGAGTCAAAATCACGCCGAAAATACACATTAACACTGTATTGCAAATCAGGGGGGTTCGAATTACGAGCTATTTACTATTTAAAACAATATTTTTTTGAGGTGAGCAGAATTCTTATTTTTTTGAAAGCTACAAAAAGCCTCTCCTCACTGCAAATCTAAATGTATGTAAATATATAGCTCATTTCTAATTACATTTATAAAAATCATAAAGAGGTATTTTGCTTCTTTCATGTTTCAGAAAAAGAGTATTTTTGCGTACTCTAAATGACCTTCAGTTTGTAGAGTACACATGCATGAATAATAATACAATACTCTGAAATAGAGTAAGTTGGCAACCCTAATAATAGTCCCCTTATTAACTATGTAAAACTTAGTGTCACTCATTGTGAATAAAATAACTTTTTAAAGTTTTAGATCAAACAAAAACACACAACCGGTTTCGGCTTATAAGTTATATGCTATCATCAAGGGTAAAACTCTATAAAGATATTTTATTCACAACTAACATGTTTCGCGCCAAAATTTAAACGCATACACTACTTGATCAGTTTATACTGTATAAAATATAACTTACATTACCAATATATCTTACAATATTTTCTTAGCTCAATTACGACGAAACACGTAACGTGCTTTTGAATTAAGCATTTAGGCATCACGGCCAAAGTCTGCCCGCATAATATGGTACCATACCTAAGGTAAGAAAAAGTTATATTGTAGCCTAGACTGTCATTTAGGCGTGCCGCATTGCTTCATAACTATAAACACTATAAAGAATTCTGAATTCAGTTATGCTGTGTTCCAATACCTAGCGGGGCGCCGGTATTCCTCACGAAAACGTTTCTAAGCGAAGTGGGACATGGCCTTAGGCTCCATTTTGTGTTTGAACTTGTGATTTAATCATATCCATAAGGATTTTGTTTTAAGTGTCACCTACAATATCATAAAATGCAATGAGACAGTCGCCCGTTCGAATATCGAAGCCTAATGAAACTGCTAGGGTACTGCTAGTGCTAGTAGCTAAATAGGCTAAATATGCCAAAACATCTAGTGTAGTAAGGTGTCTGACTTTTTACCTGAAAGGTATTTGGTTTCAGCACGTACATACGATACTGGCACTTGCTGAGTTTTGGCCATGCTGCGGAGGTTATGTAAATCTGGCAATCTCGCGGCCGTTATAGTTGAGTGTAACTCCGCTGGATGGGTAAAATAAAAGTAATAGAACTAAATTTGAACAAAGTCATTATTTAAAAGAAGAAATGTGTAAATAATAACTATAGATTCCTTAAATGGCATTTTAAATTTATATAGTAACTGACCAACGTTACAATCTTGTAATAACTTTAGTAAACGTTGTCAATAATCATATGTAATTTATTGGTTCAATCACATAACGGACCCTAAAGCTATATTGTAAAATAATGGGCAAAAAACATGCCATGTTGCATTGTTTGGTTCATTTCATGCAAATTGTAAAAAAAAGTTGAAAGTAAATAAATCAATTGAATAATTTAACAGTTTAAGTAAAAAGATTAAATTGTATTTTGCTTTTGGTGACCAGCGTATTACAGCAACAGTTAGTCAAATTCATAATAAGCCAATAAGGATGGCAATTCGCAATGCCACCTTTGGTACTACTACTGTACTACAAGTGAAGTATTTTTGAATGTACAGCATTAATGTAGAAGAGGGAATTAACTACCAACCTAACATAATTAGGAAACCAGATATGTGCAAAACTAAGTGGTAAATTGTATAGAATCAGCTACATATATTACAGCAGGCTTAGCACCGACGGGAAAGAGCAATTTACCCGGGGAATTATTTAAAGCGTTACATACGGCATTAAATCTAACCCGCTCTAAAGCAGACGGCATTTCATTAGTTTGTCATGTTGGGCCCAATAGAGACCAAACAAAAGTTCCGCCTGTGTCTAGCATAAGCAACGATTAACAGTAATTTAATCTTGGTTGACCAAACATTTGTGATTTTAAAATATAAATAGCCGTAAATCACTTTTTGGGGCTTATATAGGATAATTTACACTTAATGTAACTGCAAAGGCTTTCAGCTCACTTCCATATTGACCACGGCCCATCAGCCCGGATTCTACTGTTTCTTAATTTACACTTATTCCCGGATGAGTTTTTCTTTTACGATTGGTGGTTGACCCTCAGGAGTTTTACCATTTAGAGGATGGCCGAGTCGTACAGTTGGGACAGAGAGAGGATTTGCGAGCCTCAAATTATTCTTCAAAACTTCAAAACCTGAGGTTTTTGACTTCACATGAATCCGTACCAGCAGTACTAGAAACAGGAGAGTTATAGAAAGCTGGCCTTCCTAATCTCATGTCAGGTAGGTATTCAGGTATACAACTATGCATATTATGTAGCAATCTACATTTACGCATATCATATTTTTCCACTCTGATCGTTTGTGACCGTGACAAATCATTCACTTTCTTCTGTTTGGTTCCTCCAAGAAATAAAACGTTTGCAGACGCCAAGACAAATATTAATTTTGGATAGATACGATAAGTGGATAAGTTTATTCTTCTTGGCTACTTCACGCAGCAAAAGGTTTTTTTAATCTAATTTATCATCCACGGTCGGGGTCTGATGATGAGGCCGTCGAAACCGCGTTTTCTTCTTCTTCCCCCTTAGTGACGCGTGCGCAGCGGGGGGGGGGGGGGGTCGCCCCGAACCCACCCATTTCCTGAACTCGCCCGGGTCGGACGTTAACGCCTTGAGCTCGGCCATTGTTTTTCCTCCTGCTCCGGCGAGTTGTTCAATCCTTTCCTCACGGGTTGTCGTCTCCCATGCGACCTTGCTTCCGCCAACCTCCGGGTGGTCCTGTTCTGCTCGGTCATGGTTGTTCTGAAAGCGCACTTCCTTAAAGTAAGAAAGTTCAGTACCTACGCTTTCTGATCATTCAGATAGACCACGGTTTTTTAAATAATATTGTAATCTATTATATATTGTAGTATATTATATAATAGCCTATATATTAACCTAATGTAATCTTATGAAACGTTAAATTTGAGATGCGTCATAGACCTATTAGTGTATATTTATTTTGTGCTTACCGCAAAAAGTTTACAATGGTTTTTATACTGAAGTTACTATAATTTAAGGACCTAATCTCTTGCCTGTTATTAGTTTATCTTGCCTGGAAGCTATATCGCCACTAATTAAATATCAATTTCATAAAGATGTAAAAGGAGATTCTGTAATCCTATAATAAAACATCTGAGCCTATATCACAAGTTCCATCTAACATGAACCGTTTGTATTAAGCTGCAAAAGGAGAACAATAAATCCGGAAAATTCCGCTAGAGTGTGCCGTAGGTAAGGATTTGGGAAATAAGTATTGATTCATCCCAATGCAGGGAAACTCTGCTAGATGACTCTGCGTGAAAATTTCTTGGCCCCTGCTTGACCTGGGCTCCCGCCAGATTTTTTTTCATTTAAATATATGCTAAGCAAGGACGTACTCATGTTAGATTGGTTTAATTTGGTGGAGGGCTGACCACCCTAGCAAAGAAATAAGAGATGCAACAGTAATCATGCAAAAATAATTACGGTAGGTATTTTTTTTTTTTTTTTTAAAGATTAATCGCATACAAGCAATTTAATGAATGGGCCTGCTCCAAAGCTGGATTATATAATATACTGTAGGCCCCCCTACCTAATCGAATGGTATCGGTAGTAGGCGTATGGATGAAATGTTTTTGAAGTTATACTTCTTTACGATCGAGAGTGAATTTTGAGGATGCGCGCGCGCGGTTTAATTTGGTGGAAGGCTGACCACCCTAGCAAAGAAATAAGAGATGCAACAGTAATCATGCAAAAATAATTACGTTTTTTTTTTTTTTAAAAGAAAAAGATTAATCGCATACAAACAATTTAATGAATTTAATGATTGGGCCTGCTCCAAAGCTGGATTATATAATATACTGTAGGCCTCCCTACCTAAATACAAATGTGATTCGGCATCGCGAGTTTTGTGATAATTGTGATAACACCTGACTCAGCTCAATTTTATGGCAACAAACTTGCCCGTTTTCTTTCATACGCAAATCGCGAACTTCCTATGTGAGTCATAACCTAATTCTTGCTTTTTTAGCTGATTTAAATAATTCCACAAAGCTAAAAATTCAAATTTCCCGCCATGAGCAGTGCCTTATGCTAAGTCACTCCCAACCGGTTCCTTGGAACTACAATCGCCCGAGTTGTAAGGTGTCTTGTTAAGACCAACTCAAGTTTCAATTAACCCACTTAGGTGTCTTCATTCAGGAAACCATGCCCGAGGCATCACGTGACTCGGTTTTTGGTGTCTTGGGCCAAACAAAATACCCGAGAAAAGAGTTGACCCAACTATCCTCCCCTCTAAGTCACTTTTCGTAGCTTTGGCGTATCAACCTAAAGTGTCTTCGCCCAACGAAAATTTTTCCAAGCCACCAAGTTTGTACCCTCTTTTTTCTCAGTGTAATCGAATGGTATCGGTAGTAGGCGTATGGATGAAATGTTTTTGAAGTTATACTTCTTTACAATCGAGAGTGAATTTTGAGGATGCGCAGTTCACAGAAAAGTTCACAGACAAAGTTCACAGAATGAAGCAGCCATTTTGTACCCGCATTTTAGTTCTATCCGTACGTATTATTTCTATTTTTAATGATGACAAAGAAGTATAACTTCTCACGCGTGGACATAAGTACACACACCCACGTTTCATCGGATAAATTAAATCGTCTAGGATTCACCATTTTTGCACCACTATGGAAAATGAGACGTAGGGACTGATGGTTAATAGTAAATTTAGTATTTTACAGTATACCTGTACCTAGGCCTACTTATAAACCCAATTCAGAGGCATACCTTCTTTTAATAATACAATAATATAAACTTAATCGCATTATATAGTATATCGGTACTTACTTTTTCCTCGCTTTTATTCTTAAGAGGGGTCATAAACAAAAAATAACAAAAACTTAGAGTTTTAGAAAAACTTGTTATAACAACCCGAATTAGTAAAACCCAAATAATCGTTAAGAAATTAACTTTGTCTAAGAAACCCCACTTGTGTTACACCTTATCTGTGATTTGAGACTTGCTCAACTCGAGGAGAAGATGCAAATGTGACTAGGGAGAGGAAACCTTGGTTTATATAGGACTGGGGGAGGAGGGGGTGGGAGGGGGCGTGGCTGGTTACCTATTCCTAACGTACTAGCTAGATCTATTAGAGGGGATGATTGTGTGAATGCTATGTCGTTTGTTATTTTTTCCCTACTGTGTAAAGCTCTTTCTTTCTTCAATTTCTTCAATTGTCTAGTTGTCTGTTACTTCCTGTCCAAATGCAGAAGATATCATTCACATACCTTGTCCAGAAAGATATACATTTAACTAGGGGATTTTTATTGAGTAGAAGTTTGTGTTCGAAGTTATCCATAAAAATTTCAGCAAGAAGGGGAGAAAGGGAAGAACCCATAGGTAGGCCTATTTTTTGTTGGTAGTAGTCGGATTCGAAACGGAAATAGTTTTGATGAGTGCATGTGTCTAACAGAAGGAGGGTCTCAGAAATAAGGCTGTTCGAGGTATTATTGTGATAGAGTGACTGGGCAACTAATTTACGTACTTCGGGTACGGGAATATTAGTAAACAGATTTTTGACATCGAAAGAGACGAGTTTGGCATTGCTGGATAAGGAAAGGTGCTTAAGGCGGGAAACCAACTCGAATGAGTTTTTGACGCTGTGGCGGGGTGTGAAGTTTGATAGCTCGCGAATGTGTTTGTTGAGAAAACTAGCTACTTTGCTGGCTGCGGCACTGTTATACGAAACTACTGGGCGGATAGGTTGATTGGGTTTATGAAGTTTAACCAGACCAAAAGATGAAGGAGCTACGGGGTTCATGTTGGTAAATTTATAGGCTATATCTTGAGGTATCGTATTAGAGCTTTGTTTAATGAAAAATGGTTCAAAATCAGAGACAGCATAAGCCTTTACCTTAAATTTTTACATTCAGAATTATCTTTCAAACTTCACTTTTTAGAATGGACCACCTTCCAAGATCAAATATACACAAAAATTAGTGGCATCACTTACAAAAAACGCACAACACTAAATAAAAAAAATAAAAGAACTGAGTCAAAATAACAAATCCAACGGAATACATCACACATCACATCGCGACACGAAACATCAGATGCGCGGGACGACGAGAGTTCCCGGTCTAACCCCCTTCATCGATCGATGCAGACTGGGGTAGGTCAAGGCCTCACGCCTTCAGCGCAGACACTCACTAAACTACCCATCACAACACATAAATTCTATCCTCGTACCGTCAACTTATCTAACACGATTTTCAACACAAAAGAAATGGAACTTCTCAACAAGGGCCTCAAGTATTGCCCCGATATAGGTCTAAATAAAAACACGTTAACCAACTTAATGTCAGACACTGAATTTAGCCTAAAACACCACAATAATGAAAAACACATAGCAGCAGATATTCTGAAAAACGTCAAACTTACACACAAAAACGATAACACTAAATCTATAAGAAATAAACTAGCCCAAGATAACCTTACACTCACCAAGGCGGATAAAGGAAATTCTATTGTCATTTTACCTACCCATGATTATGTTTCTAAAGTCTTAGACCTCATTTCTGATGAATCCACATTCGTAAAACTTAAAGTAGAGCCCACAAACAAATTCCAAAAAGCAACCAAAAAAGCCATTAAACAAAGCTCTAATACGATACCTCAAGATATAGCCTATAAATTTACCAACATGAACCCCGTAGCTCCTTCATTTTTTGGTCTGGTTAAACTTCATAAACCCAATCAACCTATCCGCCCAGCAGTTTCGTATAACAGTGCCGCAGCCAGCAAAGTAGCTAGTTTTCTCAACAAACACATTCGCGAGCTATCAAACTTCCCACCCCGCCACAGCGTCAAAAACTCATTCGAGTTGGTTTCCCGCCTTAAGCACCTTTCCTTATCCAGCAATGCCAAACTCGTCTCTTTCGATGTCAAAAATCTGTTTACTAATATTCCCGTACCCGAAGTACGTAAATCAGTTGCCCAGCCACTCTATCACAATAATACCTCGAACAGCCTTATTTCTGAGACCCTCCTTCTGTTAGACACATGCACTCATCAAAACTATTTCCGTTTCGAATCCGACTACTACCAACAAAAAATAGGTCTACCTATGGGTTCTTCCCTTTCTCCCCTTCTTGCTGAAATTTTTATGGATAACTTCGAACACAAACTTCTACTCAATAAAAATCCCCTAGTTAAATGAATATCTTACTGGACAAGGTATGTGGATGATATCTTCTGCATTTGGGCAGGAAGTAACAGACAACTAGACAATTAATTAAGTTTTATCAACACAATTCACCCAAAAATCCAATTTACCATGGAAGTTGAAGAAAACAACTCCCTGAACTTCCTGGACCTCACCATCACCAAAAATAATAGTACCCTAGACTTCAAGATATTTCGTAAAGAAACCCATAGCGATAATATAATCCCTGTTGATTCTTCTCACCCATTCCAGCACAAACACGCAGCAATCCATAGTATGATTTTTCGACTCCTTAACATCCCTATGAATGAAACCAACTATAATAATGAATTAAATACAATAAAACAAATTACCCAGAATAACAATTTCAATCTCAATCTAATAGACAGAATCCTACGACATCACAAAACCAAACACAACCTCAAACTAATTTACCCCCCAGAGAGCTTAAACCCGGAAACCAATAAATCATATTTCAGGATACAATACATAGAAAAAATCACAGAAAAAATAAGTAACCTCATTTCTTCTACAACAGACAAAACACCAGCCCCGTACAACCGCAACAATTTAGCCAATAAACTCATGAACTGCAAAACCAAGCCAGAAAAGGAAAAAGGCAATGGAGTTTATCGTCTAAATTGTAACGATTGTAACGCAATTTACATAGGCCAAACAGGCAGAAGCTTTAAAACTAGGGTCAGAGAACATATAACAGGTATAGGAGACACCAACACCAACAGCACATTCGCGAAACACCTTAACTCGGAAAATCACACATTCGATCCTCACAATTGGACAGCCCTACACAAAATAAAGAAAAGTTACACTTTAATTTTTTTTGAAAATGTTGAAATCAAAAGAGTTTTACACAATAGGGAAAAATTAACAAACGACATAACATTCACACAATCATCCCCTCTAATACGTAGATCTAGCTAGTAGGTTAGGAATAGGTAACCAGCCACGCCCCCTCTCACCCCCTCCTCCCCCAGTCCTATATAAACCAAGGTTTCCTCTCCCTAGTCACATTTGCATTTTCTCCTCGAATTGAGCAAGTCTCAAATCGCAGATAAGTTGTAACTGTGCTAGTGGGTTTCCCTCTGTAGATGGCAGTTCTTGCCGAAAACGCTCAGGGTTTTATACTAACACAAGTGGGTTTCTTAGACAAAGTTAATTTCTTAACGATTATTTGGGTTTTACTAATTCGGGTTGTTATTATTATTTATTGTCAGGACATGTAGCGTAGTGGTACGGACTCTGACTTTCACCCGAAAGGTTGTTGGTTCGAGTCCCACACTGGCTACATTTTCTGGCCATGCTTCGGAGGGCATGTAAAGCAGGCGGTCCCGGGCCTTCCTAGTTGAGTGTAAGAGAGGGCTTTATAGCCCTAACTCCGCTAGGTTGGCTTAGTAATAGAAACAACAAAAAGTCTTTTTTTATTTATTTTATTTATTTATAACAAGTTTTTCTAAAACTCTAAGTTTTTGTTATTTTTTGTTTATTAAAATGAAATACCACGAAGTCACGAGTAATCTAATTATTTATGTAGGGAGATTCCGCAGACCCTGCTTTTCCTCTACGCTACCTACGCTATGTATGTAATAAAAAATAAAAAATACTTCATTATTTTCCCAACCACAACACACAAATCACTCTTGTGTTCCAAATTTCGAAATAAAATGACGACTATGAACTTTTACTTATGTAACTGTAAGTAATGTACTTATGTTAAGAGGGGTCAGCTATACGGCAGGTTCTCTTCCACTCCTTACGATTCTGAGCTTCGGCTGCAGTTGCTCCTACAATTCTGAGGTGTTGACGGACATTTGCTTCTACCGTTAGCCTGAGCCACCCTCGTCTTTTTGGTCCCTCAGCTTCGATATGTTTTATCCGCGGTAGCAGGTCCTCTGGCAGCCTTCTTTCGACGTGGCCCCGCCATGACAGTCGTCGTTCCCGGGCTATGCAGTATACATATTATTATTGTATGACTTAACTTGACTTAATTAGTTGCGATCAGCCCAGGGGGACTTTTAGCCGCTCTGACAATTTCCCTCAATCTTTGTCGATTCTCAGCAGCCGCTGTCCAATCTGTTGCCTCGACGCCAACTCGAAGGTCCTCCTGAAACTGGTCCGCCCATCTTCGCCTAGGTCTTTCCCTTGGTCTTCTTCCGAGGGGGATTGCTTCCCACACGGCCTTTGGGGGCACGTATCCTCTCCTATCCATTGTAGCTTTTTTGCCCTAAGATCGTCAATGACGCTTATTATTGTACAGGTATAAGGTAGGTGGTGTTAGAGTGAAACAGGCGCGGATCTACGGAGGGGGGGGGGGCTATAGCCCTATAGGGTCCTCAAAAGGCGTAAACCCCTATATTTCATTCCTATTTTTCACAAATTTTCCCCCGGGGGTGATCCCCGGGCCCCCCTCGTGCTCGATCGTTTTAATTACCTATAACATAGAACCCTTATTGCTCTGTTAATGCGTTAAACCCCAATATTTCACCCCTGTTTTTCAAAAGAAAATTCGAAATTTAATCTTAGCCCCCTCCTTGGTCTCATTCTAGATCCGCGCCTGGAGTGAAACGTGCCCTGTGGCTAACCCGAAGGTTGTTAATCGGTATTGCATGGTTCTAAAGAAACCGCAGCAGTTAAAATCTAGGTAGTCAAGGCCGTAGCCAAGGGGGGGTTCATGGAGATGGAGGTTCAAGGTTCAAGCCCCCCCGAAATGAAATGGCTCGATACTAGATAAAATCGGATTTTGAGAGGAAAAATAAAAACCACTATCTAACTAATATCCAATGAAATTTCTGCCCCCCCCCCCCCCCCGACATAAATCCTGGCTACGGCCTTGTGGGTAGTCTATTATGAGTTGAAGGGAATGATACACTAGAAATATGGTTTCTATGTACATAATTTTTATTACAGGTCTCAACACTAACAATGGTAAGAAAGTATAACAAAACTGAGGATAGTAATCATTTCCTAGATTAAACAATAATACACCAGCATTGTCAGTCATTGTAGTTGAATCGGAACAAATTAAATATAGCTCTAATAAATAAATAGTTATCTCCATATTTCATTTTCTACTCATCCTATTCGTCTACATTACAGTACCAGGCCATCGTTACTCACAGGTGTACAACAGCCTATTACAATACTTATGATACATAGCAAATTATGTAAATTTTCTAATGGAAGAGCGTTCTTGAAGTGAAGAAAAAAAAATTGGGTTATGCAAGTTTTATACATAGCCCTGGGTATAAATAGATTTCATATAGGCACTACATTGTACGTTTACACTGTCGTAGAGCCTATGACATTCCACATTACCTATCAATCCTTCCTAGTTGAGTGTAAGAGAGGGTTTTATAGCCCTAACTCCGCTAGGTTGGCTTAGTAATGGAACAAAAAGTCAATATTTACCTATTTATTTATAATTAGGCAACCGTGGGCTACAATAAATTAAAGTGAATTACACTATCATAATCAGTGATTTTTCAATACCATATAGGCCTATAGACATCGTAGAGTAGCCTATAATCTTATAGCTCCATCTTTCCATATAGCACACAATTTAGCCCGCTTCTCCGGCGAGCATGATCGAATCAATGTGGCATAATTTTGCAAAGCATTAGAAAAAATATAACTACTGTATATATGTAGCCTATTAAAGTGACTTATGTAGATTAGGTGAAGAAAGAATCTGAATGATCTTACCTTCGAATTTCTTCCTAATTATGAGTTCAAATTATGTAGACAGGTCCACTATGCTAACTGTCATTTACCACGGTTACTGCCACTTGGTTTTTCAAATTATAACTCATTTGAATTCCAGGAGATTCCAGCAAATATTCTTCCTTAGAATCGTTAGTTGCAACTTGGAAATTTACAGGTAGTCTAGTGGACGGTTTATATAAAAATATAAACAAAAATGCAGTAATTGTTCAAACTATAAAAAAAACTGCTAAATAACTTAATTGATGAAATAACGATATCTACGTAATTTCATCTATAGTATATTTATACGGCAACTAATTAATGTATCAGATTTTCATTTAACAAAATAAATGTTACGCATCTCACAAACGGCCTCCACTCATGTCAGGTACTTAGAGAAACTAAATCGCTGAATTCAATTAAATATTATTAACGTAATAGTTTATTCGACTACTTAATCAGAGAATATCACATCTTTTAGTGTCTACAATTGAGTTACAAAAATTTGAAAATGCTAATACATCGTCCTGTATACCCTCCTTAGCCACGTCTTTAAAGCAGTTGAAATTTCAATTTTGAAATTTGGCAGAATGACATCATCAGACATTCCGATGAAATGCATAGCATCGTTCAATGTAGCGTTATCTAATGTACTCGTAAAAAGAAAACCGCAATAGTGACGGGGGCCGGGGGCCGGGGGTCCCCCGATCGCCATAATTGGTCCGCATATAAGCGACGATATCTTATGGACAATGAGATGAGATCAATTACGTCCATATAACATATTAAATAACATTTGGTGTGTGTTCGGCAAATTTCCCCTTAATTAATTATTGGAAATCAAGCTCTCATTTAGGGTGGTTCTCACCAGCTAGGAGTAAATGCGGGCAAATGCCCATAGGCAAGGGTCCTACTCCTACCAACAGTCGAAAGTTACAGTACCATAACTTTTGCTTCTGAAAATGGTGGCGCTATATTAATTTTTATTTAGAATTAATTGTACAGTTTATAGTAGGTATTTAATTAATTACCTAACAGTGTTGAAGTATATGTAAATTAAACATTTGTTTGGTTTCATCCTTAAATTATAGCCTACTATGCCATTTAGCATTAACTTATTCTTGAGGTTAAAAATGTTAACAAAACCATTTGTGTAGCATACTTATAAATTATTCCATGTTCCAGTTACGATGGATATAGGGTTTGTTATTAAGATTTTCAATAATAAAAAGTGCATACGATCTGTGTTCTGATTTAATATTAATAACCCACATAAAAGTTATAACAGTTGGCGACGAGGATGAAGATAAAGTAGTAAAAAAAAAATTGAACATTTTAGTTGTTTTACGTTCTTGATTGATGGCCATGGATCCCGAACAATTTCAAACATTTATGGACATGCAGACGCAGATGTTTGATGCACTCATCAAGGCGCAATAGCATAAAGGTGGTAAGAACGCGCCAACACATATTTCTAATTTCGAATCTTTCGACCCATCAAAAGAGTCTTTTGACAATTATAAGAAAAGGTTTACGAACTATATCTCGCTAAAGGGTATCGAAAATGACCCTGCATGCTGTGCAAAGGTTCTTTTAATTCAATTCAAGCAAAAACGTTTGAGACGGTATCGTCATTAGTGGCACCGAAAGAGTTGAACCATTTCGATTATAAGGAGTTGCTAGACATTCTGGATAAACATTATCTTCAAAGCGCAATTTCTTGGTTGCGCAGCATCAATTTTTAACTCGCAAACAGAGTGATAATCAATCGATAGCAGAATTTGTGGCTGTCCTACGTGCAGATATGCCAGAATGTCAATTTAAAGTGACATGTCAATGTCCGTGTTCTTGTAACACACCGAGCAATCCTTCTGACATATTCCTTCGAGCACAGTTTATCAGGGGGATAAAAAGCAACGTAATACGTGAACAGCTTCTCCAGTCAGAATGTGACAAGTGTACTTTAAAAGATGTTGTCGACAAGGCTATTGCGTTGGAGTCAGCAAAAGCCGACTCAAGTATGCTAGAGCAAGCCTTGGCGGAAAAAAGTGATATCAATCAGGTGATGAACAGACATTGACCGAATCAATCAAGGAATAGATCTCAACCGCGTGATCGATCAAGCAGCAGACCCAGAACTTCTCTCCGCCGTGTCAAGTCTGGAGTGAACTGTAAGGAATTGGGTATCGACGGACTTTGTCTCCACTGCAGTCGCGATAATCACCAGGCCCCACAGTGCAAAGTCGAAAAGAACAGGCTGTCGTGTAAGAGTTGTTCCAGAACCGGCCATGTACAGAAAGTATGTCTTAGTACGTTAATGAAAGGTGGTTTTGGAAAGCGGGCAGATGATCAAATTAAAAATGTAGATCTATATGCAGATGATGAAGGAAAACAATATCGCCTGGATTACGGAGTGAAAACCGTTCTGGTACCATTGGCTGTAAAGTGCAATCTCGTATCTGATCAAGAACGATTTTTCGTAAAAATTTTAATCGAAGGACAAGAAGTGCAATTCGAAGTGGACACAGGCTCAGGGTTTACCCTGTTACCAGTCTCACAATTCCGAGCGTTGAATCTACGTACACCTTTGTGGTCCACTAACGTTACATTTCGTGCACCCATGATATTTTCAAGCCAGAAGGGAAAGTCAACGTCACAATTCAATATAATGGGTTATCTATCAATGAAGAATTGTTCATAGTGTCCGACGGTTTCTCTGCTTTAGTTGGGCGTACCTGGATTTGCCACTTAGGAGTAAATCTATCTCAGCTGGACGATGAATCAAATAAACGGACTTGTATAGTAAAGACTACAACACTGAAAATGACATTTTTACCGAATTTGCCAATTTGTTCGACGGTAAAATTGGATGTATTCCGGATTTTGAGTTAAAACTCCAACTCCGACTTAAAGCTAATCCTGTTTTCTTTCGGAAAAGAGAAGTTCCTTACGCTATCAAAGAAAAGGTGGAAATAGAGCTAGACGTCTTAGAATCTGCTGGTATTATATCAGAAGTTTCGACGAGCGACTGGGGATCACCCCTGGTGGTCATACCAAAACCAGATAACACTGTGCGCTTGTGTGTGGATTATAAAATTGGGGTAAACGAACGCTTAACTAGCAGTCATTACCCTATAAGGAAGATTTATGACATCTTACGAAATTCCCGTTTTTTCTGTCGTCTCGATTTATTTAAGGCTTACCTACACGTAAAAGTAGATGAAGATTCCAGAAAAATACAAGCTATTACAACGCACCGGGGAACATACCGGATGACTCGACTATCATTTGGAATAAAAACTGCACCCAGTGAGTTCAATCGTATCATCGACCAGATTCTACGAGAATTACCCAAAACTGAGTCGTATTTTGACGACATTATCGTCCATGGAGCATCTATTGAAGAAACAAGAGCAAATTTGTACAAATGCTTGCGACAACTACGTAAGTATGATTTACATCTAAACAAACAGAAATGTGAATTTTTCAAAAAACGCATCGAATTTCTTGGTCATGTCATTGAACATAACAAGATATCTAAGTCTTCAAAGAAAATCGAAGCAATCGTAAAAATGTCCCGTCCGAAGAACGCAGACAATGTCAAAACGTTCCTGGGCATGGTGACTTATTACTCCAGATTTATTCCACAAGCATCGACTCTTACTGCTCCACTTCGAGCACTGCTAAAAAAGTCGGTGAGGTTTCAATTGACATCTAAGTGCGAGGACGCTTTCTTGCGTCTAAAACAAGAAATTACGAGCGACAAGAGTATTGGTTCCTTTTGACCCAACACGACCAGTGACATTGGCATGTGACGCTAGTCCTTATGGAATTTCAGGAGTTTTATCAAACATGATCGATGGAGAAGAAAGGCCCGTCAGCTTCGCTTCCAGGTCATTAACAGAAGCGGAGAAAAATTATTCACAACTAGATCGAGAGGCGCTGGCCATTATATTTTCTGTTGGCAAATTCCATCAATATCTACTTGGAAGATATTTTACGCTGGTTACAGATAACCAAACGCTTTCATATATCTTTAAAGAAAACACTAGAATACCAAAAATGACATCGGCAAGATTGCAGCGTTATGCAGCATTCCCATCAGGATTCGATTACAAGGTGCAGTGCAAAAAGGGCGTCGATAATGCAAATGCAGATTGCCCATCCAGGGCACCCATCGAGACAACAACAGCGATCACTGATGAAGATATTAATTGGGAAGTGAATCAATTATGTCTACAAACGATATCTGCAATATCATCAGTGCAGTTAACATTTGACTCAATGGTGCGAGAAACAACAAAAGACGCTGAATTATCAAAAATATTGAAAACATTGCGAACAAATAATGACCCAGACTCAATGTACACCATCGATAGTAATCTTCTTTTTCGGGGTCAACGGGTTGTAGTTCCAAAAGCATTGCAATCGGACGTTCTTAAGGAGTTACACAAGACTCACATTGGTATTACCAAGATGAAACAACTAGCAAGGCAGTATGTATATTGGCATAAAATCGACAGCGACATCGAACGCATGGTGCAAGCATGCTCACAATGTGCATCAGTGAGAAACAATCCACCGAAAGCTCCTCTCCACCCTTGGGAAGAGCCTAATTCAAATTGGCAAAGAGTTCATATGGACTATGCAGGACCATTTCAAGGGTAACATTTCCTGGTAGACGTGGACGCAAAATCTAAGTGGGCTGAAATCAAAGAAATAGGCAGTGCACCAAATTCAAACTCGACCATTGAACTACTTCAAGAAATCTTTGCGAGTCATGGATATCCAGAAGTTCTAGTGTCAGATAACGCAACAATTTTCAGAAGCACGGAATTTCAAGCATTCTGTAAAGAAGCTGGAATTTTTCAAAAGCTTATAGCTCCAGGTCATCCTTCAACTAACGGTTTGGCAGAGCGAAACGTACAGACCTTGAAGAAACGTCTCACTGCCATGAATTCTGAGCCAGGGACTATCCACAACAAATTAAGGGAGATATTGTTCATATTTAGATCAACACCTCTGAAGTGCGGGAAATCACCTGCGGAACTATACCTCAATCGAAAAATTAGGATCAAACTAGGGGCACTGAAGCCCATTAAGCATCAAAAGACTTGCCTAAAACATCGGGCCCGAACATTTATTGTGGGAGATCAAATCTTCGCCAGGTATTATTCGGCGAACAAAGAGTGTTGGAAGCCTGGTACTGTCATAAAAAAGTTCGGAGTACTCCATTACCTCGTAAGATTGGAAGATGGCTTCCAATTAAAAAGACACGTAGATCAAATTAGAGGTGCTCCATCTAATCACCAGAAAGAACAACCGAAGAAGTCCGTAACTTTCGCAAACAAGTCTCCACCATCGGAAATCATCCGAGAGGAAGAATTTTATGAAATTCCTGTTGGCAGAGAGCCAGATCCGAATGATGAACATCGCGATGAACAGGCAGAAGACGACCAGCAAGAGCATGGGAAAGAGGTTAACGAACAACAAACCAAAATGCCTGATGTTGAACCCAATCAAATTTTGCGAAGAACAGGACGTATTACTAGAAAACCGAGTCATTTACAAGACTATGTTTTGGAATTTCCTTAAGGGGGGAAAATTGTAGCATACTTATAAATTATTCCATGTTCCAGTTACCATGGATATACGGTTTGTTATTAAGATTTTCAATAATAAAAAGTGCATACAATCTGTGTTCTGATTTAATGTTAATAACCCACATAAAAGTTATAACAATTTGGAATAGCACATTCCATTCTAAAATTATCGTGTTACATTTACATTATTAATCCCAGGTTAAGATTTTAAAAAAAAATCACCATAGTAGCTGCGAGGCTACCATATCCACTGATAAATTGTTAAAAATGTAAACAGATCAATTCTAGAGTATCAGCATTCTAAAGTTGACTTATTCACACGTTCAACATCAGGATAATAGTAAAAAGAACCGGTACTAGTTTACTCGAACATGCTTTCCAATTGATAAATTAGTAGATATAGACATATGTAATTTCATAGGAAATAATTTCTATCTGGTTAAATTTCAGATCCCTCGAGGGGGGGGGGGGTCCACCTCAATATATATAAAACCCCTTAAAACTTAATTGCATATTCAGGAACGAACAGACCAATACATTGTAACAGTAGTAACAATGACACATGGTACACATACATGTATTGGAGCGTAAATTATCCATAATTTCTCAAAAAATAATTTTTTGCACAGAAGCAAATATTTTTTTAGGAATGCAACCTGTCCGTTTTTGTTACCCTATTGAACACCTAAAACATGCATGAAGGTAGAAATCATCGATAGAAAGATTCCGCAGAAAAATTATGTTTTAGTCATTTTACATGAAAATTGAGTTATTTTTATTTGTTTACTCCCAGAAGCAAACTATCAAGGGGCAAGCGACCTCCCGCATTTTGTTAACATTGATAACGACTACAATATATGTGAATTTTAAAGAAATCGTTGGAGCCGTTTTTCAGAAATAATTTTTTTAGACGTGTTTTTGGAGTTTTTTGAGAATAAAACCCCCCCAAAATGAGTTAGCCCAAAATAAAAAAAATGAGCTAGAGGTATGATTCTTGTGAACCTATATGCAAAACTTCATCAAAATCGGCCGAGTAGTTTGCCCGGAAATCGATGAACAGACAGACAGACATACGGACAGACATTTCGTTCCTGGGACCTCAAAACGTGTAAATCCGTTGAAATCTCGGAATCGAAAATGTCGACCATCACAGTAGATCCACAGGGGAGCGCCAAGAAGCTAACCGAATTATAGGATAATTGTTGGAAATACTGTATGTGATTGGCTGATAGCGGACTGTCGCCTGTCGGTAGGACCCAAACATACCTATCTAAATAATAGTAATTTGTTATAGATAGCTATGGGTAGCATTTACCCACATTTACTCCTATACTCCATTCTTAATGACGTGCGGTTTCCTGTAAGTAGGTAATGAAGGAATTTTTATTTTATGCATTTTTCATGTGCCCTGAACAATAGCTCTGTGCTTCTCAAGCACTGGCTAAAAACTGAAAATGTGTTTTTCATTAATGAAATACATTGCCCAAGTTGACTGTTTCGCGTTTATACAATACATAAGAGCCGTTCTCATCATCGCTTTAAATGTCGCTATGCATTGTAGTAGGGGAGCCCAAGCGGGGATTTCGGGATTTACTCGAGCGCGTCAGATTAAGGTATGGTAAGTTCATTACATGCTAAGTAGTGTGACCCAAAGAAACGGGAGGACTTTGAAGATGTGCACCTGCGTGTTGCCTGTATTTCTCATTGCGTCTCCACTTTGAGTTTTGTTGCCATGACGCCATGATATAATTTACAGCGTATTTCCAACGCTTTGGCTAATTTTCTTATTTTGAATTGATATTTAATAAAAGTTATGAGAATTAAAGTTTATAAATATTTACTATTTAATATTATTAATATGAATATAATATAATATTATATTTAATAATTCCTGAGCTTTTCAAATAATTAAGAGCAATGATTTTAAAAAATTGTACAGAGCCCTTCTGCCGCTCCCCCTCACTCTGCAACACCTGCTTGGAAATGACGAGAAGGTAACCTCTCTCGTCATAAAATTTCTAATGTCAACCCCCCTCTTCGGAACACTCTGAGAAGGGTTGGGTTTGGCGCGATAACAACATGAGCGCGGAAGCCCAAAACGGGCAGAGCGCCTAGCATATTATTAAAAAAAAAAAAAAAAAAAAAAATCGAAGAAATTTTTTTTTTCTTTTAATTGTCAGATTAGGCAGATCCCTCCAGATAATCGTCAGACTATTATACAACACGTCTAGAATATATAGATGAACCATATATATCAATATCTGACGCTCTCGAGTATGTCCACGCAACAGTTTTTTTTTACATTTTTTAAAATCTATAGCAGCGTACTCCACCGCTGAAGAGGTATACATTATAGAAAATTTCTTCTTTTTATCATCTAAGCTTTGCAACCCAATAGGTCTCTAAGACGCTCGAGTAAATCCCCATTTAACATCACGGGCTCCCCAACTATTGGTAGATGGAGAAGGTGGAGGTGCCGTTCAGAATTCCTCACTGATAATTTCCAAGCGATGGAAAATGCCAAAATATGTACGGCAATAAGGTATTTTTTAAATACAATTTTTCACAGTTCCAGCCAACAGTAAACGTACAACTGCAGCCAGTATAGCTCAGACATTCCTAAGGAACGGTACATAAGGACGATTCTCGCAGCCTCGATTTGCCTGCGTTTTCCCATTGTAGGAATAGGGGTTGGTGAATAGCTGGTGCAAACCCATAGGGTCTACTTAAGAAGATGTCTATGATCTGGTGTGTCTTGGGGAAACCGAGCAGTTTCGTTCGGTCGGCTTCACATTAAGAAATTGACAAAAAATCTTCTACTAGCCCTATGCCTACAATACAAAAGACGTCAGCAAATCGCGACTGCGAGAATCGTTGGTGTGTACCGGGCCATAGTTGCCAAGAAATCATGTTGATTGGCGAGGACCCTCGGAGGTTAGTTGCTGATTCTGGTCTTATTTACAAGGTGGCCACGTTCCCGTGGGTTGCTTAATTTCACCTGAACCTCTTGACGAGGAGGACGGTAAGGGAGTAGACGGTGCTGTGGAGCGATATAAGGACGCTGGCGGTGTTGCGGTTGCCGTGCTGCATGGCCGCGGGGTGTTCACCTACAACCAAGCGACCACTCATTATCGCACGTTATGTCATTGTATTTCACCTGAACCTCATGACGAGGAAGACGGTGGGGGAGTCGTAGACTGTGCTGTGGAGCTATATATCGACGCTGGCGTTGGATTGGAATGGTGTTAGTTACAATTGGTTTTTTTTTTTGGGGGGGGGGGGGATAAATCCGGATGCCCCCACCTCCTATGTGCTTGTACTTCCTGAACTGGTTCTATTAAAATTCTAGTTCTAAATGAAAATTTATGGATCATAAGGACGGAGCACTGAAGGAGTTTTACAAAGCGAAACGTCTATGACTGATAAGGCTGTAGTAGGCCATAAGGCTATAGGGTTGTACAGAGGCCTCTTACAGTATTCCTCTGTAGCGAAACTGGTTAGCTACCCCATCTAGGTAACTAGTTACATGAATTTATAGAATTTATAGAAAATGGTATTTTTTTAAGCTTGTTTCCTTTCTGTTTATAGCCTACATTTCATTCTTACACTAATTCATCGTCGAGTTAATTTCAATACAGTGTAAACCAATTTCATTTTTGAGGTAGTTAAGACCCCCTTCACCCGCGCTCTGCATCATGGTTCGTTAACCTTGCAACTCATTAGCAAAGCGTATTCATTGCACAATAATAGGTTTTTTAATTCAAAGGTTTGGCAGACTACCCTTGCCGCTGTACGTTTTGATGCTGATAAAAAAAAATAATTGCAGGCTTTTACTTTCATCCGGCGACCAAAGCGTAGATGAGCGTCACGCCAATAAGGACGAATTGGCTGAGTTTACTCTTTTACTCATTGAGAATCGACAATAATGGTCTTCTTTTACGGACCGGGAGAAAACTATTAACTTTTGTGTTAAAGACAATAATTTTTGATTGGAATATACTTTGTAGAACAAGTAAAATAAATGACTTACCACTGATTACATGAACATTGACGCTGGCTGCAGCAGCTACTGTAGGCATGCATGTGTAGTTGCCTGAGTCAGTCAACTGCGCATGTGTTATGCTAAGAACTGACGTCAGGCCCTCAGTCCATTGAGTGTCTATGGTCAGACGCTGACTGGTGTCGAATTCGTTGGGATGAACACTCGGAATCTGAAATACACCAAAATATAAAATTAAATACTGACATGCAATGAAAACGTTTTGTCTTCTTCTTCTTCTTCTGGTAAAAAAACACTAGGGGTTGTTTTGCAGTATGATGCTCCGGATTTTCCATTTTGTTCTGTCCTCAGACAGCATCTTCACGTCCCCATACGACGTGCAATTGAAGTCTCTAAGCAGCTAGCAGATACTCTGCACGCGGGCGGCCTATCGCAACATAACCACACATGTGTCCTTCCAAGATCGTGTGAGGTAGTCCATCGTGACCATCCGATTGGCTCTTCGCTTGGCATTAGATGCCCCCAATTTTCACCCTTCCCCTATACGTTGCAGCACTTCCCCATTACCCGGTCCATCCACGTAATGTTAAACATTTTCCGATAGCGCGACATTTTGAAGGCTTCAATTTGGCTCCACATAGTTTCCACTTCGGTTCACATTTCGCACCCATACAGCATTATACTCATAACAAGAGACTTGAGGAGAACGTTTCTGGTGTCAAATGCATTGTAAAGCTCGGTAAGGCGCCCATTCCACTGACCGGCTAGGGCTATTTACAAAAACGGTGACGTGGTAGCAGACATTCATGACTTAGGTGGAGTTTCCACCGACCTCGCATTGCAGAATGCAAATGACATTGACGGAAATTAGAATTTTTCTTTTTAAAGAAATCTTTTAAAATGTTTGTACTTAACATATCCCATGACGCCATTTTTTAATTTTAGTTTGTTTGTGATTTTACTGTATGATCATTGATCAATTTTAACTATGGCATAGAAGAAAATAAACATTTCCGTCAATTCTGCAATGTGAGGTCGGTGGAAACCCCGCCTAAGTGTTGAATGTCTGCTACCACGTCACCGTTTTTGTAAATAGCCCTAGCCGGTCGATGGAATGGGCACCTAAGTGGAGAGTCAGATAAGAAATAACCTCGGTTAATAAAGAAGATTTTTTGTCCCACTGAAGCTCCATTGAAATGCAACACGCTTAGTAAAGAGCACCACCTCGGTTATAGGATAAATTTAGGCAATAATAGGAATAATTAATTATTAATAATAAAAATAACCCACCTGCAATATTCTGGCATCTTTGTACCAAAAAACAGTGCCTAGATCATGAGGTCCTTGGCTAATAACACACGTTAACCGAACAGAACTCCCTGTTTTCACATAAAGGTCGCTAGGCCCCTTGATCCGAGCTTTAGCTTCTGAAACACAAAGAAAATTATATCAGTGTACTTTGTAGGCATCATTTTATGTCTCAAATTATGTACCAGAACGATGAATCAGTAGAATCCGCGACGATAGGCCATAGTCGTTCGGAAAGTGTACTTCCAAACGTTTCGTTTACATCTGCGGTCGACATCTTCCGTGGAACTGCGTAGACTTCTAAAATTGTATCTCGGGGGCTCAGCAGCAGCAGTTTGGAAGTACACTTTCAGAACGACCTCGACCTATCATCCCAGATTCTACTGATTCATCACGTAACTCCGGCCGGAACCCCACTAACCCTATTATATTAACAGTCACTAACATTCCAGTAACTTCGCATGAATTTGTTTTGTTCCCCACTACTTTCAGTACCGTACTCTGGCAAACTTCAAGTGTGAAAATACAAAAAAGAACAATTTCGCACGTCTAGGAAACATGAAAAACCTTAGAAAATAAGTTGCCTAAAGGATAATAAAAATTGCCCATGCTTTAGTGTAGGGTAAACAGTAGCAGTAGATAATAATTATCCTTCGAGAAATTGTTTTACACAGGATCAAGCTATGTTCAGGGAGGTAGAGTCAGTGACTCTATGTAACAGAAAGGAGTGCCTGGAAGCAGCAGTTATGATGCCGAGGTTGGAGGAGAATTTTCCAGCAGTTGCAAACCGGTTACAGCAATTAAAGCTTACACCAAAGCAATCAAAACAAGATGAGGTTGAGACCGTTTGAAGCTATGAGTGAACCTGAAGAGAAATTTTCTCAGATCTTAATCTCAAATATTCCAGTTAGGGAATAATTATTAAAGTTTTAACTCGTTCAAACTAGTGCATTAGCTTGATGGAAAATTTGATGCCCGTCAGCCTTTCCTGTCTGTCTGTTTCTGTCTTAAATTGCACTAGCAACGTTTTTCAAATTTCAAGTTTTGATGTACATTTTCTTCGTAGCTATGCTTAAGTTTGGATAAGGGAAGTACCTACTAACTGTAGTCCGCTTTTTTGAGTTCTGTTTCGCTGTAAATATTGAGATAATTATTTTCTGAAAACTGGCTGCAGGCAAGAGAGAAATTTTGATCAACTCACGGGTAAGTACGATGCCTACACTTTTGTATTGTGTACGTTCAAATAAATATTGCTGGAAGCACTCCTGGCGCAAGTAAATTGACTTAGTAATAGAACAAACAGTCATTGTTTATCTACCATATTTTGCGTTTGGAGTAATTATTCACTGTGGTAAAAATATAGGTGCCAACGCTGCAAAAGGTCACGACTATAAATGAGACAATGACTTGTCTACATTTTACGGTTTATTCACTGAAAACGCGAATAAGGATAATAATAAAAAAATAATCAAGTTAACGTCAAGTGTCAACATAGTTTAGCCAAATAAAGAATTAAGCAAATAAGTTTCTCGAAAACAAAGGTGATGAAGATTCTCCACGTTAGAATCCAATACAATGACGAAGGTAGACTGTCAAAAATATAACCTTACTAATTACTTCTTCTCGAAAGTCACCGAAAGAGGCCATTAAATTCAAATTAGCCTATATGTGAAGACTTTAGAAAAAGCACACGTGCTGCAAATGCGATTCTAAGCTTAATTTAACTCGACTGCCTCAAAAAACTTTGATGCAAAGTTCTGTTTTTCATCTGAATATTTTTGCATCGTTCTTCCTGAATAACTCGAACAGAATGGTTCCCACACCTGTCCACATATTATTATGGGGGAAAAAAGTGTTTGCTCATACAAAATAAAATACGTGACTGATATGAATGCTTCAGGTTTTTCATTGCATTCAAATGGAACATGTTCATGATGGACTTCAATCGCAAAGGCCACATAAAAAAACGAAGATAGTGTTGAAGTAGAAGACAAGTAGTAATACAAGCAGAAGTAGTAGTAGAAGTAGAAGTAGTAGTACAAGTAGAAGTGTAGATTTCAACCATCAATACTCTGGTCCCCAGGTCACCGATCAAGCAAATGACAGTTTTGCATTTTCTAAAAAAACATCCAAAAATGATTTCGTTTTGTCGTTTTGGGTACTAGGCTATTACGCTTTTTATATTAATTCCTACGTAGGCACTGTGCCCTATTGGAGCAACGCGAACGTCTACAAAATTTACAACAATTATTGCATTGTTTACAGAGGCTAAGTAGGACGCCACCAAGCCGCATTGTGTTTTTATTTTCATTAGATATATGTATATATATATGCATATACAATCCCATGTGATAAAATGTGAAATGACGCCATGATGAAGCTGAATGATTGAATTGAATCCTGTAACTACGCAATATAATTGAACATGATCAGTTTAGCAATTTCTTTCTTTTTAACGATGTAATCTCACTTGAGGTACATCAGATGCTGTTGTGAACCTACCCCCCTTGAAATGGCTAATGAATAGAGGCGACTAATTTATTTACTTATAGCATCATCTGCTGTGAAAACTATTTCCAAGAGAAAGACCACTAGTTCGCAAAAGGGGCTCGCTATGTTTGAGTAGTAAGTGAGTAAATAGTGAGTAATCACCCCTATAGTAGTTTCATATTTGATACACAGAAGAAAAGATACAATAAATTAGTAATAGCCTAATATAAAAAAATTAAGCGGAAACAGTTGTAAAAATGAGTTTAATAAAAATAAAATTAGAATTTGAAATGGGATTTTTCTCAATCTCCCCTTCACCGCTAAGCTGAGCCCTCATGCCTGCCCCAAATCCCAAAGCACCTAAATGAGAAATCAAACGTGAGAAAGCCATTGGAGACTAATAGGAAATAGGAGGACCCTCCCCACCCCCTCATAAAAATTAATGACGATAAGAAAAGAGAAATATGGAGCATGGCGATGGGAGAATTGGGAATGCGGGGATTTGAACTATAATAGTGGGGCTCTTGCGATACCGGGATTCAGCTGAAGCTGTTTGCTTTTCAAAATAGGTTTTGGATCAAGCTCCCGAGAGATTATAACCAAGGTATTTTCTGTTTCAGGTGAAATATATTACATTTATTTTATTTTATTTTTGATCTCTAAAGACAGATACTCAACAGATGGTTTGACCTTATTTATGAAATAATACTATTGTATAAGGTGCACACGATTCTCGTTGTTCAGATTTACCGACGCGACTCCACTGTAGGGATAGGGCTTTAACAGTGCCGGATTAACCTCCCCAACAAGGGTTAATCCGGCACTGACTACCTACAATTTTTCAACAAATAGAGAAAAGTGGAGAAAACCGCAGTTTAAGCCTAACCGCATTAGTTAGTTGAGTATCCATCCAGCTTTCCTTTAAAGATTTTTTTTTGTCCACAGAACGGAACAAATACATAAAATTAGAGTCACTTTTCCCGGCTAATTTCAAAAGTTTTTACAGTTTTAATTTTATTATTATTTTTTAGACAATTTCGATGTTTTTTTTTCGTCTATTGTGGGGGCCCTTTTTAATGATTTTTTTTGGGCGGGGGGATCTCATGGTTAATCCGCCACTGGGCTTGGTGAATGGTTGGTGCAATCCCACAAACTCTACTTTAGAAGATTCCTATGATCTGGCTTGTCTGGGGGGAGGACCGGGCTCTTCCGTGCGGCCGGCTTCACGCCAGCTTCCGAAAATGTCAAGAAATCTGGCCCCTGCCATCTCTGCCTTGATAATTTGCCTGTATTTCTAACTATCTGTTTCAAAATCCTCCAATTTCTACTCATTTACAAAAAAAAAAAATTTACTCACCTATAACATTTAACCTAAAAGCTAAGCTCATTTTTGGCTCCGTATTGACTTGACATTCATAAATTCCGGAATCCCGTAGTTGAGGAAATTTTATCTGGAGAGTCCAGTTTTCCGACTTGTCCGGTCTATTCACAGTAAACCTTTGATCACTAGTATATGTTAAAACTCCTGCAGTCAAAATGTGGAGGTCTCTTTTCCGTATCCACGATACCTGCAACAACACCGGAAATGTTTGCTATTATTTTAAAGAAGGGGATGCAGTATGTAGCAACAACAACATTAATAACATGATATTCAGTGTCAATGATTGGATAACATTCTGTTATAGAAGAAAGACAATTGTCTACAATTTCGGGCTTTCCCACTTAGGCACCCATTCCACCGACCGGCTAGGGCTATTTACAAAAACAGTGACGTGGTAGCAGACATTCAAGACTTAGGCGGGGTTTCCACCGACCTCGCAGTGCAGAATTGACGGAAATGTTTATTTTCCGCTATGCCATAGTTAAAATTGATCAATGATCATACAGTAAAATCACAAACAAACTAAAATTAAAAAAATGGCGTCATGGGATATGTCATGTAAAAACATTTTAATAGATTTCTATAAAAAGAAAAATTCTAATTTCCGTCAATGTCATTTGCATTCTGCAATGCGAGGTCGGTGGAAACGCCACCTAAGTCTTGAATGTCTGCTACCACGCACGTCACCGTTTTTGTAAATAGTCCTAGCCGGTCGGTGGAATGGGCGCCTTACTCTTACAACTAACCCCAAGGCCGCAGCCAGACGGGGGGTCCAGGGGGTCCGGACCCCTCCCGAAATATTTGCAGTGTACACTAGATAGAATGCAGTTTTAAATATATTGAGTCTACCTCACCTCATGTGACGTCAGATGGACCCCTCTCGAAAAAAAATTCTGGCTACGGCCATTACTAACCCATAATAAATAATGCAATGTTGTATAATATCTGTATATACATATAGTATGCAATATAATACTACAGATTTAACTGAAAAAGAAAATAAAAGATTTAAATATATAAAAAAATAAAAAATAAAAGGCCATTTACACATCATTCACACATCATTCTACACACCATACATTGCATAAAATAGCCGTGACAAGCACCTTTAAAATTTTTTAAACTTTTTCATTTGCAATGGGTCCAGCAGAGTTCCAAAGGAAAAAAGGAAAAAGATAAAATAGGCGATTGCTATTAAGTTAATAGCCGGTAGGTAGTTTTTTCGCCATGGCACAACAACTCATGAGGGTTTAAGCCTGATGACTAGTATTAGATCCTCTTTCTTGGCCACTTCTCTGTTTCGCATGTTGTGGTCAGCAACACGCTCAGCCGTTTCCCTTATCGGCGAAGGTAAGGTACCCATTACGGTTGGGTGTACCCACGCCTGAATAGTTTCCTGTCTTGGATTTCGGCCCTACGTTTTAAAGCTCGGCTCCCTGCTGACTGGGATATGACGGTGCTATAGCATTTTACAATGCACATAGGAGAAATCAGAAGTTCTCTCTGGGACGGATAGGGGGAGCCATTCATTCCTGAACGAGGCTGACAGTTAAAAATGGCCAACAATCACTACCCCTGTTATTGCGGCCACTCTAAAAACATCGAGCTCCAAATAATGCCTGTTATTTATTTTCTACCGATAGCGCGCTTTCCATTTGGCTTTTTACTTTCTTTCGAAATTGGCGACTCGCTCCCGCGCGTTCCAAGGAGTCTCAATGACTGCTTAACATTCGATAGCCGTAACCGCATTCACCATGACATTTCCTTATTTCTAGGACCAAAATTTAGTCGTTCCGTTCAAAACTCACGAGTAGACGCACAAAGCTCTATGTCTCTTTAGTTATATAAATAATTTGATCCTTTTTCTGTACGCTCAATGAATACACTTCCATGGGAGCGATCCCTTACATTCTTCCACACGCTTGATGGCTTCTTTCGAAGCCGCATATCTTTCAATCTTCCAATTACTGCAGAAGACGCTTCGAGTGAATTCTATGGGCCACGCTAATATCATTTTCATTGGTTCATAGGTACACCCCAGGTTTTGAATAGGTGAAGCTAGGTTTCATACAGTTTCTTATAGCCTTCACTCTTTTTAGTGAAATTTCCAGTAATTTAAACCTTACTGCACTAACTTCTTCGTCTTTTTCTTGAAAGACTTTTTAAGGTTTTGAATTTCACTTTCTTGTTTGCTTATCTTTTCTAGGACGCTATGGTATTTTTGAGCTGGGAAGTCGTTGCCTTTTATCACCTGCGCCCATTTTATAATTTACCACTTTCAACAGTTTTTTCAGTTGTGATCTTGCGGATCATTAATTTCTTGCTTGCATTATCCTGCATTTTTTTTGAGTTGATACGACCCCACACCCCGACTGTTGAGTTTTAATAAGTTAATCCTGGGCAACAATTAAATATTATTTCCAGGATTTCACCCTCACACTGGCCTAAATGGCTACATAGACAATATTAAATTAGGGAATCGAATTCAAAAGTGTACAGGGCCGAGCTGTTGTTAGTGACCAAAATAGCTCAAACGGCACAACCAAAAATCTGCACCTTTACGGATAAGCGCACTATAACTACAAAAATAACTCTTTATTCACCTTCAAATCAAGGGAAGAAAGTCGCCCGTTTTTAGAAAGTCCCCCAGTTTATGGTAGCCAATTTAATATGAGATTACATGCTACATTTCCCAGTAATTGTCAAAGGGATTAAAAATTGTGAAAAAGCTGAAAGTAAAAATAAGTAGGAATCCTGTATAATAGGTTTCTTGTAACTGGTGAAATGGAACGCAGCTCCACCCTCGCATCCCGTGACTTGACGGGAAATTAAAGATTTACCCTCTTCCTGATTTTCCCATATCAGCTGAAATCGGTAACCGCAAGGAAAATGGGATTTTTAACCATGCTGCTAACTAATTAAATTTCACCAAAACAATTTGTGCGACGATTTTTTAAAATGTAATACCTATTGAATACAAATATGACAAAAGGCATGTGAGAGTCGCAATCTCCAAATACCTACTTTTAAAACAGCCTCGTACAAACATTTCCACTTATATTTAGGGATTTTAGCTTTTAACGCACTACCAACTGATCTTAAAACATTAATGCCAGATAAGAAGTGCCGTAAAACAATTAAGCAATTTCTGCATAGTAATCCACAGTTTATAAACATAATATATCCGGGAGAATAGCTTAACGAAGAGAATGCCAATTTGCCAAATAATGTATAATGTACCGCATACCTAGTTTTATTATTTAATTATTATTCTATAATTAATATTAACAAACATCTTATAATACTAACCTAGCAACTAAGACAGAACCCATCACGGGCCACATGGCCTATAGGGTTCATTTTCTAATATGTATATTTTGTATTGTATTCTTAATTTTGAATATATTGATTGACTGATTGATTGATTGATGTTATTAGGTACATAGAAATTGCACGATTATACTAATTATATCGTAGTAGTACTGAGGTCTAAATATTGCAGTTGGTGGAGCCTTGGGAAGTCAATACCAAAGGGAACATTTTCTACCGAATTCGAATACGTAAACAAAGCTAATTTAATGTCAGTGTTATATATGTATATATGCCACATAATACTGCAATGTATGTTCTACCGAACCTGGTCCATCCAGTCCTAATGGGTTTCCCTTTGGGATAAGGAAAAACCTCAGCTGACGGGCTTACCACAGCATCCCAATTAGAGCAGTGATCAAGTGTTAGATGTGTCGATAGGATATCGACACATTGTATTTGAGTCTTATTCTCGATAGAGCCGCCATTAGTTTATTGTTAAAGAAAAATGAGAAAAAGGTGGGAAACATAAAATTGAAATGTAAGCATTTTTACCACAAAGCTGAAGTTATTAAGATCATAGACATCAAGAGAGTCGAGACGAGAGAGCCGATACCTTCAATAGTTTGTCGTGCCACTGCGTTTAACTGAGAGACGAACAAAATTTTTAAACTGCAATTCACAACGTTATTCGAAATAAACTATACATTACAATAGGTACTCGAATCAATAGAAATTTATGTGAAAACTACAAGTCTCCAAAGGGAAGAACGATACTTGAGAGCCACTGCAAGTCTCTGATTACGTAGAATAAATCAAAAAGTTGTGGGAAAGTTCGAGTTCAATTGTTTTGTTTTCGGCTTTCTCCCCCCCCCCCCCCCCCCCCCATGAGAGAGACTTGTTCGGCTGCTAACAGTTTAAGAGCGCTTGCTCAGACCACTCGACCCGCGCTTCCGGTAACTTTGTCCCGTGCAATTACGTCCGTTGTGTGGTACAACTTAAGTCAACATTTTCCACTCGAGATTGAAAATGTATATATCCCCAATTTAATAGACCAATGGTACGTGGATGCTGCTTTGACGAGATCTCCGTGCTTTATGCGAAATAAATTGGATGTCATGCTAGTTGCGAGGCAATTAATCTGTGATATGAAATTTTGGCGCGAGCGCCCATTAATGTGGGAGCTGCCATGTTTATTCATGGCTGCTCCATATGAAATTTTAAATTTTATGAGAATGAAAAAATGTTATACTAATATATAATACTAATTCCTAGTCTAATGTTTAAGATATTATGAAGTCATATTTAGAATCTGCTTTACTTCCTTATTTATTATTTATTTCGTAGTTAGAAAAGCTTATATTATTATTATACCACGAGTAAGAACTTTGTTAATAAAATCAATGGTAGCTACCCAAAAATATGTTCAATACTATATTTTTGGAAAGTTAGAACTTCTTAAAATAAGATTTTGCTTTCTAGCCAAGTTTTGGGTGCAACTATTTACTCCGAATATCTCAGTAGTCCAGAGCATATTTTAATATACTGTATAACCTGCAAGGGCGGATCCAGCGAAAAATTTAGGGGGGGTCACAAGTTTTTTTTAAAGTTTAAAAGGTAATTTTTTTGTTGAAAAATTGAGTTTTATTCCATTTTTTTTTTACTAGACATATTATGAGTTTACTAATTTAGGTCATGACCCCCCCCCCCCATGGATCCGCCATTGATAACCTGGTAGCTGTCGTCCAGTTTATGAAGGCAATGCAATGCAATGCATGCAAGGCAGTCAATGTTCTTTTAGGTATAATATGTTAATTAGTTTATATACTCAAAATGGTACGACAACGAAATATAAGGGGAGGGGGGGGGAAGTTACGTATTTTTTCATTGCAATATCTACGAACAGCACACACATACACACAAGCGTTTTGCGCGCTTAGAAAACGTCGCGTAAAAACTACAAATAACTAATAGCATTTGCGATTTATCAAAAGTTCATTCTTGCGCTGTAGGTATTGTCTGGAGGATAAAACATAAATAAGTTAAACTGAAACGTCAAGTTGTCACCCTCAGAGTAATGATCCATTATAAGTTTAAGTTAGTAAGAAAATGAATGTAGACTATAACAAACATTATAAAGTAGTGATGTTATCCATCATCGTCAGCGATGACGTACAACAGGGAATTCTCAGCTGACTGCACCTATTCCGCGGTCAATCAACAATGACCCCTCCTTTACTAATAGACTTGAACATTACGGAGAACCGTTTTTGGTTTGGAATACGTAGAAAAATTATTTTTAGCAACCTTAATCTAAATGAGATGTGGTGCTATCGTCGCATACTACAAATACCTTGGCAAGCCCATGTTACAAATGAGGACGTTCTAACCAGAGTAAGCGAAACAAAAACTCTGGTTGCATCGATAAGTAAAAGAAGAGCTCACTGGATTGGACATTTGCTTCGACACGAAAATTTAGTAAGCTGCATCATAGAGGGAACAGTAGAAGGCGTAAACAGACCTGGGCGCCTGAGAAAAGAATATCTGAAGCAAGTTATGGAGGATGTAGGGGCCAATACATAGGTGGAGCTGAAGAGTGCGTGCCCGGATCGAGGGGAGTGGAGGCATCGAAGCCACATGTTGCTGCCAATCCGGCTGTAACTAACTTGAAGAAGAAGAATTTAAACCTAATTGTTTTGGGGAGATTAAATGAAATCATTGCCATCCGACTGTAAAATTTTCACACTTTAACTGTAGTTCCATCGTAAATTAGGTCTTTTTATAATAATTCACCTCTCATAAGAAGATCTGATAGCAAGGATCATGGGAAACACAAAATCTCGAAATCGAAAATTCGGTCGACCACAATTTCCTTTCAGCGTTTATATTCACCCTATGAAATAATATTACTTTTCCACTTTTTCAACATTCAAATATTTATTAACTGATATAAACCAAAATATAAAATTTCGTTACATCACCACTGAACTCTCAGTGCAGTGGCGAGACACCAGTCTGGATACGGGGCAGCCATTAATTGCTATAATGAAGATACGCTCGAGCACTAAATCAAACACGACAATTTAACTAGTGCAAGTACGATAAATTGAGACACACATTGTAACTATCGCGGAGGCTACCGACTCATTCGCAACTTCGCAATTCCGACAAAATAATTCTATTACATTTACATAAAGGCTAGCTCTGTAGTAAGAACCGTTATGGAGCCAGAAATGATCCAGGGTGATCTAAACACCAGTTTTTACAAATCTTGGAAAGATCCCAAGGAGTATTGGCGTGTTTATAAGAAGTGTCTGACTTCTTATAAGAAGGTACTGGACTGACTGTTGACTGTTGTTTACGAAGTGGGTACCAATACATTGCAGCCTAGAGTCATTTTCTGATATATTGCAGTATTATGTGGAACATATATAATACTGACATTAAACTAATTTAGGTTTGAAGAGTTATAAAACCGAAATTAGAGGTTGTAGATAAATCTAGACATGGCGGGATTTGAACCCACGATCTACGCCTATCCTATCGCAATACGATGCCCCCGGATAGGCATCGATCATGGGTTCGAATCCCGCCAAGTCCAGATTTGTTTAAAGCCCCTAATTTCGGTTGCATTTCCTGATGCTCACTGCAAACCATTCATATTAGCAGTGGCGGAGTATGGTTAATATAATCGTATGACGTTAGGAGTATGATAGAGCTACTGCTTACAAAGCAGAGTGTAAACAAAATACCAAATACAATCAGGGACAGCAAACTTGCACAAGAAATACACGTCAGCACTGTCAAGAAACATTCCAGACGCGTATAGAGCTGGAGATCCAAGTAAGTTAGGTATTTGGCGTCAGGCGCCTTTGAAACCCATCACATTAGGTAGGATGTTGACAGACTCCAGCCCTCCTCACTTACGTCATCCTTCGTGTCTCCATGAACCTGGAGCCATGGCCAGCAACGCAGCCAATATCAACACCAGAAATCACGGCCAGAACAGGTTAGAGGTAAAGAACCGGTCCGAGTTTACTCGAACATGCTTTCCAATTTATCAAAATTAGTAGATAGAGAAAATGAGTAATTTCATGGTAAATAATTTTCCTATGGTTAAATTTCCGATATCTCGGGGGGGGGGGGGGGGGAGTTGTCCACCTGACGTCACAGGAGGTGAGGTGAATTCTAGATAGGTCAGACCAACACATTACCACACAGCAATACTGGCAGGGCACGCAATGCATTTGAGCGTGAATTTTCTATCATTTTTTCAAAAAATAATTTTTTGCACAGAAGCAAATATGTTTTTAGGAATGCAACCTGTCCGTTTTTGTTACCCTATTGAACACCTAAAACATGCCTGAAGGTAGAAATCATCGATAGAAAGGTTTCGCAGAAATATTATTTTTTAGTCATTTTTCATTAAAATTTAGTTATTTTTATTTTTTTACCCCCAGAAGCAAACTATCAAGGGGCAAGCGACCCCCCGCATTTTATCAACATTAACAACAACTACAATATATGTGAATTTAAAAGAAATCTTTGGAGCCGTTTTTGAGAAATAATTTTTTTAGACTTTTTTTTGGAGTTTTTTGAGAATAAAACCCTCCCAAATTAAGTTAGCCCCAAATTATTTTTTGTTAACCTACATGCCGAATTTCATCAAGATCGACCGAGTAGTTTGCCCGGAAATCGACGCACAGACAGACAGACAGAACGACAGACAGACATTTCTTAAAAACCATTTTTTTGGGTTCCTGGGACCTCAAAACGTGTAAATCCGTTGAAATCTCGGAATCGAAAATTTCGACCGTCACAAAGCTTTCCTTATACGTATAAATTGGAAAGCAAATATACTCAACCCAAGTTTTCAACACCAAGACCCCACTCACTATTCCTTTGGCTAGTAAGTAGAAAAGTCAGTTTCAACAAACAATATCGATCCGCCACTGGGTCAATAGATTTAGGTCACCCTTAGCTTCATAACAATCCTTACTACAGAGCTAGCCTATACGATAATATACCTATACTAAAATATCAAGTTCAGACGTGGAGCAATGGGATACGGTACGCGAGTGACGACACAAGAGAACTACCCAATCCAATTTTCAGAGTTCAAACGTAAACAAAGGGAAATGTATAAGAATGATAATGTCAGAATCTGGGATATTGAATAGCCGGGCAGAGAAGCAGCGCCAGGTCAAAGGTTTGTTTATCATACAATTTCACTTTTCTACACGTGTGACCCGGCTCTTTTTTGCCATTAGAGTGGATTTTTATTCAAAACAGGAGACATGAGGATTTTGCTTAAGTCAGCTTTCGATTTCGCCGGAAATATATTTAAAGGTGTTTTTACGAAGATTGCAGGAAAAATGATGGGCAATTTTACAATATTTCTTCCTTTATGACTATGACTGACGAGTATAGTCGCAGTGGAAATCACATTAATTACAGTTTCCAATGCCATGCAAAGCAGAGTACGTGGTGGGATCCAAGACACATGATGTATGGACATTGGTTCATTTTAGTTTTAGAAGACTACTTAATGCATCATATAATTATATGGCATTTTTAATTTTTGTAGTGTTTTGACGGTATCCACTTTACTTGAAATTTTAGCCCTTACTCATTTTTATGAAAAATCTATAGTACCTACCAAAAATAAAAAATATCCTCTTAGGTATATGATGCATGAAGTAGTCTTTTAACAACTTAAATCTTTAATATCTTGTTTTGTTAATTCAATAAAAATAAGAAGTCTGTAAAAAGTAAAAACAACGGACTTTGGGGTACCTATTTTCTACGGGAGGTACACTCTTGCAATGTCTCATTTTTATTAGGACTAATTTGCCCGGCTCACTCGGCTCGTTATGAAATGAAACAATATACCGACTCCATTCGCACAGTTTTTCATACATTTCTGATTTAATTTCTAGTAAAATTAAGTTAAGAATAAAGCAAAAAATTTTAGGTACCTACTTAAAGAAAACTTTAATAGAGATATACAGTATATATATATAGTAATATCCAGGGATTCGCCATCTTATCCGGCCTGCTCGTCCCACAATAAAGCACGGTACTCGGAAGCTGTTTTAATGGACATCCTATTCAGCTAATACCTATATACAATCAAAGGTCACAACTGTCAACTCAATTTGGCTAAAGAGCACATCAGTTAAGGCAGCAGGGGGTCGGGACCGGGGGAAGGGGGCTTGTCCAAAATGTCAGTTGATACCCGACACATGTCATATACCAGCAGACGAAAGTGCTGCCATGTGCGTCTACTGGGTATATTCCTGTCTATATTAATTTGAAACCACAAAGGTGTACCCCAGCAGCAGCCCTATAAGTTATCCGGGAATAAATATAAATCACCCCAAAAAACACAAATGAATGCAAATTGTATTAAAAGAATAATGTGTGGATTGAAAATTGAACAGAATAATTGCTGTTCCATGTTGCACATCTTAGAGGCAGACGGAACAATTTTTCTGCTCTCTATAGGGCCCAACATGACAAAACATGCTTTTTAAGAGGCCCACTTATATTGGCCCACGTCCAACGCCAACGACCCCATGGATTTCAGACATTATTGATATTATTTCGGAATGAATTTTTGACCATTGGCAAACTGGTATACGTTCTAGATATCGACCTACATCGGCTACAAGTGATAATGGGCAAGCTGAGACAAGCTTACCATTGGCGCAATACAACAGGCAAAAGCATGACGAGTGGAACTACAACCTCTAAGATTGTATCTCTATAATATGCATATCGTCTCTGTAGACTCGGATAGTGTAATTGGTTAAGTCATGCTTTCGCCTGTTTCATTGCGTCAATGCTAAGCTTGTCACAGCTTGTCCATTATCGCTTGTAGCCAGTGTGGGTTGACATTGAGAACGTATACCAGTTTGCTAATGGCCAAACATTTATACGGAAACAATACAAATAATCTCCGAAATCCATGGGGTCGTTGCCATTGGACATGGAACCTATCGGCCACGTTGTATAAGTAGGCCTAGGTCCATTAAAAGAACCGTTCCGAGTTTACACGAACATGCTTTCCAATTTATCGAAATTAGCAGATGTAGAAAATGAGTAATTTCATGGTAAATAATTTTCCTATGGTTAAATTTCCGATATCTCGGGTGGGGGGGGGGGGGTTGTCCACCTGACGTCACTCGTCACTGGTGCACTGGTGGTGAGGTAAATTCTAGATAGGTCAGACCAACACATTACCACACAGCAATACTGGCAGGGCACGCAATGCATTTGAGCGTGAATTTTCTATCATTTTTCCAAAAAAACATTTTTTTTTACAAAAACAAATATTTTTTTGGGAAAGCAACCTGTCCGGTTTCGTTACTCAATTTAACACCTAAAACATACCTGAAGGTATAAATCATCGATAGAAAGGTGTCGCAGAAAAATTATTTTTTAGTCATTTTTCATTAAAATTTAGTCATTTTTATTTTTTTACCCCCAGAAGCAAACTACCAAGGGGCAAGCGACCCCCCGCATTTTATCAACATTAACAACAACTAAAATATATGTGAATTTAAAATAAATCGTTGGAGCCGTTTTTGGGAAATAATTTTTTTTTTTAGACGTTTTTTTGAAGTTTTTTAAAAATAAAAACCCCCCAAATTGTGTTAGCCCAAAATAAAAAAAATGGTCCCGAGGTATGATTTTTGTGAACCTACATGCAAAATTTCATCAAAATCGACCGAGTAGTTTGCCCGGAAATCGACGTACAGACAGACAGACATTTCGTAAAAACCACTTTTTTGGGTTCCTGGGACCTTAAAACGTGTAAATCCGTTGATATCTCGGAATCGAAAATTTCGACCGTCACAAATATACAAATAAATTGGAAAGCAAAAAGTCCTTAAAAAAAGATTGTATTTCGGAGGATCAGCAGCATCTAATTGTTGCACCTACCTGCCCACAGCTACACTGACCCGCAGTATTGAACGTTCCTCAAGTATGGTTTTAACTGGCCAGTATAATATAGTGTAGGCTGTTTGGCTGTATTACATTTCATAAATTGCACAATATCGTAAGCACATGCATGAGCCCCTTAATGGTAGGGGTGCTATAGATCACTGGTGACTGGCCTGGCCCTGTTCCAACCTTAACTGGGATACGACTGCACTTGCGTCTTTACGGCTGGGGCTTGCTGCTTGCTAAATTGTTATTACACCGATTACGCCACTGGGGGGGAGCTTCCAATCGGGAGGTAAAATTTAATAGCCAAACCTGCAATAACGATTCGCAGACTCCCTTCCTCTATAGTTATAGGATGGCTCCAATCATGTGTCGGAAATCTTACCCACTTAGAATAGCTGTATTGAGAACAAAATAAACCATACGGCATACATAGGTCTAATAATAGCAGTGACTAAACCAACTAAAAACTAAACTAATGCATATCAGATCACCACAATATAAAACTGAAGTAATGAGGGTTATAAAACACGATAACAAATGTCTACATGAAAATAAACAAACATATGAATGCGAATGCACAGAAATACTTGAGACAGTAGATGAATACAGATACCTGGGAATAACAATTGACTACAGATTCAAATTTGACATACATATCAATAACGTAAATAAACGACTCAGATCATGTTTATACGCTTTTTACCATATCCAATTTTATTTAAACTATGATACAATGATATTTTTTTTATATATATATTTTTTTTTAATTATTTTTTTTTTGTAATTTTTGATAGTAAATTTAGTAAAGTAAATTATATTAAACCAGTAAGACTACAAATTGTCAAAAAAAACACATTCCACACCACATATATGTATAAGCAATACATGTGCACGTGGGGGAACCAGGCCTTTGGATCACATCACAATAAGTTCTTTTAGTGATATATAAAGCACTAGCAGAATCTCTTATACGATATGGAATACAAGCATATGGAAACACAACACCATCACAAATACAGAACATTGAAAATATACAATATAGAATACTGAAGATTATAAAAAACTCAGATAAAACAAATAAATATAACAAATTGAGCAAAAAAGACCTATTCAATAAATATGACGTACTAACAGTGACGGCTCTTTACAAATACATTACCATCATTAAGTACTTTTATAAAACAGAATACAAACAACCAGTAACACTTGACATAGAAACAAGATCTATAACCTAATCAAGACTGCTCACACCCACCATAACGAACAACTACGGAAGACAGACATTAAAATACATGATACCTCACATTTTCAATGATATACCAAATACAATAAAAGATCTGAAAAAATACAGGAAAATAAAACAACAAGTAAAGTCATGGCTCCATAGTAAAATCGAATAAATTTATAATTTAAATTAAAATAACAGAATACTAGACATGGCCTACAGACGTCTCAAAAAGGTACAAGTACATATAGTGAAGAACTTGCAGACAGACCAATTAATTGGTCTTGCAAGACTTCAGACATCCTGACAAAAACATTATATAAATAGAAAAAAAAAAGAAAAAAAAATCACATAGCTATAACTCTTTATACTAAAATTTTGCCTAGACCAAAACTAAATTAAACCTAAAACTAAATTGCATCTGTTTGTCAGCACAGTTCAAACGTCAGGACACCTAGCGCCTATTCCAGTGGTGCCAGCTTATTCTCACGTGTATGGGGGTTAAAACTCATTAGTAATTCTTTCAAGTGCCGTTTCTGCATTTCTGAAGGCCATGGCGGCAGTAGGCAAATTTGCCCAGTCGCATTAATATTTTCTCAACGTGAACTCAAAGAAATTGAGCGCAATGAATAGAGCCCAAAAATACAGTTCCAGGGCTTAGCATAGGAAGTTACGAACCTCCAGTTCTGCTCACAAACGAGTCTACAAGCCACAGGACTGGAACCACCATACTAGTAAATTGTTGTTAAAAAATGGCCCCGTACATTTTGTTTTCTACCTGTAACGGTTGAATGTACAAGCGTTCAACGCATTTCATTTTTACAATACTAGTGCTTTGTGACCAGCAGTTAAAAGAAATGAGACAGTGTTTATTCCCATACGTGAAACAATATGTCATCAAAGACACGCAGAGTTTTATTTCTTTTAAATACTGGTTTATTCACTTTCTGCAGACTGGACACAAATATAATCCAAGCTAAATTTAGAATTGATTAGTGTTGTAAATCTTATTATGTTATCATGTTTATCATCAAAATCATTATCATCTTATATTTTTTCATATGCTACTGCTGATGCTGTTGCGAACGTTTGGAGCTCCTACATAGTATTAGGCTGTCTTGGTATGGATTCAGCCATTAAGACATATGGGAGTGCTCAGCCCCCTTTTCTTGAAAGTTGCGGGTGCTTGAGCACCTGAGCAACATGCAAGCTGTTGGCATCACTGCTTCCAAGTAATTGTAAGACGCATAGTACGGCTATATGCAATATAATATACCAAATAAGTTGCCATATTTACTGAGAGCAATGTATTCGCACATCGCACTAGTCCCTCAATCTGTGAATGAAAGAATAGAAGCAATAAAAATTGTCACCACGAAGCAGTTGGCCTAGACTATTAAGAAAATAAATAATAAGTAGTGGTTTCGGAATCTTGAGGTATTTGAAGGAGGACAAAGTTTTGTTCGAAATAGATCTAGCAAATTCTCCACATGACTACATTCCTTTCAACTGAAGGAATCCCCCAAAAGCAGCTAAAATATTTCGTGAGAGTGGAAACGCGGTGGCGCGGCAACAAATGATAGCCATCTCTTCTCTTATAAGAAAATGCTCCAACTGAAAGGCTTTATGAAGCATAAAAATACTGGCCCAGATTGAAAAAACTGCTGGCCATGGGTGGGAAGCGGAAAGTCAGGGTGAAAGGTCAACACATAATTCAGCAGTACGAATAACACTGGCTTACATCGGCGGTTACACAGACAATTTTTAAAAGAAGCAGGTTAGAAATATTTTCATACCCAATTTTTTTTAATGGCTTTTAGTGACATACTATAACTATGTAATATAGACCTACTATGGTACCATATTAATACTCATCCGGACAACCCATTTATTGCAAGTTTTATGCACAGGGACAAATTTCAAAGGAAATATCGATGCAGAGTTGTCATTGAGTTCCCCTTAAGGCCAAGCCGGAGAGTTGTAACCTTGAGCGTTGAGTGTTGAATACATAGAAATATAATAGAACTGGAGCAGCGGGAGCCGTAATATGCCTTACGAGGCACCCGTTAACCATAAGCCAACTATCAGAGATAAGTGCCAACGCAAAAAATATCGAAGTCTTACACATTGCAGCATAGCAAAGCGGATACCTGGACCCGGTCAATAACTATGTACTTAGCTTGTGCAGGCTACACTAGAAGCCATTTTGATAGCGTTCTCCAGCCACGGAATGGTTGAATATCAATTTTATAAACAAAGCCCCGCGTCCTGTACCTGTTCCGTATTTGACTTGTATTATTTCAAATAATTGCAGTTTTACCTATTTCTGGCGCTTTCCTGTCAAACTAAGTGTTGAGCTTCTGACTGAAGTGCATTTCAATGCAAAAGTTGGGGGTTCTTCTTCCCTGTGGGGCACGTAAAAATGTTCTAAAAGGTATGTTTTTAATTGCTTCATGCACAAATTTTAGACCTAATTTAATTGTAATTTTTGGTTCAGTCAATAGTGTAAGCATGTCTACGCGTATACTATACCCTTCTATCGATTTTTACTATACCCCTGAGGTTTAAAACATATATTACGAACCCCCTTCAAAGACATTTCCAGGTCAGTCACGTGACCCCCTCCGGGATGGCCTTAACTAATTATTAGAAAAGGTAAGTGCTTGTGTACATTTCAATGTATTGTACTCTTATTTTGTGGCCGTCAGTGACACAGATTGGTCACAGTTATGTAACTATCCGTTTCTTGCACAATCACATAACTGTGGCCTGTCAGTGTTAGTGACAGTCACACATTACAATATTATAATATAATATATTTTAATATTATAATAAAAGGAACACTTCTCTCCGCTCAACTATCGACATTTCCAGTTAAATTCAGTTTTGGACACCTATAAAGGGTTTCCGCTCCAGTTGTCCTTTAATGTCCTATTAGGCCAATCATATCACACTTCCAGTAAAGCTGGATTTTTGGTACGTTATTGGGTATGAGGCATACCTGTAGTACTAACCCCGATAGCGAAGGTGTAAACAAAACGTCATATTAAAATATATTCAGCTTTGAAATGTTGTAGCACAGTTTTTTCTTTTAAATGGTTACTTTTCGACTTTCAGGCCAAAAACTGAAAGCAGAAAATTTCGGAGTTTTTTGAGAATTGCTCAGGGAGCACAAGGTATTTGAACTTGAAAAATTGGAGACACACATTGCTTCTATGGTATTAACATACAACAAATCGCAGCTTTAACAGAATTTTTGCAATGTTTGATAATTTTTAATGTCTGGTGTGACTAATATATTTGCAATTAAACTAATTTATTACAGAAATGTAGAAAATTTTCGTATGCTATGTACCTGTATATGTTTACTTTGCTAAGAGCAATATTCGAAATTAAATTCCACATGTTCATTCAAAAATGTTTATTATTTAGACCATCATGTAAATTCAAAATTTGCTGTGAAAAAACTTCCCAAATTTCCCGGAAATGATAGCTGACAAGTCAGATGCTGATGACAATGTCTTTCGAGACGATTTCGAGACGGACCGCAGTCATGAAGATGAGTGCAGAATTTGCCGCGGCGTTTACGACGCTGGCCCGCTCATTTCCCCGTGTCATTGCAGAGGTTATTATTGATTTTAATGTACTGTAGGCTACTCTATTTACAAGATGTTAAAGTCTATCGCACTCAATTGGGCAGAATTTGCAGCGGCGTTTACGACACTGGCCCGCTCATTTCCCCGTGTCACTGTAGAGGTTATTATTGATTTTAATGTGCTGTAGGCTACTGTATTTACAAGTCTATCGTAGGTACTGAATTTGGCAGCAGAAAGTATTTTCTTCTCTTCTTTTTAAGAAATTTTCACTGGGAGGCACAAATTGAAATTCTATTCTATATAGTGTAAATTACGCTTGTATCCCCCCCCTCTCCATAAATAAGTTCTTCGGTCACGTTGAAAACAAAATTGGCGCCATAAATACGACGGACAACTTTTGACTATTTTTTTTTTTCTCAAATTTCTAGTTTTGTTAGTCTGGCTATTTGAAATTTGTGCCCAATTTGTGTGAGGCAATATGCCCAAAAGTAGGGGGCAAAATCATCTCACTGGGGGGCACGCTTGCCCCAATCGGGCTTCCTTAAAATTAAAATATGCTCTGCTTCTTCTTCTTAACGTGTCCGGGCCTAGGACACGGTAGCGTTGTTGTTACTTGGTCCAGTGGTGGCCGACGGGGTAATTTCCGTCCCTTGCCCAATGCTAACGACCCCATGGATTTCGGACAATATAAAATTATTTGTATTGTTTCCGTAAGAATTTTTGGCTATTGATTTACTAATAGGCGTCCTCGATATCAACCTATACCGGCTACAAGCGATAATGGACATGCTGAGACAAGCTTAGCATTGACGCAATGAAATAGGCGAAAGCATGGCTTAACCAAGTACAGATACGAGTCCACTGGGCCATAATTTTACTTAGAAAGAAGACTTTGTGTTGAACTACTTCATACTGTACTGTTTAAGTACTGTAAGTAAAAACACTAAAATTAATTTTTTGGATTTAAAAAAAAAAGTGAAATCAATAGATTTATGGAGAAAAATAAGTTGGTGGGGACGAAACACCTTAGAGTTATATCGAGAATCTCATGAATCAGTGTAGAGAAAACAGGTCGTCAGAAATCCGACTAAACCTTTTTTTAATTTTGAGAAGGAAAAATGAACAAAAATGAACGGAAAGTCGCAAGAAGCAAGGTAAAAAGGCGTAAGAACCGAATAAGGGATGAAAAAGGAGTGAGGGTGGCCACCATCCTGTAACGAGGACTATTCTCCTCACAATCAATCACTCAATCAGTCACTCTGTTATTTCCTTCCCCCTGCCAACCCCCTCCCCTTCGCATGTTCATGGCACGTACAACCCCCTGGTCAGAAATCTGAAAAACCGTGCTATTTGAATAACTCAAAACACATCTCCACTTTTTCCTTTTATTATTTACTATATTTACTGTCATACCGAACACAATGTCCGGTTTATTAGAATAGTTGGTTAGAATATGGTGGCAGTCCAGTGAGTCCACCCAATTTAATGTGTTTTATGGAAGTATTTCGTAAATTTTGACCTGGTTTCTTGTTTGGAAATAATTTCTTCCACTACGCAGTGGCCAGCCGCATTTATATGTCATAAAAATGCAAATACAGTAAGTGAAAAATCACGTCTTGTTCACATTACAAAACGGCCCTTGACATCAGGTATTCCTGAACCTCATTACATTGCATTGATTTTTTTTGGTTAGACTGGACTAGACCATGGCGTCTCCCAAGCTTTGGGAGGAAGCGGTTCAATGGTTTACCTATGGGCCGTTTGCCGCTGTTCTATACAATCAGCTGAATTCACAAAGAGAAGTAAAAATGAGAAGTAAACTATAAAGACTGTGCTTTATTATATTTTATATTCCCGTAATATGAGCAACAGCTCGAGAAACATAGTTGTCGCTCACTGTAAAAGCTAATACTTGAAATTATGAAAATATTGCTCGACCTTACTCGATCATGAAGAAGGACTTTTCTCTCCTAAAGCGAATACTCTGGCTCATTTTTTTTTATGAATACAAATACAAAAAATCCAATTATGAGAAGCATACAGATAAGCTTTTTCTTATTAATTCTGCTGAATTTAAATAATAGTAAATGCCTCTGCTTACATACAGATCAGACAGTCGTAATAAACGAAATTGGGAATTACTATTCTAGCACCATTTTTCATTTGTGACGGACGAAAGGAAATGGAACGGCGACAGACCCTTATTGTAGCGGTTTGCCTGCGGTTGGGGTATTTGCGGCTGACCTACGGCTGTCCCATGGCTGATTGACCACCCCGGACACGGTAGACCACAATCTGCCAGACTGTGGCTTATACCTAACATCCCACTGCATCTCTTTTTGAAGGGGGGATAAAATCTCCCTTTCATGGCACTGGTTTCTCTTGATGAGCAATAGCGCTAGAGAGATCAAATATATTGTACCTGCTATACTTTGGAAGAAGCATTGTTGGAGAAGATAGCGAGAAGGAGACCGGGGGAAGATAGGGCCGGAGGAAGAAATAGAGGGAACACGAAGAAGAGGAGGAACAAGGAAGAAATATAGAAACCAGATTGAAGACGATCTCAGAAGAGTGGGAGAGGTAACAGAGGAAGTGTTGAATAGTCAGAAGTGGAGAGACAGGAGGGAGTATAGGATGCTCACGCAACACACCCGGGCAATTTCAGCTTATGGTACAGATACGAGGCTACATTTTGTACTATTCGTACAGGTTTACCTCATATCCAGAATGTTTTGATAACGGGTAGGAATAGCTCTCATTATTTCATAGGATGATCAAGGATAAGAAAGAGTGTTTCTACCCTATGCTGAAAGGTGAAGCCTTAAAGGCGGAGGAGGTCTTGCAGACGCAACTGATTGTAATCCAAAAACTTTTTTTTCCAGGCACCGTAGGCCTCGTTCACTTACGCTGCCTCGAAAGATGGCTGCAGTCATCTTGCCGACTGCACTGCGAAATTTGCAACTATTACTTCCAAACTGTTTATTGCCGAAGACACACATTCGTGGAGAGTCTTCAGACTTGGCTTCGTCATCCATTACGGCGACAGCGCTTTAAAACTGACGTGTACAGCTTGATTCTTTTGACAATCATTCTGGGATTGGTAGTTTCCATCTGTGCAATGAAAGTGGAGAGGGCGTATAGAGGAGAAAGGTACGGAAGAACGTGTTGTTCAGAATAATATATACCTGAAGTTAAGTTATTCGGCAGACTGACGGTCGCAATACTCTCGTGCCATAGAAACGTGTTTCTTAAAAGAAGCCAGCTAGTATTGTTTTTGAAAACACCAAGAGCCGTTCCCATCAACGGTTGAAAAGTGTCGGTGAAAAATACCGCGCGGCACAGCCACTCATTGGTAGTCATCGGTCTATTATTATTTAGCGATACTTTCCAAACGATGGTGAGACCGGACTTAAGGGGCTACAGTATACAGTATAACAAAATCAATTCAATAGCATTTTATTCTTATTGTCTATTCCGCAGTCTAAAATTTAATGCGAATTACATAAACTATTAATTCCTTGATATTTTTTCAGAATGGGTCTCGATCCCACTTGGACTATAACACTGATGAGCCTCTTTCTGACAGTGATTGTTGCATGCTATATTTGGTCAATTATCTACTTGATTCTGCGGCAAATCATACCGTGGTACAGGTTCTGGAAGAATACAAGAAGAGTTCGGTTGGCGCTCTTCGATATGTCCCCAGAAACGAATGATAAGCCAGAAATTGCTCTGAGACCATCCTTAATCACAGAACCCATACAAATCGCTTTGGGATGACAGTAGTTCCAACAATACATACAGTGGCACCTCCATTTCTTTCTTATTTTTCACCTAGACATTTGCCTTGCGTTAAAAGCAGGATATAATGCAAAGTAGGCTAACTGTCAAGTGCACAATCACAAAGTGACAAGAATGCAACTAATGATTATGATTACCTATATGCTGGGGTCATTCTTGTCGATCACTGAATCTCAAATTTTCTTGGTTGTGAATGGTTGCCATAATTACGGCTTAGTGGCAATTGGGTACTTTATTACAGTTAGCCAACTTTGCACTACTACGTACTTCGAATGCTCCTATACATGATTATTTTATGAAAAATTAATCACTTAAATTCCGCTTCAGTAATTCTCTATTCACTTGAAAGATGGAGGACAAATTAATGGCTGCTGCTTCGATTTGCCCTATCCAAAGAACGAGGCTGTTGTTGTCATTCGAAATTAACTTTGTCAGATGCATGTGAATGATCTGAATCAAAAGAACGTTCGAAAAGTGCACTGAAAGAACTAATTCAACTGAGGCTCCTTGGATTATAACATGCAGAATACGATAATTTCGTTCCTCATCTTTTGCTTTTGGATCCATTCGCCTCAAGACCTCGGCATTAGGGGTAAGATCTCTCCAAGACATGCAAAACATTTGTCTGTATATCCAAATTTCAAAGCACTGATTCTGTTCCTTATAGTGTGGGTCAGCATTCATCCCTCCATACCATATGAAACCATTGGGAACACATAACATTTCATCATTCTCATGCTATAACGATCGCCTTGATAAGGAATTTTAAATGACTGTCTTACAACATAAGATTCGGTGGATCATGCCAGCAAATCTCTGGCAAATCCTAATGGTTTCAGGTTCAATATTGTACGATGTTGGATGTTATCTTACCTAAATTCACAATAAAATGCAAACATTTAGTAAGAACAGGAGGGAAGTTTGAAACCTGTTAAGGGATCTCGATAACCCTGAAAGTTGCAGTCACATTTTCCCTTCAATTTACTGGGCCTCAAGTGGCCCTGTATCGACTCAAAAACTGACAGGAAACTACCAGTGCTACTGTAAATCTTATCACAAGTCCCAAGAGCACTTGAAAAGAACAGCTTTGCGACAAAATAAGGTAGAAGAAAAAGTGGTGTATTTTCTACGAGATGGGATAATAAGAGAATAACAAATCATTTTCTTTCGCTGCTGAAATTGTGACGAAACGATTTGATTCGATAAATCGTGTTATCCGAGTGGCACTCTATCTTTTAAAACCTGTCGATTGAAGACTTTAATAGATTGAAAATCAATAGCAGTCATTCCCTTAGCAAATACGGCAGGCCAGTTTTTATTGAAACGTCTGCGTTTGCAAGGTATGTTTTTGAGTTCTATACCTACATTAGTGCAAATTAAAAAGGACCTAACTTGACATTTTTCTCAAAATTAGATTTTTACATCGTTGACTTCACCTTAAAGAATCTGTTTAATGAATTTAGTGACAAATATTGGTAAAAAATCTCTATTGATCAAAATTTCTAATGTATGAAAGTGCCTTCAATACTTTTTATTTAAAAAAAAAGAACAAATCGCAAACAATTTAATGAATGCATCCGATTAACTTCTTCAATCGCCTCACTAAGTAACCTAATAGGTACTTATGTCGAGTTACGACACGTCTCTGACCGCATGGTGTGTAGGGACTCGCACAAGTGCAAGCATGATACCACCTTGCCACCGAAGTCAATATATGCTCAATAAGTACCTCATACTTTTTTATTATATATGATCCTTCAAGTACAATATTTACTTCTATCAAAATATAATAACGGAATCTGCACCTGCATCTGTTAATGCAGTGACATTTTTCACAGGCCGTAGGTTTATCATAAAGTACGGTGTTACATAAGGTAAGCCTTAGCAGAAAACAATTTATTATTGGGGGGGGGGGGGTAATAAGAATTGACAGTTCACACAACTTAATGAAATATCATAACTCAAATAATTAAATTATTAGATTTATTTTAGTACACTTTTTAAGCTGGTCATTCACGGGGGCTCCAAACGGACTCGCGCCGAGCCAAATGGTGCTGTTCCATTTGGCGTTAGCGCCATTTAGAGGGGTCATCACGACTACGCTGAACCAGTCGCTCCGAATCTTTCATATTATACAGTGTAAAAGTACCTCTTCCATATCGTCACACTGTACAATTTGAAAGATCTGGAGCGACTGCTTCAGCCTAGTCGTAATGACCCCTCTAAATGGCGCTAACGCCAAATGGAACAGGACGCGCCATTTGGCTTGGCGCGAGTCCGTTTGGAGCCCTCGTGAATGGCCAGCTTTTTAGTTGTCTGTTGGTTGGTGTTGGCGATTATGCATGAGGCTGTTGTAAATAATTAATTTTGTAAATATATTTTTATTTTTAGTTATCTATTTTATATGCAGTTTATTTTTACTTGAGCAGCATATCCTTCAAAATGTTTTGAGCTAGACGTCTCCGTAGACTGGGCATTTCAGTGGCTGCTTCTTTTCCCACCCAGGGTTATAGAAAAATCTCCAGGTAGGGTTTAGACAACTTTAACCGAAGGTCTTTTCGCCGCTAAGGGATCGGGTTGAAAAGGAGAGGTTCCGCATTTTTCGAAAACACCGCAGGAAAAACATTTTCTGAGTATATCTCCATCAAGGTAGGCAACTTACCTAACTTAAATTGGGGCAAGGTTTTAACACCCTCACGACCTTTTTTTCTAATCTGCTGGTCTACAGACTTCTACTTCTTACTTTTCCGCTTTGTTAAGTCCGATATTTTTATGTAGGTCGCATGCTTTATTCTCATGCCCCGTTAATGGGAGACAATTTTTTTTTGTGAAAGCCTTAATACAATTTTCGCATTCTTTTGTATATGGCATCTTACACACACTTCAATCTATGGTACAGTTATTATTTTGAAGAGCTTTCTATGGGCGTAAGCGTAATTAATTTGACCTGCCAACGACCTCATTGATTATTCGGACATTATTGGTATTGCTTCCGAATTAATTTTGGCAAACTGTTACGCGATGGATGTTAATCCACATCGCCTGAATGTGCCAAGTGAGCAAACTGAGACATTCATCTTACCATTGACATAATGACAAAATACAGTCTTTTACAGGGTTATTTATGGACGGATTAGGTAGATTAGGCTTGATACTCTAAGATGATTGTTTTTTTACCAAAGACACGATCGTGACAGACATTCACAAAGGGCTTAAGAAATTTTTAGACTCACTAAAAATGGATTGCGCGTTCAAAAACTAAGAAGAAAACTTATCTCAATGGCTGCTAATCTTTCTAAGTAGCACACACCAATCGCCTAGGTAAGAAACGAGTCCATTATGACCGAAAGTGACTATGACCAACTGTTCAATCCCACGGACGAATTTGTCTGTTGTCACGATTTACCATATCCCAAAGAGTGGGCTATTATTCGGAAAAGCTCTCTGACGAAGTTTAAACGTATTAAGCTAATAATAAATGCAGCATTAGAAACAATATACGAGTATTTACTGTATATTGCACAAGGTACCATAAGCGAGATACAAACAAAGTAATACAAATATAGCAAAAATATTGTAGTATACTATATGCAATGTAAACAACCAATTCACCATGTTCCGCTCTTAAGAGGATGAAACCAACGAACAAAGGGTAGAAACCAAAGTTAATAACACTGGATTGGATGAAAAATGGGAAAATAAAACCATAGTTTTAGATAAATCAGCTCCGGGGTTATTTTGCGACATGGGAGGATTTGCTGGAAGCGAAAACGCGTGGAAAGTGGAAAATGAAGGAACTGTCCAATCAATATTATACTAACCCGGCCATCATCTTTCTTTTCAGCAGTTCCAATATTTGCTGAATGAAGGAAGAAATATACAGCAGTCCTCCATCTCTTAAAAAAATACTTTGTGTAGGACCTAAAATATTATATTGACTGAAAGTAAACATAATAGTCTCCTTAGTAACATAGTAAAACTTGCTGTCACTCATTGTTAAAATTAACTTTGTATAGTTTTACGAATAAATTTAAATTAAAAATTCACAACCGGTTTCGGCTCACGCCATCGTCAAGTGCGATTGACTGAAAGAGCAAAGATGAAATAATTATGGGATGGTATTGTATTACCCACCATGTCCATCTAATGCAATGAATTGATTTTGATATGTCGCTTTTTTGATTTTTTTTAAGGACTTTTTATGGACCTGGGACTACTACCTGTGGCCTATAGGTCCCGTGTCCATTGCCAACAACTCCATGGATTTCGGACATTATTTCATTGTGTGTTTATTTAATTATAATGTTTCCGTATGAATTTTTGGTGATTGGAAAACTGGTATACCGTACGTTCTCGATGTCAACCTACACCGGCTACAAGCGATCATGGACAATTGACGCAATGAAACAGGCGAAAGCATGACTTAACCCAGTACAGGTACGAGTCTATTTTGTAATCCTTTCGTCAGATTTTAGAATCCGAATAGTAGATACACCCATACGTAAGGACATTTTTTGGCGTGTTCCAGCACGGTTTTATAAAAGAACTCCCAATGCATAAACAAATGCATCGTTATAATATACAGTATGTATATTAAATTGCAAATGATGACGGCTTGTCCTATCAATGTTACAACCTATAGGAATTCGAGGTATGAAGTCGCTCTTACACTCAACTAGGTTGGCGGACCTGCCTGCTTTACAAGCCCTCCGAAGATACTACAGAAAATGTAGAAAGTGTGGGACTCGAACCAACAACCTTCCGGGTGAAAGTCACGGTCACTTCAATACACGCCCTGACGTTAAATAGTAAATAGCTTCTGTATCAATGTACTAGGTCTACCTTCCTTCAAGTTACATTTTGTAATGCGTCTGACATAAAGTAGCCTACAAAATAAATTAAGACATTGACAAAAATGACTCAAACATGCAAAGCGGATCCAGCTATGGGCTAATGGGGCTAAAGCCCCCCCCCCCTGTTACGGTCATATACCGCAGCATACAGAAGTAAGAGGGAGTGAACCTACGAACGGCCCTGGGTAGTAGCTACCAGCCACCCAGGGTCCATATCTGTATGTTGAGTATATGCTTAGCTTGTAAGATGGTATAGTTTTATATATATATAGTTTTTGTGTAAGTATTGTGTTTTCTTGTGTCTTGTAACCTGTATTTTCTGTTATTATGTCGTGAGTTCTCGAATAGGAAACACGGGTATTTTCCTTGCTAGCGGTAGTCTCCCCATCAGGCCAGGCTGCCACAGCCTCTCCAACACCCCTTCTCTTACCCAACTTACACTAGATAAAACGCACTTTCAAAAAATTTCACACATAAATTAATAATTTTTCATTTCTAATCTACATAAAGTTAAGAACTAATTTTTAAATTACGGCGGGAAAAGTTGCTATATAACCACGGCTCGCCTCCATTTCAGTCTTCACTCTATCATAAACCTCCTGACTATAGGCTCTCCATCCACTAGTTCAGCCCCCCCCCCCTCTAAAAATTTCTAGATCCGCTAGTGCAAACATGGACTCGTCGGATTGTAGCAAATGTAGGGCATTTTAATAAGTGCATAGATAAAGTACGCACTGCCATCTATTTTCTCCTACGATACATCGGCAAAACCTGTCACACTCACTATACGGTAATATAGCCTACTTAAATCGAACTGGTATGGTGCTTAAGAGAGCTTACAGAGTGCAACTGGATGTCATAACTCAAGCCACATAAAAGATAAAAAAAAGGGTCAATGCATATTTTACAATAAAATACAAGTCATGAGTTAAATATTGGCAGTTAGTTTTCCTTGTGTAATCTGAACGAAAGTTGAACCCTCCCATAGATGTTTAACGCGCTGTGGTATCTCTCGATTTGTAAAGCAACGCCAAACGATGTAAATTTGTGGGAAAATGAGGTTTCTCTAAAACTTAGCGACGTTGAATTCATCTGATTATACATTAAATACTGCTCAAATCTGGAGCTCAGGCTAATGATGCGCGACTTTAATTACCTTACACTAAGTCCTGTGGGTGTGTTTGACAAGGATCAACTTGTAAACGAATTCCCGCCGTTGTTGAGTTCTTGGTAGAAAATCAGGGAGTATTTCCCTGGAGATTTCTGTTATTTGTTTAACTAATTCTAGCCATGATACCCAGAATGAGCATCATCGAGCGTGAACGTTGCATACATGTTGCAGCAGTGAAGCGAATATTTCTAACTTAAATGGGAATAACAACGGCACTCAGCTTACGTAGAATTTTAATGAATTGAAGTGGTAACAACATATCTAATAAATAAAATAAATAAATAAGGACTTTTTGTTGTTTCTATTACTAAGCCAACCTAGCGGAGTTAGGGCTATAAAGCCCTCTCTTACACTCAACTAGGAAGGCCCGGGATTGCCTGCTTTACATGCCCTCCGAAGCATAGACAGAAAATGTAGCCAGTGTGGGACTCGAACCAACAACCTTACGGGTGAAAGTCAGACTATGCTACATGTCCTGACATGTACATATCTACACTCGTATAGTAGGTCTTTGCCATTGCCATTGGAGATATCGAATGCTATCATATAACAACAATTACAGGTATATATGTATATGTTTTTAAACCCTCTACAGGCAGAGGAATTATAGGTAGAGAAAGGATGATATGGAAAAATGGGCGGCAATGGGATTCAAGCCAGTCTCCACTGCGCCAAATCTGTCGCCACCCAAGTCTTCACATCTTCCAGTACATAGATGCATGCTCTAGAAAGAAAGAAAGAAAATTGTCTTTATTTTCCATATGGGCGAATTTTGGGCTTTTTGGCCCACCTACAATTAACCCATAATAATAGTGAATAATGCAGGTTTTGACTGGTACCTATACCAACGAATGTTAAGTCTTGCAAGTCAGCAAGCTACTTTAAGTAACTACTTATGGTAATTTTTGATATATTACGTTATCATATATAACTACACTTAGAGACACAGAGTACAACTAAGTTTGACCTTTAAGTTTAAGGACTATGCTCATGGTTGATAAGGCCAAGTCTAAGGCGCCCATTCCACCGACCGGCTAGGGCTATTTACAAAAACAGTGACGTGGAAGCAGACATTCAAGACTTAGGCGGGGTTTCCACCAACCTCGCATTGCAGAATTGACGGAAATGTTTATTTTCCTCTATGCCATAGTTAAAATTGATCAATGATCATACAGTAAAATCACAAACAAACAAATTAAAATTAAAAAATGGCGTCATGGAATATGTTAAGTACAAACATTTTAATAGATTTCTATAAAAAGAAAAATTCTAATTTCCGTCCATGTCATTTGCATTCTGCAATGCGAGGTCAGTGGAACACCACCTAAGTCTTGAATGTCTGCTACCACATCACCGTTTTTGTAAATAGCCCTAGCCGGTCGGTGGAATTGGCGCCTAATATACGAGGAGTCCTAATACAGCCTGTGAAAGGGTTATTACTCAGCTGTTGAGTCCTTTCAATATGATTCCAGGAAACATACGAATGTACTCACACGACTTTTGACTATTGACTTTTGACTATTGAGCCGAGCATGAAACTCTAGATCCAAGTTGAGTTAAAGAACCTCTGCAAGACACGGCCTGCTTTATTTGATTTCCCAGAAGACAACTTTGATCTTTCTTGCTTTCGATTTTGAAAACACTACAAACACAACTAAAATCTAACTTTTCCCATTAGCTTTAGTGGAAAATAGATTTTATTTCATGTTGGTGGAAAGTTTTGTGTGACTCTTGTGTAAATTGTGAGCAACGAACATGTATGCTAACAGAGTTAAAGTGAAGAGGCCTATCATGATGGTTAAAGTTGACAATTTCAATACATACTCATCATATTATTATTATATTGACCCGGCCCAGCTACAAAAGAAAAGTTAGTGAGGCTGAGATTGCAATAAAATCCAATAATGTCTATGCGACATAGTCACCAATCGATTCTATTTTCTTGGGTAGGCTACCGTAGACAGAGATGAGTTTGCTAGACTGACTATTTTTATTCATTATTATTAAATTAGAGCATAGTCTGAGTTCTAAGTGCACTTAAGCATATTTTGCCTATTGCGCCCTCTACAGTGTGTCTCCGCTACATCACTTCCTTAAGTGCTTCTCGTATCTGCCTAAGGAGAGTCAGGATCTTGAGAGGATTCAGAAATGGTAGGTCATTTTCAAAATTTTATCACATTCATCAGGAGGATGGGCTCGGGGCCCCGCACTCCTTCATTGCAAAGTCTACATGTTCTTGACTGTCTGACACCTATGTTTGCCAGGCGTCCATTCAAATTGTAATGATCAGAGAGGAATCCTGTGATAACTCCCAATTTTCTCCCGTTCATACTAAAACATATTTGGTTGGGTTCATTTGGTCTTGTGGCTTCCCAGGAGCATTTTAGCTTGCCGAAGGGTTCAATACTGTACCCCCTTTCGGTTCTCCCAGCTTTTAACCAATCTGCGGGCTAGGGTTTCCCGACACCACCGAAAGAATGACTATACGAGAATTTCTCATATCTTAACTAGGCTCATGCACTGTAATAAGTTTTGTAACGTACAACTCTTCATATTTCAGGAGCGTTCCAGGGACAGAGTTGCATTTGTAAAAGTAGTGAAAAGTAGTAGTGAAAATTACTTTAATTTTCCCATAGACTGGATTTCTTCTTCGGGGACCGCATCGGCAACATCGGAAATACGACATTCTATGAATATTTCCGATGCTTGAGGGGTGTGGGGCAATCTGACCAGCAATGTAAGCATTTACAGAGCATTTCCCCTCGATGATCATAGTGACACTTAGTGCTGTTGTTGGAAATCAAATAAACGATGGTGCAGACGGCGAAGAGAAGGACGCATCAAAGGGCCCACCGCAACGCATCAGAGCGTAAACGTCAAATAGCGAGCGGGCAAACATTGACTGTCTCCGGATGCGGGACTTGTAGACAGAAGCTCTTCCTTCACGCATTCCACCTCCGCTTTGATGTTGAAAAACAATTGAGCAACACAACGGCTGTCTTATGCTTCATTTATGTAAAATATATAATTATATCCGTAAAAAAGAGAAAAACAATCAGTATTGCTGAAATAAGCCTTTCAAGTTTCAACGGTACCTCATCAATCGTCACGGCGACCAATTGTCACGCATCAGTTCAGAACGGTGTCTCAATCATTCATTTTCAATACAATTTGTTTCCATATTAATAAAATAAATATAGCCTATACAAAAGTGGAACAAAATATATAGAGGAACAATTTTTCTAATTTACTTAATTTACCATCTGATATGGCCGTCAGAAAGGGAAAACTTAGGTGACAAGTCAGTCACAATGCATTAAAACCTCTCAACTGTACAATGCCGTAGGTGATATTGTCGTAAAATAATTAAGGCCTTAGCGAGGGCGGGATTAAATTGATATTTTTGTAGGACTTCTGATATCAATATTTTCTCTAGCAACGTTCTCTATTTCTTTTGAAAATCCATCTAAGTTTCAATGTCTCCAGATACATTTTCAACGTTACAAAGCATTTGGGGGAACCGCAGTTGCTTAACTAGCTGGTCAAGCTTTATGTTGGCTCCAGCCCTTTACCAACTTATGTTAGCATTGAACTCTTCACCACAAGGGCAACAGTCCTCAATGTATTCATCGATGCAGTAATAGGCCGAAAACACCAGATAGAAGGATTATTATCGGTAGAATTTTGCACAGTGTTCTTTGTATTCTTTCCACGCTTTTCAAATTGCTTGCGTTCGAAATCGGATTAAATATACTTCCCCCTCCAAGGAAATGTTGAAATGGTGCAAATGGAGAAATTATTCAACTTTAAAAGCTTGGCTCGTATAATTGAATGAGAGACCTTTTGTTGATTCTCGTTTTTCGATAGCTTTTACGCCTACTGTTTAAGTATCTCGCAGTATATTACAACCGACAGGTTACAAGTCAATGCGTTCTTGAATTATAGATTAGCTCAGTGCAAAAAATTTCACTAACGGGATGGTTTATGTCATATACTATAGGGATAAAGAAATAAATACTGAAGTACGAAAATCGAAATTTTTCAAATTAACCCATCAAAACTGTTTTTAGCTACCATTAGTTACAGCGCAGGGGAAGTGAATACGGCATAGTGACTATCACGAAAAGCTATTGTTGATTCAAGTTCCACACTTGCTATATTTTCTGGTCAAGCTTCTTAATCTACAAGTTACAGCCGGCTGGCTGGTTGGCAACAACATCTGGCATCAATGACTCCACTCCCCTCGATCGCCTTCTATGGTTCCTTCCATGATGCAGCTGACGAAGTTCTCTTGTCGTAGCAAATGTCCAATCCAGTGGATTACAAGTGGAGTACAATCCTTGTACATATTGATGCAAGCAGAGTTTTGCTTTCGCTTATTCAGGTTAGAACCATGGGCTTGCCAAGGTATTCGTAGCATGCGACGATAGCACCACATCTAATTTTTTTGGGGGTATTTCTCACTTACCTGTATACATCATGTTTCGTCAAGCTTCAGAGAGCAAATGAGCCATATGGACTTGTTACGAACCCGAAATCGTAGAAATAGCCCAATGATCTATAGGAGAGCTCAGACAGAAAAAGACAATTTCGAGTCATTTACAACTATGAGAAGATAATTGTGTATGATTTATGATATTCCAATAACTGTGCTACGTTAGATTAATGAGTCAGACGTTCAGAAACGTACATGTTAGCTGAGCAGTACAAGGTGATGGAGGAATTCTCAGTAACGAGACGTCGAGATCGTAAGAGGAGGTGAATTAATGAAGTGAGATGTGAGAGGGGGAAGTATGCAGGGGGAGGGGGAGACAGGTGCTGCGTAAATTACTCATCGCGTAAGGGCGCCACCAGTCTATGAAGGGGAGAACGTAAGGGATCATAATGTTGACAGAGTATATTTAGCAATGTTTGCACAGTTAACTTCATAAATTCATTGTGTTTCCACTGAAAACTAGATTTCCGTTCTTTGTAAATATTTACACTACGCACAATTAGCGGAATAATTTTAATGGCCATTTAAAACAAGGCACGCGATTTGATGCGAATAGGCTTCGCATGGTAATATGGCATTGTAACACAGCTTAAATATAATTCCTACTATTGTATATTGTGGTGTCTACAGCCTTGTTTAGTGTTTTTGTATCGTATGCAATGAAATAAAATCGTTTTTGCGTCTAAAGCTCGTGAAAGAAATTACGACGGTATAGACGGAAATAGAGTTGTCTGAATGTCTGGTGACACTTGTCAGGTCAAAGAAGACGTGGCTGGTGCCACTAGCAATTAAAAAAATTATCTTTAACGGAAGCCTCTCATATATGGATGTATATAGAACTCCATACAGAACCAGCTAACCCAATTAGTACCATGTGATACATTACAAGAATGCTCAAAAGTGATACAATACTCATTCGATGTACTTAGCCAGAGAAAACCAAATTCGGTTAGTATTTTGCCTCGCTGAATATATTAAAAATACTGCTTACGGCAAATAATATATGACAACAGGCCGAGCTTCCCAAATTCCGTTAGCCATTTTATTTATCAATTATGGCTTTTACCCGTCTTAATTGGCTATGTGTTTACAGACTAATATCGCAGTGACCTCTAAATAATATATTGGTCATCACGAAGTGAAACTGTAACTAATACATGAACCTGAAAATCATAGGAGTTCATTTGCGATCCAAGATGTCGGGGAACTCGACCGATTCAGCAATTGGACTGTAAAATGGGATAAACGATTCAACTAGCGAGAAGTTGGGAAACAAGCGGGGAGGCTGGGCTCCCCAGAGCCGCAACTGAGATTCAACTCCCCAGCTCTCTTCAACCATTTACGGCAAAGTCTGTCCCTCCGGCATACAGAACCAAAAGCATGAACAAATGTTAGGTAGGTACTTCACATATTGTAATGACTATTGTTCGACATGCAGTTGAAGGTAAGAGAAGCCTTCGTTATAGCCCTAAATGCACCATGTCAAGGTATTTGAGCAGTGAATTTAGTGAAACCAACTTCAATTATTCGTAGAGGTGTTGTATTACAAATATAGGTTACTAGTGTATTAATGCTACAAAGTAGGTCGCGATTGATAACTGTTTCATTACGAATTTCCGAATAAAATGAATTAAGGAAACAAATAAGGGAAACATACCGGCTCCTTCGAATCTCGGACTGTAACTCAAAAACTGCAGTCTGCGCAATTTGCAATAATTCTTATTCTTCTGTCAGCGCATCCGACAGCCACGAAAATGTCCCAATGGCCGCGAATACAAACTCTAATATTTATGTTTATTCAATCAAAGAAATATTGTCTGTACGATACGATTTGAATCTGAATTTAGGTATACAGTATAACTCTTTCCAATTTTTCTTATAAACCTATTTATTGGATATAACACTGGAACAAGATTCGAATTATCTATAATATTTCGGACAGCCACGATTTGAAATCCATAAATTTGTTTTTACTGTAGTATTTATGACATTTATTTTATTTTGTATTAGTATTTAATAATAACAATTAATTCTTGTATATTTCATAAATTTTTACCATTTAGAATAATATGGTGGTGTTTGTGTAGTATTAATAGTTCGCAGAAAAGTAAGGCCCTTCCTCTATTTGTAATAAAAATAATTGAATTAATACATGAAAAAATAACATGGTTAAATGTAATATAATGTTCTAACGATAAATTCTCACTCCTTCCTTGATGATGTGGGAAGAAATCAATTTGGAAATTCAGCAAAACCAATCGATCAAGACACAAGAAATGGAATTGGTTTTAAAACATTGTAGCGTTGGAAGAAGGGAGATACGATTAGATTTGTGGTTAATGACATCCGAAGTTTCGATAATATCCCAAGAGATGTCGTCTTCACACCCATTTTCTCAAAATAATGACCCTAATCCCTCCGGAAGACTTTAAGCGCGAAGGGAAAATTCATAGGGTCAGAACAATTACAGCGAATTTTTGCTTATTAGGCCTATTGCCATATTATATTGAAAATTTACAAATTCGTCAGATATTTAAAACAACGACAATAATTATAATAATCAACCAACAATAAAATAGAATAGAACACTTCTAATCATAAGCTAAGTATTGCCGATTGCGTGGAAACATAAGGGGAAAAGTCAAAGGGAATGTGACCGGGTTGTAGGGTTGCAACATATAAAAAAGAAAATATCGGAAAATGAAAATCAAATCAACAATTCAACAGGCAGGGCGGACAACGAAATCGCACGAGCTGAAGTTCCACACAGTGCCCGAGTTGATTGGCATTCCTAATAACTTAATTTTGACTGTATATGGCTTATGGGGAGAACCATCCTCTTACGTTCATCTTACAACTGCGGAATCGTTGATTGCCTGAGTCGCAGATGGCTATCTTGCTAGCCTGACAGCTTTCCCGAAAATCTAACGCAGCCACTGTGATAGTTTTTAAATGCGTACAATATATCTTTTATATTTACCTGAGAACTCTCGCAAAAAAAACAGAGAAGACGCCCTCAACGGAGTTGTCTGGAAACGCCGCTGTCGTACCACCGACCCTCCTTGAGGACAAAGGCGACGTAAAAGTTAAGTGTTATATGTGATGGGGGCTATTTTGCGTCATTGTCGCTTAAAAGGTAGATATTCAAAAATATCCTCAACACTAAAAAGAAACAATCTAGCAATAATCGACTTCAAAGGCCAGGTAGTGGCGCGCTTGTACTTGTGCAAGTTTCTACACGCCATGCGATCGGAGACGTATTGCACTAACCTACAGAGGCAACGAAAGTGGTCAATGGAATATATATTCATTGAATTGTTTGCATGTGATTAACCTTTTTAAAAAATAAACAATAAAATAAAATATCCAAGATATGCGAGCAACTGTTTGCTTGTTCTGACAGGATCTAGGCAATCCTTGAAACATATGGGCATCTTCAGAGAGGCATAGGGTGCACATGGTTCCGTTTGGCCCTCCTGCCACGAAAGAAAGAAAGAAAGTTATCTTTATTTTTCATTGGGGCGAATTTGGGGCCTTTTGACCCACTCTTAACTATCAACCCATGTCGCTGCATGTACGAGTTTCAACATGAAGCAATATACAAGCTATGGTAATGGCTTCACAGTATTTTAAGTGCATAATGATAAAAATGACATAACAATTAATTTTTGTGTGCTCATGTTAATTTTAGTAACAACCGAGATTTAGAGATAGGCAGCAAACAGAAAGGAAATGATTCCATTGATGCATAGCATTAAAAGGATATGTCGAAAAATTAAAACAGCTATTCGGTGTTAGCTGGTGGATCATGATATAAAGCTCCCAGCTTTACGAGTCATAAAGTGAAGTTTTAAGCTCAGTGCCACAAATTCAGGTAGTAAAACTTTATTTCCCAAACCCCAGCTCCAATTTACTGCTAAAAACTAAAACAAACTAATGCACATATGCATGAAAATCAATATTTTATCTCCCAAAAGTTTCTAGAGCATGAACCAAATACGAAATAAAATTCTGTTTTGTATTTCAGGTGACACGAATATGTTTCAAAGGGCGGACGCTGGATTAAGATGCAATATTCATGAATCGTATACAGCTTGTATCTGTAGTATCCGTTTTCAATTTGTCAATCATATTTTATATTTTCTCCCCCTTTAACTGGACTGTACGTGTAGTATTGTATGGTGTGAAGTGTGTATATTGGTACACTACTTGTAACATGCATATACTATCGTATGTAAATGCTGTGTAAAACTGCCTTACCTATTTTATGTTTATGCTTTTGATATATAAGTTTACAGTTTTCCGCCATGTTCATTATATAGCGTAAAGTACATTTCGTGGGTTAAATCGGAAAAACAATCTGCAAAACTACTGGGACTACAGTAATCGCCTTTTAGATGGAACATCTTGAAGAAATAAAATAAAATAGTGTTTAACTGATATTCTGTAGACATCGCGTATACCTGAAAAACCCTGCCTAACCTTTATTGCCTATAAATCGTAAGTTTTACAACCCTTGAACACGAAGGGAATTCTGAGGCTATCAATAATTTACTAGGGAATATTGTAAACGTATACGTCTGCCCGGTTTTCATGCGTAACACGTAGTCCAGTGTTTTGCAAATGTCACTCGAGGAAAACGGACGTCTTTGAAAAAATTACAAGCCTCAGGGGTTTGGGTGAATTTTGCTGAGGGTCATCGACATCGCGTAATAGGTAGCCTATTGCAATTGTTTTTTTATATTGATTAGATTTATTTCTTTGCATTAAATGTTTTGGTAGTCCATTTGCCACTTCATCAGACAAATATGATGTAGACGCTCTCAAGGCTGTGCCCAGGTTTAGATTTCGGGGAGGGGGGGGGGAGTCCAAAACGTTTTACGTAATTTATTAATACAGGTTTACATTTAAAAAAAATATTTTGGGGGGGGCGGGTCCAGACCCATTGGAATCACCCCCCTGGACACGGCCATGTAGACGCTACTCTGAATGATGGAACAAATCGAAATATTCCATGATAATACCCATCAGCTCATCCTTAATCCAACTATATTCCTCAAAGCTCCAGCAAATATTGAAAAATGGAATACTAGCTAGTTATCGTAATTGATTGGTCCGTATTGCGCGCACAATATTAATAAAAATGTAAAATATTGGCAGACAACTTTTGTCAATTCTAAATTAGTCTGATTAAAGAGATTAGTGTAGTTTAAATGTTAAATTAATGCAATTTATATGCAATTATGATGAAAGTTGTAGTCACATTTAGAAAAATAATAATTATTACATATCTTTTTCTAACTTTCAATCATGCAAAGAATTTTTTTCCACGAGATATCTGGATATTAGTGTCGAAAATTTACAGGGGTGTAATACGGATCATCTCTTGCCTATTGGCTCAGATTACATATTTATTCGGCCCAATATTTATTCGATCTAAGAAATATTTGTAATGTTTATGTTGAAGTACCTATACGATTTGAATCTGAATTAAGGTATTATACTTTCGAATTTTTATTGGACCATATTTATTGGAAAAATATTCGAGTGTATAATATGGGGATTAGTGTAATACGGTAAGCAAATACTACAGGTACAGTCGACGTAAAGTAAAGAAAATTTCACTCTAAATTGGGACGTGGTTTTTCAATGCATAATAATAGTAAATAATTTTTGTTTTAGTAAATTCAAAAACCAGATCTCAATTTAGAGAGGGAAACTTTCTTTGGCTTGAGTTGGCTGTACCTATGAGTAAATAAGTCTTTCTTTTATCCCTACTATGCCTAGGCTATATTACTTTTTCCGTCTCTGAAATCACATCCTTGCCAGTTTCGGCAATAATACAGCCTATATATTTTCCTTGACCGTTAATTAATTGACATTGTTATTGTTTCTTTCTGGGACAGGGTCTAATGAGCCAAGTTTGTCATTTTGATAAAGTACCCAATGTCAGTTCCATTGTTTCTCTCTACCAGCTTTCCTGGTCTAATTATTGGAACGGAGCTAAGTTGGCTATTTCCCCGGGACATTACTCTGGGAACTATTAGTCCCAATATTAATAAATTGAAGGAATAATAGAAATGAGAACTGGATTGCACATGGAATGTTTCATATTGGTCGAATGAAAAAGATGACATACAGTTTTTTAAGGCGCTGGATCTATGTGTAAATTTGTGCCGTTAGGTCAGAGTTAGTGAAAACTCGATTAGTGTTTGGGGTGGTTTCCCATGATGTAAACTGCTATCAGGAGAGCACTGGACCACGTATATTAGCCCTAGATGGTGCATGAAATAATCTAAGTTTACCCGCTGGATTCTTGGGTCGTTGGCGGTACGGTATCCTTTTCTCGTCTTGGAAATACGAAGCGATTATATAAACTTTCGGCTTCTGATAAAGGTAGGTAGTAGTAGTGTTCGTCGGGTTAATAACGACTTAGCCCTCAAATTTGGGCCCATAGAGCGACCCCGACTTGACTGTCCTACGCCAGCCCATAGGACAGTGGACCTTCTGATTATAGTGGATTCCGAACCACTTGGGAAACACAGTGAAGTCACACGATTAGTTCGGAGGTGACCAGGACAAGTCCTACCATGTTTCCCTACTGGCACTGTGCACACGACCAAGTTATCTGCAGCTTTGAACCTGCTCTGGTCCGTTGGATTCAACTTGGTTTGGCGGCCGGCCTCTGATAAAGGTAAGCACTAAGTTCAAAATTCCATGCTACAGACACACAATCATACTAACTTACTGCAGTAAACTGTTTATATACAAAACTTCGAATTGCATTATTATGCGAATCCAATGGGTGTTGGTTCGAGTCCGCCTAGTTGATATTGTAAGGACTACAGTTCGTACCCCGGAGGTCAGTTAAATTAGGTTGAGTTGTTGAGTGTAATAGAGAGCTTTATAGGTAAAATCATTAAACCATTTGCAGTTGTTTTAGATTAAAACAATTAAATTAATGTATCAAAATGTTGAGAGTTGGGACAGGTCTCCGATTGTGTGCTGCATATAGGGGACTATAAAGTCTGTGTTTATAGTATTACAGTTATTATAAACATTGTATGTATAGTAATATATATATACTATATATACTGCATAAGTAAGTAATGTACTCCGATACAATATGTTATAAAATTCAAAATTATAATATCTCAACCACCTGGTTCCTTTATAACCCAGTTGAATTGTTTAATAAACTGAAAAGTTGTGGTTGGCATATAACAATGAAAATACACGTCATATCGTAACTCAGAGCTCACCAGTATGTTGCCTCAAATAGAAATTGTGTTTTGTACCACACCTACCAACCTGGAAATAATATTTAACGGTTGTATGAAGGTACTGTATGAAAAGTATGTGACGCTGTAGAATTTCCGACAAATGGTGACCAAGTACAATAAAACCTGATTCATAAACTTCCGACAGCTTATCATATAGTACAATCACGTGGGAATAAATTGTCAAATATGTACAGAGGTGGATCTAGAACTTGCCTTTTAGGGGGGGGGGGCTAACCATTCAATATTTTATAAGTTAATTGGTTTCTCATCAGCCTGTGCAAGGCCGTACCAAGGAATTTTGTGAGGGTGGGTTTGTGTCAATGCACGCATGAAATGTAGTAAATTGTAAAATGAAGCTTATGTTCAGCTGCGAATTGTAGTAGTACAGTACCTATACATACTGTACAGGCCATGGAATAACTATTTTTAAAGGAAGCTATCGATTATATTTTGAAAAGCTACTTATCCCGGAAATAACTTACCAACACAACACTAGATTCACAGCAACACAACAACATTACTACAGATATCTATAACCCCACGAACCACCTACACACAAAGACAGCCACAATTCACGGGTTTTACAACAAAGTACCTTTTAGAGATAAAAACAAATTTTATGAAAAAATCAACAAATGGCTCTGATCAAAAATACCTGCAGTTTATTATATGAAATAACCCCCTCCCCCTTTATGTTTTTGTATACATTTTATTTGTCGTTTCTTTTAGTCCCCTGTTACGCCCTAGGCATAACACAAGAGCATACGCTCTTCTTGGCATAGGCTCAGGGCTGAGGACAGACGGCAAACCTCTGTTGAGTAAATGTTATATCGGTCGTCACGTATGTCCCTAGCCATAATGTATAAATCACGAACCTTGGGTTCAAAGAATTAGAGACTATAGTTAGAGACTATAGATAGAGTCGATAGAGTCTAGTGAGACAAAACTGATTCACCATGTGAGTTGATACACGGTGCCAGTAGGAGTAAGCTCCTATGGATGTATGAGTAAGTACGTTATCATGTAGCCCTTATGTAACTAAGTTGCCCCCCCCCCCAATTCATTATGTTGTCCCTTGTCCCTTAAGTGCCTAAGTTGTCCCTAAGTTATTATGTGGTATTGATGTTAACTGTATTAATATAATTTGGTACCATCCTATAAGCTTATATATATAATTCCCCTCTCATAAGTCCACTCTGAATACTCTAATCTATAGAAGGTCCCAATTAGTGGTATTCGTGACATCCCCACATGACGAATTCATATTCAATGAACCATTTGAATGTATCTTCGCTAAGTGGTAATTTTTAATTCAATATATAGGCCCCAAAACCAATTTTTGTCCGATGTAAAGTAAATGTACCTATGGACACAATTTTTTTTTGCTATAAATAATTGTATCAATAAACTGTGACTACGCATGTATAACATATACTGTATACACATACATACAGTACAATACAAGTTGTGTTTTAATATTTTGTATGGAAAAAAACTACTACAGCTGCTTTATGTTGTCCTTATATTGTTCATTGATAAATCTGTAATATTACACACATCTGATATCCTATAACATTGACTTAATCCCAAAAGCCTAATTAAGAGAAATCGACAATACCTAACATTAGGCAATAGCAATACATCCGATCCACCTTCCAACGAATTCATAAATTTCATCATGGTGACAGAAGCATTTTCTACCCTCGGGATTTAAAGAATAAATAATTTAAAACGAAAGAAAGAAAATTGTATTTCAACATTGTTATCAAAGAAACCACTCTTACAGGACGTATATTTTATAGTTTATTTTTATTAACTATTACACTAACCATTTACCCTTATAATATGACGACTCCAGAAATCATATTGTGATATAGGTACTCATTTTTCCAATAAATTGTGACGACGCCACTGGAAATATACCCAACCCGTCAATGATGTAAAAGTCCGGAATATTTTCAATCTGCAGCTGAAAGAATGTCTATACTGATATCAGGGAGCGTTGGCTAATAAAGCTTTAATTCAATTTTCCAAGTATTTCATCCCAAAAAGGAGATAAGCTATGATTCGCTTTTGAAAATTCGAAGGAAAGCTATTTCCCCAAAAAAGGGAACAAATATTCTATTGCTCCTCTTGAATGAAAAATGTTGGAATTTTTACTTGACGTTTTTATAGATTGAAAAAATTCTCGAAACTCGATACACAAGATGGAAAAGACAAGGCGCCGAGATGCTAAAAATAGGGAACCGACTCAATGAAACCTTTGTCGGCCCTTCCGGCACTTCACTTCCCAACCTTTCTCAGTTGCCTTCTCATTTTCACCCATTTTTCGCGGTTAATTTGAAATCCAACAAAAAAAAATGAATAATTTCACAGTTTTTCCGTATCCCTGTATCATCTCTCCATGTGGGTGAATACATGAATAATCTATGTGTGAATGCGGGGCTCTTTCAGTTTCAGATTCTAACCTGGACGGTGAAACGAATAGAATTGGGCATTGTATTAAAATAATCCCGGCAAAAATGCCGTACAAGTGCAAACTTCGGTAAATTGACCTGTCTCACAATTTTAGTTTTTATTATTGTATTTGAACACCTTCAATACCAGTTTTTTGTGCAAAATCGAATTTCACAAAATATATATTTAAAATATTAGTTTTTTTAATTATTGTATTCGAACACCTTCAATACCAGTTTTTTGTGCAAAATCGAATTTCACAAAATATATTCATTGTAGAGCAATAAAAAATATTATAGTAGGTATCAGAGGAAATACTTCTTTACATTATGATACCTGATGAGGCCGTCAGCCATACACTAACACCGATTACCCAAAAATGTCGCAGAAACGTACTTGTATTTCTAAACTATAACTGAAGCGCCTAGAAGCCAAAGGGTGCTAATGACATTTTAATTTTTTGCGTTATGGAGTTAAGAGCACCATGCTGGTACTCTGGCTACTCTTTATCCTAGATCGGAATCCGTCATTTTGGCAATGCTATAATTTATGGAAAAGGGGGTTTAAATTGAGTTACAAACTTCAGCCACAATTATCTAGAATGTTTATTTTTGTCACCTGCACCCTCTGGCCTCAAGGCGCTTCAATGCAATGGTGGGCAGTTCTTTAAATTGTGATGTCATTCAAGTTATATCATAGAAATGTTTAGAGGTGTCTGACAAGGGGGAGAATGTGTTCGGCAATTGGAAAACTGGCTTCCATGAATTATCCAAATAACATGTATAAATAATTTCAGCCTTTGAATACTATGATATGAGGTAACTTAACTTAACAGGACAAGTAGAGTCCGATCCAGCGAGTTCTTCTTTTACATGTTAATGTTAAAATAGCATATCCAAGGATAAATTAGATGAGAAAAACAAACCAAAAACAGTCTACTTCACATTCCGATTTAACCAGGTCTAGAAAGTGGTGGAAAATGATGATTTAAAAAAATAAAAACTTGACACCAGACTTCGTTATGAGTCCAAAAACTTTTACTCGTATACTTTTCATGTTTGAAGTGTTTTGACTATTAGTTTATTTTCTTGGACATTGGGAATAATAAGTATATAGATTTCCAGTAGGTCCATCATGAACTATTTGACAACACCATAATCTCTCGCAGTGTCTCAACTTCCAAAGCCTAAAGGATAGAGAAGAACAAAAAATAATAATAATAAAATAAAGCCCAAGATAACTCATGAGAGCGAGATATTTAAAATGACTCACCGCTTTATCTCCCAGCTGCTCAACTCTACAGTGAAGAAACGCCGTTTGCCCCATGGCGGTCGTCACGTTACGTGGCACATTGTAATCAAAATAGGGAAATATGCTAACGTTTCCTGAAGAAGTCGAGTCCTCTCGGTACTCCGAAACACCTGTAAAAAAGGAGAACATTTCAATTAGCTTAAAATAATATACTAGTTAAAACTTTTATGTTTCATTTTCGAAGGATGTTGATATTGGGGCTGAAATATTAGTTTTCTACTTTAAAGTCTTAGATTTTCTGTACAAATGCTCAAAGACTATTTTGGTGCTAATGTTTTTCTTTAGGAAAAAATGCTACGTAGAAAATTGGCACCCGAAAATTAAATACTTGTCATTTTTTATTTCATTAACTAATTATTTAAAATTTGGCTCACTTAAGTTGTAAAAAACTACTTCGTGCATCATGTACTCGGGTATTTTTTCTTTTTCGGTTTTGTAGTTTTTCCGAAAATCCTTTTCATTCCCCAATGGTTTTTATGAAAGAACTAAGGTACCAAAAATTTAATATTTCCTATTACATGATGCATGAAGTAGTCTTCTACAACTTGCATTAGCCAAATCTTTAAACTTGCTTTGTTAATTAAATAAAAAATAAAAATGTAATAAAAACAAGAAATGGAGTGCTAATTTTCTACGTAGCATGTCCTCTTAAGTTAAAATTAAACAATTACAAATAAACAGTACTGCACGCCTAAGGAATATTGGAGTAGGTACCGTAGGTTGAACGTTTTGTTAAAATAGTGAACGTTCAAGTTTCATCGTGTACCTTATTGTATTTATTTATTATAATTGTACCTTGATTCACGGAAACCAGTTCCTAAGAAATCAGTGAAAAGAAAATGTCGAATAGCATGTCAAGTAACAGTTGGCTACTGACTAGTTGCTTTCAATAAGATTCAAACTGAACATAAAACTTTGAAACCACCGACCATATGCATTTTGGCGTAAACCATAAATGACCAACAACTTTTATGTTTATTAGAAAATTTCCCGGATACAACGAGATATTCAGTTTCCCAAAATCGTTCCATCCTTCATTTTTTTGCTTTCGAGTTTTATGGCGGTCGTTCAAGGCTAGGGAATTAAAATGGATCTTCTGAGTTTGTTTATGTGTCTTTACTATCCAAACTAGAAACTCTCAGCATGTCTTAAAAAATTATGTTATGGGCGTTTCTAACAGTTTATCTTTTCCAACTACATACTAAATAAAGTTTGCTTTTTATGTAGGTGGCACGCCAGCAGCCTATGGTATATTTCACATATGAATACATTTTTGATTAATTTTTTACATTTCAAAATGCCAGGAAATTCTGTGTAACGAATTTGATCCAGAGAATTCCTTCTAATTCTTTCTGGTCTGCGTAACTCGACTGTGTATTGACATTTTCTTACGATTATTTTTTCTGCTTCGATTTGAAAACCCCTCCCCCCTCTGAAAGCTACAGCGCCAATCGGGGTAATGGATAGTGTTTACGGGGTATTATCGACGATGGTGAATTTTGTAAATTCAGGGGAAATAAGTAAACTCGTTGCTCTTTGATCAAATCTTTTCACAAAATTATAATCAATTTTCTTGAATAGCGCCTACAAAAATAAAAAACGTTTCTTTATTCATTTCTTAACCAACGCACGTTAGATTCTTAACTTCATTCCAGTAAGCAAAGCAACAAAAACTTTCCAGGAAACCCTTGTCACGTGAGGTAGAAAATTTCTTGAATGCTAAAACAGTTCCACCTTAAAAATCCTCTGGTAAACTTGGCAAAATTGTTCTCGAAATTGAGAGATAATGCTATTCTTGCTATAAGGGAAACAGATTGAATTTTTAGAATATTTTTTTAAACGCACGAATGAATATTGCATTGGTACTGTGGTTTCTCGGCAAACTCCTTTTTGAGAAGCATAAGGAAAAGACGGGTAATGCTGAAATTTTTATTTCCCGTGGGAAAGGGGGCGTCGCCTTATGGCACAGACATTTTTCTAGCACACTTTATTGACATTGCAAAAAATGCAGAGCTAAAGATACCTTACCTACAATTATTTGTCTTAACTCACACAGTGTTAAATGGTTTTCGGTATATACAATGTAATAGTATTATTGTATTATACATGATTAGGATATGTTTGATAAAAGTCCAGTAAACAGTCAACTGGTAGAACAATCAATGCCATGCTGTCAGCAACCTACAGCAAAGCCTGTTTTTAAGCCTACCGTTTATTATTTATTATGTTTATTTATTTATTTCGTATTGGGCTTTCAGTCCCAAATAAGGCCGTGTATGGTACAGCTCTATTATATATCATCATGTCGCCTATATGGAAAGAATAAAATTGGTAGGTAACGTTCGATTAAACCTTATTACTTTTCTTGAACATGACTAAATATGTAAGTTCCCCACAACTGCAACTTACGAGTACATATTCATTGCCCAGAAGAAGATAAGTTAAATTCGATGGAAAGTTAGAATTCACAACACGTCCTAGCTAATCTAGCCTATTTAAAAAAAAAAGTATTAAAGTACACGTGAAATGAGCCATTAGCTGGGATGGTAATATTATATTGGTAGATAAATAATTTGAATTGGTTTCCTTCAAAAGTATAATAATGAATATAATAAAAAATATAATGAGAATAGAATATCGGTCTTCGGGAACATGACAAAAATAAGTTATGTAAGATAATATTTAACGGCCGTAGTCCAATTATAAGTTTTAATTAGAAGATGACAATGATGTTGATCTAACGGAGGAAGAAGGTTTCGGAGAGATCACCATTAAAGAAAATGATATAGCTCTCATTTCCCCAGCCACAACTGAGTCCTTTTGGATTTTTTTTTAATACCTACATTTGCTACGCAAAAACGTATATTTAGCTTGTAACACAGCGTCATATATTATATATATATATATGTTATAAATATATTTCTATTTATTATTCTCTTTTTATTTATTTTTTTATATATATTTTTTATTTTTTTTTTATTTTAATTTTAAAGGCGCGGGACTCTTTCGAGTATTTGCGCCGGTCGGTGTGTGTGTGTGTGTGTGTGTGTGCGGAAGTCATGGGTGTTTTAGAATGGTTTTGTCTACGGTCTACAGGTGGGGGAGGGTTTATTATATATATATAAATTATATACGGGCTTATATTGACTAAGTGGTAAGGGTGATTTTGTGTTAACATTAATTAGTTTCTGTTGAATATAGAGTGGCTAAAATTGCGAATACATATGATTGGATGAAAGCGACGGCTGTTTCTAAAGTTAGCAAAAGAATTTGGGTAAAAATAAGGATATTCAATATAATAATTGATAATCTAGGGCCAGTATTACCTAGAAGAGTTATTAAGAGGTGGCCTGCGCCAGGTTAGATATTTGATGTTATTTTATAACAGTGGTTCTCGACCATTGACGGTCTGCGGACCACTCAGGCCGACAATACAATGTGTCGCTGCTTTATTATTATTATTATTATTTTAGAATTCAGACCCTTTCAAGGATATCACTATGATTAGCTTACAGTATGATTTTAATGTACGACTAAATTAATGTGAAACATGGGAACCCATGTTTTTTTACAAGTTGTTGTATTCTCGACTTACTATTCTTGTTGATAGCAACTCTTAAGGCACTGCAGGCGTTCTCGCGGACCATGCAAGAGCGGATTTTATGGGGGGGGGGGTCCGGACCACCCCCCAAAATAAATTAACTTACACTAGATAACAATGGGTTTACAGTGGGAATTAAAAATAATTATGTTTTTTAATGTTATAATCCACTGAACCAGCCCGCTGACCCCCCCCCCCTAAATTGGAGGCAAAATCCGCCCTTGGAACCATGGACCCCTGGTGATCCGCGGACCACCGATTGGGAACCACTGTTATAGAAACATAATGCTAAATTTCTATTTTACACAATAGCTACCGGTATTACTATAGTTATATTAAACGTATTGAATGAATACGCGTTAAGAAAGGAAACTGAACGCAGATTTTTTTTTTTTTAATTTAACAAACCGCTGCGTTTTCCATGGAACACTTTTTATTATTAAAGTATTCACAAAATACTCCAACAATTTGCCTGAGAGAAGAAAGTTTAATTTTAAACATGAAAATATCAAGAAATTCTATCTTGTCGTCTTTTTCCACCAAGGAGGGTCCTCACTTCCATTAATTCCCGTTGAAATTTTTTCAAGCGTATTAATCGAATCAAGTGTAATTTGCAAGTACTGAGAAGAATTTTAATTCATTATGCATTTTATTATGAGAATTCATCATTGAAGAATGTGATAATTAAAATTGACGTGATAGGGTTTCACTTTTCATTCAGGTCAGAACTTTACTGTCGGAACACGGGTCTAATGGGAGTTGGCAAGTATGTGAGGCAGTGGCTGAGTTGCTACACTTTGGCGATGTATATTCGGACCACAGTAATGCAAAATAGGGCTTAGTTCCGGGGCAACAACGGCTACCGACACGACCTACTTTTTCTTCAAATGCCTCTTTCATCGAAGATTGGTGATCATCGTCGCAATTTTGTAGTCATGCAGTAGTTACTCGTTGCTTTCTGCATCCTTAGGCGCCGATTCCACCGACCGGCTAGGGCTAAATACAAAAACGGTGACGAGTTAGCATACATTCAAGACTTAGGCGGGGTTTCCACCGACGTCGCATTGCAGAATGCAATTGACATTGACGGAAATGTTTGTTTTTCTTTTTATAGAAATCTATTAAAATATTTGTAATTAACAGATCCCATGAAGCCATTTTTTAATTTTAGTTTGTTTGTTTGTGATTTTAATCTATGATCATTGATACATTTTAACTATGGCATAGAGGAAAACAAACATTTTGTCAATGTCATTTGCATTCTGCAATGCGAGGTCGGTGGAAACCCCGCCTAAGTCTTGAATGTCTGCTACCACGTCACTGTTTTTGTATTTAGCCCTAGCCGGTCTGTGGAATCGGCGTCTTACGCCGCTGACTCTTCATTGAGTTCTTCGACCTCCGGGGCCAGTTACCCAACCCCAGGACCAAAGAGTCCCCTGTACAGAAAAGACTGTGTTTTTTGCTTATACCCCGACTTAGGCGGGGTTTCCACCGACCTCTCACTGCAGAATGCAAAGACATTGACGTGCTGGTAGCAGACATTCAAGACTTAGGCGGGTATTCCATCGACCTCTCATTGCAGAATGCAATGACATTGACGGAAATTTGAATTTTTCTTTTTATAGAAATCTATTAAAATGTTTGTACTTAACATATTCTATGACGCCATTTTTTAATTTTAGTTTGTTTGTTTGTGATTTTACTCTATGATCATTGATCAATTTTAACTATGGCATAGAGTAAAACAAACATTTCCGTCAATGTCATTTGCATTCTGTAATGAGAGGTCGGTGGAAACCCCGCCTTAAACTCGGTCCCCTATCTCATCAGTCGCAATCTGTTCCATCTTCACCACGAGGAGGCACAGATTAGGGCTTTTCAAGTCTTCCCCTTTGAGACCATAGGGCATTACTCAGTTCAGCTACTTTACCTTGAACATCTTGGTCTTAATTATTAAAGCGACTTCGGTGGTAAGGTAGTAGCGTGCTTGTACATGTGCAAGTATCTACACATCTTGAGGTCGGAGACGTGTCGCAATTCGACACAAGTACCTAGTAAGAGGTTAATCGGATACATTTATTAACTTCTTTGTAGGCGATTTAACTTTTTATAACAAAACAATTATCTATACAATTATTGTACAATAAATTATTTACATTTATAGCAGTAGCTCGCATTATATAGTAATGTAGAATGGCTGTTATTAGGGACCGTTCGAACGTAACTGTAAGTTTCTTTCCTTAATGGAATGATTTGTGTAGCTTTCTAACCAAAATTATTGAATTTTAGTCTTATTTGAATTTATCACGTGTTGTAAAGAAAAGAGAAATGAAATAAATAAGTAAATAATATTTTTTTTTGCAAACAGACCTAAATGTCCAATAAAATGCAAATCTCGAGTACCCACTAACTTATTTTACTTCACTTAATATCTTCATTAACTCTTGTTGAACAGATATCAACAGATGACCTACGATATGCTGATATGCACTCTTCACTAAGATAGGCCAATAAGTTTCAAAATCTAAACCCTAAATAAGTTTTTAAAGCCTTCTCAGCTGTTTTGCCATTTATCTTCATTTCAAGAATATTGAGGTTGTGCAGCGAAGAAAGGGGGGGGGGGCGATCATTATGTAAATATCCAAAGGCAATATGCTCTGCCCCAACCAGCCGCCGACGTCTATGGAATTCAATAATCGTACAATCCCATGGGTCGCCCTTTCTAAGAAATAGGAACACCGCCTTGCCTTACTAACTTTCACCCTTCAATGGCAGTCCCAGCATTGCGTTGTAGTGGCGAACTAACCGGAGAAAGGGTGGAGGGGGAATAATAATTATGGTTTGTATGGGACATCTGAATATCCCAACTGATTTAGTTTCTATGATGTACCACATGCTATGAGATGATTTACATCAATTTTGGGTTGTAATTGAATTCTGCGGGGTAATGGACTTTGGATTGGAACTTGAACGTATCCAGAGCAACAGACATGATTTTCTATTTGGCGTATTGCAGTGGTGCTGACTTCAATGGTGCTCAAGTACCCGCGACTATCTAAAAAGGGGAGCTGAGCACCGCCTACATATCTCACACGAGCTCTACGCGAAATGTACCGGGAACTCCGATAGTAGCCGAAATCAAGAGAGCCCGCATCAGGTGGCTAGGGCACGGGCAAAAAAATAGGGCTACAAGAGCAGCCTTACACAAGATGGATGCGATGGCGGTACGACGTCGAGGTGGATCTGGCGACCCTTGGCGTCGATGACTGGCGAAGGAGAGTAGACCAAGGAGGCAGAGCAGGCCAAGACCCTTCTCGGGCCGTAGCGCAAAGGAGTAAGTAAGTAAATAGTTGTGTCGAGTAGCGACAAGTCTCATATGGTGCCTAACACTAGTACAATCAAGCTACCAACCGTATGACAGCAGGTGCAGGTGCTTCAAATTTTATAAATTTTACGGGTATTTAGTCTTTTCTACTTGTCATAGATTCATTATAGCTTACTACTAGTACAAGAAGTATGTATACCGTAATACGAGAATTAAATAACATAGATTTTAGATAGCCCGTTTTGGTAGAAAAAAAATGAAAAAAACTGAGTACAGAAAATTTCAATAAATTTTTTTAAAATTTTAATGTAGGTAATAGGTACAATAGGTACCTACTTATGTCAGCCACAAATTTAAAAGCAAGTAAGCATTCTCCTCCTTCATTGTCTTTAGTGTACAACGATCTGAAGGCAAAGCTCTGGTAATTTTTGCTACGCAGTAAATCAGTGAAATGGGTGCTCTATAAAAGAAGAAAGTGAATTGAAAATTGATTCGAAAATAAAAAAGGTATTAAAAGTAATGACAACAACGGTATTCAGGACACCTAAAAAACTCAGAAGTGAAAGCATCACGTACGAAACGTCACATAATAACTTGAGACGCAGCGAATTACCCCTCGCTCATGTTCCCAGTCCCCATCAAATCTCGTCTCGTATATGAAAGTTACAGCCGCATAAAATCGCCTTAGCCATTCGTGCGAAAATCAACGCGAAAACGGACGGACCTCCGAAAGGCAAGAATTTTCCAGACATAGACATGAAATAAACAACCCTTTTCAATTTTTCTGGGGGTGGTGACCACATAACTGTAACAATAAGTCCTGAGGCGATGGAATACAATGCTGAGCTTGGTCTGCCACTCAAACAAAAGTTTCAATCTACAATGTATTTCACATTTTCTGTACGTATCGACTGAAGGGTAAAAATGGAGCATATTTTACAAACCTTCAAGAGATTAATGTTCAAGTCCATATTTCCTTAAGCCTTATAATATCCAGCCAATAACATTATTTCGGTAAAGATTCTAAGCCCTTCTACACTGTGCTTGCGGAAAAATTCTTTACCAGTTATAGGACCTTCCGACTCCAATTGCAGAGAAAAACTACTACGTACGCGTATAGTGCAGTCAGTAATTTGCCTTCGCTAATACTCGTAGCCCGTAGGTACCTGACAGTTACGATGTTTCATTTTTATTTATTTATATATTTACCTTGTGTTCTATCTGTTACTAATTATTTTATCAATTGATTGTTGATAGATTTATTGTAACTGTTCACTAGATACACCGTATGCACCTACAACAGCATCATGTCAATACCAGGCATCGTCTATCTCATAATATTTTTTCCGAGCCTGCAAGAAAATGTATTTTTGAACACTGTCCAATATTTTTAACATGCAAACTATTCAATTCCCTTCCAATAGAGTGAAAGGATCTCCGCTCAAGTAAGGATTTTTTAAATACATCTAAAAATTTCATTTATAAAGCTGACAATAAACATTTACTTCAAATATTTCAGAATGCTTCATAGAACTCTTCTCAAATAACTTTGTGATATTGTACCTACAGAGACTAAAATTTGAATTCAATTTTTTATTCTACGTACTATATTTTATTCTTTTTTGGACTGTAATTTAATTTATTAATTCATTTAAAAACAATTATGTATTGTATTCAACTTTTGAACCGAGCGTGACAAGTCCTTTTTGTACTTAGTGCTGGGGATTTATGCTTAGATTTTTATTGATTGTTCAATCATATATATACTTACTTACTTTTACTTAAATATTTTAAATTGTACAAAACTGTTTTTTATTCTTTTTAAATAATTGTGTTTTTGTGACTGTAAGTAGTAATAATAATTTTCAACATAATGACCTAATTATTTGAAATTAACATCGCCACAGCGATCCAAGTCTATATAACTTATAGAGTACTTAGTGATGGGGTTGACATTTTAGATTTAAAATATATATATAATACATTTCCTATTTACTTAACAGTAGGGGAAAAATGACAGGCACGTTGCCACAAAATCCCTAATAGAGTAATAGTGGCAAATAAGAGGATCCTGTACGAATTCTCATGACGTTTTAATTTTCAAAACTGTTTGAGTACACCAGTATTCAGTAATGTACATTTGTGATAAATTCGTATAAAGCATTTACCTTCACAGGTGCATTTACATGGATGCACTGAATTTTTGAAGTTCAAAAAATTATTTCACTGTAATGGCTTTAAAAAAAAAAAAAAAAAAAAGTTTCTTCTTATGTTACAATGGTGCGCTACTAATGGAATTAAACTGGATGTATGAGAAATACGTCGTTGGAGAAACTAAATTGACAATAATTTACGATTGAACGAAAATGTAAGTCAAATCCTGTACAAAGTCTGCAAGCATTTAATGGTGTGAAAATCATGGGCGTAAATGTGAAATGGACACTAAACATTTTATAGACGCTATTAAAAGTGAACGAAGAGAACGACCAACGACGACCAACGACGAACCAAAGTCCCCAACTAGTCGTGAAACTGACGCAAAAGAAATCTTACAAACACAAGTACAATGTTCCCAATTAAATTTTCTTCGTCAAGCAGTCACTTTGAAGACTTACATTAGATGTCTCATTACATTACAGTTGTTGTAGTTTCATGATGCTTTTGTGTAAGCACAGCGCGACACTGTCATCTTATGCTTCTATTATTGATATATATATATTTACTGTTTTGCACTGTTCTCCATATCCATCGTAAGGTGCAACCTGGGAATACCAGAAAACGGCTATACTACTGTTAAATTAGAATACTAGAACTTGTAGTTAGAAGCACTGCCGTATCCCCTGGCCTTCTCGTCTAAAAAAGCATCAGAATAAAAACAACCAGATTTCAATAAAAATAATTCCGGTTGTAACTTTTTTTTAGCTAAACCGTTACCTACCTATTGCTACATGCTATAATACGATATCTAGTATCCTAGAGCACTCGTATTAATTTATTAGGAATCATATTTTTCGTCCAGCGTAACATTGTAATTCCCCTCTATTCATTGAGCGTTATTACTAATTATTATTGTCGTGAAAACAGTGCAGCCAAATAATTTGTAATATGATGCTGACATTCTACTGCACATTACTTTCTATAAGTTAAGCATAGACTTGTTAATCTTGCATCCACTTTTTTTTTAAAGAAAATAATAATATTAGTAATAGGTAACTTTTGAACAATTGTGGTGTAAAACTGAATTATAAGGTACATCGATTTACATACTGTAGGTAATGAATTACATAAAAAAAATAAAGAAAAGACGTTTAATATTGACAATTCCTGTAATTTCTCGGATATGCAACCAAGCAAAATTGGTAATTGGTATTTAGAATTCATTCCATTATAATTTCTTTTTTTTTAACTTGTTTTAAGGGCGATGACAAGCTAGGGCTTGCTTATTTGCCCACCGAGTTTATTATTGTCAGGACATGTAGCGTAGTGGTACGGACTCTGACTTTCACCCGAAAGGTTGTTGGTTCGAGTCCCACACTGGCTACATTTTCTGGCCATGCTTCGGAGGGCATGTAAAGCAGGCGGTCCCGGGTCATCCTAGTTGAGTGTAAGAGAGGGCTTTATAGCCCTAATTCCGCTAGGTTGGCTTAGTAATAGAAACAATAAAAAGTCTTTATTTATTTATCAACACATCATTGACTTGCTCCCCTGCGTCTCCCAGGATTTGATGCATGGTCGCCTGGGGGGACCATCGACGATATGGGGAGAGGAGTCTGCATTTCACCAGAAGGTGCCTAACAGATATCAATTAATAATGATTCCGCTCGTAGTTGGTGTGCCAGGAAAGACTTCTGCAATATGACGCTTACTTGCGTTAGGGTGAAGAAACCTAACGGGATGGAGATTGAATAATTCAATGTTCAACCGTAGGAAGAATCCAAGAAAGGGTTAAGTGAACAGGGTCTTAAGGGTTTATGATAACCCTAACCCCGCAAAATTGGTCAAGTATAAAAAAAAAAATAGAACAAAAATTCATTTGAAATTAAAACAGCTTGGTATTGATTCCATCCCAAAAGGAAGACAAAATTAATCTATTTCGGACTCTTGAGTAAGGCAAAACACAGTAAATTAGGCGTACATCATGGCACATACGTACTGTAGTTTGCTTAATTAGTAGCCGCTGTTTCCCTCGCCCAGTACGTCGCCTGCAATATAATGCCAATGTACTTAAGCTTGTAGTAAATCCGACAACACAATGTGGCGCTAGCAGACTCCAAAATTTATTAGCAGGGGGAGCGTCAGCAGCAAGTTTTGAGCGGGAGTGCTGACTGTTTCAGCAGTGACACGACGTAATCGCCTTATACATAGTGCGACAACCTGTTCCGCCGACGCTCGCTTCTTAAGAGGGTCCCTGACTGTGTAAGCACCAAGGAAATGTTAGGGTTTCTGATATACTATAAATCCTGAACTTTGTTGGCATGTTATTATTCTTCATAGATCTATCGGATGTTTTATGTCTTGGTTAGAAAAGCAAGCAATGAGTGGATGAAATCGTGCTGATAGCAAACGCTCGTTCACTATTCATTTCAATTGCCGAAGATACAATTCTAGAAAAATTCACCGTGTAAATTTATTTAAAACAATTCACGTAGTTATTGAAAGAACCATCACTCATCAGCCTGCAATACTCTGAGTATAGCAAGAGAATAAACGTGCATTGAATAATAAAGCATTACACAGAACACTAAAAATCTGCGACCATACTTGCTCATCAATGCATTGCACTACGGCATTTTGGCGGCTACACCATTCAAAGAGCACTACTTTTCTAACTGTTATATCTGATAGATAAAAAGTAGATATCTATAGACTGCTAATTATAAACCAGTCTACTGTCTCTTGAGCTTATGGACAAAAAAAAAAAAAATGGGAATTTGAAAATCGAGTCAATGTTCTTCTTCTTTGGTTTCAATCTAACGATTGGTTTGCAGCAAACCTTTCCACCTTTTTCTCCACTCCTCCCTGTTCTCTTTAGTTCCAAGTAGGTTTCGCATCTAATATCTTACTTGAGGCCTTCTGCGTACGCCTTCCTTGGTCACCCTCTTGCATTGGTGCCTTCGATTGTGCCTTCTATTGCTTAAGAGTCCTTCTTGTCTGATCAGGTGACTCATCCATTTTGCTTTTCTCACCGAAATGGAGGTAATAAGGGATCTTTTATCGTTTATCCTTTGAAGTACCTCTTTGTTCATTATGTGGTCTCTCCAAGATATTTTCAACATTCTCCTATAGCACCACATTTCGAAAGCCTCCAGGTTCTTTTTGCTTCTTTCGTGTATGTACCATGTCTCACAGCCATAAAGCAGTATGCTCCATACTAGTGATTTAAGCAGTCATTGTTATGCCTTATTTGATTTACTACCTAAGCAATTTATTAAAGTTACAAACTCGAATAGACATTCTCACAATCGAGTTGTCAAAAGACTATTTGATTCATCGAATGCCTAAATTTGGCGTTGTAAATATTTAATGAAATGTAGTGGGGACTAAAATTTCACTCATGTAAATGGAAAAATTCCAATAACAAATATCAAAAATACTTGATGACCCATAAAACCTCTATAACCTATATTGAATAGACAAAACCTTTTATGGCGTGAATAATTCATAAACTAACTTAAGACATAAAGACTGATTTTGAGGGGGCCAACATATCTACCTTCCATGTTCTCACGTTGTAAAAATGTTCTTGAATTAAAATTCTTAAAGACAATTATTTTTTTAATGGAATCTGAGAAATCAATTCTAAATCAAGCTTTTGCTAAAGTTGATTCCGTGACTTTCTTTACATCAAAAATAAAGAAGCTAAACCAGAAATAAAATCAGCGGCAGCAATAAGCAGAGTAAAACATCCTTTCAGTGCTGGTAATGTTTTATTCACAATAATGCGTCTTTCCGGGCAATAAATTTATGAAACGCGGAATAATGAAAACCACCAGAAAACAATAAAGGTAAAGCAGCAGACCGAGGGTGGGCGGTAGACCGCTTCAGGAGCTGTGGACCACACTACATGACCAGTAGTGCACGCAAAGGATTTTTTAATGACGAGCATGCTACGTATCTGTGAGATGAAACCATTATAACGGCCATCATTTATTCATCAACCGTCCACAGGGTCACGGGAGCTTTGACAGAATCATTTGGACAATACGTTCGCTAACGCCCGGGTCCCATCAGCAATTCGCAACGCCCATACCCACATCTGTTCAATCGCTGAATTAAAAGGGAATGCCATTTTTAACACCCTGATCCCCACTTACGATTCAGTTAGAGCAGAAAACTTAGTTTCAGTTAATTCAAATAAGGGGGGATTCTAATTGCTCTCTATAAAATAATAATACAATCTGGATTTTCCATATTTGTCCACGACACAATACTGATCGAGGTACAGAATTGGGTTGCAAAAACTTCAGCCTACCGCAAACCAACGACCTACTTACTGCACAGCACACTACTCAGCACTTCAAACACCTGTGGTAGAATAACAAAGATTTCTCTCACCAGCCTGGCGGCTTCTGTTGGGAAAATGTTTTTATTTAATTTTTTTGAGGCACGTAAACTACAATATGTCCCGCGCGACGAAACGTGGACTCGTTACACTACAAAAGATAATTAAATAAAATACCCTTAGGTTCATTAAAATTACTTAACTGGGGATTTACTGTTCCTGAATGCCTAAATACTTTTTCTTAAAAATCCAAACAGTAAAGCCGACAAAAATGACAGTATCATGGGACATATATCATATCATTGTTAATAGGCAAGGATTCTGCCCTCCAATAACAAAGCTAATCTTGTCAAACGGTATAATTTGTCCAGAGAATATGCAGAACATTGGCTACATTTTCTGGCCATGCTTCGGAGGGCATGTAAAGCAGGCGGTCCCGGGCTTTCCTAGTTGAGTGTAAGAGAGGGCTTTATAGCCCTAGCTCCACTAGGTTGGCTTAGTAATAGAAACAATAAAAAGTCCTTATTTATTTATTTATAGAACATCAAATTTAAAAAAAAGTTATACAGATACAAGTACTGCAGTCACGGGAGCCGGTCAGCTGGTCACAATAATTAGTGCTTGAAATGTAGCTATCTTTAAGCCACTTGCGCATTTAAAGACACCTCTATTTGTTAAATGAAAACGTCAGAGTATCTGTCACCCAACTAACTGACTTCGTAAATGATAAATGGTCCTAAGAGAGACAATATTTTAAAACAATTTATAACATAAATCCCATAAAATATATTTTTTTCATGACAGAAAATGAAATGTTGCAATAAAAAATAATTATCTTATCTGCAATGGATAATGAAAATCACTTATCTTGTGTCTCATCTTACGGTTTTCAGTCCTTCAGGAGCAGTGCTTCAAATATCAACGGAACCCGCGGGATTATTACGTTAAGAAGACACCTGCCAGTGTATCTACAAAGTGACAAGCAAGAGCTATCAAATAAGATGAAAATAGTAATCTGAGCTGGGAAAATATTGACATGAAATTCGAAAAACGAATTAACTCATCCACGTTATATCATTTGAAGCATCAATTTAATTTTCTTTTACTTGGGTAAAAAAAAAGAACGGTTCGGTGGACCGCCGCAGCTCTGACAGTTTTCTGAGGTGGGGTTTTATCTTTATTGGAACCGAAGGAACAAATGGCTCCGCGCGTCTTAAGGCTCTCTACCACGACCGATAACATTTATTACTGCGTGAAATATTGTGGACACGGCCAGATGAAAGGAGAAGCTTTTTCGACTTTTCATCGCAAAGACTTTCTCTTTTTTTCTCTAGTTTCATTTTGAAATGAGGGATAGCAGGCAAGACATGATTACTTTAGCTGCAATAATTGGTGACTTTATGTGAGAATTACATATTATTGTTATTGAAATGCAAGAATGTAAAGATTTTCCTCTGCGAATTGCATAATATATTTTTTTAGGTCTCCAAATAGGCAATCAGAAAACAATCGTAACAACCTTTTTTAGTAGCCTATAAAAACGCCGTTACGCGACAGCTCAATAATGGTCTAGGCCTGAGCTCAGGTAGAGAACACTCTCTCATGACCACCACTCTATTTAGGATGTTGCGGTCAGCAATATACCCGATACAGTAGCCTATGCACTTCGAGCGGAATACCAAGATGTATTCATAGCTCAACAACGTAGGCCTTCATTCAAAAAAAATTTCTGCCCATGCACGAAGATCAGTGAAAAATTATTAGGTAGGACTATATTTGAAATCGAGTAAAAAATATGATTTCAAAGAAACAAAATGGGTTAACAAGTTATATTCGAATATAACAATTTAGAGAAAAAATAATATAGCAATTAAAGGGAAAAATATTCAAACTAACAAGCAACCAATTTTTTCAGTGGTACTCGGTACTTCTGGCGACACCAGATTAGAGATAGCAGACAAAAAAGGAATTGAAAAGTGTAAAAATGAAAGTAGAGGAAAATGGAAAAGCGAACGGTAATTTCCGATAAGAAACAAAGAATAGTTTTAGAAATTTACCGCAAGTAGCACACCCATCACTATATTTATTTGGCGCCAATATTTAAATATCGTTTTAGCAGGTAGTTGAGTTATTTGGCAAACTTGGGAAATCTTGGAAATTTCGCATCGTCTTCGGATAAGAAAATGTCATAAGGTATTATAACATCACTTCCCATCCATGCTTCAATACTCCCTTTAATTCCTGATCCAATCCGAAACCCTCGGGCAATCACATTCAACATTTTAAGCTCGTCAGCTTTTAAGTACAAAGTTTCGATCGACTCCCGCTAATACTTCGCAATTAATTAAGTATGGGCTGATTAACCCAGAATTACCTTCGAGAGGATGGGTAGGTAGATACGTAACCTTTTCGCTACGCTGAAATCCAATATTATTAACAAAATGGAATTATCGGCTTATTAACGGAGATTCCATTGTGAGTAGCTAATTTACTAAAACAAAATTCAAGCTCCCGTATGAAATTATGCATTGCATTGAATTGCAACGCAACGTGACAAAATATTGTATTATAGATTAATAATAATTTAATTAATTAATCTAGAAGCATAATGATATTGGGTTTCATTGGAAATGGTTAAATTCAAATGAAAAATTAGCTGCAATGACCTGTAAATAAATCGAGCTGAAAAGGTTATAATTACTATACAGCCTTTTAGGGATGCTCATCTACCTATTGAGACGGCGACCAATATTAGACTTCCGGAAAATTTCTTTACAACTTTTCATTTCATGACCCCCTGAGCCTAAAACCACCCTCCGTTCAAAATGTTATATATATGTGTGTACAAAGATTTTAGGAAACACCCTACCTTCCGTAAATATTATCTGATTTTGTTGAAACTTGGCACAAAAATTGATCATACAAATGTCTTAATCGAGTTCGTTAACCAGCTAGATCCACTATTTAGTTACAAGATGGCGGCCGATTGAAACCTTATATAATTCAAATCTCAGTTAATTATGGTCGCAGAGGAATGAATTAAAGTCTGACTGAAAGCCCGCATTATCTACGATAATGGTTATGAACACTTTTTACGACAAATCAACGATTTCAAGATGACGTCCAGTCAAAGTGAAAATAATTTGATATGTAAAAGTTCATAGTCGTCATTGTTTGGGACACGGGAGATGTTGTGGTCGGGAAAATAATGAAGCATTTTTTATTTTTTATTACATATGTAAATAGCGTAGAGGAAAAGAAGGGTCTGCGGAATTTCCCTACACCTGATCGGTCAGAGCCGAAAGGGATTTGTTTTACTCATTTCAGTCATTGGCTAAGTTGAGCTAACGCTTTTTGCGTCAATGGTAAGCATGTCTGAGCTTGTTCATTAGCACTTGTAGTCGGTGTGGGTTGACATCGAGGAGTGAACCAGTTAGTCAACGGCTAGAAATTCAATTGGAAGCAATACCATTAATGTCCGAAAACTGATACGGTTGCTGGTTGAATGGGCCACAGTACAAGTAGGCATATGTCAAGAAAAAGCCCTTAACAATAATTATACAGTCTATTGTATTCCTCTGCATTTATGATTTTTTCTAATGTATGTAAATTAAATTAAATTTCCAAATTTTGGAGACTGATACGAGTCTTAGAGGGTTGACAGTCACTGTGACATAAGTAGCAGTAGTTTATTAAATAAATAAATACATAAATAAATATTGGCTTTTGTTCTATTACCAAGCCAACCTAGCGGAGTT